>JAXCHO010000119.1:0-1500000 GCA_036630365.1 Acanthiza pusilla | reverse complement strand
ATGGCGGCGCGCCTCACTGGCGCTTGCGCAGTCTGCCGGACTACCAAGATGGCGGCGGGCCTCACTCGCGCGTGCGCAGTAGGTCGAGATACCAAAATGGCGGCGCGCCTCACTGGCGCATGCGTATTTTGGCGGACTACCAAGATGGCGGCCCGCGTGGTCCTCGCTGAGGGAATAGCTCGTTAGCCGGGTGCCTTACCCGAATTCGGATTTTTTACGGCGACTGCGTGATTTTTGGCCGGTCCTCCGCGTGTGTCGAGCTTCACCGGCGTGGTTCGCGGCGTCGGCGGCGGCCGGACACCGCTCTCGCGGCGGCAGGCGGCGGCGAAGACGGCTTTGCCGCTGTGGCAATTACGCATGCGCTTTTTAAGGGCCGCAAGAGCTGGTTAGCCGGGTGCCTTACCCGGATTCGGATTTTTACGGCGACTGCGTGATTTTTGGCCGGTCCTCCGCGTGTGCCGAGCTTCTCCGGCGTGGTTCGCGGCGTCGGCGGCGGCCGGGAAGCGCCCTCGCGGCGGCAGGCGGCGGCGAAGACGACTTTACCGGTCTGGGAACTGCGCATGCGCCTTTTATAGGGCCGCAAGTGGGCGGGCCCGGATTTGGCGCCTGCGCAGATATCCGGACTACAAATATGGCCGCGCGCCTCACTGGCGCGTGCGCAGTGTGCCGGACTACCAAGATGGCGGAGCGCCTCACTGGCGCGTGCGCAGTAGGTCGAGCTACCAAGATGGCGGCGCGCCTCACTAGCGCATGCGCATTTTGGCGGACTACCAAGATGGCGGCCCGCGTGGTCCTCTCTGAGGGAATAGCTGGTTAGCCGGGTGCCTTACCCGAATTCGGATTTTTACGGCGACTGCGTGATTTTTGACCGGTCCTCCGCGTGTGCCGAGCTTCTCCGGCGTGGTTCGCGGCGTCCGCGGCGGCCGGGAACCGCTCTCGCGGCGGCAGGCGGCGGCGAAGTCGCCTTTGCCGATTTGGCAACTGCGCATGCGCTTTTAAGGGCCCCAAGTGGGCGGGCCCCGGCTGTGGCGCAGGGCGCAGTAACCCGGACTACATAGATGGCGGCGCGCCTCACTGGCGCATGCGCAGTCTGCCGGACTACCAAAATGGCGGCGCGACTCACTGGCGCATGCGCAGTCTGTCGGACTACCAA
Source organism: Acanthiza pusilla (assembly GCA_036630365.1). Taxonomy (NCBI): domain Eukaryota; kingdom Metazoa; phylum Chordata; class Aves; order Passeriformes; family Acanthizidae; genus Acanthiza; species Acanthiza pusilla. The sequence continues at coordinate 1,498,847 of JAXCHO010000119.1, read as the reverse complement.
GATGGCGGAGGGCCACACTGGCGCATGCGCTTTCTGCCTTTTCCCAAGGTGGCGGAGCGCGGGGTCCTCTCTGAGATAGTAGCTGGTTGGCGGAGTGCCTTAACCGAATTCCGATTTTTACGGCGACTGCGGATTTCTGGCCGGTCCTCCGTGTGTGCCTGGCTTCTCCGGCGGGGTTCGCGGCGCCGGCGGCGGCCGGGAACGCCGCTCGCGGCGGCAGGCGGCGGCGAAGTCGGCTTTGCCGCTCTGTCTCCTGCGCATGCGCTTATTCGGGGCCCCTAGATGGCGGCCCCCGTTTGCCTCGTTATGCCCCGATAGGCATGGCGGCTCTTGCGCATGCGCTTTGTGAATTGTTACGGGCGGCCCCCCCCCACGGGGACCTCGTTACTGGGATAGGTGTCTAATGGACTGCCTGAACGGGAATTGAGTTTTGATGGCTGCCGCGCGATTTTTCTCGGCTTCTACTGCTGTGGACGAGGCGTGCGGCGCGTTTACGGGCCCCGGGGAGGGTCGGGGCCGCGCCCCTTGAGGCCGGCATCGGCAAAGTCGGCTCGGGCGCGGGCGCGCGCCCCCCCCATGGGGGACCTCCGGCGCGGGCGCGGTTGGGGGGCGGTGCCGGGGGCGGGGGAGCAGGCGGAGCGAGGGGCGGAGGCTGGAGACGACACGCGGGGCGGTACGGTGGGCGGTCCGAGCGGCGGGGGGGGCGAAGGGCGGGACGGAGGGCGGCGCGAGCGGTGGGGGGGCGTGACGGAGGGCGGTGCGAGCGGTGGGGGGGCGGAACGGAGGGCGGTGAGAGCGGTGGGGGGGGCGAGGGGCGGGACGGAGGGCGGTGCGAGCGGTGGGGGGGGCGAGGGGCGGGACAGGGGGCGGTGCGAGCAGTGGGGGGGGTGCTCCGTGACGTCTCGCTGTACGGCGATTCTGGCGGCGCGGCTGCGCCGCGCCGAACCTTTCTGACTAATTACCTAATCAACTGGTTGTTTAATTAAGTAATTATCTGATTGAGGGGGCTGCGGGTTCTGCTCGGGATGGGTGATTCACACAGGTGAACGCAATCGCACGAGATAGTTTTTTGGAGGGGAGAGGGGTTTTGGTTGGGATGGAGTTTCTGCTGGTCAGAGGAAGGAGCGGGCGCTTCGCGCCCGCTCCTTCCTCTGACGATTACTTACTGCTCCTTTCCATTACTCCCATCTGGAACACTAATTAAAGCCCCTAATTACTGGCCCCAGGTGCCTGCGTATGCCTCGGTTGGCATGGTAACGCTTGCGCATGCGCATTGATCAAGATCTAGAGATAGATAGTGAGATAGTTTTTTGAGGAGAGGTTTTGTTTGAGACCAGTAGGTAACAGTCATAGGAGGGAGCGGGCGCTTCGCGCCCGCTCCCTCCTATGACCGGGAAGGAGCGGGCGCTTCGCGCCCGCTCCCTCCTATGACCGGGAGGGAGCGGGCGCTTCGCGCCCGCTCCCTCCCGCTTCCCCCCCTGTCCCCATGGGGAGGGAGCGGGCGCTTCGCGCCCGCTCCCTCCCGCTTCCCCCCCTGTCCCCGAGGGGGGGGAGCGGGCGCTTCGCGCCCGCTCCCCCCCCCTGTCCCCTAGGGGGGGGAGCGGGCGCTTCGCGCCCGCTCCCCCCCCCTGTCCCCTAGGGGGGGGAGCGGGCGCTTCGCGCCCGCTCCCCCCCCCTGTCCCCTAGCGGGGGGAGCGGGCGCTTCGCGCCCGCTCCCCCCCCCTGTCCCCTAGCGGGGGGAGCGGGCGCTTCGCGCCCGCTCCCCCCCCCTGTCCCCTAGCGGGGGGAGCGGGCGCTTCGCGCCCGCTCCCCCCCCCTGTCCCCTAGCGGGGGGAGCGGGCGCTTCGCGCCCGCTCCCCCCCCCTGTCCCCTAGCGGGGGGAGCGGGCGCTTCGCGCCCGCTCCCCCCCCCTGTCCCCTAGCGGGGGGAGCGGGCGCTTCGCGCCCGCTCCCCCCCCCTGTCCCCTAGCGGGGGGAGCGGGCGCTTCGCGCCCGCTCCCCCCCCCTGTCCCCTAGCGGGGGGAGCGGGCGCTTCGCGCCCGCTCCCCCCCCCTGTCCCCTAGCGGGGGGAGCGGGCGCTTCGCGCCCGCTCCCCCCCCCTGTCCCCTAGCGGGGGGAGCGGGCGCTTCGCGCCCGCTCCCCCCCCCTGTCCCCTAGGGGGGGGAGCGGGCGCTTCGCGCCCGCTCCCCCCCCCTGTCCCCTAGGGGGGGGAGCGGGCGCTTCGCGCCCGCTCCCCCCCCCTGTCCCCTAGGGGGGGGAGCGGGCGCTTCGCGCCCGCTCCCCCCCCTGTCCCCTAGGGGGGGGAGCGGGCGCTTCGCGCCCGCTCCCCCCCCTGTCCCCTAGGGGGGGGAGCGGGCGCTTCGCGCCCGCTCCCCCCCCTGTCCCCATGGGGGGGAGCGGGCGCTTCGCGCCCGCTCCCCCCCCTGTCCCCTAGGGGGGGGAGCGGGCGCTTCGCGCCCGCTCCCCCCCCTGTCCCCTAGGGGGGGGAGCGGGCGCTTCGCGCCCGCTCCCCCCCCTGTCCCCTAGGGGGGGGAGCGGGCGCTTCGCGCCCGCTCCCCCCCCTGTCCCCATGGGGGGGAGCGGGCGCTTCGCGCCCGCTCCCCCCCCTGTCCCCATGGGGGGGAGCGGGCGCTTCGCGCCCGCTCCCCCCCATGACTAGTGAGTGATTGTCAGACGAGGAGCGGGCGCTTCGCGCCCGCTCCTCGTCTGACAATCACTTACTAGTCATTGCCATTACTCTACTCCCAGCTGAACACTAATTGCAGCCCCTAATTACTGCCCCTATATACTATATATAAAAGAAGAAAAATAATAAGTATTGCGTTTTGCTGCAGCACTAGAAAATCACTGGGGCCCTGGGACTCTTGCTCATTTCTTTCTACTTCTTTCTTTACTCCCAGGGACACAGTGATGTTCTAGTGCTGCTTTAACTCTACTTTGCCTAACTGGATTTCTAACGTAAAGTTAGAAATCAAGTTAGACGAAGGAGAGTTAGACTAGATAGACGAAAGACTTAGACTGAGAGGAAATAGAGAAAATAGAGGAAACAGAGAAAATAGAGTTAGACTTAGAGAAAGGAGGGAAAAGAGAGTTAGACTTACAGAAAATAGAGAAAATGGAGTTAGACTTAGAGAAAGGAGGGAAAATAGAGTTAGACTTAGAGAAAAGAGACTTGGAGAAAATAGAGGAAAGAGAGTTAGACTAAAAGAAAATAGAGAAAAGAGAGTTAGAGTTAGAGAAAATAGAGAAGTTGGAGAATATAGAGGAAACAGAGAAAATAGAGTTAGACTTAGAGAAAACAGACAAAAGAGAGTTAGACTTACAGAAAATAGAGAAAATAGAGTTAGAGAAAATAGAGAAAAGAGACTTAGAAAAAATACAGTTAGACTTAGAGAAAGGAGGGAAAAGAGAGTTAGACTTAGAGAAAATAGAGAAAAGACAGTTAGACTTAGAGAAAATAGAGAAAAGAGAGTTAGACTTACAGAAAATAGAGTTAGAGAAAATAGAGTTAGACTTAAAGGGGGGAAAATAGAGTTAGACTTAGAGAAAATGGAGAACATAGAGAAAATAGGGAACATAGAGTTAGACTTAGAGAAAATAGAGAAAAGACAGTTAGAGTTAGAGAAAAGAGAGTTAGGCTTAGAGAAAATAGAGTTAGAGAAAATAGAGTTAGACTTAGAGAAAGGAGGGAAAATAGAGTTAGACTTAGAGAAAAGAGGAAAACTACAGTTAGACTTAGGGAAAATGGAGAGAATAGAGAAAATAGACTTAGAGGGAATAGAGTTAGACTTAGAGGGAATACAGTAAATAGAGTTGGACAGAGAAAACAGAGTTAGACGTAGAGGAAATAGACTTAGACAAAGAGAAAATAGAGTTAGAGGAAATAGACAAACAGGACTTGGAGAAAATAGGGGTAGACTCAGAGGGTGGAGAAAATAGGGTTAGACTTAAAGACGACGGAAAAAATAGACTTAGAGGGAATAGAGGAAATGGAATTAGAGATTTAGAGAACAGAGGAAACAGCTAGAGATCTGGGAAATAGAGAAAAGACACTTAGAGAACTAAAGTTACAGAAAACAGAGAAAATGATGTCAGAGGAAATAGACAGTGAGGAAGATAGAGGAAATATAGTTGGAGAAAATAGGGAGAACACAGAGAAACAGGCAGTGAGGAACAGCAGGAAACAGAGAGACAGAGACAGACGGAAATAGAAGAGTACAGTGAGAAGCAAAGCAAGGGACAGAGTGAAGAAATGACTACGCCACACCAATAACAGACAACAGCCAAAAGGGGGAGGGGGGCTGGGGAATGTAGCTTTATCAGGATTTATTCAACTTTAGGGAATGAATTTTATTTACATTTCAGCAGAACACATGTAAACAATGTGTACAATTACAAATGCAATCCATATACACAGCAGTAAAGGTACAATTTACATACAGAGCAATACATGGAAATGCAGCAGCAAACAGAAATACGGAATACAGACCAATACAAGCCAAGCACATATCAAGCCAATATAACCATTTTTCTATCTCAGGGAAATTTCTTACATTTGGTTTCATTGATAGAGGAAAGCCAAAACAAATGCAGCACACAGAAAACACAACACTCATCCACCACACAAACATAACCATCCTTCGGCTCGCACACAAACCCACCCTCGCTCCCATCTCAGCCACATTGCTAACACCCGGGCGTCGGCGCACATCCGCACCACTCCACGGGAACGTGGTTCCCGGGAGCCTCACACATCCTCCTGCCTGGCAAAACCCCGGCCCGGCACGGTCTGCACCCGAACATTGGCGATGAACGTCGCCTCGCAGACCGGCCGGGACCGAGGGAAAAAAAACCCCAGCTGAGGGAAAAAAAAAAATCCCCCAGCTGGGGTTTTTTTTATTCTAAGTTTAAAAATGTGGTGAAAAACCTGAAAGGTAAAAATCAAACACACAAGGTTAGAACCATTCCACACACACCCACCCTGGCTCACATCTCAACCGCACCGCTCCACGGGAACGTGGTTCCCGGGGGCCTCGCACATCCTCCTGCCTGGCAAAACCCCGGCCCGGCACGGTCTGCACCCGAACATAGGCGATGAACGTCGCCTCGCAGACCGGCCGGGACCGAGGGAAAAAAAACCCCAGCTGAGGGAAAAAAAAAAATCCCCCAGCTGGGGTTTTTTTTATTCTAAGTTTAATAATGTGGTGAAAAACCTGAAAGGTAAAAATCAAACACACAAGGTTAGAACCATTCCACACACACCCACCCTGGCTCACATCTCAACCGCACCGCTCCACGGGAACGTGGTTCCCGGGGGCCTCGCACATCCTCCTGCCTGGCAAAACCCCGGCCCGGCACGGTCTGCACCCGAACATTGGCGATGAACGTCGCCTCGCAGACCGGCCGGGACCGAGGGAAAAAAAACCCCAGCTGAGGGAAAAAAAAAAATCCCCCAGCTGGGGTTTTTTTTATTCTAAGTTTAAAAATGTGGTGAAAAACCTGAAAGGTAAAAATCAAACACACAAGGTTAGAACCATTCCACACACACCCACCCTGGCTCACATCTCAACCGCACCGCTCCACGGGAACGTGGTTCCCGGGAGCCTCGCACATCCTCCTGCCTGGCAAAACCCCGGCCCGGCACGGTCTGCACCCGAACATTGGCGATGAACGTCGCCTCGCAGACCGGCCGGGACCGAGGGAAAAAAAACCCCAGCTGAGGGAAAAAAAAAAATCCCCCAGCTGGGGTTTTTTTTATTCTAAGTTTAAAAATGTGGTGAAAAACCTGAAAGGTAAAAATCAAACACACAAGGTTAGAACCATTCCACACACACCCACCCTGGCTCACATCTCAACCGCACCGCTCCACGGGAACGTGGTTCCCGGGGGCCTCGCACATCCTCCTGCCTGGCAAAACCCCGGCCCGGCACGGTCTGCACCCGAACATAGGCGATGAACGTCGCCTCGCAGACCGGCCGGGACCGAGGGAAAAAAAACCCCAGCTGAGGGAAAAAAAAAAATCCCCCAGCTGGGGTTTTTTTTATTCTAAGTTTAAAAATGTGGTGAAAAACCTGAAAGGTAAAAATCAAACACACACGGTTAGAACCATTCCACACACACCCACCCTGGCTCACATCTCAACCGCACTGCTAACGCCCGGGCGCCGGCGCACATCCGCACCGCTCCACGGGAACGTGGTTCCCGAGAGCCTCACACATCCTCCTGCCTGGCAAAACCCCGGCCCGGCACGGTCTGCACCCGAACGTAGGCGATGAACATCGCCTCGCAGACCGGCCGGGACCGAGGGAAAAAAAACCCCAGCTGAGGGAAAAAAAAAAATCCCCCAGCTGGGGTTTTTTTTATTCTAAGTTTAAAAATGTGGTGAAAAACCTGAAAGGTAAAAGACTCTCTCTCTCACACAGACACACACACACAAGCTTAGCACCAGGCAACACACACATTCTCACAGGCAGCCATAACCAGCCACAGGCAGCCACCCTTGTTCAGCTTACACACTGACTGCAGCCCTCACTCGAGACACTCTACTGAAGAAGACGCTTCAATTCATCTTCCAACTCCCTCTCCTCAACGTCAAGCTCTGGACTCTGAGAAAATCGGTAGCGTCGGGGACCGCAGTGACTGGAATCTCCCTCGGGGACCTGCAAGACAACGTGAGACGGTCTACGAGTAGCTGAAGGCTAAGAGTTATCCCCACATCCGGCCCGTAAGTGTTATACCCAAAACCCCATGGACCTTAGATGAACCATAAAGTCTTGTAACTGTTCTACCTAGCCGTGACTCTACCTGCCAGGGCAGGGCAGCTCCAAGCCTGGAGTGGTGCAAGGACCCTCGGTGCACCAAATGAAAGCAAAGATGACACGAGGACTTGAGATAACTCTCCAGAAGATTAATGATTGAGCATGATATGCTTTAAGATGATGGAACCTACGGAACTACTTGCAGTCACTGCAAGAGGGTCTAGTACTCTTCGGTATAGAACTCCAAGGGAATGACACGTGAAAAGAAGGTACTACCAAACCAGAGAAGGAACATGGAGGAGAACATCTTCTGGTCTCCAAAAGTAAAGATGTCAAGATGCCAGAATAGGCCCGATGTGGGAAAGTACACGGGTAGAGACCCCTGCTGCCAATATGGCCCAGAACAATGCTGATAGAGCATCGAGACCTAACAAAGCCCTCTGACACAGAGGATGATGGACACAAACAACACAACATAGACACAAACGACACAAGACACAAACGACACAACATAGACACGAGCTTTACAGAATAGCATATGATAGTGAAACATAGCTCCTGACACAAAGTTATTGCCAAAGCTGTTAAGAGGATGCTCGAGAAGCTCAGGAGGCCTCGAGGAGGAGGCGATGACTGCCAGGTGACCGCGGCGATCCCTCCGGACTCGAGAAGGTGGTCTCCTCGGGCAACAAGATCCACGGTGACATCGAGACTCAGAGATCCATGGTGACATCAAGACTCATAGAGATCCAGGGTGATACCGAGACCCATAGAGATGCACGATGACATCGAGACGCATAAAGATCCAGGATGATGTGAGGCCCACGAGAACGTGGAGAGGGGTTGGAGCTGCCCTGCCCTGCCTGGCAAAGGCTTGGCTGATGCTGAGGAGAAACCCTCTCCCGTTACTTCCCAGGGGCCTGTCCCACCACGGCCCTCTCCTCTAAGCTGACTTCAGATTGCCTCCCATGATTCCAAAGGTTTTTCCCTTCCCCCGACCACCGATCCTGACACTTAGCTTTAAGAGGACCGGCCGACCGAGTCCACCCTCGGTGGAAAAGAATGCCTCTGCACCGTGGACATCGATGTGTTCCCCGACGTCTGCTTCGGTGGCTGCAAAGATTCAGAAAATTCAGACTGTGATGACAGGACCCAAAAGAGACCCCTTCCGCAACATCCCTCTCCCTCGCCTGCCCAGGCTTATTGCTTACCTGCCGTACCCAAACATCAGCTCCGCAGCTGGTGACTGCACCTAGGGAAAACAAAACAGGATATGTGACTATCGCCCTCGAGAACAGCAATGCCCAGGTTCCTATGCACCAACCACCACCACCCCAGCTCACCTCAAATCTTCATCTGACTCCAGAGGCCACCTGGACAGCACCTGCAAGGTGAGAAGGTACACGCTTAGCATGCTGGCTGCCACATACCATTCCCCTATGGATCGCACTGCCAAAAGACTGACTCACCCGCTCGCCTCTATTCCTCGGCGTGCCTAGGGCAGCGGCGACACCTGCCAAGAAGCAAAACAAAGAAACATGCTGAGGCACTGTGAACCTACAAAATGTGCACTTTCAATTGAAGTACACCACATCTATACCTTCAGCTTGCACCCATCTGGCCTCCGACATCCTGGGCCGAGACACCTTGCGAGTGGACCGCCTGAAATGCACAAACAGAAAGGGATGCTTAGAGCTGCATTGGAACTCGAACAATGAAGACACATTTTGTCTGCCAGTTGCTGCTCACCTCGTTCCATCGATCTCGACCGCTGACGTACGGCATTACCTCCTAAAAATAAAGGCAGAGAAGAATGCTGTAACATCGGCACGGGTTCACTTTCCCCTGCAAAGACAATGGTGACTTACCTTCACGTGGGATCCCACTCACCCGGTATGGGACGCTCTGCCACGGATTTAATCCATCTGCATCTGAAAGAAAGTTGTGACAATAGTCAAAAAGCTGCATGGTAACTTAACAGGTCCAGAAATCTTTTGCCAATATCGATGTGTACCATCTAGAGTATAACTACACACCCCAGGACAAACTTGGGATCCCCAGGCTCCCGCTCTCCTCTCGTAAGGCCGGGGAGCGGGAGGTATGGGATGGCTGCAAAACTGTGGGCTCGACCGGCTAAGCCGACCGACGAATTAACAATATGGTCTTATTCCTGTGACACCTACGTACCGGACTATGGGGCAGGGCAGAGCAGCTCCGGGCCGAACACAGACAGACGGCCGTTAGAGGGGGGATGCGACAAGGGGATGGGACAATGAGAGAAAACTCTCCGCAAGAAGAACAATCGCAAAGTGGAATGAAATGACCGAGCTGAGACCGATGGTGAGCCGACGAGGCTCGAAGAACCCTGGCAGAAGATGCTAATGGAATCGCCTGATGACAAGCTCGCCGAAACGGCAAAGATGGATGCCCGAGAACTGTGAAGATGTGGACAAGATTGCGACCGCACGGTCTTACAAGTCCTAGCCTGCTATGATGGATCATTGCAGTACACGGCTGTCAATACAGCTGAGAACAAGACCACAACAGAGATCGGACTCGATGCTTCTAAAGAGAGATGCGATTCGGATGCACATCCGGGCTGGGGAGCCAAAGGTTTGAAAAGATCCGCCCCGGGGCGATGAACGTGGAGAGCGGAGATGCTCAGGATGACACGTGGGCTTTCTGAGAATCCCCTGAAAGGGGTTAAGGCAAAAGACATGTGACACGAGATGCCCACAACACACAGAATGCACAATAGACAAGTGACACGACGTGCACCGGAACTGCTCTGCCCTGCGCACCTCAGCGTTGCGACCAAAATTGAGGCTATCCCTGTATGTGGCCTAAGGAGCCCTTTCCTGTACATCCCGGTCTCCAGAGCTAATTCAAAAGATCCCTCCCGGTGAGTCCCAACCCAGCACCCAGTGTCCATCTCCTCTGGGTCTCGTGGCCCTCGACTTATCTCTCAGACGTCCGGGGATGTGAATCCTCATGGGGTGCGAAAGGAGGCCTCCTCACTGTCTCGGAACTTCCTGCTGTCACCGAGCTGGTCTCTCTCAGTCGGCTACAACAAAGAAAGCCAGACATCAATGCGTGATCTTGGTACCACGTCAGCCAAAACCTGATGATCTCGCTACTCACCGTCTCCTGAGAACACCCGGGTCCTCGGGCCGCACGCTCCGGGCGGAAGTAGGAGGCTGACGCCGTCATCGCAAGGCATACCTGGGTGAGGGGACACACGGTGATGTGCCAGTGCTGAAACTCGAGTGGAACATCACTCCTCCTCCCTACCTCCCCGACTCACCGCAAATCCTCGGCCGTTGTTGAAGGCTGCCTGGATGGCAACTTCAAGTGGAGAAGGCAAGTGCTTCATCGCCGAGTCCCCTAATACTTCCGGAAGGCTCACGAGGCCGGTGAACTGGGTCCGTCGGCTCGTCGGCGAGGGGGTTCGGCCCCGATGGGCCCGATATGAGCGGACTGCCTAAAACACATGAACAACGAGGCACACTTAGAGCTCAGCAAACTGCCACATATCCCTCACCTATTAGTCACCCCACTAAAACACCGACTCACCCGCTCGCCTCTACTGCTTGGGATGCCTAGGGCAGCAACACCTGCAAGGAAACAAAGAAAGAAAAGATGCTGAGACACTGGGAAACTGCAACCTGCCCGCTCCAGTGGAATTACACTGCATCTATACCTTCAGCTTGCACCCATCTGGCCTCTGGCATCCTGGCCTGGGACATCTTGGGAGTGGACCCCCTGAAATGCACAAACAACAAAGGATGCTTAGAGCTGCACCAGAAGGTGAGACTCGAGCAATAATGGCTCCTTCTGTCTGCCATTTGCTGCTCACCTCGCTCCATTGGCCTCGACTGCTGACATACGGCATTACCTCCTAAAAATAAAGGCAGAGAAGAATGCTGTAACATCGGCACGGGTTCACTTTCCCCTGCAAAGACAATGGTGACTTACCTTCACGTGGGAACCCCCTCACCCGGTATGGGATGCTCTGCCACGGATTTAATCCATTTGCATCTGAAAGAAAGTCATGACAAAAGTCAGAGCTGCATGGTAACTTAACAGGTCCAGAAATCTTTTGCCAATATAGATGTGTACCATCTAGAGTATAACTACACACCCCAGGACAAACTTGGGATCCCCAGGCTCCCGCTCTCCTCTCGTAAGGCCGGGGAGCGGGAGGTATGGGATGGCTGCAAAACTCTGGGCTCGACCGGCTAAGCCGACCGACAAATTAACAATATGGTCTTATTCCTGTTACACCTACGTACCGGACTAGGCGGCAGGGCAGAGCAGCTCCGGGCCAAACACAGACAGACGGCCGTTAGAGGGGGGATGCGACGAGGGGATGGGACAATGAGAGAAAACTGTCCGCAAGAAGAACAATCGCAAAATGGAATGAAATGACCGAGCTGAGACCGATGGTGAGCCGACGAGGCTCGAAGAACCCTGGCAGAAGATGCTAATGGAATCGCCTGATGACAAGCTCGCCGAAACGGCAAAGATGGATGCCCGAGAACTGTGAAGATGTGGAGAGTATTCCGACCGCACAGTCTTACAAGTCCTAGCCTGCTATAATGGATCATTGCAGTACAAGGCTGTCAATACAGCTGAGAACAAGACCATAACAGAGATCGGACTCGATGCTTCTAAAGAGAGATGCGATTCGGATGCACATCCGGGCTGGGGAGCCAAAGGTTTGAAAAGATCCGCCCCGGGGCGATGAACGTGGAGAGCGGAGATGCTCAGGATGACACGTGGGCTTTCTGAGAATCCCCTGAAAGGGGTTGAGGCAAATGACGTGCGACATAAGATGCCCGAAACACACAGAATGCACAATAGACAAGTGACACGACGTGCGCCGGAACTGCTCTGCCCTGCGCACCTCAGCGTTGAGACCAAAATTGAGGTTATCCCTGTATGTGGCCTAAGGGGCCCTTTCCTGGACATCCCAGTGTCCAGAGCTAATTCAAAAGATCCCTCCCGGTGAGTCCCGACCCGGCACCCGGTGTCCATCCCCTCTGGGGCTCGTAGCCCTCGACTTATCTGCTGGACGTCTGGGGATGTGAGTCCTCGTGGGGTGCAAAAGGAGGCCTCCTCATTGTCTCGGAACTTCCTGCTGTCACCGAGCTGGTCTCTCTCAGGCAGCTACAACAGAGAAAGCCAGACATCAATGCGTGATCTTAGTGCCACGTCGGCCCAAACCTGACGATCTCGCTACTCACCGTCTCCTGAGTGCAGCCGGGTCCTCGGGCCGCACGCTCCGGCCGGAAGGAGGAGGCTGACGGCGTCATCGCAGGGCATACCTGGGTAAGGGGAGACACGGTGATGTGGCAGCGCTGAAACTCGAGCGGAACCTCGCTCCTCCTCTCTACCTCCCCGACTCACCGCAAATCCTCGGCCGTTGCTGAAGGCTGCCCGGATGTGAACTTCAAGTGGAAAATGTAAAGGCTTCATCGCCGAGTCCCCAAATACTTCCGGAAGGCTCATGAGGCCGGTGAACCGGGTCCGTCGGCTTGTCGGTGAGGGGGTTTGGCCCCGATGCATCCGATACGAGCGGACCGGCTAGAACACAAAAAACGACAGGGCACAGTTAGAGCTCAGCAAACTGCCACATATCCCTCACCTATTAGCCACCCCACCTAAACGTTGACTCACCCGCTCGCCTCCATTCCTTGGGATGCCGAGGGCAGTGGCAGCAGCAGCACCTGCAAGGAAACAAAGGAAAAAAGAGATGCTGAGACACTGGGAAACTGCAACCTGCCCGCTCCAGTGGAATTACACTGCATCTATACCTTCGGCTCGCACCCATCTGGCCTCTGGCATCCTGGGCTGGGACATCTCGGGAGTGGACCCCCTGAAATGCACAAATGACAAAGGATGCTTAGAGCTATGCTGGAAGGCGAGACCTGAGCAATAACGACTCCTTCTGTCTGCCATTCGCTGCTCACCTCGCTCCATTGACCTCGACCGCTCACATGCAGCAGTACTTCCTGAAAATAAAGGCAAAGGAAACTGCTGTAATGTATCCACCCTGTACACCACCCCCAGAAAGCCCTGCCTGGGAAGAAGGGGGCATACCAAAATGGAGAGGTGGAGATGCACGTGGGGTCCAAAAGCATCGCGTTGGTGAGGTAATTTCTGTCTGGAACCGCTCGACGGTGGCCTCTATCCACAAGGGTGTCTGTCATATGGAACGAGGGGCTGAAGGCCACGGTCCACCTGTGGAACGAAACAAAAAAAAGATGCTTATAGTTTCATCGCCAATACAACAACTCCAATAGCACCTACTTCTGTGCTGGAATTAATACTCATCTCGGTCTCCGGTACCCATTGGACTCACGGTCCCCGCCCCGTGCAGGCACCCGGCCGTGCTGAGCGCTGCACATCTTCAAAATGAGATGAAAAACCGAACGACGAGGTAACTGTGGAGCCAAAAGTCGAGCTGTCGCTCGGACGCCAGGTGCAGACCCGCCTCGTCGCCGTGCTCCTCTGGCCTCCTCCGTTCACGTCGGGTTGGCGTCCCGTTCCCCTGCCTCTGCAAAAGAATTGTTTGTCACTGTTAGTCACACGGGGAAAGCTTAGCCCTTCCAAAGTTCTTATTTCTCAAACCAAAATGCCCAGCATCTGACAACAGCAGGCATTTACACAAATGACTAAAAGGGTGCGAGACGCTGCTGTATCGCTCCCACCGTCTCCCCCAAACCCCAGATGGACCGGCTGCGGTTTGCCCCATCCGAGCTGTGGCTCAGGTGGATAAGCGAAGTACAGGCTTGTACAGGCTTCTCTGTACTCCGGCTACCCCCCCCCTATTCCGCAGGGCAGAGCAGTTCCGGTCTAAACGCAGACACAGACATATGCTACAAACGGCGCGATGCGAGGATGAGGAATAAGCTCTCGGCAAAAAGATGGCAAGGATCAAGATAACGTCAGAACAGATGAGCGATGGTACGGCGACGGTGGACGGAGGGGGTCCTAAGGACCGCAAGAAAAGAGTCTAACGGACCGACCTGTTACGAGAACTGGGGGTCACAATGATGGAGATGGCTGTGAGATGATGCTCTGTTCAGAATGCTCCCCGTGTCCTTAGGAGCCCCAGGATGGTACAACTCACAGCTGGAAGGAATGATGGCAAAACAGCCAGGAACGTGGCCTCAAAATACAACTCCTACGTACGTGACTCCACGCCTCTGAGATGCGATTCCAAGACACGGCCGAGAACGCCGGTAGAAGAGAGAACGATACCGGCACGGTGCCGAGAAGGGCGAGAGCTCGAAAACCTAGAGATGGTGCCCGGTGCTTCGACCCGAGGGCAAAAGGTGAAGATAACTGTTCCGAGGGGCCCCGAAAACACGTGACGCGACAAAAGACGCCGGACGACACGAGACGGACCGGAACTGCTCTGCGCTGCATGCGCTACGATTGCAATCTGAGTGGAGCTGCTCCCTTTGGCTATGCGCAGAGGTGCCTTAAAGGACATCTCTTTCCCCGTGCTCATCTTTACATCTCTCCCGGATATTCCCAACCTGCGACCCTGCTATCGGCCCATCTCTGGCTCGTGACCCTGGACTTATCTTTTGGATGACCGGCGATGTGAATCCACGTGGGAGGCTGAAGGGGTCCACCTCGGCCGTCTCGGAGAGCCCTGGGATCCCGGGTTAGCTTCTTAGCTACGATAAAGGAAGTGAAATGCGATAACAGAGTTTTGTGGCAGGTGGGTCAAATCCCCACAATTCAGCTGCTTGCTATCTCCTAAGTGCACCTAACTCCTTGAGTCTCTGGCTTCATCCAGGGCCAAAAGCTGTGGCTGTTATTAGGATGGACACCTGGGTCTGGAAGGAGCAGTTACGTGGTGTTTCTACGGGCGGGGCGGATGCACTTGTGTGCCTGGAGACACCTAAATACCCCAGCTGCGCTAGGGGAAATGTCTGAGGGGGCCCCTGAATAGACTCTATTTCCTACATTGCTACCTTTGACCCCAGGAGCCCCCCCCCCCCCCATAACTCCTTACCCTGTACACTGCTCACAGTCCCTCTCCCTATCATAATACCTACTGGAAGCCTCCATTTCAGACATTCTTTTTGTTATAAGGCGTGTCCCCTGTGCGACAGGATGAATACGCTGGAAAAATTTGAAAGATCGAATTGGACGCAGCATGGAATTCCAGGGAATTGCAACACTCCTAAGGAGAAAACAGGAACAAAGACAAATCAGAAAACTTGTTAAATTACAAAGGCACCTTACCACCCCCGAATGTACAACTTAATATTATGAAATTAAATACCACCTGTGTTTAATGCCATCTTCTTCATGCTGTCTTCGAAGCCTCCCTTGCTCGAGATGCCAAAAGCACCTGCTGCGAAGGAGCTGAGAGGCGCTGAATTATCCCCTTCGTTGAAATGAGAGGAGAGCTCTCACTCCAGTGAATCCCGGAGAGGGAATGATGCCCTGTGCTGCGGGCTGGGGTTAATATACCCCGACCGAGCCCGCCTCTCGTTCCCAGCCTGCCCCGGGAAAAGGGGAGGGTCGAATACCACCCACCGGGCATAAAAGCCCTCGGAGGGAAGGGGGCTGTTTGGCTCCTCTGACTGAAATCTCGGGCGAGGAAACGGCTAGACGGAGAAGAAAACACTTAGGGGGTATGGCTACACCTTCCTTTTTGCTCCAGCTTCGTTGACTAAAAGGGCAGAGACCAGGTAAGAAATAGAACTTTGTGTTTTGGTAGCGTAGCTAACGGTAGCTGAATAATTTATTTTTAACTAGCATAATTAGTCCCTGGTGATTGCTAAGTAGTACTTCACACATGACTAAGTAGGGGGGGAAGGTTAGTAATGCTATGTGTGGCTAAGTCTTAGGGACTCGTGTGTATCTCGTTGGGGCCTCTCATTAGGGCCATATGCGCTATAAGTAAAACAACAGTGGACTTTTGTGTGGCACTCTAGATATATATGTGCCGGTCTCGTTCCTGTATGAGACGCTGACTACCGGAACACGGGCACAAGCACCCTGAGATGAGGAGTTAAACCCTTACGGTGCCGAAAAATGCACGGGAGCCCTTTAAGAGAGAAGAGGGAAATTGTTTATCTCTGCTTAAACTGATACAGTGGCGAACAAAGGGTCTCTCCCCTTTAGTTTAGTCCCCGAAGATTTGGGGGAAAGAGGGGTTTTCCTCGCCTTAAGTCGGTCCCGCGATGGAAAAAAAGGGATTTTCCCGCAAATCGAACCTTTAAAAGGGAGAGCCGACTGGGCGTCCCCCGTAATTTAAACCCTAAGACGACGTAAACGGGGGACTGACCCTTATTTCGAAACCGTAAGCTAGCGAGGTCGAGCGATTTCCCTTGCCGTTTCACCCGAAAAATAATGGAAAATCGTGTTCCCCTGTCGCCTCGGCTCGTTCGAACCGGAGCTCCGACCGCGGGCCCGGCGCCCGTCCCCCCTTCCCCTTTTTTCCGGGGCGGGCGGCGCGGGCGGAAGAGAAGGGGGACTCGCGGCGGGGTGATGCGGATGGCTGAGCGGGGGCACGAAGGGAGGCTGGGAAGGGTGTTCGTGGGGTTTTGCTGCGTTCGAGAGGGCCGGTGCGGGTTACCTGTCGGCTCGGTTTCTTCAAACCGTAGCCGTGTCCCCCGGGGTCCCCGGCGGCGCCCTCCGTCCCCGCTTTTCCGGGACGGGCGGCGCGGCGCGACGCGGACGAGAAAGGGAACGCGGGGCGGGGTTATGCAGATTTCGTGAGCGGCGGCACGGAGGGGCTGCCGGGAAGGATGCTTTTGGACATTTTCGGCATTGGAGGGGGGAATGCGGGTTCCGCGTCGGCTCGGTTTGCGGAAATCGCGGCTCTGGGCTTACGGGGGTGTTTAGGGTTCCCGCTCCTCTGGTGGTGGGACTCTCTAGGCTTGTGGGGGTCTTTACGGTTTCGGCGAACAGGTGTTAGGGGGATTCTCGGGTTTGTTTTTGTTAGGGTTATATTCTGCCTAGGAGGCGGCGGCCCGCGCGGCGCCCGGTCCCGGGCGACGGACGGGGGATACCCGGGCCGCGCCTCCGTCCCGCCGGCCGGCCCTTTGCGGCGCCTCTCGGCGCGAACGAAGAGACGCGCGTCCCCGAGGGCGCCGAAACCCGAAAGCGAGGTGAGCGGGGATGGCGCAGCCGCCGGGAAAAGGCGTGGGAAGGGGAGTCGAGGCGGCGGACGGGCGCTCCCGGCGCGGCCGATCCCCGGGCGGGCCCGGGCGCCTGCGATGTCGATCTGCTTAGCGCCGAGGTCCCCCGTCGCTGCGGGACGGGTGCTCCGAAGGGCGAGGGTGCTCCGGTGCGCGGGGGTTGCTCGCGCCGACCTGGAGCGGCCGCCGGCGCTCGGAGGCGGAGGACGGGGCGGTGCCCGTTCTACGGGGGACCCTAGGGAGGATACGCCCCTTGCAGTTGCGGGTGGGTGAGACCGGGACCCTGCGGAGCGGCGGCCGGGAGCGCCGTAGGACACTGTCCTTCTCGCGACCGGCGCGGGAAGGCTGGAAACCCAGCTCCCCGTTAACGACCCCGGGTGCGTGCGGCTGGCCTGGGACTGCGAAAAATAGGGCGGGGCCCGGCGGGGCCCGGGAACCTCCCGCTCTCGGCGGACGGTCGCCCGCGCGGAACGGGCGGGGAGCGAATTCCGTGAGGGGGTCCCGGGCCGGGGACGACTCCTACCCGATGGGAAAGCCGCTTTCGATCGCTCGAGGGACTCGGCAGGGGGGGCCGCCGGGAGGAGCCTTCCGTGCCCGGTTTAACGATTGCTATTACGCCCTTAGGGAGCCGGCCGACGGGCCCCGGGGCGCCGCTCGGCTGCCGCGCGGTAGCTGCCTGTAAACGTTGCCCGAGACGAGATTTCGCCGTCGATCTACGGGGAAGGGACCGAGGAGGATTCTCCTCCTCGAAAGTAAAGGCTGACTCGCGGAAAACCTTTTGGAAAGGTTTTACCGCCCGCGTCCTCGTCTATGCTGCCTAAAATCGAACGAGGACGGAAGCGAGGAGGGACGACGGGCTCGTATCGCCTTAGGAATCGCTGCGAATGAGCGGGGACCGCGCTCTTTTAATAAAGGGCGATGAGCAGCCCCGCGCGATTTTTTATTGCCTTGTAAAGATAGTAAAGCCGCGGAGCGAGGGGGACGGGGAGATAGGGCCGAAATCGCCTCTCCCTCTCGGACTTTGGACGCCGGCGGTCGGCGTCCCCTCCGGGGCTCGGCAGCGGGGACCGGGACGGGGCTGGACGCGCCGCCGCTTTTCTTCGCGCCGCTTTTTTAAAGGGGCTCGTGCGCGCGCCGTCCGACCGCCCGCGGGGGGGTTTCGGCTAAAGGGCTGGGTAGTCCCTTCCGCGGGGGGGGCTTCGGAACCGTCCCCGGGCTCCGTTCTCTGCCGACGGCCGTCGTAGCGCCGGTACGGATGGTCCTCGGAGAAACGGGACTTTGTCGCGGCGAGCCCGACAGAAAGAGGGGCGGATGCCTCCCGGGGGCGGCGCGGAGGCCGAAAGGGGCGGCACGCGCCGTCCGTCCGCGTCGTCGACTCCGGGGACCCGGTCTCCGTCTCCTGCGGAACATAGGGGACGGCGGGACGAAACGCGTCGGGTCGGCGACCTAAAGCGCCGGTTCCCCGCGGCCGAGCCGAGCTGGGGCTTCCGTAGCTACCGGGAGGGCGAAGTTTGGAACCTGGGCCCCCGGGCTTTTAAGGACGGAAATAGAAGGGGGTGGGCCGGGGGGACCTCCGGCATCGAACGGTCGCTCTCGCGCGCCGGGCCGTCCGGGAACGCGGTCCGGCTGCGCCGCCGGAACCGGGACGGGCTCGGGACGCGAACGCGCGCGCGCCGCCGGGACGGACGTGGGTTTTGCGTACGGGAGAGATGCGCTCGCTTTTCGGCCCCCGGGATTTTGCCGCCCGGGGCCGAAAGTGCCCTGGGGCCTCTCTCGGTTCCGGAGGGACGCGACCGCGACCCGGCGACCGCCCGTCCCCCCGCCTCGTACGTCCCGGCCTCCCTCGCCGAGGCGAGCGGGGGACGCCCGCTCGAGAGCTTTGAGGTCCGGCGCCGGCGTCTCGCTCCCGGCGCCGGGCTCTGCGCGTCCGAGGGCGAGTCCGCCCTCGCCTTTGGAGAATGCCGGCTCGCCGTCGCCGGTGCCGTCGTGGACGGCGCCCGGGCCGGGCGGGGGTCCCGCCGGGCTCGGCGGATCCCCCCCCCGTCGCCGACTTCGGAGGGGCGGGACGGTGGACGCGGCGCGCTTTCCCTCCGCCCCGTGGGAATTCGGCGTCGCGACGTCGCTCCGGACCCGCGGGCCGGGGCGCGCGAGCGCTCGAGGGTCTCGCGGCCCGGCCGGGACTGGGTGGGGACGGCGACGACTCTGAAAGGAATGGAGCGAAGCAAAGGACGGCTGAGGAGCGGGAAGGGGCCGGGACGACCCGCGCAACCGGCTCGGCGGACCCTCCGGGTCCGGAAGGACGACACGGAGGCGGGAAGGGGATCGCGAACGGGGCAACCTAGGCGAGGCGCTCGAAGGGAAGGAGCCGTCCTCCCGGTCGCCCCGAGTCCCCGCCGGGACGCGCCCGGCGGCGCCCGGGTCCCGGGCTACAGCCCGAAGGGATGAACGGGAGGGGAGGGCTAAGCTACGGACGGCCTCCGCCTGCCCGGAGACGAGGCGACGGGGACGGGGCATATCGGTCCGCACGGACGCCCCGCCGGCGCCGCCCGGACGGGCGGAGCAGGCGGCGCGCCCCCCGGCGATCGCGCCCCGGGACGTCCCGAGGGACGCGTGTCCCGGGGGGCGAGGGGAGCGGGCGCGAAAGAACGGCGGCGGCCGAGCGGGACGCGCCGGGAGCGGCGGCGGCCGAGCGAGACGCGGCTGCGAGCGACGGGACCGGACGCCGAAAAGATCCCTCCGCTCGAGCCGGGCGGCGCCGCCGCCGCGCGACCGGCCCTTCCCGCGTCCCCCGGGGCGTCTCCTCCGCGCGTCCCGGTCCGAAGGGGAACTCGAAGGGAGCGGAGACGGGGCGCGGCCGCGCCGCCGCGCTCCCGGGGACCGGCAGGGAACCGGCGGGGGCCCGGACCGAGCGCCGGGGATGCGAACGCCGAAAGCCCCTCGCGCGAAGCGCGACGGGGGGCGACGCGCCTGGCCGGTGCCGCGAAGGGGGAGCGGCCCGGGGCGGGACCCGCGCCTGCGGACCGCGCCGACGCCGGCGGAGCCGCGTCGCCCGGGGAGACCGCCGGCTAAACGAAGCGGCGGCCGAAACGGAACGGGAGGGACCGACCCGCGGACAAAGTATCTACGGATCTAAAGCCGGAAACCTCGGGCGGCGGCGAGGCGCGGAGTCGCGCGGCGGCGACCCCGGACGCGGATCGGGCGCGGCGAGGGGACGCGAACTCCCTCCGGCGACGGCGCCGCGATCGGAAGACGTCTTTCGCGGGGAGCGAGAGAACTTGCTGTAAGATCCGCGCGCGCGTGCGGAGCGCCGTGACGGCCGCGGGCCGCGCTCGGGGGGACGGGACTCGCCCCGGGGCCCGGCCGGGGTCGCCGCGGGAAGAAAGGGTCTCGAGGACCCCGATCTCGGCGGGACGGGGCGCGCGCCTCGCCGGCGCGCGATCCCCGACCCGAGATCGAGGGGCGCGAGAAGGAGCGACCTTCCTCCGGGATCCGAGCCGAGATCGGAGGGAAGGGCGGGCGACGATCGCGAGGACCGCCCGGGACACCGGCGCGCCTACGCCAGACGGCGCGAGATGCTCGCGCCGCGCGCCGCCGCTACGGGGAACGGGACGGTCTCCGGAAGCCCGGCCGGGATCGGGGCGGGAAGGAGGAGGCTCGGAAACCGCGGATCTCGCCGGGACGGAGGCGGCGCGGTGGGCGACGCGCGCCGAGGCGCGATCCGCGATACCGGGGTGCCAGAGGCCGCGCCCGGACCGCCGCGCGCCGCGCTTCCGGGCGGACGGGGGCGGGGGGGAAACGAAACGCGCGCTCCCCCGCCGCGACGATCGGGAGACGAGCGGCGGCGTTCGTCGCGCCGGAAACGCCCCTCGGGACCCTCGCGCTCCGGGGCGGTTCGGCGGAGCGGGCGATCGCGGGGATCGGGCGGGGAACGGCGCGCTACCGGCCGCGGCGTCCGCGGTCGCTAGGCGACGGCGGTACCGGCCGCGGCGGCCTCTCCGAGCCCGCCTCCGACTCCTCCCCGCTGCCGGCGGCCGATCGCCTGACCGCGGGCACCTGGCCGCCCGCCGGGGGGGCGATCGCCGACCGCCCG
The DNA here is from genome assembly GCA_036630365.1 of Acanthiza pusilla. Lineage (NCBI taxonomy): Eukaryota > Metazoa > Chordata > Aves > Passeriformes > Acanthizidae > Acanthiza > Acanthiza pusilla. The sequence continues at coordinate 1,477,828 of JAXCHO010000119.1, read as the reverse complement.
CACCTGGCCCCCGCCCGGGCGCGGAGCGGACGGAGCCCCGGGCCGGCGGACTATAAAAGGCGGACGCGCCGGGAGCCCGGCGACCGAGGGAGTCCGGCGACCATTCTTGCGAGGGGCCACGTCTCTGCGGGCCACGGCTCGAAGGGCCACGGATAAAAGGGCGTCGACGTGACTTCGGCGTCGACAATAACGATGGCAGTTAGCGCGGCAGTTCGCGCGGCAGGAGAGCGGCAGGACGGCAGGACATGCTGCCCGTTGCACACCAGCTTTTACAATGGGCGCCTATATATTAACGTTAATGTTGTATGAAGGTTATATATATGCACTGTATATATGTATATGTAGTAGTTATATATAGAGAGAATATATATAGAGGTAGAATGTATATATAGTATATGCAGTATAAACATACACACACACATATAGATATCTATGGGTATATAGATATATATAGATACATATATAGGTAGGTATGTATGTATATATATATAGGTAGGTGTATATGGAGTTATATATATAGGTGAATGGATGTGTGTGGGTATGTATCAATACATAGAGATAGTATGTAGGTTATGTATGTATAGTATATATAGTTCTATACATATATGTATGTAGAACTATGTGCATACTTATTCAAATAACAAATAACTAATAGTCATTTCTGATTTACTTGGTGAGGAATTGTTTGCTTATTAGTGTTACCAGTGCTTCTCTTTTTATTTCTTCATTTATCTATTTATTCACTCTTCATACTGTTCAGAACGGCAAAAGCTACAGGCGACAGAAGCGAGCCGAGCCGAATGGAACGTCGCGAGACGAACCCCTCAGTCCGGATGGCTGGCGGTGGGTGGTTTTGGGGCTCGGCACGACTGCCGGGAGACGTGGGAAAAGACGGCTGACTGAGGTGAGGGGCAAAGGGGGGACAGACAAGCTCCTTTCCCCAGGGGCACAGCTGAGGGATCGAGATAAACTCATATTATAGTTTTGGGTTTTCACAAATATTAAAACGTATGTCACGTATATGGCGTCGCTGCTTACAGAGGGAGCCTGCTGGTAAGGACAGACCTCTGTAACAATGGCTGATGCCTTTATGGTCGTTATGAATTAAATGTACATACACTGGTGAAATCCCTAATACAGTTAGGGTGATAAATACATAATACTGTGTAAGCTGGTCACAAATATTAAAATACATGGGGCAGGTACACTTTCTACTCTTATATAAAAGGACTCTTGCTGTACACTTATGGACACATAACAGTAACAAATACCTTGACTTTAATTAGCTGAGCACAGATAGACTGGTGAAATGAGTAATATAGCAGTGTGATAAAGAGATGTTATAGCAACAGGTTGGCACAAATATTAAAATGGGTATCAGGGGTAAGGTTTCTACTCGTACAAAAGTACTGCTGTGATAAAAACAAAGGTACAAAGGCAGGGAGAAATAACGAGACGCATTACTGGTGTTCTTAACTGAATACACAGAACACACTGCTGAAAGAGCTACTATAGCTGGGGTGATAAATACAAACTGTACGAGAAACTTTGCACAAATAGTGAAGTGGCAATCGCATGTATGGCTTGTACTCTTATACAAAAGTACTCTTACAGTGAAGGTAGAGGTATGTAATGTGAACTAAGGCCTGGCCTTCCGCTGTGAACTGAATCTAGACGGGCTGGAGAAAAAACAAATGTAGCTGTGCTCAAAAGGACGTGCTATGGTGTCAGCTATGGACAAATAGTAAAATGGCTGTCGACTGTATGGTTCATACTGTTGCAAAAAGTAGTATTCCTGTAAAGATACAGGCGAGTAACAATAGCTAATGCCTTGAGTTCAGTTATTAACTCAATCTAGACACACTGGTGAAATACCTGATATAGGCGGTGTGATAAATACACACCAGAGTGTCAGCTCTCCACAACTGCTGAAAGGGCTGTCACATGGATATGGCTTCTACTCTTATGTAAAAGTCATCTTGCAAAAATATAGAGCTGTGTAACGTGAACTGATGCCTTGACTTCTGTTATTAACTGAATGTAGAGACACTGGTGAAAGAACTAATATAGCTGGGGAAAATTACACATTATCAGATAAGGTAGGCACAAATATTAAAAGGGGTATGGTATGTATTGTTTCTACAATTACACCAAATTGTTCCTGACAGAAATATATATGCATATAAGAGTAACTAGTTGGATGACTTCTACTATGAACTAAATGTAAGTACATTGGCAAAATAACTAGGATAGCTGAGGTGATAAATACATACAATACAATAAGCTTGGCACAAATGTTAAGATGAATGTCACGTGCGTGCGTTACGCTATTAGACAAAAGGAGGGCTGGTATAAAGATATAGGTGTGTACCAATAACTAATGCCTAGACTTCTGTTACTAAATGAATGTAGATACAGTGGGGAAAGAAAAAATAGAACTGGGATGATGAAGCTGCGTGTTAATATCAGCTTGGCACAAATACCAAAATAGGTGTCACGGGTATGGTTTACACTCTTACACAAAACTACGGCTCTTATAAAGACATAGGCATGTAACATGAACTGATGCCTTGACTGCTATTATGAACTGCATCTAGATACAGTGCTGAAAAAAAAAATATAACTAGTTGAAAATGTTTACCATTTTACTGGCAATAACCAGATCCCTGCTACCAATATGTCAACTACCAGCAATACCCACCCACGAGAACCACACAGTATAGGGGAAACTGCACATGACAGCAAGAACCAAAAAAACAGGAGCCAAAAAATACACATGCTCTAAAAAGGCAGGATCAAGTAGGAGCCACACTACATGGCTCTTGCTTCCAAGACCAAATTACTTCAGAAAAAAGGTTCAACACGGAGAAATGCCTACAAATAGATATTAAGCTGATACGATATAAACAGTAATTAATATATGCCCATGAATACCAGGGGGACCTTCTGCCTAAATACCAATGACCCAGGACTGTTCGTTTGCTTTATTGTCTTTATCACATACTGCCAGTTATTAAACTTTTAAATTTTAACAGGACAGTGAACCAGGCTGCTAACAAGGAGGAAGAAGAAAGACTAAGGAGGAAGAGAGAGAGCAAAACAGAAAGACACCAGTATAACTTCAACCACCAAGAGCAGACAGAAGGCACCCGAGACCCAGAAGACTCCTGTGCCTCCAAACCATTGGACAATAGGAGGACGGACAGCATACAAACAGAACAGGAAACAAGGTCCTCCTCGGGCAGGTAAGAAAAACTGCGCAGAGCCCCCATGCCACCTACACTCGAGCTGACTAAAACAGTGAGCAAGGCCACAGCCCACAGAAGCCAGGCTTACACACACTTCCAGCTGCTACCCAAAAGGGCCAAACACAGCAGCATCACTCTGGAGGACTAATACCAGGGAGCAGGACCACAGGCCACAAAAGCCAGGCCAACACATGCATTCGCCTTTCTCCCCAAAAAGGCCAGAGCCAGGAGCTGCACTCCAGCTGAGTGATGGCAGGGAGCAAGAGCACAGCCCACAGAACCCAGGGTTTCACTCGCTTCCTCCTCCCCAAAAAAGCTACCTCTAAACCCGGTAGCTAGAATCTTTCTGAGGGATGGCACAGAGCAAGAGCAGAGCCCACAGAAGCCAGCCTGACACACACTTGCCCCTTCTCCCCTAAAAGGCCAAACTCAGCAGCTGCACGCCAGCTGAGGGACAGCAGCAGGGAGCAAGAGCACAGCCCACAGAAGCCAGGCCGACACACACTTCCCCCTTCTCCCCAAAAAGTGCAAACCCAGGAGCTAGAATCTAGCTTAGTGATGGCTAGGAACAAGAGCACAAACCAGAAGACAGGCTTATGCACACATCCCCCTGCTCCCCAAGAAGGCCCAGCCCAGCAGATCAACTCAGGCTGACGGTCAGGGTGAGCAAGAGCACAGCCCACAGAAGCCAGCCTGACACACACTTGCCCCTTCTCCCCTAAAAGGCCAAACTCAGCAGCTGCACGCCAGCTGAGGGACAGCAGCAGGGAGCAAGAGCACAGCCCACAGAAGCCAGGCCGACACACACTTCCCCCTTCTCCCCAAAAAGTGCGAACCCAGGAGCTAGAATCTAGCTTAGTGATGGCTAGGAACAAGAGCACAAACCAGAAGACAGGCTTATGCACACATCCCCCTGCTCCCCAAGAAGGCCCAGCCCAGCAGATCAACTCAGGCTGACGGTCAGGGTGAGCAAGAGCACAGCCCACAGAAGCCAGCCTGACACACACTTGCCCCTTCTCCCCTAAAAGGCCAAACTCAGCAGCTGCACGCCAGCTGAGGGACAGCAGCAGGGAGCAAGAGCACAGCCCACAGAAGCCAGGCCGACACACACTTCCCCCTTCTCCCCAAAAAGTGCGAACCCAGGAGCTAGAATCTAGCTTAGTGATGGCTAGGAACAAGAGCACAAACCAGAAGACAGGCTTATGCACACATCCCCCTGCTCCCCAAGAAGGCCCAGCCCAGCAGATCAACTCAGGCTGACGGTCAGGGTGAGCAAGAGCACAGCCCACAGAAGCCAGCCTGACACACACTTGCCCCTTCTCCCCTAAAAGGCCAAACTCAGCAGCTGCACGCCAGCTGAGGGACAGCAGCAGGGAGCAAGAGCACAGCCCACAGAAGCCAGGCCGACACACACTTCCCCCTTCTCCCCAAAAAGTGCGAACCAAGGAGCTAGAATCTAGCTTAGTGATGGCTAGGAACAAGAGCACAAACCAGAAGACAGGCTTATGCACACATCCCCCTGCTCCCCAAGAAGGCCCAGCCCAGCAGATCAACTCAGGCTGACGGTCAGGGTGAGCAAGAGCACAGCCCACAGAAGCCAGCCTGACACACACTTGCCCCTTCTCCCCTAAAAGGCCAAACTCAGCAGCTGCACGCCAGCTGAGGGACAGCAGCAGGGAGCAAGAGCACAGCCCACAGAAGCCAGGCCGACACACACTTCCCCCTTCTCCCCAAAAAGTGCGAACCCAGGAGCTAGAATCTAGCTTAGTGATGGCTAGGAACAAGAGCACAAACCAGAAGACAGGCTTATGCACACATCCCCCTGCTCCCCAAGAAGGCCCAGCCCAGCAGATCAACTCAGGCTGACGGTCAGGGTGAGCAAGAGCACAGCCCACAGAAGCCAGCCTGACACACACTTGCCCCTTCTCCCCTAAAAGGCCAAACTCAGCAGCTGCACGCCAGCTGAGGGACAGCAGCAGGGAGCAAGAGCACAGCCCACAGAAGCCAGGCCGACACACACTTCCCCCTTCTCCCCAAAAAGTGCGAACCCAGGAGCTAGAATCTAGCTTAGTGATGGCTAGGAACAAGAGCACAAACCAGAAGACAGGCTTATGCACACATCCCCCTGCTCCCCAAGAAGGCCCAGCCCAGCAGATCAACTCAGGCTGACGGTCAGGGTGAGCAAGAGCACAGCCCACAGAAGCCAGCCTGACACACACTTGCCCCTTCTCCCCTAAAAGGCCAAACTCAGCAGCTGCACGCCAGCTGAGGGACAGCAGCAGGGAGCAAGAGCACAGCCCACAGAAGCCAGGCCGACACACACTTCCCCCTTCTCCCCAAAAAGTGCGAACCCAGGTGCTAGAATGTAGCTTAGTGACGGCAAGGAACAAGAGCACAAACCAGAAGACAGGCTTATGCACACATCTCCTTTCTCCCCAAGAAGGCCCAGCCCAGCAGATCAACTCAGGCTGACGGTCAGGGTGAGCAAGAGCACAGCCCACAGAAGCCAGGCCAGCACACACTTCCCCCTTCTCCCCAAAATGTGCAAACCCAGGAGCTAGAATCTAGCTTAGTGATGGCAGGGAACAAGAGCACAAACCGCAGAAGACAGGCTTATGCACACATCCCCCTGCTCCCCAAGAAGGCCCGGCCCTGCAGATGGACTCGGGCCGAGGGTCAGGGTGGGCAAGACCAGAGCCCACAGAAGCCAGGCTGACACACACTTCCCCCTGCTCCCCAAAAAGCCCAAACTCAGCAGCTGCACCCCAGCTGTGTGATGGCAGGGAGCGAGAGCAGAGGCCACAAAAGCCAGGCTTACAGACACTTCCCATGTGAGCCCAAAAAGGCCAAACCCAGCAGCTGAAACACTCTGCCTGACGGATGGCAGGGAGCAAGCACATAGCCCACAGATGCCAGGCTTTCACACACATGCCCCTGCTCCCCAAAAAGGCTAAACCCAGCAGCTGCACGCCAGCTGAACAATAGCAGGGAGCAAGAGCTTAGCCCACAGAAGCCAGGCTGACACACACTTGACTCTTTGCCCCAGAAAGGCCAAACCCAGCGGCTGCACCCCGGCTGAGTGACGGCTGGGAGCAAGACCAGAGGCCACAGTAGCCAGGCTCACACTCGCTTGCACCTTCTCCCAAAAAAGGCCAAACCCAGTAGCTAGAATCTGGCTGAGTGACGGCAGGGAACAAGAGCACAACCCACAGAAGACGGGCTTATGCACACATCCCCCTTCTCCCCAAAAAGGCCAAACCCAGCTGGTAGACTCAGACTAACATCAGGGTGGGCAAGACCGCAGGCCACAGAAAGCAAGCTTACACAGACTTCCCATTTCTCCCCACTAAGGGCAAACCCAGCACCTGGAACACTGCCCAAGTGATGGCAGGAAGCCAGAGGACAGGCCAGAGAAGCCAGGCTGACACACTCCTCCCACATATGCCCAAAAAGGCCAAACCCGGCCGCTAGACTCCAGCTCGCTGATGGCACACGGCAGTAGCACGGCCCGCGGAAGCCGAGATGACACGCGCTTCCCCGTTCTCCCCAAAAAGGCCAAACCCCCCGGCTCCACCCTAGCTGAGTGATGGCAGGGAGCATGACCGCAGCCCACAGAAGCCAGGCTGACACATGCACCCACCTTTCTCCCCAGAAGAGCCACACCCAGCAGCTGGACTCAGGCTGACTGTCAGGGGGGCACGACCACAGTGCACAAAAGCCAGGCGGTCACACACTTCCCCTTCTCACCAAAAAGGCCAAACACAACAGCTAGGCTCAGGCTGAGCATCAGGGTGGGCAAGATCACAGCCCACAGAAGCCGGGTCAGGTTTGGACACATTCTTGGGCGCCCCGCCACCACCACCTCCAAGATGGCGCAGAGACCCTATCAATCACTCTGATTTTACCATCTATATTATGTATATACACATATATTTCTGGATACTCACCCACTGCCACCAAGACATTACATACATTGGTATGCACAGTGTGAATCTGGTTCATAATAGTCATACTTTTGGCAATGTTTGATTGTCATATATAATATAAAGTAAGACTGATTATATATACATATATGTGTATATACATATATATATATAAACACATGCACATATACATACACACACATACACACATATATACAGCTATGTGTGTACATATACATACACATACACATAGATACACAGACATATGCATATACATATACACACACATATGCACATAGTGTGTTGGTTTCACTTGGCCCCGTTTTGCTAGTAAGTACAGTGGGGTAAAATGATGGCTCCTGCACATCCTCTTTGAAAGTTCTCAAGGTTTTTCACCATGTCCAGCAGAGGCAATCTCTGATGGCACGCAAGATGATGGACATGCTGCTGCCAAGCCTGAGCCAATTAGGGATGTTAGTTACGCCTCTGTGAAAACATATTTAAGAAGTTGAAACAGTGTGACCACACACTTGCTTTTAGCCAGAGGAGGAGGAGGTGAAAATATGTCAGGGAAAACAACATGCGGAATCCTAGGTGAGTGGAGAAGGTGGGAGAGGAGGTGCCCGAGGCACCGGAGGGTGAAAATCCTCTGCCGGCTGTGATGAAGACCATGGGGGGAGCAGGGGGTCTCCCTGCGGCCCGTGGAGTCCATAGGTGTGCAGAGAACCACCCACAGCCCGTGGGATGGTGCCCACGCCAGAGGAGCGGGTGGATGCCTGCGGGAAGCTATGATCCAGTGGGAATCCCGGTACAGACTGAAAGTTACAAAGGCCTTGCAAGAGAGAAAGGCCTTCCTCCTGGGATGGAAATTATATAAATGAGTTCACAAGCTGAAATTTTAACTGCATAATGTTGAGTATTTATTAATAGAGCAAAGGCAAAGATAGCGCTGGGTACTTAGCAGTTTTGCCAGAGTGGCTGCCGTTCACTGTACTGTGAACTTAAGTACTTTCTTTAACTGTTACATATTCATTAAGCATAGAAAGTAATTAACACTTCACTCAACTCCCCCCCCCCCCCCCCCCCCCCCCCGCGATCCTTGCCCCTTTCTGCCAGCCTGTCTTGGAGTCTCAGACCCTCTGGATTGCCTCAGGGCTGAAGGCCGAAATCCTCCTGTCTATGTTTCCTCAGTTCCAACTTAATTTGGAGGTGACAGTTCCTTTCGGGAGGTGTGAGTCGAGATAACAGACTTCCTGGGATGCCGGCAGTTATCTTCTTGGTTTCTTTAAGATGTCTTGATCCCTGGGTCTGTGATTTATCAACTTAGAAGGCATTTATTACCAGGTATTTATTACTACATTTTCTAACATACCACAACTATTTCAAAGTTACAATTGACCCCAACCATTTTTCTTCTTAATTATATTTTATCTTAACTCTATTTTTTTATACAGTACACATCACTTGTAAATGTTAAATGCATATATGCAAAAGCCAGCATTTATCATTCACTCATTTATCACAGAAACAGTCTGGACTCTGCTTGGAAGTCTGCACCCGATGGACAACGATTCGCATTGCAGCAGATGGAGGCAGGCTGCTGCTCCCGAGATGGGACCCACACCAAAGAAGTTCACAGAGGACTGTCTTTCGTCGGAGGGACCTCATGGTTAAGTAGAGGACTCTTCTCCCTGACACACTGACCAAAGGAAACCCCCGTACCCTGCCGACCCCCCCCACCCCAAGAGCTATTGGTTGGAAGGAAGGACATGGGTGAGCTGAGAAACGGAGTCTAAATAGGGAGAGGGGGCAGTAGAGAAATAGTGTTTGTAGCAGAAGAATTCTGGTGATGGACTGACTAAGAAAAAACCCATACCCTGCCCCAGAGCTCTTGGTTGGAAGGAGGGACGGGGGGTGAGCAGAGAAACTGTGCCTTAAGAGGGGAAGGGGGGTGAGTGAGGAAACAGTGTCTTAAGAGCTTATTTTTACCTCTGATTTATCCTCCAACTCTGTTAGGTTAATACATTATTTTGTAGCTTTTAGTTTGAAGCCGGTTCTGCCCTTTTCTTCTGCACATCCCCCCACCAGGGGCTTACCTCAACTCATGAGTACAGTGTGTTTGTTTTCGTTTTTTTTTGTTCTCCTCTGCACAGCTGCAGCAGGAGACAGTACAGAGAGCAGACAGTATAGCTGCCTACCATTTAGCCAGGCTCAAACCACAACACATATAGACATACATAGAAAGAGAGACAGAGAGATACACATAGATATATGCACATATAGGTTTTCATACATATATATATATACACACACGTAGATATACACATATATATACATGCACATACATATGTATACATATATATGTATATATATATGCGTATATACATATACATACATCTATATACACATACGTGTGTGTATATATATACACAGATATACACACATGTATATACATCTACATATATAGATGTAGATGTAGATCTGTATGTATAGAGATATACACATATATATACACATACATACATATAAGATACAGATATATGTAGATATATATTATATATATAGATATACATACAAGTATATACACATACACATATAGATACACACATATATACATATATATGTATACATACACATATCTATGTGTGTATATGTATTTATAGATATATATGTATTTATTTATATACACATATATATGTATGTATACATATGTATGTATATGCATTTATACATATACATATATATGTATATATACTTAGTTATAGGTATACATGTATGTATATGTTTTTACATATATACATGTATGTATATACATGTGTGTATTTTATATACACACACACATATATATACACACACATTATACCTATATCTCTATATATCTCTGGAGAGATATATAGATATATACATGTATAGATGTATACATATACATGTATGCATGTATATGTATTTATTTATATACATAGACATAGGCATAGACATAGACATATACAATTATATTTTTGTAACAGTTGATGGTATCTGACTCCATTTCAGTTCCCAGCTGGGCAGCAGATGAGCGGGAATGCCGCAAAAAAACCTCTGCTAATTCTGGCAACTGGCTTCATACGCTGTGCCGTGCCCAGCGTCATCCCGACAGCATCGACTGCTCTGTCCGTGCCGTGTTCCGGAGAGGGCGTCTCCAAAGCCGAGAGATGACGGTCCCACGGCTAGGCAGCGTGCAAAGCCCTGTGACCCGGATCCCGAGTGAGCGTCAGTGATCGGGAGCGGCACCGGCCTCTCCCGAAAGCCAAGCCGGGGCTGGCTGGGACGTGGGGATCTGTGTCCGGTGCTGGAAGGTCCTGAGCTGTACTCTGGGTCTTGCAGCGCTCGGTGGCCTGCGGGGAGGGGACCGACAGCCGGGAGACCTGTGCCGTGCGGGGGACCGGTGCAATGGGGAATGGCTCGAGCCCGGAAGCATTTCAAACCTCGCTCCCTGTGATGGCAAGACAACAGCTGGAATGGCTGCAGCGGGGGGAATAAGAAAGGAGAAAGACTAAGGAGCAGAAGGGAAATCAAAACACAAAGACGCAAGTGGAGGATCGGCTGGGAACTCCAGACAGAAACCACCCGGGAGCCGGAGGACTCTGCCGCCTCCTACCCGTTGCACGACGTGAGGAGGTGCGCTGCGGAAAGGCGGCCGGAAACGAGGTCCCGTTCGGAGAGGTAAGAAAAACTGCTCCCGAGCCACATCCCACCCAACACAGGTGCAACATCAGAACAAATGTAAGGCCCCTGATTACTAGGTTCACCCACATGACAAAGAGGAAAATTAATCTGTGCAGTGACCCTCTCAATCCCACTTCACCACTCAAACAGACCATTACCTCTAGGACTAAAAATAAAACAAAGGAATCGAGGAAAGGGAAGTGCCTTCCAAGGGGGACAAAGGGCCTCACAGGTCAGAGACAGCCATCACTCCCCAGGGTCCATATATGACATATGTCAAAAAGACACTACAGACTGACTAAGCCGTGCAATTAGTGCCTATTGTGTACACTCCAGGCCAGCAACAAGTATATAAAAAGGAAGAGCAGGACAGCGGCTGAAGGGGACTTAAGGGCACAGGGTCAGGCAGTGAATGAGGCAGGAGCACAGATAGTGTTTTGCACAGTACATGGAGTAACAGACACACACTATGAAAGGAACAAGGCATCCCACATGATCGAGAACTCACTCAATGGCAGGACTCATCAGCAGAACGTTAGGCCATTAGAGGGGAAAGCTTTTGAGAACAGAAAATACCCATTTTGGTAGCGCAGATCCCATTTTGACAAAAATGCGTTCCTCTGGGTATGGGAATCCTGCCCATACGAGATATCTGAAAACTGGTATTTTGGAACTTGTTATTTCGAAATTGGGACACTTTGATATTTTGGAACTTGGTATTCTGGTGTTTTGAAACTGGGTTACTTTGGTATTTTGGAACTCAGTATTCTGGTACTTTAAAACTGGGATTTTGCAACCTGGTTTTCTGATATTTTGAAGTTTGGTTCTCTATTATTTTGAAAGTAGCTTAATCTGGTATTCGGGAATAAGATTTTTTTGGGGTGGGGAGTATTTTGGAACCTAGTTTTGTGTGGACTGTTTTTTGATATGTTTGTAGGCTGGGGTTTTTTGAGGAGGGGGTTGTGAGTGTTTTTGTGTGGGGTTTTTTTTTGTTTGGTTGGGGTTTTTTTGGTTTGGGGTTTTTTTGTTTTGGTTTGTTTTTGGGGGGATTGTTTTGGGGGGTTGTTTGGTTTTTGGGGTTTTTTTTGTTTTTTGAGGCTAGTTTCTTTTTGGTTTTTTTGGTTGGGTTTTTTGTTTGCTTGTTTGGGGGTGTTTTGGGTTTTTTTTTTAACATGGGCTTTTAGTTTGGTATTTCTGTAACGTGGGGGTTAATTATTTTGTAACCTGTGCTTGGCAGGGGCCTGGGGCATCCTAGTCCAGGCTCTTGGCTTCATTTGCCTTCTTCCACTGCAATTATCCTTGTATGGGAGCTGTTAAATAGCAGACCGTACAATGAGACACACTTCACACTTGAAACACAAATAAATTCCAGCTACGGAAAATATCGCTGCCACATTTAGAAACACTTCAGCAAAGACCGTGGAAAAAGCAAAGGTGATGTGTAATTACTTGGTGCCCCAGGAAACGGAGGGGAAGGTGGGGAACAATAGACGGTGAACAGCTTCCACAGCTTCTCGCTCCAGCCGCTATTGCAAGTGCAGCTTCCCAGTGATCTCCCTGAGGAGGACCCCGCTGGCACATCCGAGGCACCTCACCGGGGCGCGGGGGTTGCGGGGGCTTTGGGGATGATGGAACGGGAGGGTGCTACCCGCAGGGACGGGTGCGGCACCGGCGGCTGCGGTTCCGCCCCTGCCCACCCCCGTGTCCGCACGGCTGCTCCGGAGCCTGTCCCTTGGGCTTTGCTCCTCGTAATAATTCCCCAGCGGGGCTTGGGGCTGGCTGTGTTCAACACACGGCTCGCTACGTTCAAACCGCTGCTCTGTCCCCGCCACGGCCCCAGCGCCGCCCCCCGCCCCTCCCCGGGTCCCGTCTTTTCCGGGGCGGGCGGCGCAGTGCGGAAGGACGCGGGGCCGGGAGGAAGAGGATCCCGCCGGCTCCGCGGCACCGGGCGGGGTGGGCAGGGCGGGCGGCGGCGGACGGTGAGCGGGGCGGTACCGCGGGGCCGGGACTGGGGCCCGGGGGGGCTCGTACGGGCTCGGGCTCGGTGGAGCGGGCGCTGCCGGGCGTCTCCCACTGCCCTGGGAATGTGCCGTGCCCTGAGCCCGCCGGGCGCGCAGGGATCGGGGAGATGCCGGAACGGGAAGCGCGTGTCTGCTCTGGAGGTCGGGCAGCAGAGAAGGGGACGGGAGGGCGCAAGGTCCCGGTCCGGGCGTTCCGGAGCAATCCTCCTTCGCTGCGTTTTCCCGAGCCTTAGCACGAAGGATTTGGCTGCTCTCGCAGTTGTTTATGGTTTGTTGCGGTGTGCGAGTTTTGTGGGCTTTTACTGAGATCTCACTCGTGTGTGGCTGATCGGCAGCGTCACCGGTAGTAAATCACTGCTGACGCTCTGCATCATCTGCACGGGTGGGAGGGGTCAGGAAGCGCCTGGAGGACAGCCCTGATCTTTCACCCTTTGCCCAGGGTCCAGCTGGGAGCGCCAAGCCTGGTGGTCTGGCCTAGGTCACTCATCCCTCACTGCCTGGTCATCTCCATCACAAAACTAGGAGCAATAACTCAGTGTGGATGGGAAGTGGAGGGTGTTGATTTAGAGCGGGCGACGGACTCTTCTTGCCCCGGCTCTCCTCGCCTTGCTGGGGCTGGGTCACGTCCCAGTGCAGCTCTGTGCACAGGAGATGACTCGGGGGACACGGTGACAAAATTACATCACCACATCCGGTCCCCCTGTCTCTATTCTCGGGTGATGCCCGGGGAAGGAAGGACCAGAGCAGCAGGGAAAGGGCTGGGTGCTGCCGGAGGGTGAGGGATGTTTGGTGTGTCACATCCCTGCTCCCGCCCCTACTGTAAATCGGTGCAGAGTGTCACTGTAGGAGAAGACAAAGCCACCCTTCAGCTGAGGGCCGGCAGCCAGGGCAAACCACGGGTCGCGCTGTTATTTCCCTTGCCGCGGTCGTGCCGGCTGCGGCTGTCCCGCCGCAGATCCCCCGCAGACGCGAGTTTTGGGGCTCGGAGGGGCGCGGCAGGGTTTGCGGTGAGCTGTAGTCCGAGGGTTTCCAAACCATAGTGCAAAATCCCACACCGCCTGCCTCCACAGCTGCCTGCAGCCCTTTTCCTTACCCAAACCGCTGCAGAGGCAGGATTGTCTCCCTCGATGGGTCGTGCTGTGCCGAGGAATGTCGCTCCCTGCCACCGGCGAGGACAAAGCACTTGGAGGATCCGTCACGCTCCGCCGACCGCATCGGGGAGCGACTGACTGCGGGGGCTCGGGCCGGTGGGACTATAACCCCTTGTCTTGTGCCTGCCTGGACGTTCACAGAGGATATTCTGTGATTCCATCGTGACGCACGGTGGGCAGGAAAGCGGCGCACCTGCCCTCTCCAGCATGCGCTGGAAACCAGGGATTCGCTGGGATTTGCCAGCACCTCGACCCAAGGCCTCGAGACACAGGCTGATGGGAAGAAGTGAACTTTGGCGGGGAAAGAAAACAAAATAAAATAGAAATCTGACCTTAGTTCCCGTATTTCACGTGGAATTTCACAAACCCAGAGCAGCCAGAAGGGATCCAGCCCTGGCACAGACCAGTTCCACTGCCTGAATAAGTAATTAAGGAGTTGGGCAGCTTATAAATTATATTCTTCTCATTTCTGCTCCAAAGCAGAAGGATCAAAGGGGCTTATGAAGGTTTTTCCCTATAGTTCTTCCATTTCCTTTTTTTTTTTTTTTGAGTCCAGCACAAGACTGGGCTACAGAGTGCCACTCCCTCAAGGGTGTCCATGGGGCTGCAGCAGGGGACTAGGGTATCAAACTAGGGTGGTGTGCGCCAGGCATGGCTCCTCGGTGCTGCCTGCCACCTCTTGGCACAGCCTAAGGGAGTGCCCGCACTCAGGGGCTGGGAACGGGTTGTGGCACCGGCTGCGATTTCCATCTGTGGCTCCTGAAACCGCAGTTCTGACTACTCCTGTTCCCACCCCAACATCCTCCTTTTTAATTTAGGACCTTGGGGTTAAAAAAAAAAAAAAAAGAAAAAAAGCCGTGAGGGAGGCTTTTCTGATTGAATTATTGCTGGCAAGCACTGGAGATCCATTTCAATTTCTCCCTGGTTTTTTTTTTTTTGTTTCGGCTTTTTTTTTTTTTTCTTTCCCCCCTTTTTTTTTTTTTTTTTTTTTTTTTTTTTTTTTTGGTGGGCTGTGGTTTGTTCTTTTTTTGGGGGGGGAGGAGGTGGAGGCACCAGGGAGGGCACAGAGGAGGGGGTAGAAAATCAGACTTGCTAATTCATGGCTGTAATTATTCCTAAAGGGAAATGGTGCTGCACGAGGTCCCTGGTGCATGGGGAGTAATTTAGGGTTGCTCTGCAAGGTTCTTATGAAATTTGGAGGGAGAGGGGCTCTGTCTCCTCCCTCCCCGGTAATTGTATTTCTGGTGCCGCAGATGGTGCCGGCTGCGGATCCTTGCCATAAAGAAGATGGATCACGGCGTGCGGAGGGAGCGAGGTGACAGCATTGCTCGCCTCCGTGATGAGCGTTATCCATCAGCCTTTTACAAGGCGGCAGGAGCCGAAACAATAAGGAATTGCCCAGCAGGTAAAGGCTACCGCATCCAGTGTCCGTGTCCCCAGGCAGATTCCCTGTGTTCACCTGGATTTTTTTCCAGCCCGTCTTCCTGATTATCGCTGCATCTCAGCCTTCCCAAACTTCCATTTTCATGGAGACTCCATTTATATGGATTCTTCTCTTCCTCAGGAGCCCAGGACAGGGAAGGGTGATGTCGCACTGTGATGGCTGCTCGGTCGCACGTGTCCCTGTACAGGAGTGGAGTCACCCAACATTTGGACTCTGTCCTTTTGAGTCCCTTCCACCTTGGGATATTCCATGATTCTATAATTAAAATTTAAAATATCTCTTGCAACTGTGATCCTGCAAGACCCTTTACATCCTGGGTGTCTGGAATGGGATGAGGAAGAGCCTGTCTGCCCAGCAAAACCTGGGAATGAACCCAAGCACAGCAGGGAAGGTCTCGTGGGGTGGTGGTGGCTAGGAACTAAATTATTGATTTTCTGAATACTAGTGGCAGCGAAATGGATTTGTCCTTTTCAGGAATTTTCATATATTTATAAAACATTGTTCCTTGAGCACTCGCCTCTCCGAGCAGTGTGAGTGTGCATGGCCGTGCTCGCGCACCCGTCCTCTTTATCCCTACCAAATGCAGCTGCTGCCGCTTGCAACAGGTTTTCCAGAGGTTCCGGGGGATCCTCAGACACAGGAAAAGCAACTCAGGCTGAAGGAAAACCTTAAAAACTCCCCCACCTCCAAGCGGTCTCCTGCTTTTAAAGCCTGGAGAGAAACAGGGACCATTGCAAAACTCAGGAACCTGAAAGAGCTGCCAGGTCTGTGGTTATGTAAATAAATAGTTATTGGATCAGGCAGGGAATTAATAGAAACAGGAGAGTGGGATGATGGAACTGTATCTAGCTGAAGCATCACTGTGGGGATGGGAAGGGTGGGATGCCCCGAACCAGGGGAAGGGACCCGCAGGAGAGACCGGGATGGAGCTGGGTTTGGTGATTGTGACAAGGCCAGCTAGAAATGATGGATAGGAGATGGGAAGTGCCAGTCCCCGGCTGGGCTCCGGGGTGACAGTGGAGGCAAGAGGACGTGCCCAGCTATCTATCATCTTTCTCCAGGCCCCTGCAGGACTGTGAACGCCCAGTGTCCGTCATGTGGGGGAGAATTAACCCTTTCCAAGGATTCCGAGGATGCCTGAGGGTTGGGGGGGGCGGGGCGGGAAGGCTGTGCCACCGGATCCTGGTGTCAGCAGGAGGACGTGAGTTTGCTCCCGTTCTGTATTTCTGCCCCACAGGCCCGGCAGATGGGTGTGATGCTGCTTCTCCGGAGGAAGTTGGCTTCAGAAGAAGCTGAGTGGGCTGGTTCCCACATGGAAAATGGAGTCTTTCCCTTTCTCCCTTTTTCCTTTTTTTTTTTTTAAGTCAGAGGAGCGCCTGAGAGGAGGGAGGGCTGTGAAAAGTGAGCAGGTTGAGGTCAGCGGCCCATCACAGGAGTGAGGACGATGAGCCCCAGTACCACTTGCGCAGATAGGGGTGGTACTGGGGCGCGGCAGGAAACCGCTGGATCCGCCGGGAATCCCCTGGACCCTGGCGCTGCTGCATTCTCCTACAGCTCCTTGGCCAGCACCACCTTATTAGATTTGGCAAAATATTAGGAGAGCATTTGGAAGGTTAATTAACACAAAGCTCTGCGGCCTGGGAATGCGGCAGCATCGCTGGTTTGGCCCTCTGCCGGAGGGTTTAGCTGCCGATGTGAAATCGAGCCGGTCCCGGGGCTACGTGCCCAGGACCACCCAGAGCTGCCTCCCAGCCGCACGGTCTCCTGTGTCCAGAATCAGCCCTGGCACTGATTCTTTCCCCTGTTGACAGCAGGCAACACTAGAGCATCCTCGGTGTGGTGACTCCCAGATATCCCTGCCCTACTAGGATATTCCCTAGCGGGGAACGGGGCAGCTGGGATGGGGCTCTGCGTGGAGGCGGCAGATGCCGCCTCATCCCCTCCGCCTGTTGCTGATTTACTGGTTGGACCCTATGATTATGGGAGGCTTTTCCATCCTAAATGATTCCGTGATTCTTGGCTTCTCGTCGCACGTGAGCTGCAAGGATCAAATAAACTCTTAAACAGCTCCCTTTAGTGCACTTTGGGCAATGCAAAAGTTTTTCTTTCAACATAAACTGCATTTAGAGGAAAATCCTGCTCCTGGCAGCAGGGCAGGGGCAGGACTCAGCATCTCTATGCAGGTGTAGCTGTGGTGGGAGATGCTGGTGCCGTTCCCGGTCCCAAATGGAAGGAATGAGGAGGATGTGAGGCCGGCCCGGAGCCGTTCGGGGCTGTGACATCTGCAGCTGCTCGTCCCCGGGGCTGTCCCCTCCAGCTCGGTGTTGGGGTGCAGCCACACGGCCGTAACCCAGTGATCCCATTCCTGTCATGTTTTACATGGCTGGGCCTGTGGTTGTATTTTGTTTTGCCAACCTTTGCTTTCCCCAGAGGAGGGAATGAAAGGACCGGTGTGCCGCCGATTTATTGTGCCTCCCGAGAGCCCCGTGACTGCTGAAAAAGCAGATGCCTTTTGCTTAATCTGGCCTGTTGCTATGTAAACCTCCTTCCCACTTTGATGTCCCCTATAAATACTCCATGTGTTTCCAATAAACTGGCATTTTTATCACTGGAGCTGTTAAAGGCAGGTCTGTGTCCGATTTGTCCTTGGGCTCGACTGGAGGTTTGCTGGGGGTAACCTCCCTGCCCTTGTAAAGGGGCTCATTGTATCTGGAGATGGGGTCCAGTGTGGGGAGGGCGTGCGGTCGCTGTGGCAATTGCACCTCTCCTGGGTCCAGGAGGATGCTCCCGGGGGAATGGGATGTGCCTGGGTGCTGATCCTGTGGCAGTCGGGGCTGAACCCTGGTTTGGGATCACCAGGGCCCCAAACCCTGGGCTGGCCCCCAGGAACCCCAGGGCTTTGTCAGGGCTCCCCCTCCCATCTCTGCCTTTCCTTAGGTGCTGCTTGCCTGTGTTTCATTTCAGTGCCTCTCACAGGCAAGAAGGAATCCTGGGGTTTTTGTAGGTGAGCTCAGGCATCCCTTTTTTTTTAATCCCAGTCCTTAATTTTGTATCTTAAATTATGCAAAGGAGAGCAGGGAGCACATCTCAGCGTCCTCCTGTGAGGAGCAGCCTCAAAGCAAAGGTCTTCTTTTTGTTACCATCATTTCACAGAGCTGTTGGGGTGAGACCCACCCCCCCGGTCCCAAACACCTCCTCTGCCCCCCTGCCCTTTCACTGATATAAATCTCTCTGATTATCATTGTCACCCAAGGATGGAGCACAAACCTGCCCCGTCTCAGGGCACCTCCTCCATCACGTTCAGGAGGCGGTGCCTGTCCCCTGCTGTCGGTAATGAGGCTTCGGGGTGCTTGGCCCTGACAGGGGGTCCCTGGGTAGCACCACTGCGTCTGGAGCATCACCCCCAGTCCTCTCTGCAGGAGGAGATGGCCTGGGGTGGCTGCAGAGGAGGAAGTAGATCACTGTGTCCTGGAGCATTTGGGGACCAGGTCTGAGTGAGGTCTGATGCCCTGTTAGTGTGCAAAATCCACCCTAAGAGACCCCAGTGGGGTAGGAGGCTCTATTTTAAACCTTGCCAGCCTCAGCTGCTCCTGCAGCGATGGATCTCAGGCATTGGCATCCTGTGGGATGGCATCTCCATCTCATCCACCCGGAGCTGCGTTCTTCTCCTGCCGCCAGATCCTCCCCGAGGTCTTCTGCCCCTTCCACTGCCTGGGGAGGAAGGTCTGGATGACACGTCCATCTCGTCCCCCTGGAGCTGCAGCCTCCTCCGAGCGCTGTATCTCCCTGGGGGCTTCTGCCCTTTCCACTGCCCAGGAAGGAAGTTTTGGATGGCATCTCCATCTCGTCCCCCTGGAGCTTCATTCTCATCCTCCTGGCGCTACATGCTCTCAGGGGATTTCTGCCTCTTCCGCTGGTCGTGCTCCTGCAGCTCCGGCATCTCCGTCCTAATTCCAGCCCGCGCTGGGTTTCACCTGGGTGCGCCACGTTCCGGGCACTACCAGAATAAAGCTGTGCTCCCATGGAAGTCCAGCACAAGTGGGCTACTGGCTGTGAGTCTGGGCTACCAATGCCTCTGCCCTGTTGGGAAAGGGGGAGGGGTTGTTGTGGGGATTTTTTAATCCCTGTTTTGGTCTGAAATGTGGTATCGGGAGCCTGGCTGATATATGCTGCAAAAGAAGAGGTCGGCAGCAGCAGTATTCTTTATTTTGACAGCGTAATGAAAGTGTTATGTAGTCGTGATGCCTCCCTGCTGATCCACCCTCCTCAGCCTTTATCAACCTGAAAGAGCCCAGGATCCTATTTATAACCTAACCCAAACCGTGCGGTGCCTGGGGAAGGGGCTACAAAGCGGTGATTTATGAACATGGAAAAAGACAATGCGGACCCTCCATGCTCACCCCCGGCCCAAGAGGAGACACCTTCACCTACCTCCAGCCCCACGGGCAAGGGCCTGGGGATGGTTCCAAATGCCCCGGCATGGTTTGTATGAGGTGGGAGCAGCTCCCGAGCTTGTTTTTGGGGTTGAGATGGGAATCCGGAGCTTCCCGGGCACCTGATGTCCCCTCGGGTGTTAAAGCCGCTCTATGGTCTGAGCGCTCTGCCCCGTCCTGTTGGGTTTGCAGCCTTCATGGGTGGCTCACGTCAAACGTGCTCGGGGGGGATTTGCGCCTCCTGGTGCTCTGCTGCGTTTCCGCTTGCCTCGAGATGTCCGCGAGTGCCTTTTCACAATTATTTAATTGGTTTTAAAATAATTACTTGGAAAAAAAGTGCTTTCTGCTGGCACGCTGGAGCACTGACAGATTGCAAAGCCCCTCGTTATGGTGAGGGGGGAAGGGGAGGGATGATAGCAAAGCTCCTCTTTCCAGGTCAAAACGCTTCCATTCTTCATCTCTGCCTCTCTAATAATGTTGCCAATGAGCACTGGCAGCTTCAGGGACATTCACCGTCAAGCCTGGCTCAACGTGCAGGCGAGCGGGGACATCCCCACCACGTCTCAAGACTGATCTTGGTTACTTGGTCCGATGCCCAAACCCCACCGTCCTCAATGGCAACTCAGCTTTTCAAAGGCATTTTTGGGCTCTGAGGGATCCGGAGAGAGCGTTGGGGCTGCTCCTCACTGCTCTGGGTCTGAGGGAGTCCCTGTGCCACCTCTGTCCCCAGTGCTTTCCTCCTTCCCCTTTTTGCTGCTTTTGGGGGCAGCCAGGAGCAGGGTGGCGACACCGGTGCCACCGATGGGCCTCTTGCCCCTTGTATGTCTATTGGGTTATTGCTGATGACACCTGAATTTGGTGTGTGGAAAACATCCCCCTTCTCGGCCGTGACACGTTGATGGCTGAAGCAACCCAGCAGGGTTTGACTTTCCCTGGCCTAATTATTGCCAGATTGTTCAGCCCTGGCCCCACACTCCCAGAGGCTGCATGTGTGGGGAGCCGAGCAGGGCGGAATGGACTTGGGAAAACCCACTTCATCCTTGCTCCACTGCAGCCAGGGAAGAGGCAGGACCAGAATCACCTTATTAGAAATTTTCAGTGCAGAAGTGTCTGGAAGTTGAGCTGCGCAACACCGAGTGCTCCCAAAAAGGGTGTTTAACCTGCTGGCGAGGATCTCCTCCACCTCTGGATCACCGCGGGGATGATGAGCCGGTTCCCACCGACTGCTGGGGTCAGCTCTCCGCTCCCAGCACAACCCATGCAAGCCGCAGTTTCGCACTGAGGAGCTTAACGAGGGTGTTCCTTCTATCTTAATGAATTTGTTCTCGTATACATTGAGGTCAGCTGGGCAGGGCACTGCAGGGCACTGCAACCCAAGTGAGAAAAGCTCTTGACAATGGAAATCTTGCTCTGCTTTCCATCAGGCATCAGCCGCGCTGCCATCAGCGTTTCCCTTTGGTATTGGAGCCGTGCTGGCGGCGGGAGGCGCAGCGCTTCCCTGCCGCTGGAATGACGTCGGGGACCGGCTGTCTGCGTGTGCCGTGGCTGCTTTATGGTGTGGTTTGGTCTTACCTGTGCGAGCAGAGCCGTGGGAGAGGGCAAGACACGGCTCCGTGTGCCTGCTCGGTGCCATGGCCACTCAAGGTGCTGGGTCCCAGGCTGTGGTGAGTCACAGCACTGCCAGGACTGCACAGAATTGGAGGGGAAATCAGACTGCAGACATTTTTAGGAGGCAGCTTCTTGCAGAGGCTTGTTGTGGGAAAAGCAGATCCAGGTGCTGAGCTCAACCAAGCGTGAAAACCGGCAGAGGAGAAGGGCTCTGGCTACATGGCTTCTTGAGAATGAGAAGCTCGCCTTGTGTCCCCGGAGTTGGGGAGAGGGGGAGCCAAACTACCCGGAGAGGTGGGATGTGGATGGATGGACGGGAGACCTCGGGGTTGTGAGGAATTGATGGTTCTGCTGGGCTGGCCAAACTGCCCTGGCACGTTGCCCCCGTCGCCCTCATTGCCCTGCGGAGGGAAGAGAGTTGAGGTCACACATCTCCCTTAAGAGATAAACCCAACCGTGCTCCTCCGGCTTGGAGCAGACCCACGGCTTCTGTCTCTGGCCCCCCCGTGTGGAATTCTGTTGGATGGTAAGTACTGCCGTCACAGGTGCGGGACCAGCAATCCCCTTCTCAGCCCTTTTCTGCTTCCACCATGGCCTCAACTCAGAAGAAGACCTTTGTCTTAATGGATTTACAAGAAAAAAGGATCAAATCTGGACTTGCAGAAACCTGGAAATAGTCATGCAACTGGTGTTTTGCCCTAAGTGTGAGTAACATCAGTTCTGTTATAAATTCACCTTTCACCCATGTCTTTCTTCTTCCAAAACTGAACTGACTTTGAGGCTCATAGCTGTAGAATCTTCAAATTTGGGACTTCTTTCATCAAAATACTGTTCTTCTTTCCTAGTTTCTGGAGGTCAGTAGGCACGTCCATAATGTGCTTGAAGTCCTTCTACTTAACTGAAAGTATTGCAGAAAGTCAAGAGGTTCCCCAATGGAGACGTTCAAAACATCTTGAACGATGTCCACCCAGAGTTCATGTTTCATTGCATGTTGATTTATCATCCCTTGAGTTAATTATTGACCTTAGCCTTGCCTTGGTCAATATTTTCCTCCCCAGGTCAATAAATCTTGACATCCACGTCAACAGAAGTCAATATCTCCTTATTGTTTATCTATTCCTTCTGTTGCTAATTTTGCTGAAAGCTTTTATTTATGCTTTGAAGCACAAGCTGCGTGGGGAGGAGCCACCTTTGCTTATCCACCACAGGCAAAGCCTTTGCTGCTCCACGATGGCTCACGTGGGTCATCGTGGATACGAACTGTGGGTGGCATCGCTTGGCAAAGTCAGGATACGGTTTTCCTTTATCCAGCTGATGAGGTGTGGCGAATTTTCGGCCTTTTCTGACAGACCCGACGTCTCGGCTGTGTCCGCAGCCTGGCCACTGAAAAGACCATGTGGTCCTGGACAAATACCGGGGCAGGGGGGAGAAGAATCACAGGTTATCATCAAACATTTACGGAAAGGTCGTCCGGTTCCTGCAGATATCGCACGGGATATCTCCGCTGTTTGGTCCTCAAGCAGCCCGTGGGTGCCGTTTAAAGGCTGCCGGTGGGACACGTCAACTGGAGGTGTCTGGGAACGTAAGGCCGAGGACATGGGGGTTCATGGGTTCTCCTCTCTTATCCCTAATGTCATCTCCAGAGTTTGGGCTCCTGAGTCTGGGACAAACTCTGCTGAGTGTGGGATCCCGCAGCATTGGATACGGCCAGAAATTTTTGTCTTACGATAACCAAATTCCAATCCGTGGTGTATAAAGATGTGGGATGGTGATGGATGTGGCAGTGCCAGGTTAATGGTAGGATTCGATGATTTTCAGAGGGTTTTTCCAACCTTAATGATTCCGAGATCCGATTTGGGAATGACCCTCCGCTTCTTGCATCTTGTTGCGCATTCCTTTGCCTGCCAAGACCCCCTGACATAATCCCTAATCTCTTTCCACCCACGAAGAGAGACGAATAACCTCCATCTCTGTGCTCCCGCCTCGAACTTTTAATATTTTAATTGAGTGAATTGACCTGGAGTAGTCCATTGAACTCTGCCTGACCTTTTAAATAACAGGTCAAGGATTTAGCTTTGCAGTGCTGACCTCATCCCTTATCTGCTAATGCTGCTCCTCTCTCAATTAGCTTGCCGCCTGCCAACCCTCTGGGGTTGGGACCGCTCTGCCGGTGTTGGCATGGCCTCCTCCACGCACGAGTGGGCGACGGCACCACGCTCGCCTCCCCGGCTCTGAAACAGAGATCGTCGGTGCTCCTGTGGCACTTGCTGTCTTACAGCATCCTCCTACAGGGACAGGCCTCTGGCAGGGATGTCCACCGGAGGATTCCCAAAGAAAGCTTTGTCCTTGTCCTTTAATGGTGGGGGGAACTGATGGCGAAGCAAAGATGAAGTTGCTGTGAGTGTTCTGTAGAGCTCCACCCTCATCAACCGTGTTGAAGATATTTCAAGGACAATTTTCTCATTTCCCTGAAATGTATAGGTCATCAAGAGGGACAGCTTGAGATTCCACCTGTCCCGACGAGTCAGAGAGAGGTCACCCCTTTGGAGCAGATCGAGGTGATGCGTAGCCTAGCCAGGAGGTCCTTCCCAAGGATGATAGCGGAAAATGCTTGCCAGAAGAATCTAGAAGGCTCACGCTGAGGGTTAGAAAACAGACTTTTAGGTGTTGCATTGGATCTGGGACATGGGATCCACCGCAATCGCATTGGCTCGAGCAAAGGGTCCGGTGTGATGAGCTAAAACAGCCCTTGCAGGTCCCTCGTGCTCTGCATGCCTCGTCAGGTCTCTCCTGCATTTAGATGATGGGCACAACACCCAGATGAACCACTAGCAGATTTGAGATTCAAACTAGGTGACCTTTAAGGTCCCTTCCAACCGTTCCATAATTTCAGATGGCCAGTTAGTGGAGGTCGGAGCCTGTTCCTCAGGCAGTGTCCGGCCGTGGCAGTGCCACCCTCTCCCACCCATCCCAGCTGGTTTGTCCGTCTGCTTGGTGAGGTAGCTGGTGCCTTCCCAGGGAGCACCGTTTAACTTTTATGGGGATGTGAGGAAGCCAGTGAACAAACGTAAAGATTTGTAAGCCCATAAAACTCTGCCTGGTCCAATTTTATCTCGGGGAGAGCCTGGGTTGGAGAGCAGCCATGGGTTACCCAGCCTTGTTAAATTAGCACTGGGCTCTGCATTCCAGAGTATAAATATCTGCCATTGTAGTGCTGAGGAATGCGAGCGTGTTGGAGTCTAAAATTAAAGAGCTGGGACTGAGGCATCTCGGGTTACCAGAAACAAGACTCCATTGTGCTCCCGTTGGGGCTTCGCCGTGGTGCGGGAAGGGGACTGCGGGTGTTTAGAAACTGCCTGGGTTAAATGCAAGGGGCAAAGGAGACTTTAATTACAAAATTTCAATGCATCTCTGAAGTTAAACTGCACCAACTGCTCTCTGGAGGGCCGGGAGCCCCATCAGGCTCCGGGAGGAGGATTCTCTGAGGTTTTGCCCCGTTTTCTGTCATTTCTGGGGGATGTGGGTGTCCCGTCCTCTTCTTCTGCCTCAGCTCTCCATGGCTTTAAGCACATGCTTAAATTAAGCCCCTTTGAGAGTCAAGGGAAGGTACTGCAAGACCTCATCCCCGTACTTGGCCCCACGCACGCCCACCTTAGAGCGCAGCATCGCTCCGCTCCGTTTAACACGCAGAGCCGTGGATGCTAGGCTGATGTTTACTGGCAATGGGGCCACTTATGCAGAGGAATTTCTGGCCCCTGGAAAAAAAACTAGTGCTGGGAAAGGAATGGAAAATGGGTCAGGGAGGGATTGTGCTGTAGCTGCGCTGGGGGTGTGCAGATGATGTTTGACCTCCCAGGGTTCCCTGTGCTGTGGCATCCTCAGGAAAGCTACATCCTGGTGAGTCTCACAGCTCCGTGGAACCAAATCCTTCAGGAGAAACTCCTATTTCTCACTTCAGGTGCAAATATTTCATTGGCTGAAAATAACAAACAGGATGAGAAACCAGAGAGCAGTCAGATGGACGAAAGAAGCAAAAAAAAGTCAGATTTGTAGTTACGTGCTGCTTTTGCTGCACTGTTTTTATCAGGATGCAATTCCTCATTGTGGGGGGCGGGGGGATGTTGATCCTCAATGTCATTTCCCTGGTGTAGCTTCAGGTTTGCACCGCCAGTTCCCGCTTCTGAGCACCCGGTGCTGGTGCAGCAGCAGCCACGGGACACGCAGCTCACCGGGATTCTGGAATTGGTCCTGGGATGTAGCGATCCTCAGGAGGCCCCCGATCCTTCTGCCTTTGACGACCGTTTCGCTTCACATCTTGCCCTGAAGCCCTGTTGCTTGGTGGTGGCATGAAGGGGGCTGCCGCAGCCTCGTGGATGCTTGGCCCTCCTTTCCAAAGGGTCCAGTGTCTCTTTTAAACACCAACCCGTGAGCAGAGGCTTTGATTGTGGTCTCAGCCCCCTCAGCAATCGTGAGATCGTGACGCAGAAAAAACACAGAAACCTCCGTAAATATGGAGCTGTTTCCTGTTGCCGTCACGGTGTCCCCTGAGCAATCAATTTATGGCCCCTAAAGCTCCTCTAAGTGGATTTGGCCTCTCAAGATAAATCTTCTCCCTTTGTGCATGCAGGCACGGCCCCGGGTCTGCCGCCGCTGCTGCTAAATCGGGCGTTTGGGGGGATTAAACCCCCAGCTGGACCCTCATCCGGAGCCGGCGCTGGTGCGGTGCCAAGCTCCGTGGCGGTGGTGGCTCCGGTGGCTCTGTGCCGGTGGCTTGCTCCGAAATTATTCTCACATCCGTGGAACTATTTTTTTTTAATTAAGGGGATGTGTTAGACCTGGGGTGAAAGAGATCTCAGGGCTGAATTGGGATTTTCCTTATACAAACGAACTGAACAAAGAGCTCCTGGAAGTCGTCTCCCTGCTGCCGTTGCAGCGGGGATAAGCCCACGGGAGCTTCCTTGGAATGGATAGGGAACCCGGAGCTGCCGTGTTTATTCCTGGTGGCCGCTTTAAGTAAATAAAGCTGTGAATGGAGCCTCTGCTTTTTCCCATCTCTTCACACTTTGGGATGAAGGAGGTCCCTGTGATGCTCTGGGGCTCGGAGCTCACCCATAGTGCTACTCCCACCCTGCGAAGCCGGGACCGCCGACCGCCCTTCTCCAAAGGCAAAGCTATCAGCCTGGGATCATGTCCCCCTTAACGCAGAGAAAGGGAAGGTAACCGAGGCGGCCTCACTCGTCTCCGGAGAGGAGGAGATGGGTTTAATTGCAAGTGGGAGTGGGGATGCTCAGCCTAGGGACACTCCCCAGCCGCAACTCCAGCCCCAGCCCCATCTTGTGCCGGGCTGGAAAAGGTCCTATTAGCTACATGGATTTTAAGCACAACCAGATGTGGGAGATGAAGCTGTTAAACTCCTTTTGTGCTCTCAGCAGAGGTTGAGGCGGGGGGGGGGGGTCGTCCCGGGTCCCCCCATCACCCCACACCCCCTCCACTGTGGTCATTGAAACCAGAGGCTTCACTCGGGCTGGGGAGGGGACAATGCCACTCAGTTTTTTCACATGTGACAAATCATGGAGTCTGTTGTTAACACTAGTACTAACAGAGTAGTACTAAGTACTTAGTACTAAGGCTATGTGCTCATTCCCCAATTTCTACTTATTTACAAGCATCATCTCATCCTCCAGGAATTCAGCACAAACTCTTTGTAAACAGGTGACCCATTCCCGAGAGGAAAACTGCAGTTCCTGGAGGCTGAAGGACTTTGCTTTCCAAAAGCACGTCCAAGATTGTCCCTCTTAGGAGGTGGCATGGTTTTGGTCTCATCGCTGGGAGCAGATATCCCTGAATCCTGGGATAAAGCAACAAGGATCCAGCAGCCCCCTGCCAATAAATCAGCAGCTCTCTGTAATTTTATGTAACGTTAATAAATCAGACAAATGAAAATAGCTCGGACCTTGTAGGGCATAAATCACCTTCCGCTCTGGCACGGTGCTTTAAAATAATTTGTAGATTGATGGTTGTCAGGCTGAATGAGGGAGCTGGGGGCCTGGGAAGATTTTTAATGACTGCTGCGGTCTCCCTGGGCAGAGTCCCAGCTCCTCCCCCATTCCCAGTTTGCCAGAAGTGGCTCAGAGGGAACTGGGACATTAGAGTAGTGGGAGAGGTCCAAGCTGGACCTCTGGACACCCCTGCGCTGCTGGACACACAGTCTTTGTGCCCTTCATTGGGGTCAGTGGTTTGTCTGGAATGAGGTCCCCCAGGCTCTGTGTGTAAACTGATTAGGAACAGGTGACCTTCCTCCACATGCTCTCAGGATGACCTCGCTGCCAGCACCAGATCTGTGCCCTCATCACGGAGGGCTTTGGAAGAGGCAAAACACTTTTCCGAGAGGAAATGCGCCATGAGCGTCAGTGTGGGGTCAGAGCTCCCAGTCTGCCCCTGTTGTTGCTGGTGGGACACCGTCATGAGGCCTCTTGGCCTCGTTTTCCCCATAATATCCCTTCTTAACGAATCTTAACTCCATTAACCTCGGTTTGCAATTAGATCTGGCCTATACCCAGACTCTGTACCTGGTTAAACTGGCACAGCTGGTATCATTCACCTGCATCCACAGGCTTGGTGCCACCACCCCTAGGCAGATGTCGCCGGGACCTCTCAAACCTGCCTGACCCCAACCGCGCTCAGCCCCTTTGCGAGTGGTACCCCCAGGTGCCCGGCGGGTGCCCGGCGGATGGACACCGTGGACCCCTCGGCTCCCGTTGCGTTGGCATTCTCCCCCGTGACCGCTGTGCCCCAGGAGAGATCAAGTCCAGGATTACCATGAGCTTTTTCCACGGTGCTGCGTGTTTTACTGCTTTTGGAGGTGTGAAGAGTTAAGTGCTGGGCTGGAGGGTAATTGCTCCCTGACACAAAGGCAGCGTGTTCCAGCAGGATCAGCTGCTCTGCCTGCAGGCTTGATTCTCATCGATGGGGCTTCTAGAGGGATCCCAGGTGTTCAGAGGGCCTGAGACACCCCAAAAACACCAGCATGTTTACAGGCCATCCTGGCAAGGGGTACCCTTGGCTGAGGAGAGGTTGATCCTTCGGGTGCCTCTGCTGGATCCCAGCTCCTGGCGGGGCACAGAGTTTCTGGCACTGCAGGGCTGGGGTGAAAATGCCTCTCTAACTATCCTCATCGTCCTCTGATGATTCACAGGGATGCAGCCACATTGGTGACACCACCACGTGGCCTTGAGCCATTAGGCTACTCATTTTTAAGCGCTGAAAGGAGCTGCTCCCCGAAGGGAGTGAGGAGGCATATCCCGATGCGGCATCTCCCTTCAGTCAAAGCGGATCCAAATCCCGTCCCGCGGCTCAGGGATGAGCCGTGAGCGTTCCACCTCACCCTCTCACAGCTTTGTGGCCAGATTTGGAATCCTTTGTAGCAGGAATTTATAGCTGTTCCCAATCCCAAGTGAAGAAGGACATTAAATAATTAGAGGCCTCTTCAATTAATGCCCCTCACTTGGTGCCAGGCGCTCGGAGAACGTCGACCCTGCTCCCGTCACAGCTGCTCCGGCCCAGGGAAGTGTGAGTGAGGCAGGGACGTGTCACCCCTCCGTGAACCGGTGGCAGATATCGGGCGTCACATGTCCGCAACCGGCGGCCCTCGGATTATCATATTTTGTTGTTAAAGCCTAATGTGAGCTGTGGAATGCTGGCTTCCCTGTGGGAGAAGAGAAACCCCAGTGTTTCTAAGGAGAAAGTGTCAGCATGGATTTTTGCTGATGGTTTCTATTGCTGATCAAACAGAGAAATAATTAATGAATTCGGACTTTTGATTAGGAGTTTATTTTTTAAAGGAATCATGGGGAGTGATTAGTGAAAATAAATTGTGTGACCCTGCAGTTCCCATCCAGCTTTTCCTTGGTTAATGAGGTGAGGCTGAACTCTCTGAGCACGACTAGAAATCCGGCTTTCCAGTTTAATAAAAGGCAGCTTATACCTAGTGAAAACAGAACCACAATAAATGTCAGGCTCATTTTATAGATCTCTGGGATTAGTACCATTAGATACTGGTTTGGGGACAGCCGGAGTCACAGTCCTGTGATCCTGGGAAGTTCTGGCTCTGGAGAGCCTGCTGCTGGCAGCTGCCAGAGCCAAATTAATTGATGTAGTTCAGGGGGGTTGGCGGTTGGCATCTTCATCGGCACCTTTGTGGCATCCTAGATGGCTGAACCACGTCACCCAGGACCCAGGAGGGCCCAGGCAGAGACTTCTGCGGTACCAACATCTGCCCAAGGACAGGGAATACTCTCTTGCTCCTGGAAGGAAAAATACGCCCTAATCACTGAGAGATATGACATGATGTTGGGAGGAGGGAATAACACCATGGCGTGATTCCATCAGGGAAGAGCCTGGGATGGTTAATTAAAATGGATTGGGGGTTCAGAAAGTGAAGGTGACGTGGTTGTGAAGCGTTCTGGAGGAAAACCCACCCAAAAAAGGAAACTTTCAGGGCCCAAAGAACAGAGTTTTTTGAACAGAGCTGCAGCTCAGCTGATCCCAAAGACTATGCCAGACTTTTCAGAGTGTAGATAATGCCTTAATAAACAGGTTGTCTTGTGGCCGCCTCCCAGTGACACACTATCCTTGAGGCAACTGTTTTATTTTTGCATGGTAAACTAATAGTAGGAAAATATTCCGGGTATTTGGGATTTCTTTAAGCACAGTCTGGCAGCTGAGAAGGACCCAGCCCAGGGCTCCCCGCATGCCACAGTTGCACCCTCAGAGGTACGGGCAGCGCTAGAGTTAGGATACAGGGGTCAGGGTGGAGAGAGCTGTGAGACAGGGATCAGGGATGTTTGAGTTCAGGGGGTGAGAGTGAAAGGAGTCAGGGACAGGGGTCAGGGATGTTGAGGTGCAAGGGGTTGAGGTGCAGGGAAGACAGGAGACGGGGCAGAGGGATATTGGCCTGCAGAGGGTCGGATGCTGGGGAGCTGGGGGGACAGGAATCAGTGATGTTGCAGTACAAGGGGTTGGGGTGCAGAGATGAGATATGGGGCACAGAGATGTCAGGGTGCGTGGGATAAGGGTGCCGGGGAGCTGGGGACAGGGTGCAGGCATGTTCGGGTGCAGGAGTCAGGGGTCGGGGTGGGGTGGGGGGAACATTCCAGCTCCCCTCCTGCAGGGGACAGGGTGCAGGGATATTGGAGGCTGATGTGGAGAGTGGATACAGGATGCAAAGGACTGGGGTACCAGGATGTCAGGTGCTGGAGCACATGGATTCTGGGATGTTGGAATGCAGGGTATTGGGGCGCATGGGCATTGGGATCTGGGGACCGGGGTGCTTGCATTCTGGGATGCAGAGGGTCAGAGTGGATGGATGCTGGGGTGCAAGGGGCCAAGGTGCACGGAAGGTGGGGTGCGGGAGATCAGGGTCCAGGGACGCTGGGGTGGAGGAGATCGGGGTCCAAGGGTGCTGGAATGCTGGGGTGCAGAACGTCGGAATGCTGGGATGCTGGGGTGCAGCGGATTGGGGTACATGGATGCCGGGAGGCTGGGGTGCGTGGGTGCACGGGTCGGAGCGCACGGGTGCCAGAATACTGAGGGTCATGCCGGGATGCTGGGGTGCAGGGGTTCAGGGTGCGCAAAGCTGCCGGGGTCTTGACCACCCGCTCTCCCGCTCTGCCTCTGGTCCGGAGAGTCGCACGCACCTAGCCACCACCCCCGCTCCTTCCCGCCCCGCTCCGCCGCGCTGCTGCTCAGGGGCGGGATGCGGGCAATTGGGGGCGGACTGGGGGCGGACTGGGGGCGGACTGGGGGCGGTGGGCGGGGGCAGCCCCAGCCCAGGCCCCGGCCCCGGCCCCGGCCCCGGCCCCGGCCCCAGCCCCAGCCCAGCGCCGGCCCCAGCCCCAGCCCGGCCCCAGCCCCCGCCGCCCGGGGCCGCCGCGCCGCCCCGCATTGTCCGGGCGGCAGCGCAGGATGCGGCGCCCGGCACGGCCTCCTGGGCTGCGCTAACGGCCCGCCGGCATGAGGAGGTGAGTGGGGCCGGGGTGGGCCAGGGAGGACCGGGGCGGCACTGCCGAGCATCTCCCGCGCTGCCCGGGATGCGGGCGCGGGCGGATCCCGCCCCGCTGGTACCGCCGAGCCGCGGTTTGGGGAGAAACGAGACGAGCTGGGGAGTGCGGAGGGATAGCGGGAGGGCTGGTGCTCCCAGTAACCCGAGCGCTCCCGGGGGACGGGGCAGCCCCCGCTGCTTGGGCCTTTGGCTTTCCCCTCCCTTCTTCCCTCCAGAAGGGTGCGGGGAGCTCCGGGAGACGCGCTGGTGACATGAGCCTGCCCCAAGCGGGGATCCTGGTCCCGGGAGGTGTCTGATTCCGGGGCGAGCGTGGTTCCGCGGGGAGTCAGGTCCCTTGGAAGCCTGGCCCCAAGGGGAGCCTGATCTCAGTGGCTAACCTAGTCCTAATCCTAACCCTAACTGAAGCCCAGAGGATGCACATAGTGGGCCAACCACCCGTCCGTCCGTCCGTCCATCCATCCATCCATCCCTCCATCCCTCCCTCCTGCCTTGTCTTCCTCCATCCCTCACCCCCAAGGAACAATGCAGGCTCCCACAGCCGCTGTCGCATGTCAAGCGCACACCAGAGCACTCACCTTCAAAACAGTTGTGGCATTGAGGATCTGATGGTGATTTTTAAATAGAAGCTTTGCCTGAAAGGCCATTTGGTTTTTTTTTTTTTTTTTGGAGATGTGCATTATAAACTCAAGGGACAAGAGGCACTTGGGAAGAACATCAGGAAGGGTTTAAAATCACATTATCCTGTGTATTCCAGTATGAATTCCCCTTGGTTTGGAGGCACCATGTGCTGCTTCACGTCATTCTTAGTCTTGCTCTGGGATCACAAAAATTAACATTATCATTAAATGGATCTTAGTTTTGCGACAGATTCCAGGTGTGGAATGGAATTTTGGACAGAATTTGGGCACGGGTGTTTGATGTGGACGCAGCTCACTGCGGAAGGTGCGGGACGCTATAATGGCTCAGGATGAATTTACTAATGGGAATTGATGAGGTTTCTCCCTGGTCCCTCCCTGTGCTCCAGGCTGCTGCTGGGGCACTGCTAGGGTTTCCCATCTGGGCGCTGCAGTGCCTGTTTGCTCTCGAGGTGGTTCTGAATTAAACATTTCGGTGGGGGCTGAGGCCCGGGAGTTGTTTATCACATTAAACATTTGTTTTAGCTCTCTTCAGCAGAAGTGTGTTGACATTTTCTCTTGGGGGACTGCTGGGATAATGAATGGCACGTACTGTATTGTGTGCCTTGGAAAGCCACGGGATCCTGCAATAACATAAACACCCAGGGCTGAATTCAACCCAGATCTGAGAGGAATGGGCTCAACTGTTTACATCCAGGCTGTCCTGCACTGCAGCTCTCATTTAAAGCTTGTTATTGATTATGAAAATATCCTTGTTAATACTTATTATACATATAAATATATTTATTTTATTGCTGACAGCTGCAGTTTCACTCCCTGCCCCATGTTTTAGCTGAAAAGCTTTTGTGGAGGGGAAGGAGAGAGCCAGGTGGGTTTTGGGGCACATGGCCATGGGTGAGCAGCTGCTCGCTCTCCCTGATCGCCATCCATTCCTTTGGAGCAGGGAAGGGGGAGCAACCTCTGCCTTTCCCTGCTTGTTCCTCTGGAGTGCGGAAGAGGGGAGCAGCCTCTGGCTCTCCCTGCTTACAATTCCTGCAGCAGGGAAGGGGGAAGCAGCTGCCAGCTCTCCCTGCTCACAATTCCTGGACCAGGGGAGCGGGGAGCAGCCGCCAGCCCCCCCTGCTCATTCCTCTGGAGCAGGGTAAGGTTTTATAGCTGCCAGCTCTCCCCACTCACAATTCCTGAAGCAGGGGAGGGTTCTGTAGCCACCAGCTCTTCCAGTTCACAATTCCTGGAGTGGGGAAGGGTTCTGTAGACGCCTTTGTTCTCCCGACGAGCCCCCCCTGCATTCTTCCCTTTTTCCATTATCATTTTGGTTAAACAGAGCGGCGCGTTGTGTACCATATGGATCATGTTAACAATTGCTTATCTGGAGCCGGTGTTTTCTCCTCCCTCCCTCCCTCCCTCCCTCCCTCCCTCCCTCCCTCCCTCCCTCCCTCCCTCCCTCCCTCCCTCCCTCCCTCCCTCCCTCCCTCCCTCCCTCCCTCCCTCCCTCCCCCAGCCCTTTTTCCCCTCCCAAGGGCTGGGTTGGGGTTTTGACAGCATCTTGGCTTTGGTGCCAGTTGGATGCAGTCCTGTAACCCAAACCTCTCTTGTGTCCTGTCAAAGTTAATTAATTTCTAGGGGCAAATGTGGAATAAACACTGAGAAATTTCCAAAGTGGTTTTCCCTGGATGTTCTGGAATATGGACTCCAGTTGTTGAAGAACCTAGCGTGTCTGTGGCTCCCAACCTAGGGATGAGCTTCCACCTGCTGCAGGTCACTCCCTTTTCTTTATTTGGGGAGGGGTCAATAGCTGAGATCTGATCCCGATGGTGCTTTGCATATTCGTACAGACTGATCCAAGCAGGGGCTGTGGTTCTCCCAAAGCTCTGCTTCGGTCTGCTCCCAGATCCGTATCAAAGTGCCTGGATGAGTTGGCTGACAGTTTTGAGCCCTCGCTGTACATCCAACCTCCGCTCTCGGCACTCCCAGGACTTACAGTAGCCGCAGGAGGAGAAAACAGCAAAGGATATTTTTTTGGGTGGCCAAATACAGCTGTGAGGGCCCAGCCTTAGGCCAAGAGAGTGGCCATTGGGTCTCTTCACTCACCTCCTCCTTTCCTTACAGGAAAGATAAATGCAAAAGCCTCCAGGAGTGACCACCTCCGGAGCTGGCTTCGCATCCCGCAACACGCTGGTGGATTAGAGGGAATAAAGTGATTCTGCACGTCGTTCCCCCTGAACGATGGCATCTCCAGTGTCCTTAAAAAATTCCTGGAAAGAGCCTGGTGGTGTGAGCAGAGGCATCTGCAGATGCTGCTGACTTTATTCCTGTTAATTATTTTTGCATCCTCCTAATTGAGGAGACATTCCTGAGGGTAGAAATGCTACCAAACCACCAAGCATTTTTCCTTCCTTCTCTCTCTGCTTTTTCAATGGTTTGGGCTTCTTGCACCTCCCTGCTTGTGTGTGGAAGGAGATGGGTTTCATGTAGGGAAGTAGAAAACCCTCAACCCAGCATTTATGGCAGCAGATGCAGATTGGAGTGAAGATTCCTGAAGGGAATTTCCCTCAGATGACATTAATGCATCTGGAGAAGCGCTGGTGACCCTTGTGTGATGCTGACCCCCTTTTCTGCCTTTGTAAACACCCCTCAGTTCTATTTTTTGAGCTCCAGTGGTTCTGTGGCTGGAGGGAACTTTGCTGTTTGACAGAGCTGTCCAGAGGCTCCTTTTGTCATCCCAGGGCAAATCCCATCACATCTGGCCAAATGTCAGCTGAAATTTGGCAGCATGCGGGGAAGCTTGAGGCTGGTGGTTGCCAGTGTCTCGTCTTCTTCCTTCCTTCTCTGCTCCGGCAGATGGTTCCGGGTCAGGTGCTGGCAGGGTGGATCCTTGTCTTGTAGTTTTTTAGCGAAACGATGTTTTCCTTCCTCTTTGGGTATGGAGGATGGTGCTGGTAACTCACGTGTTTGCCAGCATTGTGGTGCTCTGGCTCCAGAAAGCTCATCCCGGGTGGTGATGCTGATGGTGGTGCTGATGGTGGAACAAGCATGCCAGAGGTGTCACCCAGCTCCAGTCAAAGGGAGCTGTTGGAACTAAATGTCAAGAGTCTTAAGCAGGAAAGTTCCCATTGCGGGATCAGCAGCCAAGCAGGGAACAAACGAGTTCTCGCCAGTGTCAGCCGTGGCAATTCCCAGTTCTGAAAACTAGTTTATCCCCTTGCAAAGTTGTGCCACTGTGAGTTTGTTACCATAATGATTCCTGAAATTGGCTTGTTCGTGTCATGGGAGGATTCTCCCCTTTCTTCCCTCATGCTGCAGAGTCCTGAGTGGAATCCTGCATCTTTTTCTGCTCTGGGAATCCCTTTCCTGACGTGCGGAGGATGGTAGTGCCTGCACGGGGCTGCTCGGAGCCTCGGGTCTGGGAGCAGGAGTTGGAAGTCAGCTCCAGCTCTCCACAGCAAAGTTTATTTTGCTGCGTGATGAGGATGTTGTAAAACCTCTCCTGGCCTTGTGTCCCAGCAGCAGCTGGAGTTAATGTTAGTTAAATTGTACCGATGGCCCAGGCGATTCCCCCATCCCAGGGCCTGCCTGGGGTCACTTATCAGCAACCCCAGATCTTTATGGTGGCCCTGATAAATCCACTGGGGCCTCGCAAGAGAGCTGGGAGGATGCGAAGGAGGGGTTCTCTTCCTGGCTTCTTTCTCTTGAGGACAAACAACTCAAGCAGGGAAGAAACAGAAATGTTTATTTAATTACAGTGATGCCAATGTGGTCTGTGTGGTGGTGGTGCCCTGGGGCCCTCGTCTTGGACTGGCGTGCTGGGGTGTCTCTCTGGACCAGGGTGCTATGGTGTCCTTCTCAGACAGGGTTTTGAGGTGTCTTCCCTGGATGGGATGCTGGAGTCTACCCCTTGTGGACTGGGATGCTGGAGTGTCCTCCCCGAAACCAGCACGACAGGGTGTCCTCCCCGAGCGGAATGTCAAAGTGTCCTTCCTGGGCAAGCTGTTAAAGAGTTGTCCCCAGGGTAGGATGCTTGGGTGTCTTCTCTGGGTGAGATGTTGAGGTGTCCTTCCCAGGGCAGGATGTTGGGGTGTCCTCCCTGGACTGGGATTCTGAGGTGTCCTCTCTGGAGTGTCCTCTCTGGACCAAGATGTTGGCATGTCCTCCCTGGATTGAGATGTGAAGATTTCCTCCCTTGTTGGGATGCTGAGGTGTCCTCCCTGCTTCAAGAGGTTGGGGTTCCCTCCCTGGACTGGGATGATGGGCTGCCCTCCCCAGGGTGGGATGCACTCCCGCCGGGGTGCTCGGCTGGCGGAGCTGTGGTACCCGGCCAAGTGTTTTCCCCACAGAGAGAAAAGAGATGGTTTTTTCCTTTTCTCCCCATGAAAGTGAAAACAAATGTCAGGACAAACTGCACTTTAACCCACACTTGTCTTCCCTACAAAAAACCAGCTGAGTAATAGCTGAGGAAGGACCCTCTCCCTGCCCTGCTCCTCACAAAGCCTCTGCTGTGTAAATAATGAGAGGTGTGCCGGTGGCTCTGGGCTGGGGGGGACTCGTGGCATCAGGGATGTCGGAGCAGTATCTTCTCCGTGTGATTAATCTTTCCCAGTCTCGGTAGAGCAGCGGGACTGGCTGCTGGATCCTTTGTGTCCAGACCCAGCTCTGTCACAGTGAAGGGATGTTCCCATTAGAGGCTTCTTCCTCCTTTTGGAAAGACTCTGCGAAGCACTTGACTCTGCTCCCTGTGTCCCGCTGCTCCCTGAGTGGGATAATGTGGGTGTAATTGATGGTGAGAGGACTAATGGCTGCAGAAATGTGTAATTAAAGGCCAGGGGTGACGTGTGGCTAGGTCGGGCTGTGTGCAGGGGGTTACAGAGGTTGAGTGTGTTTTGAAGGGCTCATCCTGCACATCCCGCCTCGGGAGGGCAGGTCACCGTGCTTGGAGTGGGTGTAACCAGGAAGGGTTGGGATGCAGGAGTTTCTTACCTGTTCTGGCATCGCTGCAGCTGGATCCGGAATCACCGGATCCCTGTAATCTCAGGTCCTGCCTGCCATCCCCCATTCCAGCCCTGAGCTCCAGCCATTGCCCAGAGCATCGCCTCCTCCTCCCTCCAAATGCTGTGTCGGGCTACGTGTTGCCAACATAAATCCACTAAAATTCCAACGTGCCACGCACAGCTTGGACTCTGACACAGCTAGGAGCCCTGAGCTGTGCCGCTGCATTGGGACGATGGCTCTGAGCCTTCCTGGGCATCCCCTGGGCCTGCGCCCCAGACTCCAGTGAGCTGCTAATGGGCAGAACCTTGTGTCCGGGATTGGATTTTGGTAACCCGAGGTGTCGCCTTCCGGCTCTGCGTGTGCCACTGATGGGAAGCTAGGTACCGGTTCCCAAAATACTGTCATTACAGATCTGACCTTGGGCTGTTCCCGTCATCCTCCTCGTGATTCCTTTTTAATGAGTGGCTGCTGAAAAGAGAAGAAAAGGAATTGTTTCTGCTCTAGGATTAGCTCAAGGAGACAGGAGTGGTGCTGCCCTGATGGATGTGTGCCCATTTCCCAGCAATACCTTTGCCCCAGTGCTGCTTCCATCTGATTATTCTTTAACATTTTGTGTTTTACTGGGCAACAACCCTGTGGTGGCTGGTTGAGGTGTTCCAACCCTATGATATAATATTTATATTAGTATAAATACATGCCCTGTGATAGATATATAAAACATAATGATTTGTATTTATGAGTATAAATATGAATATAAATATAAACATAAATATGTAAATTATCAAATGTTTTTATATATAATAGTGTACAGTTATAATCAGCTCGTCATAGCCCTGGACCTGTGTAATCCCAGGCTGTAGAAAGTGGGTGCCGTAGGGGCGGATGCTCCAGGCATGGCACGGGGTCCCCAAAATCCATCCGTCCATCCAAGTGGAGGGAGCTGCAGCCTTGAGCGTGGATGAAGGCAGCCGGCAGCCGTGTCAGCAAAGAAAGAAGCAAAAAGAAGGGAACTTCTGGAAAATCCATTAGTGAATGGAGTGCAGAAGAGAGCTGGGCTTTTCAGGCTGCCGAGGCGGTGTTTAAAAAAGAATCCGCAAGTCAAAAGGCTTGTGAAAACAAAAGCCACGGAGAGAGGCCTCCCCCGCCCCGCTCCAGCACGATTTGGTGGGGCCCCGGGATGTAGTCCCCAGGGATGGGAATGGGATCCATCATCCTGCAGGGCTAGAGATGGTGAGAAAGGAGACGCAGAAATGATGGAAAAGAGGAGGTTTTGTTCAATTCCCTTTGGAGTGCGTCACCCGGCAGGCACCGAGGCAGAACGCACAACGGCGTTGGCAGTGCTGGATAGGGCTGGGAGGGTCCCCAGAATTAGTGTTAATTAAGATTCATTTCTTCTGTGGAGGAGAGGAGCTGGAGCATTGCTGCTGCCGACATGGATGGTGCACAGGGGGAATTATCACAGCCCCAAACATTTGCCCCCTCCTGAGGATGGATACCGGAAGAGATGGACCCAGATCTGGGGGCTCCTGCTTTGCTTTTGACCCTGGAGGGGGTTCATTATTGGAGCTGGATCCCAATAGGGATCTGAGCAGCATCTGTGGGCTGTGGGATCCTTCCCTGGGACACGCTGAGGCTTCTCCCACACCTTGAATTGACATGGAGGCTGCTGGGGTCTGATGACTGAATGCTCAGCGATGCTCCTGGGAAAATTCTCCTTCCCTCCTGAGAGTTGTCCTTCAAGCAGCATCCTGGTGGAGACCGGAGCTGGAATGTCACCCCAAGGAGGGTCCTACAGCAGTGAGGTGGTTCAGTGCAGGAGAGCATCCGCTGGTGGAGCAGCAACAGTGTGGCTGGAGTGGGGACACTGTCAGAGGGAGCTGAAGTCACCCGTGGCAGGCAGTGGGCAGCACGGTGACAGATTAAGGGGATAATGAATAGCTTGGAATTAATGCTCATCCTTGGTGCAGTGGAAGGAGCAGGACTGAGCCAGCTCTGCCTTCCAGGTGGTCATAGACCCAAGCAAGTACTTAAGCAGTTTTGTCCCGTGTTCCTGGGGATGATGCAGGGCTGAAGCCCAGATCTCAACAACCTGAAAAGTCCGGGAGACCTGGAGATGGCAAAAAGAGACTGAGTTTTTACACTCTTTGAGGTCCATTTTTCTTAGGTCTGTTTTTTTTATTTTGTTTTATTTTACTTTATTTAATTTCATTCCATTTCACTTCATTGTATTTTATTTTATTTTATTTTATTTTATTTCATTTCATTTCATTTCATTTCATTTATTTTATTTTTTTATTTTTTTTCCACCTGTCTTCTATTGTAGTGTAGAGCAAAATTCCTCAAATCCAGTTCTTACATCACCTCCTTATTAACAGTACCCAGATTTTCTTGCCATGTCGCCTCACTACCAGAATTCCCAGGCCATGGATCCCTTCCTCTGAGCGCTGGTGGCTGTGGGTCTCTCTCCTGGCCGTGACAGATGGGGCATGCTCAGCTGCTGCCCAGCAGATCAGTATGAATTTTTCATTCACTGGCCGGGGCTGGGGAAGGACAGATGGACAATGGCCCGTTGGTCAGTCCCGGCCTGTGCTGGTGTCCAGCTGCTCTGCACTTGATATATGAGTCGCCAGAGCGGACACTGGAGCCTTGGGATCACCCGGGGATGAGGCTGTTCCTCCTGGGAATGGGAGAGGGCACGGGGGGAGTCAGCCCAGATCCTTTTAACACATGTACATTGACTCTGCTTTGATTGCAATCCCATCCCTCGCTTTGTCAGTGCCAATGAGGAGAGGACAGGGAATGTCACTGCAGCTCCCCAATGGATTTGCCAAACGTCCTGAATTTGCCTAGGAAAATTTATATGTGCCAAGGAATCCCTGCCCAGCTTCAGCTGGGGGTGGAACCTCACACCCTTTGCCGGTGCTGCCGGTGTAATGGTTGGATTATAACGCACCTGAGCGTGGCTTTGTGCTCTCCGTGCCCTGATCCTACCTTTGGGACCGGCTCTGCTGGACTTTTGCGCCTATTCCACACCCGCCATGCGGGGATTTACTGGAGATGATGGCAATCTGGCCTCAGTCCATGTATCAACACACTGAAATATTGCTTTAATCCCCAGCATTAGTGCAAGAGCAGCTTCAAGATGTTGCCAGGAGCCTCAGGTTCTCCATGAGGGTCAGAGCAGTGACTGCCAGGGTCATAATTCTGACTTACAGCCATGATTTCATTTGGATGATGCCACCGCGCTTTCCCTACGCTGTTCCGAGGAGGCAGGAATGAACTCCAGAGCTCCGGTGCCCTGCTTCAGGCAGCTGAAGCCCAAAAGATCATCAGGAAATGCATCATTTAGAAGGAAAAGTCATTCCCACTGATGGGCAGACTTGGGTAAGTCTCTTCACTACTCCTCCTTGTCCCACAGTCAGCCCACCGTTGGGTGCACAGATCAGCGTGGAAGATTCGCCATGCACATCCCTGAGATGGGAAATCTGTGTTATCAGGGCTTGTGAGAGCTGTGGGAGTCCTCAGCAAAGGCTGAGTTGTGGAAAGAGACTCCAGCATCCCAGCTTGCTATCCTGACCCAGAGTTTGCACAGCAGAGCATTAAATCCTGGGAAGTCGGGCAGCTCCTCAAAGCAGGACAGTGTTTGGCAGCCAGTGGGATGCGCTGCTGCAGGAATTCCAGGGATAATGAAACTGCTCGATGGATTTTGGAAAAAGCCTGAATCCTCTGAGCTGATAGCTTGGCAGAGGAGCCATCGGTGCTAAACTGACCACGGTGCAGTGCATGGAGGCAGCTCGGCAGTTCATCCTGGCACCCAACGACTGGGGTGCTCCTGCCCAGCGGCATGGGCTATCCTAAGGGATGAGACCCACCCGGACCACTCCCTCCATGAGCCGGTCCCTCTTCCTGGCGCTCAGGGGAGTTTGACTGCATTTAAACCCCAGCTTTAGTGAGTCCTCAGCCTGAATGTGTTTGCTCTTCTCTCCTTTTTTTCTCTCTGAATCCGTTGGAGTCCTTTCTTGATCCCCCCAGGGATGCGGGATCAGTGCAGCCATCTGCAGATACTGCCTGTGGGTCATTCCGGTGGGACTTTTTGTCAGAGTTCTTATGCACCAGCAGCAGCACCGTGTGCGTGGGGCTGGGGCATGGGTATGAGAACACATGTAGCCATGTGTGTGCATACATGGTGTGCTCGGCGTACAGGGGCTGAGATAGGCTATCCCTGTTCCAAAAAGTCACCCTGCTCCGGGACGCTGCTCTGGGGCTGTCCTGCGTCCCACGGCCTTCTGGCTGGAGCTTTTCCCAGGGGAGGCAGCGCACCCCATCCCCACGCTGAGCCGTTGGACACCCTCAGCGATACGCCCGCTAAAAACCCCTGAACAAAAGCCCAGTTCAGAGTAGCTGCTGAATAGATTAACAAGATTTCCATAATTAGGGCGGGCGGGAACAATAGGATTCTCCCTGCCCAGCCCCCCTGCCTGCCTTTGTCTTGAGCTAGGGATAATGGGCAGCAGCGAGGGTGGGAACCGGCCTGGCCATTTGGTCACTGGACAGTAATTTTCTCACACTGCCAAGGGGAGCATTGAAACATCTGTCCCGCTCCACCACTCATTCACCATCCCATTTCAGCCCTGACAACTCCTCCCTACCCGCCGCCCTCCCCCTCCATAGGTTTTCCAGGGTGCAACTGGCCTTTCCGTGGATTTGGGTTTTTCTTCTCCCAAATGCATCTTGTCTTTAAGGGGTTGGTTGGTGCCTGGGGATTGCAAACCTGTACCTGTGCATTCCCCCGCTGCCCTACTCCTTGCAGCAGCTCTGGGATCCAGGGTTCAAGAATGGAACTGAAGGAGCTGTGCCATTGTGGTGGGCTTCCAACCACACAACGTGGCTTTGGCCGCCCTCTTCCAGGCTTCTGGAAAAGCAGTTCCATCACTGGGCCCGTCTCTAGATGCCAGTTTTTTAATGGGCATCTGAGCAGTGGGGTTCAGGCGTCGGGATCAATCCGTGGGGAAAAGCCAGGAATTCTGGTTGCTGTGCTGGGATTGTGTCCATCCTTGGGGTGTGTTGTCATGGAAATGCAGCTCAAGCTGCCGGATGCCATAGTGCATGAGATGCATGTGGATTTCCTTGGGCTGTGGGCTGCCAGGTCCTCCCGCTTCCATGAGGGATTGGCGAGGGTAGGGATCTCTGCGTCGCTGTTGTGGGCAGCTGCTCCCTGACCTCAAAAGCCTGGGAATGCTGCTGGGATTTGCTGGTTGAGCTTGTGGCACCTTATTCCTGCTGTGCTCTGCACCGAGCCTGGTGCCGTGGCTGGTGCCGGAGTGGTCAAACAGCTCCCGGTGCCCCCAAATCCCCGAGTCCTTGTCATTTGCAGCCTGACATTTTCAGGGGGTAAAAGTAGCTGCAGCACTGCACAACACTCTGCACCCACTGAGGAAGGATGGAAATTCCTGGTGTTTTAATTCCTTAGAAAAAAAAAAAAGATTAAGGAAAATGTCTTATTCATCACAGAGTCAGCCAAATGCTCATTTTTCCCTCTAGAACTTCCAGGTACTTTTGCCCCCGTGCCCAGCCAGCCCCATCAGCAGCTCCAGGAGGATCTACTGTGCATTTATCCATTGGGAGCACTTTGATAATGAGTGTAAATGCAGGAGGAGGCCAGCTCAACCCACACAGAACTGTCATCTAAATCCTCTTGTGGAAGTTTGATATCCAAAGGGGAAACACAAATGCCCTATAAGTCAATTAAAGCATTAAGTAATCTTATTGTGCGGTGGCCACAAAGTGGCTTAAAGGCTGCGGGCTGTGAGAGAGTGGGGCACGAGGTCCCCGTCTGGCCCTGGCGTCGGCATCCCCCGAGGCACTGGACGTGGGGCCGGGGGAGGTCGGGGGACCACAGTGGGTGGGGGGGGGACACTGCCACCACCCTTGGGAGCTGATGGTACTCGGAGGCTGGAGCAAGAGAGAGCGATTCCGACCTTAGCGGGAGGTGCCCACATTTGAGGCGGTTTTAGGGTGGAAGGATTTCTTCAAGCGTTGTCAAGCATTAGATTGGGCTGGACAGGGAGGTGGTGGAGTCACCATCCCTGGATGTGTTCAAAGAACATCTGGATGTGGCACTTAGTCTTCCGGTCTGGTTGACAAGGTGGAGATTGGTCAGAGCTTGGACTCAATGATCTCGAAGGTCTTTTCCAACCTCAACGATCCTGTGAATATCCAGTGAGTTGAAGCAGATATTCGCAGTTCGTGGTTGTGATGGGATGCAGGACAGGGCAGTACAGCAGGTTTGGGAATACTCCATGTGGAGTTCCTGTTTTGCTGCTCTCACCTGTGCTGTCCTGTCCCCACAGGTCTGTCAAAGATGCACTGGTCACCAGAGCATGCCCAGTCCCTGAACCAGTGGCCGGAGCAGCACCTAGACGTCTCCTCCACGACCTCCTCGCCAGCCCACAAGTCCGACCTGTACCCCGGCACCCGCCAGCGCTTCAACTACGCCTGGGCCAATGACGACATCTCAGCGCTCAC
This sequence comes from Acanthiza pusilla, assembly GCA_036630365.1. Lineage (NCBI taxonomy): Eukaryota > Metazoa > Chordata > Aves > Passeriformes > Acanthizidae > Acanthiza > Acanthiza pusilla. Next base: position 1,434,089 of record JAXCHO010000119.1, on the reverse strand, counting down.
AGCCTCCAACCTCCTCAAGAGGTATGCCGAGAAGTACTCAGGGGTGCTGGACGCGCCCTACGAGCGCTCGGCGCTCAGCGGATACGGGGATGGCGCCTTCGGGCCCGTTAACGGGCAGAAGGGGGACGGGGAGCCCTGGCCAGGGGCGCATGGCTCTGACGGCACCTACCCTCTGACCCCCATCCATGATGGCCTCCCCGGCGCCAAGGGGGTGGTGCCACCTACTGTCCCTGCCAGCGGCGGGGCCATCGGGCTTGGTGGCTCTCCGGTGGTGTCAGCCAACCTCACTGATCCCGTGTACCCTGGGAACTCCTGCGGAGCAGCTGCTGCAGGCTCTGGGGGACTCGGGGCATCTCAGGAGTACCCCTCAGGCTATGGTGGCACCTACTTGCCCTCCAGCTACTGCACCCAGCCAGCAGCAGCGCTTCCCCCCCCACACCCCCCTGCCCTCCACAGCGCGGGGCTCCTGCAGCCCGCACACCCCTCGCCTGCCCTGGTGCCAGGCTACAGCTCCTCTGGCCCCATGTACAACTACGCCACCAGCAGTTACCCGCCGCAGCCGGGCTACGGAGGCATCCACCCACCTCATCCCTCTGCCTCCTACCTGCCTTCCGGCATCGCAGCACCCACCCCCATCCCGGCCCCACCCCCCACTGCCCGCCCGCCCGGGGTCCCTGCATACAGCTACCAGGGTGCTGGGTTGGGCCCCCTGGCTGTGCCACCCCTGGGCACTGAGGCAGCAGGCACGCTGAAGAGGAAGGCATTTGACATCAGCGGGGAGGATGATGGGGAGGGCAGGTACAGGAAATACAGCTACGAACAGCCAAAGTCACCCTACCCCATGTCAGACAATGGTGAGTGCCGGGGGAACGGGTTCAGCAGCAGCAGTGAGTCCCCCCAGGTGGCCTTCAAGCCCGGGAAGCGGTCGGCAGGAGCTGGGAACACTGAGGAACACACCGGCAAGTATGGCGGGCAGCAGATGAAGGGTATGGTCTCTCCACCCTACGGTGCCAGGGACGCTCCCCTGCGGCCGGCAGAACCCTTCGAGAAGTTCAGCCCACCCCTTGCCAATGGGGAGCGGACAACTGAGCCGGGACCCCCCTTCCCACTGCGGCTGCCTTCCAAAGCGCTGGTGTTTGGCAGCACCCCAGTGGAGGAGCAGCCCAAAAATGTCGACCCACTGGTCCTGGAGCTGGTGAACACCAAGGTGGTGGAGCGGGGGCCACCGGTGCAGTGGTCAGACATCGCTGGGCAGGTCTCTGTGAAGGCAGCCATTGAGGAGGAGCTGGTGTGGCCCATCCTGCGCCCTGGCACCTACAGTGGCACGAGCCACCCGCTCCGGACCCTCCTGCTGTTTGGGCCCCGTGGAACAGGGAAGACACTGCTGAGCCGCTGCATCTCCACCCAGCTGGGCTCCACCCTGTTGAGGCTCAGTGGGACCACCCTGCTCTCCACTTGGAAGGCCGAAGCCGAGAAGATCCTTCAGACTGTGTTTTTCGTGGCCAGCTGCCGGCAGCCTGCTGTGGTGCTCATCACCGAGGCTGAGTCCTTGCTGGCGGCCCGGGCGGGCGAGGACGGCAGCCAGGTGAGCATCCTCAAGTCCCAGCTCCTCTCCTATCTGGACAACGTGGCTACCTCATCCGAGCAGAACGTGGTTGTCATTGGGACCACGGCCCGGCCCGGCAACATAGACGAAGCGTCGCACCGGCGCTTCGGCACGCGGCTGTACATCCCCCCGCCGGACGGCGCGGCGCGGCGGCACATCCTGCGCCAGGCGCTGGCACAGCAGAGCTGCTGCCTGAGCGAGCGGGAGCTGGCGGCGCTGGCACAGCGCACCGAGAGCTTCTCCGGCGCCGAGCTCCTGCGGCTCTGCCAGCACGCCGGGGCCACGCGCCGCGCGCTGACGGGACCCCCCACTTCCTACCAGGACCTGGAGAAGGCATTCTGCAAGGTGCGCCCTGCTGCCTCCCAGAAGGAGCTGGACTTGTTCCTGGAGTGGGATAAGATGTATGGCACCAGGCACTGACGGCAGCAGGGGGACGGGGGTGCAGGGATGGACCCTGAGGCCGCGGGGACGGATTTGGGACGTGGATTAGGGTCTGCAGGGGCTCTGGTTCTCTGAGTGGGGTTGGATGCCTCCTCCCAAAGTGCAGGGGACACCGGCCAGCCCTGCCGGCAGCACCAAGTACCTCGTCTTTCCTATTTTGGACTCATCCAGGGATTTTCCACACTGTGGTTTTTCGGGAGCATCGCCCACAACTCAGGATAACCTATTTATTATTTTCCCGACTGTCCGTCCCTGGACCAGCGATGCCAGCAGGGCTGAAGGCGCCCTGGGATCTGACTCTCCGGCATCGGGATCCACTCCGGCATCGGATTCAGGAGCTCCCCCATCCACCCAAAAGCTTTATTATTGTTTTTTTAAATTGCTTTTATTATTCCCAACAGAAATACCTCGGATGTCTTTTAAGTCCCTTCTCACCTGGTGATGACCTTGATCAGAGAAAGGGGGATCTGGGGGGGACACCCAAAACCAGGGAATTTCACCCCAAAACGAGGAGGTTACACCCCAAACCAGGGGGCTAAACCCCAAACCAAGGGGTTGCACCCCAAAACCAGGGGGTTTTGGAGTAAAATGCTGTAGATTGTTGAATATCCTAGACTTGGGGTTTTATTTTTGTAAGGTCTGTAGTATTTTTTTGTTAATTTGTTTTTTCTTTTTAACTACTCAGGAAAAGAATTACCTCAGAAAAACTAAAGAATGTTTTTTTAAAAACACTTTTTATCTTCTCAGAACAGGAAAAAAGAGATTTTTTAAAGAGTTTTCCGACCTGGGATAGAGCTGCCTCGTGCATTTGCTTCCAAAGGGGGTGAAGAAAGGAAGAAATAAAAGGAAAAATAAACTTGAAGCTGTTACAAAGATGAAATTTGAATGTATTTCAGGTGCTTTCCACATATATTATGCCATAATTTTATTTTAAATTTTGTTTTTAACACCATTATTGTAGTGTTTGGTGGAGTAATGTGTCTTCAATGGGAAGTTTAGTGCTGTAGGTTGGGAGCTGTGACTGGCACCACTTTTTGGAGCAGGGTGGGTCTCCTCACGGTCTTCTGCTTCATCTAGGAGGTTCAGGGGGTCATGGAGGTGCAGGAAGAGGACACTCACCCCAGTGCCAGGTTGGGACTGGGAAGCATCCTACTTCCAGTGTGGATTTTGCACTGGGGATGGGACCACAGGGGCCACCCAGGCTTGGCCAGGTGAATTCTGGCACTGGCACAGGCACTATGCTCCTTTTTTACTTGGAATCAGGGATTTTTGGCTCCTCTGAGCACTCAGGAGCCCCGGCAGCAGCTGGCCACAGATTGGGCAAATCGCTTCCCCTCCCGCCCCCAGCTTAAGATAAAAGCCCATCGGGGCTGATCGAGGGGCTTTGCACAGGGCATGAACCCCCAGCCCATCCACCGACCGCTCTTTGCATCACTATGGGGCTGGGGGTTTTCCCCGATTAAAAAAATACTAATTTTTTTGTTATTTTTAGTCCTCTAAAGGCCCCACCCTTGGAGCAGTCCCCCCAAACCTGAAGGTCTGCACATGCAGAGAGAATAGATCCCTCACAGGGGCTCCCCACAGAGGTGTCTGCCAGGTTTTTTTCCAATTTTTCCTAATTTTTCCAGTTTCCTGTTGCATCCAGGGCATTACCAGGACACCCCTTTGCCCCCCACCTCCAAAAAGTCGTGCTGGTTCCTGAAGACTTATTATTGTTATTATTATCCTATTTGTACACTCTCTGTAACCATTTCTACCTCATTTTGCAACATATTGTACATGAAAGTATTTAATTCATGTCTTATTGATGTCTGAGAAAGACAAGCTCTAGGGCTGGGATGGTCTACCTCAAGAAATGCTGTATTTTAAAAAAAAAAAAGTATTACACAGTATTAAAGAGATTACCTGAACAACTCCTCTCCTTGGGGTGATGGGGAGGGCAGGGCAAGTGTGTCCCATTCCCTTATTAGAGGTGGCAGGGGGATCCTGGTGTGTCCCCTTCCCTTGTTAGGGGTGATGGGGGTGTCCAGGTTTGCCCTCCCTTATTGGGGTGGGGGTCCTGGGGGAACTGGGGCAGTGGCACCGAGGTCCCACTGAGGAGGGGGCCCTGCTGGAATGTCCCCCCACCTACCCTGGGCCTGGGGGCTCCTGGAGGGGAGTGCTTCAGCAGGTTTGGCTGCTGCTGAGAGCCGACTCAGTAGCTGCAGATGGGGGGGCCTGGGAATGATGTGGAAGGGTGGTCAGGGGTTCAGTGGGTGTGAGGAGGGGTTCAGAGGGTGAGGGGTTCAGAGGGTGAGGAGCTGCTGGACCCCCGGCTAGGATGGGACACGGTGACATCCCTGCCCAATAACCAGGAAGTGCTGGAGCCTTCATGCCAGTGCTGGAGTGTCCAGAACAAATTGGGACTCCTGAGGTGAGATGAATAAATGATGTGAACTAAGGAGTCAAAGCCAGGCAATGTGAGGAAGGCTCCCTCCTCCTCATCTTCATCCTCTTCGTCCTCCAGCGAAGGGGGGCTTGGCTTCTCTCCAAATGCTGCCGGCAGAACTCCACAGCCTCCGTACTGGTTTTTGGGGAGAACGAGGGAAATTGCAGTTCATCATCACACCAGTTAAAAGGAGAGCACCGGTGGCACCTCAGGGCTGTGTTGCCACCTTGTGGTTATGGGGTCCTCACCCGGACTCCGAATGAAGCCACCTTGGCTAAACCCTGCTCTGCTCCACCCTGGGAGAGGAAAAGACAGGTCCCAGAGGGGGTGTGGGTGCTGTGTCCCCTGTCCTTGGGGAGGGATAGGAGAGCTGCTGCTGTGGCCCTTGGGAGGTAGGAAGAGGGTGGTGGAGGTGTCCCAAGGAGCAGAAACATCCCCATCCTGGTCCTCCAAAGGTGCTGGCAGAGAGGTGGAGTCACCGGCTGTGGAGCCCAGACAGTCCCGACTCAGTTAAATCCCATGGATGAAGGCAGGATGCTCCAGGATGAGGAGGATGTGGGGAGCAAAGGCTGTCATGGCTGGAGGGGTGGACAATGGTGAAGGTGCCTTGAAGCTCCCCAAACCGTTGCGGCACTTTGGTTTGTCCCTGCTGGTGATCGAGAATACATTTGGTCTGTCCCCACGTTCCTATACCATGAGCATTTGGTGCCCAAAGGGGCTGGGAAGGCCAAGTTAGGGAATGCCAGGATGCCAGGAGGGCTGCCAAGATTGGAGGTGCAGGGTTGAGCTTGTGCACAGTGGTGCAGCCATGGGATGCTCAGTCCCAGTAGGTGACATGGGACGATAGATCTAGTGACATGGAACTTGCCCCTGGGGCACACTGCTCTGTGAGGTCAGCGGGAGGTTCCACATTCCTAGGACACCCTGATGCTTCGAGGCACCAAATCCATTCTGGCACCCAAACCATGCTGGTACGCCTGGGCCTCGTCCTGCTCTTGCTGGCCGTGGGTGGCCAGTGTGATGACACAGTGGTGGCCACCGTGGGTCGTCACACTATGGGCCGCATTGCTGAGCTGCTAGCTGGCTCTGAGTGCCACCAGCTCCAGGCAGAGCTGAACAGCCCCGATGAAGAACTGGGGGAGCTGGAGCTGGAGCATTTCTCTGAGGAGAACAGCCCCGTCCGCCCCCGCCGGGGCATCCGCAGTCCCAGGAGATGCTCAGAAGCTCTACGGCACTGGCTGGTGACCGCAGGAGAAGTGATGACCTGGGACAGGCTGGTCCGTGGCCTCCACCAAATTGGACGCTCTGATATCGCCCGGGAGCTAGGGAAAAACCTGAACCAAGACCGGAGCCTGCAGCTGCGGAAGAACGTGGAGGGATACAGCCAGAGCGTGCAGCATCTCAGCTCCGTGCAGCTGCAGCCCGGGGGGGCACGGGGCAGGAGGGCTCCCCAAGCCGGGGACCTGCTCTTTGAGCGGCACCGGCCCCCCCAGTACAGCCGTGGCCTCCTGGGCTGGGTCCGCCCCGTGGTCCTGGGCATCCTGGGAGCCTTCCTCACCTCCATGCTCCTCACTGTGACCGTGATGTACTACTGCCACTGGAGGAGGCTCCTGGGCGCCTGAAACTGGGATGGCCCCCAAACTGGAGCAGCTCCCAAAAGCTGCTAAAGGGAAAACAAGACCTAGTAAAGCCTCATGGAGGGACTGAGATCCAGAGACGGACTCCGTGTGTTCTCCTGGGCAGGGAGGGGCCCGTCTTTGGATCATCCAGGTCGAGATGTCCACCAGCCACCACTGTCAACCCCTGCTGCTCTGGAGATGTCCCACCCGTCACCGGATGCCAGAGTTCCCTGTGGCAGAGATGGAGCTGGGCAAAGCCCCCTTGGCCATGTCCTTGCTGCATCCTCAACATGGGGTCCGCCCAGGGCAGGGAGGGAACCAAACCTCACTGCTGGGCTCTCAGGCTGAGCTAACCTGGGGCTAATTATTGATGGGCGAGAGGTTAATTATAACACCCATGACCTGACTAAGTGCTGTGGCAGAGGCATTTTTTGATGCTTGGAGTCATTTGGGGTGACAGTCTCAGGTTTCCTGAAGCCAGAAGCTGGGTGGGGGTCTGGGAGCTTTGCTCCCCTCTTGGTTAGGCTCTTACTGTGGGTCTAGGTCTTTCTCTTGGCCAAGGAATCCACATGAATAGCCCACCGGCTCTTACAGTGAGGCTCAGGTGGGGCTTGTGGTGCTGCTGGGGCTGGGAAGGGCAGGATGGGACCTGCTGGAGAAAGCTGCAGAGGGAAAACTGTGAATACCTGAATGTCTGCACATGGTGTTGCAACACCTCCCTGGTTTTCTGTGTGAGGGTCCTAAACCCATGAAAGCAGGAGGATCCCATGTGATGCTGCCAGGTCCAGCTGCACCTGGCTGGGATCCAGCACTGGTTGGGGTCCTGGAGGGTCTGTGGTCTCTCCCTGCAGCTGAAATCAAAACAGGGCAAAGTGCTTTGGGTGTGATTATAGCCACCTGTGTGGCTGTAATTAGAATCAAACCTGCATTTTGTATTAAGAAATGGTTTGCATCAATCCAACCAATGCCCTACGAGCACTGGAGAAGGAAGGGAAGTACAAATAACCCTGAGTGCAGCTTTCAAAGACCCGCAGGTCGGTTAAAATGTACATAATTTATATAATGCTTTTTTCCTAAATAAAATGGCACCTGCTGCTGTAGGAGTGTCACTCCCTGAAGCACCAGCGTGGCCAGTTCCTGGCACCGAGATGTCCCTGTGTCCTCTCGGATGGCTCCTGCCTGTCAGTGAAGGTCAGGCCCAGCGGTCACTGGGCTCACGCTGCTCTGGCCCCACCGTGGGGCTGGGGGGTGAAGGCTATTTTGCCATCTGCTGCCTCATCCCCCCCGTGTCACAGCACGTCTGCCTCGGCCGCAGGGAGCCCGAGGAGCTGCTCAGCCCTGATGCCAGGAGATGGTGGAAGAGGAGGATGCAGTGGGGCAGAGGGTGTTGGATGAAGCATTCACTCCGGAGCAGAAGGAGGGCAGGTCCCCGATAACTGCAGGGGCCGCTCAGGGTTGCAAGTTTCCCTGGAGCGGCACGGATTTGCAGGAATAGGCAATGCAAGGGAGCACAAGAAGGGCGATTGTGTCAGGATATGTCTCCTAAAGCAGCACTTGACCTCCCTAAAGCAGGAGGAGCCAGAATATGGCAAGATGGGGCTGGGATGAGCTTCGTGCTGTGCCTGGGGGTATTTCAAAGCTGTGACCCCCCCCATCCCAACCCTCCCAATTGAGGATCTTGGATTCTCCTTCAGGGCAGGCACTGGGGTTGGATGTCCACATTTCAGACCAGCCCTACTTTGCAAAGCCACCACTGGAGTCCTGCCCCGCCCTGGCTTCTGCCCCAGGAGCAATGACCTGTCTGAGGTGAGGACATGGATTTTGGGGATTAGAGAGTGAAGGAAACAGAACTACAGGGCAGCCAGCAGAAGTTGTTAAAACAAGATGGACATACCTCTTTATTGCAAATTCCAAAGTAAAAAGATGTACAGTACAAAGGAACTCAAAGTTCAGCCATGGAACTCCCAGCCTGTTCCTCCATCGTCTTCCTCCACCCTCCCCCAGCTCCATCGTCCTCCTCTCCCGAGGTAAAACAGAACAGAGAGTAAAACCAGGGGGTGGTAAGGGGAGCACAAACGGCATGGGGTGAACACCAGTGGCCTGAGCAGGCGTCAAGAGGGAAAAACTGGCCCTTCCCCGCAGTTGGACAACGGGCGGAAGGTGTGGGACTTCCGTAGCAGCATTTTTGTCACCCCCTCAACGCTCCAGTGCCCTGTCTGCCTGCACACACCTCAGTGCCTGTGACTCTCAATGCATCACACACTCGGTCACTAATTAGGCCTCACAACACCCCTGTGAGGTAGGGAATGAGCCACCACATGTACAGATGGGGAGAACTGGGAACCCTCCATCCTTGTGCCCAATTAAACCAGTGTTACCAGTGTGTGACACGGGGCAGGGGCAGGCCAGCACAACCATGCTCTGGGTTTGCTTTAACTGGCCTCAACTGAGCAGTAAAATTCACATTTTTAAAATAAATTGGACGAAAACTCACAATTATTTTTCCTGTGAAAAATAATTCCAAAGTGACCAAAACTCAAATATGAAAATTAATTCCAGGGTGACACCTCAGACATTCAGCTCCGGGTTAAATCCTGCCCTTGGCAAGGCTCGTGCCCAGCTCAGCCCTTCTGGTCAGTGGCAGGTGGCGGTTGGGGTGCAGGTGGGGGGGTCACCTGCCACCAGCTGCAGCCCCAAGTCAGGACCCTTCAGCACCACTGAGCACCAGGACTCCCCACCTGACCCCACTGACCCAATCCCTGTCAGTCCAGCAGATACCACAGGCTAAGGGTTGACTGAAGAAGGGAAGCCCAGAGCAGGGATGGGAGTCATGGTCTGACAGCACAGCATTGCAGCAGGAGCCCCCAGCGCTGCCCCTGCGCAGAGCTGCTGCCTCCCAGCCTCTCCTGGGGGGAGGACTCGGTCGGGGCTTTCCAATTGCTTTGGATCCTTTCCTGGGTCCTTTTAGTGCAAGTGGTGCGGGCTGCAGGGCGAGGGGTTACAGGACGAAGGACTACAGGATGAGGGGTTATGGGGTGAGGGGTTATGGGGTGAGGGGCTGTGGGATCAGGGGTCACAGGGTGAGCCACCACGGAACAATGTCCCCCGCTAGAGCAGATCCAACACGGAGCATCCCCGCCTGCCAAGGGCACCCACCTGCCCCAATGACTGGAGCCCTGAGCAGGCACCAACCCCACAGACCCAGCACAGGCTAAGCCACGTCCACTAGGCACCTGCTGGCACCCGACACCGCACAAAACCAAAAATCTTCCAACATTTTCTCCTGCACCTCACTCTGCTTGATAAAACCACCCTAAAAAGCCTTGGAGGAAGCACAGAGGAGGAAGAAGAGGAGGAGGAGGAGGTGGAGTGAGAATGCAACCAGGGAAATAACTGGGACACCAAGACAACCTTCCCTTGTACAGTGAAAAGGGTAACATTTATTTCATTTTCTTTTGGCTTATAGTAATTATTAATCATGTTGGGTAAGACCGGTATGAGCCACCATGCAATTTCTAATACACTAATCTTCACTATTGAGCTTTTACAGCTTTAACAGGTTGTTGGTTGTTTTTTTGGGGTTTGGGGGTTTTTTATATTTTATTTTTGCAGCAGAAAAATTATTCAAACTCTGGTGTGGCCTCTACGGAACACCACGGGGTTACCTGGATTTTTGTTCAACATTGGCTTTTATATTTTAAAAAAAGGTGAAGAGGAAAGTGAATAAAGCAGCTTGGACTGGCATTTCGTTATTGCCCTCCCCTCCGCACTTTTGGAGTCACAAATTAACCCAAAAGGGAGGATTTTAGAGGTGGGAGAGGGAAGGGTACTACTTGGTGTGGTCATGAGTTTTGGCTACATCTTTCTAATGACACCACCTGCCCTTATTTTGCTCCCAAAACCCTGAATCCAGAACATTAATTCCGCGCGTATGTTTGAATTCGGAGACCTCGGTGGGACGCGAAGGTCCCTGTGGCTCTTTGCCCAAAGTTTCCTCCATCCTTGGCTTCACGCAGTGAAGACCCATCGCTCCCGCTCCCCTCAGCTGCAGCTGAGGGACATACCTGCCCTGGGGAGGAAACCAAAGGAGAAAGACAGCCCCAAAACCTCCCTTCAAGTCTTTTTCTTGAGCAGAAGAACCAACTTCAGCCAACATATCGCTGAAGAACTTCCTCCCTCCCCTTCCTGCTCAGGAACCTGTTGCGTTTCATACAGATCTAATGCTAAAAAAAAATAAATATATATATATATACAGAGTTTGAAGGGACTTTTTATTTTAAAGTAATTGAGTTGCTTCATGAGTTGCCAGCACGAACACTAACACACTGAGTGTCACCTACGAGACTCAGACCAGCCTAAGAACAATTATGAAGTACAACCAAATCTTGCATAGAAGTGGTTGACTTATTGCACATCAGAACCCAAAATTAGACACTTTTGCTGCTGCAAAGATCAGTTGCAATAAAGCTTTTGTTAAAATCTATTTTGGTGGATTAGGGCTTTGTTTGGATTTTTTTTTGTTGTTGTATTTCTTTTTCTTTGGGGGACATTTCCTGTCTATCTAAAGTCTAAGGACAACAGAAAAATCTTAAAAAAATAAAAATAACCATGGACAATGGCATAAGCCAGAAGCCATTCTATAATTTTTGTAGTTCTTTGTATTTACAAAAAGGCATGCCAATAAAATAAAATGATATATTACAGTATTTATAATATTCTCTTAAAAAGTTCAACCACACTTTTCAGCTATTTTTTCCTTTGATTGTTTTTTGTGCTGTTTACAATGTAGCCTGTACATATGTATGTAGATTTTTTATTTCTTCATTATTATTATTATTATACATCCCATCATAGGAGCAAGGGGAGCAAGACAGGACAGACAAGGTCCCTGCTGCGGAGCAGACCTGCTCCTGTGCCGTGGCGGTGGTGGGGCCGCCCCGAGGATGCCGAGGTGGCGCAGATGGCTGCTGGATGGCTTCCTGCTTGGGTTTGGTTTAATTTAGGTAATTCCTGTCATTTTCTGGGTTACAGGATTATGCAAATTGAGATTCATCCTCCCATCAAGCTCTGGTATCTTGGGGTTTTTTTCCCACTACTCTGGGTACCCTTAGTTTGGATGGGTCCGAATGTCACCTCTGCACCAACCCTTCGCTTCCCTTTCCCCTGCCACGTGTCAGTGCCACCACGCTGCCCCACCCAAGCCCACCCTGGCCCTGAAGAGACACCCCAACCTGAGCGGGGTTGGCCTGAGTCGTGAGGATACCCCAAAACGGAGCTGGGCGTGAGGAAACAGAAACAGTTGGAAGTGGCTCACGATGGTCTTTCCCGCTGCAGTGAGACCAGGCAAGAGGTAGCTCCGATTGCCCCCACCCCCGGGGCTGCGCGGTGGAGGTGCGGGAAATAGGAGGAAGGTGAAGGCACCAGGCCCATCCTGGGCTGCAGCCCCCTAAACCCCTCCTGGCTACACCCCACGCCGCAGGAGGGGCCGCACCATGAACATCAGTGATGCGGGAGGATTCCGGGGTCCAGCTTCGCATCCCCCTGGAGCAGGAGTCACAATGGCCATGGGAGAACCAAGGGCGAGTCCCAACCCCATCCCCCACGCCGTGGGTGGGATTGATGCGGGTGAGCTCCCCAAATTCCTACCAGCAGAGATAACACGCTGCTTATTTTTTAACATTTATCTCTACCAAAAGAAGTGTCTACACTGCAGGATGGAGGCTGAACAATAATTAATATTAATGCTAAATATTGCAGGATACAACTGACCTTGCTGGCTGATTGAAGCCCTAGGTTTTGGATTTACAGTGACATGGATAACAAGCCATTCCCAGATTAATCCTCTCCCCTTGGGTGAGGTCCAGAGCAGCATTTTGAATTTTGTTCTATTTCAGTGTGCAAAAACCATGGCTGTATGGAAAAGAAAGTCAAAGTTGTTAAACAGACACACACAATTCATTCATCTGCTTGTTGGGTTTTGTTGGGGGGTTTGGGGGTTTTTTGAGTTTCATTGGGTTTTGGGGGGGTTTTAGCATTTTGTTGGGGTTTTCTTGGGTTTTTTCTTCTACTGGCAGGTTTATGGAAGATTCACTATGAACTGGGACATTCTGGTGCCAGGCAGGAGCATCACTAAGGTTTCTCTCCAAATACAGTGTGCGGTAGATACTCAGTGGAGTGCCTCAAATTTATGGCTTAACACACCTCTGTGGACAGGTGACTGCGTGTCTTGTGGTTATGGTTCCTCATGCATGGTCCCTGGTCATGCCGTCATGCAAATCGCTTCTACGCGTTAACGAGCACTTTGTTTTTGGGGGCGGGGATCAGCCCGAGTCGGCTCCAGGCTGACAGTACCCGATTACCCCATCTCCCAAACCAAGTAAAGCCCATGTAGAAAGTAGAATGCAAATAATAAATTTCAAAGAAACCATGATAACTCAGTGGGCTTAATGGGTGCTTTTTTCATTTTTCCTTTTTTTGTTCTACTTGTTTTAACTCTTTTTCAATTTTTTTCTCTTTTTTTTTTTCCTTTTTTTTTTTGGCTGCTTAACTAAATGCAAATCTAGTTTTGCATGAACAAACCCATTAACACTGTGACTTCTGGGTTTTCTTTCAAGAATAATCAACAAAATGGGAAAATAAAATCCATTTGGGGCTGCTTTGGAAAATACATCCCAGCAGCGGGTTTTGTTTCTCTCTGTGTGTGTGTGTGTGTGTGTGTGTGTGTGTGCGGTTTATTTTGCTTGTTTGTCCTAAGTTGCATTGACTGATGTGGAACATGCAGTATCCACCTGCCCAAACAATAGAAAATCCTATTTTTTTCCTTTTTTTGTGTTTAAACATTTGTTTACAGGGTCCTTTAAACAGGTGGTAGGTCACTGCTTTAGATGCAACGCTGTCACACAGTAAGCAGACTATGTTTGGTATAAGATCTTCAGGTAAGTGTCTCCACAGCTGTTCTGTATTGATATATTTCAGGAAGTTTGTAAACAATCTTTTTTTTTTTTTTTCACTTGCAAATATTTTAATTTGTACAATTCTACTATTTTTTTTTGTCTCAACACTTGGATTCCCTGTCTTTTTGTCTCTTTGCCTTTTCTCGCCTCCCCTCCTCTGCCCGCTGCTGTTTCTCCTTTTCAGGTTTGGTGACGCTGTCGTAAGACGGCAGGGATGCCGTGGATGGGGTGCCTTCCTTTTTCTCCCTGTTTGCTCCCCCGTTTTCCAGTTTGGTGGAGGCAGGCCTTCGGCTGATGAAGCCCCGTCGTGCCAAACGAGCCCTGTAAGCCCTCTGGATCACCACCGCCGACACCTCCTCCTGCTTGCGCCGCAACGTCGTGGTGATGGGCTCATAAGACACTTTGGAAGGGTTGGATGCCACAAATCTCTCCTCCATCTGCTGTCTCAGGATATCCAGCTCCCCGCTGTCCCCCAGGACACGTTTAGTGAAGGCGAACAGGATGTCCAAACAGTGGATCCTGTCCCCACTTACCATAGGCAGGTCCATGGCGATGAGTTCAATGGTGTTGGGTTTTGGGACACGGAGGGGATGTTCCAAAGCGTCAGCAAAGTCTGCGAGCTTGCTGTACTCGATGAACTGCGTGGCGTCGGGGTCAAACTTCTCCCAGATCTCATAGAACGTCTCAAAGTCATCCTCGCTGAGCGGATCTGCGCTCTCCTCTGTCGCCACGCTGAAGTTCTCCAGGATGATGGCAATGTACATGTTGACCACGATCAGGAAGGAGATGATGATGTAACTCACGAAGAAAAATATCCCCACTGAAGGGTTCCCACAATCCCCCTTAAACCCACTCCCCGGGTGCTCCTTGTCCAGGTCGCAGTCTGGCGGCCGGTTCAGGATGGGCAGCAGGAGCCCATCCCAGCCAGCCGAGGTGGTGATCTGGAACAAGCAGATCATGCTGTTGCCAAAGGTCTCAAAATTGAACATATCATCTATGCCAGCCTCATGCTTGACGTAGGCGAAGTTCGACATGCCAAAGATGGAGAAGATGAACATGACCAAGAAGAGCAAGAGGCCGATGTTGAACAAGGCAGGCAGGGACATCATTAAGGCAAAAAGCAGCGTGCGGATTCCTTTGGCTCCTTTGATTAATCGCAGAATACGGCCGATGCGAGCCAGGCGGATGACTCGGAAGAGAGTGGGTGACACAAAGTACTTCTCAATGATTTCAGCCAGGAACATTCCTAAAGAAGAGAGGCAATAAGTGTGACCATGGATATGCACAGGCTACTGCTTCCTCTGAGCCTAGTGATGGACGGGGCTCACGGGACACCTTGGTCAGATTTTCAGAGGGTGTCTGGGACCGAGAGGTCTCACGTTCAGGCAGGTAAGTCCTCTCGAGGGGCAATGGAGGGGCAGCTCTGATCTCTGCTCTCCGTGAACGGTGACAGGACCTGAGGGAATGGCTGGAATGGTGTCAGGGGAGGGGGAGGGATATTAGGGGAAGGCTGTTCCTGCAGAGGGTGGTTGGGCACTGAACAAGCTCCCCAGGGAATGCTCACAGCCCCAAGGCTGCCAGAGCTCAAGAGGTCTTTGGAAACACTCTCAGGCACAGGGTGGGATTGTTGGGGTGTCTGTGCAGGGCCAGGAGCTGGACTGGATGATCCCTTCCAGGTCAGGATATTCCACAATTCTGTGATTCTACGTCTTAACTAAATGGTCTGGCTCCCTAAATAGATCTCATACATGGAGAAGAAAAGAGGTTCAGCTGCAGAGGGATTCATCCCTCCTGGATACGGATGAACGAGGTGATTCTTGGGCATGTCTGCTCTCAGTGCCTAATCCTGCCACGGGAGCCAGGCTACAGATGCTGCTTTGAAGGTGCTGAAAGTGTGCAAGATAAACCTTATTTCAAGCAGCAGAAAAAACTGGGCTTGAGTTTTAGGCTGCGGGATGGTCTGAAGACTGATGGTTGCATGCTTTGAGCCCTGCCATGCTTTACCCTGGTTCATTTGTGAGGTTGCGCATATTTTGCATATCAGATGCTAAAAAACTCAAAACCTGTTGGAGAAAACATGGATTCAACATTCAAACAAATTGCAAACAAGACGGCAAGTCACGTACTGTCGCACCAAGCCCTGCAGGGCTATTTTCAGTGGTAACTGAGCATTAAAACATTCTGATGAGGTGAGTGAAACTTCAGTTTCTGAAGACAGAGAGGGCAACTGTCAAGTGGTTTGCTCTGCACAACTGGAAAGGAATGCCAGAACACAAGGAAGAGGCATCGGTCAGGACTTCAGGCAGACAAATTCTGCCACGGTCTCTTCCCAAGGCTTAAAGAGAGTCTTGAAGTCCTGCTACCTACGTATCTCCTTCAAAGACAAAACCGTGCTCTACCCTGCAAACATCGAGACAGCCTGGCAATCACAGACCTCTAGACGGTGTCACACTTACCCACAATGGACAGAATCACAACCACGAAGTCAAAAATGTTCCACCCGATGGTGAAATAATAGTGCCGCAAGGCGAACATCTTCAGCACACACTCACAGGTGAAGAAAATGACAAACACAAAGTTGATCCAGTAAAGGATGTCCTCCATCTGCTTGCTCTGTGTGTCTGTCTCCACCATCATGGTCACCATGTTGAGGCAAATGAGCATCATGATGACTATGTCAAAGGCTTGCTGAGTGACAAAGTCAAAGACAGCTCCTTGGATGCGGTTCTGTGAAACAGGAGACACAAGGAACCAAGTTTGAACAAAAATTATGGAAGCATGGAATGGTTTGGGTTGGAAACATCCTTAAAACTCAACCCGCTCCACCCCCTGCCCCATTCAACCTGTCCTCGGGCACTTCCAGGGATGGAGCAGCCCCTGCTTCTCTGGGCAACCTGTGCCAGGGCCTCCCCACCCTGACAAGGAGGAGAGTCTTCCTAATCTATCATTAGTCAACGAATTATTGGTGGAACTATTGGTGGAACTATTGGTGGAAAGAGGGATGAGGAAATAGTTTTGTCAGCATTTACTGAAGCTTTCAAGGCAAACCCTGCACACAAGCCAGTCTGGTTAGGGCAAAGGCAGGAAAATGCCGTTATTTATACCCCAATATGCTATTACAGCCCTGCTAGCAGCGTTATATTCCTCTTTGTTGTGCCCAAATCCCTTAGGGGCAAGTGATGCACTTGCAGTCACAACAGGGGAAAGCAGCCAGATCCTTGCACTGGTGACTGATGGGTACCTGGACGAGAATCCAACCCCTTTGCTGTCCTGGCAGCAGCACAGTCCCACAAGCAGGATGCTTTATCTGCGCAGTGTCTAACGGACTCGCCCCAAAACCCTTTTGGGCTTTCTGAGGGATGCAAAGTCTTTTGGAAACCAGGGAAATGTGCTTAGTTCTCCATCAATGCAGCCCCCAAGGCTGGGTAATTGCCCAAGGTCCTCCTGCTAGTGCCAGGACACTCCTACTCCACATCTACGGCCACTCACCCAGATGGTGTTTTGGGATTATTTTGTTGATTCAAACGATAAACTGATTAACACCAACCCCAGTACAAACGTTTTAACTTTTCCAGGTGATACCCGAGTTACAATGACAAGAATTATGTGGTGATGTGGAGTCCAACATGAGTTAGAACAAAGGACGCTTTTGGAGCCAAAGCTCCTTTGAAATCTACTCCACATGTGTTCCCTCAGTTCCCTCTAACATACTCACCAGAGGTCGGGGAATGGGTTTTTGAGGCTTCTTTGAGCCCAGTTTTTTCATGGCATTATAGTACTTCTTTTGTTCTTCTGTCATGAAAATATCTTGACCTCCAAAGTAAAGGGGCAAAAGGAAAACTAGTTACAATAAGCTCATAAACCAGAAGGGAAAGGAATAAATCCCAGCCCAGGCAGGACGAGATCTGCCAGGTAGGAAGTTGGTGGCAGTTCTTTCAGACAGAAATAACTCACACTAATACCCAGGTTGTACTGATCTTTCTTTAAAAATGACTATTTTTCCTATAAATGACCTGTTTTATTGCACTGCCTCCTTCCCCATCCCTCTCTCCCCTCTGTGACGAGCAGGTGTGAGGGCATTTACACGAGCTGCATGATGCAAATCCTCAGCTTGACTCAGAAGAAAAGCAGGGTACAAGAGAAAGACAGAGGGAGAGGCAGGGAAGACATCTTGCTTCCAGTCTATATTTTAGTCAAAGCACAATAAAAGCCCAAAATGCATGAAAATGTAGTCTAGGGAAACGTTTAATCTGGATATCGTTTAAATCAAGCCTTGGGCTGGTGTTGTGCTCCCTGCGCCTGCTCGGCCATTCCAATGAGGCTGAGTGGGGAGTGAGGAACCGAGAGGTCCACGGCTCCAAGAAAGGAGGTTTGTGTCCCAAACTGACTTTGTTTTGCAGAGAAACCCACCAGCCTAAAGACCCAACACTCCTGGAACAGGTCTGAGCTCGAAATCAGCAAACGCAGATCACTTATCTTTTTCTTTTGTTGATTGAAGTTGTCAATGATGACACCAATGAACAAGTTCAGGGTGAAAAAGGAACCGAAGATGATGAAGATAACAAAATAGATGTACATGTAAATGTTGTCCTCGTACTTGGGTTGCTCTTCTTGCTGAAGGGGAGATAAGAAGAGGAATAAATGACATTTCAAAGACATCAAATATAGGCAAAATGAGATTGGTCATGTTTCCAAACTATTTCTTTTTAAGATCAAAAAACAGAAGAACGTTTTTACACTTTTCTGGCACAGTAATACTTGTTTCAAACTTGCATCCAGTGCAGGACAAGAAAACGCTTTACAAAATATTTTCATACAAAACCAAGAGAATCAAAGGGGGAAAAAACTGAAACCAAACAGGAAGTCCCGGTATTTGCATGATTCCAGCATGCAAGAACCAGAAAACTGCCCAAGGAATGAGCTCCAACCCAGATATAATTCCACAACTGGATTCACGCTAATGCTCAGACTCCCGTACGGACGTAAGATTCATGGGAGACCTTCTGGCTAATTCCTCCCCATAATTTATTCTAATGACTAAATCTGTAACTTCAGTGTATTCTTTCCTTCACTGTATTTCTACTCCAGCTGAACTAGAACAAAAAAAGGCAACCGGAAGAACCTGCCCTTTTTGGGATTTTCTTGAGCATTAACTCTTCAGACCACCAGAGCAAATGAAACAATCACAGCGTGAAATACACAGTACAAGCACAGTTCTACAATTTTTACTCTTGGTTTTACCAAAGCAAAAGAGCAAGTAGAAATAAGGGGAGGGGAGCTTGTGGTTTTGCACGTTACCTTTCTGGAATCTACAGCTGCATACATGATGTCCATCCAGCCCTTGAATGTAGCCTGGCAAAGAAAACGCACATTCTCTGAGACAGAATTCACCCAAAATACAAGAACAAGCCAGAATTGTGCCAGCTGTGTCAAGGACTCCCTGACACTCTTGATGGCCCTATATAATGAACTTTAATATTATTTAAGTATTTCTCTTTTCATTAAATCTAAATTACATAAATCAAGCTCAAGTAGTTGATCCATGGGAACCTCATGAAGTTCAACCAGTCCAAGGGCAAGTGGATAGACTTGGGGCTCCTTACTGTGCTGGCAGACCCATACACTAGGAAAGTGAAGAAATATAAAATGGCAAATTCATTCCAGCCCTGACCCGCGTGGGCTTAATGGGATACGGTATTTCACAGAGAGGGAAGCATATAAGATGCATAGGGAGCATTTTGCATTTCCCACTACCAGGGCAATGATGAAAGCCGGACTTACAACTTGCAGAAGAGCCAGATATCCTGCCCCAACGTTGTCAAAGTTAATTTTCACATTCTTCCATCGGATCTCCGTGGAGTTGGGTGGCATCAGAGCTTCGCAGTCTGTCTTGTTGTTAACAATATCTATCTCAAAGCGATGCTCAGCTGTTTCATTAAAGCAGTAATGATATTTCCCGGCAAACAGGTTAACCCCCATAATGCTGAAAATCAGCCAGAAGATAAGGCAGACCAACAAGACATTCATAATGGAAGGGATAGCGCCAACCAAGGCATTGACAACCACCTGTGTTGGAAGGGGTGGGAAAAAGTTTCAGTATAAAACACGAGGCAGGAGACAGCAAGCATCAGTACAGCTGTTTTTGGGGGGGGAATAGGGGACCAGGCCACTGTCACATTGGTGGTGGTCATTCCACACAGAAGTTGGCAGTGAACTTACTCCAAGCGGTCACAAATTCTGCTTCAATGCCACCTGGGAAAGCTCTGTTTTCAAAATAAAACAGGCCACGTCGTTTGATTTACAGAGTTTGGTTTTTGGAGCGTTTGTTCTTCAGTAAAACAACAATTATTTTATAAAATTTTAATTGCCCAAAGGGAGAGGGGGGCTCAGACTCTCTGTTGTAACAAACAGGCTCCTAGACGGAATTTTCTGAGCCAAGTGCAAGGACACTTTTGCTCATGGATTTGATAGATATCAGCCAGTAGCCCCTCCAGCTATTCCCCACGTTCAAACAAGGCTGTTTTCACTCCAGAGCCTGACCCTGCTCCCACCAAGGACCCCAGCGGTGGGGACAGGACCAAGCCCAACATCGCTGTGGTCACACTAAGCACTGAGTAACATCAAGATCATACTGTGACTAAGCAAGGCCAGTCATGTTGTCCCAGGCAGAGAGCTGAGCATGCAGCTTGGCAGGCTCCAGAAGACTGAAAAGCCATGTTCCTTCCTCCAAACGACAGCAAACGCATCAGGAACAAGGATGGGTTTTGTCAGAGCTCATCTCTTCCTAATTTTAGCCTTCCACGGTTTGGGAACACTGTGTCCCTGAGCATCCCTGGCCAACACATGACCAAATGTAAGCTCTGAGGCTTTTAATAGAGGCAGGTCAGCAGGATATTAAATCTTTTATTATGATCTCCTAATTTAGATTAATTTAATAGATTAACAGAATCTAAACTGTTGTTACCTCTTTGCCTTAGTTTTGAAAGACAACTCAACTACACAGGGACTTGGGAGGCCACCATCACAGAACGTGAGCCACAGTTAGTCGTGGTCCCTTTCTCCCACGTTGGAAGCCACCGCCACATGTATGGCTCGTCATCACGAGTGCTCGTGGCCGGGTTGGACTGGGCTTGTAGGACCGGCCTAGCGGAAGGTGTCCCCGCTCATGGCAGGGGGTGGAACTAGATGGGCTTTAAGGTCCCTCCCAACCCGAACCAGTCCGTGATAGAGGCATGGAGGAAAACTGAAGACTGCAGTGATCTAGACAGTGAATCTTCCATTGCAACTGCTAAACGATGTCATGAATTCATCACTACACCCAGGAGGTCCGAAGACACAGGTGAGAGCTCCAACAGGCTGCATATAGAAGCCTTTGCTCTCATTGTCCCTTCTTCCCAACAGGACATTCAGCTGCTGGACACCAACACCACACCAGCAGGACTTTTTGGGTCAGATCCTTCTATGAATACATTGGTTTATTCCAGTTACCACATGAAGCAAAAAAAGGGTGATTTCCTGATATCCTCCTGAAATATGGTCATTTATGGTTCATTACATCTACACAGCTTTCCAGAAGGTGTGAGAGGAGGAACATGGCTTTTGTGTGCAGACTGACAAGAACACATGCACGTCGCACAGCATCACTGTCAAACTCCCTGAGCGAGTTCAGAGCAGAGCAAGCTCCTGGAAATGCAGATTGCTATGGAGGAGAGAAAAGCAAAGAACTACAGTTTCAGTCTCCTTTGAAAAGGCATTTCAGATCTCTGTTCTCTGGCTCAGAGGAACTGGTCTGGGTGGACGGGGCAGTGACACTTGTCTCCAAGTCAAAACAAAGGAAAATAATTTGGTTTAACAGGGCTGCAGTCATAACTATCAAACTTCCTGTGGTGAAGATCCCTCACTTTGAGCATGAGAATTTCCTGATTGTACATTAGAAATCTTCTCTTCAAAAAGGCTTAAAAATAGCTTTTAGTATCTCCAGGTTTAGTGCTGAGCCTGCTTTTCATGATCAAACTCCTGGGTGGGACCCGAACCCAGCCCAGCAAAAGCAAAAAGCCTTTGTGTTAATGGAAATTTTTCTTCCTTTGTGCCTGTACTGTAGAATCAAGTCTAAAATTAAACTAATGACACAAAGAAATAACAGCATGATAAGGTCTTAGAGAAGAAACACCTCCCTTGGATTAGGAGCTCATGTATTTCTATCACTTCCCAGGGAATTTCAGGACCCCTGCTCAGCTCATTGCTCTGCTTGTGCTGGATTCCAGGCTCTGTTACGCCACAGCAAATGCAAAGATCACAAGGATCCGGGTGGAATTGCTCCAGAAGGATGCACATGGAATTGCTCCACTCAGACTCTGAAGTAAAACTGTGACTGCTATTCCCTTCCTTTATTATTTAAAATGCATAATTTTCTCTCTTGCAGTATCTCTGATTATGAGCTAGCTGGGATTTACCACAAAACCCAACATTATTGTTCTAAGAGCCCCTGGGAAATCCATTAATATAAAATACCCTTTATTAAATTTTTTTACTACACATTTTTTTTGCATGTTCTTAGGAGACTATTTCAATCCCAAATGGGGAAAAAAGCACCAAATTACAGAATATTAGTGGCAAAGCAGCGAGACACTGCAATAATTGAAACACCCAAGGGAGTGGTGCCACTACCAATTCAAGGAAAGCTTGTTAAGTTCAATGCTTTGCTTGTGCTTTGTTCTGGTTCCACAGTGACAGGACAAGGACCAAAAAAGCATGGAAAAAGGGAGGGGACAGAAAGGAAAAGCTTCACTACTAGACAAGGCTGCCAGTCACCACCAGACTGGACTGAGAACAACAAGGTGCAACAAGAGGAATGAAACCAAAGTTTTCAAACAGCGGTGCTCCCCCCAGGCCCTCCCTGCAGTGACCCACGAGAGGCAGTAGCCTTCTTCCCTGGTTACTTTTTTAAAACCCGCTCAGACAGAGTCTTTCGATCCAATTCCACCAACAGCCAACAACCTGGAGGGGCTGGAGACCCTGAGGTGGTTCCAATTCTGCTTCTTTGCACCTGGTGATTCTCCCTAGATAAAAAAAGTTACAGCTGAGAAGCCCCTCGGATGCTCGAGGTCAAAGCCAGGCCAAATGAGAACAGCCAAGTGTCGACATCGGCTACGAATGGCAGGTGGTTTGGGCCAGTAATTAATGTAATGAGGCAGCTTATGCATCTCCCTTTGTAAGAGGGGAGGGTGCAGCGGTGGGCAGGGTGAGGGGACATCCACGTAGAGGTGATCGAGTCAGCAGCTGCATCATGATTCTGTTTGGAATTTTCTTTCCACCAGTTTTGATCAGTTCTAGCATGCTTTAAAAAAAACCGCTCCACGGGCATGCAGAAGGATCAGCTGCTAATGGCATCTTACCCTCATCCCCTCAAATCGGGATAACGCTCTTAAAGGCCTCAAGGCTCTTAGTGTCCTAAGGGACTTTATGGCACCTAGTTCCGAGTAGCCCAGGGCATTAGCTATAAGGCTGACTAAAGAGACCTACACAGAAAATAGAAAAAAAATAGAAAAAAATAGAAAAAATAGAAAAAAAAATAAAAGAAAGAAAAAAGAAAGGAAAAAGAAAAAAAAAAAAAAGAAAGGGAAAAAAAAAAGAAAAAAAAGGTTCCAGACTGTTAGATTGGATCCCCTAGCCCTGATTGCCCAGCCCAGGAGCCACCTGGGCCGCCCCAAATACCGAAGCCATGACACCAGCTGCCTACTTCACTTGACTGAACCAACCTGGAAGGAAATAATGCGGTTGAGAAAAGAACAGAGGGGAGAGATCAGTGAGAGAGAGGCAGAGACACACACGGAGAGGGGCTGTCGGAAGGAAGAGCCCAAACGATGACAAAAACCTTACCCTCGCCCTTTACCGGCTGCAGGATCCCAGCGGCGCCCATGAAATTTAAGCCAGACAAATGTTAAAGGTACCTATGAGAAAGAATACAGATAAATACACACACTGCACACCTGGGCCAAGCTCTCTGCAGGCACCGCGCTGTTGGGGACCGCGTCACTCTGGAAAACCTGAGCGCCGGCCCCACTGCAGATGGTACTGAGCCCAATTCTGGCTCCTCCTGCCTGACAACCCAAGGATGGGGGTGTTTTTCCTGCCTGTCACACAAAGCAACTGTATTTTCTGCCCGCTCGCTGCCTGCTCGAAGCCACAGTGACGCTTTGGGAGTGACCCCGAGGGAGGACCCATT
The DNA here is from genome assembly GCA_036630365.1 of Acanthiza pusilla. NCBI lineage: Eukaryota > Metazoa > Chordata > Aves > Passeriformes > Acanthizidae > Acanthiza > Acanthiza pusilla. The sequence goes on along the minus strand of JAXCHO010000119.1, from coordinate 1,410,817 downwards.
TTACAGCTGCTCAGACTCGCACACTGAACTCTGGCACAGCTTTTAGATCCATTTTCCAACACTTTTCCAATAACAAAGACAACCTTTTTAGCAGCCTGGAGTCAGATTCAGGCTCTAAAGGTGTCAATTATCAGACATCCTTAAACCCACTAAGTCACAGACATGACTTGGCCACATGTAAATAGCTACAGACACAGAGCAGCAGCTGCCACTATTCCCATTTTTCGCTACTATCACGCCACAGACACAGATAAGAAAGAGACGTGAACCCTTTTTAAGGAGAGAAAAAAGACATCCATATACAGCAACAAATGACAGAAAAACATGGGATCAGGTCGTGTTTGAGCTGAATTCTCAGATTAGGACACTTCCTACGTATCATTCTTTTATAAAAGAGATATTAGAATAGTAATGTAGAATTAATTATAAGGATGGTTCTTATTCCACACGTATTTCAGGGAAATACCAGATCCAGATTTCAAATGCATAAATGTGTGGGAAAACCGAGATTTCATCTTATTTGGGCATCTACCACCTGTGCTTTTTCCACCTTCATATGGAAGGTGTCCCTGTCCACAGCGGGAGACATGGAATTAGATCATTTTAAGGTCCCTTCCAACCCAAACCATTCCATGCTTCTATGGTATCTGCCCCAAAAATAAGTGGCCGCAATATATAGCCACACGGCGCTTTGGCTTTCCATCTGATTTTTAAATTCTGCTAATTAGAACCATGCCAGGGCTGTCCCAAAGGCTGCGACAAAGATCCCAGGGCTGTCCCAAAGGTTCCAACAAAGCCTTTGTGAAGCAAAATCAGCCCAGCCAGGCCAGGACCAAGCCCTTGACAACACCAGTATGTTAAAATCCTGGACACAAATATAGAAATCCAGTGGATTTGGAGGTGTGGTATATTTACCGTGTAAATGTAACACTGGAAGTGCCCCATCCCTGGATGTGGCCAAGGCCAGGCTGGACAGGGCTTGGAGCAAATTGGTCTAGTGGAAGGTGTCCCTGCCCATGGCAGGGGGTGGAACAGGATGATCTTTAAGGTCCCTTCCAACCCAAACCATTCCATGATTCCATGACGCCATGAACACAGAATCCTCATTTTTAGAGCTTCTTCCCCTCGGGATAACATCTTACTCCCAAGCAGGACACTAAGTCCAAGAAAAAGGTGTTTGAGCTTTTAGGGGTCTTTGAGGATTATTCCCTGAGGACATTCCGACAGAAGACACAGCAAGCACCGAGGTCGGACAAAGGGAATCCCAGATTGACTGAAAAGCAGAATCCTTCATTATTACCCAGTAAAAGTCTTCACAAACACACCCAGGAAGCTTTGGGGATGAGGAGGAGGGGAATTGGACAATGCTATAGCAACCTGCAAAATAACATCCAAGAGCGTTGTTAGGATGCAAAGGCTCATTCCCTGCCATCCTGGCTCACTCCAGCCCCTTCCACAACATGCCACAAAATTTGGGTTAAAAAAATGTGATTCAACAGATACAGGACACAAAGCATTGCTGAGATTTTGTTGAGGGGTATTCTGGCGTCTCAAAGTCACATTTCAGATTTTTCTGAAGGGAAAAATGTGCAACTCTTCTGCCTATGACACCAAGGGAAAAGAGGAATTCCTCCTAAAGCCCTGGGAATTCCAAATCCTTCTACACTTGTTCCCTCCCTGTATGTGTGTTACCTGCCTGGGAAGTTTCTGATCTTTACTCCACCAGCTACCAGATACTTGGGAAGGAAATTAAACTTGTACCATATCTGCCCATTAAACTGCACTGCGTTCACAACAACTGGAATTAAACTTGTACTTTATCTTCAGACAGTGAGAGAGATTCGGTGCTATTGTCAGAAAATAAGACTTACAACGTGCAGGCTGTGTCCAAGGAAAGGTATTGAGGGGATCAGAGAGGATTTTTTTTTTTAAAAATTAGAATTTCAGTTTTCCTACAGGAAACGCAGAGTTTGAGTCACTTCTGCCCCTGAATTCCAAGCATAGTTCCTTCCACCTCCTCAGGAATATTTCCAGAGTGATAATGGTGCTGAACAGCAACTGAATCATACACAGAATGTTCCAAAGAAGCTTGGAAAAATTGGTAATTCTTTTTTAAAATACTTGCTCTTGGGGCAGTCACTACTGCCACCGATTCCCAGATGGATGTGATGAAACCCTTTAAAAGAATCCAAGCACTTGGGATTCTAAATTCCGGGTTCTGTAATTGCCTATTAAACTACACTATTTTCTACCACTGTGGACAGCATAAATTCCATTCATTTTAAATTCCCTCGCTGTGCTTCAGAGCCAAATTTATTGCTAAAACTTCTCTCTATTGTCTTTTTTCCTTCTAATTCTACTTTATTCTCCCTTTTTTATTGTTCAGGTTTATCCTTTCTCCCAAGATGTTCTGCAGGCGGATTCCAGGGCAGACCTATCCCAACCGACTGTGTCCCTCGCTCATATTACAATGTCTGAGCTGTCTCTCTTGTTTGATGTGATCCTGCTTTTTCTTTCCTGGGCATTAGAACTTTTGAACAGAAGATGGATGATGCCAAACTTCATTGTGCACAATAAGTTTTCCAAGTATTGAGATTCTCACAAATAGACGGCGTCTGATGCTTGGAACAGACCTTGTGGGGTGGTGGCATGGGGAGGTTTGGCTGCCTCATCACCCCCTCATCACTAATAATGCAAGAAAATTATTACAGAGAATGTAACTCCTTGAAGTATCACCAAGGAATATCATATCTGCACAGTTTTCCCACTGGTAACACCTCTCAGTGGCTCGACACATGGGCAGGTCTCCTAGAAACACCATTTGCATCAGAGCAAAAGAGCCAAGGACTGGAAAATCCTCCTTGGTCCCTGCAGGGCAGAAACTCCACAGTTGCACAGGAAACACTGACAATACCCAAAGGGCTCAAGGGCTTTATCCTTGATTTGGGAACTCACAGGTATCTGGGACTGAACCATTGTTAAATCTGTGATTCAGTTAGGATGGCTCTCAGGAGGAAACATTCCCAGCATTCTTCTAACCACCACTGTTTTTCCAAGCAGAAGTAAGGAGGAGAGGATACATACAGCCACGATGAGGAAATCCAGCCAGCACCAGGCGTTGGTGAAGAACTTGACAAATCCATAGGCACACCACTTCAGCAACATCTCCAGGATGAAAATATATGTGAAGACCTTGTCCGCATACTCCAGGATGGTCCGGATGGTTTTCCTCTGCTCTATGTAAATATCCTCAAAAGCCTGGGAAATAACCAGGTGCTCATGTCACTATAGGGGATTTATTTCACAGTTCAACACCATTATCCAGGAGCTTCAAATGATACTGAGATTAGCTAAATATATATATATATATACTGTATAAATCAAACATAGTAAGTACACAGTACCTGATGTACAGTACCATGAGCTGTGTTGTTTTCCACGTAAGAATTCCCACAGTTTGCTTTTACCCAAAATTTCCTATATACAATTAGATGTCCTGACCTTAACACCTCTGGACTACACATATTTTACTCACCAGAGCACCACTGCTCAGGAGGATCATAAAGATGATGAAAGTCTCAAACCAGTTGTGCTCCACGATCAGGAAACAAGTTTTTCTCAAGGTCCACCATGACTTTCCCAGCCCTTCCTCAATATTGACCTGACAGCATTTGCAACGCTGCGTACAACCTGTAACAGGGACAGGGCATGTCTTCACTCAGATAACACAGGATTAAGGTAAAAACATTAAATTCTCACTGTCTAGAACCAGTTTTGATGGCACCAATATGAAACGTGCTGAATATCAGTTAACATTTTTGCATTCTTGAGGATTTTAAGATTATTTTGCCCCTTCTGTGTCCGGGCACCAGAATTAACATCAATTTGGGAACAGATCAGCTCGTTCTATTTGGTGAGGTCCATGTTCTTGAAGAGACAAATGGAAAACTTGCTGATAAAATAACCTTGAACCATTTAAAGCATCTTTGCCATGGGAATTCCTGTAATGGATCGGGCTGCTGAAAAACATTGAGGCCAGTGACAGGAAAGGAAAAGTACTCTGCTTCTAAGTACTTAAGGCATCAGCTGTACAAAAATCATCTTGTTCTACTACAGGTCATCTATAATTCTTTAGAAATTGCCCCTGTGAGGGTGGTTAGGCCCTGGCACAGGTTGCCCAGAGAAGCTGGGGCTGTCCTATTCCTGGAAGTGTCCAAGGCCAGGTTGGATGGGGCTTGGAGCTACCTGGGACAGTGGAAGGTGTCCCTGCCCATGGCAGCAGGGTGGAATTAGGATGAGCTTTAAGGTCCCTTCCAACACAAACCATTGCATAATTCTATGATCTACATCCTAGCAAAGGCAACTGCATCTCTAAGAGCTCCGCTTTGCAAATTCCTCTAAATTTGCTAACCAGCATCCAAGAAGGGTCTTGAGATAAGCTGAGAGCCATCCCTGGTCCAGGCTGACCTAACCCTAAGGTGAGCTTACAGCAGACTGGCTCCCAGAACATCCCAGAGGCTGCTTCCTTCACTCCCTTCTCACCTTCTGTGAAACAGGCATCTGGGTCCAGGTACTCCTCTGGTGCCTCCACGGGGACTTCTTCCACTTCAGGCTTTATATCAATGGTGCTGCCCTCAGAGGAGCTGGTCTCATCCAGTTTCTGGAACACAAAACAAACCCCAATCCAATCAATAATCAGTTCCCAACAAATATCAAACTTCACAATGACAGCCGTTTATTTGCTCATCGCATTTAGTGTAATGAAAATTGTTTCCTGACTTCAGTCATTGAGATCCTGACCCAGCTTATGTCTCACGTTAACTGGACAGATAGGATTAAGTATTTATATTATGAAAGGTGTCCCTGTCCACGACAGGGAGGGTGGGACTAGATGATCTTTAAGGTCCCTTTCAACCCAGGCCATCCTATGATTATGTATATATTTTACATTATGTAAGTATTTGTGGCTTTCCATAGAGCCACTAGCACAAAAAACCTCTGTCTTGAGTGCTAAGACAACATCATAACATAAACAGAAGTTTTGTGCTGGAACTATGCAGTTCTCCTTGCCAAGAGGTTTCCAGGCACTCACAGTGGGTTAAATGACTTGAATGAATTTTTAGCACTTCATCCCACCTCTTTGCTGCCATCAGGATCTGTATCACTGCTGAAATCTTCTGTGTTGAGGTTTTCAAAATCTGATTCCCCCACAGCAATGGGGACGCGGACGGTGAGGTTGGGGTTGTTGATGAAGGACATGTGATCTTCATCGATGATGTATTTCTCCACACTGCTCCCGATGCCGCTCGTGGTGCCATTGCCATTCTTCTGGTAATCGATGTCCCTGTTGATATCAGCCCCGGTGTGGTTGGCGATGCAGTTCACCTTCTTGTCATACAACTCATCCAAGGGCTTCACCTCGTCGGCCTCTCTCTGCTTGAAGTGAGCCTGCATGAACTCCCGCACCTTTGCCTTGGTCCAGGCGATGCCCTTCTTGATGCGGATGACCGAGATCTGCAGGTTGTTCATCTCCCCGTCGTCGTCCGTGGCTGCCAAGTTGTCTGCGCTGAAAGAGCTCAGTAACAAGGCCAGGAACAGGTTCAGCACCTGAAAGGGAAGAGGTGATGCTGCACTGACACACAAGGGCAGTATTCCCAAAGCTCAACAGGAGTACTCGGCACCCAAGCTCTGCCGATGCTGCAGAGCTGTCTCCAAACACAGAAAACGAGCTCTGGTGTCCCACAAACCTATCCGGGTGCCCAGGGCTCGAGTTACGAGACCCTGATCCTGCAACAAGTTCCCTGAACGGGGATCCTGGTGCAGCACATGGCTCTGAGGAGTCCCAGGGGTCCACTGCAGGTGCAGGGGTCCCCAAATCAAGCCCCTTGTGGGATCCAGACTACAGATGTCAGAGAGAGATTTAATCCCCATGGAATTTAAATTCAGCCTTACTGATTTAGTCCCATATCTGCCTCGAAGAAAACGGGGCAAATCTTGGCATTTTGAGTGATCGCTTCCAGCTCTATTTCCTTGCCCATATTTAGTGACCATCCCTAAGACTTATTTTGTCAATACCCTTTGGCAAGATAGGACCTCTCAGAGAGGGCTCACAACTACTTTGAAGAATTGCGACTGTTCATGTGACTTCATTCTTGCTCACATTTTCCTCCACAGACTTCTTCATAAAATTTAAGGCCAGAAGGAACTATCATGATCTAGTCCAACCTCCCACACAACAGGCCGTGCAATTTCACAGCCGATTTCTGCACACAACGGTACCTCATGACTGAGCCAGTGGGAAGGTTTTAGAAGAAACTTCCATCCTCATTTTAACACTTCAGGACCTTCCCCTGTGCACCAAATTATTTAACTTCCTGGCAATTAAAGTGCCAGGTGTTGCTTCTTTTAGCTTCTTTTGCCCCTCAGGTCAGAAGTAGGTCTGTCCCCTTTGATTGAGCGTTTCATACCTTCGGCTTTTATTGCAAAACGCTTCATTTACGGGCAACTGTTCAAGGCTCTCATCAAGCAAAGAACATCTTTAACATTGTGCTGCCAAAGTCTGTTGATATGTCAAAGGCTGAAAGGGACCCCAAAACGGAGCAGGAACAGACCCGAAAACCATCACTCCCTCAACCTGGGATCTCCCCGAGTTTTACCCCACCCAGAAGCAACCAAGAAAGCCCATCAGTAACTATTTACTGACCACTAAATTTCCGATGACCATGACCATCATGAAGACAATCAAGCACATGGCCTGTCCTGCCACTTCCATACAATCCCACATGGTCTCAATCCATTCCCCACACAACACACGGAAGACAATAAGGAAGGAGTGGAAGAAATCGTGCATGTGCCAGCGGGGTAGCTCACAGTCCGGATTGATCTTGCAGACACACTCCTTGTAGTTCTTGCCAAAGAGCTGCATTCCCACCACGGCGAAAATGAACACGATGATGGCCAGCACCAAGGTCAAATTCCCCAAGGCACCAACTGAATTACCAATGATTTTTATCAGCATGTTCAGAGTGGGCCAGGACTTGGCCAGTTTGAAGACTCTCAGCTACAAAAAAACCAAAACAAAACAGACAAATGACATTTAATTTTATCTTAAACAAAGAGGAAAATCAGGCAGAATTTCCTAAACAACAACTTGTATTTTAAGTAAAGTCAAGTCCACGCTTCTGCTACTGAGGTCACAGGGAACAGAGAATGCTTAACCTTTCCGGAAATTTGGGCTTGCGTATTTTGTACTTAGTTATTCCCCACACAGTGATCTCCCTTTCCAAAGGAAAAGTCACCCTTCCCTGCCTAAATGCAATGAGCTGCTGCTCAGATCTCATAAAGAGCAGTCATGAAGAAAGAAGGGACCACAAAAAAACGGCACCACTCTGTCCTCCCCAAACCCAAAAAAAGTGGATCTTCCCTCATCTTACGTAAATGGGGAAAATTTCTTATGTGAAGGGAATGGCCGGAGCTGTCTCAGGGAAGGTTTAGGCTGGATACTGGGAAAAGGTTCTTCCCTCGGTCATGCACTGAACAAGCTTCCCCAGAGAATGGTCAGAGCTCCGAGGCTGCCAGAGCTCAAGGGACATTTGGACAATGCTCTCAGGCACAGGGTGGGATTGCTGGGGTGTCTGTGCAGGGCCAGGAGTTCGACTGGATGCTCCTTGTGGGTCCCTTCCAACTCAGCTTATTCCATGATTCTATGATTCTAAGCTTTCTAGTAACTCCACGACAATAACATTGAAAAAGAGCTGGAATATGGAATACCAATCGGAAAGATCGCAGCACGGAAAGTCCTTCCACATCTGCTAGACTCAGCTCCATTAAACTGAGGGAGACAATAAACCCATCAAAGATGTTCCAGCCTTCTTGAAAATAATAGTATGGATCCATTGCAATGAGCTTCAGGAACATTTCTGCTGTGAAAATCCCAGTGAAAACCTAGAGGGGGGAGGAGAGACAGGCAAAGAGCAGGGAAAGAGTCATTTTTGCTTATTTTCTGATCTTCAGGCTAAGTATCGACAATGCAATTTACTCTTAAGTCCACATCAATAAGCCCGGCCTGCCAGTAGGAGCAGATCCATGGGGAGTATTTACCACTACCCTCTTACCAGATTTCCTACAGAGAGCACATGTTCAAACTCGGGGGTCATGGGGTGGTGTTCCATGGCCATGAACAACGTGTTCAGCACAATGCAGATGGTGATGGCCAAGTCAACAAAAGGATCCATGACAATTAAGTTCACGATCTCCTTCAGCTTCATCCAGTATGGGTGGCATTCCCAGATCAGGAATGTATTGGCAAATTTGTACCAGCAAGGAGGACACTTCCTCTGAGACTCTTCCAGCTCTACAGGTACAAAACAAAACAGAGTTCAAGTTTCATCTCTGAGGCTGAAGAACTACAGAACTGTGAACCTTGTGACAATGGCCACAGACGTGACATGAGAGAAGAGCTGGGTCAAGTTTGTGGACAGGCAGGACATCAGGAAGAAATTCTTCATGAAGAGGATTGTCAAGCAGGGGGCTGCCCAGGGAGGTGGTGGAGTCCCCATCCCTGGGGGTGTCCAAGGAACGACTGGATGTGGCACTCAGTGCTCTGATCTGGGTGACAGCGTGGGGATCGGTCACAGGTTAGACCCAAGGACCTTGGAGCTCTTTTCCAAACTCAAAAACCCCAGATTCTTGGATTCTGGGATTTTATGATTTTACTGAGCTGCATGACTTCTCCTTCCTCCCTACACAACATCTACACCACACCTGCTCCAGGTCACCACAACTGCATTTCTAACCCTGTGCTTCAGCCCCACCAGGATTTTATGATTCAATGCAAATTATTCCAAATGAAGGGCTATATTTAACTCGGAACTGATCAAGGTAAAACAGTTAGAATCAAAGTTACAGATTCCAAACCGCCTTTGGTGCCAGTTTTTAAATAACTGAGATGAATTCTGTGCTGAACAGACACGGTCTAAAAGAGGAAAGAGATGACATAATGCTGCGAAGGATTTTCAACAGGAATAACCTGATTAAGACTAACCACATCCACTTACAGAAAGCAAACACAATGCTCTGTCCATTTTTTTTTTACACTGGCTTATCTCAAGTGCTTAGGGAAAAAAATACAAATGAGGAGTATTGCTGGTTCCAGTCAGGCTGTGCAGCTGTGCACCCTCAACTTTTATTTTCTATGCAAAGGGAAAGGACCACTGTGCTCTCCTTCCCATTGGTTCTCTGGTTGCTTAGTACTTAGTTGCCTTGGAATTTCTGAAGTTAAAAAGAGGCCCATGGCACTGGAGCCTGTAGGCGTTTGCGCAGGAGGGAAGCAGCAGCAGAACCCTGCTCTGTTTCTAAGTATATTTAGTTTTCATACAATTTTATTGCAGGAGACAGCAGGAATTTGAGATCATCAACCGCATGTGGCTGCTGTTCATAAATTCTTGCTGGCTCCTGCACAACATATTGGGAAATATCATCTCCATGTGCTGTCCATTCTAGAGTTCCCACCATCCAACAGCCCCGTTCTCTTCTGACAGCTGTCACACTGCAGCTTTCAGTGTAGCTCTAATCCTTTTCTTGCACGGACTGTAGCAAAGGAGAGTCTGTCCAGTGCTTGGGAGATGAGAGAAGACAGAACACCTATACAAGACATTCCCTTAGTCCTCTGATCTCCACACTGCATTCTCTTTATTGTAAAGTTACAACTCTTTGCTGCCTTTACCCCCATCTCTATGTAATCTGGATGCAAAACCAAGTAAAATAAAGTCTAATAAACCCTTATTCATTAAAAATGACCCAAAAGAAACAGATTTAGGCAAAAGCATGCATGAATATGTACTGCTCAAAAACAGGGGGAGCTGAATTCCACTAGGTCAGTTTGCTCCAAGCTTATCCAACCTGACCCCAGACACTTCCAGGAACGGGGCGGTTTCTCTGTGCAACCTGTGCCAGGGCCTCACCACCTTCACAGGCAGGAATTCCTTCCCAATATCCCATCCAACTCTGCCCTCTAGCAGTGGGAAGCCTTTCCCCCTTCTCCCATCCCTCCAGGCCCTTGTCCAAAGTCCCTCTCCAGCTCTCCTGGAGCCTCTTCAGGAAGGGCCTCTAGGGTCTCCCTGGACCCTTATCCTCTAATCCCCAAATCACACCTACCTTCAACAAGGGTGTTGGTCAACCCAGTCATGACACTGTTGGTCCGATCCTTCCTTCCATAGGATGCATTCACCTGATCCATCGAGACCAAGAGAGACCCGCCGGGCTTCTTCCTGATTTCAATTTCAGTAGTACCCTGAAAAATTCAGATGATGATTAACACAAACTCAGGTCTTCCCAGTACCTTACACACTCTGAGCCCAGAAATGCAGCACCAAGTCTGTACTTCCCTATTCTCTGTTTTCTATATTCTACATATTCCCCACCCTTCCCACCTTCGTACAATATATAAGTGGTCAAACCAAAACTCAAGCCCTGGTTTCTGTTGGATCAGTGCTTTGTAGCCTTATACAAATTAAGGACTATATTTTAAAGAGCATTTCTAATTACATGCAAGGTAATTTACTCTCTGCACTACAACCGAACAGATGGACAGTGACTCTTTCAGCAACTGCCTTACAACTTGTTGGTCAGAGTGAGAACTCCACACCAGCTTCATCTGAGCCACACAAATTAATAATAAGGTTTATAATCACACAGTGTCAATATTTATTTCAAAACCTCCATCTGAAAATTAGACTAAAAGAAGCTCAGCCACAACATGGAGAACTCATGGGGATTTCGCCCACCACAGCCCAGGATGAAGCCAGTTTTCTGGCACAACAGGATGTGAAACCACGTCGTTCCACCTTGGGAAGGATCGCCTTGCTCCCGTTGCATCAGAGCAAGGGCACCAAAGGCACCTCGGTTTCCCTCTGAGGATTGCTCTGGGTCTGAATTACCAGGCTGTCAGGCACAGAAAATCCTGGGTACTAACAGACAACTCTGCTTTTTTTTTCCTCTCTACACAGAGTTAGTAAAGTAAGTGCTAATTACTACTTTCTCTCTACACATGCACTGTGCTGGTTACTGTTTCCACCACATCCATGCTTCGTTAGAAAGAGGATTAAATACTGAAGCAAAACACTGTATTAGTGCTGACTAAGGAAAAACGAAACCAGGTAAATAACTGATGCTTAACACAACTAATTAGGGTCAAATAGGTTGCAAGAATTCCAATAACTAAAAAAAGTAGCTTGGAATTTACAGTCTCCATAACCAGTTTTTCTCAGAAACAGTTGATTTAAGTCTCTCTCAAATGATGATGTTTCAATTGGATCCAGATTCTTCTATGCCCCACTAACTGATATTCTATGTTTGGAGCTTTGTTTCTCTCCTTCATTCTGAAATGCTGATCCACTAAAAGGTTTCTCAAAACCAATTCATTCAACTAATGAATGAAATTAGTTGAAAAAGCCACAGTCAAGAAGAATTCAACACTTAAAAAATAATATTTTACAGACTCATTACTTTACTAACAGCTTCCCTTGAATTGAGTGAGAGTGAAAAGATTGTTTGTATTTCCCTTTAATCCTCAAATATTTTATCTTATTGTGCAGAATATTCAAAACTACCTTTAAAAACTGGGTTGGTTTTCCCATTCTCACGCTTTAAATAGCACTGTATGAATCGCCCCAACATACACCAAGGTTCCTACTATTAATAGTCCTTTAATTAAGGACTCGATTCCAAGCCTTTTTTTCCCAGCAAGCTGGAGGGGGAGGAGGTGGGTTGTTGAGTTTGGGAAGGAAGGAAATGGGCACTGGAAGCCTGGGGTGCTCATCAGCACAGACAGTATCGCCAGTGGCCAGATGGACTGACCCACCCTGCGGGGATTCCGCTCTGCTGGGAAAGAAGGAGGAAGAGGAGGAGGAGAAGGAGGATGAAGAGGAGGAAGAGGAGGAGGTCTGCACTCGTGAACTACCTCGGGCAGGATGCGGCCCCCGGGCATGCTGGAGGGGGGCCCGCCGATGAGAGACACGACGCCGTTGCAATCCACAGTGCTGTTCCTCTTCACGTTCCGGCGCAGGTTGGGGAAGATGCGCGAGGAGCGGCTGCCCTGGCTGTAGCCGCTGTAGCCGCTGTAGCTGCTCCGCCGGTCGCGACCGCGGATGGGGATGAAGAGCGAGTCCCTCCTGCCCTCGCTCTCCTCCACGGTGCTGTGCTCATCGTCAGCGAACTCGTTCTCTGAGCCCGGGTCACGGAACCGTCCCTTGTAGCTGAAGATGCTGCTCTTGCTGTTGTGGCGGGAGAGGAAAGGCGAGCCTGGGATGCTGAGGAGAGACTAGGGGAGAAGGGAAAGAACAGAGTGAGAAGGATGGACACAAAGTGCTGCTGGCATGGGCTGCTGAGGTGGTTTCACAGGATCATGGAATGGTTTGGTTTGGGAGGGACCTTAAAGATTGTCCAGCTCCGCTTCTGCCACGGGCAAGGACACCTTCCGCTAGACCACGGTGCTCCAAGCCCCGTCCAACCTAGCCTTGGACACTTCCAGGAATGGGGCAGCCCCAGATTCTCTGGGCAATCTGTGCCAGGGCCTTACCACCCTCACAGGGAGGAATTTCTCACCAATATCCCATCTGACCTCGCCCTCTGCAGTGGAAAGCCACTCCCCCTCATCATGGCACCCTTGCAAATGGTCTCTCTCCATCTTTTTCCCTCCCTCTCCATGTCCGCACAGACTATCACCCCTCGCTCATTGGCTGCACGGTGAGAGCTGCTCACTCCTGGCTTGTTGAGCTGTCTCAGTGAAGGAGTCACCTGGTTGGATTCCTCAGGAACAATTCCTTCGAGGGAAAGTGTATGTGAGAGTCATAAACTTGGGCCCTAAGTGTTCTCCTGACCCACCACAGTTTAAGACAGTGGGCAGAAGTGCCAACAGGAATCTAAAGCAGAATATTATCCTGACCTCAAGCAACCACAAACATTAGTGAAGGAAGAAAAAACTACCTGGTTCATGATGGAAAATTTCCTTCCCAGCCTGTTATCCGGCAGCCTGAATGCTTTCCTCCTCATGCCATCCTCAGATTCCGACTTGAACACCTTCTCATTGTCACACTTCTCATCTCCTTCTGACAGCTCCTTGTCCTTCCGTTTTTTCCTCCTGTTTCGACGCTCTTTGGCACTCTTGGAACTGAGTTTGGAAATCTCTGAGGAGCTCCGAGACATCCTCCCCCCACCATCATCTTCCACAGCATCTTCAGAGACTGTCCCAGCTGAGGTGACCATGGCAGCAGCCTGAGGGTGCAGGTAAGGGAAGGAAAAATAGATCACCTCTTTCCAGGATTAATGCTCCATTTTCTGCTTTAAGAAAGAGCTTGGCTTAATGTGCCTGACTTTGGGGCAGGACTGAGATGCTTATTCTCCCCTTGGAAGAAACTTGCAGCCAGGATTTGTTAAAATTGTATAGTCTACTTGTGCAGGTAGCAAAATCAGCTTCTCTGGGCAACCTGGGCCAGGGCCTCACCACCCTCTTACAGGGAGGAATTTCTTTTTTTCTCACCTGTGCTTCTTCCTGTTGCTTTTTCAATTGTTCTAACATGGCCTTGAATTCTGCCTCCTTCTGTTCTGCCTCCTCCAGTGTCGCCTGGTTCTGCTCTTCATAGGCCATGGCCACCACAGCCAAAATCAGATTCACCAGGTAGAACGATCCCACAAAGATCACCAGCACAAAGAAGATCATGTAGGTTTTTCCTGCCGCTCGTAAAGTCTGGAAGCGGAAAAGAATGGCAGAAGGATTAGAAAAGGGAAAGGGAAGCAATTTCAGGGCGACACGCGATGCATGAGCCGATCCCAAGTTTCTTGACCTGAATGTTTCTAAGAAAATCCAGCAGTGCAGAATATTTCACAGCTCAGCACTTTCCCTGCAGAGCACTGAGACACTGCACATTTCTTAGCCATGAACACAAAAGGTGACATCCACCTCCCCTCCTTAAGGGAACATCCAATGGATACAAACCGAAAAGGATTCAGAGGCACAGTGTGAAACTTAGACTCCCTTAAAACAAACCCAATCAAGAAAAAGCTGTTTCAGGCAAGGTCCCCAAAGCACCCTCAGGTCCAAGAGAACTCTCTGCCCTCCAAAGGGCCTGAATGCCCTCTGTGAGCAGAGCTGAACACCCACAGCCTCCTGCAGCCAGGTGCCTCACAAATTAATTCACAGCTCAGCTGGACCCACCATCCCTTCTGGACTTAAAGTCCAACACCTGCTGACAGGTAATGTCCCCTTCCTCCCCCCAAAAAAATCTCACTGTGCAGCTTTACTTGCACTCACTCTTTTAGAGAAGGAATAAAATAAAGCTTCTCACATTTCCCTTTCCTGTTTTATCCCCAAATTCTCATCGTGTACAACACCAAAGCAAAGTGTTTACTTACTAATTGATACAAGTTTTCCCAAAAGTCCTGAGTCATAAGGCGAAATAAAGCCAGAAAAGCCCAGCTGAAGGTGTCGAAGCTCGTGTACCCGTAGTTGGGGTTCCGTCCTGCCTTCATGCATGTGTATCCCTCCGGACATTGGCTGCAGAGGGAAAACGGCCAGTTCAGAACTCTCGCTGTCACAACTCTCCCAACAAACAGCATTTGGCTTTCCATGTCAAGTAAGAACAGCAGACAAGGAGACCGAGAGGCAGGATTTCAGGAAAGCCCTGTTATCCTTGTCCTCTGGAAATGAGATGCTGCAACGCACAGCTTTTCTCTCAACATGAGCCCAGAGCGGGAGCTTTGGCCAGAAGTGTCAGCTGAAGGTCAGGGTGGAAAACCAACTGGAGGCAACAGCATATGGCAAGTTCCCATTTCTGAGCCTCCATCCACCCTTCTCTGATGATCCTTAAGATTGGATTCAGAGGGAAATAATGCCACCAGCAACCATTGTCAGCCAGACCTGCCTCCTGACAGGCAAAATGTCACTTACATTGCATTAGCAATGGATTCATAATTAGATTAAGAAATTTGAAACCTGGTGAAATAGCACCGGAACCAACAGAGGAAGTGACAGGAAATATTCCAAAGGTTTTGCCAGCTTAAGCCAACATCAATGATAATTGATTATTAATGAAGCTCAACACTCACCCTGCATCCGAGCTGTTGCCACAGAGCAAAGGGTCGGGGGCGCCAGGAATGATGTAAAAATTTGCTGAAGATGAAAAAGGAGATTACGTTCACACACATATGGAGTCAGAGGATTTAACAGAGACTATAACACTGTTAAAACCTTCATTTAAGAGCCCTCCAAACCCACTGCTAAGAAATTTATCAGTAAAAATAAATTTTGGGCAAAATATTTGCTAAAAGAGTACAGCCAAACTCTTCTAAATGATGAACTCAACTACGAACATCGCCGTAAGGCCAGATTAAAAAAAAAACAACTCTGAAAAACTTCTGCACAAGGGGTTTTTACTGTGAAAACCACACACACCACAGCACGAGCCATGCTGGAACTCCTGAGCAGCTGCATCAAGCCAAATCAGGTTTTGAACCAAGCCTCACAGTAGAAATACCTACACATATTGTTGGTGTATTCCTCCCAGTCAAAGCCCCTGGAGCCATTATCCAAGAAGGTCTCGTTCACATTAACTGGCCAAATCACACACTTGTTCCTTAGATTGCCCATGAACAGCTGGAGCCCAATAAGGGCAAAGACACTGAGACAGAAAACTGTCAGGATCATCACATCCGACAGCTTCTTCACAGACTGGATGAGGGCACCCACGATGGTCTTCAAGCCTGTGGAGAAGGAAACAAGCCTAGAAATCACTCCTGTAGAAGGAAAACACACTGAAAATCCAAATTAATACAGTACCTTAGAACAACTCTATGCTGGGAAAGGTTGTGGCTATAAATAATGCAAATTCCTGGGAACAACCATGTGTGGTCAGGTTTTCCAGCTGGAACAACACTGGGATGGAGGAACCACCTCACCAGTTCCACGGTGATCAACGAGTAGTCAGAACAAACCAAAATCCCAACGTTCATCGCTGAGAATGCCTGAGCCTTGCAGCAAGACTGCAGAACGTGCTGCAGAATGTGGAGAATCACTTTCCCACACGCAGGGTTTGTCAAACAAGAATCAAATTGGGATACGCTGCCACAAAACCCCTCGCTGACACGCTCAGCCGTGCTTGAGCTGAGCTCACTGGCACAGGCTACAACAACTCACAGAGATCAGATACCTTTAACTCTCCAGATCTTGGGTTTCTCCTGCACAACTAAACTGCCTCAGCACTTCCCTTCCCTTGCAGGAGCAGAATCTTCCCTTTCAACGGTGCGTTTGGTTACGGCCAGGGCAGGATTTCACCCAGAGCATTGGTGCTTTGGGATTTACTGAGGCCATTGGGATCATTAATAGGCTCGGCACTAAAAGTAAGCTCAGGCATAAGCCAGGAATCCTGCTGGTTTCCCACACCAGTCTGGTCCATGAGAGGCAGAACTCATGAGCTGGGAGAACTCAGCATTAATTTTTAGGCAACAGGTCTAAACTAGCAAGAATTTTGGATGCAGAAACCATACTCAATTAGACCCCTTTAATCAGCCTTTCTGCTGTTAAGTAGGATGAGTCTATGGTTTATAAATGAGTGAAGGAAGGAAGGAGAAAAAAAGAAATAAATCACAGCTGGATTTGGGGCCAATCATATCCAAGGTTCCAGCTGAGGCCGCACGAACATTTTGTAATAAATTTCTGACCAGAAACCTCGATCCCTTCCGACCTCCTCCTTCTATGAAACCCTTGTAGACTAAAAGAGGCTTGACCCATATCAGGAGTATAGATTCCAAAATACATGGCTACATTCCTTATAAAGGAATTATATTTTAAAGTGTCATTTACTTCCATTATCCAAACTTTTCACGGATGCCAAAGCCCTGCTCCGAGGCAGAGCAGGTTTTTGCTGTTCTGGCAGACACATCAGCCCCAGCACCTCTTGCCATGCTCATCCCACGGCTCCGCTCCGCACATGCACCCACAGACATCAGCACTTGGGTTCCTGCCTTGGATGCTGCTCTCTCACAGGTGTGTAAGGAGAAAGGGGTTTGGAACCAGGATTAGACTGGCAGCAGGAGAGATCCCAGTCCAGGCACAGACTGGGACCACTTCGACAAACACAACTCCAACAACTTCCAGCTGCGGCGATCGTCCCCATGCTCTGCAGTTTCCCTGGATCCTGTGGGATGCTGGTGTGGCCCAGGTGTGTCCCCACATGGCATCAGGCAATTAAAATATAAGAATTCAAGTGCCAGTACAGAGTATCTTTCGAGACCATCATGGTTTCATACAGTTTTTCCACCAAACCGTAAGACCAAAGGGATATTCTGGTGGTTTAGCTCATAGGTGTCACGGTTTGCTCCTGTCCCACAGATCCACAGAGACCATGGAACTTTATCCGTGGCATGTCAAATTCTGGTAATATTTTCCATTTTTATCTTGTCTCAAACACACCCTAATTCCAAGTATTGACAGAAGATGTAGATGGCACTCAGAACACTAAAATGAGCCTCTCAGTAGCTCAGCACAGAGTTAAAATTCCCATTCCATGTGCTGAAGCAGAAGAGAAACCCCTTTAGAATTTAAAATTCAGTGCATTCTAAAAACCACCTTTTCCCTGCAAAATGATAGTGGTAAAACCCATAAAAACCACTTTATGCTTTCATGTTAAATAATGCAAAAGGCCAATTACCCAATTACATTCCTCCTGCTGTCATAAAATGGAGGGGGGCAAGGTTTGTGCTGCACCCACATGCTGCAGAACCACACCTGGACAATCCTCCCCAAAAATGGATACAAAACCCCGAAGTTTGGGGATTTCGGGTATGTTCAGTGTCCTCAACACCCAAACAAGATCCCCGTGGCTGCGTGTGGCAAATCATCCCTTTTATTCAATCCAAACACACAGCAAATTGTCCCTTTTATAAAAATTACAGTTGTGCTGAACTTAGCAGGGCTCAGCCCAAACCCCTTCACTGCCATTTGAAATAAAACTCCGTTAGTTTTGAATTGTATGGAGAGAATGATCCAAAACTGAGCTGTTCTGCTCCCTTCCACGGGAACACAAGGCATGCTGTCACACAGCCACTAACCAGCTCCTTAAAGCTGCATCATCTCCACTTTGCTACAATTAAGAAAGCAAAACACAGGCAAAACTGGTTTTAACATCAATGCTTCTCCCTGAGCAAGCCAGTTACTCCCCGGAGCAGGCTGAGAACACCACAACCGCCCTTCAGACCCGCCCAGTGCACTGCTAACAGCAACTACCAAAGATCTTTTGCTCTTTAATACCACCAAACATGAAGGAAGGCTCAGTAGGAACATCACTCCAGCATGTTCTCACTGAGTGCAAGGAAAGCAGGTGCCACGTAAGAGCATCATCATCATCATCATCAT
The DNA here is from genome assembly GCA_036630365.1 of Acanthiza pusilla. NCBI lineage: Eukaryota > Metazoa > Chordata > Aves > Passeriformes > Acanthizidae > Acanthiza > Acanthiza pusilla. The sequence continues at coordinate 1,392,411 of JAXCHO010000119.1, read as the reverse complement.
CATCATCATGCACAACAGGCAGGTACAGCTGATGGGGTTGGCAGTCTGGGACAGCAAAAAAGCCATGTGCCCTACAATTCCATAGGCTCTTCCCTGGCAGCCTGAGACAGCAAAACCACCACTCCAGGATCAGTGAATGCATGAGGGAGCAAACCACAAAGGAACTGAGACCAAAACTCACGGAGAAGTTTTCAAGGGTGCCTGCCTTGAAACAGGCTGAGCACCTGGAAACTAGAAAGCTGGAAATGACTGAGTGCCTGTAAGAACTGAGCCTTGAGCTTGACCTTAGAATTAGGGGCATTTTTGAGAAAGTATGTGCACGAGGCCTTTCTGTACAAGAATTCAGGATCAGGACATGTTCCAGGCCAGGTTGGATGGAACTATGACTAAACTGGTCTAGTGGAAGGTGTCCCTGCCCATGGCAGGGGGTGGAACGAGATGAGCTTTAGGGCCCTCCCAACCCAGAGCAGTCTGGAATTCTGTGATTCTCACTCCATAATGTCTCTATGGAGTCTCATAATAAAGGATGGGCCACTGCTCACCCTGTGACACCCAGCTGAGTTACAAGTCCACAAGCAGCTTTGGGAAGGATGGTCCTGACAAGTCCAGCTCTGGAGTGGCAGAGGAAAAGGTTTTAATCTTGGTTGGGTTTTGCTCTGTTGCTTTACAAAAGTATTCCTAAAACAACTCCAAAAACACTGACAATAACAGGGAGAGTCCTTGAGCCAAAAACTCTTCAGCCTGAGGAGAAGCCTGATCCTTTTCATCTGGAATTAAACTTTTAAGCCTGGCTTTTGTTTCAGAGATCAGTATGCAATGTGCATACAAAGGGACAGAAAAGTACGGAGTCATAGCCTGTTCACCCCATGATTTGATGGCCCAGGAGCCTTGATTTCAAACTGCTTTGTTACACAGACTGCAAATCCCATCCAAAAAATCCCAGCACCACTTCTGTGGAATGAGCAGTGCAGGAGGGGAGGGGAAATATGGAGAAGAGACACACGCAAGCCCAGCCTTTAATGCTGAATGTTTCTCACCTGGAATTACAGAGATAGTTTTCAAAGCTCGGAGAACTCTGAAAGTTCTCAATGCTGAGACATTCCCAAGGTCCACAAACTCTGTGACATATCTGCAATGAGGGAGGTCACACACAAAAAACACCATGACAATACACACACCAAAATAAAACAACAACTACAGACAAAGCAATACATCACTCACAGGGGCCTGTACCCGACAGCTAAACACCAACCGGGGCCGCCTTACCTGGAATTACAGAAATAGTTTTCAAAGCTCTCAGAACCCTGAAAGTGCGCAGAGCTGAAACATTGCCTAGGTTTACAAACTCTGTTATATACCTGCAGAATTAAACCAGAGTTAATGGCACCGTTGGGGTCACCTTCCTTTGCATAAATCGTCTGCTTGTAGGAAATAGTTTGCAATTTAAAACACTTCAGAATTGGCATTGGAAAGAGAGAGGGAGAGAGAGACACAACTGCAGAGGCAAAACACATTTAAGTCTCTCCACTCCGCAACCACCTTGCCCAGGTACACAGCTGGATACACATCCTCACCTAGAATCATGGAATCATGCAACGTGCTGAGTTGGAAAGGACCCAAAGGATCACCCAGTCCAGCTCCTGGCCCTGCACACACACCCAAAAATCACAACATGTGTTTGAGAGCATTGTCCAAACGCTCCTGGAGCTCTGGCAGTCTTGGAGCCGTGACCATTCCCTGGGGAGTCTGTCCAGTGCCCACACCCTCTGGGGGACGAACCTTTTCGGGATATCCCACCTGACCCTTCCCTGAAACAGCTCCAGCTCTTCCCTCCAGTCCTGTCACTGTCCCGGAGAGCAGAGATTGGCACTGCCCCTCAGGATGAAGCTGCAGCCCCTGATGCCTCAGTCTCTTCTGCAGCTGAACAGATCCAGGGCCCTCAGCCACTCTTCCAGACCCTTCCCCACCCCCTCGTCCCTGCTTTGGACCCTCTCCAACAGCTTTAGGTCTTTTTTATATTGCGGTGCCCCAAACTTCACAGTCCTATGGCATACTTGAAACTTTCCATCTCTACAGAAGAAGGCAATTGTAGAAGAGTTAAATATTTGAGCAGATTTGGTGACATACCTCTGAGCAACCTGGTCTAGTGGAAGGTGTCCCTGTCCATGGTAGGGAGTGGAACTGGATGAGCTTTAAGGTCCCTCCCAATCCAAACCACTCCATGATTCCATGATTATATGATCACCTCAGTTCAGGGGTTTCAGGTATATTCGCTTCACTTCATGTTTTAAGAAAACATAATCATCTTCCGCTTTGATTAACATCCTTCAATTTAATTAGCATCCTTCATTTTAATTAGCATCCTCCATTTTTAATCCTTTATGCTTCAATGTCTGTCTGTGAGCCACAGGAAGGTTTGATTCTCCCCTTTTTACAAGGGGATAAACCCAAGATACACGGCAGAGAAGAGGCTTAGTGAAAAGTAACAGGGTTATATTTTAGTCCAGTTTAGAGAATATTTCCTTGGTGGTGTGTGGGGAGAAACTTGGTATGAAAAAGAAAAGAAATGCTCAATATTCAAGGTTTTTCCTGGGGCAGAAAGGCCTCAAGGGCTACAAAACCTCAGACCCTCTCGGTGGGGTTTAAATAATGCCCTTGACACTAAAAGGATTGTACCTGAGCCTAGAGGCAAAGCCTGGCCTCTGGAAAGAAGAGGGTTATGAAGACCAGTGAGGAATGTAGGACATTCATTGCAGACCAATGCCCTGGGCCCTTTAAAGCTGGTGGGATGGTATTTGGTAATTGCTGGAGAAATTAAGGAATCACCAGTTCCCAGGTCAGATTCAGTCAGTGTGCACCCACACTGGGCGTTCACACTGGGCACAGCAGATCCCTGACTGCTCTGAAATAAAATTCAAGTTCTGGGGAGCTGCTGGTTCTTGGCTTTTCATGGACAATGTTCAACCGTTTGAGCATAATTTAAACAAACTAAAAGGTAAGCAGAAAAAGATTGAAACCTCAGGACACTCGACAAACTTGAGTGCAGAATCCAGACAAATATGGTTAAAGCATTTTACTTCAATTCAAGTGCTCTGAACCCTTGGAAATCCAGCTCCTGAACTTTCCTTTGTGAACAGACATCACCTCTTCCATCAGACATTTGGTGAATATGGGAGCCCAACCATGCCACATGCAATACTCCAAAAATAAGTGTAAAAGGGCAAAATTATTTCTTCCACCAGCAACTCGGAGTACCAATGACAAAAGACCTGGTTTCCATCAGCAGGACTAAGCCCGAGCCAGGACCAGCTCAGGGCAACATGGAAAAAATCGTGAACTTGGAGCGTATCTCCTGATGCAACTCAGACATGCCCATGATCCTCAATATCAGCCCAATCCAGCACAAGAGACAAAAACAAGGAAGGAAAATCAAGTGTCTCCTTTCTGACACTGCAGCTTCATGGGAAATGGGTTAATAAGCACTGGTTATTAACAGGTTGTTAATGGGTTATTAATGGCTTAATCACAGTCCAACCTCCAGTCACAGCCCAAGGGGGAAGGAGTGGTAGAGACTGGAATTTAAAGATATTTGGCTCCTACGCTGAACTGCCCCTCTGGCATGCAAGTCATCTAAAATCTTGTCTTAATCAATGCAATTTTCAGAAAATCCTATTTTTTGCAGCAGCAGCAGCTCCACTAACTCCATCCTGTTGCAGTTTGGAGCCGAAATCCCATCAGGCTAAAGCTTTCTTGGGAAAAATCAAGACAGAAACCTTGTGGGTGTTCACTTAAGTTCTCATTGATCTTCTTTTTCCCTACAAACCTACCCTCTTCCTAAGGCCTCGTCCCCTCCCATGCACACAAATCCCTGGAATAACACAACTTACGCCATCATGATCACGCTGAAATCCAGCCAGTTCCACGGATCCCGCAGGAAGGTGAACCCATCTATACAGAAACCTCTTGCAATGATTTTCACGAGTGATTCAAACGTATAAATGCCGGTGAATGTGTACCTGTCACAAGGAGATGTCCTTTTAGCCATGAGAAAAGGTGAATCACAAATACTTTTGTCTAAATAAATGGCTCGAGAAGACAGTATGTTCATGCAAAAAAACCACAGGGAGGAACAGGGTCTTCAAGGGAACAAACTCAGCGTTCTGGGAGGTTCTTATAAACACAAGATTTGGTACTTAAACGCAACAATTTGTACTTACTCCACATTCTTCGACCATTCGGGCGGGTTACTGAAAGTCATGAATACACAGTTGGTCAAAATAGTGCACATAATGATCATGCTAAATACTGTGGGACAAAGTCAAGGAGCAAAGGGACACATGGTGGCTCTTTACATTCCCTTAAGGTCCCCAAAGATCACTGACTGCAGGAAAATTCAACCATTTCCAGGCTATTCTCTGTGGGCTACAAATAAGGGCTGAAATGCTTCAACCAGTCATGGGAAATAAGACTATTTATATATAAATATATATATAAAAAATACAGTATATTAAAAATATGTACATATATATGTATATATTTTTAATATACTGTATATATATACTATTTATATACTGTATAACATATACTACATAACATATATTATATGACTACATAAATAGCATTTTATGTCACCAATGAATAAATCTTGTATTTTATATAAATTTAATATACTTTAAAAATTAGTTTTATATAAATCAATGTTATATTTTCTGGTATGTCTTAGCAATTCAATTCAGAGGCCTAAATGAAAATGAACCCCCAAATCCATCTATTCAGTACCATCAAAATATCTTGTCTGTTAATACAGCCCATGGGAAAGCAGAGCTTGTTGTCCAGGATTTAGCCTGGACAACAACACAGGAATCTTTCCAAACATCTCTGCTCCCTCTGTGTGTTTGGGATCTGGAGTTATAAATGACTGATCTGCGGAGCATTGCAGCACAACTTCCAAATTAGAAGTTTGAGTGGATTTTAACTACTGAATTACTAGCAGAGTGGTGAAGTCCAGCTGTTTGACTTCCAAAATTATTTGAGGAGACTCAAACAGACCTTGGACCAAGACCCAAGAGCCTTCAGTACACCTCGAGCTCAGCCTGAGAGCTGCATCCCTCGGCTGCATCCCAGCGCATCCAGGGGAAGGAAAGGCCACAAGAAATAACACAGAGCCAAAGAAAACATTCCCAAGTCAGCTTCGAAAAGATGGATCTCCATCTGAGATACAGGAAGGGAGACTACAGAAGCCTCTAAACCATGTGAATGTGTTTCCATTTTAGAGCCATTTTCTAAAAATAAATAAATAAACAGGGTGAACCAGCTCAGTCGATAAAATACATTATTTTTCTCCTAATAACACTATCAGATGATGCTTCCAAAGCTCCCTTTGGAAAGAGCCCTGCAATGGGACATCTTGGAAGAGCTTTGCCATTAGAAGGATGCTTTAGAGATGCCAAAAGAGCAAGAAATTAGTCAGTGTCAAATTACAGACAAGATGGCTCTGGCTTGTTCTCCAGATAATAATTCTATTTAATTTTGTATCATATTTTAGTGTTTATTTAATTATATTTTAAAGCAATTTAACCATTTCAGTAGCTCTTAAAGCCTAGCTCTCCTTCACATGAAGCACAGCCTTAAGTCATATCTGTTCCAAAACTCATCAGTGTGTGTGCACTGAGGGAAGAACAGGGAAAATAAAGGAGATGTTGGATGTGGCTAAAGAACTGCTTTTTCATCCAGTAAAATCAGGGTTTTGTGTATGTTCTGAGGCCAATCCACATCTCCAGGTGCAGGACTGTCATTCATACATGTGAACTGAGCAAAACACAACAGGTAAGAAAGAGAATTTCAATGAATACACAAAGGCACAGGTAACTCAGTAATAAAAAGGATATGAATGTATCAAAATTTTAATAGCTATTCTTCTAAACAGATTAAAAGGACTTAAAATGTACAAGGCAGGTGTGGCACTAAATCGGAAGAGTGTTTTCCCTCTGTTTAGTACTACAAAGGTCTGCAGAGAAAAAAAGAGAGAGAGAGAGTTAATGCAGGAAAACTGAAGCAGGAATTGCACAAAATAGACAAACAACTTCCAGGGTAAAAAAATAGCATTTTCTGCAGTTTTTTGAAAAGAATAATCTCCTTTATGAGGCTCCCATTAGGGTATGACACACCCGTACATCATGGACATCCCCACCAGCACACCATGGATAATAAACCTCCCATCCAATACCTGCTTTCCTCTCCCACAGCACTGTTATTCCTTTTTTAAGGGATGAAAACCAAGGCCCCAAGTGCCTCAGGACCAGAACTGAGGAGCAGATCTGAACACACACCATGACCCAGAGCACCAGCCCCTCTCAGAGCACAGCGTTGGCACAGCCCGTGCCTCCTCCCAAATAACCACAACAAATCGCACTGTTACAAAGACCTTACCTGGAAAGAGAGACTGACAGGCAAACAGGAGGAAATTGTGGTGGCAGAGTCCCCCAGCCCCACAGACACAGGTCACCCACCATCCCCAGCACCCACCCTGGTGCTGCACCAACCCTCGGCACAGCCCTGGCTCTCACTGCTTTTCATTACAGAGGTGTTTGAGATGTGAGGTTCATTTCTTAATTAAGAACCTGTGGAATGATCCATGTGAACACGGGGCTGGTCCACCTCCCTGCAGAGAACACGCAGAACACCAGGAGCATCACAGCCCCAGCTGAGTTTGTGGTGCTTCACACCAGCACACCCAAAGCACCCACCACCAACTTGGAGGGAAAAAAGCAATTTGTGTGCAGCCAAAGCCCTTTCCCTGGCACCATTTATCCCATTTTTATCCTCTCCAGGATGGTCCCAGAGCACAGACGGACTCACTCCCATCTGGAGCCCCCGGCTGGCACAACCCCGAGCTCACAGAGCCCAACCTGAGGGAATCCACGAGGGCTCTCTGCCAACACCGGCTTCCCCAGGAGACTCAGCCTTAGGAAATTTGTCATTTCCATCCTCATCAATGAAACAACGTATTTGAGCTTGTTTGGCTAAATTAGACCATTGAGCAGTAAATTATTTGCAAAGGGAATCAAAATCAGATTGTGGTTCAGCACCGACAGAGAAAGGTTTGTTAGCAGAACCACTAATGCATCCCCACCAAATGCACTTCAAAAACATCCCTGGACAGCTCTTAAATTGCAGAATCAAGAATTAATGACCAGATCATCTTGGCATGGAACAACCTTCTAAAAAGCCCAAAGTTTTGCAAAATTGCCATTAGAGAGTGCTCAGGGGACACCCAATTCTAGGAATTAGCTCTCCCCCCTTTCCTGACACCACAAACTTTCCAGGACTCACATCCCCTTCCTCTTTAAACCTCTTTTTACAGCTCTGGAGCAAGACACCCATCCCATCAGGATGCTCACAGGCTCTCACTGTGTCCACAGCACAACACGGATCTCCCAATTCTCCCACACCTTTTTAGCAATGAAACTTCCAGCATGACTGTGCTGCACATTACATGGGACAAGGTGAGCTGGAAGAAGACAGGAATTTCCCAAACCCCACTCAGTGGTTCCAAGAGGTGGGCTCAGTTTCACTGTGTCTCCATTTTCCATGGGAAAAATCCCTGTGCAGGAGCCTGTGGCTCATTCAGCCAAAGTCAGCAAGCCAGGAGTAAAACCATCCTTCACCTGGCGCCACGGGAAGGTGTGTGGCTTCACGGACGTAGAGCTATCCAAAACTCGGAGCCAGCTAAACTCAGCCAGGGCAGGTGAATGGAAAAAGCCCCACACAAGGGTCTACAGGGAGCCCTATATTCAGCACATGGGAGTAATCACTTGGAACGCCCACTTTCAGTAGCTCTTTCACAAGGACTGACTCAGAAATTTGGCATTCCCTGCTGTAATATCACAGAATCACAGAATCCCTTGAGGTTGAAAAAGACCTCCAACACCATCGAGTCCAACCTGTGATCAATCACCCAGTCAATCACTCAGAGCACTGAGTGCTACGCCCAGACATTCCTTGGACACCTCTGGGATGGCGACTCCACCACCTCCCCGGGCAGCACTTTCAATGCCTGAGCACCCTGTCCAAGAAGAAATCTAAGCTGTTTCATCCCACTGCCTACCAAACGTGAACTCCACGTTCTCCTTGCTCTCTTAGTCCTTCACCTGTTATGTGACTGCACCTAAGGCAGTTCCTTGTTTTCTCTCTGTGCTCGGCCCAGATTTCTCCTTTTAGACCATAAAACTTCTTGAATTATTTCTGCCTCTAAGGCCCATCATCCCTGGGCCTTTCAGTACAACCCTCACACCAGTATGGTGTCGTAATTCCAGTCTGCTCATCGATTATGACAGTTCCGAAATCCACCATTCCCCTGTGTATCCTATAAAATCCTGAGTAAATCTCCACTTGGTCTCATCAATAGAAAGAAAAGCCCAAAAGCCAAGAAGTGTTTGGCAATTTAAACCCTCTCTTAGTTTTCTGCTCTGCTGCTGACATATTAAAAATCCATTTCAAAATGGCTGAAAGCTCTTAAAACATTTTCTGGATCTGGGCCAAGAACATCCTTCAGAGCTTTTAAGTTGTGCTGAAGCAAAGCTCAAAACTCAGAGGAAGGTGATACCTGGAAGAAGGCAGTCATTTTAAGAAATGGTTATGTCTGGTTGAACCTCCCAAAGTCTCCATTTGTTGTTAGAGCTCTGAAAAAACTCCATCCGCTTTAGTTTCCTTCAAGTCGTCAGGACCCACCAAAACCTTGGAAATAGGTCTCATATAAAGAAGGAATATCCCAAAAGATAAATTCTCTAAATCAGTCTGCAAAATGATGACTGCGCTTAAGAGTGCGACAGAACCGATCGAGGGAAGGCAAGAATCATTCCAGCTCCAGGAAGATTTAAAAAATTCCTGCTTCCTGCAGGTTTTCCATCGAGCGCCTCTGTAATGGCTGAGGAGTGAGGGGGAGTGGGCAGATTTCAGAAGAAAACAGCTTTAGGAACAGCCTCAGAACATATGGAACTACATTCCTGCAGCAGTAATACGATGGTGGCCCTGACACTCAGTGTTGAGCAGGGGAGAGCAACGACTTCCTGGTGACACCCTGAGCGAGGCACTGGAGCTGCTGGCAAATGAATTTACAGGAACGCTGGCACCCTGTGGGCTGAAGAATTATAGACACAATCAGTCCTGAGAGCAGCCCTGGGGAGAAGGATTTTAGGCGCTGGTGGGGGAGAGTTGGACATGCCCCAGGAACCCCCCGAGCCTGGGCTGAGCCCCCAGCATGGGCAGCAGGGATGGGGTGGGGGATCTGCCCCTCTGCCCTGCTCAGGTGAGATCTCACCTGCAGAGCTGCCTCCAGCCCTGAGGTCCTGCCCAGGAAAGACATGGAGCTGCTGGAGCCAGTCCACAGGAGGCACCGGATGATCAGAGGGATGGAGCAGCTCTGCTGTGAGGAAAGGCTGAGAGAACTGGGATTGTTCAGCCTGCAGAAGAGAAGCTCTGGGGTGACCTAATTGTGCCTTTCAGTGCCTGAAGGAGCTGCAGGAAAGATGGAGAGAGACTATTTACACAGGCCTGGAGCACCAGGACAAGGGGAATGGCTTTAAACTGCCAGAGGGCACGGTTAGATGGGAATATGGGAAGAAATTTCTCCCTGTGAGGGTGGTGAGACCCTGGCACAGGCTGTGCAGAGAAGCAGTGGCTGTCCCATCCCTAGAAGTGTCCCAGGCCAGGTTGGATGGGGCTTGGAGCAACCTGGGATAGTGGAAGGTGTCTGTGCCCACGGCAGGGGTGGAACAGGATGGGCTTTAAGGTCCCTGCCAACCAAAATCATACTATGATTCTACAGTATACAGAATTAAACAACAACACAAAATATTTTTCAAGTCTGCTTTGGCTCACAGAGTCACACTTTCTAATACAGAACCATCCTTATTTAATACCTATTTTCCCATTCCTCCCAAAAGGGGACAAATTTATTGTTTCTTAGTAACTTACTCTTCACCACTGAAAAGCTTGTGGGGTAAAAAAGTATCAGCCATGTTTTTCTCTTGCCTTAACCTCTTATTTCACATCCAATAGTGGAAAAATCCACCATATTCTTTTGAACTGATCAAATAAAACATTCCTGAAAGAAATATTTCAACATAGAATATTAAGAAACTGATCCTGATTTTTCAGTTTTAACAACCTCACAATTGGCCTGTGCAAGGAAATCCACTCTGCTTCCGGGCCAGAAGTGATTCTCCACCCTTCCCCCCATCACGAGTGGCCTGCAGTTATTTAGGGGATGGGAGCAGAGATTCCCTCGCCTCCCAGGCCATTCCCTTATCCCAGCTATGCATGGTTGGACCCACAGCACAAACAGCCCCACACAGACAACAGCTCCATCACACTCTGCCTTCCCTCCAACACACGGAGAGGACCGGAGACAACGACTGCCAGGGAATCCAATCTCCCTTCTTCACTCCTTTCCTTTCACACTCACTTTTCCTGCTCCTTTGAAGCCAGCTGGAGAGATGGAGTGGAAGAAAAAACGTCATTAAACACTCAAGATGTCGAAAAGGCAACGAGACTCTGCAAAAAATAAAAAGCTGATTTTTGAGATGGCTCCGACTGTTTCGCTTTGGTGATTTCACTGAAATGCAAACCCATGAATGGTGTCGTGACCTTGCAGAGCCACCACCTCTCCCTGCAGACATCACAGGCAAAGGCTCCTGAGGTACATTCCAGAGCCAGACGTGCCTCCTGCAGCTGGTCACTCACATCCCTGTGATTTTCCTGGGCCAAGGTGACATTCTGGACCCAGAGGGCTCGTTTCCAAACCTGGCATGTGACTTGACAAAGCTGCAAGTCACTCCCTTGGCACAAAGACTCTGGAGAGATCCTCAGGTGCCTCTCTGGCAGCCGTAGGTCTGACAGCCATCAGACGTCCCACCCCAGCCTTGGATCTCACAGGTGTATGGACAATCTTCCTTTTCCCATTGAAATCCACCCACCTAAACTTGGCCGTGAGGGACCTTCTGCTGCCTCGAAACTGGAGCCTTTGCAAACATGAGAACCTTCACCTCGTTCTGTAGCAAGGATGAGATTCCTACCGAGGCAAATGGAAGGTGTTTGAGGAAAACAGCCACAACCTGGCAAATGTCATGTTCAGTGAGAAAGAACAGAGTGAAGAGCTGGGCACAGAGCAGGAGGGATGGGCTGGGCCACAAATGGATCAGAAGGAAAGAGGTGTAGAAGATGGAAAAACATTAAAAAGGCAAATCCTAATAAGGTTGTGGGAATGAAAGACAAAAGATGGTCCTGACCTCTTGCTCAAGCAAACACTGAAGGAGATGAGGCAATGAGGCTGCCCTGCTGCCATTGCTGGGGCTGTTCACACAGGGAGTTTTCCTGAGTTTTGTTTGCACATGTGAATAAGGAAGTTCACATACCTGCCTTTTGGATATTTTAATTGAATTGTTTTGGGTTTCCATAATAAAAATGGCCAAGTATTGCTCCTACCATGTGCTTCAGGACAAGAATTGGAAGGCCATTACAAGTTGTAAAACAAGGAATCATGAAAAAAGTCTCTCTGGTCCTTAAACAGAGACAAAAAGGAGCTAAGGCAGCACCCAAACCTGCTCCCTTGTAAGCAAAGGGACTCCAGATTGTCCTCAGAGTCACAGCTTACCCCTCACTTCAAGACATTGAGGGTCTAGAATGGGTGCGGCGCTGGGAACCTGGAATTCCCAGGAGGAACAAGGGGTGACTGAGGGAGCTGAGGGGGCTCAGCCTGGAGGAAAGGAGGCTCCGGGGAGAGCTGCTTGCTCTCCAGAACTCCCTGACAGGAGAGGGGAGCCAGGTGGCAGTTGGGCTCTGCTGCAGAGAACAAGGGACAGGACAAGAGGAAACAGATTCAGGCTGTACCAGGGGAGGTTCAGGTAGGACATGGAGAGGAATTTCTCCATGGAAAGGGCGGTCAGGCACTGGAAGGAGCTGGCCAGGGCGGTGGCGGAGTCCCCATCCCTGGACGTGCCACACAGTGCCGGACTGGATGTGGCACTCAGTGCTCTGGGCTGGATGACAAGTGAGGATCAGTCACAGGTTGAACTCGATGATCCTGGAGGTCTTTCCCAGCCTCAAGGATTCTGGGATTCTATTACTCCAATTCTGCAAAATGAAACCGAGCAGAGAAAAGAGCAGCACGTTGGACAAAACCATCGCTGGACTATGGACCCAGGACTTGTGACTCCCTCTGCCACGGTTCTTTTTCCAGGTCACACTGTTTCTCCTTTAAATATCAGTTTACAGGCGCTGGGAGGTTCAGCTGCTCCGTTTAAATGCAGTTTCATTTTCCTTAGACAAACCAAGATCACTGTGTCCTCCTGCAGGGAAAAGCAACCAGCTGATTTGTCCCTGTGCACGCTGCAAAAGCAAAAACCTGTGATTCAAAGCCTTCTGGAGAGGGGAAAAAAAATCTTGGAAAACTTCCCATGATTCAAGCAGATTCGCAATTCCTGATGATTCAGAGAAGGGCCTTTTTTAATGGCCTTAAAAAAATTCTTTGTGGAAAGTCACTGACTACTGGAAGCAGCAAGGAGCACCTAAGGCATCGCCATAATGAGACAGACACAACAGGAAGGGAGCAATGAATGCTGCGTTTGTGGGAAGAGCCAGGCCCTGCTCCCAGCACAGCACGTATGAGGTCAGCAGGGCTGGGAGAGTTTCCCTCCTGTCTCCAGAACCTTCCCTCCATCTCAGCCCACCGGGCAGGCAGGGACTCCACAAGGAATGCACGGTGCTTCTGGAGATGTGACAGATGCCTTCAGAGAGGGGAATGTAGCTTATTTTTCCATCTAAAAATGAAAGACTTATTAATAGCATTGTGTTGGGAGGCAAATATGGAGACAGATGAAGAGGGAGGGACAACGGAGTTCCCTCTGCCTCCTGTTTCTGGTGGAATGTCGAGAACCATGGAGCTCTGCCCAATGCTCCAGTGCACAGCCCTGCCCACTGCCCCTTCAGTACTGCTCATCCACTTTAGCTAGAAAAAACATTAATCAGCCCAATTCTCCCACAGACACCGTCCCTTCAACTACACAGACACAAAGAGGCTTCAAAACTCTCCCAGTGGGATCACAGTGACATTTCCTAACCCTTCTGTGATGGGTGCAAGGGGTCAAGAGACCTTGGGAGGTGTCTTGGGAGTGTGGTGAGGTCCTGGCACAGGTGCCCAGAGCAGCTGTGGCTGCCCCTGGATCCCTGGAAGTGTCCAAGGCCAGGTCGAATGGGGCTTGGAGCAGCCTGGGACAGTGGAAGGTGTCCCTGGCCATGGCAGGGTAGAACTGGATGATCTTTAAGGTCCCTCCAAACCCAAACGATCCTGTAATTCCATGAACTGCTCTCACCAAAACCAGATTGCTTTAATAAAGAGAAAATATTTGTTTAATAAATAAAAAGTAATCCTGAAGATAACTAAGCCGCCTTCTGCCCACAGCAGTTCCTAGTAAAACATCTCCTGAAGGACCACATCACCTGGGCACCTCAATGCAACATGCACATCCCCAAACTTCACAGGCCAGTTCTGAGTCGGCACCTGCACCCAGCACTCTTGACGCAGGAAACAACCATTAAATTAATCAGTGTAAACGCAGTAAAGAATGGTCAGTTACACTCATCATTCCCCAAATTCAGCTGATTCCATGTGAATGATGCTCTGCCAGTCACAGAGTCACTTCTGAGCACGGCACAAACGTCTGTCCCAACACAAACTCATCAGACATTGGCTACCCATGACACAGATTTCACATGCAGCAAGTTCTGCCTGAGTTCTGAAGAGCCACATCACAGCTCCTGTCACCCACACAGCTCAATCTGCAGCTCCCCCAATGGCACAGCTGAGCCTCGGTTAGAGATGGTGACTGTCTCAGCTTGCTCAATTAAACTTGTATCAAAGAAAGCAAGGAAATTAAACAGTAAAGAACCTCAGTTTTAGCCTTCTAAAAAAATCAGTGACCACGCTCCTCATTCCATCACCAGTGGATCCCTCCCCTCCATCCCCCGCAGGCTTTGCCAACTCACTGCTCCCCTCACAACACCATTTCTTCAAACACCTCAGCACCCATAAATGCCTTCTGCCACATCACCTTAATTCCAGACAAATAAAAATTAAGATGAAAGTGAGTTAATTAGTTTACCTCCTTTTTTGCCATGATTCTGTGTCCCAGTACTTCATAACCATCAGCTTCAGACTGAATTCCATGCAAGTGATGAAATACACCCTGAAACCCTTACCGTTACCTCTCAATTAAATTTTTCTTATTGCCCTGATGGTTAAAATTGGCACATTAGCAAAACTTGACGTATTTTTAGTTTCCAGCGCTTGTTCTCCTAACACTATCCTTAAAGACTGATCATATCATCTCTATTAAACCTCACAGAAAAATATATAAGAAAGCAAATAGACCAAACCAGCCCCATCCAAGACTCCCATTCTTTGTCTTCTGCATAAACCATACCCAAACCTGTAATTTCCCGAGAAAAAGGCACTTTAGCGACTCCTTTCTTGCAGACTCACTTTCTGGGTCATATAATAAGGGTCAAAGTCCTCCAGTGGCACAGCAACCAGCCCTTTAGGGATGTCCCCGTAGATGAAAGGCAAATTCTTCCCCGCCTCAAGGTCACTGTTTGGTTTTGGTTTGCTGTCTTCATCATCATCTCGGTGGCTGCTGTCCTGCTTCGAGCGCTGCTTCTTCTTCAGCTCCGCAATGTGTTTCTCGATGTTGGCCAGAGACTCCGGAGTGAAGGGCTTAAAACTCTCGGGGCCTGGTGGTGCGAGCAGCCGCGCTGCCATCTTTTCATCCTGCAGCAGCTTCTTTCGTGATGTTGCACCCCGGGCAGGTCAGCTCTGCAGGGAGCAAACACAGGCACAACATCAGAACCGCACAGACAGAGCACTGCAGAGCCACAGGTAAACCTGCTCTTCAAATCCTCACGGAATGAGGAACAGACCTGCTGGTTTCATTCCCAAAACAACCTCCAGGCACCTGCACACCAAGGCTGGACACAGCTGAACCCACCTGTCACCACCTAAGGCGTCACTTCAGTGAGTTCTATGGCACGAGCAGAAGCAGCTTGTTGGATCTCCCCAAGCCCCACTGGTGGCCACCCCGACTTGGACCCCCCTGAACACTAACTATTCTACAAAAAACATTCTGAAAAGCAACTTCATCCTTGAAACCACTATTTTCCTATAAAAATAGTTTGACCAGTCACTGCTCTCAACCAAACGGCTTTTTAGACAAAATTCCAAGCCAGCTCGAGCTGGACCAGGTGTTCAGTCTGGTCCAGACAGGGTTGGGCACCAGCACATTCCTCACTCTGCTAACAAGGTATTTAGCAAAGCACTCCCTGGTACACACAGGAGTAACTTGGGTCTGGGTTTACGATAGCACCGGCACAAACGTGAGCTGAGTATGCTGAGCATTCCCAAAAAATGCTCCTTAGTGCCCTATTAGGTGTTACTGCAGTTATGAGAAGTTCCCTTAATGACTTCAGCATGACAACAAGTGTCCAAGGACAATTCCAAACACTCTTTTGGTAGGACTAAGCCCTCACTGGGCTCACCTGGCACACCTGCTCTGGAGCACATCACAGCTCTGCAATGGAAAGTCAAATCTCACCCTTTCATTTTACAGATATAGACTTATATAAAGAAATTCCTCCCTGTGAGGGTGCTGAGGGCCTGGCACAGGTTGCCCAAAGAAGCTGGGGCTGGTCCATCTCCGGAAGTGTCCAAGATCAGGCTGGATGGGGCTTGGAGCAACCTGGGATAGCGGAAGGTGTCCCTGCCCATGGCAGGGGATGGAACTGGACAATCTTTAAAGTCACTCCCAACTCAAACCATTCTGTGATTCTATCAGTTATCAGGGTTTCTATTCATCAGAGGCCATAAAAATGAAATAATTTAAAAATACTTCCACCAGTAATTTCTGAAAGATAAATTTCTCTGATATTTGGGTTAGACACAGGGTCTTGTTTGCATCAGCTACCACACAAATGACAAAAGAAAAGGGAGGGGACAAGGTGCAGGGCATAAGTGAGGATGAGCTCCCAGAGCCTCCAGCCTTGGAGGAGCCCAGACCCTGGCAGGGTTTGCCCCATCCCTCCACGGAGCCCCCTGCGCTCCTCCACCCACTGCCATGAAAAGCAGAGCTGTGAGGAAGTTCGTTCCCCCGAATCTAGCCGCCCACAAACCCTCTGCAGCTCCGCTCCTCGTGCCAAGCTCTCACTCCAGAACCAGCAGCAGGAATACATTGCATTTCTGAGCTGCTGGTACCTCGTCAGGCTGTTCTCACTCCGGGAAGAGGCCAAGGGAGGAGAGGGATGACAGAAACCCTGCACTGATGCAACAGCACTGCAGTGCTGCAGGCTGGAAGAGAACCCAGCCCCGACACAGTGCTCAGGGAGGGACCCAAACACCAAATCCAAGAGGAAAGGCACAAAACCCACAAGGATACGGCAGGGAACAAATCCCAAAGCCACACGGAATAAGGTCCCTCAAGCAAGGGACAAAAGATAACCAGTAAGGTCAGAGCTTTTAAGGCAACGCAAACACAGCATCCAAATAAATATTAAAGATCTGCAATCTCCGAAATGAATGACTTTCAGATTCCTTGGAAACTGTGATACAGGGCCGAATTGCTAAAATTCAGCTATTTCAGCACAAGGTCAGGTACCCACAGCCTGCCCAACCCATGAGGATTGTGATGTATTCACGCGGGAGGCATTCGGGAAAGCCAGAGTCGTCACCGAAAAGGAGAACCACAACTCTCTGGAGTGCAGTGGGCTTCAGGAATGAACACAGAATAAATAACTAAGTCCTCGGTAAGAATACTTGGAGATGCCAGCCTTCAACACAGCATTTCTAAAGCTGGAACATCCAGTGCAAAGTATTCTGTGGGACCTCAGGTCATCCCTTGCAACAACTGTGACACAACCTTTTACACCCTCCAATCCACACATAAATCCGAAGCTGCACCACACACATAGGGCTTAAATGCTGTTTCCAGCTCAGGTTTTATTTGGAGAACCAAAAAACCTGGAGTACAGATCTCTCTCCTTATGTAATTCCAGAGCGTGGCAGGGCTGGGATTCTCTTCCAATAAACCTGAGCAGGTATTTCTAGAGTAATAATAGTGAAGACTTTAAAGAGATGGCAAGAAGGAGAGAGAAGAGCCAGTATCTTGGTCACATTATCTCTGAGACATCACCAAATGGCCTGCTGATATTAAGGAAAATTAATTTATTCTATTCTTGCAGCATTTGCATGCATTTAATTACGAAATTTCCCACATACTGTGAAACTATAGAGCAGCATTGGGGATGTGGTCTAATTGAATGGCACAGATAAATATGTAAGGCCTGAATTTAGAAACCAAAGTAGCTCAGGGACACAGCATAAAAAAAGGGAAAAATGAAGGCATTTGTGCACAATTACACAACCCACAACTGGAGGCACCGACTCAGTTGACTGGCCATTAAAGGAAAAACCAAAACCAAACCAAACAAACCAACACCATTCCCCAAATCTGGTTCACAGCTGCACATGGCAGCAGTTTCTCCATGTTTTGGCATTTTTAATCACTTACAGGGATGTTCCCTTTTTAATACCACCACATAACAGTTACCTGAGGGTTTCACTCCTTGGGATGCTCTTGCCGGACCTCACTTAATTCGTTTTCCCAATAAATTATCCCACATTAAGTAATGAACAAAATAACCTGCATGGCTCAACCTTATCTTCACCAAGGAAGACACTTCCACAGCTGGTCTGGTCTGGCACTGCCTGGGCTGCTGTGCCTGGCAAAGCTTGCAAATGTTATTTTCCAACCAGGAATGGTCCTGCTGGAATATCAGAAATTGGTATGGATATATGCTAGGATTTATTTCAGTCCTTCCCACATCAGGTTCTTCCCAACCTCTGACAAGAGAAGCACTCTGAAAATCGTGACACAGACTCAGTGTCCAAGTGAATTAGGGAAGAGGGTGTGTGGGTTATCCGTGGAAAACTGCTTTGGGAACAACACCCCTCTGCCAGGATCAGCAGTTACAGAGACTCAGCATCCGCTGGAGTTGCAGAAGAGGGCGAGTGGGTCAGGATCCATGGATACCTGCATTGGGAATGACACTGCACTGCTGGGATCAGCTGTGCTGCTCCCAGCCACTGCCAGGGAGCCAGGAATTTGTCCTGGGAACTTGGATTTGGGTGCACACAACTCCCCAGGCCCAGATTTTATGTTTACGCACACACTGTTCAAATGCCACAGATTTTCCACCAGAAACTGCTGCACTGAGGTGCCCAGTTGCTAAGACTTAATTATTTTTTCTAAATGTTCCCAGCAGTCCATTTACTGGTACATTATGAAATATTCCAATAAATTATTCAAGCTGATCATCAAAATAAATTTAAAAACACTTTTGAGGCAATTTCCTTGCTTTAATACATTTCTTCCTTTATTAATTACCAAGATTCAGCCATTCACAGTATGTCTCTGAGAGAGAGAGACTGAAAAGGGTCAGCGATGTGACCGGCAGCAGTGAAGGAGGGACCTTTCCCTTAGGAAATCTCTCATGCACATTTGATGCCATAAAGTGGAAGAAAAAGGAAGTATTTCCACTCCCAAGCAGCATTTATTGCTTGGCGCTGGGTGTTTCCCCACGCTATGTAAAACCTTGTGGATGTTCCTGGATCCTTGGCTCGACATGGAGGTCAAGGGCAGACTTGGGACAAGGCAGGGAAGTGCTCATGGTCTTGAAATGGCCATGGAAGACCTGAGCTTGGACAGACGCATCTCTAAAGGTAAAAACGTGAACAGAAATGTACAGAGAAGAGAGAAGAAGCACCTAAGGGCAACAGAAAAATATTAAAATAACAGAAAAATATTAAAATAACAGAATGATTGAATGGTTTGGGCTGGAATGGATCTCAAAGCTCATCTTGTTTCACCCCTGCCATGGGCAGGGACACATTCCACTATCCCAGGCCCTGTCCAGCCTGGCCTTGAAGACTTGACCACACAGAAAACATATAATTATTTAACAACACTTTATTAAAGACTGACTAAAGACCGATTCTTGCAGGGTCCTCACTCCCTCCCAGTAGCTGTGTGGCTTCAGTAACATCCCTCAGTAAATGACAAGGGCCAGAACTAGTTAATCCCAGTTAATTAATTAATCCCCAGTTCCCTATGCTGTCATTACTCAAAACCGACTCGTGTTTCTCTCCAACCTGACACAGATCTTGGAGATTCACAAACTAAACAACCTGAAGTGCTTCAACTTCCTCCTTTTAAATCCAAACTTCTGAATAAAGAACTGTTCAAAATAGCTTTTGTGCAAGAGTTCAGCCACTAACCCAAATTTAATTCCTTGTTTGGTTCGTTCAACCCATCCACGACCCATAAAACAGGAGTCAGGGAATGGTTATTTTACACCATAATTTTGGGGGAATTAATTTCTTGTTGTGGAGCACTCAGATGGTTTGAGTACAAAAGGGACAAATATGGAAGAGGGGAGAACAAATAACCCCCCTCTAGTGCACTGTTAAAACATGGTTCTTGGAATTTCTGCCATGTGCTGCAACACAACCCAGGTTTCCTCATGAAACACCACCATCTTCTTCCCTCCTAATCACCCTCTAAGTATCTGATCAGACAAATATCTCCCTCTGCTAATGTCACTTATTTCTGGTTGTCTTGACATCACCATCCTGCAACTGATTTCACTCAGCAAACAATAAAAAGTTCATCTCCCACTGGAAACAACTCTGGAATGGCCACATTTGTCATTCAGCCTCATGTTTCCAGAGCATTTTCCCACCTGGGTGACAGAGATCTCACACTGAGGAGCAGCTGAGGGAGCTCAGCCTGGAGAAAAGGAGGCTCAGGGGAGACCTCCTCACTCTCCACAACTCCCTGCTCCCTACTCCAGTAATAAAGGGTTTATTTCCATAACTTTAAGACCACCTGCACAGTTATTCTTGTAACTTTAATGCCATTACCTGGACAGTTCACCAGGTGTTATACAGTACTCAACAAACATTCCTCCCCAAATCAGCTCGCAGCAGACTTCATTATAAACTCCTCACACTTTCCTGCTGGGGCAGAAGTATGGGAAGCATGGAATGGGACTTTTAGAGTTCCAAGGGTTTAGAGTTTTAGGATGGCAAGATATTTGAGTTCTGAAATGGCTGTGTTCAGAAAGAAGCAATGTCACCGCTTCGCTACAGCCCAGGCCCCACTGGCAGCTTTTCTCCTTAAAAACCTCCAATCTGCTGGCGTGCTCCATTAGGCAGGAGAAACAGCTACAGGACAAGGTGGAGGGAAGGAAGAAGTTGCCCTACCTTTAGAACAGCATTTTAAGATACAACCCCAGAATCACTGAGGTTGGAAAGACCCTCCAAGTTCACCAGGTCCAAACTGTGCCTGATCCCCACCTTATCACCCAGACCACAGCACTGAGTGCCACATCCAGTCATTCCCTTGACAGCCCCAGGGATAGGGACTCCACCTGTCTCTGGACAGCCCCTCCCAATGCCTGACCATTCTTTCTGCGAAGAAATCCCTCCTGAAAAGGAGACAGTTTTGCCTAAGCCAGAAGAACGTGTGAAGTGTTAAAAACCAGACTGGAACCTGAGCTAATGTCAGGGAGGTTTTGTAATGCACTCCTGCAGCAAGAAGCCACTTCTTCCCTGCTTGTTCTCCAGCTCTGCACAGAAATGGGATAATGAGGCACAAAGGGGACAGTCCAAGCACTTAGTTATTCCTGAACCCCACCAGATTCCAGCAAAAGGTCCCACAATGACCAGCTCTCCACCCCACGATCGTCAGTGTGAGCCATCACATGCACTTCCTCTCTGTGGTCCCTGAAATGATTCCCCCCATGCTTGCTCCCAACTCTCTTTTTGTTGTTTTACTGCTCCTGCTCTAACCCAGCCTATTGCTCTGAACTCAACAATAAATTACTGATCTCAGTGTATCTGTCGATGTCAATGGAGTCGCAGCCACTTCGGGGGAAGGCAATCAATAGTGAAGGGTACCATGTGACAGCACAGAGCCGCACGGCCTCAGGGCCAGCACCACTCAGCCGCTGAAAAATAGCAACTCTCCATCGAGATGGAAATCCGTATCAGGTCATTTTAATGAAAAACACACTCGGGCAGCCCCACCACCAAGTGCAGATACGGCAACAAACAGGAGGAAGATGATAGCGTGATTTATGTTTTGAAGCTACTTCATTTCCACTCAACACTGACTTTGTTTCTGCTTTATTTAACAGAATGAAGACACGGCCACGCTCCATTTCCTGCGGCACGTGATTGCTCACCCTCCTGCCTATTAGAAACCTCCTTCCACCAAATAGCCACAGGATTATACTTGTCCCACTGAGCCGTACAGTATCTATACCACAATTTACATCTAAGCCATACATACAAGCTTATATAACTGGTTAAATTATCTGTGATGAGGCCAGGTCCTCCACCCTGGGTGAACAACGCTGCAGAAGCACCAAAGTGCGTTAAAATGATCAAGTAGCCCTCTGGTCATGTTAATTTTATATAAAACACCAAAGCGAAGAACAGGCACTTTCTAAACACACAAAGGATGGAAAACAGGAGCACTGGAGTTCTGGAAGGCCTTAGGATGGACCCATTAGGGAAAGGTCCCAAGGGAGTGCAGGGCCTTGCTCCTCCAAAAGGCACCAACGCCCTGAGCCCAGGGCTATTTAGAGACCCCAAACAGCTTCACCAACTTTACAGCACCTGCCCCTGAAGAACGGCGAGATCGGGAGGGTGGCAGTGGGTCCAAGGGGACAGTGATGGGCATGGGGAACTCTGGCTGCAGGGGGGTAGGGAGTGACCCACTGACCCCTCCAGCCTTGCCCATGCCTTCTGACCCAGGAAACCACTGGAAGAAACGACCCCAGAGCTTCCCATAACCTCCATCACCAGTACAGGAAAGCAGGACCATTTCCAGGCCCCACCCCTCCAACCCAGGACTCGTGAAAACCACCACTATCACACTTTCCTCCCTTTCGGCCTCTAAAGACACCGGCAGAAGGGGGACAGGGACCCCCCTGCCCCCCCGCTCCTCACAGTCAAAGCTTCCCGGCGTGAAAAGAGGACATCCCGGTCACAGCTCCCGGTGCGGGCAGAATGCTGCAGTGTGCCAGGACCGGCTCACACGTCCGCACACAGCACAAACACAACCGGAGCCGCGAAACCCGCCCCACCTGCACGGCCCCTCGGGGGGCTCCTGCCGACCGCTGCGACACAGCACGGAGGGGACAAGAGTGATCCTCCCACACCTGGGATCACCCTCCAAAATCCAGCTCAGGGCCCGAGGGTCCGGGTCCAGCTGCTGGCTCTTGCACACACTCCCCTTCCCAGACTTTCCGACTTCACCCCGGATCATCTGCAGCCGCGACTGTGGAGCATCTCCCGGTGTCCCCACCCCCACATCAGCTGGGCATCAGTTTGCACCAGAACGCAGGGGGAGGGGAGGAAGACACACAGATTTTTAATAGAAAAACCTCGTGAATGTGCAACTCCCTCCCAGCAGGAAGGGAAAAAATAATATAAACCAAATCTGCCCTCACCATCCCCCCCAAAAATCTGTGGCAGAAGGAAAGAGGGAAGGAAGAACCACAACCACAATGCTGACCCAACATCTGGGTCAGCTGGAACACTAAGGCCACCCCAAGCATTCCCCCCAAAAAAAAAACCCAAACGCTGTCCTCCAAGTTGTCCCCCTCCGGGGGCAGGGGAGGCCCTGGATGCCGAGCGGTAGGAGCAGGGGGTGGTGGAGGGATGGAGCAGCGCTGCAGCGAGGGCCGAGGGGGAAGGGACACCGAGGAGAACTCGGGTTCTCCCTTCCTGCAGTGCATTCAAAGAGCACGGCCCCGAATTTGGGGCGTGGGAGGAGGGTCCCGTAGGCCCCCCAGGTTGTGGGGTGGAGGGGAGATGGAGGGAGGGAGGGATGAAGGGAGCGAGGGACGCAGGAATAGATGGAAGGAGGGATGCAGGAATAGATGGCAGGATGGAGGGATGCACGAATAGATGGCAGGATGGAGGGATGCAGGAATAGATGGCAGGATGGAGGGATGCAGGAATAGATGGCAGGATGGAGGGATGCAGGAATAGATGGCAGGATGGAGGGATGCAGGAATAGATGGCAGGATGGAGGGATGCAGGAATAGATGGCAGGATGGAGGGATGGGGCCGGATCGGGGCTCCAGGCCGAGGGTGGGTGCACAGGGCGGTTGCCCCTTCCCACACCCAGCCCGCCGGCCGGGGGACGCTGGTGCAGGGCCCGGCACCGTCCGCCCCCCCACCTCGCCGCAGGGCCAGAAGCCTCGGGCTGCAGTGGACGGACCCTCCCTGGCCTGGGCATCGGCTGCCGGAGCCCCCCGGCTGCGGATGGGGCGCGCAGAGTGATGCTGAGCAGGCAGAGAAGCGGCCCCCCGACCCCCTTCCCCGGGCGCGCGGTAACCGAGCATCCACCGGGGGTGGCTGAGAACGGGAAGGCTCCGGGACCCTCCTCACGCGGCGGACTTGGGACGGGGGGCTCGGCAGGCCCCCCCCCCGCACCGCCCCCCAGCCCGCCCCCGGTGTCCCCGGGGCTCCCAGGGCCGCGCTCTGCGGCAGAGCCCCCGGGGGGGTGGGGGGTGCGAAGGGGTACGGGGTGGGATGGCTGTAACAGAACAGTAAGCGAGGGGAGCTGCGGGTGGAGCCCGCGGGGGTCTCGGGGGCTGCGACTCACCGTATCGGGCGGGCTCAGCGCGGCCCCGGCGCGGCGCTGCCGGACTGCGGCGCGGGGGGAGCTGCGGGAGGGACTGCGGGTGTCGCCATCTTGGTGCGCTCCCGGCGCTCCCCCCCGCCCGGCCCGGCCCCCGCCCGCCCCGCGCGCGCCGCAGGGGGGCGCTCGAGAGACACCGAGCGAGGGGCGGGGGGAGCGGGGAACCCCCGGCCCTGGGCATCGTCACTGCCGTGCCCATCGTCATCATCATCATCCCTGTGCCCATCACTGCCATCATCCGTGTGCCCATCGTCATCATCATCCCGGTGTCCATCATCGCCATCATCCCGGTGTCCATCATCATCATCATCCCGGTGTCCATCATCATCATCATCCCGGTGTCCATCGCTGCCATCATCATCCCTGTGCCCATCGCTGCCATCATCATCCGTGTGTCCATCACTGCCATCATCATCCCTGTGTCCATCACTGCCATCATCATCCCGGTGTCCATCGCTGCCATCATCATCCCTGTGCCCATCGTCATCATCATCCCGGTGTCCATCACTGCCATCATCATCCCGGTGTCCATCGCTGCCATCATCATCCCGGTGCCCATTGTCATCATCAACCCGGTGTCCATCATCGTCATCATCCCTGGGTACATCACTGCCATCATCCCTGTGTCCATCACCATCATCCCTGTGTCCATCACTGCCATCATCCGCGTGCCCACCGCCATCGTCATCCTTGTGTTCATCACCATAATCCCCGTGTCCATCACTGCCATCATCATCCGTGTGCCCGTTGACACCACCATCCCTGTGTCCATCGCCATCATCATCCCTGTGTCCATCGCCATCATCATCCCTGTGCCCATCGCCATCATCATCGTCCCTGTGCCCAGCACCATAACCCCTGTGCATTTCAGGAGCACCCCCCGGGATTCCAACTAGGACACCCCAGCACTGCCGGAGCTGCACACCAGAAACACTTCAAGGACACCCTGGCCCAGGGGGTGTTGATTTGGTTTGTGTGAGGGATCCCTGAGCTAGGAGCATAACGAATAAATAGGTCGACACCCAAGAGGGGTGTGAGTAGGGATAAGAAACCACCAAAAAATTCCTGATGGACCTCAGTGATCCTACCAGAGCCCAGGAGAGATGTAATCCGAGGGGAGAGACAAAGTCCTGCAAAACGGAGTGACACTTCCGCAGATTGTCCCTGCACCCTTTGGATTGGCATCAGGACCATCCGGCTCATTTCCCACTCCAGGTGAAAAGGAATCCCTGCAAAATGCACATGTTCAGAGTCTGTGTTTTGATTTTGCTCATCTGAGAAATGTGAATAAAGAACTTCCTTCCTCACATAGCAATGAGAAAAAGTTATTCCTGGATGTTTATAAAACATGGGATCTCCTCAGCAAGGAGAAACCAAGTGTCCCTGGGTCAGACACTGAAATATTTAAGTATTTAAATATATTAAAGTATATTTATATTAGAGTCACAGAATGGTTTGGGTTGAAAGGGACTTTAAAGGTCATTCCATTCCACCCCTGCCACAGGCAGGGACACCTCCCACTATCCTAGGTTGCTTCAATCCCCATACAACCTGGCTTTGGACACTTCCAGGGATAAGGCAGCCCCAGCTTCTCTGGGCAGTATGTGCCAGGACCTCACACTCTCTATTATATTTAAATACCAAAGTAATGTAATATTTAAATACTAAAGTATTTAAAGTCTTTATCTGCCTTGTAAAGCAGATGAATATTACAACTGCAGTTATTAACTGATTTTTTCTCACCTGTAATCAGAACAGTAAATTAAGAAATAACATACACTCTTCCTTGGGTTAAAGAAAGCAGCAATTCCCAGGACTTAGGCAGCAGAGTCGGAATTCTGGAGCTGAGCCCTGTGCTGGCTCTGTAAGGAGCACACAGCTGCTCAGGAATTTAAAAAAAAATTAAAACTGTTTGATAAGAACCCTGCCTTTTCCTTCTTTCATCCTAACAGCCCTCACATCTTCTTCCCCTTCGGTGCAGTGACTTCTACTAACATGTTACACCTGTGCTTAAACTCTGCATTTTCTACTCTTCCTCCAACATGAATTACACCTTTTAAACACAGGAGTTTCATTCGGAATGATTTCCAGGAAAACTGCTCCAGGATGCCAGGAGCAGGTGCGGTTTCCTTGGCCACTTTAACCATTTCTATGACTCCCTGCAGCACAGCAGCAAGGAATTAAAACCAGATATAAAATGAGATTATAATAAAATATTCCATTACTGCCTGTATTTTGTGTTTCGCCTATAAAACACAGAGTAATTAAAGGTTGGACTCAGTCTTGGAGGTCTTTTCCAACCTAAATGATTCTGTGATTTCCATTGTTCAATCTGTTTGTAGTTGCCACGAGGTGGAGGCATGAAGATACAAGAGAGCTCATTAATAAAGCACCTAATTACTCCTGGGTTTAATTTGCTTTATTTCCACCAGAGGGAGGAGGAGACACGCTGGTGGCATTCCCAGGAAAACAAAACTCGAACGCAAGCCCCAGCAGAAATGTTCCAAGGTAATTAGGGACCACTCCTCCCGAGGTTATTAGGGTTCCTGAATCCTCCTGCCACCTGCAGCAGAGCTGTCACCTGTTAATGGCTGATCTACGCTGCCATCAAATCCTTCAGAAAGCCCCGGTGACTGCAAAGTTGACAAAGTTTTCCAGAATGTGTTCATAGAGTGGTCCTTAAGTCAATAAAACCAAAACCCCACATGCTGCATGTAGAACTAATGAATTAATAAATTGTTTTACCTCTGTCTATGATTCCCATTGAAGATCTGGAAGATCACTGGGAGCCTGTTCTTGCATACCAAAGGATTTAAGGTGTCCTTGAAATGCAAAGACTGAAAACTGCTGTTCAGAGAGAGCATGGAGCTGCTAAGCAAACCCAGCCACTCACAGCGGCTGGAAAAGCAACTCCCTAACAACTGCTTGAACTGAAATGTTAACTAAACCCCTAATGAAATTCCTGCAGAGATCCAGAGCTCGGCTGCACTTCTGAGGGCAGCACAGGCTGCTTTAAGAGACGTGACTGTACCCGGAACTGCTGAGCAGCAAACGAGGGCAACTTGGAGAACTTTGCCAGGGGTTACACACAAAGTTGTGCTGCCCATTTTGTCCTGGCTCGGGAACAAACTGGCAGCTCCTCCCCTCCCAGTTAGGGCACTTTGGTCACTGCTTGGCTGCACCTGCACTGTTCTGTCCTCGCCTGTGACCGGACTCAGAAATCAGCTGGAGAAAAGAGTGGACCAGGAGCAACCCCAGGAGCTGCACTTACTTTGAGAGGAGCATGGCAAGTGCATGAACGCGGTTCTGTCCGAGCTCCCAGAGCTCTAACACACAGGAGAAGCAGTTCTGCTCTGTGCGGATCCTCTGCCCGTGCTGAAAATGCCTGAGGCCGGTGCAAGCGTCCTCCTGCTTCGTGCTTGCCTGGCACTGCTAGCCTTGCCCATCTACGTGCTGTCCTTCCTGGGCATGTGGGAGTCTTTCTGCAAGAAGGTCTTTTTCCCTTTCATCTTAGACAAGATTTGTACAGTTCACGACAAGAAATCTAAGAAGCATAAGCAGGAGCTATTCTGTAATCTCCCTGACTTCAGGGGCCCCTCAGGGGAGCTGAAGGTGCTGGAGATTGGCACTGGCAGTGGCGCCAACTTCCAGTTCTACCCACCGGGCTGCAGAGTCATTTGCACCGACATCAACCCCCACTTCCAGGAGAGCCTCTCCAAAAGCATGAAGAAGAACCAGCACCTCCACTATGAGCGGTTCCTGGTGGCTGCGGCAGAAGACCTGCGCCAGGTGCCCAGCGGCTCTGTGGACGCTGTGGTTTGCACCCTGGTGCTCTGCTCCGTGAACAGCGTCAGCAGCACCCTGAGGGAAGTGCTCCGGGTGCTCCGGCCGGTGAGTACCCAGACAAAACCTTTATTACTACCTTTAACATCTACTCCAGAGGCACCACGCCACAAGGAAAGGGAAAATAAGTGAAAAAGAGTTGGTTTCAGCTTAAAACCCAGACCCAGGGTGGTTCCTACAACCACTCTGTATGGCTGAGTGCTGCAAAGGGTACTGGACAGACTGGTTTAGGCTTAGAAGTAGAACCCTAAAAGCAACATTCTGTTAACTAAAAGCACTTACAAAGTGGCAATCACAGTCCACAGTCCATTAGTGGTGTTGTCCCTCCCCACTCACCTGATTTTCCTTGGGTGGGAAGCTCTATCTATGCCTTTATCAAGGCATAAAATCTCATTTTAAATGAACTGCTTCAGCCTCTATGAAGTGGAACTGCTCTACCCGTAAGACCAGACCAGTCTAATTAAACACCTTATTTCCCTGGAGTTACTAATGAGCTGCAGACTAAAACCAGCTGGTTTGTTGGGGTATTTTTGTGACAGACTTTCAGCCTTCAAAGGACATTTTCATAGAACCATGGAATGGTTTGGGTTGGGAGGGACCTTAAACATCATCTTGTTCCACCCCTGCCATGGGCAGGGACACCTTCCACTATCCCAGGTTGCTCCAAGCCCCATCCAGCCTGGCATTGGACACTTCCAGGGATGGGGCAGCCACAGCTTCCCTGGGTGACCATCCCCACAGAGAGGATTTTCATCCCAATATCTCATCTAACCCTGCCCTCTGTGAAAAACTTATGGGTTGGAGCAGGATTTATACATTTATCTTGGTTTCTTTTGATTAAAAACAGTCATGTTAGCAACTAATTGAAACAAAACCACAACAAACTATTGCTGGAATAAAAGAGGGATCAAATAAGTAAATTCTTTGTGCTTTTTGAATGGGCATTTTGAATCTCTGCACATTTCCTTCTTTCACTAATTCCAATTAACAGAGGGAAGGGAAAAAGGGAAAAGGGACGGGAGGGGGTGGTGGTGGGAGCCGCTTGGCATGACCCCCACACCCGCTGTAAGAAGACTCTCTGTTCCCAGGGAGGAGCTTTCTATTTCTTGGAGCACGTGGCCGCTGAGCATTCCAGCTGGAAATATTTTTGGCAGCAGGTCTGTTACCCGACTTGGAAGCTCATCTTTGCTGGATGCTGCCTCACGAGAGAGCTATGGAAGAATCTGGAAGAGGCCAAGTTCTCAGAGCTGAAGATAAAACACATAAATGTGGCACTGCCCTGGACACCCATAGCGCCACACATTGTGGGGTACGGGGTGAAGTAACCCCTGCCCTGGCCCCTTTCCCCCAAAATTCCTCCTCGTGACCAACACACCCAGCATGACACAACCTCCTCCGCAAGTGCCCATATCAGTGACACAGTGAATTAAGTGTCAGGTGAGAACGGAGGGGCAGTTTTATGAACCTCTCTGAATCACACAATCAGCAAGGCTGGAAAAACCCTTTTGATCAGAGCTCAAAACTTAACCCAGCACCAGCACCATGTTCACCACTAAACCATGTCCCCAAGTGCCACATCCACACGTTTTTTGAACACTTCCAGGTGACTCCACCACTGTCCTGGGCAGCCTGCGGCACGGCCTGACGGCCCTTTCCACAAAGAAATCTTTTTTCCTATCTAATTAAACCTCCCCTGGTGCAACCTGAGGCTGTTTCCTTCATGAAGCCCTGGCACCGCTGACCTTGCCTTGCTGGAGCCCAGCGCAGCCAGGGAGGATCCCAGGACAACAAAAACCAGCCCAGGAGGCAGAAAATAAATGCTTATAATGGAAGGGGACTGTCGCTTGTGCCTGGTTGACTCTGGAATGGGGCTCCCTCAGGTGCTCCATATCACTGGGGCTCCATCGGGCCTGCTGCCCCTTCCCCATGCCCCCTCATGGCTGTTCCTGTTCACCTGATGGAGCCTGAACCCCCAAACCTGACCCTTGGCTCCGGTGAGGGCGAGACCCCTGACCCACGGCTCAGGGCTGAAAACCTTAATCCTTTGCCGAGGTGAGAGTGAGACCCCTGACCCTCTGACCAGGTGAGGGGCAAGACCCCTGGACCTCTCCCCAGGTGAAGCTGAGCCCCCTGACCCTTTGTTAAGGTGAGGGTGAAACCCTTGTTTTGCCCAGGTGAAGCTGAGCCCCCTGCCCCTTTGTTAAGGTGAGGGTGAAACCCTTGTTTTGCCCAGGTGAAGTTGAGCCCCCTGACCCTTTGTTGAGGGTGAAACCCCTGATCCTTGGCCCAGGCGAGGGTTCCCTGACGGAGCGCTCGCTGAGGGCACGGCCGCCCCTCCCGCCCCTCACCGGCTCCCCCTCGCCGCGCTCCCGCGCCGTCCCCGCCGCCCCAACGGCCCCGAGGCAGCGCCGACCGTTCCCCCCGGGGCTGCCCTCAGCCCCCTCAGGCCGCGCAGCCATCTTCGCCCCGGGACGGCCATGCAGCGGGCGCGGCCCGCGGTGACGCTGCTGCTGCTGTTGCTCGCGGGGGCCCTGCCCGGGGGGGCGGCCCCGAGGCACACCGTCGATGGTACCGGGACCCAGCGGGACCCTCGGGGCCGGGCCGGGCCGGAGGGATCGCGGGCGGCGAGTTGGGAACAGCCTGAGCGGAGCGGGGCGCGGGGGGCGGACGGAAAAACTTCGTTTACACCGAAATGTGGTGAATTCGTAAAACAGCAGCGACTGAGCGTGCTTAACCGCAAATCTATACACAAGAAATACACCTGAATCACATAAATACAAGTATTTCATAGCAGCTGAGAAGTCCCGGGATCCCCAGACGCCGGGATCTGTGAGGCAGCGAGTCTTGCAGTACAAAGATCCATGGAATGGTTTTGGCTGGAAGGGAGGGACCTTAAAGTCCATTCTGTTCCACCCGTGCCATGGGCACAGACACCTTCCGCTATCCCAGGTTGCTCCAAGCCCCGTCCAACCTGGCCTGGGACATTTCTAGGGATGGGGCAGCCTCAGCTTCTCCGCACAGCCTGTGCCAGGGTCTCACCACCCTCACAGGGAGGAATTTCTTCCCAATATCCCATCTAGACCTGCCCTCTGGCAGGTTAAAATTATTCCCCCTTGTCCTGGCACTCCAGGCCCGTGTAAATAGTCTCTCTTCATCTTTCCTGCAGCTCCTTCAGGCGCTGGAAGGCCTTAGTTAGGTCAACATGAAGCTTCTCTTCTCCAGGCTGGACAGTCCCAATCCTCCCAGCCCTTCCTCACAGCAGAGCTGCTCCATCCCTCTAAACAACTCGGCGGCCTCGTCTCCAACAGGTCCATGTCCTTCCTGTGCTGTGGTAATGGTGGAGATTAAAAACCCCAAACCAAACCAAAATTTAAAAAATAAAACAGGAAACCACCACTACCACTAAGACCCACCAGAACCCCCAAAACCCAACCAAACAAAACCCTCAAAACAGCAGAAAAAAACCCCACCAATAAACCCCAAGCGCCCAAAAACACCACCCCAAAAGCTCAGTTTTGCCCTCCAGGTGCTCTAAGGTGGTGTCCCCTGTGTTTTGCAGAGTGTCAGCAGCAGCTGCCGCTGGCCCGGACTGCCGTGTCCTGGATCGTGGGCGGCCACGAGGCTCCGGAGGGCGCGTGGCCATGGGTCGTGAGCCTGCAGGTGCTGCGCGGTGGTGTCCGCTTCATGCACCTGTGTGGCGGCGTCCTGCTGAGCCGGAGAGCTGTGCTGACCGCTGGGCACTGCGTCGATGGCAGGACGTACGTACTGGGACTGACCCCTGGGCACCACAGCTGAACGGCAGCCCAGGGATGCCTGGCTGGGGAGAGGTAGGGGGGGTGGGAAAGGAGGCCAAGGGCACCCGGGTTGTGTCAGTCAGCGTGGCCAAAGGAGCAGGGCAGGGATTGTCCCCCTGTGCTGGGCACTGTGAGGCACTCAAGTGCTGCGTCCAGTTCTGGGCGCTCACAGCAAGGAAGACATTGAGGGGCTGGAGCATGTCCAGGGCCAGGAAGAGAGCTGGAGAAGGGGCTGGAGCACAGGTTTGACTGAAAAAATCTCCAAGACCATCGAGTCCAACCTGTGACCGAGCCCCACCTTGTCGCCAGACCAGAGCACCGAGTGCCACCTCCAGTCATTCGCTGGCCACCTCAAGGGATGGGGAGGCAGTCAATATCAGGAATAATCAGTCAAGAATCAGAAGTTAACATCAAGAAGTGTTGGCTGTGGCATTCTGGCCTGGCCCAGAATGACCTGGGTTGTTTCTAATAAAGGGCCATTTGATTTTGATTTATAGAATCATAGAATGGGATGTTTGGGTGAGATCTTCTTGTCCAACCCCTAACTCTGGGCTTTCCCAGCTCTGGACTATTCACCCCAGCCTAGTGTTGGGATCATGGCTGGGGAAGGAGCTGCTCCCTGCGGAACAGCAGTTGGAGCAGAAGGACCCTCTCTCATACCAGGTTTTCCGCTCTCTTCCCCAGCCCACTCTCCCAAAATAGCTTGGGTTGCTATGTCATTTCCACAGAGCTCTGATTTTTCTGGTTAATAGAATTTTCTGAACCACTAAAACTCACCAGAAGATGTTGTGATATTTAGATTACAAACACTCCAATTCATCAGTTTTAACACTATTTCCCGTTTTCTTGTTTATCAGAACCAACAATTTGGCACTTAATTTTTTTTTTTAAATTTAATTTTTTTAACTCCACTTAACAGCAACTCTGGAGCATTTCAGCTCCCAGCACTGGTCTCTTTTTCAGCCTTTACCACAGTTGCACAATCTGCATCAGCTGACATCAACTGTGTTGACACAACCATGACCTGGCGGAAAGTAAACTGTAAAATCAGCAAACTTTGGAATTTTATCCTTTACCAGGACTTTGTCACATCAGCTCCCCATTTGCATTTAACAAACATTTATTTGCAATATAAAGCCTCTTTCTATTATCAACTTAATTTTTACCTAATTTTGGAGGTTAATTTGAATTTTATAGCTCATCCCAGGCCAAATTAAAATCTCACTTATTAAAGATTTTTTTCAACATACTGGACTAGAAATTAGGTCTGAATTACTCTACCCCTATTTCTAAATTTAATATTAATTTGATAGTCATTATTTTTACTTCTGGATAGTGGATTTCCCAGGTCTTGGTACAAGCAAAGTCTTTATGAGCATTGTGGGGATGAGCCTCCTTCCTTTATGCCAAATAAAACCATGTTTTTAGCCTTTCCAGACTAATATCTCCTGGTGGCCTCTGCTGAGATGGGGTGGGAGGCAAAATCTGGGTGTCATCTTAAACCCTTAATCTGAATTTTCCTTAACAGTCACAACCATCAATAGGCAGCGTTCACATGGACAGAATGGTAATGAGGCAAATTTGTTCCAGAAAATATTTACTATGGCATTTTCAATGTATATTCCTAAAGGTGCATAAGCAAAAGAAAATAGGATTAGATGGGATATTGGGAAGAAATTCCTCCCTGAGGGTGGTGAGGCCCTGGCACATGTTGCCCAGAGCAGCTGGGGCTGCCCCATCCCTGGAAGTGTTCAAAGCCAGGTTGGACAGAGCTTGGAGCACCCTGGGACAGTGGAAGGTGTCCCTGCCCATGGCAGGGGGTGGAACGGGAGGAGGTTTAAGGTCCCTCCAAGCCAACCCAATCCATCCCAACCCATTTCAGGATTCCGTGATTCTATGAAAACAAACAGTTAAAACAATGTAAAACCCATGTGAATTCTCTCGTAGGGATCCATGTTCCTGGCGAGCTGTTCTGGGCGTGCACAACCTTCAAAAACATGGTTCACACACAGCTAAAAGAAGGATCAGGAGGATCATTCTGCACTCAGAGTTCAAGAGAGAAACTTTTGAGAATGACGTTGCAGTGTTTGAGCTGAAGTCGGCAGTGCGGTACAGCCTCTACATCCAGCCCATGTGCCTGCCCCCGGCTCCCCTGATCCTGCCCATGGAGAACAGCTCCGACTGCTACATCAGCGGCTGGGGACGCACGGCTGAGAAGGGTAATGAGCTCTGGCCACGGCTGAGCACATTCTCACCCACACACTCAAGATCCCTGAATTTATAAACTCACTTTGCACTTGATTCTTAGAGGCCTTTTCTGACCTTCCAAGGGGGAATGGCACCAAACTGACAGAGGACAGGTTCATCTTAGATATTAGGAAGAAATTCTTCCCTGTGAGGGTGGGGAGGCCCTGGCACAGGTTGCCCAGAGAAGCTGGGGCTGCCCCATCCCTGGAAGTGTCCAAGGCCAGCTTGGATGGGGCTTGGAGCAACCTGGGACAGTGGAAGGTGTCCCTGCCATGGCAGAGGGTTGAACTGGATGATCTTTAACATCCCTCCCAACCCAAACCATTCTATGATTCTAACTAGATTTGCTCAGGTTATGGTCTCCTCACACATCATCATTTAACTCTGCAGTGACGATCTGCTTTCAGGGGTTTTCCATCACAAGCACATTAGACCCACACAGCTGTAACCACAGGAGTACATTTCCCAGCCTTTCTTTCAAGTATAACATGAAAAAAAAGGAAAACAAACTCACCAGATTTCAGATTCATGGTGCAGGTCAACAGGGGCTGCTGGCAACAGTTACATTTTTGAAAAGCAACAATTCTGATGCTACATGTTGTGAACCGAGGGGTCCCCATGGGATTTATGAATGGCTACACCCCCTCCAGTTCTCTCTTTACTCCCACTGGGCACAAATCCGATGCCAGTTGGTGTCGTGCGTTGTGTGTGGGAGTTACGGGGTCAGCTGGGATTGTATGAGCCTGTTGGTAAGTCAACTCTGACACTTTGAGCAAGGCAGGTGTATTATCATTGTTGCTTCTTGAGGAAGAATTGCAAAATCTATGACAAACCCAAGTCTGCAAACCCTTAACCCACTCCACTTTCAATCCATTGGGAGCAGGCAGTATGTGTCACATCCATGTCTGAACGTGTCCAGGAACACGCCTAGGCTGGCAAAATAGAAAAAAGCACAGTAAAATTGCTATGCACCCCAATGTATTTCACCTTTCTAAATTCTGTCTCCATTCAAGGTAAAATCTCACCTGTGCTAAAAGAAGCCCAAGTGGAAATCCTCCCTCCCAGCCTGTGTAACAGCTCCCAGGGATACGCAGGGCTCTTGGACAACAACGTGCTCTGCGCCGGCGCCTGGGCTGGGGGCACCGACAGCTGCCAGGTGAGAAGGGAGGTCGTGTCCCACCTGCCTCAGTGGAACTCCCAAGCCAGAGGCTCAGTGGCATCATGATTTGTAGCATAATTAATTAAAACAGCAGAAATACTAACTGGGAAACATGTCAAATGCAAAGGAAGCATCATAAAAGTGATGGCAAAGCAAAAACACCTCAAAAACATACACAAAGAATTTGGTGATATTGTAAAGATAACAGGAATAAGTGAACAAAATGGAAGGATAAAGAATGCAATGTATTTATGCCACAAAGGTGTCAGTAAATTATGTAAGACACAAAACATTGGACAGACATGTGTCACTGTACCATGGAGTGTGTATGAAGCACACGAGTGTCTCACCTGTTCTTACGCTGGAGAGCAGCATTGGACAGGGATATGGCTCAGGGATGGGGCATGATTTTAGTCTAAATGCTGAGCAATCACCACCCCGTTCTCGGAAAAGCCAGTTCTCAGGTCCAAAGCACTGGCAGAGGCTGCAGCACCAGCTGGTAGATGGAGATATTTCTAATTAAACCCCATAATGTATCCTAAGTGCTTTGTCTGATACACTTCCTGCTTCTCTCAGCAGTTTTCTCTGATCAGGTGACACTGCCAAGACACAGAATGTGTGTTCCTTTCTGTGTCTCTTGGAGCTTCCGCACTGTGTGGACAACACATTCCCCAATTAAGTGAGGAGTGAAGGTTTAGGCATGAAAAGGTGCAGAGAGAGAACAGAACCTGAGTTAAAAGATACCGGAGCAGTGCAGGCCTGGGGCTCTGGTCAGTGCAGTGTCTTGACCAGAATCAGGAGGAATTTCTCCACAGAAAGGGCTGTCAGGCACTGGAAGGCGCTGCCCAGGGAGGTGGTGGAGTCCTCATCCCTGGAGGTGTCCGAGGAAGGCCTGGACATGGCACTCAGTGCTCTGGTCTGGGTGGCAGGGTGGGGATCCAGCACAGGTTGGACCTGATGGTCTTGGAGGGCCTTTCCAACCTCAGGGATGCTGATTCCATGTCTTTCAGCATCACCAGATTTACCTTGTGTTGTCCATGTGCTACTGCCCATGTAGTTCCTGTCATTGTTACTGTCCAATTAAATGAACTGCTTAAAATAAATCTAAAAAATAGACTTATTACTGCCTGAATGGTTTCCTGGAAGGAGTTACATGCTACTGGTTTTTGTGGTGTTCATTTGTAGGGTGACAGCGGGGGCCCCTTGGTGTGTTACCACCCTGACGCTGACAAGTACTACCTCATTGGCATCGCCAGCTTTGGGGTTGGCTGTGGCCGCCCCAAATATCCTGGGATCTACGTCCGCCTGTCTCAGTACAGAAAATGGATAAAAGCAAAACTTCTGTTGACTAACGAGACTTGGAACCCTGTGAGCACCACACTCACCATCCTCCTGACCGTGGCACACGCAGTGCTCGCGCAGACTTTGTAGAGGGGCAAACCATCGTGTCATCCTCTCGGAGGTCTGTTCTGCCTGGGAAAGCTCGGAAAAACAAGCTCCCTCCTGACTCACAATAAAACCAAGAGCCAAAGGATAAGCACTTACTTTTTAGGAGTCATGTTTGCAATTGTATTTTCTGTTTCCTGCCTCTGCTTTGGCACTAATAAGGAAAATTGAATACAGAAATGTTATCAACTGGAAACACTTTCTTCCCACCCTACTTCTGTGCTTTTCCAGCCACCAGGTTTAATATACTCGGCGATGCCACCAGGGTTTGGGGATGGCAGATGCTCCCTCTGCCGGGTAAAAACCAGCAGAGCACACAGAGGTTTTAATTAACCATTTAATTAACCAAACCTTAACTGTGGCTCAGCTAATTGAAAACTAAGAAGGTTAAAAAAACCCTGCAGGAAGGTAAAAGCTGTTCTGCAAACATGATTTTTAGCCCTGGCAGGTGTATAGAAGTGCTGTTTCATCCACTAAAACTGACTGTTATTTATTCCTGACTGCCATATGACCCAATGCCACACCTGGTCAGCACCTCTGCAGCTCTACCTTCATTAAAAATAAGTAGGGACATCAGAATTATAATATTTTGGCGACTTCATTTACCAAGATCAAAATTTGCAACCATTAATTGTTTCAACAAGCATTCACGATTCATGGAAAGCACAGACTGTTTGGAAGCAACCAGCAGAACAGCACCAGCTGCCGCAACCCTTACCCTCAGGAATGAGATTTTACTCTTTAAAATTGAGATTTTAAAGTAAATCCAAACTAAGAACTTCATGATCAGTGATTAAAGAGCAAACTTGTGTTACTGTTTAATATTCCCATGATAAAAAATCAGCTGTTCTTTCCAAGACACTATTTTAAGAGTATAAAAATTGACTCCTGGTGTGTCTGGCAGGACAGGTGCTTCCCTTGCTGAATACAAGAAGAATTGGCCACCAGGTTTTTACAGTCTTAACACTTGATAGTTTTTGTTTATTATTATTCCATATTACAAAAGAAAAAGGAGAACACACAGTGAGGATCAGCTACCACAGAGTTCCCAAATTAGTTCACAACTGTAGGTCAAACTCTCTCACACATGCCAGGTAACACACAGCTGAGGAGAGAAAGGTCCAATTCTCTGAGGTGCATGTTCCAGGCACATTCCAGGCTGTTTAATGTTCCTGAAATTCCACCAAAGAAGCAGGAAACACCGACACCTCTCCAGGAGCAGCTCCCTCAGTTTAGGACTTTCCCAACCTTATTTCTGATGTGTCACAAAGCTCTTTTTTGACATAATGGCAACCAGGAGTCACACTCCAGCCTGGCCTAAAGGAAATGTACTGGGACTCGTGTCCACAACAATCAGAGACTTAGGAACTTCAGGGAAAAAGAAAACTTTTTTAGCCCACGAACCAGGAGACTGTGGAATGCAGATTCCTCATGGCAAAGAGCTCTGCTTGCTACAAGTCCATTAAGTCCCAAAGGAGTAAAATCAAAAATACTGATTGACCATGGGATAAGCATTACACATCCAGGGAGGGAGCACAGCTTGGAATTCCATCCAGATCCGAGCTAGCACGACACACATGGAGCTCTAACACCGTGGAACAGCACAGTCCATAGTGTAATTCCCACTGACAGAACTGGAAGCAGGATTCAATCCCAGCTATGGAAATGGTTTATTACTCATGCAAGAAGCACTGCAGTCACCTACAGCACCTGCCTCAGACCACGGCCTGACCACCGGGACCATGGCTTGACCACCAGGGTCACATCTTTCCCAGGACCCTGTCCTGCCCACCAGGCCCTCAGCCAGACAGCTCTGGGCATCTCCAAGAACGGAGATTCCCCAGCCAAAGGAGTCCTGATCATGTCAAACTTTTGATTTTCTCCTGAAACAAATTAAAATTGTACAAACTGGACTCTCTGACACGATGAGATCTAGTGTGCAGATGTTGTCAACTGCGGGGAGAAAAAAGCCCTAATTTCTTTTTTTTTTGCTCTTTTTTCCCCCAATACTCTTTAGCATCCATTTTTTTTGCAAGTTGCCTACAGACATACAAAATTAATTCAAGTATCTCCTACACCAAAGAGGATCTCATTTGACTTTGTACTATCCATAAAAATATATCCTTGAAAATCTGGTTCACAAAATATTTCATTTGGTTACTAAAATGAAAGATATAAACTGTCAAAATATGTATAGAAACTCAATTTCAAATTTTGTAAAGATCACAATTTAGCTACAAAATATACCAACCATCTCCCCGTTTGCAATATAATATTTGCTTACAAAGACACCATTACTTTGCAAAATAGCTCCTACCTTACAAAATTAGGCTGGAAATTGTAATTTTGCACTACTTCCAGCAATAAACCAGAGACTAGAACCTCATAACCCTTTGGTATAGATCTTCAATTTTTTACTACCTCATTTTTCTTCTTTTTGGTTTCATGTTCCAAAGCCCAGGAGAATCCCCAGCCAGGACAAGCACTGAGTGTTTAATTGTAGATATTATCAGCACGTAATTTAATTTTCAATGATTGATGTTTCTCAAGCCCAGAACTAAGAACAAACTCTTGTGAAATTAAACTTTCAGAAGTTTAATCTCAGAAATTCTTCAGAACTTTTGTCAACAGTCCTTGTCCCTCACACTGTGCATCAAAATCATTAATGTGTTGAATTCTCTAAGAAAATCAACACAATTTTCTGTGCCTCAGACATTTCCAGGACCAGGCCTCTCACTGCCTTCTGCAGATCCTTCCCCCATCTGATAAACACGGCAAACATGGAAAAAAATCATCCCAACTTTTTAAATTGTCATCTGAGAAACAGTAAAAACATAATTTATACCTCGAGCAAAGTATCAGCATTTTTATCATCTGCACCTGTAAATACCAACTTACAGGTTAAAATAAAAATATTTACAGACAAATGACTGAAGGAAAAAGGATTGAAAAAGAGTAAGAAATCAAAACATACACTGGTTATAAACGTTACTAATAATGTCAGCTATGGCAAGGATTCTGTTTCATCCATGTTTTCTTTGCAATCAAATTTTGCCTCCCTTATTAGAGGTATTTGTAGGAATTTTCAAAGAAAATCTCATCACCTGCCTCGCCACTCGTGACTGTTCTTCTGCTGTAGCTGCAATCTTGAATTTATCAGTTTCCAGTTGTGCCAGCAGGAATTTTGGTGAGGTTTTCTTGTTTCCTGTTTGTATTTTGTCACCAACATGTTGTAAATAAAATCTATAGAGTCTTTGAGCTGTGAAATCTAGGTAGAAAAGTTTCATTTTTGACCTTTCATCTAGTTAAAAAAATTCAGTATAAAAAAAGAATTCTCCTCTGATATTTCACCAGTCCCCAATGGTTTTTACCTTCTCTTCTTACACACTTTTATGACAGTAAAGATCTTTCAAAGTTTTTAGCTCTTCAATTAGAGTTTTGTTCTGATTTTCCAGGACTGCCACTCGATTTTCCAAACATTTCACATACTCCTTCTTCTTCCTACGGCATTCCCGGGCAGCTTCTCTGCAACAGACAAGCAAAGTTCTTGATTTTAGATGTGAGATCTATTTTCTGAACATCACAATACTGACCAATGGAAAAGAGCTGGAAGTGCAGTCAGGAGCAAAACCAAGCCAAAACTGCCTGAGGGGAGCAGGAAATTCAGCAGATCTGGTAACACACACGGCAGCCAATCTGCAGGGAAAATCCAATTTTGGTCTCTCCACACTGTGAGACTCAAGGGAGTGTGTTGTCTGGGTCACAATTTCCCATGTTTGGGTCACAATCTCCCACAAGCCCAGGTATGCTCAGGTGGGGAAGGAGGCCAAGGGCACCTGGGCTACAACAGCTGAGGTGTGGGCACAGGACCAGGGCAGAGACTGTCCCCGTGCTGGGCACTGCTGAGGCCCCTCCAGTTCTGGACTGTGACTGCAAGAGAAACACACAGGCTGGAGCCTATCCAGAGACAGCAATGGAGCTACGTAAGGGTCTGGAGCACTCCCAGAGAGGAGAAGGGTCTGGAGAATGCCCGAGGGAGCTGGGGGGGCTCAGCTTGGAGGAGGCTCAGGGGAGACCTTCTCCCTCTCCCCAGCTCCCTGACAGGAGGGGGCAGCAGGGGGGTCAGGCTCTGCTCCCAGGGAACAAGAGGAAATAGCCTCAAGCTGTGCCAGGGGAGGTTCAGTTGGGACATCAGGAGGAATTTCTTCATGGAAAAGGCTGTCAGGCACTGGAAGGGGAGGTGGTGGACCAGGGAGGTGTCCAAGGAAGGACTGGACATGGCACTCAGCACTCTGGTGCTGGCTGTCACAGGCTGGACTTTATGATCCTGGAGGTCTTTTCCGACCTCAGTGATTCCACAATCTCAGCACATTAAACTCACCAACCTGAGCAGCTCAGGTGCACTCACGTACCTGTTCTTCATCAGCCTGATCTCTCGTTTCAGCTGTGGATCATCTGTCTTGCTCGTCTGCGATGTCAGCGTGACGGGGGACGTCATCACCACGGTCTGGGGCAGGGAGGAGGTGGTGGGCGTGGTGCGGATTTGGTACGTCTGCATGTCTCCAGAGGCAGCTAGGTGACACCAAACGGGGCAGCGTTAGCAGGTGACACTCTCGGTGACAGGGCTGTAACCTTGTCCCCAGGGTACTCACTCTGAACCACCACCTGGTTGCTGGGCACCAGGATCTGCTGCCCGTCTGAGGTCTGCGCGTACTGCAGGATGGTGGTCCCGGGCTGGGAGCCGCCGGCGTTGGCCATGGTCAGTGTCTGAAGGCCCTGCACCCCGTCTGCCCCCGGCCCTGCCAGCTGCAGCCCATTGGCTGCGATGGCAACTGCGAGGGAAGGCACATGGACAACAGAATTTGTAGCTGTACAGTCTTGTTTTAACATGCAAAAATTAAAATTACAAAGCACTGAGTTTATCTGAAGTCTGTAGATACCAGTTACTTCTAGGTAATAATTTTATTGACTACTAGATAACAACCAACTTTTGTCCTTCATCTTAATCAAATATTTAACAAAATCTCTGTTTTGAGGCAAACTGAATAAAAACTGTGCCAATATTTTTGGTAACGTACTGTACTGTCCAGTGCTTGTCTGGTAGATGGGCGTGGGAACAGACATGGAGGTGACAGTGGAGACCCCAGGACTTTCCTCATCTCCTTTTCTATCCCGTGTGTCTTCAGAAGAAAGATCTTTCAAAATTTTTCTGTGAAAAAAGGGGTCTGACATTTGACAACACTCCTCACTTCAGTAAAATGATACAACTGAGTAAAATTACAGCTGGTGAACATTTTGCCCTGTACAAAATCCTGCTGAGGCCAATCTCCAGTTAGTGGAGTCAAAGTTTCCTCACAGCAATGATGGCTCAGGATGTTCAGTGCATTAACACATTCACTGCGTGTTTCAAGGGAAACAAGCTGGAGGTCAGCAGAATATTAAGAACCATGGGAAGAGGCTGTTGTTTTGGTTTCAAATAAAAACACCTAATTTATCACACCCGTACCGGTAAGAGGGACGACGAGCCAAGATGCCTCGAGCCTTCTGTGAGGAGCCAATGCTGTCTGAGGAGTCCTGAGAATCCTCACTCTCAGACAAGGAAGATACCTGGTGAGAAAGGGAACAGGAACACCAGGGATGTACAGGACAAACACAAAAAGCACCTGAAATCTTTTATGTAGAAAAGGAGCAGTGGAGTTTGTTGGTGAGAATATAAAAATCCAATGAAAATAATATTTAAGGCAGCAGCATATCAGGGAGTAAATATCCAAAGTACTATCTACAATTTTCTTTATCGCACTGTGTGCTCATCCAGTTCAAAATGTTATTTTGTCCTTGATGCTCCTTATTAGTGAACAAAACATTTATTTGTTCTTATCTGTGTGGCAGTAACAGAGTCCAGAGGAATGCACAGAGCTCTGGGAAAAGTCTCTCACTGAACTGCAGAGACAGAGCAGCCTATGATCAGCAGGGAAAAAACCTGCTCGTGTTGTACATTTTTTTTCCCCAAGAAGGCCACAATGTTCATAAATTACAGGGAAAGAATGAATCCAGCCAGTGGGGACTGTGCAACCAGAGGGAAGGAAAGGGAAAGGGACTAAGAGACATGAGCACTGACAACCAGCCCATGCAATGCGTGACTGCTTTCAGCAGTGACACATGTTCTCCTCTCCCTGCTCTGATGTTACAGCAGTGGCAGCTGACAATCCCTTCCAGGTTTGCTTCTTTAGCTTATCAGTTTAGAGTGATATGAGGAGAGGAGTATGGGACAAGGATCACAGACAAATTCCTGGGTTTTTGGGCAGCTCCTCCCTCGCCCGGCTGCCAGGGCAGTGCTTTCCCGGTGGAATTCCAGGTCCCCAAGGGCTCTACAGCAGGGACTGAGCAGAGCAGGAACAGACTCACTGGAACTCCCTGGGCACCTCTCGGGAGGGACTCTTACAAAAATCACATGGCAAGTGAGTAAGAGACACAAGGATAGACTTGGGTACCACCGAAAAGGAGTTACAGCACTAGAGAGCCCCCAGCAGCTCATTCCCCTTCACGCAGCTCCACCTTTCTCAAACACTCATTTTAATCCATTATTGAATTATTCTATTATTGCCCACTCCCCTCCTTTGGGTGTCAGACCCCACCTGACTGTCTGCCAAGGCACCGAGCTGTGGATTGGGTTTTTTAATAAAGGGAGGCTACATCAAATGGTTTCATTTCCACTCCAAAGATGACTTCACACTAGGAATAATTTCAAGCCCAAATGAGGGATGTTGTATCCCATAGGACTGTCCTTGGATTGCTCACTGTCTCTTACAGCAGGGCACAAAGGCAGCTGGGTCAGAGAAGCCTTTGCACATCTTTTCACATCTTCTCACCTCCATAACTGCAGATTTGGGGTATGTAAAGCATTCTGGAGTTACCTGCACGGTCTGCACCTGAGGGGAGTGGATCACCGAGGAGGATTGTGCTGTCTGAATGACTCCCTGGACCTGGACTTGCTCTCCAGGAAGCTGAACGACTGTGAGGGGAGCAGAACCTCTGAGAGACATCTACAACAGACCAAA
The DNA here is from genome assembly GCA_036630365.1 of Acanthiza pusilla. Taxonomy (NCBI): domain Eukaryota; kingdom Metazoa; phylum Chordata; class Aves; order Passeriformes; family Acanthizidae; genus Acanthiza; species Acanthiza pusilla. The sequence goes on along the minus strand of JAXCHO010000119.1, from coordinate 1,349,045 downwards.
AACCATCAGTAAAACCTTCGTGCCACAGGACTCGAGAAGTGCAACACGTGTAGGAAAACTGGTGGCATTAGCAGCTTCTTTTAATTCGAATTAAGTCACAAAAGTACCTTTAAAGATACACATTTTTGAGACAGTATTTGCATATGAAAAAGGCTGAAATAGTTTGTTATTTCCTTTGGTTGGGGAAAAAAATCAAATGTGGCATTATATAACACATTAAAAACACGAAAACTTCCTAGAGGGTTTGTAATTTTGATGTTGAACTCGCATAAGTCTTTGCACTTCAATTCATATTGTTCACATGTTCACAAAACAAAAATAATTCAAGTTATACATGTAGATCCTAAGTAAATAACCACTTTCCTCATCAAATTTCTTCACTACTTTTATTAATCTGAAATACATAAGATGATGAAGGGATCATTAAAACACACACAGCTGAATTTCCATTTAATGCTATTTTGTATCATAATTTGCAATATTAAGGGACATTCAGAACTTTTTATAAAAACAGATCAGAAAACCAGCCTGGAAACAAACCCCAGGACATCCACTGATATATTCTCCTCTCCTATATCTAAATTTTACATAAAAATCCCAATTGCCTCCACAGGATAAACAGTGGATGAGCTGCAAAACATTGCTTTTTTCCCAGGAAAACCTTCCTGGAAGGATTCATTCTTTCACCAGTCCTAAGGGATTCCGGTTAAAGCTCTGACAGGGATGCTGCCTTGGAGGAAGAATCTCAAAATATTCAGCTTCATATGGTTTATTATATTAAATATATTAATGTTGCTAAATGCTAAAATCCAACTGTTTCCATGGTGCTGAGTACCCAGGATTGCTGCGACTACAAAAGGAGCTGGAAATGCTGTTTCTAAGGAAAAAATGAAACCAGGCCCTCATTTTATTCCTGAGCAGCTCCTGTGGTCAACTAATCCCAAAGCTTCTGCATTGTACAAACACAAAAATTAGCTTCTTAACACTTTCTAATTAATTTTATGTCATCCACCATCAAACAAACACATTTTTCTTAGCCTCTGTTTTTCTCTTCTCCATGTGCTCCTAAGAATGGATCTGTAGTTTGCAGCACATAAAAACTGGCTCCAAACTCCCTGAAATGTTTGCTGAGATCCAGCCCAGGCTTTACCTGTTGAGCAATATGAGAGAGCTGAGCTGCCTGGAGGGTTGTACCTTGTACAGCCGAGGGCTGGGACGTAACAGAGCTGCTGCTGCTGCTGCCCTTGTGCACCTCTTCCATCATCAGCTACGAGAAAACAAGTTAAATCCAGTTAGTAATGAATTTGGACAGCAGACAGGTGCCCAGTTCCGCCAGTGTTTTATAACCTCAGTGTCCTACGCTTTTGCTCTCATTTGGACACGTTTAATGAGCTCTTTGCCCTCCAATGTTGCCATTATTAAGGCACAGCATGGATTTCTGTCACTTCCATCAATACCCTGAGTCCCTCTGTGCCTCCTCAAGAGGACACAGTGGGACCTTGCCCTGCTCGTCCCTGTGGGTTTGGGCAGGTGAAGCTCCATATCTGGGGTCACCTCCCGAGGCCTGGGAACAGCAGGAGCCCCAGTCAGGGATAGGGGATAGGAAAGGTTTGGTCTGTGCTGTAAAGGACACACGGAACCATGGAATCATAGAGTGGTTTGGCTTGGGAGGGACCTTAAAGCCCATTCCCAGTCCCACGCCCTGCCACATACAGGGACACCTTCCACTGTCCCAGGTAGCTCCAAGCTCTGCCCAGCCTGGCCTTGGACACTTCCAGGGATGGGGCAGCCCCAGCTTCTCTGGGCAACCTGGACCAGGGCCTCACCACCCTATTACAATCCCACTGATATCCAATTCCTAATATCGCATCTAACCCTGCTCTCTTTCACTTTGAAGGAAAATCCAGGAAGAAAACTGAGATTCTTTATACTAAAGAATATCCTTCTCTAACTAAGATAATTTCCAAAAATATTTCAGCCAAGCCACCAGGCAAACCTATTTTAAACTATCTGAAGGTGTATAAAAACAAACCAAGGACTCAAATCAAAGTGAAGAGAACACAGTTTTGAATTTTAAGCCTTGCCAGAGTCACTCTGTCTTGATGTAATGCAATCAGCAACACTTCTCTCGTGTCTAAGATTTTATATTTAACTGTTCAACGTCTTGCCAGCATCCCCCCTCCAATACTGGGGGATTCAGGGATGCACAATTGCAGGTTTCAGCTGGGGGGAGTGGGCGGACCAGCCTGGAGCATTAAAAGCTGATGGGTGAGTGTTAAACATTTTGTCACAGAAGGTTTGAAAGTGTTGAAAGGACAGTTGCTATGAGACTGGAAATTACATTTCTTTCTGTGGAAATGTGAGTCATTGATTTTTCCCTGCTGAGCCGAACCACAGCACACAGCCCAATGAATGCTCCGAGAGGGAAGAGTCAACCAAGAGCAGAGTCCTACTCCTGCACCCTCACTGCTCTGAGGGGTCCTGCTGCAGGACTCCCCAGATAAGTCACTAAATTAGGGCTTTTTAGGGACAAAACTGGTGGTTCGGTGATACAAGAAACCATAAATGATGGAGCAGCTCTGCTGTGAGGAAAGCACTGGGAAAAGAGAAGCTTCAGGGTGACCTAATTGTGCCTTTCCAGTACCTGAAGAAGCTGCAGGGAAGACAGAGAGAGACTAGCTACACGGGCCTGGAGTGACAAGACAAAAGGAAATGGTTTCACACTGAGAGGTGGTGAGGATGGATGGGCAATTGGGAAGAAATTCCTCCTGTGAGGGTGGGGAGGCCCTGGCACAGGCTGCCCAGAGAAGCTGGGGCTGCCCCTGGATCCCTGAAGTGTCCCAGGCCGGGTTGGACAGGGCTTGGAGCAGCCTGGGATAGTGGGAGGTGTCTCTGCCTATGGCAGGGGTGGAACAAGATATTCTTTAAGGTCTCTTCCAACCCAAACCTACCCATGATTCCATGTGTCCTTTACAGCACAGAGCAAACCTTCCCCAGCAAACGATGCAGCTTCCCAACATCCTCGTGGCTGCAAACAACAACCACTTCAAGATTACGAGCAGAATTAATGACAAATGTGCAGCAGACACAACTTCGTCTGTCCTCAAATGTAGTTTTAGCTACGGAAAATCTACATTTTGCACCCTGCAAATTGTCCCAGGAAACCAGGGCCCCTCAAACTGAAATCCATGCAGCAGAAAAAATGACAATAAATTTCCAGTGCTACAAAAACCCCTGTTCATTTCTGTAGTGCTAGACCACGGCCTGCCCTCCCTGCTATTGGTTTCTCTGCCTTAATGTCCCAAGAAAGACTCAAAACAGCCTGCAAGAAACAGTGAAACCAATAAAACCACCCAAAATAAACACCCCAGGGAGAAAGCACAGAGCATTTTGCTGATCTTTCTCTCATTGGTGTGAAGTTCTGCTTAGATGAATAAAAAATTAAGTATTTCTCATTAGAAATATGCTTTTTGAATTTAATTAATCTCTGCTTGCTCTGGAATATTTAATTAGTCATCCAACATCAATCAATAAAAATATTTAGCAAGGATCACAACAAGACGGAAATTCCTCCTGCACCTCACACCCTCTGGGGATGTGAGTGTCACACAAGACTCACATGCCTTTAACTTTATTTAGCTGGAAAACCAGGAATTTCCCACTGGAATGGCCTGCTGTGAGCACCCAAGACAGAAATTGGCATCTACCTGCTTGAAGAGAGAAGTTCCTCAAAAAAACCCCTCAACCTGCAGGTCTCAAGCTTCAACAAGAAACACCAAAAAGGGAAATACCTGAGCACACTCACCCCTTGGGTAAAACTGCTCTGGCAGCTGAATTTATGTAGCTGAAAGCAGCTGCTCTGTTTGGGGTGAAGGAAGAATTTTGCTGTCACAGAGCACTGTCAGGAGGAGTAATACCCAAGGTTTTATTGTCCAGAGAATTATTAATGTCCCAATCTGTACAAACCCCACTTTTTTATAGCCTGACAGGTAAGGGTGATGATTTTCAGAGTAAACCCAAAGTCTCCATGCAGCTCCACCTCAAAAGTAATTTAACTGAAATAATTTTGCAACAGCAGCTCACGAAATTTGTGTTAAGGACTCCTAAAATTCTGGGCATCATCTCCCTCCAGCCAAGGAAACATCCCACTTCAAATCTGAGCCTCAAACCCACCTTCCTTTGAAACATAAACAGGAACATCACAGTTCAACAGGGGCACGTTTCGTTTCTCACCCCAAAGTTCACAGACAGCCTCCAAATACCATGGGCCTCAGTGTGCAGAACACCACGCGAACTCACCAGAAACACATGACGTGCCCGAGGAGCATTAATTAAAAAAGAAAACCCATTCCCACAACTTTCACTAATTCCCTAATTCTGTAAATTCCCTAAAATGCTACAGAGAGCACCAGAGGCAGAGACCAAGTTCTGTCCTGCCCTTTCAAACCGAGCAGTGGAAGGGTCTAAATGATGTTTCATTACTGAAATATTTTAAGAGCCAACTGATTATATTTTTTATAAAGTCAGAAATCAGGGAATACTGGACACAGAATATTACTCTCAAATAGTGACAGGAGTAAAATTCTGATATTTACATACTGTACAAAGGGATTTCAAAACATTTTTTTAAATTATACTTAAGTAATCTTGGGGAATTTTGAGTCCTCAAAATCAGCTGCTTTCAGCAGTGAAAATATTATTTTACAATTAAGATACCTGGAGAAAATTTGTTCACCCAGAAAACTGACAGAACTCCCATTTTTCCCCCCAGAAATCAGTGAAAGACAGAGCAAAGCGCAGCACATTCCACCAGATGTGCCAGAGAGCAAGTGAGGAGCCTCGAGTCAACGTGCCCAGTCACTGCTCCAGATTCCATTCCACAAACACACAAAGTTATTCCTTAAAACTCCAGGAGCACTTTCCTCATAGGTTTTCTCCCACTCCCCCTCGCCCAGCACCAGCCTGTACAGGAACATCCCCGGAGAGAATCTTCAGAAATAAACGCTGCTGCCTAAAAATGTCAATATTCTATCGGCATCAGGGATCTGATGGTTGTTGAGAGAAAAACAGCCCAGAGATCATTTATCTCCCGCCTCCCTGGATCCACCTGATCCTCACTGAGCACTGGAAGCCAAGGCTCAGACATGGGTTTGGGGCAAAATTCACAGAAGACAGGTAACGCCGCCCATGAACGGCGGTTTAGTTAGCGATAAAGCCGAGTTTGTCACCGGGCAGGGACGGGGTCGCAGTCACCGCGGGCCGGGACCGGCTGGAGCCACCACCCGAGAGCCTGGCGCTGGAGCCGGGAGCCCCTCGTCACCCCCAGAGCAGCTTTCCCCGTTCCCGGGGGGAGCGGGAGCAGCGAGGGCGGGACACGGGGGATGCGGGACCCTCGTCACTCTCAGAACCCTTTCTCCCCCATTCCCGGGGGAGGCGGGACCGGGGCTACGGGACCGAGGCAGGGAAGGGCCCCGTAACCCCAAGGCCTCCATTTTGCCCCCATCTCCGGGGCGAGCGGGACACGGGGGGAGCGGCTCCAGGCCCGGCTGCAGCTCCGAGCCGTGGGACGGCGCCTCAGGCCCGGCCGCGGTGGGAACTCCCCGCGGTCTCCGCCGGGGCCGCCGCGCCGAGGCCGCGGCCTGTGCCCGTCCCATCACGGCCCGCGGGGGCGGAGGGCGTGAGCGGCGAGGGGGGAAGAGGCGGCGGGCGGGCCGAGGGGGACGGGGCGGCCTCCCAAACCCGCGCTTACCTCAGAGCCCCGCGGGGCCGCGCGTGCGGAGCGCCGGAGACGCCGCCGGGTCCCGGCCCCGGTCCCGGCCCGGTCCCGCCTCAGGGAAGCGGCGCCGGTGGGGGGGGCGGGCTGCGACCATAGAGTGCTCGCCCAGGGGCCCCCGCCATAGAGCCCCAGCGGCGCGGAGCGCGCGGGAGCCGGGCTAGAGCGGCCGCCTGGAGCCGGCCCCGCCCGGCCGCACCACAGAGAGGAGGCGGAGGAGCGCCGCTCTCGGGCACGGCGCGCGAATAGCGCCGCCGACGGCGGAGCGGCGCAGCGCGAACCCGCGCTCTGGGGTCGGGGTCGCGATCGCCGCCGAGAAAATCACGATATTCCCGATATACCGGCCCCCACGCGGGGAACCAGCCGGGGGCAAAGGGCAGCGCGGCCGCGTTTTACCCGGAGCGGCACGGCCCGGCCGGGCCCGCGCTGCGGCTGCGGCTGCGGCTCCCGCCCGGGGGTCCCGGGATGGCGAGGGGGCTCGGGGCGCTCCGAGCGGGGCAGGGGCAGGATAGTGGCTGCAGCTCCTCACGGGGCAGCGAGGCAGGGGCTGGAGGGTTTTACGGAAGCGATCGGTAAGGGGGCTTGGCCTCTCGGGATTGTTCCACAGCAGATTTTAGGATCACAGTAAGTTATTGGGATATAGTGAGTGACCTCCTTCATGGGACACTCCCCAGCCGTCATTTGGGACCACAGGAAATCCAGCATTCCCTGTAAAGCACAAACTGCAGCCAAGCACCCCTAGGAACAGGAACTTTGCCCCTAATTTTCACAGGATCCCAGAATTCCTGGGGTTGGAAAATCCCTCCAAGACCGCGGAGTCCAACCTGTGCCCAGTCCCCACCTTGTCCCCAGCCCAGAGTGGCACATGCAGTCCTTCCTTGGGATGCGGATGGGGACTCCAAACCTCCCTGGGCAGCCTCTTCCAGTGCCTGACACCCTTTCCATGGAGAAATTCCTCCTGATGTCCAACCTGACTGTGCCTCCCCTGGCACAGCTTGAGGCTATTCCTCTTGTCCTGTCCCTGTCGCTGTCCCAGAGCCTGACCCCCTGGCTGTCCCCTCCTGTCAGGAGCTGTGCAGAGGGAGCTCTCCCCTGAGCCTCCTTTTCTCCAAGCTGAGCCCCCCCAGCTTCCCCGGGAGTTCTCCACACCCTTCTCGTTGTGCTCCAGCTCTTCCCCAGCTCCATTCCCTGCTCTGATCCCCAAAAACTCCGATTTCCAAAGCTACAGGTACAGGACACTGCCCAGCCGAGCTCCTTCACACCCTCAGAGCTCCCACACTTCTCCACGCAACTGACAAAATGTATTTGTAAGAACTTACGATTTTTCCCTCTGCGCAGGATCAGTTCTAACCCACATTTCCTTCCTTAAAAATAAAATTCCTTCATGGAAATGGCTCTGGAAGGACTAAACAAGCAACCAGGCATCAATATTTATTAACACAAGACAAAGGAAACACAATCAATGCGTTAATGGGACACTGTCCAGCCAGGTGTTAAATTTAAAAATGTAGCTAATCTAATTTTAAATAAATAAAACCTTTATACATAATTACAGAACGCCGGAGTCTGGATTGGACAATGGGAAAGAGGTTTACAGAAATTAAAGGGAAAAAAATACATCTAGGGCTAAAATTGATCTGGTTTTTATAACCTTATTTTAGGACAGTTAGTAGGACACAGCTGAATTGATTTAAACCAGAAACGAAGTGCAAATTCTAACAAAACAGAACTGTCCAGTTCCCACAGCGTTTGCTCAGAGGAGATTCAGAAACAGTGAGACACACAAAATACTTCAGTTCAGTGGGAAGAATTCCCAGTTTTTCACTTCTGCTGCAGCTGTTAGGTTGGAACCTGAGGGGCAAGAGAAGGGAATAATGCACCCTGTGCCACCCCAGGAGCTGCAGCCAAACCGGGGGGAGGCTGTTTTTTGGGAAAAGCACCCAGCCCTGCCCAGGACTGAAGGATCTTGGTTGTTCCCCAAGAACATGGGAAGATCACCCTCAGCTACAGAGGAAGGAACAGAAAGAGTGGAATGACCTGTGGAAGGCTCTCAGCAAGCCCCGCGCAGAGGTGGAATTTGGGAATTCCAGAGTCCCAGCTCCACCCTTCCTCCTCCCCAGCGCTGTGCCAGAACACGGACAAAGCGTTTGGGGAAGCCAAAGGGACAGCTGCTCCTTGTCCCCGGAATGTTCTCTCATTCCACGGGCAGGGCTGTGTCCTGCAGCTCTCCAGCAGAGAGACATGGAATGTGCTGGAAAACTGGGAGCACACAGGGAACTTGCAAGATAAAACCTCAAACTATAGGAAGCTATCAGTACCTCAGTACCTATTTAAAAAAAAAAAAAAAAAAAAAAATCAAATCAAATCAATCCAGTCACATTAAAAAAATACCATTTCAGGAATTCCATCTGTCACATTTGATGGAATTCACACACACATTGTTTGTGAAAAACCAAGAATAAAAATAAAAGACAACCCTGGAATTGAACTTAAAATCCACTTCAGTGGACAAAAGGTGTATGTTGAAACAATTTATCTAAACCTTTGAGTAAAGAAAAAGGTTCAAGACCACCACAGGTTTCCCTGGAAAGGTCACGCTGGAGTGAAGCTGCTCGGCCAGGCCTGGGCTGTGCAGGAAACACAAAAATGGTGACAAAGAATATGGAATAACAGGAATTTTCTGGCTGAAAAGGGAGAACAACCTTTGTGCACTTTACACCCGAAATAAGCGGCAGGACCAACTGTTTTAGCCACAGTTTCACCTGCCACTGTCCCCACTTTGTGTTCAGTTTGTATAAACGAAATACATTGAAGATTTTGTGCATATTCTGCAGTACTGGCTTACACTGTGGAAAACACAGAAAAGATTCCAAAATGTGACCCTGAAACCCAAAGCGTTTGCAAAGAACCTTAAGTCCAGACCTGCCACAAGACTTCCAGTTCCTATTCCCCCACCAAATATTTTTCAAAAATATAATTTGAAACTTCTGAGTTTTAAAGCTCCTGTTTTCAGTGAGGAACTACCAGAATGCAGCAGGAGCTTTCCAAGGACACAGCTGGGGTTTGCTCACGGATCCACTGGATTCCGCTTCAGTAACTGCCACAGGATCTTCCAAGTCCACACCATAAACCTTTTAAAAACTGCCTAAAAACTTTGTGTGAGGTAATCTGGAACATTTGAAAAGTTTATTTACACTGTATACCACATCTGACTCAAAAAAACCTATTGCAGGATCTGGTAGCAGCTCCTGAGGCTTCCAAAATCATATAATAGCACCCAGAGAAATGTAATTGTTGTCAAAAGATGAAGTATTAAAAAAAAAAAAAAAAAAGAAGGTAATTTTGAGTCAAAACTCAACCACCAGCTCTCCCCCAGCCCATGTGGAACTGCTTCCTAGCAGGAAGAGCTTGTACCTGCCGCTCTAAGGCTTCTGTTTCTTCCCATTCCCTAATGTTGGAGCTGACACAGGATGTGGAAGGCTGGGATAGCAATTTTCATAACATTATTTAACAATGCATTTGCCAGAGCTACTCTGTCTCCTCCTGTAAAGGAAAGATTGTGTCCAACTTAAACCCGGAATTCTCCCATTCTTTCAGGGAATGCTTTGAGGAAAGCTGGGATGTTTGCTCCCAGCTCCCACTAAAGCCCATCCACAGCAGTTCCTGCTGTTTTTACAGGGAACTGAAGGAATCCCAACGGAATGGCACAAGCAGGGAATTTACCTCCCAATTCCATGCTGAATTCAGCCTCGTGGAGAAAGATGTGCCTTAAAACCAAAGGGTTCTGCACACTTCTGGCCAGAATGAAGGTACAAATGAAATCAGAAACCTGGGGAAGGTGGGAGCATCTCACATTGTGTCTAAGCCAATGCCAGGATGCTGAGGACCATAAAAGTCACCTCTCCTTAAAAACATCAACCTTCAGCTGTCCTCACTAGCCAAGTTAATTTCCTATCTAAGTGAATTATGTATAATAATATTTACATATTTAAAATATAGGCAAAATTCTTTTTAAATTCCAGAAATCTCTATATGAATAAGTAACTCTTTGATTCCTTAAGTTATTGATTTGGTCATGGCACAATTGTCAATACATTGTGTGATCCTGTGGTATGAACTGCTCCAGATGCAAAGGAGATCATGGAGTAGGGAACTGCAGAACTCTGATGACCCTTTTCTTAATAGTTTATTATCTTAACTAAATAAACCCTCCCCTTATAGAATCCTAACCCAGGATTAGATAAAAATACAAATATGTACAACGGATGAAAAAGTAACACTACTGTAAAGGCCTTGGGGATTTCGTAGCTCGCACGCTCTCCCACTTTGCAGTTCTCTAAAGCTCATGGTTCAGTAAACGGTTACAAACGTTTGCCATTGCTTCCCACATTTCCTTCGCCCTGCTGGGACCGAACCCCCAGGACGGGAGGGAGGCAATGTGGCAGCAACCTCAAACTTTAAATCAAGTATTAGTAATTTTCACCAGCTTCACATCCATAACCACCCTCATCATCACTCCGTGGTGCCGCGGTTCTGCCCATCACATGTTGTAGGCCACGTAAATGGGGTCCAGCTGATCTGCCAGGAAACTGTCCCGGAGGTGCATCCGCTGTTTCTCGCCTCGGGAATTGATGGGAATGACTCCAGGATCTACTACCACCACCACACCCACAATCAAGTAATGCTCCTCCAGGACCACGTTGGTAACCAGAGGAACCAAATCCAGAGCCTCCTGCTCACAGCCACAGAGCTCCACCACCACCACCAGCAGGTTGGTCCAGGTGAACACGGCACTGAAACGACACAGGAAAAACAACACAAAACCCAATTATTGCCACAAAGATCTAAAGTTTCTAGTTCTTCATCATTAGATGGACATTCCCACCTGCTTTGGGCTTCAATTCCAACCTAACTCCAAGATGACTTGGTGCTGATGTGATAAAGACCAGAGCTATCTCAGACCTGTGTGACACAGGAGCCCAACGCTGCTGTCACCAACTCAGAAATGGCTCTTTACACCTGAGAGCAGGAAATCGTAATTTCTATGTTGAACTACGGCTTGTGAGAAAACACTGAGTCTGTTCTCATCTGCAAATGGGAAATTGGGTGCATGACTTGCTGATGGCAATGCAAAAATCCTGAATTTTCCTGGTTTTTTTCAGCTAAAACCCTGCACCTTTGCCTAAACTGCTACATTTCAGCTGGGCCAGGATGCCTGCACTCCTCAGGGCTGTTTTACCATTCAGCAATGCTCCTGTGGGTTCGGGACACCGAGGTCTCAATGTCGATGGGGTGGTAGCGCAGCCCCCGCAGCTCCAAAGTCTCATCCAGGGCTCCCACAACGTACAGGGCATCGTGGCGCTCTGGGGAGAGAGGAGAGGAGGTGTGATAAATGGAATTTAGATATAACAAAGTGTCTCTTGTATAAGCTAAAGAGTCGCAGAATGGTTTGCATTGGAAGGGACCTTAAAGCCCATCCAGTGCCACCTCCTGCCACAGCCTGGGACACCTTCCACTGTCCCAGGTTGCTCCAAGGCCCGTCCAACACTTCAAGGGATAGAGCAGTCCCAGCTCCTCTGGGCAACCTGTGCCAGGGCCTCCCCACCCTCACAGGGAGGAACTTCCTCCCAATGTCCCATCTTATCCTGCCCTCTGGCAGCTTGAAGCCATTCCCCCTCCTCCTGGCACTCTGTAAATAGTCTCTCTCCACCTTCTGCAGCTCCTTCAGGCACTGGAAGGCACAATTACATCACCCAAAGCTTCTCTTCTCAAGCCTGGAGGCAGCTCTGCAGGTGAGATCTCACCTGAGCAGGGCAGAGGGGCAGACCCCCCCCAATCCCTGCTGCCCATGCCGGGGGCTCAGCCCAGGCTCGGGGGGTTCCTGGGGCATGTCCAACTCTCCCCCACCAGCGCCTACAATCCTTCTCCCCAGGGCTGCTCCCTTGGCTCATCCCCAGCCTGGATCAGCACCAGAGGCTGCCACGGCCCAGGTGCAGCCCTTGGTTCCACTCTTGAGATTCCCAGGGGAATGCCCCAGGCTGCCCAGGTCCCCTGGGCTGTGTGTGTGAGCATCCTCACCTCCGCTGGCCGCCGTGAGCTCGGTGCGCCGCACGAAGCCCAGGTACCCCGTGCGAGCCCAGAGCGTCTGCGCCGCGTCGCCGAAGCTCAGGCGCGTGTTGAAGTGGTCGGCCTGCAGGGTCTCGTTGTCGTAGATGGTGTAGTAGCCGCTGGCCGTGTGGGGACTGTTCACCCAGATCTGTGCAGGGAGGGGAAAGGGTCAGATCGAAACGCTGCCCACCCGGAGCATCTGCCCAGTGCTAACGGGGAGGGGGTAAAGGAACTGTAACAAGAAGGTTTTAATTTTATCTGTGATTTTTCAGATTAAAAACATGATCTTCCTCCAGCTCAAAATTCAAAATATCCTGTAGAATTGTAAAAATGCATCTTGAGATTTACACTTGCAGTAACTGCAACTAAGGATTCACTGAGTAAATAAACTGTGGATTTTGAACATGTCAAGTTCAAAATTGGATAACAATCCATCAACACAGATAAATACACTGGTGCGTAAATTGTATTATTTGGGAGCAAATTTGCAAGATTTAGGGTGGAACAAGCTTCTTTTCAAGTGGATTTTCTTTAAACTTGACAGTGAAATAACACCCAAATTCTCAATGCTCCAGCAATAATTCATCTTAAAAAGGCCTGTATCACAGCTTCAAACTGTCCCCCAGCAGAGAAAAGCCCAAGGAGCAGCAGGAAAAGGTCCCCAAGGAGCAAAACCTGCACTCACCTCCCCAAGGTGAGAATCTCCCAGAGGCCCTTTTGTCTCCGGATTGACAATGACCACTTTGACTCCAGGCAGAATCTAAAGAGCACAAGAAGGAATGTGTAATCCCTGCTGGATTATCTTCAGCACAACAAAACACACAGGCTGTTCATTCGGGGCAGGATTTCACCCACGGACATCACAAACAGGGATAAAACAGGCCAGGACAGGTACAGCGAGGCAAGATCAGGATATGGATGTATTCCAGGACTCCAGGGCCACACAGGTAAGATATTCTGGGCCTGTACTTGTTGCTAGACCTTGATTTTGAAGAATTCAGTTTAAAAACTACTGGGAAACCTCATTCTGTTAATCCACGAGGAAGGAAGAGCGACAGTAAATCCCAAACACAGGCTTATTTCAAGGATACCAGAACCCACAGTTCTGGTATGGTTCACTAACTGCAAACACAACCAATTCTCCCAATAGTTCCAGCAAAACACACTCCTAAATCAAAGGTAATTCCTTATAAATCCAACTGACTTTGCAGAGGGGCAGTGTAACCAAGTGCCACCCCCTCCCATGCCCCAGGACTGTGGGAGGTGGAGAGATAAGGAATTACCTTCCCAGACTCGGAAAGCAGCAGACTTTGAGGAGCTCCTCGTTCCACCAGACGGACTCTGAAGGTAAAGAAAACATCGTCAGGGAAAAAAGAGCTGAAGTCTCTGGAGCGGTGTGAAAACTCAGCACCACTACAAGACTTTATGTAGTTAATAAATTGTTTTAAGTGAACTTACAGTACCTGTCATGTCTCAAGGATTTCAGGTCTACATACACCGTTGTGGGATCAGGCCCAGATGTTCCCTGAGGAGTTAATATTTAAAAATCATTTATATATTTAGAGCAGTCAGGGTAACTTCTGCCCAAGATCAGAAATATTTCCAGGGGTTTTTTACAGCAGAATTCCTACTCATGTTCCCCCACCTTTGCAGCTGCACTAAGGGAACACACCTGTGTGGGAAGGAGCCTTGGAGAGGGGGGGGACACCCCAAGCCCTCTCAGCCACCAGCCTGGAGCAACCAGGCACTGTTTATGTGGGAATAAACATCCCTAATTCATGTTTCACTGGTTTGGAGCATCTGTGATATGATTTGGCAGCTGAAAACCAGAAGCTGCTTAAATCTTCTGCCAGCTGTTCTCTGCAGGGCAGATGTTAGGCTTCAGAAGAGTGTGTAGACAGGGAGTGTGGAATAAAACCGAGCCTGGGATCTGGAATGCAGTGCAGTGACACCAAGGGCCCTGGGAAGGGTTACCTGTAAACAGATGGCCACGTTGACCCGTGAGCCAAAGGTGGTGCTCACGGCTCGGGATGACAGCCCAATGTCCTTGAAGAGTTTGGAGAAGGAATGAGTGAGGGAAACGCGCGGCCGCTCCTCTGCCACCACCACACAGGTCCGGACACACGACAGGTTAATGCCTCGGGCCTGCAGACAACACACAAGGAAAGGGTTGCAGGTGCTCATCTGTCCCATCTCAAGAAGCTACATTTGCTTCTTATACCTTGAAATTACTCAGGAAATGCAGGACAAAGCCTGTCCTTGTGGTCCAAGTTACTTCCCCTTTTCCAATTCTGTTTGTAACTATAAATTGTGTCTGACCAGAGCCTGGAGATGCAGCCAGAGCAAGACATGCACTGATAGTGCTCCAAAACACGACATGAACTGACCACACTCCAAAATGTGACACGCACTGACCGCGCTCCCTCCTCTGCCCCAGCTCTCAGCAGAGCTGCTCAGCTGAGATTACACCTCTGAGTCACTGCTTATAGAGAGAGAAACCAAACCCAGGGAGAGTAAAGTCATCCACTGGGATTGCACTGAGCCTTCAACAACACTGGGACCTGAATCCATTGTTATTTCTATGCTGAATGCTCTGAGCAGCACCAGGCAGGAGTTGCCATGTGCTGCTCACCTGCAGAGCTCTGTGCCACCCAGAGAATGAAGCTGAGCCTCGATCTCACAGAGCCACTGTTCCAGGAAACCCCAGGGAAAAAGCCACCTCAGGCATGTCACGGAGCTATTTTTTTCCTTCTCTCATCTCCAAGGAGAACACACCTCCATTGAGCAGCTCTCCTGACATGTGCTTTCCATCATGTGCTGGTCTGAGCCTCCCCTGCAGACTGTTACATAAGGAATCTGCTGCAGAGCAGGGCTGGGATCCTCCCTGCTCAGGGCTGCCCTGGCATTCCCTGGCAGGTGCTCCCTGCACTGCCAGAGCCCTGCTCCTTCCCAGTCCTCTGCTTCCCGGGGCTGTGGTTTTGGGGATTTGCTTTTGGAGCACCTCTGGCCTGGACACTTGTGCAACAGGAAAATTTGTATTTAACAAATGTGTAATTTTGCTTCACTACCAGAGTTTCCTTAATGTACATAACATAACACTCAGGAAGCATTTCTTACCTTTAACATTTCAACTTGGTTTCCAAGTCCCTTTGTACACAGTTCCATGACTGAATAGGAACAGAAAGTGTCCCTTATTTTATACTGGCTGACAGTAGATAACCAGAGAAAAAGATTGGATTCCAGCTCCATAGGAGGAATTAAAATTGACTGATGTCCAGAATACACACTGTGAAGAACATTAAGGGAGAAAACATTTTAGTGTAGCTTGTAGTTGTCTTCACATTAATATTTACTGTATTTGCACATTACATCCCTGCTAGTCCAAAGGCAGGCTGTGGGACTGCAGCTGAGGCAAACTGGAGCAGCAGCATTTTAAAAATTCAACTTACTGTACAAGAATAACAATTCATCCACACACAAACTCACACTGACAGTGAAGGAAGAAAACTGGCTCAACCCCACACAGAACAAAAACTCCCTTATTGCAACATGTAATCAAGGAAGAAAGGGAAGAGAAACATTCTGAAGCCAGGAATATTTGGCAGCACAAACACACATAATCAAGATGGGATAACATCTTGCTAATCTGCAGCAAAAGGGAACGTGTTGTTGTCAGTTCCAAGACAAATTCCCCCCTTACTGTAAATTAGTCATTTTGTAATGTCAACACGTCTGTAATTAGACACAGAAAGGACCTGTTTCCCATTTATAACCAGCCAAGAGCTAATTGTCCCTTTTCCCCCAGAAAGTCCTACCTGCAAAGGCACCAGAGCACAAATCCCAGCCCGCAGTAGGGGTCCAGACAAATGGCAATCTGCCGGGAGGAGTAGAGCTCACACTGCAGCTTGATGGCCCTGCACAGGCCACTGACAGCAGCATGGGACATCTGCAACACAGGGGACACTGCTGGGACCCCAGGCCACCGCCAGGGATTCCCCCCACAGGAGCTGAGAGCAAAGGCAGTTTGTGCCTCCAGAGGTCCCTTCCAACCCCAACTATCCTGTGATTCCAACTCCAAACACACGTGAGCATTAACAACAGCCTTTCCCTTCTAGTTTCTGATCCTTTTTTTCCAACTGCATTCCTATTCTGCTCTTGGTGGGGGCCAGCAGAGCTCAGAGCTCTGCTGCTCTCCCAAGGAGCTCTCCAGTGGGAGGCAGCAGCAGAATTCCTGATCCCACTGCAGGGACCTGAACTAACTCAGTGAACTGATGTCCACAGCTTTGTCAGAGGAAAATCAGGGTCTTTGTTGAAGCTACAAGCTGGAGGTGGAGGTCAAGGGGAGGTGGCTCAGAGGATCAGGCGAAGGTAAGACACAAATGCCCATCTCCCAACCCGTTACTATACCTTTACTCCCGTGAGCATGCCTGTTGTGGAAACACTAAAGTCTAGATATGCCAACATTTCAGGTGTGGGCGGCTTATAGATCTGGGCCAGCCGCTTCCTGGGCAAGTCATCTGTGCAAGAGAGGAACAAACAGGTTAATTTTGGTTACTCAAGTGGTATTTGAAAGAAGAACGCAACTTTCAAAATGCCAGAGATGGAGGAGAAAGCTTTCTATTAATTCTCTTTCCAGAAGAGACAGACTAGTGTATGGCAAGACTCTTGCCAAAGCTCCCACATAGAAAATTCTTTATTCTCAGGAAAATAAAGACCAACTGGCCCTTGTCTTAAGCAGATTAAAGTTGTCTCCAGCAATCACTGTTGCCACTGCAATCATTTCCTATGCACAGCTCAATACAGAAGAGTTCTCAGTGAATCAGGGCACATCTTGGATAGCTTTTGTAATTATTCAAACAGATTTTCAAGAGCCAACCAATGAATGGGGGACAGTCCCTTTGGAAGTCACCGGTCACCCCGCCACCGAACTCCAGGAAGCCTCTTGGCCCTGGGAGCTCACCGGTGTCGATGATGGTTGGCCAGGTTTTCACATCCACAGCACCAGCTGCCTCTCTGGACTTGAGCAGCCTCATCAAGGTCTGGGTTGTGAGGATGCAGGCGGCTTTGCTGACCTGGAAAGATGAACACTCACTGAAACAAAGAGACAGGAGCACGTCCCAGCAGCACTGCCACTGCAAGAGCTGATGATCAGAAACTATTCTATCATCTGCCGCCAGCTTCTTTCAGCAAACCTGAATTCCTCCTCTGGCTTTGGCACACTCTGCTCTGCTCTGCCTTCACTAAGCCCCAGTGCAGCCCAGCCTGCACAGACCCTGTCAGAACATCTAGAGCAGGTGAGAAGGTGACACAGCAAATCCAGCCTTCTCCCCATGGTCTCTCCTGGTTACTGGGCTGGGGAAGTGATTTAACGGCAGGATTTGGACTTGCCCAGCACTGAGGAGCACCAAGGGGAAATTCTGGGTGGCAGCATCATGTTGGTGTTCTCAGAAAGCACCTGCACTGCGTCCATGAGGACAGGTGGCTCTCTCTGGCATTTTATGAATGAGAACACTGTCCCTCAGCTCCGAGATGTGCCTCGATCCCTCTCACACACATAGCATGAGGTTGGTCACCCGTGTCACCCCAGGAGCACAAGGCTGGAGCAGCGATGCTCCGGCCATGGTCAGTGTGACACTTTGTCACCTCTGGAGCCCATGACCAACCCAGCCCTGCTCCACCCACCCTCCTTGTGACACCTGTGTCCCACCTGGAGCCTGAGGCTCCAGCCCTGCCACTCACCTCCACAATCATCCTCACGGTGGGCAGTGTTGCCACGAGGCTCTGGGCGTGGGGCGGGCGCACGGTGACAGGGACACAGCCCGAGTACAGGCAGCCGTAGAAGGCCGTGATGAGCTCGATGCCTGCAGAGACACGAGAGCTGCACTAGGGGACACTGGGAGGGCCACCCTGGGCACAGCAGGGCAGTGCTGCTCCTCCAGGCATCGCTCCCGTTGGGTAAGGGGGACACTTCCACAGCACAGGGGGGCAACGTCAGCAGCCCAGCACCAAGGGCAGCACAAGAGAGCTTGGGATAGGCCATGGGGAGAGTAAAGAACAACACAGGGAACCATCTCCATCATACAGGAAAAGAACATCCCCAGTCTCAAACGACTCAAAAGTCAGTCAGGACACACCAGTGAGCACCTCTCACCAGCACTGGGAGTCTTTCCTGTATTTCCAGACCCCAGTGAGATTCCAAAGAGGGCCCAGGCCGTATTTCCCCAGTGGGACTCACTCACCAGGAGGATAAAGAAGCACCACATTGTCTCCTGCATTGAGATGGCCTTTGTCACACAGCACTGATGCGATTCTCTCAGCCTTTTTGTGCAGCTGAAGGCAGGTGGCTGTGCACACAGTGGTTCCCTTGAAAGGAGACAAAAATGCTCTAACCAGGGGCTCGCACAACACGTACTGCCTGCTGATAAATAAACCCAAGCTTGCTGGCTAGCAGGAGGCTATAGCTACGAGTTATCTCTACCTAAAGGCTGCTGGCGCTCAGTGAGACACTCATCCACTACGGTATCAAAGGATAGAGATGGAGTTAGATCTGCTCTAGAAAATTCTACCTTCCAGGGAGTCAGTTCAGGTCTTCTTGCACCAGAACCTTGCCAGAATATACTCAACAGGGATACACCATTAACTGGTACAGGAACCAGGGGGACCTACAAACACGCTCAGTTTTAAAATGAAGCGTCGAACTGTGAAAGTCATTTGCTGAAGGGACCTAGAGGGTCAGAGGGTCAACTTCTAAGTTACAAATCTATGGGCAAAATCTGATACAGAGGCTAAAGAGAGGCACTGCAGAGGGCAGAAGGTTTAAAAGACAGTCTCCAACTGGCACTGGATAACGTGGCCCTTAAAACGCAACAACTCAGCACTGACTGTACCTTGGCATTCAATAAAAGGAAGAGTGGGTGGTCAGGAGTTGCTTGAGCTCTCCACTGCAGCACCTCTGTCAGGAACTGGTGCTGGAAGAAAGAGGCAGGAATTCAGCACCAGCTTCTCCTTCAGTGCCTCCCACTGCTCCTCTGCACCCACCTGGAGGGAAAACACCTTCCCATTCTCCACCGATTTACCTTTTTAACTAAATCATTGTCTTCTATTTGACCCAGATCTCTCCCAGAGGCTTGAGCGATTCGCTTTCCAGCTACCAGGTTCCCCACCATCACAGAGGCAGGGCCCACACCTGTGGAGAGACATCAGCACTTTGGGAAGAAGCAGAGCAAAAGTACAGAGAGTCTCTGCAGGATCCACTGCTCCTGGGCAGGGATGCGAGAGGAGAGAGAATGAAGCCTCACTGACGGAGTTCAGCAGGCACTGCTGGTCTCTATTCATCAGGAGGGTGAATCCCAGTGCATTCAAAGATTGGAATCAAAACTCCTGACTAACACATGCAAAGAGAGGCTTAGAACATGCCCCAGCCACAGGGCACAAGAGAGGCTCTGGTCCCCAGAACACAGGACACCGAGTGGGGACATCCCCTGGGGTCCTGGGGCCGAAGCACCGAGCCCAAATTTACCAACACCAAAGAAAAGAGGTTCAGGTTACCTGGCTGCTTCTGCCTGGGCTTTGGCAAGTTTGTCACACAAGTGTGTGGGCACATGAGGATGTTGCAGGGGTGCAGAGAGCCCTCCAGAAAGTGCTGTTTGGTTTGGGAGATGTGGATCCCTCCCAGCGGAGTTTTTGGCAATGTGTTGGCTGGCACAAGAGCAAGGCAGTAAACGCCCACTTGGTGAATGCTGTCAATCGCCTAGAGAGAGGAGAGATGGTCACTGAACCCCGCACTGCTGAACAGTCTGCTGCTGCTGACTGCACTGACACACTGCAAGGAAAATAAGACTGTAAGGTGCCGGAGAAGACAGTCCATCACTGACACCCCACCTCACCTCTGCTCCAGCAGTGACCTGGAGTGCTGGGCCCATCCTTGCCTTTACAGCCCATTTCAGAGACACCAAATCCATTTTTAAATCTTTCATGACCAAAATCCCAAAATATCCACAGCTGCCTGATGAATCACATGGTTCTGATCTCGGGATTGTATCCATCTGTCTCCTCTGAACCATCACACTCTGTTCCCTCCTGCCCGCCTCAGCATTCAGGCATCTGATCCATTATTCAGAGCACCAGGTACTTCCCGATTTTCCACACCAGCTCGCACACTTCACTCCCTGAATGTCATTACTGGAATGACACACATGCAGCGCAGGCAGCACTCAAAGGAAGTACTTTAGCTACTCATTCTTCTAGGACCACACTCATTCAGCTGCTCTGGCCTTTCCCTGACCATTTGCTCCCTGCTGAAAACACATCTCCAAAGAAAAGGGCGGCTTGAAAGCCAGACTGAGCTCCACATGATACAGACTAAAAGCAGAACTCCAAAGCTTGAGCACGGACTGCCAGGGCTCCTCTGCTCCCCCAGGACCTTCATGGAATCCCAGACTGGTTGAGGAATTTCTTCCCAGCATTTAACCTACATTTCTTCTCTTTCAGTTTGAAGCCATGCCCCTTGTCCTGTCATTTCAGTTCCCTCAGGATACAACAAACAGCTCGGACAGAGCAGATGTACCCAGCCTGCACAAAAACGCTGTGCCAAGAGGGATGCAAAGCCTGTGACACCTCCATCCTGTGCCCTCTCTATCGGGGCCATGCCTCTGCTCTGCCCACACCCCAAACCCCAAACCAGCACCATTTCCCCGGCTGTACCTGCAGCACCCGACTCATCCACTGGAAACTGTCCTCCTCAGAGGCGTCCGGCCTCTGCTCTGCCACCACCACGATCCTCTCGTCGTAGAACACAGACACGGAGAACACAGCAATCCTAGGGAAAAGGACAGAGCCACACTCCAGCTTCACTCCTTGCAAACGGGAGGCCAAGGAGAGATTAAAGACAGAGCTTGTTAAAATAACAGTGGGGCAAAAACAAGAGAAAAAGCATCGGACAATTAACATTGAGTCAAAAGGAAAGACTGGGAAGTATTTAAGGGGTTAATTCCACTTTCTGATGAATTTTCCACATGGCAGAGTCCCCCGTTCTCCCAATCTGCTGTCACATTCCTGTTCCAACCTCTGGCAAAGCACCAATGAAAGGAGATTTAAAGGCACCTACATGATGGTTTAAAATCTCTCACTAAGTCTCAGAGACATGAGATCCAGCCCTGCCTGAGGATCTAGAAAATAATATCCACAACTGCAAAATAAAAATCAAATATCTTTGGACATTAATGAAACTCTTCCTTGCTGCACCAGCCAGCAGCTAACGACTAAAACTCTGCAGAGACAGAGAATTAAATTCTCCATGTGGCTGACTTATCTTGTTACTTGATTCCCTTCCCTAAGGCACAGACTTGATGAAAAGCCAGGCTGGATAGTGGGAAAAAGATCTGTGTTGGGCAGGATCGGGGCAATTACCACCTAAATAAAAAATATATTTACTTTAACCGAGCTACCCAAAGAGAAATCCAAGAAAGTACAAAAGCTTCTGTTCCACTTTATTACACGCAGCAGCTTATGGGGAGGGACAAGGTTTCCTGTGCTGACCTTCCTCTGTAAACTGTTTTTATTGACTCCACGGCCAGTCCGGTGGCCACGATGTCGTCAGCATTGTGCCTTCGCCCACTCACTGTCAGCAATCCGTCCATTTTCCCCACCACGAACACCAGACTGCCCTGCAAGACAAGAAGGCATCCGTGAGGAACTCACAGCGAGCTCTTCTCACACATCCTCTGTCCCCAAAAGCTCTCCTCCCAAGCACTGGAGGCCAGAGCAGCGCAGGCTCCAAAGTGCCTCACGTACAGGTCCAACGAAGCCCAGCAAGCCGGAACGCACGAAGGGCACTTCCCCCACCGGAGAGCCAGAGGAGTTCACAGGGATCACCTGCAACACACGAGAGGACATGGGAAGCAGAGTGACCTGAGGAGAGAAAAACCTTCCCCACCCCAAGAACTGCACTTTGTGTGAGCGATGGGAACAGGAGGAGGGGAGGGAACCCTCGGTGGTCTCGGCAGGGTGGGAGATGTTAATGGAAGCAACTCTGAGTATCTCTAACTGCAAAGAGTTTTCCACTGCATGTTTTTAAAAACAACATTAACACTTCAGTTATTAACCCAAGAGGTTATACAAGACCACCAGTTTTACACAGGAAATGGAGAAGAAAGGTGCATTCTACTAGACATACCTCAAAAGTATTCTTGGTCACCCCTGCCAGCCCGTAGTACATCATTCCTCCTGCTCTGCAGCTCACACAGATTTCACCAATCTCGTCTGTTTTGCAGAGCTGGGGTGGCCCGTCGGGTTTCACTATGCACATCATGCCTAGGACAAATCAGGTTTTGTTAAAACAGCTCCCAAACTCTGCCCTGTGTGAGAAATGACACATCTGATCGTGACAGAAATGACTGAGTCTGGCACTGCCCCAGCTCCTCTGCACTGAGGCTGATATGGGAGAGAACACTGACCCCTTCTGCTCCTCAAACTTCCCCAAAAAGGTCTCACACAAGCCTCCTGCCCATTTTTACCTCCTGGCATCACGTGCCCGACGTCCTGAACAGTGAGAGCAGAGTTTTTATCTTCAGTGTTGACCCGAATCACACCGAAACTCAGCCCGTTCATGGACAGGATGGCTCTGCCTGGCAAAGGGGCCCCGGGGACTCCAGGCCTGGGAAGGATACAGAATCAATAAACACACTCAATCAGGCACCCAGGCTGGGTATTAGACTCTGACAGAGATGGCACAGCAACAGAAATATCTGTATTCAGTGTCTCTGCTTTGCATAATCATTTCAATTGATTAATTTCAAACTGTGATGGCAGTAGGGATGCCCCCCGAAAAGAGCAACATTTTCAATCCCTAAAAAACTGTGCTCCTGGGCAGTGCAGCTCCTTCAGCAGCTCATTATCTCAGCCCATGGCAAACCCCAGCTCCCAGGCAGGTGACTGCAGGGCTGCTTCTTACAAAATGGACAGAAAGAGAGTATGAGAATGCCCAAATGGTCTCGAATTTCATCTAAGATTCAGAACACCTCCCAGGCTGTGGAAATCAGGAGCAGGAAAAGCAGTGCTCAGGCCCTGCTGAGCTGTCACACACCTCAGAGATCACCTGGATCTCAGAAGGTTTAACAGCCCAGCAGCTTGAGTACCTGAGCACACACAGTAAATGTCAGAGGTGTTTATTACACGCTCAGATCAACTATGACCAACCCAAGTGTGAACAAAGCTCAGCCTGGATGACTCAATCCGTTACCTCCGGATTGCAACGGTCATCGCTTCGGGGGAGGTGGCACAGGGACAAATCGCCTCTGGTTTGAGCCCATGGCTCTGAAACAAGCTCAGGAAGGCATCACAGGAGGAAACAGACCCTAGGAAGAAAGAAAATACGCCATTAGGACTTCACAGAATTTGATTTCATGCCCATCTCCAGGAAGGGTCAGGAGGAGGATCTGGGAAACTCCAGGAGGAAGCAGCCTGAAGTTGTGCTGGGAGGTTTAGGCTGAGTATTAAGGAAAATCTCCTCACTCAAAGGATGGTCAGGCATTGGAACATGCCTGACTGGGTGTTCAGACACTGGGTTCTGCCCAGAGCAGCCAGTGGTGAAAGCACCATCCCTGGAGGGATTTAAAGGCACCACTGGGGACAGGGTTTAGTGGTGAACATGGTGCTAGGCTAAGGGTTGGGTTCGATGGTCTCAAAGGTCTTTTCCAGCCTGAACAATTCCCTGATTTTATAAACATTGCTCCCCATCCAACTCTCCCTTTTCCTACTTTGCACCCCAAAGGATGGCAGCACAGAAACCTCCTGTCCTGTGCCCAAGGACCCTGAGCCAGGGCTCTGCCCCAAATGAGAGCTCCTCAGAAGCAGCAGATCCCAATCCTAGGGGATGGCACTGCGAGGCCTGGGAGAGGGCCGGGGACACTCACAGGGGTTGGCGCCGTCGGTGACGATCAGCATCCGCAGGGAGCTCAGGCTCACGTCTCTTTGGTCCCGATGGGCCATCATGGCCCAGTGCAAGTCTCGACACTTCACTAAAGCAACTTTTGCTGCAACCAACACAGAAACAACACTTCAGGACAAATCAGAGCTTTCCAAGAGTTGTTTTCATATGGACACACAGCCTGAGACCCCCAAATGAGAGAATTCTTACCTAAGCAAGGAAGTCTTAATTAACTGAGACTGCGCTAACAACAAACCCAACACACAACGGCATCTGCTGTGGCACCCAGGCCACTGCCACCACCTGGGCCAGGGTCTGTCATCATCACAGCTCCTCCTCCAAAGGCCATAAATCATCATCACCCTCTGAATGCGCTCGGTGAGGCCGAGGATTGAGGGCTCTTGCTGCACTCTGCCATTTTCTTGGTGTCAGAAAAGAAACTGGCTCCAAGTCACGAGATCCCCAGCACGATCCCCAACACTCACAGGGGGTTAGGATTTTGTGCACAGAAATAAATTAGAATCTGTGCATCTTTAGAAATAAATGGTAAAGTCCCCTGTCTCCCAGACTGTCACATTCCTGTTCCAACCTCTGGCAAGCTACCAATGCAAGAGGTTTTACAAGCATCCACAGACTGAGGGCTTAAAATCTCCCATTGAGTCTTAGAGACACAAGCTCCAGCCCTGCCTGAGGATCAGAAAATCGTATCCACAACCATGACCTAAAGATGAAGTATCTGTGGACATCAGTGAAACTCTTGGCCCTTGAGATTTGTCATGGAAGACCAAGAAGGTTTCAAGGCATTTGAGATTTTAATGCCTCTCACTCACGGATCCTGAGAACTCTGAGCTGAAGTTAGAGATCATCCTGAGTTACCTTTGTGGGCGTGAACCCTCTGCACCCACGAGAGAGGGCAGGTTTTCATCACGGAGTAGGGCACGCTGATAGTGTGCAGCTTGTTCATTACATTCTGAAAAGCAGAAAAAGATTGTTAGCAAAGGGTGCACAAACCTTTCATTGAGCGGAAGCAAGAGTCACCCTCAGTCCCCACCAACTTCCACCCCATGATGAATTCACAGAGGTTTGTTTAGTCAGGATGAGTCTGTTGTTCCCCCAGAGGATTGCAGATCTGGCAGGGAGAGAAAAGGTTGGTTGAACAGGTAACTGTCCACAGCCATGGTCTTGAATGCTACTGTTATCACAGAATCACGGAATTCTGGATGCTTTGGGCTGGGAGGGACCTTAAAGATCATTCAGTGCCACCCCTGCCATGGGCAGGGACACCTTCCACTGTCCCAGGCTGCTCCATGCCCCGTCCAACCTGCCCCGTTCAGGATGGGGCAGCCCCAGCTGCTCTAGGCAACCTGTGCCAGGGCCTCACCACCTCACAGGGAAGGAAGTTCTCCTAATATCCCATCCAATCATTCATCTCTCACTAGGGAGAGCTCCGGAATGCTCTGACTCACCGTTAGAATGCCATGCCACAGCCCTGCATCCTTCTTAAAATCCAGCACATTCACTATCGTTTCACCTGGGAAAAGAAAGTTGTGGCTGTCAGGCGCAGCATGCCGAGCCAGCTGTGCCATCATTTATTTGGAATCTGTGCACAGATGAACCTGACACTGATCTGTCAGACAGGGCACCCGCAGAGCCCAGAGCCCTGCTCGATTAGCCCTTCCTGATCAGAGCTCCTTGTCACGCAAATAACAACTGCACGTCCATTTCCGAGCAGAACACATGCAGAAAGCTGCAAGGAAATCACATTCCAGCCTGGAACGTCCATCAGTAGGACAGGATGGGTCTGAACCTCATTATGCACGAGCAGGGCGGGCAAAGGGAGCAGAGAACATCATTCAGACTCCCAGCACTGATGGCAGCTCAAGTGATGGATTCCAAAAGGCAAACTTTGCATTTTAAAGCGCTGTGACCTACGGCTCTATAAATAGTTTCACTCATGGATGTAGGAATTAGCTTCATTTACAAGGCAGACCAAAATAAACCATAACCTACAGCAAAACCCTCTGGAATGCCACCTGCATTTTTCAATCTCCGTTTCTGGGTTACCCAAAAAACCTCACAGGACCAGAACAGCCCCAGCGGCTTTGGTATTTACAAACTATCAGGAACAAAAATTTGGGAAGACATTTCCATGGGCCATCAGTACAGTGAGAGGGGACTCGAACTCGTTGGGAAAAGCTCCATTTTTCATTCATTTGCTCCTCTTTTGGTTCACCAGAACAAGCTCAGTAACTTCACAGACACGACATAAATCCCACTTTTTACTCCTCTTCATCATGGGAGTGAAAATGATGCAGTTTTGGATGGAAAAACATTACAGCTAGTTTTCACTTTTGGGGGGGAATTAATCCACACTTTTTACTTTTATTTACTTTTTAGAGTTAACATTGGTTGCTCAGAGACAGCTGTTAAAAATATGAGAGGCAACCACTTAAAACAAGTCACTGACTCTTCATTCCTTTGATGCTCTGCACCCTCACCCACCTTCGGAGTAGTTGCAGGCCTGAGACAAGGCCTGGCAGTGAGCCAGCATGGCCACGCGGGACACGGTGACACCCATGACACTGCCCTCCTTGCTGGTCTTGTACTGCGGAGAGAGAAGAGAGTCAGGGCGGACTCTGCACCCCATGGAGGAAGGAAATTACATCACAGAAGCCACATGGCATAAAGTTTGCTCTAAAGCTGCTGAGACAAACCAAAAGCCATCTGTGTGTAAGATGGGATCAGCAAAGCTCAGACCCAAGGAGAGTTATTGTGGTGGCAAACGTGGAAAATCTCCACGGCAATGGGAGAGGAAATGAACGTGTTTGTGTTTATTTCACTATTACTGCATCTCACAACATCTTTTCCTGCTCTTACAACAAGCTGAAAAGCCAATCTGTAATTTCAGGGTGGCTAAACTACCACTTAAACCACTGCAATGCCTAACAAGTCGCCTTCTGGCGTATGAACAAAAACCAGCTTTGCCAGGAAGAACAGAATTCCAACTGCTGCTGGCTCAGGCACTGTCAGAAATGTGTGTTATCAAGCAGCATCTCAGAGCTCAGCTGTCTCCATCCCTCACTTTTTGGAACAAGAACAATTCTTCAACTTATTCCAAGCAGTGCTCACGGCCCCAGAGGAATTCAAACCTAAAATAAGCTTCACAGCAGGATGTCCACAGTGAAAGACTTTTTTCAGTGGCAGGAAAGTGGGAAGTTTGAGAGAGTGAGGTGAAACTATTCTCCCTCTGGTGATTAGAACATTAAATTCAGCTCACGGAAGGTACTTTCTATTCCCCATTCACTACTTACCTCAATATATGCTGGCTCAGTTCCTGCTGCTGAGATGTTGGGCTGCCAGTCCTTGGGAGATTTGGAGAGATATTTTGAATCTGTCACAACCCATTTGAGTCTGGGCCAACCTGGAGCCAAAATTAAACGGTACATTAATATCAGTTTATTTATTGAGGGATTTATATTCTGAGAGAATACACTAAACCCCATCATTTGTTCAAGTCCAGTTACACAAGCAAAATTCCCAGCCAAGCCCAGCTCCCAGCCAGAAGGTTCATCTTGTTTCTCATCAGGGAGTTCAGTGGGCAACAAGGTACTTCCTCTCCTCAGGGACGATCCCTGCAGCATTCCTAAATAAAGCTTGTGAATAAAATGGCCTTGGAACCTGCCAAAGGCCACGGAAGGGACCTGGGGACAACCCTGGCTTGGGAGGTGGCTCCTTGTGACCCCAGAACAGCAGAGCAGCTGTGTCAGACTGTGGGTTGATCTCACCACAAACACAAATCCTACAACATTTTGTGATGGGATCAGAAGTTCCCCCTTTGCCCCCCAGGTGCCTCCAGAGTCCTGACATCTCCTTTCGGATGGTTCAGCTGCAGCAAAAGCACAATCAAAGGCCAGTCTGTAAGTGACTCACCTTTA
This sequence comes from Acanthiza pusilla, assembly GCA_036630365.1. Lineage (NCBI taxonomy): Eukaryota > Metazoa > Chordata > Aves > Passeriformes > Acanthizidae > Acanthiza > Acanthiza pusilla. The sequence continues at coordinate 1,321,303 of JAXCHO010000119.1, read as the reverse complement.
AACTGCACGATTTCTCCATTCTGGGTTTTTGGTAGCCCTTTCAGACACACTTCAGTGGTGAGGGCCAGAGCAATGCCACAGCTCCCCAGCAGGAAGCCAATCTGCTGCCCACCAGCATCCTGAGAGAAGAGGGAAAAAGTCATTCCTGTTCAAAGATGGCAAAATCAGCTTTCCCTTACCAAAATCCGAGGTTTGATAACGCTTTGGGGACTGGGGGTAACGTTATGGCAAGGAAAAGAAGAAAACAACTCATTCCCCCACGCCCAGAATCGCAGAATCACAACTGGAGCGACTTGGGCTAGTGGAAAGTGTCCTGCCCACGGCAAAGGATGGAACTGGATGGTCTCTGAGGGCCCCTCCAACCCAAACCATCCTGTGACTCCATGAAACATGACATTGGCAAGATTAAAACGCGCTGGATGTGAAATCCAGGGCAAGCAAGTGTTCCTGCCCAGCACCCAGGCATGGAGCACACACCATCTACTGGCACTGATGGAAACCCAGATGCTGCAAAGAGGAATCGAGAGGCAAAAAAAGCAAAACATGTAATTACACTGGAATAACGAGACCTCTCTATCCCCTGGAGCCAATTCCTGTTGCACAATGATAAAATGAGGAGGCTCACTCAGAAACTGATTGGGCAAATACTGGAGAAGTTTTAATTTTGCATTTGGTTGCTATAGCAGTCTGTCACAGTGCAGAGAATGAAATCAAAGCTCTGTGAGTCCCTGAGTGCTCCCAGATCACTGTCACCTCTCCTGCCATCATGTTTGCCACGACACTCTTGCTTTTCTTTCCTCTTATGAAATCCTATGGTTTCACACAGTTCTCAACATGGCAATAATAGGGCAACAGTGCAAAAATTCTGGTAAGAGTAAAGAAGACACTTTGTTGAGCAAATAAACTACAAAAAGTGCCTCGAGGTCTTCAGGAACACTGAGGACCTCCATCTCCAGCAAAGTCAGAGCCTGGCAGAGCTCAGCAAGGCTGGGTTGAGCCCACTCCCATCAGCCAGGGGGCAGATCCACACTGTAATCTGTTCTGTAGAAATTATTTGCAATAAGGGAGTGAAGACTGCAGCATTTAGGGGTATTAACAGCCCTGGTCAACATGCTTTTCCATTTCTAAATGCTACTCCAGGCTCCCAAAGGTCCTTGCTGGTACAGAGCTGCTCAGGCAGCAGCTGGAGGCTGTGAAACGCTGTCAGAGGCTGATGGCCTGGCTTGGTTTCCATCCCACATCACTGCTCCAAGTTCCATCAACGTTACCTTTCTGGTAAGAGGTACCTCTATAGGCACTGGGATCACTTCTGCCAGGAGACAGCCATAAAATGCCACCATGAACATCACGGGGTCGTTGTTGGGGTACACGAGGGCTACCTGCAACCCACACACGTGTGCTGTTACTCGAAACAAGTAAAAATCTCAAAATCCAGACCTAGAGTGACTAAAACTCAGAAAACTTGGTGTTATTTCACATTCTTCCTCCCACAGAATGCATGGAATGTGCCTGAGCTCCTCACGCAGTGCCCGAGCATGTGAAGGTTCACACACAGGCAAAGCACAGAGATCAAACCCTGCATTTCCCTCAGAGCTGCAGTGCTCTTCCTTAGATGTATTTCAAAGCACAGAGAAACAGAGCTGCTCACAGAGGGACCAGAACCCCTGAAAAATCACCCCAATTTCTGCCCCAAGCAGCCTTGTCCCTGGGGTTAGCCTCACTATGGTGTCTGGGGTAAATTCCAGCCCCCGAGCCCTCGTTCTGCCCCAGAGGGAGCAGCAGAGTCCCCAGGTCCTTACCCTGTCTCCAGGTTTTAACACAGGCTCGTTTTTGGTCCCCAGTTTATTTAGCAGAGTGTAGGCCAGCTTGAGACTTCTGCTCCACAGTTTGCCTGGAACACAGAGAACAGAGACTTGCAGGACTCTGCACCGAGCAGCACGAGAGAACAGCTCAGCTCGGGCTGTGTTCACCACCTGCAGCTACACTGCTCTGTCTGCAGCGCTCTCAAACACAAAAACAGGAGGGTTTCTGCCACCCCTCCAAACCCAGAGCCCTCTGCTCTCCCCACTGCTGCTCCTCGGGGGAGCTGAGCAGGGCAGGGCAGGGCAGGGCAGGGAGGAGGCTCAACTCACCGTACGTGAGGGTATAAATTGGTTTTCCTGTCACATCCAGCGCTGTCAGACAGGGACATTTAGCCTGAGTGGTTCCCCAGCGCTGCAGAGCTGCTTCCAAGGCAGGAGGCCAATTACAGACCACCCCGAGGGGCTCTCCCTTCACCGGGGTCATCTGGCGGCCCTCGGGCTTGGGCTGGTTCGGGTCGGGCTGGGGAACTAAGAAAATTCAATCATATTTCCAGTACATTTCTAATATAATCCAAATAAAATCATATTCACCATCTTTGCCCATTTGTCACCTGGCAGTTTGGCTTGAAAGAAACTGAAAACAAACCTAAAGGAAATGAGGAAAAGCATTTAACAACCCATTCCACCCTAGGAAGTCTCGCCCAAAACAAGACATCATGAACAGTCTTCTCCCAGGCTGTTGTTCAAAGGTGTTCAACACACCAGTAAGGAAAGGAACACAGAACTGGAGAAAAGAAAACCTTACAAAATAATGTTAGAATGAAATCACCAGTGAGGACCATCCCTTCTGGGAAATTAATTAAAGTAGCCTAAGCAAATGAGGGCGGTTTAAAAATCTATTTAAATATTTTTGTTAAGAAGTTTAGTGTTGAGGAGGTCTCCCAAAGCTGAGCAGAACAGTCAATTACTTCAAACACGGTTTTGTGTCAGACTGCTCATGAAGGCTGCTGCAAATAGTGAATTCCAGTGAACCTTGAGAAGAGCAGCACGAAGAACTCAGCTCCCCGAGTGTCTACTTGTACCAAACCTGCATAAACCCACTATTTGTTCTTCTATTACCTTCCACAATTTCTTCAAAATCATCCACAAAGAATTCTTTCAGGGGTGGTCTTTTAGGTCTTTTCAAGGTGTTAAGCAACTGCTGAATTTTTGTGGACACTCTGCTGCTCACAGGAACACCTGGAGGGAAAGACAAGAGCACTGAGTGCCACATCCAGTCATTCCCTGGACACCTCCAGGGCCTGGGACTCCACCACCTCCCTGGGCAGTTCCATTGCCTGATCACCCTTCCCATGAAGAAATTCCTCCCAAATGCCAACAGCTGCAGCACAGTAACGCCTTAATGCCAATGCCAAAACCATTCCAGTTTTGTGAATGGGATAAACTCGAGTTGGGACAATAAATCACACGATTTAAGCCCTCTCTGAGCCCTGCTGCAGCTCCTGGGCGCCCTGGAAGGTCTCGTACCGTCTGCAGTGTCCATGAGACTGGAGCGGTTGGATCCCTTGTGCATCCCCTTCACAATCCCCGAGGGAGGGAGGTCGATGGCTGCCGGCCGCGCTGAAGGAGTGGAGGTAGTTGCTGTGACATCTGGGGGGACTGAGAAACTTTCTAAAAAAAGAAGAAAGCTGCTAAATACACATTTATTACCCCCAACAAGCCAAGTGTCAGTCACCTGTTACCAACAGCCCTAAGGATTGCGTGGGTTGGATTCATGGGAACCCTCATTAATGCTAAACGCACTGATTCCTAAAGGACAGCAGCTCTAGGAGAGGCACATTATCTGCTCTGGAAACCAAAAACCAAAGGCACAAGGTTTTCTCCATGTCAGGGAAGAGGTTCAGCAAAACAGAATTCCTATTCTTGGTTTCTATCTCTTGACATTCAGTACTGTAAAAAAAAAAAAGGTTTGAGATTCAAATGAGCTCTGAAACATCCAAAGCCCAGAACAAACCCCTCCCTCACCTATGCACTGATCTCTCTTGCTAGAATTCTACTATTTAGCTTTTTTGTGAGCGAGCACTTTTGAAAACAAAACACGTGGGAATTTGACCAAAACAGATCAGCAAAATTTGTGTTGGGTTTCAATCCCTTCCAGCTGGGTGCTCACAGAGCCTGTCCCGCAGTTACAGAATAAATCCATGAACAGTGAGAGCTGGGGCTCACTTCTGCTTCATGTTGCAAGACACTGTCCTGCCTTTCAGGCAAGGCTGCGACTGCATCCTGCAGGAATTCTCCAGTGAACTGTCCCTTAAACAAGGGATTTTTGCTTATGTGGGGCTTTCTTTACACAGCCCAGCAGGTCCAATCACCTGAGAGGGGAAGAATATTCTATTCTGGATTAACAGCACCAGCAACTCTTGCTTACAAAGGAAAAGCCCAACAATCTGAAACTATGGGCTGGGTTTTACAGATGGTCTGAAGTCAAATCCTAAATAATTCCCACTGACAGGGTTTTGTGATTGATTCCGTGCTGATTTCCCTTTTTCTAAGGAGGAAAAATAACATCTCTGAATTCCTTTGGAGACACAGCGGCAAGGAATATTTCTCATGCACTGAACTTCTAAAATCTCTGGAAAGGACATGGATTTGTACAGTCCAAACATCTGCAGGACTTTTTACTGCTCTCTCCAGAGAGATGTACAGAACTGTGTATTCATTTAAACCAGGTGTTAAACACGGGAGGAATGTGGCAAATATAATTCTGACAAAGATTCAAAGCTCCTATTTTGCATAAGATACTAATTAGATTAGACAGTAGATATTCTGGAGGTAAAAAACTGTGTTACCTTAATTCATTACAAAAGGTAATGTGGCCTTCTGCATGCTCCAATTAAAAACAGCCTCTCTGCTTCAAAGACATTAATTATATTGACTACATTTTATGGGCAATCTCCTCAGTTTTCCATTTCAGGAAACAATTTGCATCCCAGCAAATAAACGAACAAAAATAAAAGCAATAAAAAAATAAATAAGTGAAAGATAAATTCACCAGCACTTCTATGCACTGCTTGCCCCAACCCAGTTAAGCAGAAGCAGAGAGCACATGAAATACAGACAATGTCCTACGGTGCAGGAATTTCCTCACCAGCAGCTAAAAAGGACAAACATACACAGAGCAAAAACAAACTTGGCCATTTCATACAGAAGCATCAGCAGCAAGGAGCACCTCAGAGCCTCAGAAAACTGAGCCCAGGGTATCCAGATCTGTAGATTTTGCTCCGTCTCCTCAGTACCTGGATGCTCTGGTTTTCCTCAGATAATCATGGAAGAGCTGGGCTAAAGCTTTACTCCTCTAACCCCATTTTTTAATGACAGGCTCATTTGCTCACACACACGGCTGGGTTTGGTTCTTTTTCTCTCCTGATCTAACACAAACAATAAACCGTCAGGGCTCAGAGCAAAATGAGGATGTTAAACACAGCATTTCCCCACTCCACAGGCACAGACAGCCCTAAGGGATTCGTCAGGACGTAGATGAAAATGCCACTTGCCCTGGGCAGCTTTGTGCCCTCAGGAGCTCCCAAGAGCTGGAACATAAAGCACACAGGACACAGAGTTGTGCTCCTGCTCTGTCCACACTGTCCCTGGAGTCCTCCCTGATCCAGGAGCTCCTGCTCCCCACTCTCCCTTTTACAACCACCTCAATCTTCTGAAACTCTTCAGAAAAACAACAGCGTGATGGTGCAACTCCAGCCAATCCTAGCACGTTCCACCAGTACCAGCTAAACTCTTGCTCCGAATTTCCCTTCTGCAATGGACAACTCCAGCTTTATCAACACACTCTGAACTCGAAGCGATTGTTCTGTTCGTACCCAGCTCCTACCTATTCGAGTATTGGCAAATACATCAGCTAGTGACCCACTGGTCCCTTTGCCTTCTCCATGGGAAAGTGTAGAGGATGCTGATGAGGATGTGGATGACCCCTGAACAGATCGGTTGATCCAAGACTCAGCATTCTGTAAGCTCTGGTGCAATGCAGCAGAGAGAGCAGCTTGGCGCCTGAGCGAGCCCTCGTCCTCGGAGGCGGAAGACGTGTCTGTGTGGAAGCAGAAAGAAAATCTAGCTGCTTAGGGAAAAGCACATGGCACTGAACATGCTCTTTCCAATCACATATCAACAGCACAGGCTTTCACAGGAAGATCTCTTTTCCACAGGCTGTCACATTGGCCAAACCAGAGGTTAAAGCAGCAGAATTGTTGGTGGGAACACACTCACCCCTGTTTGATTCACCTCCTCAGACAACATCCTTCCCCTGGGTTCTCCAAGCTTAGAACTTATCTCTCATTACTTTTCCATTCGTATTCCATAATATCAGATGCTGTTTTGCCTAACTCTGGTCATTCATAACTGGAAAGTGAGGGGTCAGGGTCATTGTCAAACTGCAAACTCCCAGGAACAAAGAAAACGCAGGAAACAACCGTGCCAAGGCCACAGCAGAAAACGCTTTTGTCTGGGGCTCTAAATGGGGCCCTTTCAATTGCAGAAAACAAACAAAAAGCCCAACCCCCAAACAAAACAGAGAAATCTACAGCAACGAACTGCTTCCTGTGTGTCCCAGAGCATAGACACCTCAGCTGTCCCAAAACTGTGAACTAATTATGTAATTACCACGAAGCAAGCACTCAGTTCTTGAGATGTTCAGTTGTACAGTACCAGATACAAACACACAGGTGGCTTTGGCCTAAAATTGAGGTGCTCTTCAAAGTGATTTCCTGCCTACACTGGAGCGGTAAATCAAACTACTAAATCAGCTCGACTCCAGCCATGCTGTGAGTGCTGACCTCGATTCGTGTGGCTCCCACAGCTCAGGATGTGCTGCAGTCCTGGACAAGTGAGCACAGAGCTGAGACCCAAGCAGACACCAGGAACATGCACAAGCCCCCCGGAGAAAGGAAGGGAGAGAGGAAGCGTGAAAAAACAGGAAGTGAGGAGGAGGAGGAGCAGTGACATGGCCTAGCAGAGCAGTTTCAGAGCTATGAATTCACCGGGAGGTGTGGATTCATAACATTCGGATGACTTTGTCAATCCAAATGGCTGCGATGCTTCTGCACAATGAGACACAACATAGAAGTCACTGCCAAAAATCACACGGACTCATTTGTCAGTGAGTGCATCCAGCTGCTGGAAAACAGAGGGTTATTGATATCTGCTGCACATGCATCGTGACAGACACCACGTTGTCCAGGGATTCTGCTACAGCCAGTACGTGGCAGGGGTGGGAGAAGTCCTACAAGAATCTCACTGGACCCCTCCGAGGTCCTTGCCCAGAAACAAACATCGCTGCAAACCCTCCTCCCGTGTGCTGAGCATTAAACCTTAACAAAACCAAGATGCAAATTATCTGTCAGAAACCACAGTGTGAGGGGAGCAGAGGTAGCCTCAGACCAGGCGTGCTGGGCTCTAACAGAGCTCTATTGGCTCTATGGCCAATTTGAACCACAGAACCATGGAATACCCTGAGTTGGACCCACAAGGACCATCCAGGCCCAACTCCTCGCACAGGGCATCCCAAGAATCCCAGCACGTGGTTCTTCAAGAACTCCTGGAAGAGGAGTCACTCCCAGCCCTGAGAGAGGGCAAAGGGACTCCCTGCAGGTGTGAGAAGAGCTGCAATACCAGGGCACTGCCACCCCTCGGTCTGGAAGGTGTGTCCCTGCACACCGCGGCACAGCCTCCTCACCTGGGGGAGTGCAGGCGTCCGCGGGGGACTGGACGAAGGTGGAGCGGCGCTTGGTGGGCATCGGCAGGGCCATCTTCTGCTCCTTGTGCTTGGCCAGCGCTGCCTGGACTGCTTCCGTGTGGATGTCTGCAGGAGGAAGGCACACGCTGCCTTTGGAACAGCACAGCAGCAAGGAGAGTCCCACACACGCTAATGTACCCCATCCGCCTGCTCGTGACATCCCCGATTCCAGCGTCTTCCCAATGACTGTTCTGCTGTCCCAGAAGGGGCATCACCTTTTATTTTCTTTTGTAAACTGACATTCCTGAAGTTAGCAAGCTGAATGCAGGGCCAGGTTTGTCACTCCGGAAACTTCTGGATTATACTTATTACATCCTCATGTCTCTGGCAACTTTTACAGAAACCTCAACCCTGGCAGATCATTCCCCTCAGCCAAAGATTATCCTAAAATCTTCCTGTGCACCATTTAAATATGCACATAGTGTGTGCAGCCCCAGGTGCAACTCGGGTCTATAAAGTGACAGTTGTCTGATTTAGGAAAAACCTTCTGTTCCCAAATGGATGCAGATTTCATGTAAATCTTGGAAGTTTAACTGTTGCTGTAAATGAAGGCTGATTAGGAACTGCAACAAGCTGGGACAGGAGGTTTCCATCCCTCTGCAACCCCCAGAGCCCTTTGAGGGAAGACACATCACTGGTGAGGAGAAATCAACTCATTAAAAACCAGCTATGACAAGGGAGAGCTCATCTACATTCATTTCTCAGATTAATGTATTTTAATTATGCTTTTGCAAAACCCAAACCAGGCTCTCCTAACGCTCCATGAAATGGTGGGATATGACGGTGTCACTGGAGAAAGGAGACTTAATAAACTTTATTTGCCTGTGCTGAGAAGAAAACTTGATTCTTGTTATTGTAAAGTGATTTGCTTTCTCTACTCATAGCTGGTTTTGTTTCAGCAGCTGCACCCCACAGTCTGATGTTTCATTACAGAGAACCACCAAGGCAGGACTTCCCATCAGCAGACAGATAATAATTTTGATTTCTCGAGAGGACACAGCACATTCCTCCCCATGCAGAGGAATGAGGAGACTCCTGTCCCTGTCCTTACCAGATCGATAACGTTCATCTCTGGCTCCCCCTGAGCGAGCTCGGTGGAATTTGGATGAGGATGAGGAGGATGAAGCTGAGGCTGGAGTTGCAGATGGAACGGGCATCTGAGGTCTGGATTCTTTCTGTAATGCTGGATCGACCGCTGGAAAACAGAGAGCAGGAAATAAAAGAGCTTTTTTGGACCGCACTTTTCCCTTTTCCCATGGCAGGACTGTGGATGTCGGGAAGCTGGTTTGTCACTCGGTGTCCCAGTGACCAGCGATGTCATTGACTGGAAAACCAATAATAAACCAGCAGCAAGAGCCTTTGTTGTTCCCATTAATCACAGACCCAAAGAGACCTCCAGTTGTCCAGTTCTGGCTTTCAGCATGTCAAGTGCATGGCTCTATCATCCCAGAAAAGTTTGTTTTTCCCATGAAAACAGGAAGCAAAATAGACAATCCGATAAAACATTATCATTTTACGCAATTCAGCAAGAGCAACTCGGAATTGTTGCTATTGGAGGTTCAATTCTAAAATTAATCTGCGTGTCAGAGGGAAGTTTTAAAAACTAAAACCCAGAGGTCACCCAGCTGTAATTTCCTCCAGGTTGTCACCTGGGGTCATGCAAAAACAGAGCAACTGTGTCATCTAAGTATGCACTGCTCCAGAATCCTCACAAACTACCGAAGGATCAGAGAAACTGAGAGGAAACCACAAATCGCGGCCTTCAATTCCAGTTACACCACTTTTGAGGTGTGTGGTTTTAAGTAAACAACTTCAGGTGAGTGCCTAGAGCTCAGGGACTCACAATAACAGCAAATCACCCTGAGCAGCTGCAGCAACCTCCACAGGATCCCTGGGACTGGAAAAGCCCTCCAGGACCATCGAGTCCAGCCTGTGACAGATCCCCACCTTGTCCCCAGCCCAGAGCACTGAGTGCCACCTCCAGTCCTTCCCTGGACACCGCCAGGGATGGACTCAAACCTCCCTGGGCTGCCTCTTCCAGTGCCTGACCACCCTTTCTAGGGAGAAATTCCTCCTGGTGTGCAACCCAAACCTCCTGACCCCCACCCGGCTCCACACTCCTGTCAGGGACTTTTGGAGTGAAAAGATCTCCCCTGAGCCTCCTTTTCTCCAGGCTGAGCCCCTCCAGCTCCCTCGGGAGTTCTCCACACCCTTCTCCTGGTGCTCCAGCCCTTTCCCAGCTCTGTTCCCATCTTTGGACATGCTCCAGCCCCCCAGTACCTCTCCTGCAGAAAGATATTGTTTTAATTCCTCATCTTCCTTCATCCATCTCCTGTCCCTTCTAAAATCCCGAAGAGTAAAATATTACTGAGTGTTACAACAAACCAACAACCCACTCGGCTGTGGATTGTGAATGATACTTTAAACCACCATGCCAAAAACTGAGAACTTTTATGTCTAGTTAAAGAGGAGATCTCTTGCTAGCCAGAAATCCTCAAACCACACTGGGGGACAAACAATTATTCCCCCTTTCCACAGGTATTTTTTGGACATAGTTACATACATCAGAGCCCTGTATTTGCTTATCAAAACACCTCCATGCCCCATGCAAAGGTGCCAGCGGCAAAGAAAGCTGAACGGAAAAGGATTTCTGTGGTTCAGGTGCAGGACCTGGGCTCCAGAGCAAGATTATAATTTCAAAATCTCAGTTCACCCACAGCCAAAACATCACTTTGTGTCCCTTCCTGTCACTCTGGAACACACTCCATTGAGAACCACTTTAACATCTTTGTAGCATTTATTTGCCTTCACCAAACCCAGGAGAGTTTCATTTTGATCCAAAGACAACACAACTTCACAGACCAAACAGAAAAGCTTCGTGTTTTCTGATCACTCGAGTATTTACGAATTCAGGCACCCACTAGATGTCAGCAGCAGATTTAACACTATTTAAAATGAATTATTAAATTCATATTCAGTTCTCTTTCATAAGTCTTGCAAAAGCCTCTCATCTCTCTGCAGGGCATCACAGGGCAAACATGACATTCCAGTTAGGAAGGGATCAGAGTTGGCTGCAAGTGACATGACACACGGAGAGCAAGCTCTTTGTTTCAGTATTTTCCTCTGACATAATAACATGTTCCAGTGGCCTCGCTAAGCGCTCAGACACAGAGGAGGGAAGAGTGTAAATCACTAATGGTTACACAACAAAGCAGCACAAGTGAGCCAAGCCTGGCAGGTGACAGGTGATTTATTTAGCGTTCCCTTCGGAATAATCCTGCTACAGCTGCACTTTCTGCTGGCAGAAACATGACAAATATGACAGAGAGATGAAAAATGAATTATTTTAGATTGGCTTTGAAGGATGCCATGGATTTGTTGACTGTCTTTAGCCTCTAATGAGAATTGACTGCTTTGTGATCCCTGCGTTTTGGTGAAGGGCCAACGATTTAGAGATTCAGAGATGGAACCATTAGAAGATCAACAAGGATAAATGTTTGCATTAATAACAAGGAGAGCAAGTGCCACATGCACGAGGAAACAGCTGCAAACCTGTCACTGCATACGGACTGAACAGCAGCACTGGAGCTGGACCGACTATCCCTTGAAGATCTTTTTTTTCAAGCTACATACACATAAAAACATGGAAATAACCAGCTTGAGTTTCCAGGGTTTCCAGGGCAGCCTGAACACACTCGCAGAACCCAGGGACACCTGGCCCAGATCCAGGCACGGCTCCACGGGCTGTGCTTGCTGCTGCCTCCCACCATGGAGAGTCCCTGGAATTAGGGACTCCAGATTTGGGATCTGCAGATTGCAGAGGCTTTGCAGGAGTTACCAGCTAGATGGACCTCAGTGGACATTGCAGCAGGAAAAAATGCATCTATAGGTAATTAACAGTGCTGCTTTAACTCCAGAATAACGAGGCAAGCTCCCAGGGGCCATGTGAATGGAGCACAGACTGAGCAGCAAGAACCTCCTAAATTATGCTGCTGACGTGCCCTGGCATGTCACCCTCCCTCCCTTCCTCTCACCTCACATCCACGAAATGGAGACACTCCATCACACAGCACCGCGCCAGCGCTCACAGAAATGGCACTCAGTGCCAGCACTAAGTAGTGTTGTTGTGGACTAAATTAATTTTCTTCTCATTACCAAGGTGACCTGATTCTGGATCCCTCACGCATGACTTCCACAGGGTTTTACAATGGGAGATTCCCAGACACTGGGGCAGCTGGGTGTGAGAGGTACAAAAAGCTGGAGAGCTGGGCCGGAAGGGCAATGAAACCTCGGCGTTAATTGGTGACCTCCATCATCCCAAGCCTCTGCCTGGACTTCGGCTCCACCGGCAGCTCCCAAAGCCCCACAATTAACAGAGAGGGCCCAGTCTCACCAAATACGTTTTTTCCCTCCTAATTAAACGTTTTCTGAGACAAACCAAACATGTGCACAGTGCCACGGTTGGGGCCAGGATTGTATGATCTGCAGCCTCCAGAGAACTTGGGACAAAAGCAGAGCTGCCAAAAGCTCCCGAACCACCCAAGGATCCCACGTTTCCTCCCCAGGCTTGAGATCTCCGCTGGCACAAATGCTGGCCTGAGGACTGTAAAACCTGCTCAACAAATACCTACTTACCAAGATGGATTAGTCAGGTGTGTATTAGTTTTTGGTTTCTTTAAGCAATAGAAATAGATGTGATAAATAGGCAGCAACCAAATCTCTGAGATTCCCATCACCTCCTGCTCCAGGGATTCCTCAGCACTTGGAGAGCTGTTTGTAACAAAATCTCCATTTTGAAGGCCAAGTTACAGTTTTTGCTTGCCTTGCTCCCTTCAGGACAGACAGAACACACGGATCTTTTGGGTACAAAACCCAGTTTGAGATGAATAAATAATTAAATCCAACCTGAGAACCAGCCGGAGAGCAGGAACTGGGCAGTGGTTTGGGGTGGAGGAGTCTGAAGTTGCCACATGACAACTTTATGCTCCCCAGTCAAGTCCCTGAAGGGAGCTGCTGTCATTTCCCCCCAGTCCCGTGGTGCTGATGGGCAATAAATGCACTTTGAGCTTTCACTCTTTATCAATTTTTTTTTGGCAGTAGACCAGGCTCAGTAAATTCCAGTAGGTCCATTCAGTCACTGCCTGAAGTCCGAACCAGACACATCAGTTTTGAATGGCTAAACATCTCAGCATACAGTAACAATTATTTTGGCTAAGCCCCACAATAATGATCAGACACACGTTCAGCCACGTCCTTCAGTTTACAATTACAAATAATTATCCCACATACAACCAGCTGAGCTGCTCCGGATCTCTGAACCAAAGGAAACAATTGTACCCAAAGGATGTGATTTCAGCTACTCTGGTAAATTAAAGCAACGAATTACGAAAATCCTAATGTTTCTTCAACAAGGAATTAAGATGGCTGAAGGACACAGCACAGACCAACACCACAGTTCAGACATTTTTGAGAATGTTTCCAGAATGGCTCTTGAGGACCTTCGTGACTGATCCAGAGTCCTCAGAGTCGAGGGACTGGGATGTGATGGATGGACGTGGAGATCACAGGATGCTCTGGGTTGGGAGGGACCTTAGAGATCATCCAGTGCCACCCCAGCCATGGGCAGGGACGCGTCCCACTGTCCCAGGCTGCTCCACGGGAGCTCAACAGGAAGACAAGAACCCAATCCACACACTCCACATTGCCATGATGAGCTCAGGAAACACATTTGGAACAGAATAATCCAGAGCTGGCAAATCAGGGACCTCAGTGCTCCATTCCACAGATCCCTTTAGTGTCACAGCTCTGCCAAATCCTGATTCTAACCAAAACAAGAACCTACCTTGGGTTTGCGGAACATAGGGAGCCAGCAGCTTTGCTCTCTTCTTCTCATACCCCTTCTGTGTGATGTCCCCTAAAAACAAGCAAAGAAAACTCATTTAATCACATTGTAATTTTTCAGTTTGAGGTCTGCTTGCTTTTCTCTTCAGTGCCATGAAGGTTTCACCTGAACACAGCTGAAGAAAACCTGAAACTCAATAAATCCAAGTACATTAGGATTTCAAAGCTCCATATTACAGAACTTCTGCAGTTTCCCTTGGGATCAGAGACCTACACTATCCACTATTTAAATGCAGTAACTTGGATCACAGCAGCTATCTAAATGGAATATCAAAGCAGTGAAAACCTAAAAAGGGAAACTAGGAGTGCATGAAAATACTCTGTAACCACAAAGCAACTTAGGCGAACAAAGTGGAATAATTCCCAACCAACGTGGCAAAGGGAAAGTGCAAATTCAGAGCCTCATCTTCAACTAACCAAACAGCAGCTGCTATAGGGATCTCCAAAAACTGAGGCGAGGAGGGGTAGTGAACTTCCAGACCCCTGTCCAGCAAGCACAGCCCATGATGAGGTGACAGGGCCTCACCGCCCTCACGGGGAGGAATTTCTTCCATATGTGTAAGTTGAACTTCCCCTCTTGCAGTTTGAACCATTCCCCCCTTGTCCTGTCACTGCAGCTCCTGATGAATTGTGTTCTAGTTTCCCTGGAGCCTTTTCAGACACTGGAAGACATGAAGTCTCCACACAACCTCCTCTTCTCCAGCCTGACCATTCTCAGCTCTCCCAGCCTGAATCCATACGGGAGGTGCTCCAGTCTCTTTATCAGCTTCGTGGCCTTGCTCCAACAGTTCCATCTCCTTCTGACGCTGGGGGCCCAGGTGGGCAGAGGACTCCAGGTGGGCTGTGAGAGCAGAGTGGAGGGCGAGAATCCCCTCTGGAGTGATTATTATTAGAGTGATTATTCTAGAGATCAGAACAAGCATTTGTAAACTTTTCCCTCTTTCAAAAAACTAATCTGTCTGATCCCGGAGATGCACCATCTGGCTGCTGTCTTTTGTTTTAATTTCTCACATTACATCAGAACCACAAGAAAGACTGAAACCTTGGAGGGATTAAAACAAACAGCCCTGCAGCGTTTCAAGCCTCTTCGTAGCACTCACAACCTCCCACCTCCTGGAGATCAGGAGCGATCAAACGCACAGGACTAAGAAAACAGAATTATTTGGTATCAAGCTAAAATCAAGCCACAGTTACATGATGACAAGAAGTGAGTGATCACAAACAGGATGTTTTCCTTGCCATGAGCCTGAACTGAGAGGGAACAGCCTCAGCCACGGAGCAGCCCCAGCTGCAGGGTTTGCTTCCAGTAGGATCCTCCTGCCGGCGCCAGGGGCCAAACACAAAGGGGATTAGAGGCTTCAGGCCCTAAGCCTCCCAGCACCACCATCTCTGCTCCGACATTCCCGCTCAGTGCCCGGTTTGGTTCCAAAGGTGACTTGGGAAATGCTTGGAAAGGGAATGGACCTCACTCCTTAGCGCTGGGCACTCAAATTCCAGCGGCACTTGAAACACCGAGAGCAGGAGTTTCGGAGCTGGAGGGGGACTCAATGGCTTCAAACTGGCAGAGGTTTAGATTAGATATTGGGAAGAAATTCCTCCCTGCACAGGTTGCCCAGAGAAGCTGGGGCTGCCCCTGGATCCCTGGAAGTGTCCAAGGCCAGGCTGGACAGGGCTTGGAGCACCCTGGGACAGTGGAAGGTGTCCCTGCCATGGCAGGGGTAGAACAGGATGAGGTTTAAGGTCTCTTCCAACCCAAACCATTCCATGATTCCATAATTCTCTGACTCGCGCTGCTCAGGGCAGGGTGTGCATCTGCACACAGAATTTTATCTCACTCCTCTAACACTACGTTTGAGTCAGGGCCCAACAAGTCCAAACAAATCCAGCAGCTGAAAAGGAGAATGTCCACGAAGCACTGAAATGCCAAGCAAAGCAGTAATTTCAGTGCCTGATTGCAGTGCAGAGCTCAGGTGACGCTCACCCCGCTCCCCAGACAGGTACGTGCAAGGACAGGGACACCTCCGAATGAGCTCCCACGTGCCCTGAGGGTGACATGCTGCGTGACTGCAGGAGCTTCAAAACCCACCAGCTCTGCCCAGGTCTGCCTTTCAGAGAATCACGGAATATCCTGAGCTGAAAGGAACCTACAGGGATCACCCCTGGCTCCTGGACCTGGAACCAGGTCTGTCTCCACTGTCAGAGAATCACGGAATATCCTGAGCTGAAAGGAATCCACAGGGACCATCCCTGGCTCCTGGACCTGGGACCAGGTGTGCCTTCACTGTCAGAGAATCATGGAATATCCTGAGCTGCAAGGAACCCACAGGGATCATCCAGTCTGGCTCCTGGACCTGGGACCCCCAGGACAAGGTGACCTTTGGGCTGCCAGAGCACAAGTGTCCATCTGGGAGGCACACGGAGCCGGGGGGGATGGACACTGCAGGAAAACGTGGATACACAGAGAGGGGAGGGATTTCTCCTTACAAGCAAACTCACAGGTTTGCTCAGAGCTTGTTATTCTGTGATTAATTTCCCCACAAGATTTAATTGTACTCTGACATTGGTGGTTACACACTACATAGAATGAAACGCTTGCCACAGAAAATTGTTGGAATTACTAAGGAATGCAACATACACAAATAATGTAAGTACACTATGAACAAATACCAGAACTTTAAATACTAGTAGCATCCCATTCCGGTTTCAGGTGATGGCAAGCAGAGAATTCTCTCTAATTATTTGTTCCACACTAATATCCCACCAATAAAACAAACACATCCACACCGGAATACAAGCAGTATGGTTCCCAGGCTGGCATTTGGAAATCTGAAGCCAAGGTGAGATACTACTGAGAAATGAGAAGGTAACTCAGGCCACAACACTACTTGCAACCTCAACTGCCATGTGATGCAGATCATTGATATTATTGTTGAAAAAAGGATTCTCTGAGCGTAAGCCAATAAAAAAATAAAAGCCTAATGCTATTTGGCAAAAGCAGGAAAGTTCCAAGGAGAAAAATTCAAACAATAAATATAATAAAGATGATAAATTCCTGGGACTCCCTGGCAGTGCTCTATCTTCCAAGTGCTGAATTTCCAACTCCATCTGAATTTTTATGTTGTTATAACTTAAAAAGTTAGATCAACCATTACTTTGACAAACAAGTTGACAGTCTCAAACACGTGCACAGGATTCGAAAATGTAAAGCTTCAGTTTTGGGACTAGCCCTGCTGAAGTGGAACCGGGCAGCACTGACTGAAGGGTTTGAGGAAAGAGATAAATCCCAGTTCTCTCCAGAGCACCATCCACGCAGGTATGACCAAACCACAATTACCTGAAATAAAGCTCCAGCAGACTCAGGGGCTGTCCTCCTGGGAAAAAGCTCATGTGCAGCCAGGGGCGGCAGGTGTGCAGCCACCCATGGACACGATGATGTGATTAGTGCAACCACAACTGTCACAACCCAATTGGCATGTCCAGCCTTGGGAACGAGTGTCCCTTTGACACACGGCACAGGTGGAATGAATTAATCGAATAAAACCTCTTTTCTGGTCATGCAGAGTCCAAATCTGGTACCAATCCACTGACACAGAAACAAAAGAATCACTAAGGGAAAAGTTTTCTTTCACCCTATTCCTTTTCTGCTATCTACAGGAAATGGAGAGATCTGGACACCAATGTGGACTTCCTCATAGAATATCATAAATTACAGCCATGGGAGAGCACCAGGACAACAGGGCTGCAAACTGTGGAACCATTCACTGCTCTGACAAACCTGGTCAATCATTAACCCCACTTCCATAAATTAAACACTCGGTGACACTTTGGGGACTAAATTCTCCCAGAGAGCTCAAAACCTGCCCTGAGAACCACAGCCCTTCTCCAGGCAGATGCAAGGCAGGGCACTACAAAGAAAAACCAGCAAAGCAAATGAGAGCTGACAATTTGGCTATAAAATGGTGTTTGTTCATTCCTAGAATGAACAAAGAAATTAAAACACTAACAGTGTTGAGGCTCTCCTGGCTCCCTCCCAGCTACACCCATTTCTGTTCAGTTCACTCTGTATTTATCCATATCCGCACCGAGCCCAGGCTGAGCCACACCAGGCTGAGGCCCCGTGCAGGAAATGGGGTTCTGCTCAAAGGGAAGCAGCTTCAGGGGCTTTAGAGGAGATGAGAGTGAGCTGAGCCGCTGCTGTGCTGGAGGAAGAGGCTCTTCTTCCTTCCTGCCACCTCTGCTGCAGCAACAGCTCTGGCGCAGCTTCCACAGGTAAGAAGGGCCTGGAACAAGCCAGGTGTAAACACAGCTCCACTACACTACCATCATCATCTGATTCTCCTTATTTCTTGAGAGAAAATATAGAATTGATCCTCATCGTGCAAACCCAATCAGAATGTTCTGATCGCCGGGACTGCAAGAGAAAGGATGAACTTGCAGTGACAGAGACCAGGAAAGCCCAGGGTACCACACCTGCTCAGCCTGGATGTCACACCTGCACTAAAATCCTGCACCAGAGAAGCCTGGAACCCTGCGAGCCTCGCTCCCCAGCCGGGCCAGTGACGCCAGGCTGCTTTTCAGCAATTAGCGCTGATGATCTATTCTAACCAGTGGTGCTCAATCAGTGCAAGGTGGTAACACCAGCTAATCCTGCTAGCTCAGACAATGCTCCTCTTTCAACATCCCTGCTCCCCTTCCCCCATGGAATGAGAACACTGAATCATTTACTGTCTAACAAAACCATAATTACTACAGTGGAGAAATTAAGGAAAATGATCACGTAGGGCACAGCATCTCCCCAACAAAGCCTCCAAACACTGGGCTGCAGCAAGGAAAATATTCCAATTGGAAAGCAGTTTGTGCACATTAAAAAAAAATGTTTGTATGCTTTAAAAAAAATCTGTTGATGTTTCCAACAGTTTGTGCTAGCAGGGAATCCTGGTGGTGCTTCTGGTACTTCCATTCGCCTCCAAAACACAGACAGCTACTCTACTTACAGCAAACACTACAGTAAAATTAAAACAAAAATAATGAAATTAGTCTATTATCACTGCTGTATCTCGTTTTCAGGGCTCACCCCTACAAATGACCTGACGACTTGGCCTTTCTTGCCTATTCCCCTGCTGATGTCCAGGCACAGGATAGGCAATATCTCCCCGTGGTTTTATCACCTCAAACCTGCTCCAAAGAGTCTGGAGTACCAACACTGAGACACTGAAGACCAGAAGTGCTGCTGAAAGTCCAAAATGTTCTTTTGCTGCACATCACGCCCAGATAAAGCCTTTCAAGTGTGACTGGAGTGGCAGGTGGCACGTCTGAGAAACCCAAAGTGAGGACTAAGTGCACTTGTGGCCTGGGCAAAAAATGGGCACGAACACATCGAGCCAGCACTCAGTAAGAAATGCTGTCATTGCTCATTTATGTACTCACAGCTGGTTCCCACCTTTCTTAAAGAAGAAACTCCTCCCTGGTAGGGTGGGGAGGCCCTGGCACAGGTTGCCCAGAGAAGCTGCAGCTGCCCCTGGATCCCTGGATGTGTCCCAGGCCAGCTTGGACAGGGCTTGGAGCAGCCTGGGACAGCAGCAGGTGTCCCTGCCATGGCAAGGGGTGGCACTGACTGAGCTTTAAGTTCCCTTCCAACTCAAGCCAGTCTGGGATTCTGTCATTTTTCTGGAGAAAGGGCAACCTCTAGACATTTCCACACTCTCCCCAGTGGTTTTATCAAGGGTTAAAGCCAGGACATCCTCAATCCCAGCCTTCAGCAACCCAAAACACAACATTTTAAACCTTTTTTTCTAATGTCGTGTGTTCAAATAGACTGTACCTGTGCAATGGCCTTACACTCCTCCTACCACTCTTAGCTACAACTGCAGCACAAAAAATACCTTTGAAACAAGTTTAGACAATTGCCTCATTCTGTTTGAGGCCAAATGATGATGCAGCTTCAAAGGTTCCCTCCTCCTTCCTTTGGGTGAAGCTGTATGTCAGGTTTCCTTCTTGGAGATAATACCAAGGTCTGTGAACTAACAGTCTTCCAGAAAAAGTCCAATTTCTTGAAAGAAGTAACACCTTACTCACTGTACATGTCACCAAACAACCAGCACAGGTTTGGGCTCTGCAGTTTCCCCTTAACAGCACCATTCTATTCCCATCAGGAGCATGAATAGGGCACTGAAAGCCCAGCCTGCTCACAAAGCTGTGTTTGTTGGGCACAAGCATTAAACTGCTACAGCTTCGGTGCTGAAAGTTTCACAGACAGATCAGCTCCAGATTAATTTACACACACAGAACAAGCCGACTTGGCCCCAGCACTGTGGGGACTCTGTTCTACAGTTCCAAAACCCTTTTCTAAAGGCTTAGGAGTGTTGTTTTACCAAATTAAAACTATTTTAATCTCAACATTTATTGTTTCAAAAGAATTCCATTCAAGATGAGGTTTCCGTGGCATGGCTGCCCTGTGCTCAGGGCCTGAGTCATTCCAGGTCGCAAGGTGCTCTTCGCCCCGGGTCACTCACTGGGTGCCCTAAACCTTCAGGGTTTTTTTTGTTGTTTTAACTTTAAGCAGTAAATCCAACTCCTGAAACTGTACAGAAGAATCTCTTTATCTTCCAGCAGCATTTCCGAGTTGCAGCAGATCCAGTGTCCTCGATTCACCCGTCTGGGCTGTGTATTTCCAGCTGTAATCTTCGAGGCCATATGTGATGCATCACCAAGTGGGTGAGCTAAGGACAGAGTTCAGTCCCCTCTGTACACCTGGGCTGGGTGGCAGCAGCGACAAGGAGGTGCCACCAGCTCAGCCTCGGCCACAGACCCTCCGAACCCCACACAGAGACACACATGGCAACTTATCATGGGCATTTCTGCTGAAAACAGCACCGTCCGGGGTCAGCGAAAGGAGTTCCCAGAGGCTTTGGGAATACAGGAGCTTCTCGTGGGTGTGTCACTGTGCTCTGGTTGATTCTTCTCTCGCAGCAGACACGAGAACGTGCTCACCGTGACCCTGAGCAGCTCACGCAGCATCACCACGTCCTGGTTAAGTTTATTTAAAGGACCTGCCCCGGTACATTGGCCAAACAACCTCTTCTTCACCTGTAGGAAAGAACTAAAGAGCCAGAAAGACTTGGCCTTTCAGATCCTCAGCTGGGCCCATGGGATGCACAGTGCACCTGTGCATCAGGAGGAATTTTTTCATGGAAAGGGTGGTCAGACATTGAAAGGGGCTGCCCAGGGAGGTGGTGGAGTCGCCGCCCCTGGAGGAGTCCAGAAAATGACTGGATGTGCTCTGGGCTGGGGACAAGGTGGGGATCAGCCACAGGTTGGATTCGATGACTTCAGAGGGCATTTCCGACATCAAGGATTCTGTGATTCTGTGATCAGCCACACAGAGCATGCTGCCAACACACAGCCAATATCTACCTTTCCAAAAGGAGAAAGGTTTTTAAAAAGGCTCAGAAGATTCTTGAAGATAAACTCTTAAAACCTTCAGCTCCATCAGTAAACTGTGTTAGCCCTGATAACCCAAAAAACAGGCTCTGCTCAACTGCCTCCAAGCAACACCTGCAAAATCCAATCACCAAAGTCAACTTTAGATGAAGTTTCTGTTGCGAAGTGCAGCCATATAAATTTTACGTTACCCATAAAATTTATGTGCAGCACATGCACATAAGCAGCTGAATTCCATATACAAATAACACATCACGCATGTAACCCCATCCTAGGGATAAAAAATAAAAATCCTTTAAATAGCTACAACTTGTCATTTGGGAAAAATGCATTTTCCCTGCTGAATGCAACAAACCCAAGGCTTTGTCACGAACAGGATTTTACAAAATCTGTTCAGGAGAAATGTTTTCATCTATTTTTAACAGGCAGTCAGTGAGAACCATGTGAGCTGAGAGGCAGGAGCACTGCAGAGTTTTAACACCAGCCTTGCACCAGAACAATTTACTGGAGGGGACACTGACAGTGTCACACACACGTACCCAAGAACCAGCTGAGCTGAGGAAAGCAAGACGACTCCCAGAGCATTCAATAACCCAGCTGAAGTGATTCTGCCCTGAGTAATTCTTTTTGCTGACTAACCTGCTCACAGACAGCAGCAGAAACTCCTAGGTACTCAATCCCCCACACACGCGCAGACCTGGCCCTCTCCCACCAGACTGAAAAGCAAAGTTTCCCAGGAAATGACTAAACGGTGACAGCCCTGTGAATCAGCCCTTGATTCAGGCAGGTAGAGCACTGTCTCCCTCCAGGTACACACGGAATTATTCGAGCTGTGAGTGCTGATAACGCTCTCTCCTCTCTCGGGAGTTGCCTGTCCAGCCCAGTGACAAGAGATTACACACAAACTCTGCCTGTTCCGGCAGTCTGCACTTTCTGCATGGGACAGACAAGTGTGGGCAGATGATTTTCCGAATCAAGACTGGTTTTACCCCAGGAATAAAAACAGACAAAACCATGCCGGCACCCAAAGAGATTCAAATAAAAGTTACTGTGGGTTTTTATCCTGGCACCCACCTTTTCTTGGCTCTCAGGTGTCAATATTCTATAATTCTCTTGGCTTCAATTTCTAACACAAGCCAAGTGCCACAGGACTCCTTGCTAGTAACTCTCCTCCCATCCTGCCTCCGCAGCAGCACCTTGTCCAACCAGACCAAAAGGCACTTGGACACACAGCCTGGCTCAGTCCGGCTGGACCTGAACTCACTTTTCCTCATTAAATCCCTGATTGTTGAGTAAGATACAAGAAGGGGAGAAGAAAGAAGTTAAGAGCAATTATTGCCCTATCTAGTGATCAAACACAGCTGCTCACACCAACTATTCAGCAACTCTGACCTGCCCTTAAACACAGCACAGACACTAACCCAGTTGGCAACTCACCCTGCACAGTAATTATGTATTTCCAGATGGGATAATGCTATTCCAAGTCACAGTGCGATGAGGTCGATGATTATGCATGATGAAACAAAGAAAGAGAACTTGATGGAAGCATTAGAAGATCCCTCCTCAAACAAAACCCAACTAAAAGTTAGTTAGACCCAACCAAGCACAGTGAAGAATCAATCTCAAGAATGAATCTTCCAAAAATCAGGAGGTGAGACACATATCCCACACCCCTCCCGCCCTGGTTTTCCTAAAGAGCCAGTACCAAGTGTGTATTCATAAGGACATTACTCCCATTCCATAGAAAAAGCAGCAGAGAAAGTGGTGGCTGCTCAAGAGAGCAAAATACATTTTTTTCTCCCAAAGCACTGAAATCTGAAACAGAACCCCTAGTCACTGCACAGCACTCCCAGTGCTCACTCAAGGACAGTCACTACCAAACAGGATTAGTCACCAGAGCAGGATCCCACTACTTAAAGGCAAAGCAATACAATTATTAAACTTTTAGCAGCCTCCAATTAGTGCACAACACCCATAATTTGACTGGCGGAGACTCCCACCAAATTCCCAACGCGTTCCTGACGGAGGCAGCAGCAGCTCCGGGAGCAGCACAGAGCCGAGCTTGGCTTCCCTACTCCTTCCCTTCAAGCCTGAGTAGAGGGAACCAAAACCCCTCGGTCGATACCCCTAAACCTGCTCTGCACACCCCCACCCCAAACACGATTCTGCATTCCCGGGAATGCCCCGTGGAGCAGTACAGCTCCTCATGCAGACACCAGGCCAGCTTTCCTGCACTCAACAGCACAGCCCATTCAAGCCAACCACAAGCCTGGGAAACCAGATTTAAATAGACAGAGCAGAAGAAAAATGCCCTGCACAGCATGGCATGAGCAGCAGATTCCAGGCCCTGCTCAGCCCGGGCTGTGAGAAGCTTTCAGTTGTGTTTACATCAGCATCCACAGCTCCTTAAAGAATGGCACTGCTAAGGAAACCCTGTTGGCACGTCACCAGCAGGCCTAAGAAATGCCATTATCCTGTCAGCTGCAATGCTCTTTACAAGAAGGATCACGCGAGGAGTGACTTCTGTTCTGGGCTCTTTGGGCAGAGTCAACGTCTGCTCCAGCAGCGCTTTGTTCCGAGCTGGGGCGCAGGATGTGGCAAGATCCTTCTCATGTGAAAGCCTTTAAGCTGCGTGGAAGATCAAAATAATGAGCTAAACTCGGCAGCACAGAGGAGAGACATCCAAGCTCAGCCCAACAGCCCAGCTGCACTTTGCAAACCCACCCCAAAGCCACTGAACTCAGCTGCTTCAGGGAAAATACACTTTTTCCTCCCAGCACGCCCATTCATCCTAACTAATAAAGCACGTTAATAGTTCTTTAAAAAGAAAGACATTCAGCTTTTGGTGGAAAGGGCCTTTTTAAGCAGAAAAACCATCCTTTTACCATAAAGAGAAGGAACAGTCAATTTAATGCCTTTGTTACTCAGGATATTGCAGTATTACCCTGATATTTCTCTTGTTCCAATCATAAATGTCCTCACACGTGGAGTTTTCTTGCCTTATATTGGTACATCACCACCGTCAAAACATATTTTCACAAAACTGGGAGGATATATATCCCTTCTACACTGACAGCAGTGGACCTTGAACCAAAAGGAACAGCCCTAAAAGTAAAAAATATCTTATTCATCAGCCATCCCCAAATCCACAGTTACTCCTGACAAGGAATTTTCCTCCCATTGCCTCTCTTAGAGTGCAGTATCTCCTCTTCCAATTTAAATAAACCGATTTCTCAAATGTCTCACTTGTAGAGGGAAGGAAGTATGGGGAAATCAGCAGGATTATTTAAGAGCACACAGTCAGCATTTTGACAAAAACTAAAGGAACGCAAGCAAAATGAACAAAGGGGCTCTCATGTACTGAAAGGCAACCAAACCTGCCCTCATGTCCTGCGCTGTTCACTTGACCAGAAGGTCCTGAATTTGAAAAAGAAGGAACTTTACGTCTAGTAACAGGCAAAAATTCCATGGGGTATTTGTACTAACAAGGCGCAGTATCTCCAAGATCAAACTTATTATAAAAATGCGTCAAAAATTATGAAATATTTATACAAACTTCTAACCTCACAACAACAGTGTGAATGAACAGATTCCAGCCCTAAGCAAGCGAAAGCTGGACACTGTCACCAGAACACTGCTTGGCACTGCTGGATTGCATGATCCACGCCATGGGAACGCCTTTGGGATGCAGAAGTGCAGCATCAGGGCCTTCTGTGCACAAAGTGAGCAGGAAAAAACACAGGGATGGAGGACCTGAGGGTTTGTTTGGAGCCTGCTCCTGCCCCAGAGCAGAGCTGAGGGACACAGCCGGGTCTTCACGGGCAAGGAAAGCATTCCTTGGATGGGATACGGCACTTGCTGGGCTGGGCTCGAGCTGGGGAAAAGGAAGAACTGCTGGTTCTGTTTTCTGGTTAAGATTATGGCAAAGTTACTCACAGAACAAGATGAGCTTCTTAAAAGTACTTCAGTAATAAATCAAAACAAATAACCCCTATTTCCATACTGTAAGCGAATCCAAATGCTCTCTCCAGTTGTCCTCACATACACTGCCACAGGAAGCAGCCTGACAAATCTGCTAAAAGCCTTAAGAAGCCTAAATTAAATATTCATATTCTGAAAATGATGAAGCCAGCACAAAACCCCGAGTCTCCTCTGCCACTCCAGCTCTGTGTAGCCCAGAGCAAGAGATGAAAAGATTTCCTGCAATCTGTGATGCCAAGCTGGAATCTCCATGAAGGAGAAGGGCACTGTGGCTCCGCCTTCGGGAGCTCAGGGCTGCGTTTGCCACTCGGGGATTTTCCTGAGATGCTCCTTCACCTCTCTCTTACCTAACAGAGAACTAGCCCCATTTCCTCCAATTTAAGGATGCCTGGTTGGTCAGGTTTTAATAACAACCTGGAAAGATTTGTTGAAAGCTCCTAAAAAAATCTTGTAATTGAATGATTGCATCAATTACTTAATTTTAATGAGAGTGAGATAATATTTTAATTTTCCATTCTGCATTAAATTTCAAGCAAAGGTGACTGTGCAGTTTCTCTCAGCACTAGCCAATGTACCTCCAAGGTGGAAGCAGAATTACTTTCAGTAACAAACTAAACTTTATTACCTTATTTCCCATTAGCACTTAAATCTACAGAATTAGCTTGGGTTTATTACTAGGCAAAAAGACACGTAGATCCTCCAACTTCCTCATTGAAAACAGAAGCCCAACTTTGAACTCTCTCGTTCTCACAACAGGAAAAAATCCTGCCAGCTAAATTCTCTCTAGGCATGGACAGAGCAGAATTTAATACACAACTCTAAACTGTCCAAGGAAAACCCCGAACCTACAAAAAATGAGACAAAACTTAATAAAAGCAGGACCTGAAAAAGCAAGGTAAGAATCGCAGAGGATGTGAAGCTAGACCTGCCTTGTCAGTCATTTGTGCAGACCCCAAGGTGCTCAGCTCCACACCATTCCCCATCCCCAAAGGGCTCGAGGCCAGGCTGGACAGGGCTTGGGGCAGCCAGGGAGAGCCGAAGGTGTCCCTGCCCATGAGCTTCGAGGTCCCTCCCAACGCAAACCATTCCATGATTCCAGAGATGAGTTCACTTCCTACTTGGTCCCTCAACCTCACTTTAATACGAGTTCCTCCAACACAGCCTGAGTGACCTTTCCAGCCTCACCACTGAAGAGATGAAAATTCTATAAACTCCCTTTTATTTCTGCTAGAAATGACAACGTAAAAAGTACTTGGACAGGAACCATCTGTTCCTGTGCCTAATGGAACCATAATCACTGGATAACAACCATTCTACAGAACGTTCCACTGTTTATAAAACCAGGGTGTCAATGTAATAATATTAATGGGGAGCTGCTTGTGTCTTTTGGATAAAATATGATATTCACAGCAGGCTTTGCTTTCAGCTACAAACATCACGGCCTTTTAGAGAAAAGCAAAGCACCACAGACAGCACTCACAATTAGGGGGTGGAGGGGCAGGAAGGGCTAAGGACTTGTTGACAGTTATAATTTAAGACGAGATATTCTGCCAAGAAAGAGAAACTAAAGGATTAACGTCCAAATAGAAAATCTGCAATTAAGCAAAAGCCTGTGAAAGAGAAGGACTGCGGACACGGCTCCAGGTTGGATCGCTGCCCTCCAATTTCTTCTCCAAGACTTCTCTGCTGACTCCATGTGTTTCATAGAAGTAAAATTCATGCACGCAATGTAACCGTCTCTCAAGAGAAATGATGTTTGGGAAATAAAACAATCACTTCCCTCCAACATCTCCTGCGCAACAGGATTATTTCTTCCTTAGCACTGGGATTCTACAAGCACAACACAGAACTGTATAAAAAAACGCAGAAACAAAATATTTTCCTGCTGAACACAGCACTGACCTGCAGTGACAGACCGTCTGGAGCGCCCATGAAAACACCTGCAGGCTGCAGCACCCCAGAGTTATCCAGGAAACTCTGGAGGTGTTTCCTCGAGCCCTAATTCCTCCTGGGACCTCCAAGTCACGCGTGGGTGGCCCCCAACTCCATGAAAATACACAACCACGCAGAAGCCACAAATGCAAATGTGCCCAGGACCCAACACTGGGGTCACAGCTCTCTGAGTGTGACACCTGAATCAGTTGTGCTCTGCACAGGCAGGATTGAATATTTCATGTTAAAAGCTCTAAAAGGAGGAACAAAAAAAGCCCTGGCCCAGAAGTGCAGCCTGTCAAAATCAACCACTCAGCTGACAGACAGTGCTGTACCAAGCAGTGCTGAGAAGCCTGGCATGACAGCCATAAATCACTCCAAAATCTTCTTTTCATGCAGAGGAAAGCGAATGGTAAAGATTCGAACATGAAAACCTGCCTATTTTTAATTTGCTTGGTTGCACTTGTTTAAAACTGACGTTTATTTTGATACCTGATTATCTCTCTCCTTTTTATTTCTGCATGCAGCAAGGTGAGAATGAGGAATTTATCACATGGAGAAAGAGCCATGCCAGAGGCACCTTCCCCAGAGCGAAGGCAGCCTGGCCACTGGAGATGTGTCCTGCCCCGAGAGCAGAGGGAAGTCACTCGTGGGCAGCTCCATGGGCATTCCTGTGCAGAAGAGCCTCCCCCAAGGTCTGGTTCCAGCTGACAGGGTCAGTGCTCTCCTGACAGACCCGCAGGAGGAAAATCCCGAGAATTCAGCACGAGATCTTTGAATTCAAGCACAACTCGAGAGCTAATGGAGACTGACACGCAGAACTGTGTGATCACTTCCACGCGGCCACTTTCACATCCTTCCCAGAGAGGCCAAGGAGGGCCCTGGGGATGCACCAGTGCCTGAACGGGCGCAGGTTTCCTTCAGTCTCTAACAAAGGCTTGGAGCAATTGGCACATGGCCCAGCCTTGCTGCCTTCTTCCTCTTCAGATGTGCTTCCATCCACAGATAACGCGGGCGGCTTTGAATTCACACCCTGCGCAATCAGAGGGAAAGGACAGCACAGGAAACCCAAGTCAGCTTTTCCCCTCGGCGAGGAAACTCCCTGCAACAGCCAGCACAGTCCTTTTCGGTGACATGCCCAGCACAGTGTCGCAGGAGACAGCAGACAATGTGCTCAGAGCTCCACCATTAACTGGTTTAGTGAGTTAAGACACAGATCTGTCTGCAACTGCTTGGGGCAGAATGTGCTGAAGGAGCAGAAATGCACCTTTCAACTCGGAATCCATGAAACAGCTTCAAACAATCTCTTTGAAAGGAGGAAACAATCCAATGACTGTGAGCTTACCCCGATGTGACAGTAACTCTTGGGGACTTCTTGTCACACTTCACCCACAGAAAACTATTCTGAAACAGCTCTTCCTGACAGCAGAATTATAGAAAAACCAGCTCTGACATTTCCCAGGTCTCTCTACTTCACTAGTTCCTCTCCTTCTCCCTTTCTTGGACTATTTTACAGGCTCCTCTCATGGTGCCAAGGATTCCACGGCAATACTGTGAACTTCTCTGTGCCTGTGAGCTCCTGCACCTGACCCAGGAGCACCAGCACAGCCCCAAGGCTGTCACTTGGCAGGGTGGGAGCACCAGAAAGCCACGCACACGGCTCCTCCATAACCTGAAGCTAAACCTAACTCTCAGAGAAGACTATTTTCCCCTTCCCCAGTTCTCCAGCCAACTCTTTCCTTTTATCCTTCTGCCCAAATCGTTGTGTTTCTGCTGGAGGAGGAGCCTGCAGTGCCATGCGACACCTCTGTGTTCACACCATTTCACTTGATCTGTCATTTGAAACATTCTCATGAAGGTCTTCTGTCATTTTAAACGAGAACATAACAAGTAATTACATTTCTAGGAGAAGAGGCCAAGTTCTGGCATCCCAGAGAACTCTTGTCATCATCATCATCATCACCTTATTTTGTGTCTCCCTCCCTTGTGCTTTGTTGAATCCATTTAAATCTGGGGAAGGTGAGAAAAAGGAAAAGTCACCTTTGCTGCAGACTCAACGTCGATGAGAGTGTGCCTCCATAAATACATCCCCAAGAGCTACCAGTACATGAACCTTGATTTCCATTTGTGTCCCCTGTACAGGAGCTACAACAGAAAAGTTGGAATCAGAGGAGGGAGGGAGAGGAAGGGTCCACATTTTCTTTTTTCTTAAAGTCACACCTGGAAAAATGGCTTTGATCAGATTTACTAAAAATCAGCTTATGCACCATGGAAGAGAGGAGACCCACACCATGAGGTGAGTAATTACCCCCTAAGACACAGGACAGGAATCACAGGAACATCACGTGTGACTTTGCCGGATCCAAATGCTTTTCCTCACAGCTTCTATGCTACACCCAGCCACTTCTGCAAGTGTTTTACCAAAGCTCTGCCTAATGAACAAGGATTTGATACACAAAAGGCAATGGGTAATTACATCTTCCTGTTTGCTCTTCTCACCAGACTTTTTTTTGAAGGCCTACTGCAAAAAGAATTGCCTTGAAAGCCTTCCAAGGCAACACCAGCTCCAGGGTTATGGATTTTTCTGATTTTGAGGAAATATTAACTCAGGTCTGTGTGCTTCTGCAAATTAGCTCAGGTCTCCATGCTTCTGGTCAAAATGACTAAAACAACATTCCCAAGTCTTTAACACTAATGGCAACTGGCCCTACACAATTTTTACATGCTGCAATTTTAAAACAGGACTTAACAAGCAAAGTGTATCAAACACAGGAATAACTACACAGAAATGTTTGCTCAAGGTTTCTAGGTGTGGCTGTAGCCAAGACATAATAGGATTATTTATATCTGACTCATTTGCTTTGCCTTCATCCACAATTCTCCCTATTTGGGACTCAGTAATTGACTTCTTTCTGTACCACAAGACTTTTTAAAATCAGGACATTTTCAAGGAGAATTCGAAACAGAGAGGAGAAATTCCACAAATGCAGTGGTTTTATGTCCTGTTCAACCAAACCTGACCATCACCATCATGGAAAAACTTCCTGAACGTGCAGCACAGTGAGACATCCACTCACCAATAATCAAACTGCACACGTCACAGTGTGAGTGACAAGGTCCCCACAGCATGGAGGGGCTGATGTCCCTTGCTCTGTGTCCGACCTGCTCACCTCACCCCTGGGTCTCTCCCCACGGCTTCCTGCCTGGGAACTCAACAATACTTCCCTTTTTCACTGCGGCAACTTCCAATCCCAAATGGCGTAAGAATGGAGGTTTTCGTCTGATTACAATAAGAATTGTTCTTGTTTTAATCCACAGGGGATCACTTAAAGTTTCTGCCCTAAGAATAAACACAGGTCTCAGTCTCAGAAAACATTTACACGAGCACTCGGCCATTCAGAGATCTCCTTTATGTAACACAAGGGGCTTCAGTCTCATGTCCAGTATTCTGTCAAGGTTGACACAAAAGCCTTAAAAAAAGGGTCTAAAAATAATTTATAATTTGGTTACCTACAAATTCTTTCCCTGCTCATGAAACCCAGTAAAAGGTGTGGTATTTTCTTAAGAAACAAAGCTTAGATTCCTGAAAGTTTCATCCCGTGTCCTCTCCAGTTTGCCAAAGTTCACGGCTTTCTGTGGAGCTGTGGCACCTGAGCTGCCCGAGATGGAAAGAGTGAGGCACTAAGAGGTGAGAGCAGCCTGAGCCAATGCTGCTGCCGAGGGCTTTGTTATGAAACCTGGGACGCAGCTCGTGAGGACACACACAGAACAGAGACACTTTTCTCCAGCCTGGAGACGCAGCACAGAGCTATCCGAGGTGAACTTCTCCCCTTCCAATCACACCCCACAAGCAGCCCTGCAATGACATCAGGACCTTGCTCCAGCCACCCCACGGGACACACAGCGATTTCCTGAACGCCAGAAATGGAACACCTTTAATAGGCATTTTCCGCTTGTATTTAATTAAGGGGGGGGGGAAGGCAGCACAGTTTAATAAGCTGCAGATCTGTTTATTCTCTACCAGAACGGCTGAGGATCAGGGACTTTTATCTTCCACTCTGATCACCCGACTCCACTCTCCATCGCAGGGTGGATAATCACAGCCTGGAATTTGCCATGTCACCTCCCAGCTCCTCGGAGGAGCTCTCCTTGTCCTCGCCAGTGACAATGCACATTGTGAGCAGGAATGGCGGGCGCTCACCTTCCTCACGCCGTGGCCCAGAGTGACCTCGTACAACTGTTAATTTTCCTGACAGGTGAGCTCTGTCAGGTCCCTTCCCTCTGGAAAGGAAAGCTCTGTCAGGTGTTCCCTCTGTGCAGCAGGGAAGGAGATAAAGCCGAGCTTCCTCCAGAAGTTACCTGTGCTGCTCTCAGAGAAATGAATTATAAACCTCTATCAGAGGAACACCAATGTTGCTGTGCCCAAGTAAATTTCTGAAGGCAGTGAGCTAAAATCCAGGAATACGAGCACTGACTCACCTTTGCAGTTTATGCTTCATCTCCAATAAAAGGCTTAGTTATCCAACTCCTTTAGGACTAAGCCACAGGAACAATATCCCTCCTAAGAGCGAAAGACAGGAAAAATATCCCAAACAATTCTGTTGCACCACTGCACTTTAGACCTGATGTTTGACATTAGTCCTGATCCCAGAGGCAAAATGGGAGCGCTCCATGCACTCAGTCACCCAGCTCCCACGGCTACAGCCATCCTAAATGGAATGCATTATTCCTGCATTAAAACATATGTTTTTCAAGGCAGGCAGCCATCCGGCTGTTCTGAGGGAGATTACAGTAGACCTAATTTTATCAGGCAGGGATACAATTCTCCTGGTTGTTTCTGCTCCCTAGGGACATGGCGCTGGTGAAAGCAGGTTGCCTGACTGCTGGGGAACAATTCCGAGAGGCTCCATCGCTGATCACTCAGGCAGTAACTGGAATTCTGGGTTCACGAAATGTATTAATGGATGCCCTGTGGGCTCTGTGGGCTCCCATCCCTGTGGAATTCAGACACCAGGAAGACCTAGTTTACATCAGCAATTCTCAAGTCAACAAGAATTAGAAGAAGTTTATGTTGCCAGAGAACTGCTAAAACTTTCAGCTTTTTTTTTCTTTTTTCGTTTTATCAGCTTAAGTTACACTAAATAAAACAAGGTGTTTGCTCACAGCAAGGAAAGTTATGTTACTATTACATTAATATCCTTGGTATAAACTCAGTATAACTTAAACTTACGTCTGCCTATGTTTGCTTCAAGTCGTGTTTCACAAACTCTCAGCTTTGAAGTCTGAAAAGAACACAAACTGATGGAAATAGCCATTTTGCTCCAAATATCAGGTGAGGGTAACAACCCAGCACATGATTCAAGATGAGAAATACAGGTGTGAGGCTCTTCTCAAGACTTTTCATGAAAGCAATGGGAAAATTCATGTAGCAGATGGAATGCTGCTGCCTGCAGAGCATCCGTTAGCTATAAATCACTGTTTCCTCACACATGCTGCAAACGTAAGAGTCTTCCATCCTAATTAATAGAACGAGACATCCTGGCTGATGACTCTTCCCTGATTTCACAAGCTCTCCAAAACCATTTTGGATTGAATCAGCCTCAACAGAGGAATGCTTCAATTCCTCTCTCTATGAATCCAGGTCCAAAAAAGCAACCGAGCAACTCACTGAGAGATTCAGGAAATGCTTTTTATAACTGAGACATGCGGTTTAAAGAAAACCATCCTGAGAAATTATCTGCACATTGTATTTGAAAGAAATGCAAACAGGAACTCTCCAGCTTCTCCCCGTCCCTCGGGAATGCTCACCATGAGTTCACTCTTTGGCTTCTGAAACTTGCCACTGAATAAACATGATAAATCCAGTGAACAGAAAACTGCATGACAAACACTAATCAGAGAGAGGGACTCAAGAAGGAACCATCACCCTTCCCACAACATCCCCAACGAACCAGAAACACGGGGGGTGCTCCACATGCACTCCCCGTGGAGCTCTGAGGATCGCCTGCTCCGCTGCATGTTGGGAAGAGCAGCAGCTCCGTGCAGCTCCTCTGCCACCCATCACATTTCCTACTCAATATTTCATGCTACAGAATTTAAAATAGCAAACTGAAGATTGGTTATCTAGGACACCACAGCAAACTCCAAATGCAGCTTTAGCGCAGCTGTGCCAGGCCAGCAGGACCGGGGAACGTTCCCAGCCTGAGTATCCAGGTGAAATGGCAAATATCACCCATCCTGGAAGTTCTAACAGTCATAAATCCAAACTGGGAATCACTGCCACCAGATGTCCCCTCCACCCAGCTGAGGAAACTGGTTCCAACTCCAGCAAAGCTTCACAGAAGCAACCAGGGAGGAGGTGTAGGACTCTCTTTAAAGCCTCTAATTTCCTCCTCTCCCCAAGGCAAAGGGTCAGAGCTGCAGCTTTTAAAAACAGCCCCAAACTTGCTCCTCATTTCCTAAATATAGAAGGGACAACACAAAAATATGCACATTCTTTAACTCTCCTGGTTGTTTTTTATTATTCCAGTCTGGATGCTCCGAAAACCTCCCTCTTCTTCCCCATGTTAACATGCTTCAATCATGGAGCAACAGTAAACCCAACTCCCACTCACAGTAGCCAAAATATTTCCTCCAGCATTTAACTCCCTCTCTCCAAACCATTAATCACTTAAATCATTCTGCTTTGACCATCTGCAGAGCAGAAATCTGCGATCATCTTGTGGACCTTCTGTTTGCTGCACTGGTGACCGAGCTGGCACTTTGCTCCTCTTGGTCTGGAGCTGCATTTCCTCTTCCTGTGACACAGACATTGCATGGAATCCATGTGCTCCACGCTTGCATCACTTTTTTCTGGGCTGTGAAGCTAAAGAAAATACAAGCCCATCCACCGTGAAAGCAGATGAGGGATCCTTACTGGGATCTTTGCAGAGCCAGGCGAGGCTGGATGATCCCAGGATGAGCAGAGCCAGCTCCCTGTGACAGCTCCAGAAGGGTTTTAGGCATTTCAAAGCTTTCAAACTGTACCTGCACTGGCTGCACGCAGAGACTGCGTCAAAGCCCTGCACAGATTTCTCAGCAGATTTGGACCCATCTGCTGCCAGTCCTGCAGGTAAATTAAGGAAGCAACATTAAAGCTTTCCCAGTGCTGGTTTTGCCTAATGCAAGACTTGTGGGTGAGATGCTGCATAAATGCACAAAAACCACCTGTAAGTCCTGTTAGCTACAGGCTGATCAGATCCGACTTGCTCGTGTTTATAAAACTCTTCTTCAACCTTTTCTGTGCTTTGCCCACAGTTCCTCTCCGAGTGGGGGAAGAAACTGAACTGAAACCTTTCTGCTCACTCAGCACAATCCATGCAGCCAGTCCCTACTCAGACAATTGCTTCCTTTGACTCTGTAACTTCAATTCTGTGCTTCAGCTGCTTAATCTACAAAAAAGGTCCTCACCTACTTTGAAAGGCGCCTGGCAATCAAAGATTGCAACCTGAAACACACAATTTTTGAAAGATCAGAGAAATAACCCTGATTCCATAGGAAATTTTCAAGCCAAACAAAATAAAGACTCTACCCATTTGCTTGAGTCAACATGTTTTCTTCCAGTAAGGTTCTATCCGACTTGGCTGGCCTTCAGTCTTGGGTTTCCACTGTTTTGCTGATACTCCTTTTTCCACACATGCCACCATCCTTCTGTTTCTTCAGCTTCTGAAAATCCTCACACAAAGCTTTGCTCTGCAGACAGAGCCTCAGCTCTCCAGTGAGAGACAATCAGCTTCGAAAGGAACAAACCCAGGTGCGTGGAGCCATTCACAGAAACACCCACCCAGAACCACAAACCAGACAGCAAATGTGTGTTTAGCTAGGAAAGTAAACAGAAACCAGCTCCTTCTGCCCTCTAAGCAGAAGTGAGGACGTGGTAACTCTGTCACAGAACCCACAAGTGGCTGAAATGACGTCCAGAGCCTGAGCTGCTCACAGGAGCTCCTCATTACTACAAGGTGGAATTCTCCTGCCCTTCCCTGGACATTCGGATATTTCCAGCTGGAGTTCTCTCCACTGACACCCCTTTACTAGCTAAAAACGTGAGGCAAGACAGAAACCCAAGTGACACAAACCCCAGCAGTCAAATAAGCTCTTTATGGGGTGTTTAACCCTTGCAGCACCAGGCTGGGCCCTGCGGTGGGGCTGGCAGGAGGCTGTGCTGCTGTCCTGCTGCCACAGCCAGAGCTCTCAGCTCCAAGAGATCCTCCACACATCCCCACACGGGCAGTGCAAGAGTCGTGTAACGTGCCCTGTATGAAACAAATTCTCTGAACATGCTTAATTAGAGCCTTTGAATCTGGATATTCCAGAGTTTCCCAGCTCCATTAATAGCTGGAATGAGGCTGGAGTGAGAGGAGCTGCTGGAATGCTTCACCCAAGGTGTAACAACACCCAGACATCCCCAAGCTGAAGGCTTTAATATTAACATTTTCCATCGAATTCACCTCGTTCTGTGCACCTTTCAGCACACACTGAGAACATTCTAAGGAACAGCATCGTGTGGTGGATCCGAAGTCACCTCCGCTCAGCACTGCAGCTCAACCCAAAGGTGAGACTGAGCTCCCGCACTCACAGACATGTGAAAACGGGGGCAAAAGTCTTCTTTAAAGTTAATATCCCTGGCACTTTCACTCATCAAACAGAAACAGATGCAAATACAAAGACAGCCCTTCCCATCATTAGTGATGCATAATGTGGGTGTTACTGACAGATGAAGAAAAGCACCAGAAAGAAAAATATCCCAAAAGTGAGAAAAGAAGGAAAACATGAGTAATGAGCAGGTTCCAGGTTTCCCACAGCTCCGTGACCCAATTCTCAGTTCATACACGGTTATTGTTACTTGAACATTCTTCCTTAGAGGTATCAACCCTGATCCCTTCTGTGACGAATGGGAGGTCTCCCTAAGTTTAGATCCAAGTACAAATGCTCTTCATTAACAGAAGACAATGAATTCTTATGCACACTCACAAATGAATGAGTTGGTCTCCAATCACTCGCCAAGGCCCAAGACATACAGTAAAGTGCAATTTCTGTTGGTTAATGAACAACTAATGTTTCCTGAAACACATCCCACTACTTTGCTCAGACATATTCACTGCACTCAGAGATGGAACAACTCCCGCACTGACCACAAGGCTCAGTGAGGAATAATCCAGAGGTATAATTAGTCCTGTTGCTCTGTCTGCACAGATTGTTCCTTAAGAAACTCTCATGGCTCATCATTGCAAACTCTGATTTCTATTTCCAGCATACATTAAAGTAATCCTGCTCCACTTTGCATCCTGCTTGCTGACGCAGCACCTTTCACAACCACAACGCCAGATAAGGTTTTAATACTACATTTCCCCCCGACTGGTTATAGATTCTCCTACTCGGTGGTGGTTAGTAGTAGCAAACACCTGGATAAAACTCACTGCAAGGCTCAGCACTCAGTGTTTGTGCCCCCAGCCCCTGGAGCCAGGTGCTCCCCACTGCCACATCGTCCACCAAGGACAAAGCCATCGCCACCTCCTGCTGTCAGGGACCCTGGGCTACTCCCTGGAGCTGCAGTTCCTCTCCTCTCCCAAAAACAAGGTGTTTCTACACAAAAAACCTGACAGAAACATTCACACAGCCAACAGCCAAGCCCAGAGACAAATAAAGCTGCAACAAGGGGGTGGGAAAAAAAGGATCAAGTGTTCTTATCTGAGCAACAACTGAGCAGTTGCACATGGAGCCCTGCTGCCATTTTTAATAAAATGCTTCTATTCAATATTGTTTACTGTCAACAGCCCATGGTTATATTCAGCTGAACAATGCACACACAGGCCTCAAAATCCCTCAGCTTAAGCCTCAAACTAGGGCGTATTTTTCAAGAACTCCACAATGACATTACCTCACTGCCTCACTCCCCCTTCCCACAGCTCAGTTATCGCAGCAACAACATCCCCTGAAATATGTTCCCAAGAGCTTGGGGACACAGCCACCCAAAATTCTCTGTACTCGTGGGTTTTTTGACAGAAAAAGTGATTTGCACAAACAAATCCTTGATACGCACATTAAGAAATCCAAGTATTAAACCCACAAAGGGGCAGTGGATTTAATATTCAGAGAATTACTTACATAACCCACAAAACTTCACTCTGTAGCACCAAAGTTGAAGCTATTGGAGCAGCTCGTTAAAGATCAGTGGGATGTCACAGCAGCCAGTCCAGCAAGAGTTCATTTATTTTTAAGTTTGCAGTACAATCTATCACAGGGTCAAACCGTATGAGTCTTTCAGCGCCACAAGAAACAAATTTCAGAAAACCCAAGCAAATGCTTAAAACATTCAACAAATTCTTTAAAAAACCTATTTAACGTTTCATTTGGAGCAACACCACTGCTCCTCAATCCTTTGTTATCACGGAGTCCCCAAAACCAAACACCAGATTAAGTTTTATCACTTTAGTTAAATGTTTGCAGAAAGTATATCTGAAAAAGAGTTAACAAAACCCCCAAGCAGCCAACATCGAGGGTTTAACTACAGCCTAGCTGTGTGAGGAAAGCAGTGCCATGGCCTTTTCTGCTGGCAAAGCCTTGAGTGCCAACAAGGGCAGTGGGGGCTGACAGCCCCCAGCTCACCCCGGCACTGAATTCCTGATTCCAAAGAGTCAATAAGTCTCTTTTATGCACTGTGGGCTCTGGGATAAACAGCGCAAGGAAAGATGAGCCTGCAACTTGCTTTTTCTTAATGTTTAATATTAAGAGAGACATTGATGATCCCTGCAGGGTCCCTTGCAACTCAGGATATTCCAATTCTCTGGTTATTCCAGCCACGCAGTGAACCTTCCTGAGAAGCCACTGACTTTGGCACCAAGTTCCATACCCTGATGGATGGAGGGAGGAAAATTAAAGATACGCAAATCTGAACTACCTGCTCTGCAACCTTCCCCCTCTGCCTCAGCTTCATCCCTTGCCCTGCGGCTTCACAAGGGAGATTCACAACAAAGCTGTACCGAGAGCAGCATTTTAAACGCTGGGAAACAAAGACAAACCCATGCAAAAAAGGAAACAACAAAAAAAAAGGCAGCAAAAAGCGCATGCTCTGAAGTGATTATGGCAAAAGAACTTATTCAGAAAGTGAGAAGAACATGGGGTTTGTCTTCATTATTGTGCCCGAAGTTCCAGCGACGCCCCCGCCCCAGAACTGACTGTCCCGGGGTCTCTCCCTCCCACTCCGCATCCTTAGATTAAAAACTACGGAAAAGAGGCCACAAGGAGAAAAACCCTCCGGAGAGAGGAGGGGGCGTCAGGTCACTCTCCCCCGACAGGTGAAGGGCCCCTCCGGGGGTCGCACCGGGGATCCCCCGGGGCCGGGCGGCTCTCCCCGGGTCATTCGGGGGTCCCCTCGCCCTCACGATGCTCCCAGCGCTCCTTCCGCTCACACAGAACCCCAGCCGAGCCGGGCCGGGCCCTTCCTTCCACCCCCGGTCCGCACCGACGGACTCCGGAGCCTCGTTCATCCTCCCCCCGGCCCCCTGCCCCTCCCGCCCGCCTCCCGCACGCCGCGACCCTCGGCCCCGCCACCCCCGCCCCCTGCCACGGCGGCTCCGCGGCGCCCCGCGGGCAGGGCCGGGCCGGGCCGGGCCGGGCCGAGCCGGGCCGGGCCGGGCGAGCTCCTGGCGCTCCTCGCTCACCTTCCGAGAGCTCCAGCTCCAGCTCGGCCAGCTGCTCGCGGACCTCGCGGGGCAGCGAGGACACGGCCGCGGCCGCGGGCTCGGCCATGGCGGCGGGACGCGGGTCCGGGCGCGGGTCCGGCGCGGGCTCAGCGGCCGCGGGGCGCGGGGGGAGCGGGAGCGGCCGCAGCCTCCGCCATCGCTGAGCCCGGCGCCGCCGGCACGTGACCGCGCGGCACGGCGCGCGCGCCCCGGGCCCGCGTGCGCCCCCGCGCGGCCCCGCCCCGCACTGCAGCGGCCGCGCGCGGCGCTGGGCCTGCGCCTGGGCCCGGCCCGGTTCCGCTCGCGGGCCCGGTTCCGCTCGCGGGCCCGGTTCCGCTCGCGGGCCCGGTTCCGCTCGCGGGCCCGGTTCCGCTCGCGGGCCCGGTTCCGCTCGCGGGCCCGGTTCCGCTCGCGGGCCCGGTTCCGCTCGCGGGCCCGGTTCCCGTCCTCAGCCCTGCTTCTGCTCCCGGTCCCGCTCCTGGTTCCCGTCCTCAGCCCTGCTTCTGCTCCCGGTCCCTCTCCCGGTTCCCGCTCCCACCCTTGGGTCCCTTATCGGCTCCTCCGCCGCTCGAGGCGGGCCGCAGGCAGGGTGAGGCCGCCGGACTCTCGGAGCTGTGTCCAGCCCGGGGCTCCTCAGGGCAGGAGGGACCCGAGCTGTGCTGCTCCAGCAGAGCTGAGGCTGAGGGGAAAGGCTGAGGGCCCTGGGCTTGTTCTGCGTCGAGGAAAAAGAGCTGAGCCGGGAGCTCATCAAAGTGTACGAACAGCTGAAGGTGGGGAGCTGAGGGGACGGAGGTGACTGTGCCGGGCCCAGAGCGGGACGGGGGGACAGGGAGGGTCTGAGGGCACAGATGCCATCTGAACACAAGCAGAACTTCACTGTGGGCAGTGGCAGCAGAGCCAGGCCGCCCTGCCTGGGACATTCCGGAACCCTCCGGACACAATCCTGAGCCGCTCGGGGCTGACCCTGCTGGAGCAGGGCTGGGAGGGATGGGAGCCTGCGGTCCCTCGAGCCTGACCCAGTCTGGAACTCTGTGACAAAGCCCCAGGACCCTGAGCCTCCCACCTCCCCTCAGAGCTGAGGACACCACCACCACCACCCTCACCACAAACATTTCAACCTCCACAGACACACAGGAGACGTCAGGAAGTTGTGTTTTAAAGGGTTTTTTCTTTTTTTTTTCCTTTTTCTTTTTTTTTTCTTTTTTTTCTTTTTTTTGGGTTTTTGGTGTGTTTTTTTCTCTTTTAAATCAGCTTTATTTTTCTAACTGTTATTTCAATTTCCCATAGCACCTTGGCAATGTCAAAAACAAATACAAATACATGTATTATCATCTGAACATTTAAAGCATGAACCTACTTTACACAAATTTTGTTTTGGACATTTTGACAACAGGAATAAACCAGAACAGACAGTCTAAAAGCCAGATAAGTCGCTTTTTTCTCCTTTCCTACCACTTTGAAGAGAGATCGTCAATGCCAAGGGGAAGCTGGATTCATCCGGGAGGAACAAGATGTCTGTAGTAACTCGAGCTCAATATATTATCTGAATATTTTGTATTCTATAAAAATTAGAACAAAACCCATTTATGCACAGTCTGTTTACATTTGAAGTTGCATTTTTTTTTTTGGAAACTGTATCCATAACTGAAGTTCCATAAAAATAAACATCTGGTTCTTAAATATAAAATTTTAAAGTTGTTACAGGTTAGTTTGCAGATGGATTTTTTCTCAGAAATAAGTTGCTTTAACTCCATTTCAAGTCCTCCCAACTGTACATTAAAAACAGACTCAATGAACCTCTTGAAGTGCCTATGCTAAAGGCACTGAAGAGAAGAGCCAACTAAAATACTACAACAACCCAAAATTATGTACCATCCTAAAGGAAGCTCAGACTATATGGAATATATACACGCAAAGAAGAGCATGATAAATCATTCAGATTAATGGCAACAATCTTACGTTTCAGAAGGAAATATCAAAATTAGAAACAAAAACTCTATTGCATATTTGTAGTAATCAAGGATTTACAAAAAAACTCATCAGAAGCCATTTCCCCCCGAAGTGCATTTCTGTTGCATCGTCTGTAATACAATGGTGCATTTTACAAATTTAAAATATCATCTGTACATACCAGATAACTCAGCCCAGGTAAACTCACCTGGGAACAGTAAAAATCGCAGACAGTTTCAAGACAATTAAGCTGATATTGACAAAGTAGTAAGGCCATAGCTATTTAACTACAGTAAAGCATTGATTAAGTCACTTATTTGCTACTGATCTGCCACAGTATCATCTTTCTCTTCTGGTTAATAGTGGGTTACTTTTTTTTTTTTTTTTTAACTTTTTTTTTAAACCTACAGCTAAAACTGCACCATCATACTGTGCCAGGCTAATCAAAAAAAACAAAACAAAACAAAACGAGCAGGAATGTAAGATACTATAAAACTAACTTAATGTTAGAAATCAAAAGAAATAAAACTTTTTGCACTTTTAATTTTACTATCACATGCAAAGAATTTCTTCTTTCCACTCCCCAGCAGAAGCACAAGAGTGCCCTGATCTTTTCCATGCACAGTAATTTGGAAAAGAACTGAACTGGGAAGTGTATTTCTGTCCCTAAAAGAAGTCAACAACTCTGAAAACAAGTCACAGTTCCTAAAACTGAAAGTTAGGTGTGATTTGCACCCCCTGGTATTTAGTATCAGCAGAGCAGGACAGTTTGGATCCCCTGAGGAACTCCCCAGAGGGAACCATGGAGAGCTGAGTGCTCCTGGAGCTGAGCAGGGACAGGATCAGCTCAGTGGAACCCAGGAGCTGCCCCAGCACTGGGCCTGGCTCCAAACCCTCCCTTCTCTCCCAGTGTCCCCAGTCTGCCCGACAGGCAAACTGGTGGGGAGTGACACGAGAGCCTTCCCCAGCCCAGCACGGAAGGAAAAGGCAACGCCAGTCCCTGCAGGTCCTGGTGCAGAAGAGAACTCCCATCCCACCACAGTCCACAGCCTCTGTGTCCACTTGGGAATCTCCCCCTGCACAGAAAACAGAAAGAAAAAACCACCACACCCCAAACCACAGTTAGAAATGGTGGAAAGGAAATGCTCACATGAAATCCTCACACACAGGTGTGAAACAAGTCATTCCAAGTGCCCTAAGCTGAAATTTCGATATGCTGGGAACAGCAACAGTTCCAGCCCGAGCTGCGCTCACGATCTGCTGCCGGAAACACTCCCAGGACTCACGGAGCACCCCTGTCCCTTCACCCTACAAGGATGACAAAGCTCCATGTCACCATTTCACCCTCTCAGCATGACTGAGTCACCGACACTGCACCAGGGAACTCTGACCACGTCTGCACCATCGCACTGAGCTTCCCACACAGCTCCTGCTCGGAGCAGCCAACAGCTGTCGGCACCCCAAAGACAGAGCACAACCTCCTACAGGCTCGTTCTGTTCCAGTTTGGCTGCAGGAGTTGTTTAGAGCCTTTAAAACAAATTAAACTTTGCGTTCATTGCATTTCAGGACTTTGACACTAAATATTTAAACTTCCCTATCATTCCAACAAGAGTAGCATTATCAAAATAAATGGAGAAGGGTCTGTAAGAATCCCTAAACTGTGGATGTGATCAACGATTTTTTTTACTAAATTAAAAAAAACCTCCCAAACCCAGTGCAGGTAGTTAAAAAGAGATTAGTGATTTTAGGGTTTATATATATATATC
Source organism: Acanthiza pusilla (assembly GCA_036630365.1). Classification (NCBI taxonomy): domain Eukaryota; kingdom Metazoa; phylum Chordata; class Aves; order Passeriformes; family Acanthizidae; genus Acanthiza; species Acanthiza pusilla. Next base: position 1,279,007 of record JAXCHO010000119.1, on the reverse strand, counting down.
TATATAGATAAATATATATATATCTGTATATATACTTCAGGAAATGGCAGGAAGCTGAGTCGGGGAGGTTCAGGAGGGACATCAGGAACAGGTCCTTCCCCCAGAGGGTGAAGGGGGAAGGGGCACAGCGCCGAGCCTGTCTGATATAATTTAGACAACGCTCTCAGGCACAGGTGGGATTGTTGGGATGTCCTGTGCAGGGCCAGGATTGACTCTGTGATCCTGATGGATCCCTTCCAACTCAGCCTGTTCTGTGATTCTCTGACTTTTTCTCTACAACATGCGTAGAAATGAACAGTTGACTGCATAAATACATCATATTGTGTTATGGATGAACTCAAAGCAATCGCCAAGCTGAATAATAAGTTAGAGAAATGACAACTCTGGCTTTATATATATATTTATAAAAATAGATATGAGTGTTCTCCAAGCAGTTGATAGAGAATTCCTACTGAGGCCCAAGTCGCCAAGGGTTATCTGGCTAAGAAATCAGAAAATGAAAAATTTCACAGTTATTTTAACTGCCACTTACATTCATTCTATGGCAACACGAGCATATATTACTAAGATGGTTACGGAATATATCACAATTGAGTTTTCCAGTGTTCACAACTTATGACTTTAAATTTGTACATTTGCTATTCACTAAAAAAAAAAAGAGGAAAAAATAACGATGTGATTCTTACTGCTGGAAGCTACTTTTCCCTAACGCTTTATACAGAACTTTGAACCCTGGCATGCTGATTTTGGCAGATTATTACGCTGAATGTTCCTATTTCGGTCATTAATCGCCCTGAAACTTAACCACTTACTGCACAATAGTGTTGCAAATTCAGCCAGCACACAGCTGGCAAGGTGCCACCTCTCCAGCAGCTTCTCTGAACACAAGGGGATCTCTAACTCTGCACCTTAGTTCCACTCTGAACAGTTAAGAACGAGTCAGTTGCTATGACATCAGCTGTAAACAAGAGCTCCCAGGAGTTCCAACCCTGATTCCTGCAATACAGCAGCCAAGAGCCTGCTCCAGTCAGCACAGAGAGAGCCCAGCCGCAGCTCCGCTTTGCTGTGTCACCCAGAGAGGATGGTGAGCGCCCAGAGCTCCCACCTGCAAGGCAGAATTCCACGGCTGCAGCTGCAATTCCAGGCTCTTCACCTGCGCAGGTAACGCCACCTGCCCGTCCTACCCTGGGGCTGCCTCAGGAAAACATACCAAGAAAAATGCACTAAAGTCTGTAATAAAGAAATCAGAGAAAGTAACTAGAGAGAAAAAAAGCAAACAAACAAAATCCCAAATCTAAGGAGTTGCCCTCAAAAGAAGGCGAGGGAAAAGGGCATATTGAAGATTCTGACATGCTCCCTTCGCCTCCTTCCACTGCGTCTATGAGACAATTTCTGTTGTCTACACGTTCTCATCTACAATCCAGTATCCTGCAGCAATTCTACCTTAAAGAGCTTGCTGAATGAAATATTAGTAAGGTCAAGAGACTCTACTTCAAGCTGGAAACACATGGTTTACTACAGTAGTACATTCAGTTTTCATCATCAGTGACTAAGTGATGACAACAGTTCTGGCTGCACTCGCTCCGCTCACGCCGCTGCAGAGGCCTCTGCAATGCCAGGCCACCCATGGCAGACACACCAGCCCACAAGCCAAACGTTAAATAGGTTAAAAAAAGTTCTAATTTTACAGAAATACTCATTTTCCAAAAATAATATTCTCTTACGCTTTTCCTCCTACGCCGAGGGACAGGTTAATTTGTCAACTCGCATTCTTTCACTTTGTCAAAACGCTACTTTCACAACCCCACCAAAACTGATTCAAGCAGGAAACCCTCTGCAAATTAAAAAAAAAAAAAAAATACAAAAATTATAATCTCTATATTTATAGTGATTGGAATCCTCCAGCATTTGTGAAATCACTTTTAGAGATGAATTTTGGGACCCTCCACAACTTCTCCACACAAGCCACACTCCAGTTCAGTATTCCCCTTCCTGAATCCTTCCTCCTCAGTCTCTCTGCTGCTCCTCAGTCCACAGCTCAAGTGAAATAGAGAATCATTGGCTGGCCCAGCGTTACTTTGGTGACCGGGGTGGCACATACTGCTCCTTGCCGACGCGTCGCGGTGCTCCCTGAGGCGAAGATCTGCGTCCAAACTGGCGCCTCTGTTCCCTGATTTTCCCAGCAGCTCCCCTGGGAGCTCCGCTGCCGCGGAACCCGGAGTAATCCTTCATTCGACCTTCGGCTCTCTCGTGAGGAGCCTTCTCCGGAGCCTTCTCCGGTGTACCATTTTCTTCATTTTTGGCAGGGGGAACGATGTTGGTGCGGTGCTCCCTCAGAGGCTGGACAGGGACTGGGGGCAGCTCCTTTGGGGGCTTCTGGCAAACTTCGGCGTAACTGAGCTTGCGAGGCTCCTTTGGGAGCAAGGAGAAGAGCGAGGTTTACACTCCGCAGCCACCTCCCGGCCCATCCCAGGCACAAAATCGAGGCACAACAGCAGCAACATGGACAGCGAGCGAAGGGACGGTCCAGGGGCACCATCAGCACATCCTGGAGAAAGCTCCCCCTGCCATTCCCATTCCCATTCCCATTGCCATTCCCATTCCCATTGCCATTCCCTGCTCTCGGCCTTACCTGTGTCGACAGAGCAGGAGCTGCGCTTGCTGGAGCAGAAGGTGAGGAGGTGTTTGTCCTCGGTGGCTTTGCAGCGCTGACAGGACAGATGGACACTGGCAGGGAAGTCGGGCTGGCCACGTCCTTCAGAGCAGACACTTCTTCTGGTTTGCTCTCGGGCTGAGCTATGCTGATAAACCAACGAGAACTCAACATTAAAACCTCACACTCAGGTTTCAGAGATTATTTCCTTTCTCTGAAGTCATAAGCATGGAACAGAACAGCACAGCCATTCCCACCACGATTTGCTCTTTCCATCTGGTGGCCTCTGGAGAGGATGTCACCCAACATTATTGCTGAACCCTGGGGAGAGGCTTTGCTAGAACATGCAATGAGTCAGCAGTGCCTGGGCAGCCCCAAGGATCACCGTGTTCCGGGGGCAGCAGGTCCAGACAGGTGAGGGAGAGGATTGTCCCTCTCTGTTGGGGGACCCTCACCTCCAGTCCTGGGGCACTGTGGGGCACCACAACATAGAAAAGACCTAAAGCTGTTGGAGAGGGTCCAAAGCAGGGACGAGGGGGTGGGGAAGGGTCTGGAAGAGTGGCTGAGGGCCCTGGATCTGTTCAGCCGCAGAAGAGACTGAGGCATCAGGGGCTGCAGCTTCATCCTGAGGGGCAGCGCCAATCTCTGCTCTCTGGACAGTGACAGGATTGGAAGGAAGAGCTGGAGCTGTGTCAGGGAAGGGTCAGGTGGGATATCCTGAAAAGGTTCTTCCCCCAGAGAGTGTGGGCACTGGACAGACTCCCCAGGGAATGGTCACGGCTCCAAGACTGCCAGAGCTCCAGGAGCGTTTGGACAATGCTCTCAAACACATGTTGTGATTTTTGGGTGTGTGTGCAGGGCCAGGAGCTGCACTGGGTGATCCTTTGGGTCCCTTCCAGCACAGGACTCTCCATGATTCCATGCTACGTCCATTTCTCGCGTACCTCAGCACCACAGGCTCGCTCTGGCTCGGGGAGGTCACGCTGGGCACGGGCGGCTGGGCGGCGCTGGGCGTGGGCTCGTCCGCAGCGGGAGCCGGGCAGGGGGACACGGAGTCTTTGCTTTCCTGCACACAGGGCACAAGTTGCAAAATAGACAAAGATGCTCAAATTGCTCCCCAAGGTGACACCGCAAGACATCTGAGAAGTGGGGGAGTTCCAAAGGCTGCTCAGGTCCTGATTAGAGGAATTTTACTTCTTTGGGACCATCACCTCTAAAGCAATACCCCTTTTATGGGCAAAACAAGTAGTGGGTGGAACCAGAACTAAGGCTGATCACCCAGAATATCACTGCTGAGTCCCAACAGCCCAAAGAACAAATTCATTTGGAAAGATCCCTTGCCCACACTCCACCAAACTGCTCCTACTCCAACAGCCAACACTCCTTTCCCTGCTTTATTCCTCAACATTATGGAGTTTAGCACACCGTAACTGCAGGATCCCTGGCTGCATGCCCACAAAAACCAGGGGAAATGCACTGCTCTATGAATAAACCAGCACGAATCTGGGATTAAAGCACTGCAATATGTGGCTCTAACAAACAGACTCTTCAGCAGGGAAAAGGAGTCACAGCACCCAGACACTCCCATGTGTGATGGAGACAAAACCACACCTTCTCCTTGCAGACTCCTTTGACGATGTCGGACATCCTGCTCTCCAGCACAGGCTCTCCCAGGATTTTTGCTGCGCTGCCAGGCAAAGGTGGGAAATTGGATGCGAGCAAGTCAAACTTTGGTGTCTGAGTCTTTGTTTCTGCTGAAGGCTGAGGTCTCTGGAGAGAGAAAACACCTGTTAATAGAGCTGTAACACCAAGCAGTAAAAGCCCTGAGAAAGTGTCAGAGAATTTCCCAGACAAACTGTAAACCTCCAATGCCATTTGAGGATTTAAGGACGGCCATTCCCTCAATAACTGCAAAGCCAACGCTCTGCACTTTGAGAGACTCCCTGCAAAAAGGGAAGCAGAACTTACTGAAACCCGGTCATCCTCCCGTCTCCTCCGGCCTCGGAACACGTTCCTCCTGTAAAGGCAAGAGCCCCAGTCAGTTCCCTCGGCTGAAGTGGGCACTGCTCTGCACGGGGGATCCACAGCTGCCTGAGCCTTCCCAGACACTCTGGGATGTTCTCTCTCCCTCCTCAGAGGGGTCAAAGCTCCAACACTCTTGAACAGAGCCAATGTGGGGACAAATTCTCTTTCTCAGCCCCCTGGATGAGCATCTGACCAAGCATAAGGAGTTATTTTATATTAATAAACTTATTCATCTGATTTCTCACTGATCTCCCTTTCCAAGTGTCTAAACTCCAAATTAACAGAAAGAGATAAAACCAGTTAATCTTAAAACACTGAGGAGCATCTAATTCCCAACCGAGGATTTACTTCTTATTTACAGCAATACAGATGCAAACTTTACTTCAGCCACTGTTTTAATTCTGGGGACAAATCAGTTATTTAAAAAAAAAGACACCTCCCTATCTTACTGCCAGCTGTTTGTCAGAGTAACTACCAGAGAGAAGCCAGAACCATTCCTGCTCCCAGGTCAGCATTTATTGCTCCTGGTTTATTTAAATGTCCTTTTTCTCGTGGCTGGTCTTTACAGAAATATATTTTGTGCCGCTGGTTGATGTTTTTGGCTCACCCAAGCCAAGTCCCAGCTGCCGTGTGACAGCAAACTCGAGACACAGCCTTTTACCTGCCCCTGCCGACGCCGTAGTCGCCGTTCTGCTCCAGCTGCGCCGCGGGAGAATCCTTCTGGGCGTACCCTGGGTCCTGGTGCCCAGCCAGTGAGCTGCTGTGCCGCTCCACCACGAAGCTCCTGGAGCTGGCTCTGCTCAGGTCCCCCAGGGGCAGGGCCGCGGCGCCGGGCGGTCCCTCGGGGTGCTCCGAGCTGCCCGAGGAGCGGAAATGAGGCTTCACCCTGCGGACAGCGAGCGGCAGCTGTGGGACCCGCGCTGAGGAACCGCGGCCAGAACCAGAACCAGAACCAGAACCAGCCCCAGCCACAGCTGATCCACAGCTGACGAGAAGCAGGAGGCCAGCGAGCACCAGAACTCCTCTGGCCTACCTACAACTGTCAGGATCAGAGACATTTGTCTTCCCAACCTCCACTGATTCCTTCTGTTATGGCTTTCCTCCACTCAAGTGTTGGCAAATGCAGAAAGCATTGAGATCGCTGCCCAAATGATTCCCAAGAGAGGGAAAAACACCCCCAAAACCTCAACCAACTAAAAAATCCCAAAAGCCAGGGGTGGCAGAAGAGCCACAAGAACCCAAAGAGGAATTTTCCCTTTGTCTGGGCCTGCAGCACAGCACAGGGCACTGGAAATGGAGCTGGAGAAATGAGCCAAGGCCAAAACACTGATCTGGCCACAGGCAAACACCTGAACTGAGACACGAGGCCAGGAGTGGCTGAGCACGGATCAGCCCTGGGCAGCTGAGCCCCTGCCCCTGCTCAGCCTGGCTGCTCCCACTCCCAAACCCCAGCACTGACTCTGCAGCTCCAACCTCCAGACGTTTCACCACACTATGGATTATTCAGCATTAAAGCTGTGGTTCCTCTGAGCACAGACACAGCTCTGCACACTCAGTGCTGCTGCAAGTTCAGGCTCAGTGTCTCAAGTGCAGAATTCCCCAGAAAAATTCAGATCTAACACGGAACAGCCTTCTGGAGCAGCATTTGGGTGTCTTCAACTCTTTTCCACTTCTGCTCCTCACTGCCTTTTCCATGCAGCACTGACCAAGGACAAGAACCCAACATTTTCTCTCCTCTGCACATCTCATAGTTTAAGGACAGCAGGAGGATTTGGCACAGTCACTGTTTTTAAACAATCTCATTGTAACATTCTGTGAAATTGGAAGAAACTCTCCTAGTGCCAGCCTAAGTACGATTCCTCCATCTCCCTTTCCCACAAAGATGTTGCAACAAAGCAGCGCAAAATAAATACAAGAGGCTTAAACAAATGTTTAGCTACAGAGAAAACTCCAGCACTTAACTATTAATTGTCTGTACCACAAAACAAACCAGGTTTAACGGGCCAGGACAGAAACCCAAAAGCAGCATCTGGATGAAGCTCTCCAAGCAGACTGTTCTGCAGTTTAAGAGGAGATTTGCTGAATAGAGATTAATTCACACTTCCCAGCTTCAAGGAGCATCAAGACCCAACTTCAAGGGCCCAATAAAGCTTAAGTTTTCCATCAGCAAAAACCATGGGGGGGAGATGGAGCAAAGTCAACTAAATTCTTCCATTTTGTCCAAGCTGTGCTCAAAATGGGAGATTCTCAAGTCACTGTTCAGCCCTCAGATCTCATAATCTTACCCGTCATCGAGAAGGCCACAGTCTTGTCTGGGCAGCAGAGCAAAGCAGAAAAGACAAGGAAAGACGAAGGAGGGAAAAAGAAGAGCAGAGAGAATGAGAAATGATGTGAGAGCAGAAGGAAGGAGAGCAGGAGGAAGAAGCAGGGAGCACAGGCTGCCCAGCCCCCAACTGTGACCTGTTCTCTCTTAGCGCGATACTGGATCATCACTGGGCCAGCAGGACCTGCACGCACTGAGCCTAGAGCTGCAACTTCAGCCACCCGAGCCTTACAAATTGGAATCTTTACATAATCAGGATTTTAAAAGCTTGGGGTCATGCAGATATGATGTACAAGGGGGCATTTCAAGGTGTCAGTACTTGGATACACACACAGCTGCAGATCTGTACTTCCAAGAAGATCTATATACCCTTTGTGCACAATTTGAAGCAAAGAAAAGCCAAACCACCTTTGTCAAGATGTGAGCTGGGAGCTCCAGCTGCACCTGGAGCAGTCGGCTCCATCCTCCAGGCAGAGTCAGCTCCACAGTCTGTGCTGAGACTCTGCTGAGTCACCACAGAGCAAATCCTGAGGTTCCCCTTGTGCCAACAGCCCCAGCCCTGAGCTGCAGCGCAAACCCACGCAGGGCCCTGGCAGTCATCAACTGATCCCTCCAACAATACCCACGGCAATTCCCATGGCCCCAGCCCTGCACACAAACAACTCCCTCCCCTCACACAGGTTACTACTCCATTGTATCCAAATACAAAGCGTTTCCTCCTCCCTGTGTTTATATCCGAGCTAAGGCCTCACAGCTCTCAGGAAAGATGGGGATAAAGCAAACAAATTACAGGAACAGCCCCAGCGCCGAGCGCTTGGACGCAGCAGTCAGGACAAGCAACTCCCACAGCAGGAACCAGCGGCTCCGCAAGCCTGATCCCAGCAGGAAAGGCTTATGTTGTGCTGCAGGAGTTTATAATCTGTGTATAACAAACATAATTACAAGTATGACCTTAGGAGGAAGTTATTTGTCTGCAAAAATTCCTCTGAGGCTCTTAAAGGAGTTTCCTTGGCTCTCTCCAGCACTGTGGCCATTATTTTACGACCTTAACCTGCCACCCTCTATTTCATTTTTTAAATTAAGTTGAAAAACATCACACATTTGATAAAATAAATAATGTGGTCCCATTAGAAAGCACTGCATGTGACATGCAAGGAACATGTGAGGATCTCAGTACTGAAAGTTTCCCAGGAGCAAACACCTGACAGAAGTATCTTACCGATTCCTGTGGAATGGGCGACCTATACTCAGAGAAGCAGCATTTGTTTTATATGATCCTGGTGTATTAAAGCCATTCACAAATCCACCATTGGGAAAGGGGGCCTGCAACAGACAGAACAATCTCAGCAGCTGAGCTACAAGGAAAAACGTTTGCAGATTAACGATGAGCTCCAGCAGTTACTCATGGCTGTAATTTCACACGAGGCTGCAGCATCTGCTGTGCTGTGAACTCACTGCTCAGCCAAACCCCACAGGTTCACAATCTGCCTCTGCTACAGCAGAGTTCCCCACTCCTGGAAAAGCCATGGGCTCTTCCAGTAACACAGGCTGCTGGATAATGGAATTTCATACCAAAATCCCTTGAAATAAGTGAGACTGGAAGCTCCTGTGACAGTGTTGCTTCGTGAGGTCCATGACATGTCACAAAACAGAGAGATCTGACCAAGAAACCTGCAGCACCCACTAACCAAATTCTCCCTGATGGGCTGGGCTGCTCCTCCCTCCTCACCGCCGTTACTCACCAGTGGTGTCTCGAAGTAAGGTGCAGGATTTGGAGACCACGTCTGAGGCACGATGCTGTAAATTGAGTACTGCTGAGGGCTATATACAGGCTGCATAAACAGGGGGGAGGCGAACTGCGCTTGGGTCTGCACGGGCTGCGGGTACACGCTGGAGTCCACCACCCGGTAACCATTCTTAGCGAAAAACGTGTTGATGGCTTTTATCCTGGCCTGCAAGACAGCAAAGCACAGCACATTAGCTGGGAGGGGAACATGGAGTCTGTCTTGCCCACTGCAGGGGTGTGAAGATAGACTACTGCTTATGAATAAAAACTGATAAAATCAGTCCAGATCACAATCCCACAGCATGATAAGGGGAAGGACACTCGTTGCTTTAGCTGGGGGATCTGTAAAACTGCAGATGAACGCTGCTTCTACAGCAGGAACTGTCCAGACTCCAATTGTGACAGTTCCTCTCACAGCACAAGCACTTTGCTGCAGCCTGCTCTGTGCAGCAGCCAGCTCGAGACCCACAGTGGCAGGAAACCTTCTCCTGAGCTCTGCAAACCCAGATTCTGGGGCAGAATCCGGGAAGTCGGCACAGGAATGTATTTCACCCCCTCTGGGAAGCAGCGCTGTGAGTAACCAGCAGCTGCTGAACTGTAATTTGTCAGAGCTCCCCGTGACCTCGTTCCTGTTTCCAGAGCCACAGTTACACACTCTCCATTAGGGACTCTCCGTTAGGGACTCTGCCCTGCCGAGCCCTCGGTTCCACCCCCCACAAATGGCCACCACCACCCAAACAGAAACAGCACAATTCCATTCCAACAGAAACATCAGCTAAAGCAGCCTCACCATTACTGGCTTGCCCTGAAAGGTTTTCACTTCTTCCCTTAAGTATTTGAACGCCTGGAGATACAAAATAAAAGATCAACATTAGAAGATCTTGATAAAGTTGTACTTCCCAAAGGATGTTCCATGATTTAACACAATTGTGCAGCAATGTGCTTCCCTGTCAGCCAAGCTAAATTCATTAACGCTTCAAATTCAGGGTTCTAGTGCCAGCCATGGCTGGAGAGCACCGAGGCAAGAGGCAGGCAAGGGAATTATAGCTCCACAAGCTCTCAACTTTGGTTTTATTAATCAGAATTTGCCAGTAATCTCTTAAAACAACAAAAAGGGGATCTGTAAGTAAGTTTTAGCTACAGGAAGCACATGTGCACTTTCCTCGAGCAGGGGAAGCATCAGAGCTGGGATGGCAGAGCAAGGCAGCCTCACCTGTTGCGCGTCTGTGTCCGACTGGAATGTAACGTACCAGTTGTTGTTGTGAGCAAACTCACAGCTTATCACCTTGGGGCAGTTCTCGTTCTTGAACAGAGCCTTCACCTCCTGCGCAGAGAAGAAATTCAGGGCGCTGAAGTGACCCAAGGTTATGCTCCTCAGCACCACTCTCCCGTGACCAGGGATGTTCTTTTGTTCCCCTGACCAAATCGCCCTCTACCTGCTCCTAAACCCACGAATAGCAGTCCAGATAAAACACAGCAGGCCCAGCTGGCAAGAAAATCAAGATCTGTGCAGAACTGGAGGTATTTCCGTATGAAACAGGTAGGAACAGTGTGGCTCTGGATCAGCAGAGTCATGGAGACAACAATGATTCCATGAAATATTTCTAAGTCAAGACAAGCTGACAGCTTTGCAATAATCAGATTGTAAAGAGAGGGACAAGCAGCTGCACAGCGTTTGCATTAGAAGAACTCATTAAAAATGCTGCTGGACAAACACCCTGTGTTACAACTTTAAAAAACAAAGAACTAAATCATTCTGTTCGCCAAGTATCAGGAGGAATTTTATTATCCTCCCTTCTTGGACATAATGAGCTCAGCTCACACTGGGGCACAATGAATGAGAAATGTTTAGTAACATTTCTTGCTGCCAAAACAACCATCTGACTTCAAGTAAAGTTATTGCTGTGACAAAAATTCAGCCTGAACTCCAAGCTATGCCCTGGACTGATTTATTTTTGGATATGAAACGAAACCAGTTCAAACTTCCAGAAAAGCTGAACTAGCTCAGCTTGGGTGGGAAAAAAGTTTACTTAAGAAGGTTTAAATATAGTAGTAAATAATGGGGACAACGGCAATAAGTTTTTGTTTTGGCTATTTGACAATGCATTCAGGTGGAAAAAGTTACTGATGTGGTTTAGAAGAAAAATATCCATGTTTAATCTAATTAAACACCACCTGACCTTTTTTCCCTGGTGCTGTTTGAAGCCCTATTGAAGACACCTTTCAGGACAAGTAACAGAGCTCTTTCTTTCCTTTCTCTTTATTTACCTCTATAGGTGTTGTTTCAGGGATCTCACGGAGAATGATAATACATCGCTTGTGGTTTGGTCTGACTTTCTCCCCCCTTTCATCCACTTGTACCATAGGAGAAGCTGAAATTAAAGTACAAAATTTGGACATTGTGCACATCTCAGCAGTAGCAGACTCCCTCACGGAACTCGGAACAAAGAATGAGAATTGAGGAGTGTGGAACAGCCTCTTAATAAAGTTCCTGTCACCATCTACCAGCAAAACAAACCAGCTCAGAGACTAAAACATCTCACTGAAGGATTCCTTGTGCTACCAATACAGACACCAAAGTCCCAGACTTACATCTCAAAACTTCAAGAATAAGGTCCATATCCGTTGTCAGCTTCTTAATCCCTTCCATGTTGGCAATTGTCCATATTGGAACAAACTGATCACTGTCCATCTGAGACATCAAGTAGAGATCCTTTGAAAGATTCTCACTAAAAAGACATAAAAATGTTATTTAATGAAGATCCTGAACTGACTTAGAGAAAACTCAAAACAAGAGGATAACTACAGGTTTAAATATTCACCAGTACCATTCACAACCAGAACACCCCCAGATTTTCTCTCCTGGAACAAATCCCAGCAAATCAACACAAAGCAGAGTAAGATAATTTTAAAACCTTAATGAAGTTCCAGTGCCCTACACGTTGGTCTGCAAAAAGGATCTGCCAAAGAGACTTCTGGTGACACACAGTAAATTAGCTCAACGTCTTATGACTGTGGAGCACAGAAGTCATCCTCATCCAAGGACACAGACGCATGGACAGGACAGAAACAGCTGGAAGGTGCCACGGGGCTTCCACAGCACATCAGCAAATCTAGATTTGCGTTTTTATCAGGGTGATGGACATATCGAGCCGAGAAGGGATTGCCAAGGATTTTGATGAAGGGTTTATACCAAGCTGAGGTAACTGCACCTACCGTGAGAAGCAGAATTCAAGCTGTTTTCTCAAACATTCTCTGATGTCTTCTGTGGACACGGTGGAGCTGCCGTCACCTGAAAGGGACCACATCTGCCATCAGCTCCACTTTCACGGGAACGAGGCAAGGCAGGGACATGGCTCATTGCAGAACACAAGAATGAATCCCTCTGGGCAGGACCAAGAGGTAAAGCTCATCTGAGATGCTTAAAGACCCCCAGACAACACTCTCAAAGTTACTCAATCCCACTTTGCACCTGCTTGGCCACGTGCTGTGGCCAGCCTGGAGCTTCTCGGATGGACATGTCAGAGTTCCAACTCGGGTCCACCACACCTACAGCAACCCCACGGGGTCACAAACACTGACAGGAGTATCTGAACTCACCAGAAACTTCATAGATTTGGTACCCCAGGTCTTCGGTCGCCAGGACAATTCCATTTGCTGACGCCTCATCAACTCCTGTGCTATTCCTTGTGGCTTCACAGGATGGGGAATACATCACTTCATACTGCTTGCAGCTGTCCTCTGAGATCTCTATGTTACCTGGCAAAGGAACACACCAGCAGAAAAGCTCCTGTCAGCTTTAGCCTATTTCCCATTTGAAAAATTTCAAGAAAGCTATAACCGGGAGTGTCTAACCTTAGTCTGTATTTCTTAGACTTTGCGCTGGATAGAACTTTCTACCTCTCCAATTTCAGGAAGATCTGGTTTGCACTAGGTTCTCAGGGATAAGTAAATAAAAGTAAATAAAAGATCCTGAAACTGATCCCCAAAGTGGCAGAGAATCTAAAAACCTGCCTTTCCACCTGAAATTTAAAATATTTAAGCAGGGTTCCTAAAAACAAGGGATGAAAATTGCTTACACTGTCTCGATTGCCTCACTTTGTTATGAAGAGACAAATGAGTTTCTGTCAGGCAAAGCACAAACCCAGCGCTCCCTCCTCACTTCTGCTGACTTACCAGAAACCTTTGACAGAGCCACACAAGCTGAATGCTCCCTTCTTTATCCCTAACTCTTACTAAACCATTTTGCAGGGAATCTTCTGCATCCTCTGCATGCTTTGAGTCACCTCAGCTACACCTGGGATCGGGTCTGGGCCACGTCAGACAGTGACACCAGCCGAATCCTCAGCTCTGGACACTGTCCCTGTGCCAGGGATGGGAACAGGGCTGCGGTGGAACAGCCAGAACAGAGAGGAGCTAACCACGGATCCTGCACGGGTCTGCTCCAGAACAAACACCCCTGACAGCTCTCAGCAGCACCTCAGTGCTCCCCAGGATTGCAGGTGGCCCTCAGACCTCATTTTCCTGTTCACAGGGTCCAGTGGATGCCCAAGTGCAGCAATGTCATGAATCCATTCCTGCACAGAGCACCCTGCTCCCCTCTTAGCGCGTTACTTGGTCATCACTGGGCCCCTGGGATCCCTTTCCAGCAGAGCTCTGACACATCCTGAGCCAAAGCCACCACCCTCACAAACCACCTGCTGCTTTCTCCTGCTCCTGTCATGTGTGTGCTCCATCAGCACCGACAGCCTCAGCGACAAGAGCCTGAGGTGCTCCTCACAGCTGAGCTCCGAGTGTCACCCAGAAAGGGCCATGTCACACCAGTGACACAACCTGACACCTCACCCTCGGCTGGAGTCCCCTGGGCCGCCGCTGTCTCCTGCCACGTGTGCTCTGTGCCATTGGTGGGGGGCACGGCCTCACCGCTGCCCTGGGGCACTTCCTGCCACACTTTGGCGTTGGGGTTCAAGCCAGCACCTTTCGATGTTACCTGCTGAAGAGACCAGAGCGCTTTGGTGAGTCAGAGCAACCCAGAGAAGCCTCAGAAGTCAAGCCAAACAATACAGGTGAATTTAGTGATTGTCTCTAGAGTTCCACATCTCCAGTGTCTACCCAGCTATTAAGCACCTATGTGATTTTTTTATTAATGAAAACAGGAAAATCCTTGGTATTTTCCAAGTATTTCGTTTCTACCTCCATTAGAAGTGTTGCCTTCAACCTCTCTTTATTGACATCCGACAACATCAGCGGAGGCAGCGGCTACTCGGCAAGGACTCTGGGAACTCATAAGCTTTTAAAGACTTGACTGTCATAATGCGCCAGTCCCCTTTCACCAGAAAGGGAAATTTTCCCTCCTCCAGACCCCTTCCTAGAAAGGAAGGTAAAAAAACATATGTCAAGGAGAAGAAACTGTATAACTCATGGAATTAGTGACATCTGTACTGACCGAGCATCACCTGTGCTGTGCCAGGATTCCTCCTGAGCTCACCCGAGTCCTACCCCATTCCCCAGGAATCTCACACACATCGGCAGACACTAATGATTTCCTTAAACTTGTAACCCAGGAGATTAAAGGTTTCGAAATCCCAAGACAAACTTACATACCATCCCAGCCTGCTGGGGAGAGAATGGGATCTTCTCACTTTGGGTCTGGCAACAAGGACCATAATTACACATGAGACACGCAGGAAGAACTGCAGGATTCCAGCCTGGCCCCTGACACAGAAACACTCATCCCCACAGCCCTTCAAGGTCCCTCTCCCAGAGCTGCTCAAAGGCATTTGGGTGAGCAATCCAACAATCCAGCAGCAGCACAGAGGAAAACATGGCTTTTGTTCCTTTCACATAGTAAAATAATAACTCAAGTTACAGGGCAGCGAATAAAACTACCCTTCTACACAATTTCCCCCCCAAGATATCCCAACACCGCACAAGCAGCTAAAACAGTTCCTCCAGCCACTGAATGATGCTCCACTTCACTGCTGAAATTTGCTGGACTTTAAAAGCCAAAAGCCATTAATCCAGCTCGTGTCCACAAACGCACAGATAAGCAAGTTGGCTATTTCGGAGGCCAGGCTCCTGGATTCTGAAGTTAAGGAGTGGCTCACCACCAGGCCTCAAACATAGAGCACAAGGATAAGGAAGCAGTTGCAATAGCTTTAGAGATAATTCCTCTGCCAAGGTCACACCTCGTGCCAGAGCTGTTTGCTGCAAGGACAAGCCCCAGTTCGGTAACAAGAAGCCTCCAAACGCTGGAGAGCTTCAAGACAACCATGCGAGAAGCAAAACAAAGACCACGGCTTTTGCGAAGCTCTGAGGTTCAAACCCCCTACGCAACAACTGATTCAATGCACACAGCAACAGAGTCTTCCCCTCCCATTAATCTTTGCCCAGGAGCAGAGCTGGAAACTAGAAAAAGTTCAGGGTGAAAGAACACACATCTATTTCCCTTTGCAGATTTCAGAGCAGCTGTTCCCCAACAAAACAACCTGAGTAAGAAAAGCCAGCAATCCGCTGCACCCACAGGCTCTGTCCCTGCAGTTCGGCAGCTCCAAACTAAATTCTGCTCAGCCTCTGGTCACTCCTGGGGCAGCATCACCTGCCCACATGGGCTCCTGCTCACCGACCCAGAGCCAGGAGGGCCGAGCTCCTTGAATTTACTTTTTAACGAAGCAAAAATGGACCAGACGCATCCAGATGATTCATTCTTCTCTAAAAATAAACTCTGCCTCACTACCTCCATCTCCGAGGGTAGCGCTGAGCTCAGGGTTAAAGTAATTTGAAGGAGTAAGTGTGATAAAGTGAAACTGAAACACTTTGGAGCGATTATTGCACTTATGGAGGTGATTGGGACTGGGATAAATTGATGAATGCATCATGAACACAGTGGCTGGGACACACACCTGGAACAGAACCACTCGGTGTGCTGTAACAGCGTGCCCTGTGTGTCAGCCCAGGCCTGAACCCAGACTCACTCTCATCTTAACAGCAAAACCCCACGGACTGGAGAGGTTCAAAAGTCCCTAATTTACATCAGCTTTCGGGAAATTCATTCTGCGGCACTCCAGGAGTGAAACCGCTCCATCCTGGCCAGCGGCTCTTCAAAAGAGAAGGCCAAAATATCAACTCTTGCTTATTTAACTGAGGCTACAAATGCCGAGCCCGTAGGATTGGCTGCAGCACGATCCTCCCAGCCGCTATCGGGAACTTTCATGACGAGGTTAAAGCTTTACAGAGTGACAAAGGTTGGGAACACTCGCTGGGATCCACGAGCTGACAAAGCTCTCCTCCTCGGCACAGCTTCCCCTCTTGCTCACGTTACTTTCAGCAAACGTGGGACAAAGATTCTCCTCCAGCAACTCCCAAAAATTGGCTGTTGAAGAAAATTCTCATTCTGAAAGATGGCAAAGGATATTTTTCTTGTTGTAATTACATCTAAATTATATTTAAACATATTCATTTAAGCTAACAAAAATGCCGACACTCAAGCGTTTTAAAGCATTTAAATGTAATATTAACTCAAATTATTCTGCAACCAAAATCCTAACCCAGAGTTTGTGACAGATTTCCTGGAGCAGACAAACTCTCTGAAACAGAAACAAAGTGAAAAATCCAGAAGAGAATTTAACCAAACTTGTGGGGGGAGAAACTAACCCTTTTCCCGAAATGGAAAAGTAAGCAGATGGAAAAACCCCAAGGACAGCAAAGCTACAGGAGGCAGCCGAGAGATGCCTTGTGCTGGCTGGGGGACAGGCAGGGCCTGGGGGGCTCGGACATGGTGTGGTCACTGCCACCTTCTCCAAGGGGAGTCACCGTCACCTTCCCAGAGCTCACTCAGGCTGGATAAGGAGAAGTTGGTGTCAAACCAACACACAGCTCCTGCAGAGCTGCTGCCAGGTTTCAGGTGACAGCTCAGTGGTCTCAGCGTGCCAGGTAACTCTCAACCTCACAGTAACTCTGGTGGCCACAGGAGTGACCCACCAGGAGCTGCAGGGCTCTCCACCAGCCGCTACAAGGCCCTGTGCCCAGGAGAGCTCCTCCACCCTCGGAAAAACCGAGGCACGGTTGTGCTGTACGAAGGTGGTACCTGTGTCACAGGGGTGTGAACAGGGGCACTGTGGGGACACAGGAAGCCTCACCTCCTAGAGAGGGCCAACACTCAGCGCTTCCCACCGTCCTGGATTTCTAACCAGGAAACATCACAGGAAGCATTTCACCCACCTGAAACACACAGACCTCCATTTCCCCAATAAACTGCACTTATATGGAATTAGGAGCACGTACCCACCTGTGTGGAGCCCGCAGCAGGCCCAGCAGCCATTATCAATTCCATTTCTCTTGATGCATTTAATAATATTCCCAATGCACCTAATTATTGATTGTTAACAGCACACAGGTCCTGGCTGTGAGGGAGAAAGAAGGCCTAGCCCAAACATCAACGCATGAAACAGCACGAGCCTTGCACAGCTATTGCTGCCGAGATTTGGAACTGAAGGATGTTGAAGGAAACCCCAGCTCCCCCATGCACACTGCGAAGGGCTCAGAACCACCACGCTTACATTTCAGGTAGCTCTAAATCAAACACTGACAGCTACAGCAACTCGGCCAAGCCCCCTGAAAACCTCAGGACCTCCACCCATCCTGTGCCTTATTTTCCAGGCATCCCCAAAGATCCTGAGACAAAGTTTCTATCTGCTCCCAAGCATCTGACTGCAGGATTCCAGGACACCTAGCTCTGAACTTGTTCTCTGCCTTGGCAGTGAAAAGACACCTCCAGAAACTTCAGATTGTCTTCAGGAACTCAAAATTAAACATTACTGAGGTTTCCAGAATGAAGATCACAGAAACTCCCAACACTATCAGAAGATGAGAGAGAGTGAACTTTGTGCTTTAGGACCCCCTAAAAATCCTGAGGTGCTGATGAGCTCCAGCTTCCCTCCACACCAGCACCGCCAGCCATGTGCTCCCTGATCCATATTCCCATCACGGCATTCCAGAAGCTGCCCCGTGCACCCACCAGGGCCACCTCCTGCTCCTGGGGCCTCGCCACGCTCAGCTCAGCCCGGGCTGAGCAGCTGCTCGTGGCTGCCATCAGCTTCAGCAGCTCCTTTCCACTGAACACCGCACCCCCAAATTCCCTAAACCTGTCACCGTGCTCATGACAACTTTTATTTCCCTCCGTGAAGACAGGAAACATTCAGCTCGGAACTGAGGTGATTCACCTAGGAAAGAGAAGGTGCTTCCCAAACTGCGTTATTTAGAGGTCCTTAACCACGGAGCACATGCTGGTGTTCGTGTGGGAGCCCTCCAGCACCACCTCAGCGAACAACAGCCCCGGGCAGGACCCCCGAGCCGAACGCTCTCGGTCAGACACGGCCCAGAGCCCGCCCGGCTCCCTCCGCCGCTCCCCGGCCCCGGCAGCTCTTTGCTCCGCGCACGTTTCGGGACAAAACTCGGTGCAAAGTTTACAGCGGCCGCCCGCGTTCGCTCAGCAAACGCTGAAGCCGCTCCACCGAGCCCGTGAAACACCGTGAGCAGGTGAAGCCTCACCGCGGGCCGCAGCGGACACGGCGCCCGCCCTCCCCGGTGACCTCCAGGGCCGGGCCGGGCCGCGCTGCTCGTCCCGCCCGGGGCCGGCGCGCCGGGGAACGGCAGAACGCCCCTCCCGGGCCACGAACCACCGTCCGTGTTCAATTAACGCAGCTCGCGAGGCGCCGCGCTCGGGCCCGGCCCCGCGGGCCGCCCCGCGTGTCGAGGGCCGGGCCGGGCCCGCTCCGGGAGGCCCCGCGAGGCCCCGCGTGTCCCGCGTCACCTTCACGGCCGGGCCGCGGCGGCACCGAAGGTCACGGCGGCGCCTCCCCCGCCCCCCGCCCCGGCGGAGCCCTCCAGAGCGCCCACCGACCCCCCCAGCCCGCCCGCGGCCGCCGCCCCCGGATCTGCTGTGTCAGCCCCGTCCCCTCCCCCGGCGCGGCGTGCGCGGCCTCCCGCCGCCGCCTCCCGCCACATGGCCCGGCGCCGCCGCCTCACCTCCACAAACAGCAGCATCGTGCCGCCGCGGCCGGCGGGCCCGCGCTCCCCGGTGCCCGGAGCGGCGATCGGGACACGCGGGCTCCGCCTCCGGCCGCGCCGCCCGGCCCGGCCCGTCCCGCCCGGTCCCGCCCGCCGCCGCCTCTTCCGGGCGCTGCGAGCGCGTCCGGGGCACGGCGGGCGCGGACCGTTCCATTCCCCGCGCGGGGGGGGGGGGGGGGCGGCCAGCCCGCCCGGCTCCGCCAGGGGGCGCAGAGCGCAGCGCCGCGCGGGAGCCGGCGCCCCCCGCGCGGGGAATGGAAGGGTCGAGAGCCGCGTTGTGGAAAATTCTCGGGTTTGGGGTTTTGCGGTTTTTTGGTTGGGTAGTTGGTTGGTTGGTTGTTTTTTCTAATTACAGAACTTAAAATGCTTTATGCTTCCAACAAACGTGTGCAGCCGCCCCGTCCGACGCCGCACACAGCGCCGCGGTCAGACCCCGCTCTCACGCACCACTCGCCCCGGCCCATTTTTCCCATTTTTTTCCCGATTTTCCCAGCTTTCGGCCCAGCCCCGCGGATCCCGCAGGGACGCTGCGGCACAGGCCAGCGCCGGCACTGCGGTCCCGCTCCCCTGTGCCGGTGACACCGATCGGGGATGCCGAGGGACTGTCCCCTGCTGCTGTCCTGTTGTCACCCTCGTGTCCCCATCCTGCCGGCACACCATCCCCACCCTCCCCGGGATGGGGAAGGGGCGGGAGGGCTGCCAGGACTCGCCCCGGCCAGGAACGGGTGGAGAATGGCTGAGAAGGGCCCTGGCTTTGCAGGAATGTCACCGGGTCAGGATTTCCTCCAGACAGCGCCGACACAGACAGGGCACAAACCCAGGCAGCGTCCCGGGGGCTTTGGTTTGGTTCATCTCACTGGGAAGGGCGCGGCTGAGTCCCCTGCAGCCCAAATTGTCCATTCTGTGCCTTGCTGCCACTGCAGGGTCACACACCTGAGCTCAGGTGTCAGTGGGGCTGATGTGGCCCAAAGTGCCACTGAAAGTCCCAAGCACCAAATCCTGTTCTGTGCCCAGACCCACGGGAGTGCAGCAGGAGTGATGCTCCGAGAGGATTCCTGCCAGGAAAACACACCTCGAAACCACTTTGCTTTGGAGAAAGAGCCACAAAATTAATTGCAGCGCATTGCGGGGAAACTCGTTGGTTTGGGTGATGAAGAAGTGTTCTGTGACAGAATTAGAACACTCCAGTGTGGGATGGAGATTGCAGCGCTCAGGTTCCCTGCCCTGGGAGGGACCCCACCACCGCCATCACCTGCAGTTAGGGATGGGCAGATCCGCGGGATAAGTCGGAGCTGGGGAATAATCAGGGCCCATTGAGGAGATTAGGCACGGAGCACAAGCTGCGCAGCAAACACAGCCCAGCTGGCAGGTCCCTGGTGTCCCATGAGCTGTGACACTCAGCTGGGGTGTCAAACCAGGGTCCACAGAGCCAGGGAAGAATTCCTGCTGGATGACAACAATTCCGTGTCATCCAAGGGAGAAATGCAGGAGTGACACTGCTCAGGCCAGGAAATGACCAGGTGCCATTCCCACCTGTCGGGAGGTGAAAAAACCAGTTCAGTGCTTACATCCAGGAAGGTCTTTTGCTCTTAGTCACTGCTGTGACCCACAGCAGGGTGGTGAGGCAGGGGCAGCTCCCCTTGAGCCTCATCCAGGGCACTCCGGGAGCTGCCTGGGTCCCTGCTCTGCTCCCAAAGGCTTCTCCCACAGCTGGGTTTGGAATCACGGCAGAAACGATTGTTCCTCCTGCCCAGGGCATTCCAGAGCAGGGTGAACTGGTGGGCACACCGAAATGAGACATCCCGGAGGGAGAACAAGCAAAGGGCAGGGCAAGGAGTTCTGTTCCTTCGGCAGTCCCTCACCCAGCTCCGTGGAATTGGACATGGAGGGATTTATTTATTGTTATAGTGGAATTATCTGATGTGAGCCGATGCCAATAAAAACTGCGATTTCCTGTCACCAGCCTCCCTCTGCTCCATTGACTTCTCCTTGCTGCAGGTGCACCTGGTGGGTTTATCCCTCATTCCCCAGCAGAAGGGATCCAGAAGGGATTCAAGGGCATCTCCTGTTCTCCTCCAGAGCAGGAGCATCTTTGCACTTGGGATGGGACTGTGACACAGAGACCTGAACAGCGAGCAGAGCCTTTCCCAGAGTCAACAGGGCATTTTGGCATTGATTTCACAAGAGGAAACTCCACCTCGGGGTAGTGCCGAGGGCAGCAGGAATTTGGCCTCAGGAAGCCAGGAGTGAATTTACAGCCATGAGGCAGAGTGTGAAGGAGCAGCAGGGCAGTGCTGGCAGAGATTTATGGCTCCTGGGTGTGAGCTGGGAGCTCCTGCTCTGGCCCCGAGGTCTGGGCGCTCCCTCGCAGTGCCGAGTGCTGCTCCCTCCCCAGCTGTGCTGAAACGAGGAGTCGGTTTCTCTTTTCCTGGTGTTTCATCCCTGTTCTGTCCACTCTGGAATGGTTGCTCGCTTCAGTCCAATTTGAATACAAATACCACAGGAAAGGCAGGAATTGTTTATGTCCCTGACTCTGATGAGGTCCCTGCACATCTGAAGCTTCACCTGTCGCTTACCTGAGCGCCAGCCTGTCCAAGGGGCCCAAGGGCAGTCCCTGGCTCAGATGATGTCCTGTCCCTGTAGCCCATCACATCCCTGTGCCTGCAGAGCCAATGCCCAGTGACCTCTTGGCCCCAGGGTTTTGTCCAAAGGTGCTAAATTTGGTTACCACACCCCCACTATCAGCAAGGAATAAACAATTTTAGACACAGAGTAAATGTTGAGCTGGCAGCACTATCTCTGCCCCAGCTCTCCTTCCCTCCTCCCAGACAGCCAGGGAGCCTCGGGCATGGTGGCGGAGCCGTCAGGATTGCAGGGTGTTCCCACCATGGAGCTCTGCAGATGCCGCCAGGGCCTTCTTGGTGGCTCCGACACAAAAGGCTGGGCTCAGCAGCTGCTGGGAACATCTGGCATTAATTCTTCCTTAAAGCCTCGACTTTCATTTGGCCACCAAACCACTTCCCTTTCATCTCTCCAGAGAACCAAGCCTGTGGCAGGGCTGACTCTGCCTGTCCTTACCCTGCACTATCCCACAGGAAGGTCTCAGAAAATCCAGGGCTGTGCTCCTCACAGGGGAGAGACCCTGGAGCAGGCAGCAGCTCCCCACTGACATGTTCCTGGTCTCCTCCCTGCCTAGAGCTCCTCTAAAGTCATTTCAAGGCAGACACTTCTCCGTCAGCACGGTCAGAGGGGCTCAGAGCCCAGGTTAGACCTCATTGCCCTCATTGCCGAGAACCCAAACTTGGGTATCGACAGATGTGGCGTGTTGTGCTGAGCAGATCGGAGAGTGTCCTTGGGCTGGAGGAGAAGCCGTGTTTGTTTGGAAATCTCTTTAGCTGAGGGTGCTGAAGGTTTTTGTGGCTGGGAAAGGCCTGGCAGGATCAGAAACACCAGCAGTGGCAGAGGAGTTTCCTCAACAACACTTGGCTGATAATTCTGCTATGATAAATGATTACCCGAGCAGGGAGATGATGTTTTGAACACCCCGGGTGTTTTTGTGCAGCAGAAGAGGCCTGGAGTGAGAAGGTTGGAGTTTGGAGAGATCAGCTGCCATCACATGATCCCGTGACGCTGGTAACCACAGCAAAGTTTTATCCAAAGCCAGGGAGGCTCTTGGCTCTGCTTCTGGGCCTGAGCTCAGCAGAGATTGTACCATTGTATTTTCAGAAACCTCCATCAGTGCTGAAGGAACTGATTGGCTTTTCCAGGCAAAACCGAGTCCCAGGGTGGGAGAGGTGCCTTGGGCAGCTCGGAGCCGTCACGGGGTCTGATTCCAACACGCCAGGAAAACCCACGGAGCTCCAGCTCCAGGGGCAGCCAGCCCTGAGCAATCCATCTCCCGTGGCAGACTCTGGCTACACCCAAAGCCTTGGCAGGGCTGGAGCGTAGAAACTGTGCTATAATTTCAAATTTCAGTGCTCTTCCCATCTGCGTCCTGCCCTGCTGCTGGGCCATGCTCTGCAAATGGCCGCAGGGAAATGGTTTTACCTTTATATTTAATGTCATCAAATCAAACAATGCATGCAGGGGACAGCAGGACCACAACAGGCTCACATGGATCCACAGCTACCTGCCAGGACCTGCCGTGAGGCACCAGCTCAGCGCTGCTGCACGTGGGGGGAATTTTCCTGCAGCTCAGGTGGGTGTTTTGGTACCCAGGACTTTCCCTTCTTGCTGCACTGTGTTCCAGCCAGGAAACCCAGCAGAGTATGCAGCATCAGGAGCTGATGTGCAGTGGCACACGCAGGAGATCTGAGGTGTTCCTGTCCCACCTTGTCACTGCTCCATCCAGGTCAAGGACTTCCTGGCAGGGAGGAGGAGAGAGTGAATCACCAGGAGGGAACGGAGCAGGAAGTGTGGCTGCCAGGCTGCCCCAGAGTGGCTCCTCCTGGACCTTGGACGGACGGCGTTAATGTTTAACTCCCCCGAAGGCCCTGGCTCAGGAAAAGGCCCTGCAGACGCTGGGGACATCCTGCCTGGCCGGGAGCTGCGCTGGGATGGTCCCTCGGGTCTGCACTTGTGCCTCAAAGGCAATTGAGTCAAAAGGCAAAAAAGTCCAAAGGGCCTCGGACCATCCGATAAGCCCCAGGAAGGAGATGGATCAAGGCGATGGCATCAATGGGTTCATCGGGGCAGCCCTGCCCTGGGCACAGCAGCTCCCACACCAGCAGGAAGGAAAAGCTCGTGAGCTGCTTGGGACGTGTTGCTACCAATGCCTCCTGCTCTCCCTTCTTTCTCCATCCCTCATTCCTCTTCCCAAGGGCATTTAAATCCATACGTGACCATCGTGGCCAAAAAGGAGCACGCAGTGCCCCACAGGCAGGGCAGGACCCCAGACTTTTAATCCCAGCTCAGGTTACTCAACAGCAATTTTGGATTCCTGTTCCTTGCTTCACCCTTGTAAAGTGGGCACGGCGCTTCCTGAATTCCCAGCACTGCAGAGTCATGTCCAGGGCTCATTAGGAAGATCCTAAACCAGGGATGAGTGACTGTGAGCGACTCCTTTTTGGAGGACCAGGAGCTCAGGTGTTCCTGCCTGCAGAGCAGAGCTCCAGCCAGGATGCTAAGGACAGCCAGGAGCTGCTGGGAGAGGCTCAGCAGCTCTGCCTCTGTCCCACAGGGAACACAATTCCTGCAGGGAATCCATCCATCCTGTCCAGGTGTGGCCTCTGCAATAACCTGACATGGCTGGGGAGGAATCTGTCATGTTCAGATGGATCCAATGTCTCCCCCAGTCCCCAAGGGCTGAGGAAGAAAGGATTCTGTAACCCAAGAAGAAGCAGCAGCTCTACTGCCGTGAATAAAAGAGTCTCCGTGAGCAGCTAGAGTTACCTGCAGGCAGAAAGGGAAGGGCTCAGGGCAGAGCTCAGGCTGTTCCATCAGAACCACTGATCAGGTGTGCAGTGCTGCCGTGGCAAAGCCAGGCCATGGGAGTTTCAAGATTGTGTTTTTCTGTTGCCTTGGCTTTATCAAAAACAAAAAGGGAATGTATGGACTGACAGAGTATGTTTGGAAATGGAAATAAAATTCCAGTTTAATCACTGATTAAACAAACCAGTGGTGCTGCTGGGAGGGGTCATGTGGAGTTTACGGGTTGGGTGGAGACCTCAAAACCAAAAAAAATGCCGTGATGGTGTCCCAGCTTTTTCCCAGGGCTTCCCCAGCTGCTGCCTCACTGTGTCTGCTGGAGCTGGGCCTGTGCTGTTGAAGCTCAGGAGTCCCAACACGCCCTGGAAAGATGTCCCTGGAAAGCAACAGGCACTACCAACACATTAATAACTACACCTGGGGTTGTGTCCCCTGAGCAGGATTGTTTGTGTCTCCTTGACTCATCAGCCTCTCACCACAGCACCACAATCCTCATTTTAGATCGATGCTGAGCCCAGAGCCCTCAGCTGCACCTCAGCAATGAGATCACAGTGCTGTCACTGCCAGTTCTGCACAGCCGCAGGCTGGCGAGTCCCTTCCAACACAGGATATTCCATTATTCTGAGATTCTATGACACGTTCTCTCACACACTTGCCCAAACTCCTGCTGCCACCTGAAATGGGTCCCTGTGCTAGAGGAGTCACAGTCTGACCCAGGAGGATGTTCGTAACACCCTAAATTAAACCCTGGAAACCTCACGCACAATTAATTAAGGCAAGGCAGCGTCTCCTAAGTGCTGCTCTCCTCTTCCTTCTGGCCCATCTCGCAGCTCTGAGGCGTCTCATGTTCTGGCATGGCCTCATTTGGACACTGATCCCAAGGCAGATCCCTCTGGCACATGGAGCTCTCCCGGAGCCAGCACGGGCACAGAGGCCGACGCTTTACACAGTCTTTGATGCGCAGCCTGACTTTTTGTCCATGTTATTCTTCCTGCCTGACTCTAACCAGAAGATCCTGAGCTGCTCCGCAAGCACAGGAATTTGGACAGCATCCACATCCAAGAACTGCAGCTGGGACACGGGCTGGGAGCAGCATTCGGAGCACCGAATACACACAATTATGATATTTTTTTAAATTTTTGGGTAGAGGTGGGGGGAGCAGGGGCAAGCGAGGGGCGTGGCCCGATGCGCCAGGGCGTGGTGGGGGGCGTGGTTGTGGGCGTGGCCAGCGCGGCGGAGCCGGGGCCAATTGGGCGGGGGGCGTGGCGGGGGCGTGGCCGGGGCGCTGCCGTTGTCGCGGCGGGCGCGGCGGTGCAGTCGCCGGTGCCACCGGGACAGGTGCGTTGGGACTCGTTGTTTCGGCTGGCACAGGTGCGCTGGGATCTCCGCCGGACAGGTACGTGCGGCGAGGAGGGAAGATGACACGCAGGTGCGGTAGGATCTGCCGCTTGGGCCGGGACAGGTGCGAGGGGATCCGTCCCCGCCCGGTTCGGACGCGGTAAGTCCGCGGGGCGGGGATCGGGACCGCCGGGATCGCCCCCGACAGCGGAGCCGCCTGGAGCCGGACCCGCACCCGGAGCCGCTGCGGGGCCTCCGCCGGGCGCTGGGCCGCGGCTGAGTCCGACCTGTCCGGGGCTGTGCCCGAGGCGAGCCGGGCCCCGCTCCGGGCATCGCTGCCGGTGCCGCCCTGCGGGGCCTCGGAGCTCGGCTTTGGGGCGGCGGTCAGCGGCAGAGCCCCGTCCTGCCGCCCCGCCGGGCCTGGGGCCGGTGACCGTCCGGAGGAGTGGGCCGGGGGCTCGTGGCTCCGGGCAGTGAGGGGTCCGGGCCGCGCCCGGCGCTCCCCCGGCCCACCCCGGATCTCCCCGGGCTCTCCCCCGGATCTCCCCCCGCTCTCCGCGGATCTCCGTGGCTCTCCCTCGATCTCCCCGGATCTCCCCGGGCTCTCCCCCAGCTCTCCCGGGATCTCCCCCGGCTCTCCCCCGGCTCTCCCCGGATCTCCGCGGCTCTCCCCGTGCCCGGGGCTGGCCCGTTCCCGTAGCCACTTGCCAAGAGTCCACCACTTCCACCTTGGGCAAGCGTTAATAGGTTTTCCTTTCAGGATCCTACCAGATAGATGGATTTATATTCTGCTGTTAAACTTTTGGGTGCAGTTATTGGCAGTGGATTTGATGTGTTTTGGTAGATTGTGGCTCAGTCACAGTCCCTCCCTTCCCTAACATCTGGAGCACCTCTGGGATCCCTGTCTCCTCCCCTGGACTCTGTGCCACCTTACAAAGAACCTGTCTCCACTGCAGCAGGCAGAACATTCATCGTCTTGTTTAAATCTTAATATGTATTTTCTGAAAATACCCTGAATAAACCATTCAAAAGGAGCAGCAAAGAAAGCCCAGAGGTACCTGAACACACCAAAACTGTAAATGAATGAGAAAGTGCTAAGAATGTGGAATGGCATAAAAATGTGGGAGCACAAGTTTCGAGGCACGTCAGAGCTCTGTTTCATGTCATTTCTAGCGACTGAGATTCCAGATATGCTGCTTTTCTTTCCAGCAGCAGGTGCTGCCTTCAAAAAGAGCTTTTTGCCTAAATGGGTGAGATTAACTCAGTGTACCTGTGGTTTTGGTGGAGAATGGCAGGGAAACAGAAGAACTCGGCAGGGAGAACGTGCAGCCCAGACCAGGGCTGGCTGGAGCTGCAATGGGATGCTCAGGCATCCAAAGCAGGGTTATTTTCTGAACAATTACGTTCGGTTTTGTTTCTCAGTGTTTTGCTGAGCTGTCCTTCCGTGTGTCAATGAGCACCTGTTCCCTGTGCCAGGGCAGCCCTAATGAATGCCCCGCTCCTGTTTCCTGGGCCCGGCTGGCTCTGCTCTGTGAAAGGACATTTAAATTGCAGCAGGGCCTCAGGTGAGCTCCCTTTGGCTCGAGATTAGTCACAAAACAAAGTTTAAACTGTGGCATGACATGGCTTATTCAGTGTTGGTCTTCAATGTGGACAGAATTCCTTTTGTGGGACTTTCCAGCAGTAAATTCTATCTGTGATCTCTGTGTGTGTATTCTGAGGCTCTGGGGATTGAGACTGGGGGCTGCATCCTGCAGTCACAGAAATACTGGTTTTATTTGTGTATGCAATATGATTTTTAGAAAGGGAGAAGATGGAAGTGAGATCCTTTGTGGACAGTGAGATTTGTGCTGTTGTCAAAGGCCAGTCGAATGCAGAGCACTTTCCTCTCAGTGCAGCCTGGGTGGAGGTCTGCAGGACACTAGGGGATGCAGAATGTGTTCAAGAAAGCAGGAATTTCAGAAAATTAACTCCAGTTTGGGTTGGAAGGGTCTCTGTGTGCCCTTCAGAGGCTAAGGCTGCAGGTGGCTGCCCCGGGGAGGTGACACTGATAAGTGGTTTCAGTGTGTTTCAACGTCCCCACAAAACCAGCATCGTTGTTTGTGGTGATGCTTCAACCTGCGCGTCTGAAAACTCCATCAGAATCGCTGTCCTGATGAACCACGTCCTGGCTCAGCTGCTCTCTCCAGGACATCAGGGAATTACGGAATGTGGGAGAAAGGCCCATTCTTCCCAGCTGCATCTCCCAGGACAGGGACGCGTTCCCCTCCCGCCTGCTCTGTCTCCGGCAGGGAACAGCGCTGGAGAGAATCCTCTGCTCCCGGGGCTCCGATTCCAGCGCTGGAGAGAATCCTCTGCTCCCGGGGCTCCGATTCCAGTGCTGGAGAGAATCCTCTGCTCCCGGGGCTCTGATTCCAGTGCTGGAGAGAATCCTCTGCTCCCGGGGCTCCGATTCCAGCGCTGGAGAGAATCCTCTGCTCCCGGGGCTCTCATTCCAGCGCTGGAGAGAATCCTCTGCTCCCAGAGCTCTGATTCCAGCGCTGGAGAGAATCCTCTGCTCCCGGGGCTCCGATTCCAGTGCTGGAGAGAATCCTCTGCTCCCGGGGCTCCGATTCCAGTGCTGGAGAGAATCCTCTGCTCCCGGGGCTCTGATTCCAGCGCTGGGAGCTGCCCTGAGCTCTCCTGGGCTGAGGTGTTGCACAGTCCCACACCTCTGTCATTTCTGAGCAGGTGCATTCCATACCCGTGAGGATTTTGGGAACATCGCCTTTCCTCCCTTTGATCTGAGTGTTTGCATCGCTGTCTGAAGGTGTTTCTGGTTAAGAGGGAGCAGTTGTCCAGCAGACCTGGACTCAGCCTGGATCCCGAGTTCCGTGACTGTGCAAATCCGTTAAAGGAATTAATGGAAAATACAAGGAAGAGCCTGCCTGGAGCTGGCATTGCAGAGTCAGTTCGTGCCCTTGCCGCAGGCATTGTGCGACAAGGGACTAGGGATAAAAGAGGAAAAAAGGAAAGGCGTTGCCCTACAGGCTTTATTTTTGTCTTATCAGAGAACTCTTTAAATTAATCTCCCCTCCTTTCCTCCTCCACAAAAGAGAACTATGTAAAAAATAAATCTGATATAGTCCTGTTGGATTCTGTGGTGAAAAGCTGGACAAAATCCCTTCCCATTTCAGCAGGATGGGGTGGTCGGAGCTGTTTTTTAGGTAATTAATATCATTTAACTGATGTTACAGTAACTACTGCAACAGGAGGAGCACAGCTGCCTCCATGAACACGAGACTTGTTTGAGCTCACAGAGGAAACGCCGCTGCGCTGAGAGTGAGCACAAGAGTGAATGAAAAATGTTTGTATAGTAATTACATCCTCTTAGTTTCGTAACTCAAACCCTCTTACATAAATGCCAGCACATTTGGTTTGAAACCGGAACAAGTGAGGGCACTTTGGGGCTCCTGGAGCTCGTGTGTGTGTGTGTGTGTGTGTGTGTGTGTGTGTGTGTTGACAGAAGTGTCACTCCGGCATCCTTGTGTCACAGTCGTGTCCCCGCGCTGGCTCTGCTGCTCCCAGCCCAGCATTGTGCCTTTATCAGGGCACCATCGCAATGGCATCTGCAGAGGAAGTTATAACTCTCATCTGCTGTCTGTTTTCAGCCAGTTGATGAATGAGATCCCAAAAGGTCAGGGTTGGTGGCACTGTGATGCTGGGAGCACCTGGACAGGGACGCAGGAGCAAATCACTTTGTGAAACCTTTCTGCTCACAGTTCCTATTGCTGACACTGTTCCTTCCTCCTGAGCAGGGATTTGGGGACACAAGATGGAGCCTTCCCCGTTCAACAGAAGACAATGGACCTCCCAGTCCTTGAAAATCACCGCCAAAGAGCTTTCCCTGGTCAACAGGAACAAGTCCTCGGCCCTCGCGGAGAGGTTCTCCAAGTAAGTGCCGTGGGGCAGGGAGCAGCAGCTGCGTGGGGAGGGGACAGCTGGACCTGGGGCAGGAGTGCTGGGCTCACAGCTGCTGTGCCCTGCAGACCCCCACAGTCCCACCCTGAGAGCACTGAACAAACAGAGCTCCGGGAGCTCTGGCAGCCTCGGGGCCGTGCCCATCCCCGGGGAGCCTGGGCAGTGCCCGACACCCTCTGGGGGAAGAACTTTTTCCTGAAATCCACCCTAACCCTCTCCTGAGTTGGGTAGAAAAGGAATGTTAAGCTTCCCTTTTCTCTGAGATGGATAAAGGGTTACACTCAAACGGTAAATATTGTATACCCTGAGAAATCTGAGTGGTAGTAATCAACGCATTTCCTGGAAAAGCTATTTCCTTAAGGAATTATATACGCTACAGCTGGGATTTTCAATGGGATTTGGGCAACTGAGTCTCCCAGGCTCTTGCATTGATAGGGTGACAAAATTTTGGAGTATTTGGATCTCGAGTGTGGGGCAAACTTTGGAATCTATAGGAGAGGGACAGTTACACAGGCACAGCTCCTGAGTTCCTCTGTGGATCTCAGCCCAGGGAGAAGCTGTTGGCTGTCACCACCTCATTAAGGTAATTTATTCACTCGCTGAAACTTGATTACAGAACCTGGTCATCTTGCTAAATGTTGGTAATCCCTTGAAAAAGGCTTACTGAAGTAATCCAAACTGCTATTCCTTAATCGAGTAGTGTCCCTCTACATAGGCAGGGTCAGTTCCTTGGAAAAGCACAGTCCTGCCCTCTGGCTTTGCCACCCTGATGCCTGCTGGGAGGAGTGCAACTTTTTAAAATGCTGTTAATTAAATGTTTGTATGTGAAAACATTTTTTTGCATCCCGTATAATCAGTTTAGTCAGGTCAGAGACACAAATGGCAACAGCAGAGACTCAAAAAGTGCCCTGTGCTGGGCTGCCTCACAGAGTGAGGGCTGGCACTCTTCAATCCTCATCTATTTTCCAGGTGTTTCTTGACTTCGATCTGTGCTCCTCTTTGTTCCCTCTCCTCCAGCGACCCTTTCTCAGCACTCCATGTCCAAATGTGGGCTCTTTGCAGTGCAGGGACGTGGGTTAGTGTGTTCACATGGATCACAGGGGAGGTTACAGTCAGAGCAGCAGCAGCCTGGAACTCACTCACTGCTGTGCCAAAAGCAGAATTCCACAGATAAGGAAAACAGAAACACCCTTTGCCCAAACAGACGCCGGGTTCCTTCTCTCTGAAAGGCAGAGCTCTCCTCGGAACGGCAACATTTGTCACTGAAGTTCACATTTCAAAGGCTGAGTGCAGTCACCTTGTGCAGGGCAGTGAGGACTGAGCAGGGCTCGCACCCATGGGGCGCAGGCTGCTGGGAGTTCCCCACAGCTCCTTAGAGGACTTTGATTCATGATCCAGGGTGGCTTATCTGCAGAGCGCTGTGATTACCCTTCCCACTGCCCGGGAGCCAAGTGCTGAATGGGGGCAGCTCCCAGCCCAGAGTAAAATCCACTGTCACTTATGGAGGTTTTTGGCGTATGCCAAGCTGGAATTTGTTCTGGTTCAGCAGCTGCTGTATAAAGAGCTGAGTTATTCCTGCAAGGGGGCACAGCAGACAGCTGGGTGGTGGAAACAATACAGCTATTCCAAGGTAAACTGTCTCTATTTGGGAGCCAGAGTGCTTAGGGAGTGAAAAATATTAATGGATGTTATTACTGTAAACTGGATGACTGAAAATGTCTGTCGCTTGGCTTTGTGTTATTTGCTGCTGTTTGTCCAGCCTCTGGTTTTAGCTGATCCGGGGAGTGCACATAACCCTTGGTGGGGGAAAAATATCTCTGCTGTCTTCAGGAGCATTCAGTGTCCTGGTTCAAACTCGGGCTTTGTTTGTTTTTCGCTCTCTCAAAGGTATCAGAGAGCTGCTGAAGAAGCCACTGCTGAGAAGAAGAGAAGCGTAAGTGTTTTGTCTAAGTGTTTGTTTCCGGGGGAATAAGCACAGCCTGCAGCCAGGATGGATCACCTGCATGAATATTGCTGTGGCAGTTGATTTTTGAATATCAGAGTTGCTGCCGTGTGTCCTACAGAAAACCTGGATTTGCTTTTGCCTCATTCTCCGTGCTTTTCCCCAGTGTGGAGGAAAGGAAAGGAAATGAAGTTTCTTGCCCAAAGCTGTGTTGAATCACCAATTCTCTCCTGAGCAAAAGGCAAAATGAGTTAACCACAAGCCAGGAATACCCAGCTCCTGTTCTAACCTGGAGGCACTTGTGTGGTGCCTCTTCCCTTCTGAACTAAATTCAAAAGTGCTTAAAAGGAGCCTCCAAGCCTGCCTGAAATCCAGCATGCTCTTTGAGAGCTGCAGGATCTCCTCTGAAGTGACTTCCAGGGCTGCAAATGCCCCCGGATGAGGCAGGGCCACCCTTTTTGGCTCTGTTACAGCCCCACATTCCCTCCTGTGAACTCTGTGGCCCTTGGGTGTACCAGGGTCAGGGAACCTTGGCTGAAACACCAGGCACGAAGGTTGCAGGGCTTTGTCCTGGTCCTCAGAGTAATTTGTGTTTTAAAGCACTGCCAATATTGTCAGGATCTATATGAAAGCTGCTGCCTTGGTTTCTTTAATGCTTGGGGAGTCACTCTGTGCTGTTTGGGATGTAGGTGGGATAAAATAAGCACTCTAAAAATTACTTTTCAGTCTTCAGTTTTCTTCATTGCTTATGCTCGTGTCTGTCAATCTTCCTGTGAGCAGGGAACAGGCAAGCCTCGAGCAGGACACACTTGGGTTAGAAAGTCAGGACTCCAGAGGTGTTCCTGCAGAAACCTGCCACACAATTTTCAGTGTTTCCATTCCATTACACTCTTCCCTCATAATTTTAGTACTTTCTTTTCAATACAGTCAGCAAGCACGCTGATTTTTTTTTTTTTGAAGTGTAGGTGTATTCAAGTCAATTTGCAAAGCAGTGTTCAAAATGTGACCAGAAGAGTAATAGGGTGAGAGACTTAAATCCTAATATAGCTGCTAATCCTGGTTAATTCCTGTAAGCCTGGCAGCCCTGCTCCACTTGCAATGAGTTTGGAGCAGTCTCCGTAAGGGAGAGGCAGGAACCATGCAATGGTGGCAGGTATTGGATCTGATGGCTCCAACAGGGGCTGGGCTGTTCTGGGGAGAGGGAAGTGCTTGAGCAGAGTGAGGATGTGGAGTGATGCTGCTCCAGGTGTCCCCTGGGGTGAGGCAGTGACTTGTCTGCGTGTCCCCATCGCAGCTTTCAACCAGCTGAGTGAAATAGAACAAAAATCTCAGCAAATTATTGGTTATTTTTAAACTGGAGCAGGAGGATCTTTGTTGTGGGTGCTTGGTTTGAGCCTTGACTGTGTGGTGTAAAATCCTGGGCAGGGGACTGAAGTGTTGCTGTTATCTGAGAGCAGAAACAGGTAACTCTGAGGATTTAGTGGTTTCTGGGAGTTAATTTGTAGCTTTTGGAAGGCCTGGTAGCCCTTTTCTTCTGAAGACACTGCAGCATTTGGCACACCAGCTCTCTCCCATGGCTGCCTGTGCTCCTGTGTCCTTGTTCTGGGGCTGGAGACCCTCCGAGTGTGGATCCGAGTCCCATTTCCTTCAGATGTGGATTCAGGTCTTTTGTGTGGCATTTAACTCCTGGGGTTGGATTCCCTTTTTCCTTATAAGGCCATTCCTGTTTGCTCACTTCCTGCCTTACTCCTGACTTTTCTCTTCTCCCCCTCCTTCCTTCCCTGTCCTGGATGCTTTCTGCATGTGGCACAGCTGTAAGCGCTCACAGCTGGCCGGGAGCGGGCTCGCTGCTGAGCTTCCTCCCGCATGGAAAGGAAGTGCTGGGGAGCTGCAATTAACTCTTTGCTCCTCGCAGAACGCAGAGAACCTGCCCGCTCACCTCTCCAGGGGCACTCTGAGCGTGCTGAAGAAGAAGTGGGAGAATCCGGAGCCGGGCAGGGACGCGGTGCGGAGCTGCGCTGAGCTCAGGCACAAGGTCGGGACCTGCCGCGCCTCTTCGCCATCCCCGGGGGCAGGAGCTGCCCCTGGCCAGCCGCAGGGTCCCGGCGGTGACAGCACGGAGCCCCGCGGCCGCTCCCGGGAGCGCGGCACCATGGAGAACTGCGGCAGAGAGGTGGACAAGCCCGAGGGCAGCGAGCGCTCCGAGTCCCCCGCGAGGATCGAGAAGTACAACGTGCCCTTGAGCAAGCTCAAGATGATGTTCGAGAAGGGCGAAGCCGCTCAGCCCAAGGTAAGGTCTGTCCCTGCAAACCTCGGGGAACTGGAGCTGCTGCCTGTGCGGCATCAGGAAAATCCCGGGAGGGAGTGGCTCGGCTATTGACTCTGCAAATATCGTGTTCATTGTTTGAGTGGAAACAGAACATCGTGCTGTTAGTAACTCACTCGAGCCGCACAAATATGTGCAGGCTGCTCAGAGTATAGTGAATTATACTCCTTGGAGTATAGTGGATTTGCTTTTGACAGGATTCAGTGCGAGAGGGAAAAATAAGTGTGGAATTTATTAATTTTTTTTTTAGTAAGTTGGGATTGTTTGTGTCTTATGTGAAGATTACGATGAGTTATGCAAATGTGAATTGTGTAAACATACATCTGTAGGTATTTATGTATTTTTTAATATATGAAAGAATAAGTAACTGGAGTGAGCTCAGCAGCCAGGACTGTTGCAGCCAACACAAAACACTGAGTGAGGTTTTGATATCTGTATCAGAGTCACACACACACACATATTTGTTGAAATACTCCCATCTTTTCCTCACTCTTCCCTCGTCTTTGGGTCTTGCAAAATGTTTCTTATAGAAGAAAGAGTCCTCGCTGGGAGAAAGCGAAGCCGAGATGGCCAGAGCAGCTCCTGCCCTCACTAGTTTTGACTTGCAAATGCTCAGGGCTCACATTTTTCCTCCAACTGCTCATGAAATCTGATCCCGCATGTGGACTGCAGCCGGCGTGTCCCGGGGGGAATTGCTTAACTCAAAATGAGTTGCATATGCTGGGGACTTGCAACACAGCGGCCAGGCCTCGATGCTGGTGGATTTTCCAGTTTTCTCACAGTTTCCTCTCCTCCTGGCTTTGTTTTACTGCGGGTGGTTTTCTTGAAGTATTGAGTAAAACAAACAGATTTTGGACAAAACTTGTTTCAATATGTAACGATTTAGAGCTCAGAGGAGCAGCTCGGTGTTAAAGGGAGTTTTGGGTCTGTGTGAAGTCATTTCACAACTTGAATTTTTGGAGTCTTTGTCATGGTCTGAGAGCTGCCCATGATAGCCCTTCCCTGAACTCTTGCTAGGATTAATCACTCAGGATTCCCCCAGAATTCTGCAGATGAGCTTCGAGTAACTTTATCTCAGCCTGGGGAATAAATTGTTTCGGGGCTGAGTGAATCTGAAATTGATAGTTTGTCAAGTTTGGCAATTCAAACATTGTTGAAAACCAGCTAAACACAGTGAACGCCATCCAGGAGGCACGAAAGCGGTCAGGTTGGGTTCAAAATTCCCATTCTGAGTTAATCTGTTACCCTTACTGTAGAAGGGAGAAGGAATGCTCTGAGGTTTAGACGCGTGGGGGTGTGTTTGGAATTCGATTCCCAGTTCTGGGAATTGTCTGGGATGGGAGGATGGAGCACTGTGGAGGGAGCTGGGCGCTCTGGGACCAGGTGTGGCTCGGGGAGGTGGGAGCCTCTGGCCAAAGGCAACTCTGCCCTCGCCTCTCCCACTTATTTCCTGTGCTTTTTCCTGAGCGAGGCTTCATGGAACTGCTTTGGTGGAAAATACCTTTCTATCACCGAGTCCAGCTGTAAATTCAGCTGGGAGATGGCAGTTTTCCTTGGAATTTACTGCAGACTGAATGTGTTGGTGCTGTCAGAGCTTTGCTGACAAAACCTGTGTGTGAAATAAGCAGCACCGTGGCTGGAGGCTTGTGGCAGTGCTGATAAATCAACTTTTGTGGTTGCTGGGCAGGTCTGGGGCAGGGATCCAGGTTAGAGTTTGGATTTCCATCTCCCTCTCTAAACAAACCTGCCCTCATTTTCAGGATTATGAGTAAAATCCCATCATTTATTCACTAGTTTTTGCTCTGTCTTCTGCAATAGATAGGAGGCAGATCTTCTTTTATTGCATTTTCAAGGAAACAAACTGCTCTAATCCCATTAGAGGCAGGCACGGCAGCCTGGGTTGGCTCAGCACTGAGCAAAGACTGGAACTGATAAAAGTCCTGATGTTCAAAGGATTCTTCCTGTAAGTGATAGCGAAAGCACACCCGGGGTGAGCAGAAGAGGAGGAGGAGAGTCAGATCTGAATCATTTCTGGAAAAGCTGTCCCCAGGCTGGTTTGTTTTTCCTTTGAGGCAAAGCCTGTCTGTGGTGTGGAGGTGACCTCGAGGCAGGGTCGTGGCTGGCACAGGTGGTTTGTGATGGAATAATGTGAGTTCAGTTTGGGTTCTGCCCAACTCTGCCCCAGGCAAAGCCCTCACTGCGCTCGTGGAACTCTGCTCTTGCCCAGGTCTGAGAACTTGGGGCTTTCCACACACGAGGGATATTTTATCTCCTCTCCAAGGCAGCAGCATCTGTGCCATGGAATTGTGGCCCAGCCAGAGTGACAAATCCCTAAGGTTGGGATCTGGGGCTTCCTCCACGTGAGAGGAGTTACCTTCCCTGAGCCGTGGTCCTGCTGATTCCCTGCACTTGGTCAGTCCATCAGTTGTGATGGGGAAAGTTTCCCATCTTCCCTCTGTTAAATTTTTTTTCTTTTTACTCTGCTTTTTCCCCCCCCCAAGATAAAACAGTTGATATAAAACCTACACACATTTGTAGATTTACTGAATATTTGTAGATTTACTGAGATATCCCTGACCTCTCACTACAGCTCTTGTGTTCTGGTGGCTGTGATTTTTACTGTGTTCTGCGGCTCACCCACACAAGCTCGGCAGGTGAAGTTTTAATGCCTGCAGGTCCAACAGGCAGGAGGAGGAGCTCGCAGGGCTCTGGAGTGGCACAGTTGGAGCACTCCTTATCTCACTCTTTAGCGGCTTCTCCTGATTGAATTTTTCCTGCTGGACCCTTTGGACTCCAAATTTCTGAGCTGCAAGAACCCCAGGCTCATGGGCTTGGAGCAATGCTAAAGGGGACATTGGCTGAATAAGGATCATCTCAGAATACTTTTCACGGAATGAGGGATCTGCAAGTCCTTACAAACGTGCAGGCACTCCCAGGCCTGAGCCTGGTGGTCAGGGGAAGAAAAGGACTTGTCAGAGCTAAAGTTCTTTTCCAGTAAGAAAAGTTACCAAAGTCTGAAACCACAGAAATAGAAACTATTTCCCATGGTAATGGAAAAAGAGGTTTTCCAGCTGCATTTGCTCTTCCTGGTGAAGCTGCTGTTTGTATGGAAAGCAGCCTGATTTTTCACAGTGATTATCTTACACTACAGTTCTGTGAAAATAAAACTTTGGAATTTCCTTCAATTTGGTGACCAGCAAATAAGAAAGTCATTGGAACTGGGGGGGAAATGTGTGGTTGGAGCATCTTGCCAAACCTGCCCTTTTCTCCACATCAGCCTCAATCTGAATTTCCAACTGCGATTTAACTCTTCCTAGAGAGGGAACAAAGGTCTAGCACCTTCTAGGATTTTACAGGTTGACTTTCAGTTGAAGACTACCTTGATGGAGTCCAATTTAACTCAGCTTTTATCAAAGCTGCAGAAATTTCTTTTCATGCTTTCAGTTATTGAGATTTAGATTCTGGGGAGTTGGTCTCAACAAATAAGAATAAAATCTGCTTGAGGCAGCCAGAGCATCTGTGTGGTGCTGCAGGACACCCTATCCAGCTCTGCCACAGAGAGTGATTATCCTGGAGATCTGAGAATATTTATCTCTAACACTCTTCTGCTTAAGCTTCAGCCTTATCAGACCTAATCAGGGAATTATTTGG
This sequence comes from Acanthiza pusilla, assembly GCA_036630365.1. Lineage (NCBI taxonomy): Eukaryota > Metazoa > Chordata > Aves > Passeriformes > Acanthizidae > Acanthiza > Acanthiza pusilla. The sequence continues at coordinate 1,241,508 of JAXCHO010000119.1, read as the reverse complement.
TACCAAATGCATGAGCTATCCTAACCAAAACAAGTAACCCTAGAGAACTTTTATTACAATACTATTAATTCCTTTTTCTGTGGCTCAAAATGAATGCAGATTTAGGAGAGGAAGTTCCTTGCATCCTTTCTCTGATTTTAAAGCTTCATACAATTACCTTGGGTATTGGCTTCAACACAAATTGCCTAAAATGCAAAAATCTAGACTGAAGTTTTGTATTTGCAGTGGGAACTACCTAAAAATGTGATCTTTGCGGTCCTTTTCAAGCAAGACAAGTGCCAAAGGGCACCGACTGACCTCTTCAAGAAAGTGTTCTGCAGGTGACCGAGGGTCAGGCACTCTGTGATCAAACTTTATATTGGTTAAATAACACGTCACCTGCTAGACTTGTTTATTCCAACAAAGTAGATTTGCTAGTGACACCTGTGCCTCTTAAGGGATTACCCCAGCAATCCTGTGTGTCCCGGCAGTGATGGGAGGGTCTGTCCCCAGCAGGGCCCCCTGGAGCCGCGCAGGGCAGCCGTGGGCAGAAGGATTTCGGAGAACAGCGTCTCCTCGGAGGACTGCGATGCTGCCCAAGGAGAGAGGAGCCACAGCACAGGAGGTCAGGAGACTCAGGGCTTGGGTTTGGGTGGGCTGATTTAATTTTTGGTTATGAGATAAATCTGCTTTATACAACAGAAATTTCCCTGGGAGTGTCCAGGGAGGGACTGGAGGTGGCACTCAGTGCTCTGGTCCGGGTGACAAGGTGGGGATCGGTCACAGGTTGGACCTGATGGTCCTGGGGGGCTTTTCCAATCTCAGGGATTCTATGAAATAACTTTTGCCTTTCTGAAATGGAAGGAAATGCAGGCACCTTCCAGCTGCAAAGCCCATTAGTGTCCCATTTAATGAGTGCAGCCTTGCTGGGAGTTTTAAACCATTGCATTCTCAAGCGTTGTCCAAATGCCCCTGGAGCTCTGGTGGCCTTGGGGCTGTGACCATTCCTGGGGACCTGCCCAGTGCCCCACCCCGCTCAGGGGAAGAACCTTTTCCTGAAATCAACCTCAGCCTGCCCTGAACAGCTCCGGCTGTTCCCCTGGGTCTCACGAGTCGGTGATGCACTTTGTGTCCTCAGAGGCCAAATCCTGCAGAGAATGGCAACTCACATGTGTTTGTTCTTCCCAAGAAGGATCTTGGTGGGTGTTCTGAAAGTTCGCCGTTATTCACGTGGGGTTTTTTCCAGGGTATCTTGTAGAGAGCAGCGCAGGACTGAGCCCAGAGAAGGCGGAGGGCAGGAGGAACCTGGACATGCCCCGTCTGACGGAGACGTCGATAAAGGACAGGCTGGCCAAGTACCAGGCTGCGGTGTCCAAGCAGGGCAGCTCCTCAGGCATCACCCCCATGGTGAGTCTTGGCTTGTGCAGAAGTGAATTTTTGTCCCAGGAAAGAAGATCTTACGGAGACCAGGCTGCTCGAGGGTAATGTCATCCTTTTTGGAAAAAACCCTGTGCCCATAGGAGTAATTTCTGATGAGCAGTTGTCCGTGCATACTGCAGGAAGAAATAAGTATATTTGCATCTTCCTGGAACAATGCTGAAAGTTTTCCAAGGAATTAGTTGCTGGCACCCTGACTGAGGTCCTTCTGAAGCATAGCTGACATTCTTTTTCTTTCTGAGTGTCTGTGGCTCTCTGCGTGTTTGTTGTTTTTGTTTAAAAAAGAAAACTCAATCCCAGGTTGTCCATCAGCTCTAAACGGAGGGATGGTGGGAAACTGGGGGAAACTGAGGCACGGTGAGATGGAGTGACTTTGTGTCACACTGTGCTCAGAACTCGGATCCCTTGGCCTGCAGCTTTGGGATCTCCAGTCAGTTTTCCTCGCTTTTGCTTTTCACCTCCCTTCAGGACTTCCCACCACCCTCTGAATCCAATTAAACTCTTGCAGTGCATGAACCTCTGCCTGTTTTGCAAATATTTGATCAGGGACTGAACAGTTAATGAAGTGTTGCAGCTGAGGAGGTTTCAGGAATCTCAGCTTCTGTTAAAAACTGCTTAGGTATGTTTGCTGGAAGTTTCTGATACTTTTGCTGAATGATAGGAGCTTCTATTGCTCAAGTAATACTTTTATTAACCAGTGTAACAGATTTGAAGAGGAAAGGCCTTTTGAAGTTGGGAAATTTGCCCTGGAAATGAGAGTGTGAAGTGCTGGTTGTCCCTCAGAGAGAACCTCCTGTTTCCCAGGAGTCTCTGTGGAGAGCCAAAGGCTCCTTGCCCAGCTCAAAGGATTCCTGAATTTCATCTGCATGTGGGCCGGATTCCCCAGCTGTGGGAGGAGGGTCAGTAAAACCTTCCCTGCATGAATGGAAAGTCCTTGCAGCCTCTGCAACAAATCTGATTAACCTAATTGCCCATTTCTGCCTCCTGTCCTTTGCCTGGGCTCATTTCCTGCTGCCTTTTCCAGTTTGGGGCTCAGAGTGGTGCCTGAGCCACTGAATTCTGTCCTGATGGCAAGAGATTTGCATTTCCCCAGAGGCTCCTGTTTGCAGCCCCCCAATGCTCTGGGTTTAGTGTCAATCTGATGCCCCCAGGATGCCCCATTTGTGCACAGTTCCCATGAGGGCCTGGCACTGGGCGAGAGCAGTGAGATGGAGCAGACAAGGGTTCCTGAGGGCAGTGTTTGTGGTGCCACTGTTTGCTGTTCCAACAGCAGCCCTAGCCCTGGGATCCTCTCCTTCCCGGACAGCAAAACACCCAGGGCTTTTTTGGTATGAAGTGTGGAGTTTGTGCTGCCCTTCTCACATCTGGGCCACAGAGGAAAGCCAGAATCTCCCTTGGGAACAGCTGTTTTAGGGCAGTGCGGTGTAATTAGGCCTGGATTAAAAGTGACACTCGGTTCGAGTCGGGGCGAGGAACAATCGGTTCTGTGTGCAGGAAGGGGAGGGAAAGGTGCTGGACAGCAGATTTAGAGATCTAAGCATTAAAATTCTGACATTCGGTCACAAACCTCTCGGATGTGGTTGGTTTTGTGGAGACTTGTTTCCCAGTGCGGTAGGACGTGGTGCTGGCATGTGGCTCTTCCTCTTTGATGTCACGGAGGAGATGCCTTGTGAGAAGCATGAGGCTGCAGCAACCTCGTGTCCTGTGGCAATGAAAGAAACACAAAGTTTCACTGGATTTTATTGGCTTTAAAGCCTGAAAGATCCGTCTGTGGAAGTCTTAAGTCAGTCTATCAAGAACAAAAATCTCAGGAAAGAGCAGAATCAGGGTTTTGACTAGATTGAAGCAAACGTGGGATTTGCTTTTATGTCAAATTGTATTTGGCAATTACACTGTGTCTGGAAATATTTGCCATTCCAAGTGAAAAGTTAACATTTCTGGAAAAGGAAGATGTGGATTGAGCAGGGAATATTTAGGAGTTGATTTTAAACAGGAATTTGGAAGGAAAAGGTTGTTCAGGAAAACACTGGCATTATTTCCTTAGAGCACTGTAAAATTCTACAGCCCAGTCCTGTTCCCTCACAAGAATATGTCACTTAACAGTTTCTATACATTTTTGTGGCCATTTCTGTAATTATCGCACCACGTACTAGAAAAACAATTTTAAAAACATTTCAAGAGAAACAGAAAGCAAGTGTTTTCTTAGGGGAAAAGAACCTGTCACCTTTCCAGTGCTTTGTCCTATAGAGTGAGATTCAAGCCAGTGAGAGTGAACTCAAGAATTACAAATCTGGGCAGAAGGAGAATATGGCACCAGTTGAGGACTCCAATTCCTGTCAGGATGGGGAGAAGGTAAGATGTCTGTGCTGGTGGAGATCAAGGGCTTCATTTTCAGTGGTGCTGGCTGTGGAAGCACAGCTGATGCGCTGGTTCCATGTTCCACATGCCACCCAGGAATCAAACGTGAGCAGCTGATGCAGATTAATTGTGTGCTGCAGAATCCCTGATTTTTTAAATTTATTTTTTTACACTGTCTCTGAATTATAAGCCAGCAGCTGTTTTTGGAAGAGAATGCCTAGAGTTATGTTTTCTGGGAGACTTTCTCTGTCTTGGAGGTTTGTTTTATGGTGGATTTTTTATAAACAAAAAATCCACACCGATTTAAAAAAACCCCATGAGCAGCTTTGTATGAGCCAAGTAAAAGGAGTTTGTCACTGTTTCTTCTGAATTTAGTGGCTAAAATGTAAGGTAACTGAGAACGGCACTTTGGGTTTGCTCCTGGTTTTGAATTCAGCTATAAATCGAGACTCTGTACGCTGGACTCGAGCATTTGTTCCTGCGCTGGGGACAGCAGACGGGATAAAAGTAGCTGAATAATAATTGGGGTACTGTGTATTCCAGCCAGGCTGAGCACGTGGCAGCTTAATGCCGGGAGGGCTTTTAGAGCTTTGCAGCCTTCCGTGGGCAAGAGGCCAAATCTTTGCTTTCAGCTGTTCCTCACAGACAGCTGAGCAGCTTCGTGTGCGACTGCTCGGGGCTGCTTCCTGCTCCAAGGTGAGTTCATTAAAAGAGCACCTGTTAAATCAGAATATCTCCCTGCTGTGAGTGGAGATTTGAATAAAATTTCTTGTGTTCAGCTGTAATTGCAGAGTTGCTTGTTGAGGTGTCCAGGTGCAGTGAGAACCTGAATGGAGCATTGTCTGGGAGCCAGGATTGTCCTTGGGAAGGGACGTGGCGAACTCTGGAAATGAGCCTAATTAAAGCTGCTCGTCATTAATGTCAGAAATGGGAATCCTCTGGCAAAAAGAAAACAAAAGACACTTCCCTGTGTCGTTTTTCACGCTGCACCTGTGGCACATTCAGTCTGCCCAGGACACTGGGGCACAGTTCTGTTTTCAGCAACCCAGAGGATGTTAATACATGAAATTTGCCTCCTCATTACCTCATTCATTTACAAATTTCGGTTGCTTGCAATGGACTTTTCAATCATTAAGGTGAATTAGTGATGATTTGCAGTTAATCTTGTTACAGTACTTTAGTTCCTCAGTGTAGCTACTTAAAACTATTTGATTTAATAGCAATAGTGCCAAGTTTAATAAAGAGTTATACATCAAGAGCTTTATCTGTAGCGTGTTTTGTTCACGGCTGCACTCGATGATCCTTAAAGGTCTTTTCCAGCCTAAACAATGCAATGATTATGTTTAGTATTTGAAACTGGTGTAGATCCAACTCCTCTAGTTTTTAATTTTTTTTTAAATTATTAATTTGTTTCTGAAGGAGGATGAACAAGGAAGATCCAGCATGTTTGTCCCAGCCTTGGAACAGGCTTATGGTTCGACAAATGTTTTTAAAATTCAGCTGTGCTTTTTTATTTTGGGGTTTTTTTTTTCCCCAAGAGCACTGTCTCTGCTGTATGTCTAAATGTCAGAGACTGGTCAAATGTTGGAGGGAGCCATGAAATCTCCAGGAAACTTGCTGCTTGTGGTCAAGGGGTTTGTAAGCGAGGAAAACCTGGGAGGAACCTCAGCAAATTAACAAAGATTTCTGAGGGTTAATGAAGGTGTACAAAGAAACAGAAATCTGATGTTTGTGTGTGTGAGCCTGGAGGGTGTCTGCCTTGCAGCAAGGAGTCTCTCGACAGGCATTGGAGCCTTTTGTGCCTCAAAAACACCAAGTCCTCTCCTGAGCCCCTCAGGTCTCTCCCTGTCTCACTGCCTGCTGGGTTTCTGGGCCATGATTGCTCAGATCTCAGAAGGGCAGAGGTGCTCATTATCTCACTTTGTCTTGCAGGTTTCTGTCGGTGAGAACAGCTTGTCTTTGCACTCTGCCCTGCTGGAGGATGGCCATGGTGAGCCCTATGAAATGGTTAATTCGTAAAAACTGCCTTGTACTAAAAATCCATCCTGTGCCTAACGCAGACTTTATAAGAATTTCTTTCATGTTTAGAAGTTCATTTGCAGGTGTAATTCTAAGACATTTGTAACTCCTATTGCCCTGAATGAACACTTTTTAGTGAAGCTCCCTCACCATTTAACTTGAACTAATACTCTGGTGGGTGTTGTGAGCATAAGCTGCCCTCAGTTTAAAGCCACTGTAATTGCCTTTTCTCCTTCCTCTGCTCCCTCAGCTGGACACAACTCGGAGAGCGAGGCAGAAGCTCAGAAACCTGTCAGCTCAAAGCAGCAGAGCCTCGGTGCTAGAGCAGCTGTACAGACAGAGGCCTCCCTGCCAAAAGCCGTGAAGGTAACGCAGCTCTTTGGTCTGAAACGCTGGTGAGGGTTAAAACAAACTGACGTCCCTATTTAATACCGAAAAGCCTGAATGTGCTTGAGCATAAAGGTCTGACAGTGGCTGGATCAATACCTGCTCTGTCCTCATCAGAGTGTGATGGAGAGGCACTTTAATTCGGGAGGGAAAAGCACCTCAGGGCAGCCAGGTTTCCTCCAGAGACTGGGTGGGAGTCACTTGTTGGTGTCACAGCCCTGTGACAGAGGCTGCTTCTCTTCGGCGTGGGAGAAGGGCTCGAGCAGGGCATGGTCTGGAGCAGGGCATGGTCTGGAGCAGGGCATGGTCTGGAGCAGGGGATGGTCTGGAGCAGGGGAAGGTCTTGAGCAGGGGAAGGTCTGGAGCAGGGGAAGGTCTCGAGCAGGGCATGGTCTGGAGCAGGGGATGGTCTGGAGCAGGGGATGGTCTCAAGCAGGGGATGGTCTCAAGCAGGGGATGGTCTCGAGCAGGGCATGGGCTCGAGCAGGGCATGGTCTGGAGCAGGGGATGGTCTAGAGCAGGGGAAGGTCTCGAGCAGGGCATGGTCTCGAGCAGGGGAAGGTCTGGAGCAGGGGATGGTCTAGAGCAGGGGAAGGTCTCGAGCAGGGGAAGGTCTCGAGCAGGGGAAGGTCTCAGGGCTTGTCCGTGCTCCTGGAGATGAGCTTTGAGCTCCTGGTGCTGATCTCCAGAGCCTTTAGAAGGCTTTGCTCCTCTTGTAGCTGTTCCCAAGGTAACTGCAACTGGTGGCAGCTTTATGATAAGGGCACTGTCGGTGCCTGACTCCATAAAAATCGGGTTTGGCTTTCTGAGTAAGGAGTCTTTGATGTTACAGTTTCTTTAGGGAGCAATAAAGCAGATGGAGAACTTTGGGCCAGGGATGTATTTGCTAATCTGATTAGATAACAAATGGCAGCGCTGGACATTTTGGTCAGGCTGGTCACATGTGCTGTCTGGGGTTGGGATGCTGATTCCCTGGGCTGCCACACACTTCCTGGCTCACTCCTGAGGAAACAACTGGGCTTTTGTTGTTTTCCCCATCTCGGGGAGGAACAGCACTGACCTCAGACCAGGGAGATGTGGCTTCCCAGCGTGCTGGGGGAGGAATGCCAGTGTGGGAAATTTGAGCTGCCAGTGGGAGTTGTGTGATCTCAGTCTGCACGTCCCGGTGCTCTCTGCTCTATCTCGATAGAATCAAAACCATTTCAGCCTTTTGCCCACTTAGTGCTTTAGATGCTGCACTGTGAGATGGAAGCTGCTGTTTATTCATGCAAGGTTCCTATTTGTCTCTTCCAGCTTCTGTCTCCTGTTCTTGGTTCCTAACCTCTCCTCCTGCCTTCTGCTTCCCTCCTAATGTGAGCTCAACTCTCAGCTTTCTCTCAAGTCCTTTTTGTACTTATTGGGCCTCATCTTCCTCCTGTAGCTCCTCTTTGTAGTATCCCGGAAAGGAATTTCTGTCTCTCCACAGCCCAAAAGGCCTCTCCACAGACATAGGGCTCATTGTATGTAAGTAAGTCCCTCTCCTCGGGTGGGGATGTGATTGCAGAAGCATGTGCCAGCGCTGTTGTGTCACAGGGCAAAGCCAATGCCACCGTGCAAAGCGGAGTGTTCAGGAAAAAACTTTTTTCATGGGTACACACATCAAATTATTGCTGCCTTGCTCCCTATGGCAAGCACAGGTGATTAGATTTTTTGTTTGCATCAGTAAACTCTCATTTTCTTGAGATTTCATTTAGTGACTCAAAATTCAGAGTCTGGGCAACACCAGGAACTCTGGGTTCTTTTTCAAAGGGAATTCTGAGTTTTTTTAGTGAAGCTGCCATCATTGGAGCTTTAATCTACTGTAACTTCAAAACCCTGAAAACCCAGAAATACATATTAAAATGGAATTAAATTGGCAGCAAACTTTATGATTGTGACAAAGTGACTTGAGCTGGCTCTATCTTCAGCAATCTGCCCTTACACACTGGAACTTTCATTCCTAACCATTGTTTCTAGACTGTTATAAATAAATTGCTGTGATTATGTCTTCCTGTGACTTTCCTGTTTTTTCTTTAGCCATCAGGTTTTTCCGTAAAGCTTTTTGTAAGTTTGTAGCAGGTAATTCCTTGCCAAGGAAAAGCCACACTATGAATATGTCTGTGCAGACCCCGGAGTGGAGCCTGGGCTGCTAAATGACTTGTAATCAACATGCAGCCTCAAAATGCCAGTGTTGTTATTTAATTTATAAATTACAGGACACTGTAAAGTGTCCTCCCCATTGGCCAACGTTAATAGATTTCAAGAAGCAAATGGCATCCAGTGACCTTTTCTCACGGACAATGTTCTTGCTTCCTTGATGCCGTCGGAAATCAAACCCGTGATCGTTGCTGCACAGCACAGCAGTGACACTCGACTCCTCAGTGCTCAAGTTTATCCTTGCACTAAACCCTCAGGAAATTCAGTAAGCACATAAGAATTTTAGCTGTTTAACCACAAAGCTCTGCTCACTTTGGATTTTGAGCAAATTTGGGGGGCTGTGAGTCCAGAAACCTGAGTGTGGTTTCTTTCGGATAGAGCTGGAATTGTTTACAAGTGAAGTCAAGAGTGTTTCCTGCTGTTGTATCAGTGCTGAGACTATTTCCTCCTCATTGAGAGGAAATATTTAACAAAAATGGATCATTTCAAACTGTTGAGCAGCCTCACTCCTTTCCCTCTCCTACCCTGCACCTTTTGAGGCTCTTTCAGCTCTTCTGGTGGAAGGTGTCCCTGCCCATGGCAGGAGATTGAAAGTGGATGATCTTTAAAGGTCCCTTCCAACCCAAACCATTTCAAGGTTCTCTTTTTCTGCACTATTTTTATTATTTTGGTAAGTCTCACACTGACTGTAATCAACCAGAATGTTTCAACATTCTCCTATCAAGAAAAACTGAGGTTGCAGGAAGGGATGAGACAGCTTTGGGGAACTGGCTCAGTTTTAGTGCTGTCACTGCGCTTTCCCAGCCACTGCTCAGCGTGTGATGCTTCAGCTGTGCATTCACTGGGGTGAAATCGTGGCTCCCTGTCAAGCCACAGCGATCCTGTGGGCCTGCCACAGCCTCCTCCTCCCTCGCTGCCCACCAGACCCCACCACACCGTAATTAGAGAAAGTGACTCTGCAGTTCTCGAGAGCTCGGGAAGCTGTGCATGAACCCTCACCAAGTCCCCAGCAGCTGATGTGTTTTCCAGCTAACAAACTTTCTCTTCCTCCTGCAGAAGTTCCAGCTGCCAATGAAGGAAACCTGCGTCGGGTGTCAGAAGACCGTGTACCCCATGGAAAGGCTCTTTGCCAACCAGCAGGTGTTCCACATCAGCTGCTTCCGCTGTTCCTATTGCAACAGCAAGCTCAGGTACGCACGCTGCTCCCTGCTGCCCTCTGGGAAGTGTATTTTTCTCTCACAGCTCAGGAGGGTGCTGCTCAGGCTTGGCTGAGCTGGAAGTCACCATAATCCAGTGATTTGTGTAGGAGAGGGAACACACTAGCTCTGCCAGGGCTGGTGCACCTGATGCCGTTTTTAAACTCTTAACATAATTTTATGTGGGGAAAAATACAATGTCCAGCTCTGTAAAGAATTCATGGAAAGAGCCATACAAACCCAGAGGGCTGTGAACTTGTCTTTCTGAATGCATGGAAGACTGAGATTGAGTCTCTTCTGTAAGACAACTGAAATAGTGTTGGTGGTCCTGAGCTCTGATGTTTGATCTGTTTCCTGAACAGCCTGGGGACGTATGCGTCTCTGCGGGGGAACATCTACTGCAAGCCTCACTTCAATCAGCTCTTCAAGTCCAAAGGCAACTACGATGATGGCTTTGGACACAAGCAGCATAAGGAAATGGGGGCAGGTAAAGCTGAATGTGAAGAATCCCCAGAGAAAACTGTCCATGGTGTAAATGCAACAGAAACTCCACAAAGCCCAGGAGTAGAGGATGCCCCGATTGCAAAGGTGGGAGTTCTGGCAGCGAGTATGGAAGCAAAAGCTTCAGCTGTGCCTGAAAGAGAAGAGAGACCAGCAGAAACAAAAAAGCTCAGGATTGCCTGGCCGCCTCCGTCGGACCAAAGTATCCAAGGAAGTGCCTTAGATGAGGGCATCAAAGTACTCAAACCAAAGTGGCCCCCAGAAGAAGAGATTTCCAAGCCAGATGTGCAGGAGGATGTGGATCTGGATCTCAAAAAGTTAAGAAGATCTTCCTCACTGAAGGAGCGAAGTCGCCCCTTTACAGTAGCAGCCTCGTTTAGAACAGTGTCTGTTAAAGGCCATAAAACAGAGAATTCACCGTCTCCTCCTAAGGCAGAGAGGGACACCTTGAAAAGGAGTGAGGAATTGGAGAGAGAGGTTGTTGTAGAGAAAAAGCAAAAGGAAAAGAAGGTTGAGCATAGGAACATCCAGAATGCCGGGGAGAAAAATGTGGAGGAGGAACGGGAATTGTCTGGTACCAAAACAGTAGAGCGTAATGTGGTAGAGAATGGCCAGGTGAATGCAGACACAGATGAGGAAGAGCACACTACAGAAGAGCCAGAAATTTCAAATGAAGAACTCCTTGAACCAAATTCTCCTAAACATTCCAGCTTAGCCAATGTTGTGACTGCTAAAGAGTCATCTCCAAACCAGAATCGCAAATCCCAAGACGTTGGTTTTTGGGAGGGTGAGGACATGGAAGATCTATCAGTGGAAGAACAGATCAAAAGGAATCGCTACTACGAAGATGATGATGAAGAATAAATTGGCCTTTTACTAGAAAACTTGCTGCAAGGTGCTGGGCCTTTTGAAATGGGTATTTTTAGCTTTAACAAACCGCTCTCCTCGATGAAGCGATGCTACACTGCACATTGGCATTAAGGGAATCCACGTACAAATTATCTCAACTAGAAAACTCTGGAAGCCTGCAACAAGTCTCTTTAGGTGCATGGAACGAGTGTCTGGCTGAGGGACGGCTTCAGCAGGTAGCGTCTGTCCCCAGCAGGAGAACAGCTCCGTTCTCTGCTGTCTTACCCCTCTGAGCTTCACTAGGTATCTCTCTAACAATTCCACCGTATTGCCGCGGAGGTGTGGGACAGCCCCTCTGGAACTCACCACCGCTATCACCACTAATGCTACTGCAGTGCTTAGGGACCAACTTCAAAGGGACTTTCTGGCCTGCTTCAAAACGGTCACTTAATGCACTTTAATACATGGAAAGGGCACAACTGGGCTTTTTTAATAATAAAAACATTTCTGTGCGTAGTGTCCAACAACTCAAGCATCCTAAACTGAGTGCAATGTGAATTTCTGTCTCAAACCTGCCTGTGATCAGTTGAGGAGTCCCTGCACAACTGGAATGGTGCCCGTTGCTGGACCACGTGTATTTCAGTGCTTTCCCAGGAGCTGTGCCGGCTGCCAGGTCTCTGCAAAAGACAAATGAACACTTTGGAGCAGCCTGCAGGGCATTATTTCTGCATTTCATATGCATTTGAAGTGGAGTTTTTTGTTTATTTTTATTGTAATTTCTTTTTTTACTTGGAGTTCGTCATCATTTAAACTGCAGATAAGATTTTTAAGGCCTTTTGACAATTCTGAAATCCTATTTGTATCAAGCTGCCATAAATCTTTTCCTTACAGCTGTGAAATTGTGCTGCATTGCAATAATCTCTGGAATCAGTGACACTTTCCGATTGCCAGTGTTGAAGATTAGAATATTTTTAAACTTGACTTCATTTATTTTACAAATAATAAAATCTTGAATGGGGGGGAGGAGGAGGCGGCCCTTTTTTTTATTAGCTTTCATTTGTACTGTATTCTTAAGAGAATTAGATCTTAACGATACTTGAGGTGTAAAATATTCTGCTTTCTTAACTGTTCTGCTAACGACAAAACCTTCAATAAAGTTTGGTCATTTCCATTATAACTGAAGTCTGGATTCGCCTCATTTCACAAAGACGTAGTGTTTAAAGGGTCATAGAACTGTCATGGACTCAGGGGTTGGAGGGGGCCTTAAAGCTCATCCCATTCCACCCCCAGGTTGCTCCAAGCCCCGTCCAACCTGGCCTGGGACACTTCCAGGGCCTCACCACCCTCACAGGGAGAAATTCCTTCCCATATTCCCATCTAACCGTGCCCTCTGGCAGTTTAAAGCCATTCCCCTTGTCCTGGTGCTCTGGGCCCCTGTAAATAGTCTCTCTCCATCTTTCCTGCAGCTCCCTCAGGCATTGGAAGGCACAATTAGGTCCTGGCTAATTGGCTAAACTGGCTTCAGCAGCTCTATGTCTTTCCTGTGCAGGACCTCAGGGCTGGAGGCAGCTCTGCAGGTGAGATCTCACCTGAGCAGGGTAGAGGGGCAGATCCCCCACCCCATCCCTGCTGCCCATGCTGGGGGCTCAGCCCAGGCTCGGGGGGTTCCTGGGGCATGTCCAGCTCTCCCCCACCAGTGCCTAAAATCCTTCTCCCCAGGGCTGCTCTCCATCTGTAAAAATGGAGGGAAAAGCCGGGTGAATTTCTGGTGCTCCTAGAGGAAGGCAGCCCGGGATGGCTCCGCTGCCCCACTAGGTGCCACTGTGTGTCTGCGCTTTCCTGTTCGACTCGAATGCGCAGCTCCGCTCTCAATCTGAAGAGAGCGTGGAAAAGGGATTAGAACAGGACTGGCAAAAGGAGCAAGGACATGCAGGAATTTTTCACTCCCCTCTCTGGCTCCAGGTGGCTCTCGAGGACAGCTGAGGACAACGGAGGGTTTTTTCCCCCCCTTCCTATCAGCTGCTTTTTATTGCAGTTATTGTCACTCGAGCCTGAGGTGGGTTTGGAAGCAATGCGGTGAAAGTCCTGCAGCAGCGTGAGGAAATGCTCATGTGTATGACATGGATTTGGGAGGGAAGAAGGGAAAAGCCTGCTGCCCAGTTGGAAGGTGTGAGCAGTTCCACAACCTGCTGCTCATTTTCCTTTCTTTTAAATGGAGAAGTAAGACTTGACTTCTACAGACTGAGGAAAAACTAAAAAAGCTGATGTGCAAACCCAAACTGCTGTCACCTTTATCTCTTCCCAACAAAATCCATTTAGTATCAGATTTCCTCAAATTGCTAAGCAACAGGAAATCTCTCTGATTGGAAACTGTGCTGTTTGAAAAGGGAGGGATGACTATTTGTCATGGACTTGGATTTATGGAATATGCCAACTGCTTGTTTCTTAGGAAACACAATCGAATCTTACAGTGCCTTCCCAGTTATGTGACACTGAAGCAATAGGGGCTGCACTTACCAGAGACTTTAATCAGAAAATCATTAATTCGAGTTAAATCCGAGGCATCTGTGAGCCTCTGACATACAGGAACCCTCACCTGGTCACTCAGACCAGCTGAACATCTTCAAGGAGAAATTAGCGAAAGGGGTACTTCTAAATAAAGTAATTGATTTTTAAAAAAAGTGAATAGATCATAAATTACTCTATCCTTGAGCCTATTAGTTATCATAGTATTTGAATGCTTAATGGGCCATTCAATTTGTTCTCCACTGGACAGGTGCCAAAAGAGCCATTAAACGAGTGGTGGATCATTTGCTGACCTTTCTTGCTGTATTGAGGGCTTTTATCAGTGAGAACTGCTTGTGGAAATCCTGAGGGCTCAGCTGCGCGTGAAGCGTCAATATCACGGCCCTGTCACGGTGGGGCTGTTGGGCTGTCCTGTGCAGTCGGACTTGCAGGTCCCTCCCGACTCAGGATACTCTGTGACCCTGTGGTTGTGTCTTTTTTTTTTTTTTACTCTGGTTCTGTGACTCTCTCACCGTGTCTTCTGTCACTCTCTTCTGTCGCTCTGGCTCCGTTCCCTCACGGAGCGCTGAGGCGATGGCGGCCGCGCGCGCGCTCCTCTCCCTCACGAGCCCGCGCGCGCCCCGCGGGCGGGAACGCCGGGACGCCGCACTGCGCATGACCCAAACTAACGGTCCGCACGCGGGGCCCGGCGGGACCGCCGTGAGCGACGATCCCGCCGCTGTGAGCCCCGGCCGCAGTGAGGGGCGCGGTGAGGTGTGGAGGCGAGGGGCAGGACCTCCTTTGGGGCTCGTTTGGTGGCGGTGGCCACCACCAGAACGGCGACCACCGGGACCAGCGACATGAGGCGGTAAGGGGCGTGGTCTCGCCCCGGCCCCGCCCCTCCTGTGGGCTGTGGCGGGCGATGCAATGAGAGGCGGGGTTATGCAAATTAAGGCGTGGTCTATACAGCCACGCCCCTCACGGGCTGCGGCCGTGCGGTGAGGGGGCGTGGTCTCCCCCAGCCCCGCCCCGCTGTGTTTGTGGCGCCCGCCCGTGCAGCGGCGGCGGCAGGGCCGGGGCGGGGCATGGAGGCCGTGAGGGGCGCGGTCTGTGCAGTCACCGTCCCCCCGGGGCCGCGGCCACCGTCCGATTGGCTGCCGCCGCGAGGGGCGGGGCGAGGGGCGGGGCGGGGCTGGCGCTCGGCCGCGCCCCCCCGTGTCTGTGGCGGCCGCCCGAGCGCGGCGGCGGGTGGCGGAAGATGGCGGCGGCCGCGGCGGCGGCGCTGCGGGCCTGGTTCTGGAACGAGCGCTTCTGGCTCCCGCACAACGTGACGTGGGCGGACCTGGCCGGCGAGGCGGGCCCGCCGGGCAGCGGCCTGCAGTACCCGCGGGCCGCTCACGTCCTCTCCGCCTTCCCGCTGGCGATCGGCATCTTCGCCGTGCGGCTGGTCTTCGAGAGGTGAGCGCGGGGCCGCCCCGGGGCGGCGGGGCCGGGAGGCGCCGGGCTCTGCGAGCACCGGGCCGGGCCGGGGGGCTGCCCCGCGGGGCTCTCCGCGCCCTGCGGGGCCTCCGCGAGGCCCTCGGTGCGTGCACATTGTGTAATCCCGGGAATCTGTCGCGGGAGTCGTGTCTGTCGCGACATGCACAAGCCCGTGGGGCTAGATGCCGAGAGGCCCCTCCCGTCTGGCGGTGCTGAGGTAGTGCAAGAAAAATCCCGTGTTTTATATAGGAATTGGCTTTTATTGCCGCTCGTGCCCAGGAGCGGGGCTGACGGACGGAGCTGGCGGCTGCTGCTGCTCCGCGCTTGGCTTCCGTGTGTGCTTTATTGTACTTTCCCTGAGTTCCTGGATGAGGAAACAGGGCCCGTTCACATGGCCCGCTGTATTATTAAACACTTTGTGGCTCTCCCCCGTCTCAGGCACAATGGATGTGAGTGCAGATCGCCATCTCTGCCCGTAGACAGGTGTAATACGGAATTCCTCATTTACCTGGGCATCCATAAACATCCGAACTCAGCCCCGAGGCAGAGGTAGATCCGTGTGTGGTGTGGATCTCCCACAGCCACACGCAGTGTGTGGGTGGCAGAGATATTAATTAGTAAAGCGGCTTACTTAGGAAACCCTTAGGTGAAGCAGAGCAAGACACCCTGTGTTGCTGTTCCGGTGGTTCATTAAACATTGATTTAATCTTAAATTTCTGCCTTGAAAAGGCAGAAGTTGGCCAGGCTGGATGGGCTTGGAGCGAGCTGGATTAGTGGGAAGTGTCCCTGGCCATGGCAGGGGGTGAGACTGGATGAGCTTTAAGGTCCTTTCCAACCCAGAGCATTCCATGATTCTGTAAGTATTTCTGAGCATGAAAAGGGCTGCAGGACTAAAGTCATTGGCAATTGAGTGGGAGTTTTTCTGTGAGTTTTCTTCAAGAAGTGTGAATTTTCCTGAGCTTTCAGAAATTAAGAAGAGGTAGTTGGGATGAAGTAAGAAGATGGCAAATAGAGAGGAAAATGAAGCAGGCCAGCAGAGAGGAGAGAAACTTGAGAGGCTCTTTTTTCTCCATCTTATCTTTCTGCCTTTAGGAAGGAAAGGCTTCAGAAAACCAGTGCAGAGGACCCAGGAGCACTTGTGGCACTGCTAAAATCCCATCTCAGCTTGGAGTGCTGCTGGTCCTGGCCGAATGTTGGTCCTTGCCAGGACATAAGGAAAGGAAGTTGTGAGACACAATGACACCTCTGGAAAGGATGTCGTAGGGAGGTCCCTAGTCCAGGTGTCAGTCTGGGGAAGAGGTGCAGAATATTCTCTTTTCTTGGAGTTGTTGGGTGAGATGCCTCCTGCCACACCTGGTGTCACAGTCCTCCAGGCAGCATTTACTTTGTCCTGGTAATGTGTCCTTGGTTTATGAAAGTTCTCTTGTGGTATTACTTTATGGTGGAGTGAAATGATGAATTAGCTGCTGAGCCTGCAGAGCAAAATCCAGAGGCCAGGGTCTGGTTCCTGAGGGGTTGTTCCTGATCTCAGCTGTGTCTTGGTGGTGTCCCAAAGTGAAAGCAGATTGTGACAGCACATCCCGGGCAGTTTCTAGTGTGTTTATTTTAAAAGTCCGTATCTTTGAATAAACTCCTTTCTGTTTCCTCCAGCCACTTTGAACATGTCATAAAAGTTCAGCTTTGTCTCAATAAACTCCTGTGGTGCATTTATCCCAATTCAGGCTTTGATTGTGTCAAATGTCTTCCTTGACACACATTTGGCAGTTTGACTCGGTGACTCAGAATCTGAATTACAGACTTGTGCAGCTCTTTTGGTTTAGCTGCTTCTTTTCTCTCCTTTTGTAGCCCCTCAGTGTGAGGAAGTGCTTTGTGCCACTGCACTTCTGACCCTGACACATTTCTGTTAGTGAATTGCCCTAAAAATTATCTTTTGCATCACTGACAAAATAATCATCAGTTTGTCTGTCTGGGCAGTTTGTGACTGCAGAGATGAGGCAGGGCTCATAGCAGAAGGTGAAGATGGTGGCAGGGTGAGCATTTTTGTCCCATCAGCACAAAGAAGGACTTCTGCCCATAAATATAGAGTTATATTTTTTATCCTTGGTTATCCTTTTCGTTATTTCTCCTTGCACATCTTGTCCCACTGCAGGCACAAAAAAAAAAAAAAATCCCAGGTATCTGCAAAAACCTGAATGGGATGTGTTTCTAGTTCCACTGGAACAAGATGTGAGTGTTACTGGACAGCTCTGAGGAAGGATCTGCAGCTTGTGCTGCAGCTGGGGAGAGGGAGAAAAGGTGATTTTAGATGTTCATCAGGTCTGTCGTGGAATGAGGTGGTTAAATCTTAACACAGCGAAATTGAGAGATCATGGAAATACAAACTCAAAGAGTGAATATTTAATAAATCTCACTGTGGAGATTGTTCTTACTTTCAGAGCTGTAATAAGGAGTCACCAGCCAAACTGGAATGCTCCATAAAGAAAGATTCTGCCTTTTTGTGAAGCACAACATGCCTGAGGACTATTTGTTACAGCATATGAGTCTGCGGACTTAGAAACTGATATTGGTTTTAAAATCAGTCTGTGTCAGGAACCAGTGTGGGAAAGGTGCCTGGGTAGGCTCAGATGTGAGCTGATCCCTGTTGATAAAGATTTAATAGAAATGTTTGTGTGATGATAATTTCTTGCTGGAAGGTGTGGCAGTAAGTTGACCTTGGGTAAAGTTTGCTGTCGTTGAGATTCATGTGAGATCATAAAATCATTTAGATTAAAATGGGTCTTTCAAGGCCACCTCAGTGCACTTGTGGTATATCCTGTAGGAAAGCAGAGTATAAATATATTTAATATTTTATATTTTCTGCATTTTTGTGGGGGTCTTGCCAAATGTTCATAAAACCAAAAATCATTTTGGCTTCAACGTCAGGACACGATTTCTGGCCTGGTGGTCTGGATTATGGCGGAAGCTGGGAGCCTTTGGAGCCAAGCTCAAAGGAAATCACTCCTTCCTTTTTTTTTTTTTTTTTTTTTTTAAAGCTGTGAGTGTTGAAATGCAGTTTAACATGTCCAGAGACGGGACAGAGCTGGGAAGGGTCTGGGGCACCAGGAGTGGCTGAGGGAAACTAACTGTCTGCAGTTACCATGTGGACTAATAAAAGAAATTTCTTCACCTGGGAAGTGATGGAGTGGAGATTTCAGAAGCTTTTCCACCAGGTTTTGCAGACGGTGGCAAGTCTGGGTCCTTGTGATTCAGGCAGAGGAGGGAAAGAAATGCCTTGTTTTAATCCAGTTCTTCCTGGGGAATTCTTGCAGGTTTATTGCCAAGCCGTGTGCCATAAACCTTGGCATTCAGGACAGTGGACCTCACAGAGCCCAGCCCAATGCAATTTTAGAGAAAGTGTTTACATCCATCACCAAGGTGAGTCACGCTTCAAATTCCTCCTCCATTCCCAAGGCAATGGAGGCCTGGAAGTGTCGCAGGGGGGACTTTCTGCTTCCACTTTTCTGGTTTGAGATGCACATTTCACACTGTGAAATGAGTGGGCTTGTTCTGGTTTCGCATTGCCTCTGGCCTGTCCTTCCAGTAGCAAAGTGAATTCCCTGTATGGCTGAGCTGTGGTTTTGTGCACAGAAGAATCTTCTTTTGAATACAAATGTTCCCCAAATAGACAGCTCCAGGCTTCTTCCTTTAGTCCCCTGCCTTTGGCCCGAGCTGTGAGATGAGGATTCTTGGTTTAACATGAGATTTCCCAGAATCTTCCACTTTCATTGGGAAGGTGTTCCTCTTTTTCTCGAGCTCAGTTCCTTTTCTGATTTTATGGGTTTTTCTGTGAATGTCTTCCTCTTTTTTTGCCATTTGCTGTGAAACTGGACAGCAGCTGTGAGCAGAGCTGGGTTCTTCAGGGAAGTGTTCAGTCTGAAGTGGCTCCTGATGAAGGGCAGGACATTAATGGTGGCAGGAGGTATTTTTTTGGCATTTCCTGGCCTTTCTTTCCCTTCAGCTCACAGGCCCACACCACCACAGAGTTACAGAATCCCACTGTATTTTATTCAATATTGAATAAATGCAACAGATTTTCATTAAAGATAACAAAATTGAAAGTCTTCTGTTGAGATTTGGTGATGCTGAACCTCATCTACTGGAGCAGATAAAGGGAAATTCTATAAAAACCTCACTAAAACCGGCCTTGTGGGAACATTAAAGTTTCAAGGCATTTGGAATGACGTGTAAACTGAAAAATACCCAGGATCTAATGCCTTTTGTTTGGAGGACTTTAACATAGGGGATGTCCTCGAAATTAACGTTTAGAAAACCCAGAAGGTCACAGGCTGTACAGAATTTATCTGGGCCATGAAACCTTTAGCTGTCGCGGTGTGCTGGCTGCTGTTGGGTTTGGAGAGTCAGGTATGGGTGGCCCTGAAGGACTCCTGCTCTGAGCTGGGGCTCTGCATTCCCCCAGAGTCAGGCCAGGGCTGTCCCAATGCCACGAAATCTCCGGAGAGCACGGAGAGATGTGGAGCAATGGAGTGACAGGACAGTCGTGGTCTCAGCGCTGAAAATCAAATTACTCTGATTTTGCTTTTCAGCTGGACGGACTGATGACTTTGTATTAAATCAACATTCTGCATAGGTTTTGGGGTTTGGATGTCACTCAGATAGTAAAATGTGTTTATCATCTCGCAGTGGCAAGCTTGTTAAAAGGACACTGAATTATCTCACTCTGGGCCATTGTAGAGGGTTTGGTTCACTTTGATAAATCTGTTGGTGTTCATTCATTCAAACTCCCAGCAGAGTTCCCAGGTGGAGCAGGGATATGTAATATTTATATTTATCATAGAACTATTTCAGTCTTCACATTAATTTTCATTTATTAACTTTGGTAGCAGAAATAACACCATTTCCACCATGCCCTTTCGGAATATACGAATATCTACTGTGTTAAAGCACCTCTTATTTAAAGTTTCCCTGTCCTTGCTATGGGGAGCAGCTCTTACACATCCTCTGCTGTGCTCCTCGTGAGTTCTGGGCTCTTGGAACTGATGGGCACCAGCTCCTCCCCCAAATTAACACACAGAGCAGTCACATTCTGTGTCTTAACCTGCTGTCAGCTGATGAAATAGGTGAGGAAATGTTCAAACAAAACCATTCTGAGTAATTAATTAATTAGTGCCTTATGAAGGTTAAACCTGAAAGACCATTAGTGGCAATGAGCTCCTTCTTCCAGACTCTCTGTGGTCCCTCCCTGGTGGATTTTTTTGTTATCTGTGCATTATTTCTGTGACCGAGAGTGGGTTGAGGAGTGAGAGAAATGACATTTGTTTCATTTTCCTTCAGTCTCCAGATGGAAAAAGGTTAGAAGGCTTGTCCAAGCAGCTGGACTGGGATGTCCGAAAGATCCAGCGCTGGTTTCGGCATCGGAGGAACCAGGACAAGCCTACCACCCTCACTAAATTTTGTGAGAGCATGTATGTTTGTGCCGAGGGGCTTCATCTCAGAGCTCCAGCTGTGTTCTCCTCTAGCTGGGCCTGGGGGCAGCTGCTTTGCCAGACTGGGGCTGAAATTCTGTACAGGGAAATGAGGCCAGTTAAAAGAGATTTTAAAATATTTTGTGGGTGGGCCTGAGGGACCAGAACGGGGCAGGGGAGTCAGTGTGAGCAGCTTTAGACACCGGAGCAGGTTCCTCATGACACTGAGCAGTCACATGTCCCTGTCCTTGTCTGTGCCACTTACGGGCACTCCTCAGCTTCCTTTTCTTCTCTCTTCAGTCCATCCTCTGTTCCCTGTGCCCCCCAGCTCCTGCAGTTCCCTCTAGTGCAGTAGCACCTCTGTATTTTTCCTGACTTACTTCTCCTCTGCTGCTTTCTTTCCTTTCCAGTAACTTTCCATTCTTCCCCAGTGTGGTTTTGTCTGCTTAAAGCCACAAGGTAAGAGGGACAATGCACACCTTAGGAAACCTCTGGGTGACAGCAGCTTTGCTTGTTGTTGTCTTGTTCTTAAAGCATAGGAATGATGCATGTTCACCCTCAATTTCAAACTTGGCTGTTGATGCAAACTTATGTGTGTGTGAAAACTTTTCAATAAATTTATTGACTCTGCAATAAGTCTCACCTGAAATGTTTAGAAATGAAGGTGGGTAAAAGCTTTTCAGGTGTCAGACTTGGGGGTTTTCCCGGTTATTTCAATTAATTTCACAAATGTTAACCAGAAGCTGCTTCTATGTTCTCCTAAGTTTATTTTTTACTTCTTTTTCCAGGTGGAGATTTACATTTTATTTATGTATATTTTCTTATGGAATCAGGTTTCTCTGGACGGTGAGTTGCTCTGTCACCCCTGTTGTTGTCCTGTGCGGTTGGAGGTGAATGATCCCTGATTTGGGGTCCTGGGAGTTCTGTTAAAGACCTTATTGACACTCTAGGGAAGCTTCTATACAGATCTGTCATTGTGGAAATAACAGAAAGTTATTTGTTGTGTTGCCCCAGAATGTTGGGTAAAACAGGGCGGTTTTGGGGTTTTTTGCTATGGAGAGCTGCTGCTTTTTTCCTCCTCTCCACTTGGAGGGGTCCAGGTTCATCTCCTTGGGTTTTATTGTTAGTAGAGCTGTGTGGTTATTCTTGGAATTTCCATTGCAGTAGAACTCCCATTGACAGCACCCATTGGATTTTAAATCACTAGGGTTTTTTACAATAAATGTAGTTTGGATGGCAGAAGGAAGGTAAAATTTCAGTGAAGCAGCGTCAGCTGCCTTTAGGTTCTGGGGAGGAAAACACCCAGTCCAAATTGGAGTTTTGTATAACTTCTTTATATGTAATAAAAACTTCCCTGTTCCCTTTAGGCACCTTGGTTTTGGGACACACGACAGTGCTGGTACAACTACCCTTTCCAGGTACCAGAGAAATACTTCTTAAATCCCAACTTTCTGGGCAATTTCTGTTTTTATTTTTGTTATTGGTACTGGATTAAAACCCTGGTATTTACTCTTTGTGCCTTTTCATCCTGGCTAGGTTTGGCAACAGCAGAGTTTCCTCAGATATATCTGACTCACAGTCACTTTATGTTTACTTGCTGCTGAGATTATTAAAAGTGGGGGGAAAGGCATAAAATCTTAGTGGTAGTTTATTTATTTACTGTATAGAGGGCAACAGTCTGCTCCAGAGCTTGGCTTTCGTACTCCAGGAGTTGTAGGAGTTGTAAATATTGACTAGGGAATTCACTCCTTTGGAAGGAGGCTCAAACACACAATTGTATTTGTGTGAGTAAGCCTGGAGTAAGATGTCTGTTGCTTAAGCTTGTTTTTATTAAACCGTAATGACTTAATGTATGCCTCAGCAATTCTGGAGGAACAAAGTGGGATGGAAAAGGAAGAAGGAAAAAAGTGATTTTAGTGTAAATTTTGAATTATTTTGTCTTCTAACTGTGCTATCTCTGTCTGTTTTGCAGCCTCTAACATCCAGGCTTTATTATTACTATATCTTGGAGCTGGCCTTCTACTGGTCCCTCATGTTTTCTCAGTTTACAGACATTAAACGCAAGGTGAGATGAACCAGAATGGCACCAAAGCTCAGCAGCAAAGCTGAGAGACCTTTCTGGAAGCTTGGGTGGAGATGTGGGAGTGTGCTGAGCTGGGCTCCGTGTGCACTCAGAGCTGAACCAAGGGAGCCCTGTGGTGCTGTGACTCACTGGGGCGGCTCTGCTCCAAACGTTTGCATTTTGACAGCCAAAGAGTCCTCACTCGTGCTTTTCCTGTTCCCAGGACTTCCTGATCATGTTCGTCCATCACCTGGCCACGATCGGGCTCATCACCTTCTCGTACATGAATAACATGGTGCGGGTCGGAACTCTGGTGCTATGCCTCCACGACGCTTCAGACTTCCTCTTGGAGGTGAATTTCCTTTCACATCTTTGCATCCCTGATGCCGATGTGATCTCAGGGGAGCGAGCTGACGCTCCACTCCTGATAAACCGAATTAAATGTGCCGTGGAACTTGTGCTGCTGAGCCTGCCTCGTCAGCTTTGCCTCTGCTTGGTTTGAGTGCTGAGAGTTACAGAGCATGGAATGGTTTGGGTTGGAAGAAACCTCAAAGATCATCCAGTCCCACTATCCCAGGCTGCTTCCAACCCTGTCCAACCTGGCCTGGGACACTTCCAGGGATGGAGCAGCTCCAGCTTTTCTGGGCAGCCTGTGCCAGGGCCTCCCCACCCTCACTGGGAGGAATTTCTCCTGATAAATGATTAATCGATTAATCATATCCTCTGGCAGTGGGAAGCCACTCCTGTCCCTCCAGGCCCATGTGAATAGTCTGCCCCATCTTTCTTGTGAGACCATATATAATAAATAATAATATAGTAATACAAAATAATAATCCCTCTTTGTTCCAAACTGTACACACGTGATAGAGAGTTTTTTGCAGCTCTCCAGCTGGGTAATGACAGGAGGGCACAAAGGGAATAATATTCTCATGTTTCTTGTCTCCTGCAGGCTGCAAAACTGGCCAATTATGCCAAGTACCAACGCCTGTGCGATGCTTTCTTCATGCTCTTCGGGGTCGTGTTCATTGTCACCCGGCTGGGCATTTACCCTTTCTGGTAAGCACCTGCAGCTGGGAGGGCTTGGTTCTTCTCCCCATCCTTTCAGCAGAGCCTTTTAAACTCTTCCCAAGCGTTCCAGCTGTCCCTGAGCAGCCTGAAGCTGCAGAGGCCCAAGGGCTGTGTGGGGCAGGAGGTTTGAGTAGGCACGTGAAGAAATTTCTCCGCAGTCAGCTGAGGGACTGGGAGGAGAGCTCAGAATCACAGCTGCCCCTCTCTGCTGCAGTGATGACAGCCAGAATTGGCTCTGAGAGGCCTGAAGGGTTCTCTGCTTCTCTGAAGAAGTTCTAGAAATAATTGCGAGTGAAGCACAGTCTCTTGAGGTGATTTTTGTTGGTATCTGGCTTAGTCATGGCTGCAGTTTCTGATTCTTACGACACTCGTGTCCTGTCCTTGTGTCGTGACTGTTCAGAGCCTGAAATAGGTCTGAGGTTTCTCAGGAGGTAAAACCCTGATCAATGGCTTAGGGAGAATCATCCCCTAACGAGATTGCCTCTCACCTCAGTCGGTCAGAGCCAGAGAGGTGCTTTGGTTAATGAGCTGTTCTTTTATTGTGTGGTGACAGTTTGTTACACCATTTTACTGAATATATTTATTTCCTAGGCCATGGACACTAAGCGTTCCCATTCTTTGGGGTGCCTGGCAGGCAGCAGCAATCCTTTCCCTTTAGGATCAGGGCTGCAGTTAAAGCTCTTGCTTATTTTCCAGTAAATGCACCGAAGGACTCTGGATGGAGAAGAGCTTTAATTCCTATTTCTTTGTAGCTCCTTCCAGGGACAGACAGGAGAGTTGTTTCTGCAGCTCTGTGGTGAGGGGATGCTCTTAGCTCAGCATCCTGTGAATCTTTAATGCGTTTTCCACTTTCTAATGTCATTCCTCAGCTTTGTAGAGGAATGTGGTGAGCTGCAGCAGCACTGCAGACCCTGTGCTGTTCCACTTCACGTGTGTTCCCTTCCCTAATTAGCAGTGTAAAACATCAGCAGTTGGAATTGCGTTGAATTCTTTCACAATTCTGCTAGGAGTTAAATATTTCTGGAGCTGCCTTTTGGGGGGATTTTGGTTCTTGTTTGAAAGGCTTGTTTTGCTTTTCTCGTGAAATGTTAAAAGCTGTGTGAAATTAATGTCGCTGTTAAAGGTCTCTCCATACCTCTCTGCATCATAAAATCTAAAGTGTTTATTAAATAGTTTAAGGACTGGCAATAACTCCCAGCAACAAGAACAGCAAAACAGCAATGAAAGAAACACAAAGCTTGGGCCATAAAGCAGTTTTGAGTCCTCCAGCCTGGACGGAGGAATCTATAAAACTCTGACGGAAGAGAAGAGCACCCAGGGAGGGGGAGAGGCCTTCTGGGAACAAAATTCCTTCCTGATCCCAGAATCCCTGAGGTTCGAAAAGCCCTCCAAGACTGAGTCCAACCTGTGACCAATCCCACCAGAGCACCAAGTGCCATGTCCAGTTGTTCCTGGGCACTTGAGGCACGGGCACTCCAAACCTCCCTGGGCAGCAACTTCAGTGCCTGACAGCCTTTCCATGGAGAAATTCCTCCTGCTGTCCCACCTGAGCCTCCCCTGGCACAGCTTGAGGCTATTCCTCTTGCCCTGTCCCTGTCCCAGAGCCTGACCCCCTGGCTGTCCCCTCCTGCCAGGAGCTGTGCAGAGGGAGAAGCTCTCCCCTGAGCCTCCTTTTCTCCAGGCTGAGCCTCCCCAGCTCCCTCGGGAGTTCTCCACACCCTTCTCGTTGTGCTCCAGCTCTTTCCCGGCTCCATTCCTGATTCTGGAAATGCTCCAGCCCTTGCCCTGAGGGCCCAGAGCAGGACACAGCGCTCGAGGGCCCCGCAGTGCCCAGCGCAGGGGGACAATCCCCACCCTGCTCCTGTGCCCACACCATTTTTAATACCATTTTTGATATTTAAACGCGGGTGAAAGCTGCCCAAGCAGGAAGGTGTTAATGGTTGTTTCGGTGACCAGAGCAGCCTGACATCACTTCCTGTGCTGTTGTTAGAAGTAAACGCTTGTGCTTTGGAGAAGGAAATTGGCAGCAGATCGCTGTGTGTAACCAAAGTGCAGCAATTCTCATGTTCTGTCACTCAGCTCGGGTGTTCCTGGTGAGCTTTGCTGTGTCTCCTGACTGTGGCAGGAGCAGAGCAGCAGAGGCTCAGTGTGACACGAACTGCTGTGCCTCTGGCCTGGCACCTCCAGCCACAGCTGCAATTCCTGGGTCTGAAATGCGTTTCTGGGTCTCTTGAAGGATTTTGAACACAACACTGTTTGAAAGCTGGGAGCTGATCGGTCCCTACCCCTCCTGGTGGCTGTTCAACGGGCTCCTGGTGACCCTGCAGGTCCTGCATGTCATCTGGTCTTACCTCATCATCCGCACGGCGTCCAAGGCCCTGGTGCGGGGCAAGGTAAGGCTGAGGCTTCCGCGCCCTCTTTCCTTCGAGCTCTGTTAAGGAATTGTGAGAAATTGGGATTTTCAGTGGGGGCTGGTGTTGGTTCTTGAGGGACGTGCGTCAGGAGTTCACAGAAACGGCAGTTTGTCACCGTGATGGCTCTGCGCTTGCTCAGGTGTGTTCAGAGGCAGGGAGTCTCCCCATGGCATTCAGGGAAATAACTCCATTTTCCAGTGTATTCAGATGTCCTAAAACAGCGATTGTGACAGACTTGGTGTGCACTCTGGAGTGTGAGGTGGCAGCAGGCTCTCTCTGGGGTGACAGGATGAGCACAGAGGAGGTTTTCCACCTTCAGGGTCCTTGGGATGTGCTGGGATTGTGCATTTCACTGCCCTGAGGCTGCAGCACTGAGCTCCAGCGCTCAGAAAGATTCCCAGGGACACAGAGGGGTTTGCTGGTTGTCAAAATCACAGAATGGCCTGCGATGGAAGGGACCTTAAAGATCATCCGATTCAAGGCCAGGCTGGACAGGGCTCAGAGCAGCCTGGGACAGTGGGAGGTGTCCCTGCTCATGGCAGGGTGGAATGGGATGAGCTTTAAGGTCCTTCCAGCCCAAACCATTCCGTGATTCTATGAAATCAGCAAAAAAGCTGAGTAGCACAAACGCTTTTTCTGACAGATACTGATATTCTGGTCTGGGTTTCTCTGTGTTATTTTGTGTTTGACTTTAGCTGCCCCTGCACATGGAATGTGGCCTTGAAAAATCCAAATGCTGTGTTGACTCTGGGGGCAAGCAGGTTTCAGAGTACGAGCTCTTCATCTGTTCTGCACAGCTGCCACTGCAAATGCCTGATTTTCGTTCTCTGCAGCTGTTTCTGTATCCTGAGTTCTACACCTTTTCCCTTTCCTTGGTTCTCTCCTGTCCAGGTGACCTAGCCAGAGAAAGGACTCTAAGCTCTGTCCTCTTCATTCTTTTCTCCTTTTCTCTGTGCCAGATTGGAGCTGGACAGTTTCACCCTGTGCATGTAAGTGTGACCTGGGGTTCTGTTTGTTCACTGAAACACATCTGTGGTGAGGCCCAGACAAAAGCACAGCTCTGCTCTTGGGGCTTTGGTGCCTTCTCCTTCTCTCCTGGTCCTGACAGATCGCTAAAATACCGTTTTTTCCAGAGGTCAGAGCAGTGTCCTGGGGTCTGTTCTCACCTGCAGTCACCTGCCTGCACAGCCTTCACTTTCAGCCTTTCCACACCCACACTGATTTCTGTCTTTGCTCCTCATCAGCGCCGCACTGGGGGAGAGGGCAGGAGGAATTTACTCCTTTTTGTGAAAAGGGGTAAAACAGTCACTTCTCCCCCAAGAGTGGGAGACATTTCAAGGGATTCTCTTCCTTCCAGTGACCCTTTGAACTTCCAATGTAGCAGGAGATTGGGGAAAGACAGGAGAGCTTCTGGCAAGAGGCAGAAGCCAGGACATCCAAGAGCTCCTGGAGATCATTAATTTCACTTGGCTTCCAGCCACATCTTCCCTGGAGTTGAGCCACTTCCTGCTGCTGGAGAGCCCTAGCCCTGATTGTGAGAGCAGAGCAGAGTGAAATGCTGGAATCCTTGGGAAGCTGCAGGGCAGGCGCTGGCACGGGGAGCTCCTGAGGGCTGGAGGCTGCAGAGAGAGGAGTGAGGGGAGCAGGGCACTCCCCAGGCCTGGCCCACGCTGCTGAGGTTTGGGTCTGGCCCCTGCCACCACCCAAGGTGTGTGATTGCAGCTGGGTCTGAGTTTATGGACCTTCCCTTCCCCTGTGGCTCCGCAGGGCTGGAGCAGGGCCCTCCTGGGGCACCAACTCCTCCTGGGAAGGTCAAAATCCCAGGTACGAGTGAAATTCCGCTGTCTGAGCTGAGGTATAACTCTCTAGGCAGATGGGGATCCCTGGGCTGAGGCTCCTCCTGCTCCGAGCGGGCGTTCGCTGCAGCAGACACTGCCTTTGCTCTCCATCCCCTGCCCAGGCAGGCTCCTGCTCCTATGTGGGACCTCCCAGACGAAGCACGAGCTGTGGGAACAGAGGTGCTTTGTTGGAGCAGCGATGGGATAAATAACGCTGGTTAATTTTTAAAATGGCGAAGCTGCTCCCTGTAGGACAAAACATTCTCTCTCAAGTGGACATTCCTGGGTTTTGGTCATCGGACCCACTGGTGATTGTGGCATGAGAAATTTCTGATTCAAAACAAATTGTTTAGAAAATTTTAACTGATCTAGAGAAGAGCTCCTGGAAGACAAGAACAACCCCAGATATTTAGTAGTATTTGCTCTGGTGAGAGCAAGAGTGAAGTGCTTTCACAGATACGCAGAGTATTTGGAAAATGGAACTCATCTTCCCAAATTGTCTTTTCCAGTGTGTCTTGTTCCTAATGCGAGGACAGGCTCCGTGTTGGGAGCCTGAACTGACCCAGGCTCAGATAGGAGATAGATGTGGCTGAAGGTTTTTCATCACAGGGACTCAACTTCTAACTGCTGCTTTCTGTCCCTTTCTCAACTCCCCTTCTCCTCTCCCCTGCCCAATTCCACTGGCGATGTTCAGGTGTCCAAGGATGACCGCAGTGACGTGGAGAGCAGCTCAGAGGAGGAGGATGTGACTTCCAACAGCACGAAAGGAATTCTCAGCACTTCCAGTAACGGTTCCAACCGCCTGAACGGCCACGTGGCCGGTGGCCAGTGGACAGGAGAGGAGTAAGGCCCCGGGCTGGCCTGAGCGAACACGAACTTCTCTTTCAATATCTAGTTGTGTTGAGCTCCACATTCCCAAGTGATCTTTAATCAAAATCCCCTTCCCCAGAAACCTCCAGCAGACCTGAAACGGGCACAGCCCCGACCAGTCCGAGGCTTCGCACGGCACGGGGGACGAAGCCAACGACTGGGGCAAAAACAAAGCTGCAGATTTCACTTCAAGCCATTTTGTACTTCAGAAGTACAAAAAAAAAATCCCCTGAGTCCTGTTGATATTTGCAGAGGTGTCTTTGTTTGTGACAAACTGGTTTGTACTGGGATCGGCTCAGGGCAGAGCAGCTCTGGACATTCGCTCCGGGCAGGCGCAGCAGCTCTCGAAGCACTCCAGAAGCCACTCCAGAGCACGGAGAGCGCAGGTTGCACACCCCAACTGCCCTGCTCGGGCACAGACTCTTCCCCAGCCGAGCTGTGAGCTGTGCTGCCCCAGCGCCGCTGCTCTGCCTTGCCCCGGGGTGCTCATCTCTGCTGTCACCAGGGACCAGGCCAGCATCTGCTGCCTCTTTTGGTGCTGCAAACCCTTCCGGAGTCTTGACCAAAGCCTTCTGCAAGGGGAGGGGGGTGGGTTATTGCCCCTGAGACAACCAGCACAATCCAGGCCTTTTAAATTGTTTTCTTCCTGTTGTAAATTGTGGTTTTGAAGACTTCTCTAGACCTACTGGATTCAGTTGGCTAAGCTGGGATGGGAGGGAGGATCAGAACTGGCGGGCTGGGTTTAACTCCACACAAAATGAGATGTTTTGGTCCTGTACTCTGAGACTCTGATTGTTGCTGCTCTGGTGTTAGAGCTGTGGAGGAACCCGGGGCTGGAGGAGCAGCCACACAGTGGGCTTTACTTCTCTTTTTTTACTCAATGGTACTTGGGGGCAATGGAACGGTCAATCAGGAGCAGAATTTTGGAAACTTCTCGAGTTGTTACCATTTTATACTGTTGTTTACTCTTATCTCCAATTAAAAGTTGCTTCAGAACCTTGGGGTGATGTGTTTCATCTTAGAACAGGACAGGGTGTGTCCCCTTGCTGTCCCTGAGCACCTGGGCTGCCGCCAGGAGTGCAGGAGGAACAGCTTTTGGGAGAACAGGGTGGAGGTGAGGGACCCGTGGGGGTCCCTGCCCATGGCAGGGGGTGGAACAGGGTGACCTTTAATGTCCCTCCCTTGCCAGACCGGGCTGTGACATTTGGGGGACACCACACACCACACAGAGCCACTTGCACACAGGTTTTATTGTGCTCCACGTGCCTCGCCCAGCCGGGGAGAGCAGAGTGCAGGGCAGCCCCAGCGCGGGCTCAGCTGCCGGGGCCAGGCGTGTTCTCGCGCTCGCGGCGCTGCTGGAGCATCCTCTGCACGCGGACGCTGCACAGGTAGCCGGCGTAGACCGTCAGCAGCATCATGGAGCCTGAGAACGCCTTGTAGCCGAAGTCTGCCAGCTGCTTTCGGGACACCATGGCTGCACCTGCAAGAGACACAGACCCTGCACAGTCAGGGGTGGGAGGGACCCTGGAGATCATCCACTTCAACCCCCGTGTCATGCAGGGTCACCAGAGCAGGTGACACTGAAATGTGTCCAGGTGGGCTTGGAGCGTCCCCAGAAACAGAGACGGCACAACTCCCTGGGCAGCTGTTCCAGTGCTCTGCCCTCCTGCATGGTAAGTTCTTCCTCACGTTAAGGTGAAACTTCTCGTGGTTTAGTTTTTGGCTGGTGCTCCTTGTCCCCTCTCTGGGCACAATCCTCTGGCACCCCTTGGAGATTTGTACTGGTAAGATTCCCTCAGTCTTCTCTCCACACTAACCAGGCCCAGCTCTCAGTCTCTCCTCAGAGATGCTCCAGGTCCCTCAGCATCTTTGTGGCCTGCCCTGGACCCTCTCCAGCAGCTCCTTGTCCTTGCTGTGCTGAAGAGCCCAGAACTGGACACAGCACTGCCCCTGTGCCTCTCTAAGGCCAAAGGGCCCTCCCTGACCTGCTGGCCACGCTCCTCCCGATGGCCCCCAGGACCCGCAGGTCCTCCTGGTCCCAGGTCACACTGCCAGCTCAGGGGAAAGCTGAGCTTTTCCTGTCTCCCACCAGGACCACCCCCAGGTCACACTGCCAGCTCAGGGGAAAGCTGAGCTTTTCCTGTCTCCCACCAGGACCCCCAGGTCACACTGCCAGCTCATGGGAAAGCTCAGCTTTTCCTGTCTGCCACCAGGACCCGCAGGTCCTCCACAGAACTCCTCTCCAGCACATCACCCCAGCCTGTGATGGCACTTGGGGCTCCTCCTCCCCTTGCTCTTGTTGAGTCCCGTTAGGATTTCCTAGTAAATTTTAAGAGATCATTAGGTTTCTCTCTGCCCAATTCTCCAGCCGCTGGAGGCCGCGCTGAGCGGCAGCACAGCCCTCAGAGGATCAGCCTCTCCCTCACGCTTCGTATCATCCCCAAACCTGCTCAGCTACATTCGATCCCTCCATGCAGGGCGGTGCTGCTGAACGGGACTGGGCCCAGCAGCGATCCCTGACTGCCGCACCGCGAGAAGGCGGCGGTGAGCGGGGCCGGGAGCAAGGATTCGCCCGGCCCACCTCGGTTCGGCTCGGCCGGGCCCGGCTCGGCTCGGTTTGGCTCGGCTCGGCTCGGCTCGGCCCAGCCCGGTTCGGTTCGGTTTGGCTCGGTTCGGTTCGGCCCGGCTCGCCCCTCCGCACTCACCGCTCCGCTCCCGCTCCGCGCGCTACCGGCCCGGGTCACGTGCGCCGTGACGTCACGGGGAGGCTGTCACGTGCGGCCGCATGGCGGTGCCCGCAGCGCCCCCTGGCGGCGCTCCCGCGCTGCTCCCCTCAGGCGCCGCCGCCGCCGCCGCCGCCCTGGCCGAGCCCCGGCGCCGCCCTGCGCTCCCGGCCCGCGGCTCTGCCTGCCCGAGGTGTGCCGCCGGGAGCCCGCAGGGGACAGCCCTGAGCCGCGCACGGCTGGGCCGAGGCTCTCCGGGCCCTGCTGCCGCCCTGCGGCTCGGAGGCACGGCGCCATCGCCATGGCCGTGGTGGCTTCACGAGGGCTGTGGTGCCATCTTGCGGGTCCCGGTGCCTCCCCGGGGATCCATTCCTCCCCAGGGCCATTCCAAGGGCCCCGGTGCTGCCTGCCCAGGGTCTCGGTGTTCCCCCAAGCCGCTCCGGTGGCAGCTGCTCCCCTTCCGGAGCTCCGTGGAGCTCTGCGGTCCCTGAGCTCGGAAGCTGACAGAGTCATTCCCCTCCTCAGCCTTCCTTCCCCCAGCAGCAGCTCCCAGGGCTGCGGCACGGAGATGTGCTGATCCTGCAGAATATAATTCCAAATGGCAAAGGGAAGACTTTTTATAGCTCGGGAAATCCAGCTCCTGTGTGAGGTGTCTAAAAGCAAGAGATCTCTGTGCTGCTCACCATGGGGAGACCTGGGACCCTCAGCAAGGCTCTGCAGGAACTTGGGCACTTCCAGGGTCAAAGAAACACGGACAAGGGGGATGCACAAAGCATTTCCACCTCAGAAGAGCTCCCAGCTAAACACAAATCCCTGCTGGATCCTGCTGCCGCTCCAGGCAGGTGCTGACAGAAGTTTATATGAGGGAGCAAAACTCAGGGACGCTCTCTCCTGCATGAGCCTCATATCCAAACACTTGGATTCCTGAAGCACTTGAAGACAAAGAGAACTCCAAGTTGTGCCAGCCCTGCAGGAACATGCTGGGCTTCCTTCATCCTCCCTCCAAGCCCCTTAAAGCTCCTCAGCAAAGGAAGCTGTGCTGGCTCCCCCTGTATAACAGCTCTGCTAAATTTAAAGGTCGCAGAGTGCCTGCTGAGAAAACGTGGCTAATAAAAGGCACAGACACAAGCGCAGTGCCAGCAGATTAAATTCCCCTCGCAAGACACAGAGCAGAGGGTTCAGAGCCCTGGAAAGGTCACTCAGTACGGGGCACCTTTAAAGACACACAGGGACGAGGCAAGTCTAGGAAAAGCAGCTGGGAAGAGATGAATAAAATCCCACAGCATGTCCTGGGAAGCCCAAAGACAGAGGAGGAGAGGCCTGGGGTGTGTGGGGCCCAGTGGGGTCCTGGCCTGGCTCCTGCAGGTCCCAGGTGAGGACTCCAGACCCAGCTCAATGTGACAATCCCAACACGCCATAGTCCTACAGCCAAACTTTAATCCTGGAACCGTTGCTGAGACAAAGCAAGTGGGACACCGTGTGACGCTGTGGCTAAACAGGGACCTACGGGGACATTCTTGCTTTTTCTGGGACAGCACGGAGGGTGCAGAGCCAGGAGGGAACGGGCAGTGCCCTGTTCTGAGCACTCAGCAAGTCCAGCAGGCACCAACCCAGCAAGAGCAACACACTGGAGCCATAGAACAAGGACAGCATCTTCTGTCTCCTCTCCACGTTTATTGTTACTTTAAAGGTACACTGCTATAGTCAGAGACCCCTTGGCTCTGGGACTTGAATGAGAGAGGAGAGGGAGCCCTGCAGCATTCCAGGCTGGATCAGTGACCGTGGGACACACTGGCCTGAGCAAACATGGCCAGCTCCAGAGGAGCAGAGGGACACGTGGCACCTGGCTGGACAAGGGGCAAATTTCAAAGGCTCCGGGTGAGGCCCCCATCCTGTCCTGGGATGTCGGAGGTCTCCACGTACCTGTTGTGGATCACATGCCTATTCCTGCCCCTGTGGGCAGTTTGCAGCCT
Organism: Acanthiza pusilla; assembly: GCA_036630365.1. Taxonomy (NCBI): domain Eukaryota; kingdom Metazoa; phylum Chordata; class Aves; order Passeriformes; family Acanthizidae; genus Acanthiza; species Acanthiza pusilla. The sequence goes on along the minus strand of JAXCHO010000119.1, from coordinate 1,208,213 downwards.
CCCCACGCGAGGGAAAGTGTGAGACCTGCTTCCTCAGCTCCTGGACAGCCCCACATGGAAACACAGAGCGATCTGAAGTACAGGCTGAAGCGAGCCAGAGGAAGGCAAAGTGTGGCTGTGGAGCATTTATTTAACAGCAGCATGACCCAGGCCTTGTGGTGACCCACCTGCCTGCTGGGCGGGTACAAGCCAGGGGTCACATAGACCACCAGCTGCTCACACAGACTCGGGGGCAGTTGGTCCCTGCAGTGCCAAGCCCCAGGCAGAGAAGTCAGTGGGTATGGAATCAGCACAGAAAAACCTGTGACAACAGAGGAGTTCCCCAGGGCTGGGGCCGGGTCTGATTGAGAGAGCAAAAGCTCTAAGTAAACAAGCTCCAGAGTATCCCTGAATGGTCAGGAGCAGCTGGGGGAATGCAGCACATGGCAGGGTGGCAGGGAATGTCATTGTCTGTGCTGGTGCTGCTTAGACAGATCCTCAGTGCCTTCGGAAGTCCTGAGGAGCTTCACTCAGCGGGTGGAGCCTGGCAGGGGACAGTGCCCTCTCCACCAGACAGGGAAGGCAAAAGCAGCAGCAGGTAGGGGAGAGCTGGTGTCACCCAGAGGGGCCCCATGGGGCCAAAAGGGAGGACTTGGGACACAGTTTGCCCTCCCAGGCAGTGCCCAGCCCTTGTCTATCATGATGGCCTGGCACAGTCCTTCCCAGAGCTGAGCCCACTGCGGCAAGAGGAGGTGGAAGGAGGAAGATGCTCAGCCCTGCTCAGGGCAGACCTTAGCAGCAGAAATTAAATGAGCCTTTGAGAGAGGGAAAGAGGTCAGCAGGTACCTCTGTGCCAGGCTCAGTGTCCAGGGCAGTGTCCAGGGCTGGGGAAGGGAACCTCTGCCCTTCCAGCACTCTGCAAAGGCTCCATCCCAGGCTCCATCCAAGGCTGAGGCAGCAGGTCAGGTTGGTGCGGGCAGGAGCTTCCAGCACATCTTGGCAGGGCCGGTGGTCTGCAGGCAGAGCCCCTCACATGTGCTCGGGGTGGCTCTGGAGACACGCGATGAAGTCAGTGACAGGTTTTCCCTCATAGCAGATCCGATACACAGCCGTGAAGAGGGGGAACCTGTGGGCACACAAAAAAGTCACCACAGATGGCAGAGTCAGAATACCTCGACTTCAGTCATGACATGCAGGAGCAGGTGGGCCAGTGGCACTGTGCCCCATCCAACAGGCTATTCCTGCCCGGCTGGTGTGACATGGGCAGTGCACAGACACCAAGGGGCTTTCCCCTCCTGCTGCTTCTGGAAAGGTCCCAGCCCCACACCAGTGAAACACAGAGAGATTCCAGCACTCACTTCTCCACTACATTCTTGCTCTTGAGGATTCGATGCAGCTCAGCAGATGTCTGGGGACCCTGCAGCTTCTGCCCGTTCAGCATCTCCTTCTCCAGCTGCTCGATAGACTGAAAGAAGCCAGCAGTGAGCTGGACCTGCAAGCCAGCTGCTGCCCCATGTTCCTGCCCTGGAGCTGGGCTACAACACTGTCCCAGCTTGATGCAGGTATCATAGAATCATGGAATATCCTGAGTTGGATGGGACCCACCGGGATCATCCAGCCCAGCTCCTGGCCCTGCACAAGACAGCCCAACAATGCCACCCTGGGCATCCCTGGGAGCATTTCCAAACGCTCCAGGAGCTCTGGCAGCCTTGGGGAGCCTGTTCAGTGCCTGACCACCCTCTGGGGGAAGAACCTTTTCCTGAGATCCAACCTAAATCTCCCCTGACACAGCTTCATCCACACACACATCAGCGTTGGCCGCTTCCAGCACTGCTCACCTTCCCAGTCTTGGCAAAAGCCTCGGCGACCTTGCGGTTGCGGCCCCCGTAGCAGGTGGTGATGAGGTCGGCCACCCCACAGCTCTCCAGGAAGGTGGAGGAGGTGACGGGGCCCTTACAGAAGAGTTTGGCAAAGGCAATCATCTCCATCAGGCCCAGGCGGATCACGGCAGCCTTCGTGTTGTCACCGTAGCCGAGCCCATCACAGAAACCTGCTCCTACAGCCACCACGTTCTGGAAGACAAACGGCAGCGTGGAGGGATCTCTGCCCAGGGGAGCTCAGGGCTTTGCGGTGTCCATGAGATGCCTGTGTGACCCCAGTGCTCATCACCCCTCCTCCCCTGAGCCCCCTGCAGAGCCATGCACGCCCACCTTGAGAGCCCCGCAGATCTCCACAGTGTCGGCTTCCTGAACCACGGACACACGGAAGTTGGGCGTCTGCATCAGCTCCTTCAGCATCTGCCCATGCTTCATGTTCTTGCAGCCTGAGGAGACAAAGGGAGGAGCGGGAAGAGGATGGGGAAGAGCCTGAGGTAGGTTCATGCTGTCCTGAAGGTCATTCAGTGAGAGCAATCTATTGCCCAATCAATTTGAGGTTATTACCAAACATTTGCAGGTCCACAAACAGCCACGCACACATTGCCTGACAGATAAGCAACGTTCAACTTTGGCATTCCCAGAAGACAGGGACAAGCCCTGCTGCTGTGCCAAACAAGACAGAAATGACCTACTGAGTGCTCAGTAGGTCAAAGGCATCTTCAAAGGTTGCAAATTTGGGGATGGAACCTTCTGTCCTTCCTGTCCCCGCAGGGTCCTGTGTGCTTGCAGGGGCTGTGGGCTCTGCTCCACCTCCCCGGCCTTCTGCCCAGCATGTTTGCTGTTGTTTAATAAAACACAGACACTTTGAATGCCACAACCTCTGACCCAGCAAACTGCTCTGTTTGTTTTAGCTCTGTGCACGGTTCCCACCAGTGTGGAGGATGTTAGAACAGTCACCAGATGAACTTCCAAGCAGCCCTGGCTGGCAATAACCTGAGATCCAGGTGAGTGTCCTGCGAAGCCCAAGGAAATCAAGGATGCGGCTTATTCCTAAAGGCCCCCTTGGTGCCCACCCCTTTAAATTGTGCCAGGCAGCTGCCTGATGCCAGGTCCATGCTGGCAGGAACTTTTAGCTACAGAACTCTGTTGTTAATGAAGCAAGTGATGCCATCATAAACCCTGGGAATGAGCTCAGCCAGCTCCTATGGAGCTTCCTGTCTTCCCAGGGAACAGGGCCAGCTCAACGGAGGCAGCAGAGTTTCAGCTGCACCATGCTCCCTGCCTCTTCCTGCTCATCACAAACGAAAGCTGCTAACAAGGTGGGATAGGTTCCTTACCGATGGTGGTTTCACAGAACTTCTCATCCGCCACTTCATTGGCAATATTGGCCCCCATGAGCACGTTCATTTCTATTCCCAGTTTCTCACGGATGATGTCTGAGATCAGCCTCAGCCCATCTGGTCCTTCATCCACACCCTGGGAGATAGCCAGGGACAGAGATCACAGAATCAGTTAAAAGGAAAAGATCAGGAAAAGATCTCTGAGATCATTGAGTCTAACCTTTGACTGAACACCACCTTGTCAACCAGACCACGAGCACCTGCCTCTCCTGTACACCTGCCCTCCACCCCAATCCCACCATTCCCTGTGCTGCAATCCTTCAACTGATCCTGACGCGCTGAGCTGCGCCCTGCTCCTCTCAGCACCTGAGATCCCCCACATGCCCTCACCCTTCACCAACACCTCCAAATCTGCATGAAGACTCTGCCTCCACTTCCCCCCTTCCCCCACTGCCCATTTCTGCTCCAAAATCCCAGGATTCCCTTAGCAGCCCCTGCAAGTCAGGTGGCTTCCAGCTCCCCTGCCTCGGCCCGGCATCCTGGCGAGCGCTGCTCCTGCTCACACCTTGATGAGCGACATCCCAACAGCCTCTTTCTTCACATGGCCCTTGAGCTGGTCACAGACTTTGCCGATGAACTGGTGGGGCACCACGAACAGGAGGATGTCAGCCCCCGCACAGGCTTTAAGCAGGTCTGGCTCTGCCACCTGAACAGAGCATTGCTGTTGTTAGGGGCTGGGAAGCCGGAACGGAAGCTAGAAGAGAGCTGGAGGGCCCAAAGTCACCATGCTGAGCCCTGCCAAGAGCTGGCAGGGCAGAGGGGCTGGAGCAGAGTGGGACCATGCCAGCTCCGAGGCAGCCGCGTGGCCTCCAGCCCAGTCCGTGGGATGCCAGAGCGGGGGCAAAGGTGGGCAGCGAGAGCAGCCAGGGCTGCAGCTCATCCAAGCACCGATGAAGGTCAGTGGGAGGGCGTAACCGAGCCCCACACAGCGCAGGGCATCCCCTGCCTTCACACCCCGCGGCTCTTGGCCTCTCCCCAGAGCTCAGCTGTCAGCTCTGCCCCTCCGGGAGGCTGCCGGCAGCCCACACTCACCACGTTGGGCGGCAGCTTGCGCCCCGGCAGGTACTTGACGTTCTCGTGCTCCGTGTTGATGATGTCCGTGAGGCGCCGGCCGCCCACCTCCTCCTCCAGCACCCACATGCTCACCTGGCTCTCGAAGCTGCTCAGCCGCGCTGTGTTGCTGCCGACGATCTTGGCGATGGCCGAGCCCCTGCGAAGGCAGAGGGGGGCCGTGGCTGTGGCTACTGGGGCACCGCAGGTCACCTTGTGACCTGCAGCAATGGGGACGGCTGGCACCGGATGCCACCGCGGGGTGGGAGGGGACAAGGGAGGACAGGGACAGTGCCCGCCGAGGGGACCCGGTGCCCGGCGCTCACCAGTTGCCAGAACCCACGATGCAAACCTTCTTTCCACCCATGGTGCCGGGAGCGGGGCACTGCGGGCGCGGAACCGCCGCTGCTATTTGAAGGCTGCCCGGAGCAGGGGCGGCCCCGGCCCGCCCCCGGCCCCGCCTCGCCCCGGGAGCCCCGGGAGCCGCTCCGGGCACAGCCCGTGCTCGGCGTGGGGAGGCGGCGCGGCAGGTGCACAGTGGAGCAGCTCAGAGCCCGCAGGAATCATAGGATCACGGAATGTCCTAAGTGGGAAGGGACCCGTAAGGATTATCGAGTCCAACCCTGGCCCTGCACAGACACCCCAACAATTCCGCCCTGTGCATCCCTGAGAGTGTTGTCCTGGAACTCCTGGAGCTCTGGCAGGCTCAGGGTTGTGACCATTCTGTCTGGGAGCTTGTTCAGTGCCCGACACCCTCTGAGGGAGAACAGGCTTTTCCTAATATCCATCCCAACGCCACTGGCACAGCTCCAGCCATTCCCTCGGCTGTCACTGTCCCAGAGCGGAGATCAGAGCTGCCCCTCTGCTGCCCCTCGTGAGGTCTGTGATTCGTGACTGCTGAGCCTTTCTGCATAAAAGCATTTCATTGCACCCCTTTTGCTTAAAAGTACCATTTTCCCCCCATGTAAGGGATAGGAACCGCTGGGTGCAGCCCCAGGACTCAGCCCCAATCGCAGCCTGAGGCAGCAGCACTTTCCTCTTCACACAGAGAATCCTTCCCTTGTCCGAGGGGCTCCCAGATTTGCAGCAAGGCATTTACAGTTCTATGAACATGCAGGGTGAAGCAAATAAATCCCCCTTTGTGTAATTTTAAACCCTTGTATGTAAACTTCCGTACAGTTGCCTCCGATTTTCTGCCCTAGTCCCTTGGGATCTGTAACCGGCTGCCACAGTGGGGCAAAGTGGACAGGGCAGTTCAGCATTTATTAGCACGGGCCACTGGATCTCCAGTTTTGCTCGTTACTTTGTTTACCACAAAAGCACTTTGCAAAGGCTTAGCAGAGTCTGCAAGCTGGGAGATCCCTCTATGAAGGGCTCGCTATAAAAGGCCAAAATATGAAGAACATTTTTTCTCCAGTCACTTAACCGTGCTGGCTTTGAAAAGAAGAAAGCAGAGATAATCCTGTCCTTCCCCACAAGTCACCAGAGTCTCATCCCCCACGGCAGCTGGGAGAGTGCAGGGCTGTCAGCTCGGAAGGAGGAGGACAGCTTCCTTCAGAGGAGTCTTTTATTAAAACTGGGTGACGTCTACAAGGATACAGTACAAAAAAAAAATTTTGGTCCATGGAAAAAACCGTAATATTCAGTTAAGAAAAGCAGTTACTCTGCAACAGCTACGTTTGCCTATGTAGGACTCAGCACCCCTCCTGTGGGAGTACCCTGAGGAGTCAGGGGCTGCTTCTCCAGCACCAAGACCTTCACCCCAGTACCACAGAGGAGCATTTCAGGAGGGCAAAGGGGAGGGGAAGTCGAGAGTCTATTACTCACAGACATGTAGTAACACAGACACAAGGAGCAGTAGGGCCACCCAGGCGCTCCAACTCAGAGCAGCCTCCCCAGCCACACTGACCTGGGAGAAGGCTTGTCAGTAACATGATCCTGCAGCTATTCCGAGAGTCCATTTGTGTTACAGTCCCGAGCAGAAACACTGGGATTGGGGTGAAGAGGAGCCGCTTCATTCTCCTAAGCCTGACCACCAGTAACTCATTCTGGGAGGAGGCATCAGGGCTGCTAGTCTTCACAGTGGAGAAAATCTGTTTGTACATTCCTGAATCATGCTGGGCCCTATGGCAATCCCACAGCCTAAAACTTGACTAAAAACCACAGGAGCTTCAGCATGGAAACACCTGCTAACTCACATATGCTTGGAAAAATGTCCATTTCCAAGGACTGTCCTGTCACACCCTTGGATCCACATGAAGCAGCCTCTGGTCCCCACAGCAAGTGACACAGGACAACTGTCCCAAAGGAATGAGCCTATAATAGTGTCCCTGCAGGATTCCGGGCAGCTGCTGCATCTCCTCTTCCTGCTCCAGGGAAAAGCAGCAGCCACGAGGTTTGCCGGAATGCACTTGCAGGTGTTTGAAATGCAGTGCTGCATCACTGCAACGCTCCTGCATCCTGCAGGAAGCCAATGCCTTGTGTCCCTATGATCCCAGCCTAGGACAGTCCATCACAGAACACGAAGGGAACAGGGCAGGGAAGGGGGGAGAAGGGAAGAAGCAATTCTCTACACAGTTCAGTAACTTCCTCAAGGAGGAGAGTGACCTATGAGGCAGCCCAGTGCAGCAGCACCCTCCAAGGAGGGGGTGAGGGCAGGGAGGTATGTCAGCTCACGGCATCCTGCCCACAACAGCGCCTGGCACAGGCTGTAAAATGTGGCAGGGAAGAGCCCAGCCACACCTTAAAGCAGAGCCAGGCTTCAGAGCCAGCTCTGAGTGCCCAACCAGATGCTGGTTGGGGAGGAATGGGCTGAGAGAAGGCTCGGAGTCACTCTGGCTAGCGGGGACACTACGGGCAGTGCGGAGTCACGGGGAAGCTTGTGGAAGCCTTGGGACTGACAAGGCAACAGTCAGGAAGAAAACCAGGTAGAAATGTGTGCTCATTGGAGCCTGTCTGCTTGCCGCAGCCCACGAGGCCCCAGGTGTCCTGGACTTGCCCCAGAAGGGACAACGCCAGGATGAGTAACATGGGCCTCGCCGCCGGAGTGGGATTCTGTGAGCTGGAACAGTGAGCTCTGCAGCTTTGTCTCCACAAACAGCTGTGATGCTTCTGCCTGGGGAGGAGCAGAGCAGCCTATGTGTTCCGGATACCCAGGGCCTGCTCCAATTCCTGCCGTCGCTGCTGCACCTGCAAGAGGAACCGAGGCATTAACACACTCGGGTGGCGCGGCACCAGAGCTCCCAGTTAACAGCTGGGAAAGGGTGAGCTCAGACTGGGACCGAGATGGATCCGCCACCTTCCCCCAGTACCGTGTGCCCCAAGGAGTGCTCGGGGACACTCACCTTGGAGTAGAAGTATCGGCACACGGCTTCCTGCGCCCACGGCTGGAAGTAGAACTCGGCTCTGCGCTCCTCCTCGGGATTCCCAACCACGTCAGTCATTGTCTGGGGAGCACAAAGACACAGCAGCTCAGGGGGTGTGAAAGCTCAGGCTGTGCTGAGCAAACCCACCCCCTCCCCTTTCCTCAGTGCACTCAGGTCAGCTTCTGACGCTTGGCTCCAATTCCAACCTCGCTTCCCGAGGAGGAAATTGCCTCTTTCTCTCTGTGGGAGCTCGTTCTAATGAGGGAAGTGTGTGACTGGATCCACCTTCCACACAAGACAAAGCTTTTACCTTCAAATCCCGGCACTGGGACTGCAGCCAGTCGTTGATGAAGCCCTGAGGATCTCGGGCAAAGCTCAGCATGAACTCGCGCTGCGTCTTCAGCTGGTTGATGGTCTCGATCGTTTCATGGATCTGAAGGAGACAAACACAGAATGGAACTGCTGAGCAGGGCAGAAGTCAAAAACATCAAGAGATCCAACACATGAAGACAAATTCTTACACTCTCTGGTTGACCTACCAGGATTTTCAGTTCCCAGTTTCTGGCTCTAAATATTACAAATTTTCCCACAGACCATTTGCTTTAAAAATTACATTTTCAGGTACAGCCACCTGTTTGTAAGGACAGCTAATCCTACGGCAGCTTCCAAACAACAGAGCACTCCTGTCCTGTCCAGGCTCATATGCCCCAGAGATACATCCCTGCCCAGCAACAAGGAGAGCAGACCTGAAGGAGCTTTTCCTACCTTGTTATCCAGAGCAGCAATTTCCTGTTGACTGGCTGTGGAGAGCAGAAAGGAATTCATCTGAGTTTTCAAGGTATCATCCACCTCCACATCAATGTCATAGCAGGCTGTTTTCTTCTGGTCATTTGGGTCAACACTAGGGACATCCACAAGAAGCCAAAATCAGGGAGTAGCTCCAGAAAGAAGGCAAAATCCAGGACTAGTTCAAAAAAGCAACACATGCAGCTCCTCTGGAATGCTGCAGCACACGGACTGCAGGCAGGGACAGGGATGAGCCACACCACTGTCAGGCTCAGCCCCAAAAGCAGCAAAAGGCCACTGATGGCTTTGCAGCGAAAGAAATGAGGGATTGCTCCAAGCAGGTTTCTATCCACAGCAAAGGACAGCAGGGATGTGGGAGTGCCTTTGGAAGAGAGATGTGGTAATGAGAGAGGCGGCTGTTCTTGTACAAAGGAACACTGACAGGCAACACGGGAACTGCTGCTGAAAATCAGGACATATCACATTGTCTTCCCATGCCAGCCTCACCCACCCCTCCCACTCCTCCTCCTGGAAATGGGAATTCACACGGAGCAGCCTCACCTGATCACGTGGTTGATGATGATGGGCTCGGGGGGCATCAGCAAGGCGTGAAGCCTTTGTGGGATTTCAGAGAACTTCATCCGCTGCGACTCAAATATCTGCGGCAGAGACAGGGCTGAGGGCGGAGCGGGGGCTCGGTGCAGCCACCCCCGGCTGCCCACACAGGGAAGCTGCTCCAGGTGCTGCTCTTCCAGCCCCAGCGCTCCTTACCTGCTGCAGGTATTTGTCACAGATGACGAACTCCCGCTCGTGGGGGTCCTGCAGCTTGTGGGTCTTGATGTACTGCCACAGGGCCTGGATGATCACGGGCCGGGTCTGGGTGTGGATCCCCAGGAGCCGAGCCAGGCGCGGGTCCAGTTTGAACTGGGGAGGCTGAACAAAGAGCACAGAGAGGTGAAATGGTCATGGTGAAATGGCAATGGTGAAATGGTAATGGTGAAATGGAAATGCTGCTCCCAGCACGGAATCGTGGAATGGTTTGGGTTGGGAGGGACCTTAAAGAAAATCTCATTCCACCCCTGCCAAGGGAAGGGACAGCTTTCACTAGACCAGGTCGCTGATCCAAGCCCCATCCAACCCAGCCTTGGGCACTTCCAGAGCTTCTGTGGGCAACCTGTGCCAGGACCTCACCACCCCCCAGGGAGAAATTTCTCCCGACTATCCTACCTGGTAGTCCAGCATCAGCAGGACAGTGCAGCGCACATTCACATCTCCCGGCCTCTTCACCTGGAAGCCGTCTGTCTCTTGAGTTGTAGCAGTCCTGTGCCACTGGGGCACGAGAGGGAATTTAGAAGCACCCCAACACATGGTTCCCCCTGCTCCTGCTGCTGGGTACCCAAAAACTTCGCCAGTAAATCCCACCCAAATAAAGAAAGCTCCAATTCTTCCCACTTACAGCTTGAAACAAGCACCAATACATTTGTTCAGGCCTCCAGCAAGTGAGAGGAAAAGCCAAAGTGAGAATTCAAGAGCTCCTGGTTCCCAGGAGCATCAAGGATTCCTACCTCCCCACTAATAAATGACACACAAACCCAACCTGCTGAAACACCAACCCACTTTTAGAGGAAACACAGCAAAAAGCAGCTCACCTCTACTAGGTGATTGTCAGGGCCATACAGGTCTTTATCAAGTTCAATGACCAGAGATTTAAAGAAGGACGAGAACTTTCTTTTCTGCTTGGTGGCATCATATTTGGACAGAGCAGACTGCAAGCAACACAGGGAGGAAGAGGGTTAGGGCAGCAAGTCTCAGCACTCAAGCACAGCCACCGTGCACGACAGCTCCTGTAAGTTCTGAACACCTGAATTCACCAACATGTGCTCAAAAATCAAGTTTCCAAGTCAGAAAGGGAAAGACTGGAGTTAAAGATGTGCTTGCAGGAGTTAAACCCCTCAGCAGTTACGTACAATGCCAGTGCCCTGGTTCTCAGAGCCGGGGACACGAGTGCCACTGAGCTGCTCTCACCAATGGTTCTCACAGCTCTAAGAACTTTGGACAACTCATGTCCTGCCATGGGGATACCCATCGGTCTCCAAGCTGGGCTCTCGGTCGTGTCACCGTCAGACTCCTTGGAAAACAGAGATGAAGGAGGATATCAAGCCCCAGCTGTGCTCCCAGGCACTCGGAAACTGGTTTCATTGCCAATTCCAGATCCACAGTCTCCTGTGAGGCTGCGTATTTCCCACTTACATCCTCCAGCAGCCGTCCTTCCACCCGAAGTTCCCAGGAGGCGACGGTTCCTTCGCCATCCTCTGCGTCCGACTTGGCTGGGTTGAAGGTGTTGGAGATAAAAATACGCAGCTTTCGCTTTTGCTACAAGAAAAAGCATCAGCTCACTGTTAATTATCACATACAGGGCCAACTGTCCTGCATAGGCTTTGCTAAAACTGAGCTGAATGTTGTTTTCAGCTGCCTCACATTCCCCCTCTCCTGGGGCAGACAGCAAGGACAGAGGTGTTGCTGGTTCCAGTCCTCGGCTGTGTCCAGAGCACTGGGATCTCTGATGTGCCACACTCACAGGACATGACCCTCCTGCTGCCTGAGCTCAGGAGCCCCCAAACCTGGACAGAACCCATGGACTCCCCTACCTTGATGGGGCGTTTCAGAGCCTCCTGGATATCCAAGCGTTTCCTCATGATGGTCTGGTCCAGCTTCCTCTCGAAGGCCAACAAGTCCATGTAGGCCTGGGATTCGGGCACGAGCTCACGGATCTGTGGCCAAGCAAGGATGGAAATGTCCATCAGCTCCCCAAAGTACCCCAGGCAGCCTCACCTCCCCCCGAGCCCCTCCCCGTGTCCCACTCACCCTCTGCGGGAGGATTTTATCTGCCATCTTCTTCTTCTTGGCACTGCCAGGGGCAAGAGGCAAAACAGGCGTGAAAATGGGAACAGCTCTGGACACAGGAATTCACAAACCTGCAGCACCGACTGGCCAGTGACTCCCCAGTTACCTGGACCCTGCTCCAGTGTGACTAACTGGTTATCTCAACATTTCCCATCCCTCTGAGCGCTCCCAAAGGGAGTTACATCCGTTGAAAAGCAGGTTGTATCTGTTGGAAAGGGGGCTGCATCCCTTGAGAAGGTGGACCCGACACAACGCCCACCCCAATGACTCTCCAGCCTCAATCAGCTTTGGATTGGCTTTTCCAGGAACAGCATTTTAAATCCAGGATGAATTCCATTATCACCAGGGCATCACATCAGGATGCAGGAACATGACATAAACTCAGCCCTGCCCTGCCCAGAGTTGTCCCTGGGGAGCTGGGAGTCCTCCAGTCCTGGGGGCGATGCACTAGGACCTAACACGACCTTTCAGCAACCTGAGTGCTGCAGGATGGCTGAGAACTCCAGAATCCTTGAGGATGGATAAGCCCCCCAAGATCGAGTCCAACCTGTGTCCAATCCCCACCTTGTCCCCAGCCCAGAGCACTGAGTGCCACATCCAGTCGTTCCCTGGACACCTCCAGGGATGGGAACTCCACGACCTCCCCGTGTAGCCCCTTCTAATGCCTGACAATTTCCATGAAAAAATCCCTCCTGGACCCCAAGACAGCCCAGGGGATGTCCCCTCTGCCCAGGGATGCTGCTGCTGCCCCAAGATGCTCCCATTGTCTGGGGATGCCCCGGGATAACCCGAGGTGTCCCCAATAGCCGGGATATCCCCAATGCCCGGCAGTGCCATGTCCCTGTCAGCCCCGGGATGCTCCCCCGTGCCTTACTTGTGGTTGCGGTTGGGCACGGCCTGCGGCTGCACCTGCTGGAGCTGCTGCGGCGCCGGCCGCTTGCGGGCCTGGTCCAGCCCGGCCTGCGCCAGCGCCGGCCGCACCGCGGGGCTCCCGCCGTACCCGGGCGGGCCCATGGCCGGGCCCTGAGGCGCCAGACGGCCGCCCGGCAGCATCCCGGGGCGCTGCGGAGAGAACAGAGCCGGTCAGCGCCCGCCGCGCCCGGCCCCGCGCCCCGCCCCGCGCCGCGCCGCGCCGCCCCGCCTCACCGGGTAGGCGGCTCCAGGCAGCGGCGAGCGGTACAGGCCCTGCCCCGGCGCCGGGCCCATGCGCACCGCCCCGCCCGGCGTTCCCGGGCCCAGCGCAGCCCCGGGCGCGGCCCCGGCGCCGCCGCCGCTCGCAGGCCCCGACTGGAACCCGGCCCGCGCCGCCATCTTGTCCCGCACAAAGGGAGCGGAGCCGGAAACGGCCCCGCGGGGCGCGGAGCGCCGGGGAGGAGCCGCCCCCGCCCGCCGGCGATAGCGCCCCCTGCGGGCGGGAGGACCGAACGGCGGGCATTGGGGAGGGGGCAATTGGGGCCGCAATTGGGGCGGTGGGGGATTGGGGTGTGGGAAAGGGATCTGGGGTGGGAACGGGGACCTTGAGGGGTGGGATTGCATTGCAGGGTCCTGGGGGATAATGGAACAGGGACCTTGAGGGGTGGGGTGGCATTGCAGGGTCCTGGGGGATCAGGGAATGGGCACCGTGGGGATGTGGGACTGGGAGTGCAAGCAAGGGAATTCGAGAACAGGGACCATGAGGGGTGGGATTGGGGGTGCGGGGTCGGTCCAGAAGCTGGGAAGGGTTGGGGGTGTCAGCCCCCGCTCCCAGGCCGTTACTGCAGTCCCTGTTCCCTGGTCCTGGAGCCTCTCTTGCTCTGGGATGTGCTCCGAGGGAGGTGGATGTGCCATTCCCAGGGATGAAGGGGTCCAGCTTACAGGTGCGGCAGTGACACCTCTCACCAGAGCTGCCCTCCAAAACATTCAGGAGGAATTTCTCCATGGAAAGGGTTGTCAGGCACCACAAGACGCTGCCCTGGGCTGTGGTGGAGTCCCCATCCCTGGAGGTGTCCAGGGAATGACTGGACGTGGCTCTCAGTGCTCTGGTGGGGATTGGTCATGGGTTGGTCACAAGATGATCTTGGAGGGCTTTTCCAGCCTCAAGGATTCTGGAATTCTGGGATCTTAGGGATGAAGCTTATGGGGAAAACATGGCCATGAATGGGTCCAGTTTGTGCAGGTTCAGGTTGAGCACCCAGAAAAGGATTCCCATCTCCCCTGGGGTTCCACAGAGAGCAGGAGGTTGGAGTTAAAGGCCACTTTCTGCAAATATTAACATTAAGTTCCTTTTCCCTGAAGCAGTTTCCCGTGCTCAGAGAGAAAAGGGATGCAAATCCAGTCAGCCTTAATCCACGGAAAAAGCCAAGCGTGCAGTCACACCACGAGTATTAATTAAACAATTAATGATGATCATCTGATGAGCGCTGCATCCAGCCTGGGGGTCCCAGCAGAAGGAGGACATGGAGCTGCTGGAGTGAGTCCAGAGGAGGCACCAAGATGACCAGAGAATGGAGCAGCTCTGCTGTGAGGAAAGGCTAGGAGAACTGGGATTGTTCAGCCTGCAGAAGAGAGGCTCTGGGGTGACCTAATTGTGGCCTTCCTCCTTTCTCCTGCCCCAAGGGTTTGGTGGAACAGCTTTGGAGATGCTTCCCCTGCACCTGCTGGCAGCTCCATGGGAACTTCCCTGCAGAGCCAGGCTGGCTCTGGTTCCAGGACAGCAGCACCCAGGACTGTGTGATTGTCTCTGAGCACCCATTTCTGCTGGCAGCCAGTGAGGAGTGACCCGGAATTCTGGCTGGGGAGGGGAGATGGTGGAATCTCTGGGTCTCCACAGATCCTGAACGGGCTGAATCTCTCTGGATCCTAACCAGGCTGGGACTCCTCGGACCCTGAGCAGTCTGCAGCCCTGGATCCCAGCCGGGATGATGTTCCCAGCCCACGATGCTCCAATGGACCGCGACGCATCGGAGCCTCGAGCCTGAAAAGCGCAGCTTTTCCCTGTGCCATCCACGAGCCGCTCCCGGTGAGCCGCTCCCGGTGAGCCGCTCCCGGTGAGCCGCTCCCGGTGAGCCGCTCCCGGTGAGCCGCTCCCGGTGAGCCGCTCCCGGTGAGCCGCTCCCGGTGAGCCGCTCCCGGTGAGCCGCTCCCGGTGAGCCGCTCCCGGTGAGCCGCTCCCGGTGAGCCGCTCCCGGTGGCACCTGCCCGGTACCTGCCGCGCTCCCACGGGAATTGCGGGGCTCAGGTTCCTCCTCTGAGTACGCCCTGGGCTCACGGAGCCCTGGGAGAGCTGCGCTCAGCCGGGAGGTGACAGATGGACAGGGTGACCTGCTCTCAGCGCAGCCAGCAGCTCCAGGGGGAGCCGGGAGGGGATTACAGCTCCCGGAGCCGGGGGAACACCGCGGGCACGGGCAGCTCTGGCTGTGATTAATCACCTTCATTAGCACCCTCCCGGCCCGGCCGTTCTCCTTCGAATCGCAGCCCCTGGCCTTTGCAGCTCCGGCTCTGGCCGGGAAGGACGAGCGCAGGGTGAGAGTGCTCTAGTTGAAATGCAAAACACTCCTCTGCCATTTCCAGGAGCCGCGGGGACACGGTCGGAGCCAAGGGACTTGGGGGGGTTGGCATTTCGCTGTTCCCTGCCCACTCCCTATTATTCAGTCTCCATGGAGTCCTGAGGGCTTTTTTTGGATACCCACTGTTGGATCTGCTCTGTTGTTACTTTTGCTCTTCGTAGCCGGAAATCTTTAGGACAAAAGGTGTGTTTATATACGGGTCGGGGTTAAACGGAGCCGGGTGAAATTCCAGCTGGTGACTCCTGCACCTCAGCTGCGTCCCAAACCACAGAGGGGTTGGAGTTATTGGGGATTAACAGCTCTGCGTGTGCTAATTCTCCTCTCCCTGCTGGGGAGCAAAGTCAGCTCCCTCCTGCAGCCCTGCGTCCCTCGGGATGAGCTCCCGAGGCAAAGCTGGAGCTCGCTGGGGCACCCGGAGCACCCAGGAGAGGGAGGCTCAGCTCCGGCTCTGGGGACATTCTGCACATCCCAGGGAGCACTCAAGCCTGGCCCAAAGCTTTTTCCTCCCCCTCCCTTTCCTTCGGCTCCAGGAGCATCCCGGAGTGACCCCGTCCCCACCTGCCTCCCCAGGGAGCACTTCCAGCAGCTCAGCAAGAGAGAAAGGCTCGGCGTGGGGGAGTTTATATCATTTATATCATTCTTTATATCATCGTTAAGAGTAGCAGGTATTGATGTACAATGCATCTGTCATCTTATTGTGCTTCCTATGAAAATGTGTGTACATAGTACAGATACCGGAGAGAATTCCACACTTTATACACTTGAAGGCATTCAGAGATCAGAAACAGAAAAAAAAAAAAAAAAATGGCACAAGAACAAGGCCTAAATGCTACTGGATGGGTATCTACACTGGCATGATGCATATAGATATATATATATATGTACACATATATATAGTCATATATATTATATATAAGAAATATAAAATGCCAATGACATAATAACAAAAAAGCGTTTTCTTCAACAGGTGAGCCTCAAGGTCAAATCCCAGCCCCATCTTTAAAAGCTTGAATGGGAAAGAGCAAGAAAGAAAATAAATAAATGAAACGCGATGAAACATTAGGAGAAATCCATAAGAAAATTTATGGATGTGGCCGATCTGTCATCTTTGGGTGATCGCTGGATACAAAGGACTGACCCCCAGTTCCTAATTTTGGTCAGGAAGCAAATAATAAGAATAAAAATGACAAGAATAAAACCAAAAATGCAGTTTAGAAACAAAAAAATTACTAAAAAGACTTATTGCAAAAGCTCTTAAAGGTAAGTAGCACTTGGGCCCGGGGAGGGCTCTGGCCTGGGGGCTGGGGGGACCAAACAGGGACCCTGGAGGGGACGGGTGGGTGCTGGCGGGCCCAGGGGGCAGCGATTCGGTGGCAACAGACCCCCGGCCAGGGCAGGGCTGTGCCGGGGAGGGGCAGTGGTGGCCCTGGGTACCCACAGACACCCCAAACTCCCCGGGGCAGCAGCTGTCGGGGGCTCAGCGGGGCTGGAGCTGCAGCCCCAGAGCCCCCGTGAGCCCCGGGAGGGTTGGGGCTCCAGCGCCCGCCCAGCCATGGCAGTGCCAAGGGGGTGTCCCCAGCTGGGGGCTGCAGCCAAACGGGGCCGGGGCTTTCCTCCTGCCGTTCTCCCCGAGGACGGCTGGGGGTTTGGGGCCACGCGGTTCCCTGGGGACCGTAGGGACCGCAGGGCAGTGCTGGAGCTGGCCAGGCTGCCCAGAGCCCCGGAGGGGTGGGCAGGGAGGGACAGTGCTGCTGTCCTCAGAGCTGAGGTGGCACGTCCTGAGCCCCGCGGTGCTCCCGTGGCTGATCCCGGGACAGAGGCTGAGGAAGACGTTCCGGGAAGGTGGAGGTGCTGCGTCTTCGTGCCCCGGGCGAGGCTGGGCTCCATCCCCGGGGTCAGAGGCGCTCTCGGGGACCCTCAGGCTGCTGCCCCTGTGCCAGGCGTGCCGGGGGCGATGTCCCCACCGGGCACGGGGGGCCCAGCAAGCGCTGGCCAAGGCGTTGGGGTAGGATGAGCATGGAGACGACGGAGGACAGACGGACAGGGCTGTGGATGGAGACTGCGGCCGAACGGCTGCTTCTTCTTGGCTTCTGGGTTTTAGTTAAAAAGGCCGAGGGGAGCCGAGGGGGAGCCGGGGCAGGCTCGTGCCCTGGCCCACTGTGCGTGTCACTCCCGCTCCGCGGGACGGCTGGGCTGGAGCGTCCTGGAGTCTCTGAAGGAGCAGGGCAGGCGCAGAGCAGCTGCCGCGGGGGCCGCGCCGGGGTCTGGCATTGCCCGACCCCACTGCCCGCCCCGAAATCCGAGGCCGTCGCTCTTGTCCGTGTCCCACCGTGCCGAGGAGCAAAGCGCCCCTAGATGTGTCTCTCCGCTGGCGCTGGCGGGGAGAAGGGCAGCTCTCGCAGGGCTTTGGTAGCTCAGGTTGTACATCCAGACGTCGGTTAGCAGGTGAAGTCCTCGAAGGTGCCCCGGGCAGGGTGGTGAGGTAGGATGTTGGCTGCGTACGTCATGCCTGCCGGGTGTCCCCGTATGCTTTCACAGGGGTTCTGTGGGACAAACAGGGCGTCAGGGTCACTGCTGTCACCCCGGTCCCAGTGCCATCCCCCTGCAGCATCTCTGCCCGGTCCCTCTGCTCCTTTCCAAGCGCTCCCCACCCCATGGCACCTCCCCAGGGCCGCAGGAGGGGACAAGCAGGAGGGGACAGTGCCATGCCCGGCACTCACGTGGCGCTTCACGTCGTCCATGCTCAGCGCGACGCCCTTGTCCGTGTTGTTCCTCTTGTGGTTCTTGCGGCACTTGCCCCGCCGGCACAGCCGGTGCTTTATCACCTGCCAGAGCCACGTGTCAGCCCCGGGGGGCTCTGAGGGTGGCACTTACCCCTGTCCCATGCCAGCATGGCGCTGGGATGCGGGAGACACTCACCTCATAGGCATAGTCGAATAGCTCCAGGACTGTGAGGATACTGGCCCCAATGAAGAGCCCCATCTGCCCTCCGATGTCACCTGCAGAGGACAGGGAAGCCTTCAGGGTGCAGAGAAAGGGGCAGAACTCATCACCACTGTGACTGGTGCCTGGTTATGGCAGGGGGTGCCCTGCTCCACATCTGCACTGCTGGCACGTCCTGGTGCCTTGGGAACAGGGCCATGGTGACAGGGCCAGCATGAGACCCCCTCGCTGGGGCACTCCGGCTGGGGACCGTCCCAGGGCTCCCCACAGCCACCAACACTCACCCAGCAGACCCGCCACCTCGTACGCCTTCTTCTGCTCGATCGTCTCGTAGTTCAGCGCTTCGAAGAAGATATCCAGCACCAGGATGTTCTCCCTGTGTGGGGCAGAGGTGGCATCAGGCTGAGGTTTGGGATGGAGGGAGCAGCCACTGCCCCTCCACCGCAGCCACAGTGCGTTACCCAATGTACTGCTCCGACTTGTTGTACTTCTTGGCCAGGTACTTGGCCGAGGCCTTGCTGGGGATCTTGACCATGGAGAGCTCTTTGCCGTAGCGGGTCATGTTGCAGGGCATCTCGCAGATGCAGTACTCGTTGTCCTTCTCCACCAGGAAATCTGGGCAGGGAGAGAGTGGGATGAGATGGAGAAACCCAACACCTGCAGCTCTGTCCCGCGGGGCCGGGCAGCCTCACCTAAGGCCGGATCCGCGCACTCCTTGTACTGCTCCGGGGTGCAGTAAGGGGCATCACCTGGGGAGACACAGAGCAGGTTTTCCAGGTGGCACCACACCGGGGGGCTGGGCTGGGGCCAGGCTGGGCACGGGGCTCACCTGGCATGTGCACCATGCGGCAGTTGCAGTTCTCCACCAGGTAGCGAGTCTCGCAGTCGATCCGGCACGCCGTGATGCTGTAGGTGTCGTAGAACTCCGAGTCACCCGCCACGGCCTTGCAGTCGCCCCAGGGAGGCGGCAGGTAGATGAGCTGGAAGGGGAGAGAAGCCAGGAGTGAGGAGAGAAGCCCCCCAGCATGGCAGGGGACAGACACCCCCGTGGCATCAGTCCCCAGGGCCGGGTCCCCCTCCCTGTCACACGTGGGGACAGGGGCACAGCGAGGAGGCTCCGCTGGGAAGGAACGTCCCAGACCTGCCCAGTTCCTACCCGCTGCTCCTGGCAGGACACGAAGGTCTGGAAGCCAGGAGCCACCCCGAAGCCCAGCTGGTCGATCAGCGGGGGCTCGTCCTGACTGTGGATCTGCACCTTGATCCCGGCTTCAAACGAGGTCTCATCTGCAGCAGAGAGGAGCGGGATGAGCATGGGGTGAGCACGGCACTGTCCCTGCTGCAAGAGGGACCACAACTTCTGCCTCCCACGCTTCCCCTGGGCCAAGTCATTCATCCACGTGTCCGTCCATCTGTCCATCTGTTTGCTGCACCATGTCCTTACCCCCTCCACCCCGACCCCCCTGCTCCACACCCGGGAGCGTGGCAGGGAAAGCGTTTGCCTCTATTTATAAACAAGTGATGGCTGCGTCTCTAAACGATGGGGAGTTGCCATGGCGAAGAGCAAAGACAAGGAGGAAAAGGGAAAGAAAAGACCAGAAGTGATGAGCAATGGAAACAGGGAAGAGAAGGGAGCTCAGGGATCTGGATCTGTGGTCTGGGGATCTGGGAAGGGGCTGGTAGGACTGGTAGGTAGGGCTGGGAAGGACCCCAGGAGCTGCCGGGGACTGGGTGGACCTGCTGGGGCAGTGCGTTACCTGTTTCCCCCCACACCGGCAGGTACTCGTCCTGCTGGATGTCCAGCATGATCTCCAGGCCGTTGCCAGTGCCTCCCTTCATGGTGATGAGCCGGGGCTTGCCGTCCTGCCCCGCGTTGAAGGTGTAGCACTTCCCGTAGCGGGTGAAGACCTGCGGGAGAGGACACACGGCTGAGGCTGAGGCCCCTCTGTGCAGAGCCACAGCATGGAGCCAGCAGAGAGTCCCCAGCCCCAGAACTCAGCCATCCCAGCCTGGGCATGGGTCCGACCCGGGCTCCTGACCCGTGGGATATCTCAGTGTTGGAACTGCCCATGTTGCCCCTGGTGGAGGAGGAGATGTTTCCACACGGACGGACTCCAAAGAGACATTGCAGATCTACAGCACCTTGGCCCCGCCAAGCCCACGGCAGCTCTGAGGCGGTGGCACTCAGCCTGATGCCTGCCCTGGCACCTCCTCCAAGCCTTCCTCCATCCCTGCGGAGCACGGGGCTGGACATTATCCTGGACCCCCATCCCTCAGCCGTTCCAGCTCTCGCCTCCGGCAGCCGGCACAGCCCCAACGCCACGGAGCTGCTGCCAGCCTGGGCACAGGGCACGCGAGGGCAGCGCGCTCGGACCACACGGTGCCCCACAAGCCCTGATGCCACCACGATGGAGGTGCCAGGCACCTCCTCTGCAAGCACAGCCCCGGGGCTGCTCTCCGTGTCCCACCAGCGTGTCTCCACGGAGGTGCCATCCCCAGCTCCAGCAGACGGGGCTGAAATATCAGCCTGTCCCTGAGCAAGCTCCAAGGGCAGCGTCACCTGCCGTGCCTGATGCAGCACGGATCAGCTCCAGAGCTGCTCCCCGTGCCGGGCCACCCTGGGGCTACTCACCGGCGCAAAGTCCCCGGGGCCGCAGTGCTGGCCGCGGTAGCTGCAGCTCAGCAGCATGTCCTCCAGCTGGTGACAAGTGCGGTTAAAAAACTCATACAGATTTAGGGGCTCGTCCTCCTCCCAGGGGCCAGGCTGGGCCGGGGTGAAGCCCAGCTCCATGCCAGGCTCATAGTCGACCAGGGGGGCCAGGTAGAGCAGGTCCTCGTGGCTGAGCTGCGAGAGCCGCACACGGTTGATGTTGCAGAAGGTGACGGCAGGGAAGGTTATCTCGGGGCTGTCCTCCTCGCTGAGCAGCGTGACGTGGTGATACTCCAGGTAGTAGGCGATGCGGTCAGCCACCTGATAGAGGAAGACGGAGAGGGAGAGGAGGAAGGCCAGCGCCCACAGCGCCTGCCGGGCACCCAGGCTGCCCTCCACGAAGATGTGGCTCAGCCCGTGTAGGGTGCAGCTGCTGGCAAAGGCCACAAAGTCTGTGGCTGCTCCCGTGTCCTCCTCCTCCTCTTCATCCTCCTCCTGCCCATACAGGAACTCGTCTGCTCCATCTTCTCCCTCCCCAGCGGCTGCAGTATCTTCTGGTCCTTCCTCGCTGGAGAAGGAGATGGTGCAGAATATCTGGAGAGGCATTGTCCAGCCTGGGGGTCCCAGCTGTAGTGTGGAGGTCCTGGCTCCGGCGTGGGGGTCCTGACCACCACCCTGCCACAGCCTCGGGGTCTTCAGTCAGTTCCTCAGGGGAGAGGGGCTGGGGGAGAGCAGGGGAGGAGGAAGGGGCAAGTTCAGCAAGGAGAGAGAAGGGAAAAGGAGTGAGGCGAACGGGGCTGAGGGAGAGGAGCAGAGGGATGCTTGGAGGGGCCGGAGCGAGGAGGGTATATGAGGAGCAGGAGGAGGGGAGGAGGAGCCAGAGGCGGTTCCGCGGGCTCCCCGGGCCCCCCGGGACCAGCTGGCTGCGGCTGCCAGGACGGAGCAGAGACATCACTGGCTCCAGAGGCGCCGCGGGAGCTCCCGGTACTGCCTGGGAGCCCGAGGGGCTGCCGGGCTGGGCCGGGGGCACACGGTGCACGCCGGTGGGTGCAGGTACCCGGCACTGCAGCCCCACTCCGTGCCCTCCATCCTTGCGTGGCCTGGCCCTGGCAGTCCGAGTGGCTGCTCCAGCCAGGCCCTCCCCGCTGGGTCCCTGGCTGTCTCCAGAGCCGCCATATGCCGAGCTCTCTGCGCTCATCCTCGGCGTGGCTGGAGACAGAGGTTTTCCCAAAATCTCGTGACGCTGTCCTGGTTCAGTGCTGGTCCAGGGCGGTGGAAGGATGCTGTGGTGTCCTCAGGCTCCTGCGGTGCTCTCCCTGCCCTGGCAGTGCCCATCCCTGTGGGCTCACCCGCTGTGCCGCACATGAGAATTCAGCAAACGTGACGTTCCGAGTGGTGCGAGGTCTGTCCTTCTGCAGGCAGGGCTGGTCTGGGCAGGATCTGGGTGCTGTCCGAGCAGTGAGTCCTCCTGCAGAGCCCAGCCAATGCCGGGTGTGTCACCTTGAGCTTCGGATCCCAGCAGGACACCACGGGGAGCCACCTCTTCCCTCAGAGAACGGGGTCCCAACCCTGTGCTGCTGAATCAGCCAGGCTGGGGGTCCCGGGGAGCAGCTCCGGTGCACGATGGTGGCACAGAGCCGGCAGCTGCCGGGAGCACGGGCGTCTCCTCCCTGCGGCAGCGCAGCCCCTTCTCGTGGTTTGCTGTTTGCCTGCGCTCAGCACTTCGTGAAAGCATCCAGAGACCACAGAGCAATCTCCAGCCCCATCCCGGCACTGCCATTGCCGGCCCGGGGGGAGCATCTAAATCCGGCAGTGCTTGGATGTGGAAGAAGGGCTGGATGGGAGGTTTGGCCTTGTGCCTGGCTGGGAGATCACCCCAAGCCCTCGGTTCGGCTGCTGTGTCTCCTTCCCCACACACCCCACGGTGTCCCCGAGCACATCCCAGCATGGACGGACACCACAAACTGAGAGAACAAATCAGTCAGGAAGCCGGTACAAGTCTGATCTGATAGCAGCACAGTTATCCTGGATGGAACAGGCAGTGATCTATGATGTGACAGAGGATTGTCCCATCCTGGGGCTCCCCAAGCTTGGAATTCCCTTCAGTAGGACCCTTGTGTAAGGGGGACACTGGCAGATGCCACTTGGAGACCTGGGACAAAGGGTGGATGACCTTGGGGACGAGCGCCAGAGCCACAGGATGAAATTTCATCAAGCCAAGAGCAAGGTCACACCTTTTGGGAGCGTCCCAGGGAGTGTGAGATGAAAACTCCTCCTGAGAAAGAGGATCGGGAAGATGGATTGGGTGGCTGGGGGCCACCAGGAGGACATGGGGGGCCAGGTCACAGGTGCCCTGTGCCACTGATGGGGGTGAACCGCGGCTGCAGGGCAGGGCTGGGCTTTAATAGCATCAGGGATGCTCCTGGGAGGGAGTTTGGGAGAGTTGGGCTGGTTCAGCTCTGTGGGAGCAGGCTGGGAACACACTGGGCTGATCCCACACAGACTGGCGCTGGAGGATGCTCTTGGCAGGTAGGAGCTGTCTGAGGTTGGGGTGGGATTTCTGGCGCTCCCAGCTCTGGGTTTCTGTGCCATGGCTCTAGGGGGGAGAGGAGAAGGGAAACGGAGCTGTGGGATTGCAGGTTGAGGCGTGTTTAGCCCCGGCAGGACCCGGACAGCGAGCGCTGCTGCCCGGGGCCATCAGCCAGCCCCTGACGGTGCGATCGAGGGGCGGATCCGCTCCCTCGGCGCGGGGAGGTTTAATGTGTCTTCTTGGGAGCAATTGCAGCAGGGAGAGGGAGAGAGAGAGAGAGAAATGCTGTAATGAAAACATTCCATCATCGACTGGGGCCATTAACCTGCCTCGCTCGGCTTAAACAGCTCGCGGGGAGCGCCGGGGCTCGTTCCCCGCAGCCGCGCGGGGCGGCAGGACGAGCCCGGCCCGGCTCCGGTTACCTCCACCGCCCCAGCGCCGACACCCGAGCCGGGGTGAAGGTGACCGGGGCCGGCCACCGCCGGGAGTGGCACCGGCACCGAGGGGAGCGTGTCCTGACCCCCAGACTGGGGACAAACCGTGGCCGTGTGTTGCAGGCAGGGGGGTGTCGCCCTGGTTTGTGCAAGTTTTGGAGATGCTGGAGGAGTCCTTGGGCTCGTTCCAGCTCCTCCCTCGCCAGCAGTTATTTTTACCCTCTCTCAGGTAAAGCTCTGGCGGGGGCGCGGGACGGGGGAAGCTATAATTAGCCGTGACATCAGCCCCCGTGGCGGGCGCTGATGCCGCCACACCCGACCCGGCGCTGGGACCGGGGATGCTCCGTGCCCTCCTCCCCGCCGCAGCGAGGGACGTGGGACGGGAGGAGGAGATGGGTTTTTCCTGCCTCCAGCGCCGCGTTTGGCCGCTGTCCCGGGGCGGTTCGGCCCCGCTCGCTGCTCTGCAGCTCCTCACGGGCCTGCGAAAGGAGGTTCCCCGGAGCGGGGGAGCACGGAGGCGGCGGGGGGGGAAGCGGGAGCGGGATTTGACGGCAGCAACAGCACATTTCACAGCCTGTCACGCTTTAATGGCAGAGGAGATCAAAGCCGGGATGGAGTTATTCATAGAGATAAACCAATCCCCGAGGAGGCGAGGAGAAAACAACATTGCAAGCTCTGTTATCCCAGGTCTCCGAGCCCCGGGGAGGTTGTCGCAGAAAGCGCCCCGGGAGCTGGACCCGCTCGCTTTTGTGATGGGCACTGCCCGTCCGTGCGAACACCGACTGAGCTGTCCACGCCATCCCCGGGGTGTCCGGAGGCCGGAGCCGGCTGCTGGGAAGGGATGGGAGGAGGTGCAGCCCCACGGCAGCACGTGCGGGTGGATATTTGGGGCAGGTGGACACCCCACAGCTGGGCTGTCCTGCCCCCGCCACGCACCCGGGTGCGCGAATCGGAAGGGAGTAAAATGAGCTTTCCCACGTGTCTTGGCCCAGGGATGTGCTTTGCAGCTCCCAGAGCTGCCAAGATGGTGGTGGAGGCACCGGCAGTGCTGCCACCGCCGCTCCGGGCGGGGTGAGCCGCTCTGGGACGGCTCCAGGGCTGCAGATCCCCCCCTGACCCTGGCGAGAGACAGAGCAGGGGCAGCCAAGCAAGGTGGGATTGCCCGGGCAGGCGGGATCTGTGCCGGGACTAATCCTGCACCCCTTATCAGATGCTGCCACCTTGCCTCGGCTCGCTCCGCCAGCCAAGCCGGGCGCAGCTTGTGTTATCCGGCCCTTTATCCCCCAGATTAGACGCTTCACAGTGGATTAGCATGTCACATTCTAATGCAGAAAAATTGATGATTAAAAAGGAGTTTTTCGTCTGTATTATTCCCCACCTCCGCCTCCTCTCCACCCCGTCCCTGCGGGCCCACCAGCCCCAGCCGCGGGCACCGGTGATGCCGCGGCGCCGGGTGATGCCAGAGTCGCATCCTGGACCAAACGGGAGATGGGGAACAGGCAGCCAAAGGTGGCTTTTTCACGCCGCATCCCGGCTGCTTCTGGTGGCGGGGTCCGGTACTCCAGGTGCCACTCCAGCCCCGCGTTCCCGGCTGCAGACTCAGCACCTGCAGCACAGGACTTTAATAAAAAGCACATTATGGTGAGTAATGTGCTAAGTGGACTTCATTATAGAGCCAGGGCCTCCCTGGATCCCGTTGTTCCATATGATTTCATATCAGATGAGCCTTATCTCCTCTCCAAACGCTTTCCATTTAAACTCTATTAATCTTTCAAAGCTTTCCTGGGCAAGCTCTTCCCAGCCAGCCCTGCTGGGTGCCGGTGCTGCTGCCCCGGGCGCTGAGGCCACCTGCAGCCACGCTGGCCCAGGGTCACTCGGGGGGCTCAGCCGGGACCCCCCCGCAGCTCCATGGGCACTCGAGCGTGTCCCCGGAGCCTGGGCTGTGATCCGCCGTGACGGCTCCGCAGCCGCCGCGTCCTCCTCGCCGTGATCTGTTTACGCTCCTATAATTGAACCAGTTTGTACTGCTGAGAGCTTCCCGGTGATTTACCCGGCGGCAGTGTCCCTTTGTGCCGCGCTGGGGTCACCAGGACTCTGCCAGGACGCGGAGGATGCTGCCGAGGTGTCGCTAATTCCCGTGCATCCCGGATTATTCCTGTGGACGCTTATCCCAACGCCTTTCCGTGTTTTCTGCCGATCATGAATTACCCGTAAGCAGGTTGCAATTTTTTCCGACATCCTTCACAGTCGCTCAGACAGTTCATGCAGGCAGATTCGAGCCGGCGGTTTTATTGGACGGGGGAAAAATCCCACGGTATTCCGGTCTGGTTTCCTTGCTGTGCTCGCTCGCTCCGGCTCCGCACGTATCACGCTTTTCAAATCTAATCTAATCCAAGCAGAGCAGTCACACAGCCCCAGCGTGCGGTGGCTCTGGAAGGGTGTCCCTGTCCCTGCCGGTTTAAAATCTCTGATAAATCAGAGAGTGGGTGGGAACACCCTGCCCCAGCTCCGTCCTTGGGGTAAGAGCCTGGATGCAAATGCACCAAACCCTCCGTACAGAAAAAAACCCTCCAAAAATAAATCGTTGGTTATAATATCCAATTGTCAGGGCTGTATAAATAAATAAGAGCTGGTGAGGAGCTCCTTGAGCCCTGGCTGGAGCAGGAATTGCAGCGCTGCCTCGGGAGCCCCAGCCAAGCTCCACAGGCGATAAAACACAGGCGGCTCTGAACAGCCAGAGAAATTAAACCGAGGCAAAAGGCCATGAGACAGTTAATTTCCTGGTCTCCCTGTGGAGAACTGTGGCTCCAGAGGCTCAGGGGACCTGTCCCCTCCACCCTGGCTTCTCCCCACTTGATATCAGGGAGAGAGGGAAAATGGCACCGGGAGGATCCCTGGCAGATCCTTTGGAATCCTCAGAGAGCACCTTGATGGGGCTGAGAAAAACGCCAAAGGGAGGCTGAGGGGAACAATTTGGAACCCCTCACGTGCTGGTGCTGTCCAGGGCTGTGCTTCCAACCGGTGGATTTTCCAACCTTGGGACACACATGCCCAGGGCGCCCTGTCCTCAGCTGTGACATCCTCACCTCCGTTGCGGTCGGATATCGCTCAAAAGCCTCCTCATCTCTTCCAGCAGCCACAGATGCCATTACAGCTTATTAATAATCATTAATAATTCATTTGTTAATGACTCTTTATGTGCAAAGGCATTGCAAAAGGAACAGGAATGGCCAGAGGTGAAGCTGAGATGCTCGAAGCTCTTGGCATGACACCTCTGGGTGTGTGTGATGCCTCCGGCTGTGCGGGGCCGCTCCGGGTGTGCAGAGCTTTGGGGCTGTGACATCTCCAGGGGTGTGTGTGACATCTCCAGGAGTGTGTGTGACCCCTCCAGTCGCAGAGCTTTGGGGCTGTGACATCTCCAGGCATGCAATGTGCTTTCTGTGTGTGTGACACCTCTGGGTGTGCGGGGGGAGCTGCTGGGGCTGAGCATGGCCCTTGGGCAGAGCCAGGGACTAAATGACACTGGCTGAGCTTGATCCTGATCCTGATCCCGCAAGTCTCCTCGAATCCCACCGCTGTCCAGAGCTCTGAGGTTCAGGTGCTGGCCGATTCACCGGCACCGTTTACAGCTGGAAGGAAGTGGCCGTGAAGTGGTGACCCGTGGTGGCCTCTCACTGTGCCATGCCCAGGACTGTGTCCTCATCCTCTTGTTTCTGACCCTTTTCTGCAGAATCTTGGCCACGATCAGTCCTGCTGGGCTCGGTGCTGCTAGTCCCGCACAGCAGCGGCGCCGGGGCCGTGCCGCGACATCGCCGCCGTGTCGCAGAGTGGGTGCGAAGTGCCGCCAGCTTCCCACGAGAGTTCCCGTTCACGTTCACGGCAGTGGGGTGGGCAAAGCCACGAG
This sequence comes from Acanthiza pusilla, assembly GCA_036630365.1. Classification (NCBI taxonomy): domain Eukaryota; kingdom Metazoa; phylum Chordata; class Aves; order Passeriformes; family Acanthizidae; genus Acanthiza; species Acanthiza pusilla. Next base: position 1,180,849 of record JAXCHO010000119.1, on the reverse strand, counting down.
CGGCCGAGGGCTCCCCTGTCCTCCTGCCCGGCCAGCTCTGGGAACGCCCGGGCGAAGCTGGGGCGAGGAGACAGCCGAGGAGCGACGCGTGAGTGTCTCTGCTCCGTGCCCGAGGGCAAAACAGCTCACGGCTGCTTTCTGGATGATTTGCTCTGAGCAAAATACAGTGATACTCGAAAATCTCCGAGCAGACAGCAGAGTCAGGGCCCTCCCAGCCCGCTGCACTTGCCGGGAGAGCCGAGTCACCACCAGCGAACGGCTGCGGTCCCGTGCGCGGCGGCTCCGCTGCTCCATCACCTCCGATTATCTCGCACCAGGCAGCCCACGCCCCGCTGGGTTTGCTTCATCCGTCTGGAAAACGGCACAACCTCTGGGGTCAAACTCCGCTGCGGAGAGGCCGAAGTGGGGATGAGCCTGGCCGGAGCTGGCCCGGAGATCCAGGTGAGGATGCTCAGCCGGGCCCCCGGGAGCCCTGCCGGGATGCCCGAGGTGAATCACTGCTCGGAAACGACGATACATACGAGCGGTTTCCAACGCTTATAAGTTATTTAGGAGCCTGTGTGCCGCTTTAAAAGGTGATTTGCATAAATCACTGGGATGTCTTACAGAATTTGTAAACGCGCCGGTTCCGCTGGGGACCGCGGAGGGAACCGCTGGGGCTTGGATTGCTGCTGGGAACCTGCCCCAGACCAGGACGGGACTATCTGGGGCCAGTGGCTGTGCCTGGTGCCCACACGCTGTCCCCGAGTTGTTTTTCCAGAGCCAGATGGACCCATGCGGCTTGTTTATTAACTGTCAAAAGCTCCAGGAAATGTCTGGGTATCAGTAATTCCCGCGCCCGGTCTCTCCAGCTGTGCTGGAGATGCTTCTCACTCCGGCTCCGTGATTATCCACTAACGCTGCGCCACAGGGGAGCTCCACTCGCCGCGGGGCTCCCGGCCTTGTGACTGCCGCGGGGCTCTGGGGGGCCACAGGGGGCCGCGGGATGGATCTGGGGTCCCCTGGAAGGGGCTGGGGCCTGGATCCCCTGGGCCTGAGGGCCAGGGAGAGCAGGGAACCGGCGGCACCCTGGGGATGAGCACCCTGAGACCGGCGGGTGAGGGTGTCCCACCCTGCCTGTCCCTCCAAGCTCCCAGGGGTGCTGCAGGACACCCCAGCACCCTCCAACGGGGCGGGTTTGAACCCCACAAGGGATTTTTTTTTATCGGGGGAGAAGCTACAGCGTTCCCGGGGTGGCAGGAGCTCAAGCAGCCCCGGCTGGAGCGAGGTGGGCTGAGCAGGGAGCCCAAGGGTGCAGGGAGGTTTTGGGGTGCGGGAGGGCACACGGGGGGGGTTTAGCAGGGACTGAGGGGCACAGCAGGATCTGGAGGTGTCTAGTGGGGTTCACCAAGCTGCAGTGGCACCGGAGGGAGGGTGGGGAGGCTCAGCAGAGAGCAGTGGGGTGCTGTGGGGAGCAGCATCTGCTCTCCATCCCAGGAGCTCCCGCACCGCTCTGGAGATGGGACGAAGGAGGAGAGGAAGAGTGCGGTTGGGGTCTGCTGGGACTGCTGCAGACCCTCCCCGCTCCCTCCCTGGCTCTCCCTCTGTGCTCTTGGTGTTTCCAGGGCAGAGGATGCAGAATCCAATGCGAAAGGCAGAGGCATGATCTCCACGTCAAACTCAATTCTCCCTAGTGCCAGCTCAGCCCTGGAGCCTCATGGAAACGGTCCAGAGGTCTTAATCCTCTCCAGCTCATCGAGGCTGTCCCGTGCACGCTGCCAGGGCTCCAGGCTCTGCCACCGTGCCCCGGAGCAGGACGGTGACACGGAGCTCGGGAAGGGCTCTCCCCGGGATGGATTCAGGGGGTGTGAGAAGGAAAAGCTGCAAATGCACTTTGTGCTGCCCCAGGCAGAGCCGCTCCTGTCCTGCCTGGCTGCACCGACCCCCAAAAGGAGCTTCCCAAGCGCGGGGCACCTTCCCGAGGTTTCACGCAGCCACAATTCCCATACTTCGCTGTGGAGAGGAAGCTCATCCTCTGCATTTCTCCTTTTTCCCTGATAGGAAAAGAAAATTCCTGGGGTTCAGAGCCCAGAGACAGGACTCGTGGGCCTGTCCCTTCCTGGGCGAGGCACAGGTCCCTGTGGATGTGTGGGGCTCCAGGAGAAGCCCGGGACGCGAGCAGGGAGCGGCGGGGCCGCGCGTTCCCGCAGCGCAGCGAGAACTCCAACTCATAAATAATGAAGTAGGAAGTGTGAAACGCCGACCTGTGCTGCTAATGAAGGTGTCAGGGAGCGCGGCCCGAAACAGGGCGAGCCCCTCCTGAAAGGGGAATGTGTCTGTGCCCTGCCTGTCCCCTCCCTGTGCGAGGCACAGCCCTGGGCGTGGGGACATCTCAGCCCGTATCCCTCAGGGCCTTGTCCTGAGGGGAGTCAGGACTTGCCCCTCAGCCTTGCGTTTGCCTCTCTGCGCTTTAAGGTCACGCCGGGATTTGGGACTGAGGGGAGGAGATCACTGCCCCTCCCTGCCTGTCCCTGTCCCTGTCCCTGTCCCTGTCCCTGTCCCTGTCCCTGTCCCTGTCCCTGTCCCTGTCCCTGTCCCTGTCCCTGTCCCTGTCCCTGTCCCTGTCCCTGTCCCTGTCCCTGTCCCTGTCCCTGTCCTGGGCCGCTGCAGTGGGGGAGCTTTGGTGGTCGCCAAGCACTGCCCTGGAGGTGCTGGAGGGGCTCTGAAGAGCCAGGGCAGAGCCGGGGTGGGCCAGCCTTCCCCCCCGGGTCTTTTTCGAGGGTTCAGTCTCCGGTACGGGATGAGTGCGATCCTGGTCAGCTCCACTGGGGTGTCCCTGCATCCTGCACACAGCTCTGGGGAACACCGGCCCGGGGTGGGGACACGGAGGGGGATGAGCAATGCCGGAACGCCCCCCGGGGTGGCTGGTGATGAAAGAGGAGGTGAGAAGAGCTTGTGCCATCCCAGGATGGGCTTCCCCACAGCCCCGTGTGCCAGGGGAGCCTGTCCTGCCTGCAGCTGATGCTGTGAGCTGCCCGGGGGGGCTGAGACCAGCCCTGGGCTGCTCCGGGTGGGCACTTTGGGGGCGCACGGGCAGTGCCCCCAGCTCGGGGGGTCCCTGCCCCGGTGCCGCTGCTCTCCCGCTCGGGCAGGAGGCGGCTCCTCCTCTGCCGAATCGTCACCCCAGATATTTCGGCTCCGGCGGCAGCCCCTCATTTGCATTCGCCGCAGCTGCCCCCCCGAGCCCTCCCTTCTGCTGGGGACAGATAAGGTGGCACCGCGGCGTGTCGGGCCCGGCGCTGCCGCCGGAGCCGCGGCTCTGCTGTCGCCTCCTGCGCTGGCCATCAGCATGCGGCCATCAGCATGCGGCCAGCATCTCCCGGTGGCCACGCACCGCCCGGGACCCCCGGCTGCCCCCAGGGACCCCCGGCTGCCCCCAGGGACCCCCGGCTGGCCCACTGACCTCCAGGCTGTCCCCATTGACCTCCAGGCTGTTCCCACTGACCCCCGGTTGTCCCCATCTGCCCCGGGCTGTCCCTGTGAGTTGCCTGGCTGTCCCCACTGACCCCCCGACTGTCCCCATCGTGTGGGGTGTGGGCAAGCCCCAAACTCTCCCTGGCAAGGTCCCTCTCTGTCCCCTCTGGATCAGTGACCAGCACCAACCGCGGAAGAATCACCGGACACTGAAGAGGCTTCCCAAAGTGCAGAGGGGCTCAGCCCCCGTGTGAGGACATGGGACCCACCAGGGCAGCCTGGGCCGATGTTGCACCCCCAGGCGCGGGTCCCTGCCTGGCCGGGGCCACCAGGCCCAGAGCAGCACCAAGCCCAGTTCAGCTCGGGGGGAGCAGCGAGGCAGCAGGAATGAACCAGTGAAACAATCCCCTAAAAGCTTCTGCAACCACCAGGACCCCCTCCCAGCACCACCCCAGCCCCACCACGCACAAAGCCGCCTGTGCCAGGCTGCCGGGGGACTGCAAAGAGCAACAGAGATGGAGCACAGAGCCAGCTTCCTCTAATCAAATCCATTAAATCATCCCAACCTGCTTGCAAGGAATAATCCAGGCAAGAATAACAAACCAGCTGCGAGTCTGTTCGGCTTTTGCCGGTTGAAGGGGATGCAGAACACAGGGATTTGGACCCCAATGGATGAAGGGAGGGAGCTGGGATGAAGGTCCCTGAGGGTGGTTCAGTGCAGAAAATGTGACTGTGCCCTGGGAAGCGCCGGAATCAGAACCAGGCTGGAGCTGGCCCTGCTGGCCGGCCCTGCTGGAGGGGATCCAGCCCCCTCCAGGCTGCAACGTGCCTCCATTTAACAAATAAAACGCCTCATGGCTGACAACAGACACCTGCTCGTGGAAAGAGCCCGTCACGGGAATTTAATGCCGATGACTAAAGCCACCCGAGCTGCGCCGGGACCTGGGCGGCAGCTCCACACACACCCAGCCGTGCTCCGTGTGGGACACGAGTGGGACATCCCTGGGCTGGTGACAAGGATGGGGACCCCGAACAGCGCAGGGACACAGGCTCCACGCCGGAGCCGCTCGGGGACAGCCACCGCGGCTGCCGAATTGATGAGGCAGCACCCGAATAGCCAGCACTGTTCCATTCCCAGCTGGATGGGGCCGGGCAGGCGCAGGGATAAAGGCTTTATTGTGTGCTGGATCCACCAGCGCAAGAACGACCTCCATGACAGGGCACAGCACTGAGCCGCAGGGACCTGTGCTCCCCGGGGATTCGGCCATCCACGCTTCCCTGCTTTTCCACGGGAAATTCCCAGCCCGGCATGCACAGCCCTGCTTTGCAGAGCCCGAATGCTCCCAGGGAGCTGTGCCCACGTGGGAGCAGCCCACGGAGCTGTATGGAGCCGCACGTGCTCCTGGGGACAACCTGGACCCCCCAAACCCGGCGGTGTCCCCTTAGTAACAGCGCTGCCACTCCTTGCCGAGCCGGAGGGAGGCAGGAGCAGCTACAGGTGGACAAACACCCTCGTGGCGTGGGGGAAAGGTGGCACTGGGCAGGGCCCGTGGGTCACTCACCACTTTGAAGTCTTCGGGGGTGCACTGCTCCCCACGGAAGAAGCAGGACAGCAGCATCTCGCGGATGTCGTGGCCAGCCCGGTCATAAAACTCCAGCATGTTGAAAGGTTTGGGCTTGAAGTTTCGGAAGTTCGCCTTGTCCTGCAGGATTTCCAGCTGCTTCTCATCGGCCGTCTGGGTGTCTGGGATCTCGTATCTTGGGGGAAAGAGCAGGGAGAGGCTCAGGCCTGGCTGTGGTGGCTGCTCCCGCTGGCAAAGGCCATTTGGGGCTCCCAGGAGCTGTGTCTGCCCTGGCACGGCAGGGGCTCAGCACAATCCCACTTGCACGTGGCGTTTCCAGAGCATCCAACAGCACCAAGTGGTCCAGAGGTACACGAGAGGTGGCAGAAGGATGGAGGAGGAGATGCTGGGCAGTGACCACATTCCAAACCCATCCCACCTGCCCCACTGCTGGCCCAGCAGCACCAGCCCTGGCTGAGGCCACCCAGCCACCTCTGATGGCATCATGGGGAGGTGGTGGCCTTGCCAGGACATGGGTTGAGTGTGTTGGGTCTCAGCTCTGCTGTCATGGCTGCAAACCCCCCCCCCGGCAGGAGTGGGGGCAGTGTGAAGCCCCTTGGCATTGGCACAGGCAGGGAGTGCACCAAGGAGCCTCCAGCGATGGGTGAGGGCCTTCCATGGCCCAAGGAATGACACCATCCTGGGGTCTGGGTGATGCTCAGTGGCTTCACCTGCTGGTACCCCTGGCCTTGCTGCTTAGGATGGCACCAGACATGGCATTGGAGCTGGCTGGAGCTGGGTGTGATGGCACCCAGGACATGGCACTGGAGCTGGGTGAGATGGCACCCAGGACATGGCACTGGAGCTGGGTGTGATGGCACCCAGGACATGGCACTGGAGCTGGGTGTGATGGCACCCAGGACGTGGCACTGGAGCTGGGTGTGATGGCACCCAGGACATGGCACTGGAGCTGGGTGTGATGGCACCCAGGACATGGCACTGGAGCTGGGTGTGATGGCACCCAGGACATGGCATTGGAACCAGGCATGCTGGATCCCACAGGAACCCAGGGTGGCCCTGGCATTGTTGCATGTGCCTCACACTGGGGACGGGAGCCATGTGTGGAGCCACATGCCCAGGAGCACCAGCAGGACCTGGTGGCTCTTGGCTGCATCCAGATGCAGAGCTGGCCTAACTGAGATGTCACCTGGGGCCACCTCAAGGCACTGGCACCCACCTGTTGTTGAGCAAGGCCAGGAGCTCGCCGGCGTGGTACAGGTCATTCTTGGTCACTCGGCTGAACCGAAACTCGTTGAGGTTGCAGAAGGTGACGGCGGGGAACGTGAGCCTGGTGGCTGCCACCTCGTCCAGCTTGGTGACGTGGGGGTACAGGAAGTAGTACTGGATGCGGTTGGTGCAGACGAGGGCGAGCAGCGCCAGCGAGCCCAGGAAGCAAAGCGCCCAGACCACGCGCTTCAGCGACAGCCGCTCGTACGAGAAGATGTGCGAGAGCCCGTGCAGGGTGGAGCTGCTGGCGAAGGCCTGGATGCTCACCGGTTGCCCGCTGTCCACCTCCTCCTCGTCCACTTTCAGGTCCATCATGGTCAGTGCCAGCACCCCGGGGTGGCCACTCTGCTGAGAAGGGAGCCTGTGGGTGCCATGGCGGCCTCGTGGGTGCTGTGTGTGCTCAGCCCACGGCAGCCCCGGGCAGGGCTGTGCCTGGCAGCGCCCATGAGGGGCAGATGCTTTGCTGTGCCCTGCTCTTGCCCCCAAGCCTACATATATACATATATATACATATATATACATATATATATATACACACACACATGTATATGCATATGTATACACACATACAGATATACATATTTATATATGTATAAAATATGTATTTATTTGGATGCAGCCTCTTGCATTTCCCCCCCTCCCACCTCCTCCCTGCCCTCCCCATCCCACGGCAGGACTGGGGTGCCGTGGGCCCCCCCCACATTATCTCCCCCTCCCCTCCCACCTGCCCCCGCTCCCCCTCCGCCTCCCACAAATGGCACCGTCGCATCGACAAACACACGAAGGAATCGAGGATGCAAACCTGGAATCAGGGCCGGCGGCCGTGGCTGGAGCCCGGTTGGTGCTGCTGCCGCTGCGTCGCGGGAGCCGCGGCGGGGATGAGCCTCTCGCCGCCGGCGGGGAGCACGGGAGCGGGAAACGTGCGGGCACCGAGGGTGCTGAGGCACCGAGCCCGGCAGCGGCGGGTGAACCGGAAAAGAAGGGGGGGAATAAAAATAGCCTCGTTGGTACCTTGGTGCAAGCGTGGGAGCGGGGATGCGCCGGGGCCTCGCTCAGCGCCGCGCGGGGGGACCGCAGGCGACCATCGCTGGAGAGGAGGCAGCTGCCGTGTGCGAGGAGATAAGAGGAGGAGAAGGAAGGCGAGCAGGAGGCTGCTTCCCTGCCAAACACATGGATACCTCCCCCTGTGGCTATCTGGGAGCTGGTGATTTCTTCAGATGCATAATCCGCATGAAGTCATTGTCTGAGCGCTGGTGGGGCCGGAGGCCGCGGAGGGGTGAGGGGTGCCGCAGGCCGGTGGGCAGCGAGGAGGAGGAGGAGAAGGAGGAGAAGGAGGAGGAGGAGGAAGAGGAGGAGGAGGAGGAGGAGGAGGGAGAGGCGCAGGAGCGGCGCTCCAGCGATTGCAGGCGCTGGCAGGGGCTGTTGGTGCTGCTGCCGTGTGCATGTGGGTAATGTGTGTGTGCGTGTGCGTGTGCCGCTCCCATCCCCCAGCGCCTTCCAGGGATGCTCCGGCTCCTCGCTCCGCCGGAGCCCCCCCGGCCCCCCAAACAGCCCTGGCCCGCCCCTCCCGGGCCGCGGCCTCGCCCACCCTTCAGGCTTCGCCCGGGGCGGGTGCTCGGACACCATGGGGTTGGTGCTTTTGGGGGACACCGATGGCCCTCCTGCCCTTTCCGGCCCTGGGCCACACGGTGCCTCGAGTGTCCACCCCGGGCTCACCCCGCGCAGCCCTGCTCTGCTGCCTGTGGCCGATCCCTGTCACGCTTGTCACAGTGACAGGGACTGACCCTCCCGGAGGCGCTGGGCTCTGCCCTGCTCAGGACACGCTGCCCCTTTCCCAGTGTCCTCCTGTCGCTGTCCCCAGGGCGCTCCCGGGGCAGGAGGCGGTGGGTGCTGGGTGCTCTGCTCCTCCCCAGGGCAGAGCGGGGGGGCTGCACAGCCCTGCCCAGATCCCCCCCAGCGCCAGCACATCTCCCGCTGCCTTCAGGGACTGTCCCGCAGAGCGGGGTGCCCTCGTCACCCGAGCTGAGCCCCCGCGGCAGCGGCGCTGGCAGTGGGGGCTGCAGCAGGAGCCCGCCCACTGCTCCCAGTAAGGTGGCTGCAGTGAAATGGAAAAGGATGCTTCAATGTCCTTTACAAGAGTGATGTCGGAAAGGGACAACCAGACCCCAGGGTTGCCACCACAAGCTATGTGGTGCAACCCGGAGGTGTCTTCCCAGCGCGCTGTCCCCACCTGACCCGCGGCAAAAGGGAGCGTGGGCAGTTTGGGATACAGCACGGTGAGGCACACGGATCCTGTCCCCAAATCCCATGGTTTGGACACATTTGGTTTGGCCCTTTTCTGGAGCGTCCTCTCCTCTGCCCAAGTAGGAGCCCTGGGTTTTGCAGCAGGACCTGCTCGGGATCTTCTGGGAGCAACAGAGGTAGGGCACAGGGACATCCCCTGAGCCAGCGCCCCTCTTGCTGGGCTCAGGGACAGCCCTGCCAGTGGTTGGGGACGTGGCTGCGAGGACGGGAGAGCAGCATTGGCATTTCCAGTGGGCACCAGCTCTGCCTGTCCCTTTCCGCTCCGCTCTGCAGTCGGCATCGCTCCTTGCCGGGCGACAGCTGCCTGCTGATGGCTGTCCCTCCATCAGCGCTCCTGACGAGCGCCCGGAGAAGGAGGTGCTGCTGGGATAAGGGATAAGGACATTCAGAAAGTGGCTGTTCCCCCCCTCCTTCTTTTCCTCCAGATGAGAAGTCACTCTCTGCAGTGGTTTTATCGACAGTAAATCCCCCGGCAGCGCGGTCTGGGCAGGGAGGGAGGAGGTTTTAGGATGGAGCAGGTGGGCACGTGGACGTTCTTGGGAGTTCTGGATTTCAGATGCACAAGAACCCCCAGGGAAGAGGGTCTGTGTGTCCCTTGGATGGAGAACATGTTCCTTGGGGGTCTCCTGGAGCTCTTGGGGCCCCAGACACCCCAGGATCCTTTTCTACAGGAAACAGGGAGGAGGAGAGCGGCCAGAGGAAACTTCCTTGCCGCTGGCCCTCGGCCAGGGAGAATGCAGCTGCATCCTTGGAATCGAGTGGAGCGTGGGGACCGGGAGCGTTTCCGTGTTATTTTTTGGGGAAGCCACGTGAGGGTTGTGTTAATTCCTGCTGGGAGAGACAGCAGAACCAGCTGAGGGCTGTGGGATGGGTGAGGACGTAACAGCCCCAGGTGAGAACTGCAAGACACGGAGGCTCAAAGGAGGGTGGCCAAGGGGTGGGTTAGGGAGGGGTGCTGGGGCGTGGGTGTCTCTGGCGGAATCCTCCTGTTAAAAACGGGTGCTCAGAGCGCCGATTCAGTAGTCAGGGCTCCCCTCAGCGTGCCCTCAGATCTAATTAGCATGAAAAAAGTAATTAAGGGAAGGTGCTGCAGAGCTGAGGCTCCCAGCGCAGGCTCCAGCAGACAGGCAGGCAGGCACCGACTGTCTTGGGAACGCCTCGGGAGCTTGGGCCAAGGGATAACTCAAGCCCTGGGGTGCTTTCCTCGCCTTCCCAGCAGTGCTTGTCCCTGCTCCACCCAGTTATGGAAACCAGCTCCCGTCCTGCTGCTTGGAAGAGCAACCCCGGGGCAAGGAGCGGTTTGCAAGGATGGGTAAGTGATGCTTTCCCACGATTTTTTGGGGTTGTGCCCTGCTATCGCTCCCTCCATGGAGGCAGCCCTGGCTCAAAAATTGCTTCTTTATCGGCACCCGCTGCTGTCCAGGAGGCAATTTAATTATTAATGATCGATTAGTTCTGTGGGTGTTGGAGGTGCTCGGCGCCGCTGTGTCCCTTTCTGGAGAGTGAGATTTGGGGTGCCCGGCCCCACAGTCCGGGACTGTATTTGTGTATTTAAGAGATTTAATGAAGTCACCGGTGTGGCGTGTGGCGAAGCTGCTGGGCCTGCAGAGGCAGTGCTCAGGTGTTCACCCCATCCAGGACAAAAGTTCCAAAGGAGGGGGGGAAAAATTCCATCTCCCCTCAAACCCGGACTGAGTGATGTGTAAAATATCTTCACAGCCGATCTCTGCTAATGGGTTGCAAATTGCTTCCATCAGCTCCAGCATTACAGATTGCCGGTCTGAAATTGCTTCCAGGAACCCATTTTGGGGCCAAATACTTCCTAGCTTGGGGAAATAACCATCAGCATCATTAGCGACAGTAAATTGTATTCAAATGAGGCACCGTGGGGCCTTATTAGGACTTTTTACTTTCTGGCTGGTGGGGCAGCTCTAGCATTAGGGACTCTTGTATCCACACGGAGCCCTTCAGGTTGCAAAAGACCTCCAAGATCATCCTCCAGCTCTAAGCCATGTCTGCAAGCGCTGCCTGCATCTTTTAAATCCCTCCAGGAATGGTGCCTCCACCACTGCCCTGGACAGCCTGTGCTAGGGCTTGACAACATTTTCCATAGAGAAATTTTCCTGATTTTCCAGCTCCAGGCATGGGAGAACATGGAGAACAACTGGTCTTGCCATTGAAGACTGGGGTGGAGAAGGCTTCTCCCAGTCCCATTGGCCATGGCCGTTGCTCTGAGCTGCTCCTCGAGGCATCACTGCGCTCCAGCTCTGAACCAAAAGCAGCTCCGTTGCCTCCACATAGATCCTGGTAGAGGTCCAGGGTTTCCTAATTCCTGAGCACATCGTTAATTATCTGCTGGAAGCCAAAGCCTCAGCATCTTGGTGAGACTAACGAGGCTATTAACAGAGCTGCTTTTGCCATGCTGGCTTGGGCTGGCCTGGAGCGCGGTGCTGTCCCAGGCGGGCGAGCAAAGGCTGAGACGAGCTTTGCATCACATCCTCTGGCACATATTTGCCTTTCAAACCACATCTGACCATTGCTGAGACCTCTCCAAAGGAAATCCTGAGAACAGAGAGCCCAGCACGGGCAGCTTGGTGAATCCGTGGGGTTCCTGAATTGAGCTGGAAGATGGGGAAGGGTCGAGCGGCGACGCCCAGAGCTGCTGCCCCCAGGAGTTCCCCACGGGGCTCTGCTGAGCGAGAACACCGCTGCTCAAACCCAGCGGTGGCTGCTCCGAGCCGCTGGCTCACCGGGCCCCGTGAGCGGTGTCTCCGTGTGATTTATGCCGCGCTGTGCCGCGCTCTCGCTTGCACCCGCTTGGCTCTCCCGGCGTGAGGAGCAGCCAGTCCATTAAACACTGAGTCATCCTCAGCAGCATTTAATTTTGTGAGGGGCAGCAGTTTGGATAATTAAAGGCCTCCATCGCCAATGCCAGCGGCTGTGGAGAGCAGGGCTGACGGGGAAGGCGAGGACACCCAGCAGCACCGCTTAACCCACCACGGAGGAGCTTCAGCTCTCCCTCTCTCCCTCCCCTCTCCCCCTGCGTTTTGGGGTGGTTTTTAACCTTTTCCTGCCTCAGACAAGGGCTTCCTCAGTCAGGTGAGTGTGATGATGCTCTGCGCTATTTTTGCCTGGATTAACCACGTCCTGATGGGATCTCCCATGGGCAGATCTGCTATCTGGAGGCCTTGGCTTATTAAAAGGACAAGCTGTTCGGGGAGCTGGTAATAAAGCCATGAAAGCTTTTACGAACCAGAGTTGAAGGCACTAATATCGCTGTGCTCTGCGTGGGTGAGAAATTAGACAAGAGTTCCTCCGTGCTGATGATTTTTTTTTTCTCCCCCCTATTCATCTTTCTCAACAATTATCTTTTATTTTGATATCTTTCTATTTAAACCTTCAGAACCGCGCTCAGGGATGAAAAGGAGGTTGAACTGCTTAACAACCGTGCACCTCGCGGTGCGGGGGGACCCGGAGGCACGGAGCCATGGGGAAGGTGGCTCGGGCTCTCCTGGGGTTTTGGCAGCGAGAGGCAGGCGGCAAACTCCCTGGGGATGGTATCCTGTGGGAGGGCAGGAACACCTCCTCGCCAGCAGCCTCAGGAAGAGCCGTAAAGCTCTGTCTGTGTTGCACCAACATCGTACGTCCGGGGATGGATAGCTGGGAATTCCTCCTGCTGCTGCTCTGGCTCTGGGCACCCCTCACCTGCTTCGGGGCTGGTGTGTTTTTTGCAGCCACTTCAGGGCTGTTTCTGCTCTTTTTCCATCCCGGAATCTTGTGATCAATCAGCCGCGTCTTTCCGGAATTGTGGACAGCACCCTGAAAGCTGAAGGCGGATGGAAACCCTGTGGAAAATCACCACGATGGGTGTGTGGCTTCATTAGCTTGAGCAATTAGCGTGAGGCAATGCCCAACCACTGGCTCCTGCTCAACCACTGTCCTGAAACACTTCCCCTGTGCACCAATTCCCCCCTGGCTGGCTCTTCCCATCACTTGTTTCACCCAGTGTCCAGAGAAAGCATTCCTGGGACACACAGGGCCCTGGGGCTGCTGCCCTGGACTGGAGGGGCTGAAGGTGCTCCGGCAGGATGGGATCTGTACATGGAAGAGTGGGACAGAGACCAAAGAGACTCATCCCACAGGACGCTGGGTCAGGAAGGGATCTGTGTCCGGAAGGGATCTGTGTGATTGCCATCGGTCCTGCAGTGCTGCCATCCCTCCTGGCTCCTTGCTCCCTTCCCACTCAGATATCTTTATGAGAAGTTGGTTTGGAGCTACCTGAGCAGAAATGCTCCTGTGGTGCTGCCAGAGATGTGTCCAAAAGGCCACGAGCAGGTCCTGGCAGTGTGTGTGTGTGCACAGGTGAGATCCTGGGATGCGCTGTGCGTGGCACAGGACAACAGGAACCCCCAGCCCCTCCCCGGCTGTGGGTCCAGCCTGTCCCCCCGTGCTGCCCCGCTTGTCCCACGCCATTTCTCCACCCGCGCTGCCCTGGCTTTGCCAGTGGCTTTTTGTCCCTGTGTCCTTGTCACTGCCGTAGAGCCCATCCAGACCACTTTTTCCTTTATTCCCTCTGACACTGGTTGTGGTCACAACAGAACTCATCTCATTACGGAAATGCTGAGGGTAGCTGGAAGGGGAAATGGATCCCTCCATCTGGGAAATGCCAGGTCGGCTGCGGAGCAGGGACAGAGGAGGCAGCTCGTGTGTCCTGGGCGTGCAAAAACCCCTCCAGCAGCTGAAGGGTTAACCCTGCCGGCATCCTCAAACTGCACCGATGGGAGCAGGAGCCTCTCCATCTCCGAAAGCTGGCAAACAAATTAAAGCAATGTTGCAACTAATGCGTTTCTTTGCAGCAGAGAGGAGGAGAGCAGCGCTCAGAGGCTGCGGAGACAAAGGCGGTGCGGATGGGTGCTGGGGGACCCGCGAGCGCCACGTGCTCCCAGCTAAGCTCAGATTTGCTGCCACAGCTCCGTGACAGCGGCCGGAATAACCTGGGGAGGATTTATGGGAACCACGGCAGGGCCAAAGGGGGAGCCTGCCTGGGAAGGGCTGTAGCTGGGAATTACTGTGGTGCTGTCGCTTCTCGCTGCTCGTGTCCCATTTCTGCGGGAGGATTGTGCGGAGCGGGGAGGGAATATGGCACTGCGTGCTCCAGGCACAAAGATCAGCGCATCTTCTTCCCAGCAGCCGCCTGACACGCGGCAGTCCAGCATCTCCCACTTGGCTTCTTTCCTTGAAGAGAAATTAAACAGAGCGATGCAAATTCCCTTAAACAATCTGACGAAGCTGATGGCCCCGGCGGAGCCAGGGCTGGGCTGGTGGGTGCAGTTTGGTGTGTGGTGAGAGGGCTGGGGGGCTTGGGCTGCCTGGACCCACAGCCACTGTCCAGGAGCTGCTGCTGCCCCCCAGCATAGCCTTGTCCTTGTCCTTGTCCCCCCTTGGCAGAAATGACACATTTCTCTCCAAGGAGGGGCTTTGTCCCCTCCCGCGGCAGCCAGGCCCATGCAAGGAGCAGATGGAGCCCATCTTGAACGTGCAGCCTCAGCAAAAGAAAAGCCAATAATCGAGTTAATTACAGGCGTTATGTGATCACTGGGGATTCCCAGGGGATGCTGGTGATGGAGCAGCCCTTTGCTTGCCATCCACAGCCGGAGGGGCTGGGGCACCCAGCCGGGGCTGAGCTGCCCTCCCCAATCCCCTTGATGGACTGACTTGGAGCTCTGTGCTTTTGGGAGTCATGTCTATCCCTTCCCCTGTGGTTTTCCTGGCTATGTCTTGTGGGGCACATTCACAGGGTGGCTGGAAGTGCTGAGCAGTGTCTGCTCTGCCCAGGAACTGTGCCTCTGACTGCAGAAAACGTGACTATCCCCAGGGCAGAGCATCGTCTGCCTTTGCCTCACTGCTGAGAAAATCTTGGAGTGCAGCAGCTCCTAAACTCTGTTTAAAAGTGAATTTTAACTCAGCTTTAAAGACCACAGACCCCTCACCTGGAGCCTTTGGGGCATCCCTGCCACATCCCCCAGCTGTGCAATGTCTGAGCAGTGACACCAGGGACTTTGTGGTGGAAATGCCTGCCCGGAGGCAGTGCTCGGCTCTGGCAGCCGGAGGATGTGGATGTGCTGGTTTGCCCTCTTGGTGCTTCTGCTCTGCTCCCCATCAGCTGAGCTTATAAAGTTTGGACTCGTTAAATCCACAAATGGTTTCAAAGTCGATTGCCCTGGGCTGGCTCGCAGCTCCTGCCCACCCCTCCCCTTGCCTCTCTGCCGGGGAGATAAGGATGGCAGTGGCTTTAATTCCTCACTTATGCATCGACTGCCAATTCTCCTGTCCGCTCACCCTTGATAAATATTGCACAAAGATTTGGCGGCCAGCATGCCAGAGATAAAGGTCCAGTCCCACCAGATCTCCTTCCTCTGTGCCTTTTGTCTTGTTATATGTCCAATTTGTTAAACAACCCACCTGCTGCAAGAGGCTCTTCCCGTCCCCGCTTGTGCCTCGGATTATTGCTAAATCTCTGCGTGAGCCTCCAGCCTGGCCTGGGAGCTGAGGGCTGGGGAAAGGCACTGTCATTTCCAGGCCTTGAGCTGTCATTGATCGGGGATCGATAGCGGAGCTGCCTTGGCTCGGAGCTCTCCAGGCCTGGCAGGATCCGCGGCGCTGGCGTCGTGCAGGTGCCAAGGTGCCGCCGTCTCATCTGTGAGGAGCCTTCCCTGGGAGCAGAGCCCAAACCGGGGTCTGGGGATGCTCCTGCGCAGCAAACTGACAAAAGAGAGTGTGCCAGGGCTTCTGGCTGGGTTTAGCCTTTCTAAAAACCCTCTTTGCCCCCGGCTGGGCAGGCAGGGTGAGCACAGTGTGGGGTGCCAGGAGTGGGGCTGCTGTTGGGGCTGTGTCCCCAGGAGCTGCTGTGTCTCACCCACCCAAACATCTGGGTGTGCTGGAATTGCCCCCCAGCTCAGAAACCCCCGAGGGGCTGGGAGCTGCTGCTGCAGGTGCACAAATATCTCACAGAGATGTGGCACCCATGGAGCTGCTCAGGGGATGGGGATGGGGAGCAGTCGTGGCGTGGGCGCTGCTGGTCTCTGCAGGACCGTGCAGAAAACAGCCCTGAGCCTGCAGCTCCTGCCCAAGCCTCAAATTTCAGGTGAGAGGACAGGCAGAGGCCATCGATTGGGGTGGAGAGGGAGAAACAGGAGGGAAGGTCTCAGGAAACCTAATCACTGAGTAGGAGTACAGATCTGGCTGGTGGCGTGCTAGAGCTGATATCCCCCCTTTGCATCCTCATCCCAAGGGTTGTCTTTCTTATGAGAAGATCAAATTAGAGAAGAGATGAGTGTTGTTCAGGTCTGGATGTCTTTGAGCTCGATGTGGTCGTGTGTCTGTTATTCCTGCTGGAAGAGCAGCTGTCCCAGGCAGCTTCAGGTGCTGTTTAGCTTCCAGGTCTCTGGACTCTGCAGTTTGGCAGTGGCTCTGACAATGCGGTTTGATCGCTATCGTTTCTAAATCCGTAGGAAATGTCATCTGAAGTGCAACAAATAACGGTCTGATTATCTGCTGGATCCTAATGCTACTCCCTGGAGATAACAAGCTGCAATTTTCCCCCTGGGCCATACAATGATCGCCCCAATTACTCCCAAGCAGTGGTTATTAAGCTCATGGCACTACTTTCGTTTACAAAGCAAAAAATCATTAAGCAGGTGTGTGTGTTCGCTGTTTGGCTGGGAGTGACCATGGTTGTTTTCGCTTTGTTCCCGGGAAAAAAACCCTCGGTGGCTGTGGAGAAACCTCCGTGGTTTTCCCGCTCTGTGTGGCACAGTTCTGTCAAGAACCGTGCAAAGGAGCCTCTGGATGATCGACCAAATAAAATGCAGTTGGTGTCTGTTAATGCCGGGGTTGGGATCCCAGAGGATGTAACCTCTATCCAAGTATAACACGGAGGGATTTAGGGAGATAGCGTGGTTAGCGGAGCTGGGATGTGATGGGCATATCAAACACAGCCCCGGCCCTCGCAGGGTGTGCTGCTGTGGTTTGGCTGCAATGGAGAGGGGAATTGCAGGGGTGACCAGGACAGAGGTGGCCTGTCCCAGCACAGGCTGGGGGGTGTTATCCTCTGCTCCATCAGCCTCCAGGCAGAGGGTGATTTTAAGCAAATATGCTAATTTGCAAAGTCCATAAAATTGTGTGTGCACTGTACGGTGTGTGCTTCTCGGCGTGTTTTCACCTTTGACGAGCTGTGCACCTAGGATCCCATTAAAACCGAGCTAAATACACTTTTTTCCCATTACTGCAGGGTCTGCTTCGTATTTCTACCAGCCGAAAGGCAACGAGGGGACACGGTCCCCTTACCTTTGTCCCACGCTGTCACCGAGGTTTGCATGTCACCGCCGTGTCTCTGCACACACACACGCTCGGACACAGAGCTTCCAGCAGCTCTGGGAGGAGAACCGAGAGAGCAGAGGGAGGGATGACCACGCTGGGGAGGCAGCGCTGGTGAATTATGCATGACTCCAGGAGGGGAGCGTTATCTGCACGGACAAAGGCCTGTGCCAGCAGCCCAGCTCCGCCGTACCTGTGCCTTCCTTCGCCCGCGCTTTATCTCCGCTCCCAGCTTGTAATTCAGCCCAAATATCAGAGGAAGCTGGAAGATTAATTTTCTCTGTTTGCATGGCAAAGGAGAGGGGACACGCTCTCACTCCCGACTCCCAGCTGTTTAATCCTCCACCAAGGCCTGCCGAAGAAAAAGGCAAAAATTTATCAGTGTTGGCAAGTCGCTGGCGTGGGGAGGGGTGTTGGAGCCCAGGGCCCCCCGTGAGTGGTTGTGGGCACTCACACCAGGTTTTGTGTGTGGGCAAGGCTTGGGGGGCATTAGGAAAATGCAAAACCTCCCCAGAATTCAGGTCCAGAGGAGGGCGTGGGTTTGGGAGAGCTGGAGTCATTCTCGTGCGTCCCTCCGGCGTGGGAGCGTTTGCGGCTGTGAGTCGCTCAAATATTTAAGAGATGACAACTGTATTAGTACAAAAACTAGATAAAGATCCCTTGAGTTTAAAGCCAGCACCATCAGCTCAGCTCTTATTTTCCAGGCCTCTCCCTTAGCTTACTCCCTGGCTTAAATGAAATCATAAATATCGGCCCACAAAGGTCCTTTGTCACCACACGCAGCTCCTGGTGACAAGAGGTCATTCATTAAAAGCCAGATGAAGGCAATAGAGACTCCCTCTGTTTTTTAAGGAGTTCAGGATCAGGCCGTGGCTCCTCTGCTGACATTAAAGCACCATTTCACCGCAAGGACAGCGAGGATGGACAGCGGCTTTGGCTCACCCCATTCGAGTGCTCTTTACCCTGAAGTGATCAGCGCTGGAGGGAATGACCTGGATTCGCTGAGGTGGGAGAGCTCAGATAAACCTGGGTTGGACTGATGGCAAACCCAGGGCCCCTTTAGCCCCCTCCTCACTGACCCCAGGGGCTCTTCATGCCCCTCCTCACTGACCCCAAGGGCTCTTCATGCCGCTCCTCACTGACCCCATGGGCTCTCTCCCCTCCTCACTGACCCCAGGGGCTCTCTCCCCTCCTCACTGACCCCATGGGCTCTCTCCCCTCCTCACTGACCCCATGGGCTCTCTCCCCTCCTCACTGACCCCATGGGCTCTCTCCCCTCCTCACTGACCCCATGGGCTCTCTCCCCTCCTCACTGACCCCAGGGGCTCTCTCCCCTCCTCACTGACCCCATGGGCTCTCTCCCCTCCTCACTGACCCCATGGGCTCTCTCCCCTCCTCACTGACCCCATGGGCTCTCTCCCCTCCTCACTGACCCCATGGGCTCTCTCCCCTCCTCACTGACCCCAGGGGCTCTCTCCCCTCCCCACTGACCCCATGGGCTCTTCATGCCCCTCCTCACTGACCCCAGGGGCTCCTTTATCCCCCCTCAAACCCATGGGGTCCACAGCCCCCGAGGGCTCTTCGTGCCCCTCCTCACTGACCCCAGGGGCTCTCTCCCCTCCTCACTGACCCCATGGCCTCTCTCCCCTCCTCCCAGACCCCAGGGACGATGCTCTGGCCAAATTTTGCCCTGCTGAGGGATGGCCGAGGCCCGCAGCTCCCGCCCAGCACATGAGCCTGATGCCATCTGCCGGCCTCTGGCTTGGGGCAGCCGCGAGAAATGGGAAATTAATTCCCTAAAATGTTCCTCTTCCTCTGGCTAAACCCTGTCTGCCCTCCCTGCTCAGCCTGATGGATTTTTTTCTCACACTGCTGAATAATTCCTTTTTAACACTCCTGCTCTATTAACGCATCAAGAGAAATGCACCTAAGATAGTTTTCCCCCACCTTTTTTTTCCCCTGGAGAAAGGTTGCTGTCTTAAAGTTTCTAATTCCACTTGGTTTTCCCCCCCTTCTTTTATTTTTTTTTAAAACGTCTGTTTATGAAGACCATCGTGCTCTAACCGGTTTCGGATTAAAAGCAACTTAATAAAGGTTTCCCCTGAGCACAAAGCTGCACAAATGGGTTTGCAATTGCAGAGTTAATTATGGGAGCTGGGCAGAGCCATCGGAGTTTGCAAAGCTCCACCACAGGATGAGGCTGGCGGGGAGAGGTTTGGCTTTGCTCTTCGTTCACACCGTGAGGCTCTGGGGCAGATTTCCTTCCATCCCACCCCAAAAAATCGAGGCACGGCCTCACCAGGGATGGCATCAGCACCGATCCTGCTCAGATTTTGGGGCCACATCCTCAGATTGGCCCAGCGAAGTGTCCGCAGTGGCTGGAGGAGGAGAATGGGCTGAAGACCGACCCAGTGAGGCTGCAGGAGGAGCTGGAGGAGAATTTCTGCTGCCTCAGAATGTGAAGTGCTTCCGCCAGTAATCGCCGGAATCATCAAATTAGCATAAATTCTATTAACGGTTTCCCAGATGAGACATTTCAAGGCTTCTCCCCCCCCTTCCTGACACAAACAAAAGAGAATATAATTGCTTTGCCACAAAGCAGCTCCTGAAAAGGCCCTCAGTCCTCCTGCCTTTCTTCTCCCTTGGAATGAGGCTCCAAATGAAAGGTGCTCCCGACCTCTCTGCTCTCATCATGCATCAGCCGAGGAGGAGGAAGGAGACTCCATGAAGGTTTTTAGGGCCTGGGATGGAGCAGGGATCCTGTTTTCCAGGTCCAATTTGTGTCACAGGTGAGTGGGCTCTGAGAAGATTTTGGGGTGCTCAGATCCTGCTGCCCTCCAGGTTCAAAGGAGCATTTGGAAGGGATGGTCGAACACACGTGGAAGAAATGTGATTTGTGCAACACAAGCCCAGCACCTTCTGCAGTCACTCGCTACCAGCACCGCGGGGGCAATCATCTAAAATAATGTGCCTTTTTATTGGCACAAGGCTGCAGATGACAATTTGAAAGAGAACAGAATTTGCTTATGAGCAAAAGCCTCCTTAACTCTTCGGAACGACACTAGAACAACTCGCCTGCCTATAAATACGATCTGCCAATAGAGACGTCTTAGCTGTGAAGATTTAATTACAGGCAGGAGCTGCAGGAGGCCCCGGGCTGACACCAAAGCAGCGGAGCCTCATCACAAATGGGGGATGTACCTGCACAGGTGTGTCTTTCAACCTCCAAATTCTTTGCAGACAGGGGCAAATTGGGCTTTTGGGTGATTTTCTGAACATGAGGTCACATATCAAGGTCAGCTCCTTTCTCTTGCTTGGCCATTGCCTTGGAGGATGAGTTGCGTCTCTTCTAGGCCTCAGTTCCCCTATAAAATGTAGATAATTCTGTCTCTCTTCTTCAAGGAAGCCTCATTAATGTTTACTTCTCAAAGATGTTGAGGCTTTTTACAGTCTATTATGAATTAATTATTATTAAGTTAAAGCAAACTATATACCCCAAATAAAGCAGCTCCAACAAAGCAGCTGGATGATGAGAGCAATCTGCTTTATGAACTCCCTTCTCCACCGCGCAGTTTTCAGCATTTAGTTCCGCTTTCTAATTGCTAATATCCATTCTTCAATTACCCGCTGTTTTGTTTCAGATTTAAAAGATTAAGGCACATTGTTATTTTATGATTATGTGAATTCCCTTTGTGTAATTGTTGGGTTTGGGTTTTATCCGTTTGCATATTAAATGGGGAAGACTCGAAATGGGTTTCGCCTTTGGCATAAGTTGCCGGCTGTTACTCAAATCAACGTTTAAAGACAAAACAAGGCAAGGCACCGTATTTCTCCAGAGACAACGTTTAATAAACATCCTCGCGGTGAATTCCAACACGCACCGGCTGCACCCAGCCCCTCGCACGGACCAGAGCGGGGGGCTCAGGCCCACCCTCGCCCTGTTCCAATGGGTTTGCTCGAAGTAAGGAGCAAATCTCGGCCTGAGAACGGCGTTTCCCCCGAGCAGCGGCTCCGGAGCGCTGGGGAAGGAGCGGCCCCGGCCTGGGGGTCCCGGCCCCTCATGGCGTCCCCGTTGCTAAGCAACGCGCGCCGGCGCCAGCAACCAGCAGTAAAGATGGCGCGCGGCGGCTTCAGCGCTCGCGCGCGGCCACGCCCCGCGCCGGGACGCGCAGCGGATAGGCCACGCCCTCAGCAGACATGGCGCCGGCCTGGCTTCAAGAGCCCAGCGAGCGCAGCCAATGAGAGACCGCGGGGGAGCCGGGCTGCGCGGGGATTGGCTGGAGGCGGGGATTCAAACCGAGCGCGGGGCAGTTGGGGCGGCGCGCGGCTGGGGCCGGAGCTGCGGCCCAGGTGAGTGACCCTGAGGGGACCTGGGGGGCTCAGGTGAGTGACCCTGAGGGGCTGAGGGGATCTGGGGGACTCAGGTGAGTGCAGGGAGGGGCGGAGGGGGCTTGGGGGTGGGGAGGAACCGAGAGGTGGCTCAGGTGAGTGCGGGGGTCGGGAGGGCTGAGGGGAACCGGCGGTCCCGGACCCGCTCAGGCCCATTCCCCGGTGGTGTCGGAGCTCCGTTCCCCCGGCTCGGAGGGCTGCGATGGGCGCTGTACGAGCTGGGCTGGGTCCTGCGGCCTCCCGGCATCAGGGGTAATTCTGGTGCTGGTAATTAAGACACAGAGCTTGGCGTGCTCCGTGTTGTGAGCTCACACTACAAGGGCAGAGCTCTTCCACACCTCCTAGTCCACCCAATATCGAGGCACCGCTGTGCCTGTGAGGTGTGCACCTGTGAACGAGGTGCCTCAAAGCGTTCTGTGTTGGCTCGGTGTGTTGTGTTCCCTCCTGGCAGCTCTCCCAACCCTCCCAGCACCGGCTCATTCGCCAGCCCCGGCTGCCCTGCGTGCCCCAGCCACCTCCTGCATTAGTGAGCTCATTTCTGTCTTGCTGAGCTGGAGACTTTCCCCTTCGCTGCCTCTGTTTATGCCGTTTGTTGCTGCTGTTTGAGGGAAATGTGCTGACTGGTTGAATTTTAACAGCTATTTGCAGGAGGAGCTGTAACTTAAAATGCAGCTAAATTTAAAACTGTATTAAAATGCCCTGGAATGTTGCTCCTATTTTTATCTTACAAAGTGCTGAAAACTTGCAGGTTTTTAGTGGCCTATATAGTACCAAGTTATTTGTAGACAGGGCATGGGCTGTGTTCTGCATCCTTTCCAAAGGGAAGGGCTTGGGCTAGCTCATCTTGCCTTGGGTTCTGAGCCTCTGTGCTGTGCTGGAGCATATTGGAAGCACTAAGGTGGGCAGCTCTGCCTCTTTCCATGGCTCTGTTATCCATAAACGGTGGAGGGCTGTGGATTTTCATTCCCAATGAAAAAAAGTAGATGCATATATTTCCATAAAACATGATTTTTAGTTTGTGCAGCTTCTCAAACTTGCCTAAAGCATTGCAACCAGTGACTCTGATGTTGGTTCTCTTTTCTTTGGGCTGGTTTCTGTTCGGAGGTGGGTGGGAAGGGTGGGGCTATTGTTTAACTGTGGTTTTTGGCAGGAGGATGGAGACTGCCATGGTGAACCTGCGCGGTCTGTACGAACACCTCACCCGCCAGGCTGAGCTTCTGAGCGAAGGAAACGAATACCGTAAGTTCTGTCTTTGAAGTGTGCTTTGAAGAATCTGCTGAAGGTGCTAAAACCAGTCAGATTTTGGGTTTTTCATTTACTGAGAAACATGAAGTCCTGGCTGAACTTCTATGCAGGGCCACGTTCTGCTTGTAACAAGGTGACTTTGTGAGACATCTCATGTTCCAGCTCTTCTGGTTGGTGCTGGCAGGAAGGGCTTGGGCTGAGGAATGGAAGAGCTCATGGCCATCTCTGGTGTGGGTGGGTTTGCCCAAAGGCTAGGCTCTCCACACCTCAGCTGGGAGCAGGGTGTGGAGGCTCAGGTTGCACATCAGGAGGAATTTCTTCATGGAGAGGATGGTCAGGCACTGGAAGGGGCTGCCCAGGGAGGTTTGGAGTCCCCATCCCTGGAGGTGTCCGGGGAAGGACTGGATGTGGCACTCAGTGCTCTGGTTTGGGTGACAAGGTGGGATTGGGCACAGGTTGGACTCAATGGTCTTGGAGGGATTTTCCAACCTCAAAAATCCTGGGATTCTGTGTGGACACCTGCTATCAGCTGCTCCTCTGCTTGCCCAGCTAAAGCTTCGTGTGCTCTCTCCCCAGAGTTTATTCAGTTAGCGAAGAACTTCGAGGAGTATCGGAGGAAATGGCAGAAAACAGAGCACGAGCTCGGCAGGTACAAAGATCTCCTCATGAAAACAGAAGCCGAGCGCAGTGCCCTGGACGTGAAGCTGAAACACGCCCGCAATCAGGTGGATGTGGAGATCAAACGGAGGCAAAAAGCCGAAATGGACTGTGAGAAGCTAGTGAGTAATTCTTGTGTTACTCGTTCGCTCTCGAGAGTGTGGAGACAGGGTGATTAAACTGCATTGATCAGTGGCAAATAAGGACTGGCACTCATGGGAAGAAAAAAAGCAAGGAATTGGCTCGGCTCCTCGGAGCAGCATTCTGCTTTGATCTGGGAAAGGAGACTGGCTGCTGGAGGAGCTGAGCTGCCATTACCTGTCTGAGCTGCCATTACCTGCCTGCAGCCATTAGCAGTCCGTTGACACGAGTTCTTGGAGCTTATCTCTGGTATCTCCAACACTTGGTGGGGTCTTACACTAATTAAACAAAGTTTATCCAGCTGCTGATGTTATCTGTGTTCCCAGGAGAGGCAAATCCAGCTGATTCGGGAGCTGCTCATGTGTGATGCATCCGGCAGCATCCAGCTTAGCGAGGAGCAGAAGTCTGTCCTCGCCATCCTGAACAGGCCACAGGTTTCCGTGGGAGGTTCAGGCAACAAAAGGTAGGGAAATTGCATTTTATCTGAAGTGTCACACATCAATCCAGCTGTCGGCCTCTGTGACACGTTCTGCACCCATGTCAACAGTTTTCCTTTTTATTCCACTTGAAAATACGGCTCTTCTGAGTCAGTGAGATTGTTCTGGAACCATGACTGACTGAAAGCCAAACTGATACAAGCTTCTTGTAATTTTTGTTTTTTAGGCTGTCTACAATAGATGAATCTGGTTCAATTCTGTCAGACATCAGCTTTGACAAGACTGATGACTCACTGGTAATGTAACTCCACGTTCTGAAGTTCTCCTCCCCGGTAAAGCCCGAGGGGAGGGGGTTGATCTCCAGAGACCCTTTGTGTTTAGATTACTGGGGTATTAAATGGGTTGAGCTGATTTGCATTTCCCGTGTGTGTTATTGGTTAAAACTCGATGAAAGCCCTGGCCGGGGGCTGTGTGGTATTTACCATTAACCAGTGCTGTGTATTTCCCCCAGGACTGGGATTCCTCGGTGGTGAAAGCTGTCAGGCTGAAGAGGAGAGAGAAGCGGGTAGGTCATTCAATTGTTCCTGTCACAGTTTCCATTGTTCGCTCTGGCTGCCACAATGCCACCATCTGTCACCTCAGAGCCACCTGTAGTGACCTCTGAGCCACTGAACACAGTCAGACCTCGCATGGATGTGCTGTTGCTGTGGGGATTTGGATTGAAATTTAGGCCTGATGTCACTGTCTACTGAAAATTAATGGAGTTCTGTATATCCTGTGCTGCTACAATCTGGGGTTTGCGAGAAGCCACTCGGAGATTATTAACAGCTCCCAGATTAGGGGAGAATGGTGTAGGAAGTTAATATTTTTCTATTCTGTAAAGTTTGTGGGTTTGTTGGAGTTTTTTGTCCTCCCTTTTTAGCTTGGGTTTCTTTTTTTTCTGAACTGAATTATAAAGCTGGCTAGGAAAATTATTTGAAAGAGCAGCATATTGAGGTTTCCTAATTCCTCCTGGCACCTCCAAGGTTGCCATGAAGAACAGGCACCTCTGAAGGAGTCGTCTGCACACACCACAGATGCATTAAGTGTTCAGTCCTTCTGATTACCCTGCACCAGTATAATGCCAAATTAACAGCGTTCCTGCTTCCTGAACAAGAATGTGTTTTCTCTTTCCAGCGCTCCTCCAGGCAATATGCTGAAGGCCCCCCAGGTCCTCAGAAGAAATCCAGATCCATTAGCAACACAGCAGACCAGGTATGGTGGTCCCAGCTGGGTTTGTGTGCTCTTGGCCACGGTTCCTGCCTGTTTCTCTCTGTTCTGTCTCCATTCCTGTCACCAATGGTGCATTTGTCATTGCAGGGCAATGAATCCATAGTGGCCAAGACCACTCTGATGGTCCCCAACGATGGTGGCCCAATTGAAGCCATTTCTACCATCCAGACTGTGCCTTATCCTCGGAGGAGCCGGAGGAAGAGTGGTAGGTGTCACATCTCTGTCCTGGTCCTGACACAACTACTCAGGCTGGAGGCTACCCTGAAATGTTTGTTATTCCTTCCAGGACCTGGAAGCTACTTCTGGTTTACAATGCCCATGCCCTGGGGGGGCAGAGAATGATTCCAGTCAGACAACCTCTTCCTCTTATGTCTTGCAGGTCCTTTGCAGCCTTGGAACAGCGAGTCCAGCACAGGCAGCAAGCAGATGGAGTCCAAATCGGACACTGATGGCTCCAGCACGCCCCAGCACAACGGGGGAGTGAGGCTGCACGACTTTGTTTCGAAGACGGTGGGTCTAGAGGCAGGAGGAGCTTGGAAAAGCATCTCCTTCCATCTTGAAATGTGTGTGATAAGAGGCTGCTAGTTGTGTCAAGGGAGGTTTAGGTTGGATATTGGCAAAAGGCTCTTCCCCCAGAGGGTGTGGGCACTGGACAGGCTCCCCAGGGAATGGTCACGGCCCCAAGGCTGCCAGAGCTCCAGGAGCGTTTGGACAATGCTCTCAGGCACAGGCTGGGATTGTTGGGGTGTCTGTGCAGGGCCAGGAGCTGGACTGCTCATCCTTGTGGGTCCCTTCCATCTCAGGCTATTCCATGATTCTGTGATCACATCTCAGGTCAATATGAACTGTGCCAGTTACCTGCAAGGATCAGGGAACTGTTAATCAGTTTAATTCCTGCCGAGTTACTGCACTAATCTGTGTGCTCTGGATCATCCTCAGGTTATCAAGCCAGAATCGTGCGTTCCATGTGGAAAGAGAGTCAAGTTTGGGAAGATCTCTCTGAAGTGCAGAGACTGCCGGGTGGTTACTCACCCTGAGTGCCGGGACCGCTGCCCCCTGCCCTGCATCCCAACGCTGACTGGCACTCCGGTCCGGATCGGAGAGGTGGGTCTGTGCCCTGGCCTTGGGACCACCCCAAACGGGCCCACCTTGGCTTGGCACCTGCTCAGCTCTGAGCCTGTCTTCCCCAGCAAAGCTCCTGTTGCTCGGAGCTGCATAATGAGATGCAAATGAGCTTGCTAATGCATCATTCCACAGGCAGGGAGGGGGTGTAGGGGTGTGATGGTAGGAGGGCGTTGAGTGGGGAAGGTGGCAGCTCCGGGCAGGCGATGCAGCGTCGTGCTGATGGATGTGATGTTTCTTCATCGGTCCTGGGAAGAGCAACAATTCTTGTTTCCAAACCATAGATCTTGCTGTGAATTCATGAGAGAGTATTTTCCATGTCTTGGTGACTGAATCTCTCCTTTTTTTTAATTTTTTATTTTCCCTTCTGTCTTTTAGGGCACCTTGATGGATTTTGTCCCTTCTACTCCTCCAATGATCCCTTCCATCATCGTGCACTGTGTTAATGAGATTGAGCAACGAGGGCTGCATGAGGTAAAAAGAAAATGAGGTGTGAAACAGTGCTAATGAAATGGGTTGTGGTGTTAGGGAAGCACATTGTTAACCCAAATATCCCTTATTTATGGTGTGTTTTGTGCTGCTCAGTGGGTGACTGAGGGAGTGCTCAGGTGTGGAGAGAAGGTGGGGGTGGAAGAACATCACTTGACCTCCTCCCCTGAGCAAAGCTTTGTGCCAACAGACAGGCCTTTACCGCATCTCGGGCTGCGACAAGACTGTGAGGGAGCTGAAGGAGAAGTTTCTTAGAGCAAAGAGCATTCCTTCGCTCAGCAAAGTGGACGATATCCACGCCATCTGCGGCCTTCTCAAGGACTTCCTGCGCAGCCTGAAAGAGCCCCTGCTCACTTTCCGGTTAAACAAGACTTTCATGGAAGCTGCAGGTGAGGAATTGCTGTGTGACATCTCCAGCTCTCCTTGGTGCTCTGTGGAGCCCTCGTGCCTGAGTTGTGCACCACCACAGCACAGGAAGCTTCTGGCCTCCTTCCTTCTCAGGTTGTGATGGGAATATTGCAGCTTCTGGCATCACTCTCTTGGGTCTAAATGTTACCTTCTCCCCCCAGAAATCTCAGATGAGGACAACAGCACAGCTGCTATGTACCAGGCGGTCGGAGAACTTCCTCAGGCCAATAGGGACACCTTGGCTTTCCTCATGGTCCACCTGCAGAGGTACTTTCTGATGGACAGGGGGGTTGGAACCAGGTGATCTCAAAGGTCCTTCCCAGCCCAAACCATTCTGTGATCTGAAAGGGGAATGTTACCCCACTGGTGCTTTTTCTATTTGGTTACTGCTTGCAAGCACAAAGTCATCATTCTGGAACAAACTCAGGCTGAGTGTGTGTGGGACAGGGCACTTGTATGGCAAGTGAAGAGGTGAAACTACATTCTTTCTTAATTTCTTTTCATACAGAGTGGCTCAGAGCCCAGACACTAAAATGGACATCTCCAACTTGGCCAAAGTCTTTGGCCCCACAATCGTTGCCCACGCGGTACCAGATCCTGACCCCATGACCCTCCTGCAAGACACCAAGCGCCAGCCCAAGGTAGGTCAGCAGGAATTTGTTTGGGTGAATTTATCTCTTCCAACCCAAACCATTCCATGATTCTGTGGTCAGTGACTCACAGGTGTGTTTGTAGGTCATGGAGCGACTTCTGCTGCTGCCCATGGCCTACTGGAGCCAGCTGATGATGGTGGAGCAGGAGAACATTGACCCGGGGCACGTAATTGAGAACACCAACACTTATTCCACTCCACGGACACCTGAGGTTCAAGGTAACCCTGGCTTCTGCTCTGTTATGAAAAATAACAACCCTCAATCCAATCCAAGCAGCCTGGCAGGCTCTTGGAGCCAGCCGCTCCTCGCTTCATGGAGGAAGAGGGAAAAGCAAAGTGTGCCAGGAAACGCCAGATTTGTCTAGTGGTTCTGACAGATGCCAGGGAATGTCTGATGTTCCCTGCATGGCAGTGAAAGCTTCAGCTGTCCCCACACGTTGCTGCTCTCTTGGCAGTGAGCATTCTGGGACCCCTCACCACCCCGGAGCAGCAGCAGCTCTCCAAGACGCCGTCGTCCAGCTCCCTGTCCCAGAGGGTTCGCTCCACCTTCAGCAAGACCACCCCCAAGTGAGTGCCCGTGGGTGCTGTCGTGGAATGTTGGAATGACTGCAGGGGATTTGGGTGGTCAAGGAGTGCTAAAATTAGACTTTTGGGGGCAGCTTGCACTCAACCCTCCCTTAATGTGTGCTGTGGGAGCAGCAGCAGCTGCCTGATGAATAACAAACATCATCTTATGGTGGGGAGAGGAACATTGGTGAAATTTGGGTGAATGCTCCCTGGGAAAGGGAGAGTGTTGTACCTCTGTGTCCCAGATTCCAAACTGATATTTTTGTGTTTCTCTTGAATTAGATTTGGGAGCAAAAGCAAGTCCACAACCCAGCTTGGGCATCAGGGTAACTTCTTTGCCTCTCCTATGCTGAAGTGAAGACCTGGGAGTTGGTCTTGTCCTGGCATTTGCACACCAATGCTCACAAGTACAAGAAACACAGGTTGTCTCTTATATTAAATGATGTTTTGCCTTTTATCTTTCAGCTTAACGGAGACTTTTAATGGGATTTTATAGTGCAATTTATTTTTATTATCTAATGCTGTGCTGAATGTAGTATTGGTGAAGGCAGTAACGATCAGGATTTGTTCAGTGTTAATCATTAAAAAAACTCTAGAGAATGATGTTTTCACTAACATCTGTTTTTTCTCCCTGTGAGTAGAGCAGTCACAAAATGAGTGTCGGTTGGTTGGGGGTTTTAGGGCTCTGTAGGATGTTCTGGACACCGCAGTGTCTGAACTTTGTCAGAATCTGTTCTTTCCATCGGTGCAGTCTGTAAGTCCCACCTGGCTGGTGGTGCAGCTGGAATCCTGAGGATGGCACTGTTGGATTGGGCTGGTGGGCAAAAACCTCTCTTCAATTAATTTCCTGAGGGACTGCGGCTCCTCTCATTTCCCGATACTGTCTTTGCAAGAGGTGAATTCTGTCGAGGGCAGGGCTGATGCAAAGCCAAAGTGTTCCTGGGTAGCCTGAAGGAATTCTTGCTGCTCAGGCTGGTGTGGGGAAGGAGGGTGGTTTGGTGGGGTGGGAGTCCTGCTCTCCCAGGGTCTGGGACCTTGCCCAGCGCTGTGTGAAGACACCTGTGGAACACACGCAAGTTTATGAAATGGCTGTTTTTATTGAGCTCTGGAAAGCTGTCCTGGCTGTGCAGTTAAGTAAATCCTGATGTTCTACATGACCCCGAATTTGTGTGTTCTCTGGCTCATGATTTTATCTCGTGCTGTGTAGTTTTCACCCAGGTGTCACCGGAGGGTGAGGGGCTGCTCTCTGAGGAGCTCCTGCCCCGAGGACTGATCCCAGCCAGCTGTGCTGCTTGGGGCAGGATCCTGCCCTGGCTCCAGGGGGGAAGAACAACAGCTTTGGTCCTCACCACTGTCAGGAGGTGAAACAGCCTGGGGTGGGTGTGGTGGCCTGGGGTCTTTCTCTTCCCCCTTGATTGTGGGGTGGGGGTGAAGTTTTCTCCTGCCACGTTTGTGCCTGGTGCTGACCCACTGCTGGACCCTGACCCTGGGGATCTCAGACACACCAGATGGGCGTGAGGAGGGCACTAAGGTGTGTTCTCTTTACCCAAATCCTGTTTCTGGGCGCACACGTGCTCCTTTCCTGGAGCATCTTCTCCCAAACTCAATCCTTGCCTGTTCCTCGTTGGAGCAGAAACCAGGTCAGTGGGACCTGCTGAGGGACATCTGCCCTGGTCCCTCTGTGGGGACAGGTAGGGTTTGGGGACACCCAGGATGTCACCCCGCTCGTGTAGTGCTGGGCACAGACGTGGCCCTGGCAGTGCTTGGGGACATGGCTGGGGACAGGGGGGGTGCCCACCTGTGCCTGCAGGGAAGGGCACAAGGACAGAGGAAGGGCCGAGGGGGATGGGGAATGAGGACAGGGTGGATCTTTGGCATTCCCTGCTCTGGTTGCTTCAGGCTGCAAGAAGACACCGACAGGGTGAAATCACACAGAGAAATATTTATTCATCAAAGAATATTAAAAGCCTCACTTTGGCCCCAGAAACAGGGATGAAAATGTCATTCCTGGTGGGAGCCAGTAGCAGAAAGCTGGTTTGTGTCCAAGCAGGGGCAGGCATGCGTGTGCTTCTGAGGATTAGTGCAGATAAAATCACTCCTGTGGGCTCCTTAATCAGTGGCGTTCAATGCATTTGGACAGGCCAGTGACCATCTGGGTCCTGCACAGGACTTCACCCTCATGATTCCTCTGTGATCTTACGGAGGAATCCACCTCCTGATTTGTTGCAAATGATAGAATTCTTATAATTAACGAGCTGATTTCTCACACTGCCCTAATCAGCATTCGGTTCTGATCAACAGCATCTCCAAGGGAGAGACACCTGCAGAGGATTGTGCTCAGACCCCGTAAAACAAATTCTTCACTCTTGTTCTCATTCCCTCTGGGAGAAGCAGGACACAGCAACGTGTGCAAGGTCTGGGCACTCGGTTCCCTGCGGGTGAGCCTGGATTTGATGTCTGAGCAATGGGATGATGTGAGGAGCTGACAAACCATCGTGCCCACGGTAGGGATGTGCAGACACAGCCCTTTTGGCCTCCTAGCCTTGGGATAAGTCACACCCTCCTCTCTGCAGGCAGGGGCTCTCCTCATCGTCTAAAGTGAGTGCAGCAAGCTCCCCAGCCAGCTGCCGTTCAGCGTTGTCCAGGAAGTGGTAGATGGCATTAGCAGTGTCGGTGTCACCTTTGCACTGGCAGATGTGAGCCATCTTCCTCAGTCTGCGCTCACACTCCCTGCCCAGGTCTGTCTGCACACAAATGCTGTAACCCTCCATGAACTTGGCTCTTGCCTTTTCCGGGCACTGTTTCCGGTAGAGGAAGAACTTTCCCCAGGCAAGATTCAGGGCTTGGCGGCATTTGAGGCTCAGGGTGTCGATTTTCTCCTGCAGCTCCCTGAGGATCTTTTCTTCCTGTACCGGGTCTCTTGAGCCGTAGAACTCTGCCAACTGCAGCTTGCTATTTGTCAGGTCAAGGTCTGGATGTTTCTGATGAATTTGCTGGAGGTCCTTGATGGCTGCATCCAGTATCCTCTCCTTCTCTGCTCCCTCTGCATCAAGCCACTGTTTCTTGTAGCACTTGGCCAAGGCCTGGTAGAGAAGGTGGTAACCTGGGTCCTGCTGCAGGGCTCGCTGGAGGATCTTAAACGCTTCCTCTGTCGACCGTGGTATCCAGAAAGAAACTGCTAATTTGAGGACCTCAGGGTCCGAGCTTTTCTCTGCACAGTCTTTGACCAAATCAATTGATTTTTCCCTGTCTTTTTGTTCAAGTAGCATGGCCAAATATATTTTGGCTCTGTAGTTATTTGGCTGCTCGTGGACAATTCTTTCCAACTGGATTATGGCTTCACTTGCACTATCAGGGTCCCTGGAGCAATTCCAGGAGGAATAAAGAGCCATACCAAGCCCAGTACGGAAAGATTTGTTCTCCGGCTCGAGCATCAAGGCCATGTTGAAGCACTCTCTTGCCCTCTCCCCGTTCTGGGCTCTGATAGCCAGGAGGGTCCAACCTTTCTGGGCCTGGATGTGCTGCAGGATCAGCCGTGCATCCCAAGGAGTCGGGCAGAGCTGCTGAATTCGTTCCAGGCATTTCTCAGCCTCCTGATAGGAGGCCTGAAGGTAGTGAATCCAAGCGTAATTGCCGTAGATGATCACCGAGCCGGCGGTCGACGCCGGCTGCTCCTCTTTGCCGTTGTGCTCCTCAGCAGCTCTGAGGCTTCGCAGAGCTTCCTTGCTCTGGTTCTCCTGCTGCTGCAGGAAGGCCTGGAGCCCCAGGAGGGCCACCTGGTTCTGCTCCACCGTGTGCTTGATGTCGACAGCCAACTTCTGCAGGAGGTGCAGAGAAGTGAAGGATTCGATTCCTAACTCCCAGGTGAAGTGACACTGAAGGGCGTCCAACTTCTTCTTCAGTTGCTCTTTGCTGCAAAGAGGAAATGGTGAGTTATGGAAAGGTGGGAGAGCAGAAAGAGGAAGGAGAGGTGGACATGCTCAACATTTCCCTTGCACTCAGGCTACTGAAGAACCTCCAAATCTTTGTTCTCATCAGCTCATTTTCAGGGAGCTCCCTGTGAGCCTTCCCTTTGGAGAGCAGCAAACCAGGAATGGAGTCACCTGTGCCTGGAGCCAGGGCTGCTCTCCTACCTAAGACAGGCCCTGGGATGGACTGCAAAAAGGGCGAGGAGAGTCTAATGGCTAATTTATTAATTAGACAACCACATGGTGAAAGCCGCTTGGCCTTCTCTGGGGAGGAGGCAGGGGTTGTGTGAAGAAATGGCTCAACAAGGAGTCCAACAAGGCCATGAAGACGTTGGACTGGAGTTATCTCTTCCATGAGGAAAGGCTGAGAGAGCTGAGACTCTTCAGCCTGGAGAAGAGAAGGCTCGGAGGGATCTTGGAGCTGTAGAAACACCTGAGGGGAAGGTGCAAAGAAATGCCAAGTTTTTTTAAAATGATGACCCGTGCCAGGGCAAGAAGGGTACAAACAAGCTCAGGAAGCTCCATCTGGACATCAGAAAACTCAACTGAGAAGAAGAGAGGGCTTGCACAGCTTTCCTGGAGAGGTTGTGGAGTCTCCATCCTCAGAGATGTCTGGATGGGGTTGGGGTGGCCCTGCTTGAGCAGACCTTGGGACAAGGTGACCTTCAGAGGACCTTTCCAGCCTTAAGCACGGTGAGATTCTGAGCCTTGTCCCCCCACACCCTGTCCCTGTGACAAGAACGGATGTTGTGCACTCACCTCATCTTTGCTGTGGCCATCGTGTCACCGTCGAGGGACAATGGCTTGGCTGCACCTCTCCCACACCGCAGCAGGTCCTGGGCAGGACAGCCTGAGGCATATGCACTGAGCCTTAAATAGGGAAACTCTCCTGGGTGGAGCCTAGGATGAAACTGTCTAGGACGAAACGAAACTGAAAGGTAAGAGCTTAAACCAGAAAAGAAAGTATCTTCTTCCTCTCTTGAAGTCACCACCTTCCCTTCAGAAAATGGCACTGGGTCTGGATAGACAAGAGAGGGAAGCCTGTGGTCAGAGCAGTAGGGTCTGAGCTCCCCCCTGGAGACTTTTCCCAGCTGAAAAGGACTTTGGGGTTACAGATTTTAGGAAGAATCTGGTGAAAGGTGATGGAGGATCGATTGCAGGATGGGAATGGGGCATCACCGTTATCAGTGACTCCGTGTGGCTCTGCAGGACTTTGTCCCCAGGGCTCGTCTCTGATCCACCCTGGCAGTTTTGCTGGAGTTTCTTATTGCCTGTAATAGAAACTGCCCAGCAAAACAGGGGCAGTGGCTGCATTTTCAGAGATTTGTGTGAGGTGCAGTGCTGTAATTTTTGGGGTAAATCCCAAACCCTTCCTAAAGGTGCAGGTGCTGACAGAGCACAGGGTGCTGAGCTCGGGATGGCCCCAGGGGCGTTAGAAACTCCCCAGGGATCCACTGCTGACCATCGAGGTTCTGGCAGGTGACAGAAACCAGTGGAAGTGACAGAAAAAACAGAGGTAAAATGCAGGACACGTTGTGTATCTGGGTGTAATGTGGGATTGCAGCCCCGGGAAAGAAAGATTCCAGCAGAGAGAGTAGTAGAAAACACATTTTTTAAAAGTACCCTCAGGTAGCCTCTAAACAGAGAAGGAAGAAACCACCAGCCTTCGAATCATATTCCTCCCAGCAAAGAAGAAAAAACCTATCACTATTTCCCCCTCAGGATGCTGATGAGTCACTGCAGCAGAGCAAAGGAAGGAGGAGAATTTACTGCTGGAGGAGCAGAGTGGATGCTTTTATCCTCCGTGTTTATTTTTCTCTATTACTGACAACCTTTAATAGAAAATGAGTAATTTGGCTGTAGCGTTCGCACTGCTGGGTGAACAATGAGTGATTGCTCTGTCTTGATTAGGCTGAAGCGTTAATTAGACAACCAATAACATCTAATTCTTGAATCCTCCCATCATCAGTTTCTTCTTTCAGCATCTC
Organism: Acanthiza pusilla; assembly: GCA_036630365.1. Classification (NCBI taxonomy): domain Eukaryota; kingdom Metazoa; phylum Chordata; class Aves; order Passeriformes; family Acanthizidae; genus Acanthiza; species Acanthiza pusilla. The sequence goes on along the minus strand of JAXCHO010000119.1, from coordinate 1,146,532 downwards.
TGTGCAGAAAGATGCTGCTTTTCTCCTGCCTGCGGTGGCCAGGATGGGGCTGTGTGATTTGGGTGCTGGGCGGATGTTTTGGGCTGGGGCAGAACTGGCAAGGATGGAGGAGAAATTTCACTGCTCAGATCCCTCTGGCCTTGACAACAGTTCTTGGCCACTTCTGCTAATATTAGGGCTGGTTTGAGGATGATTACAGCTCTGTGCAACAGCTATTAATATCGTACAAAGCTTGGATGGAAGTCAAAAATAACAGCAAATGAGAAAACTACCAACCAGCAGCCAAACAGGAAGTGCAGGCAAGGCTTGGTGTTGTGAAAGATAAATGGTGGGAAGGAAAAGCAAAAGAGCTGCAATGAGATGCAGAGGGGAAAAAAAATACAAATATTTTTGTTGGTGGTTTGAAAACAGTCCTTGGCTTCAAAATGTTCCGTTACATCAAATGGCGCTGATCGAATTCTGAGCTGATTGAGAGGAAATCCTGGTTTATTTGCCCAGAAAACACCTGTTTGTTATGGAGTCGCTTTGGCTGATTCTGGGCCACAACCAAGGGGCTCTGAACCACCAGAGTGAGATGTGACACAGAGTAGGAAAAACAGAACCTGGAAATGCTGCTGTGGAAACGCTGCCTCCAGGGCTGCAAGCTTCAAGAAGCTTTATCTGAGTAGCAAAGGCCAGAACTAAAAATACTTCGAGGTGCGGCCGCAGAATTTCCCTGACAAAGTTCAAGCCCTGGCTGAACATCTGAATTCTTTCCCTGTTAATTGTCTGGAACTTCCTTGTTGGCATTCGAGCACAGGTGAGGTTTCTGTGAGTAAGAAGGCAAGCAATAAAAAGGTGTTTTCGGTTTATGTCACGGTTTCTATTGCACTTTTCAGCTCCCGTTGGCTCTGCTGTGCTCACGGCTCCGGGGACAGCTCTGCAGGTTGGTGTACCAACCTCTCCAGGGAAGAAAAGGTAGCAAAAGCAGATTTTAACCTCTTTATTGATACCCAGAGGTGTTTGATTCACAGCTTTGATCGCTGTACGAACCCCTGGCCCAAAGCCCACGGTCTCTGGAAACTTGAGGAGAGAATCCTTTGCTCTAAAGGTGGTGAGGCCCTGGCAGAGGTCACCCAGAGCAGCTGTGGCTGTCCCTGGATCCCTGGAAGTGTCCAGGCCATGCTGGACAGGGCTTGGAGCAGCCTGGGCTGGTGGAAGTTCAGATGGTGGAACCACAGCAGCGATGATTTTTTATGACCCTCCTGAAGGTAACAATTCTACAACCTCAGTGTTCTCGATGAGACCGAAACAGGTAATATTTCTCCTAAAAAAGGCCTTCCATACTCCAGAGATGCCAATTTTCCCCTCCTGTCTGTTTCCTGACACTCAGTCCCGAGCACAGGCGCTGCTGCAGGACTCTGTGCCAGCAGATGGCAGAGACTTTCCACAGATGACACCCTGGGCTGTTCTCTGCTCAGCCTGGGAACAAGAGCGATGCTTTTGCACCACTTTTAGATTCCTGCCTCGCAGCTGGGTTATTCTTTAACAATATTCCAAGCCCCGCCCCTTTATTTGGATGAAAATATCTATATTTGGTGGTTTTTCCCTGGGTGAAAACAGAGCAGGGCCTTAGAGAGCCTGGGGATGGTGTTCATCCTTCTCACAGCTGAGCTGAGCAGGGTCCAAGTGAAGGCCTGGGTGGCATTTAAAATTTAAAAAAAAAGAATTAAAATTTCAAAAAAAAATTTTTTTTAAATTAAAATTTTTTAAAAAGTAATTTAAAAAAAGTATTATATATACAGAAATGGTGAAACCACCGTCGCTGCCGCAGCACAATCTTTGCCCTCCTTGTTTCCATCACTTTGAATCTGCAGCAGAGCCCAACCTCTGCGTGCACCTCGGCTCTTCCTCACCCACCTGAGAATTGGGAATTGGAGCCACAGATTCCTCCAGGTGGAGGTGGCCTGGACTCTCTGCTGTGCTCATCCCTGAGCATCAGGGCACACCTGACCCCCCGAGCCCGGATTTTTTGCCATGGGGTGACACAGGGAGCTCTGGCAGGGAACTTCTGGGTCCCCTCAAGTGGACTGGGGATGCTTGTGGAACTCCCCTGAGCCCTGCAGCGAGGGCTGGGCAGCTGCTCGAGCAGAAATTGAGCTGCTGTGCATTTCAAAACTTTTGTCTGAAGCACCTTTCTCTCCCGAATTAATCCCCCTCCAAAAAATGAGGCTTTGCCTGTGTGTTTACAGCTCGGTGAGGTCACCGCAGAGGCTCGATCGACACGAGAGAAACAATTCCAGGGAGCAGGGAGATGATAGCGAGGGCTTCGGTTAACTATCCTGAGCCCCAGCCCTGGCTCCTCACCATCCCCAGGCACCGAGGGCGAGGCTGGAGGCGATGGAAGACACCCAGATACCAACGGCCTGCCCCGGGGAGCGCCGCTTATCTCGGGCAGCAAAGCCTCGGCGCTATCAGCGCCCCAGGGACACTCAACTGTCTCCCAACTGCTCTGATGGGACGATAAATTTGGAGGATTCGCTGCTCGGAGAAGACCCAGAGCACCGGGGGGAAAAGCAGCAAGGCCCTGGAGAGGTTGGGATGGTGAGAGCTCTTAACTCTCACTTTTGATCCATTCCTGCCCCGGGAGGGGATGGAGCTTTCATCCCACCTGAGGCTGAGCGGTGCAGGCAGCAAAAATTCAAGAAACTTGAAAAGAAAGTTCAAGAAAAGGCAGTGAAAATTCAGGAGGAATTTCTTCATGGAAAGGGTGGTCAGGTATTGGAAAGGGCTGTCCCCCAGAGGTGTCCAGGGTGAAATTGGGTGTGGCACTCGGAGCTCTGGTGTGGTGACAAGGTTGGGATTGGTCACAGGTTGGGCTCAGAGGAATTTTCCAGCCTGAATAATTCCAGGATTCAGTGTGAAACGCTGGAATTGGCTCCTGCTGGTCCATCCAACGTGTGTGCTTTGAGCAGTGCCCGTGCCTGAATTCAGACATGAATGGCTGAGAATGGCATTGCTTTCCCCAGGAATGACCGATGAGGAGCTGACCAGAGCCCCAGGACAGGACACGAGAGCATCTGTGGGATTTTCAGTGTCGTCAGCTAAAGGAAGGCAGAGCACGAGGGAAAATCAGATCCTCACATTCCAGCTGCTGGCCCAAAGGCACGTGGCCCTGATACCGTGGTACAAAAGCAATGAAAAATTGTGGTGTTCAGATTTTGATAAGATTGCAGCAGCAGTGGTTCTGAGCGGTAATTAACGGAGGAGTTTCTGTATGGGGAAGGAGCTGGGGGATCTCAGTCGTTCTCCAGACAAGGAGCTGACGGAGGGTAATGCCAAGAAGGCTGAAATGTGTCAAAGCTTCAAAGTTTGATGGATCGGATGAGGATTATAATTGACGGGGCGGTGACGAGGAGAGAAATCTCAAAATAGCGAGGAAAAAGCAGAGTGGAGATGAATTAGAATTCATTGTACCCTTCCAGGTGATTTGGGCAGGATTAAATTCACTCAGCAGGTGTGAGAAAGCCGAGAAGGGAACTTTTGCTAACCCAGAGAGGATGGAAAACAGCCAAGGAAAATGCCAGAGTTTTCTCTAAAACAGAGGCTGAGGATCCAGAGAGAATTATGTGGTGTTGGGATCTGGGAGAAGAGAGGAACAAGCACTCGAATGTGTTGTTTGTCAGCACCAAAGAGAATGAGAAACTGCGACAGTAATTGGGCGAGATCCAACCATCCCAAGCAAAGATAATTCCGCTAATTTACATCTACAGTGATGTTCTGAGTGCCGTGCTCCCAGAAGAGGCTGTAAATACATAAAATTTTATGGCTTTTGATACTGTTCCACACGGCCCATGAGAAAGCTGAAGAAACGCTTTGGATAAAATCGCTCCAGAGCGAATCCAAGACTGCGAAAAGCCCTACAGAGAGGAGAATTGTCAGTGGTTTCCTTGCAGAGAAGTACAGTGTGTTTTTGGGAGGTTAAAGAGTTGGATCAGGAATGGTGACACAGGTCCTGGACTGGGCACGAGAATATTTCCTTCTCACCTCTATCGATGGAGGCTTCTATAGATAATTTGGAAAGTAATTTTAATCGCCATGAAGGAAATAATTGCTCTCCCATCCAGGGATGGAGCCTGGGCATTTCTGCAGACAGATCCTGAAAAATCCCTGCTCCCTCAGACGCTGTGTTTCTCTTGGGCCGCTGCTCTCTGAAATGGCAGCGCTCCCTCCTCAGAAGGATTTTATCCTTTGCCAAAGTCCCAAACAAGAGATTACACGATGAGATTTCCTGTCAAGCAGGACTGGCTTTGAGGACCCACTGAACCCCTCGGCCTCGAAGGCTGAAGTTTGTTTTCTCGAGCTTGAGCTTGGCACCAGCCCAGCAAAAAATCTTTGTGTCCTAACTTTTATCTAAACACGCGCACAAAGAAGGGGGGGAATAAAAACACGCGGCGTCTTCTAGAAAGAGAAAACAAACTCTGTCTCTCCCTAATTCTGAGTTTTCCTCCATCAGCTTTCAGGAAACGACGCGACAGAGGTGAGTTGTTTTATAAAAATGGTAATTTCCCCCCGGGGAGGTGACAGCTCTCTGCCATATCGAGGGGAGCTGGAGGTGGCCATTTCTCACCCAGGCACATCTAACAGCCTCATCCTTTCTCTTCTCGTGGCTTTTTTTCCTCTTTTTCAGCTCAGAGCACCTGAAGCCCTGAGAAAGCTGCCGGAGCCTTCCTGAGTGGTTTATTTTTAGCATCAAGAGCTCGCTCCAGGCCCTGGGGAATGCCGTGAGTGGTGTAGAAACACTCCAAAATCCCAAACCCCCCCCTTTTTAAGTGAGCTCTTAAACCTGCACAGACTTTCTAGCAGCTTAATCCAGTCCTTGTGATCGTATTTCATCCGAGGGGGATTTTATTTGATGTTTCAGCCTCAAGATGTTCCTCCCCACGTAAATGTTTATCGAGTGCCTCTCTCTGAAGCACCGAAATCCCAAAACCTCTTGCCCCGAGGGTCTCGGATGGCTTTTGACCCCTGGAAGGAGAGCCCCTGATGGTTTTTGCAGGGAGCAGGAGGCTCTGCTGAGCAGGCAGGAGGCATTTCACCGTTTCATCCGGAGCTGGAACACATCAGCCAAGCAGAATTTCCTTTGAGCCGCAGATAAGCAGATCCTGGTGATAGGGAGGCCCTGCTCGAGCAGCTCCCGGCTCGGAGAAGGAAATGTTTAATGTTGTGGACATAGGAGATGAAGAGAAAAACAACACTCAGAGATTCCCTGAGCAGCCACGGAGCAAAACCTGCACAATTCGGGGAGAATTCCTCAGGAATCGGCAAGAAAGTTGTGCAGGAAGCCTCGACTGGCCGTGGAGAAAGTGGATAACGTATTGAAAAATCAAGTTGTCTTTGCGAATGATCAGATTACAGAAGCAAATCCCTGGAAAAAAAAAATTAAAAAAAATAAAAAAAAAATTAAAAAACCAATTCCAGGCTCTTCGCTGCGCGGCTCGCTCGGTGCTGAGATGTAAAACACGTCAGGGCACAGCATCGCTTCTTAGAAATCACAGCTCTTCTCAGCATCAGCAGAATTAAAAAATATAATAATTTCCACTTCCAGAGAGCAGTGGCACCCGGCGCTGCCCGAATGTTATCGGAAAGATGGAGCAGGATAAGGACGTGGTGGTCAAACCCAGCAGGAGATGCTTCAGATTGGTTCTTGAAAGGAAATCTTAGAAAAATCGATAACAAATCGAGCCCAGCAATAACAAAGCAAGGATTTTTGGAAAATTATTCCCTAATTTCAGGCACATCTGTCTGTGCTCCAGTGACGAGAGCTAATGGAGAGCAGAGAAATGTGGGCAAAAATTACAGCATTGGAGGGGAAAAATGCTATCCAAGGACTCCCTCCTGATTTCCAGGGACACGGGAGAGACTGAATGTGAAAACCCCTCATTTTGGTGGGAAAAACCCTCATTTTGGTGGGAAAAACCCTCGTTTTGGGGCCACCTGCCTGAGTGGCTGGGCAGAATATCCAAGAACAGACTTGGAACAAGAGAGAGAACAGGACAAGGATGTGCTTCAGGGACCTTGGATGGCAGGTGATGGTGGTGGCACCTGGTGGCATGGGAGCTCCTCAGCCTGACTGGGTCCTGCTCGGCCCGGAGGGTCCCCAGTAACAGAGGTGACAGAGGGGACAGAGGGACACCCACGCCTCCATCCCCTGGTGACAGAGGGGACAGAGGTGACACCTCCATCCAGGAAAGGTGTTCCAGGAGATGCTCTGCCCACACCTCCCAGGAGCTGCCTCCAGATGGTGCTCCAGCCAATTTTCTGGGATTTGAAAGGATTTGATTGTCCTGCAGATGATTTTTCTGGGCAGGTCTTTGCTTGATAGCAACGCAGGAGGGTGGACTGTGCTCAGCCCTCGCAGGGAGCCTTCGGCCACCTCTGCCAGGCTCTTCCTCACCATGAGTGACTCTTCATTCGAGGGAGCCCCCAAGGTCTGCGGGAAGGAGTAAAAAAAAAATTCCCCTAGGAAAGGAGAACCATGGACCCATAACCTTGACCGTTCTGGGTAGGAAAGGTTTATTTGTCCAGTTTGCTTTATAAATAACCCAGAAAGAGCTTTGTTTTCGTGCTCTCAGAGTGTGGAGGAACCTCATCCAAGTCTCGCTCCAGACCCTGGGAGTCCTGGCCAGCGAGAGCAGCCCTGGGTGTTTATTTAATGACTCAGAGCATGCAGAACCTCGGCAAGATAAGGCCGAGGAGTGGGGATGGTGACGCTGTGGGGACAGCTCTGAGGACCTTCCTGCTCCTCCTGGCCCTGGGATCTCACCAGCACCTGAGCCTGGTTTGGTTGGACAGGAGACGTCACAGAGCCTGGTGGTGAGCAGCCCCTGAGCCTCGAGCCCCTGCCAGCCTCAGCCACAGAGAACTCTGCAAAGTGAGTGGAAAAAAGGCTGGGGGTGAACAGAAATCCCCTGCTCAGCACTTCGGGGATGTTTCTCCTGTCGCAGACAGCTCTTCCCCAGGCGGCTTTGCCTCCCCTCAGCCTCAGTGCAGAGCGCTCCAGCAAATCTGTAAAACTGGATACTTCCCTCGCCCAGCCCACTCTTCCTTCGGCCCTTATCTGCCCTTACCTGTCTCCACTAGGTCGCTTTAAAAGTCCCAGACACTTCCTTCCTTTGTTTGTCTTGGCCTGAAAGGGAAATGTCTTGTGTGTCAAAGGTTTAGTGCAAATTCCTGTCCAAGCTCTTTACTACCTCTGGCCTCGGTAAATCAAACTTCTTCTCCCAGCTGGGGATTTGCACAGTGAATCAGATTCTCTCCCCACGTTCTCCCTCTCCTGCCTGCACACAGGATTGAGATGGAGCAGCAGAACAAAGGGTTAAATCCCCACAGGCTGCTGCAAATTTGGGATGGAAAAGAATTTCTGGGTTTCAAATGTGTTTGCAGAACCGGAGCTTCTCAAGGGCTGTGCCACTGCCCCAGCTCTGCTTTCTCGTTAGGAAAATCATCTGGGCTTGGGAGCCCAAAGCAGGACGTGGGGGTCCTGGCTAGAGGTGGGCAGGGGGCACGGCCTCGCTGAGCTCTGCCTGGACTGAGGAGGAACTTCTTCATGGAAAGGGTGGTCAGGAAGGGGCTGCCCTGGGGGGTTTGGAGTCCCCACCCATGCAGGTGTCCTGGGAAGGACTGGACGTGGCACTCGGGGCTCTGGTTTGGGTGACAAGGTGGGGATTTGGCACAGGTTGGACTCGATGACCCTGAAGTGCTTTTCCACCCTCAAGGATTCTGTGACTTCTCCCTCCTTTCCCCAGGGCCCAGGGAGGGAGACTGACACGTCCTGTCACCCTGGAAGAGTGAAAATTGTGGTGAGCCTGAGAGACAGAGCCCACAGAGACAATTCCATTTCCATCCCAGCCCTTTGCCGTGCTCGGCTGAAAAGCAGAGCGAGGAGCAGTCCCCGGGTGTCAGCAGGTGCAGAGCTGAGCGTGGGGCCGATCGAGGGCTGGGCTGGGCTGGGCTGCCACAAGCCAACCACGCCGGCAGCGCTTCGGTTGGGAGCTCCTTCCTCTGCAGATGAGCACCTTGATGTCAGCTCCCTGCGCTCTCCTCGCGCCGTGCGGTCGCCGCACACCTGACTGCGGAGGAGCCGGGGCTGGCAGCTGCCGAAACCGCAGCCCGGGGGAAGCCAGCTCCTGTCCCTGCTCGAAAACAGCCGAGCCGTGCTGCTCTCAGCCCAAACGCGCCAGGCAAACAGGAAGCTACGAGCCAGGGTGCAAGCTCTTGGGTGACACCAGGGATGGAGCACGGCTCCGCATGGGAATGCTTTCCGGGCTGGTGCAGGGGATCACTGGGTGAGGACACAGTCACTGGGCCAGGACACAGTCACTGGGCCAGGACACAGTCACCGGGCCAGGACACAGTCACCGGGCCAGGACACAGTCACCAGGCCAGGACACAGTCACCAGGCCAGGACACAGTCACCGGGCCAGGACACAGTCACCGGGCTAGGACACAGTCACCGGGCCAGGGCACAGTCACTGGGCTAGGACACAGTCACTGGGCCAGGACACAGTCACCGGGCCAGGACATGGGGTCACTGGATCAGGACATGGGGTCACCAGGCTGGTACAGGGGATCACCGGGCCAGGACACGGGATCACAGGGCTGGCACAGGGGATCACCAGGCCAGCACAGGGGTTCATCGGGCTGGCACACGGGTGAACCTGGCCAGCTGATGCACTGGCATTGCCTTCCCTGAGCTCTGCCTCCAGCCGAATCGTTAAACTGCTGCAGCACCTGCCAGAGCAGCGGCTCAGGTGCAGCGCTGCCGCCGGAGCTGCCGTTAGAGCCAGGCAGGAGAGCTGGTGCAGAGCCAAGAGGTTGGTGCCAGCCCTGGCCCTCCTCCCTGCCAGGGCCACTCCACCTGCTGCCAGGCCTTCAGAGTAAGTCACACTCCCTTTCCTCCCCCTCAATCCTTCCACCCCTGAGCTCCTCCAGCAGTGTGGAATAAGTCACAGAATCCCAGAATGGTTTGGGTTGGATGGGACTTCATCTCATTCCGTGTCCCTGCCATGGACAGGGATGCTCCCACCAGCCCGGGGTGCTCCAAGCCCCATCACCTTGCCTGATTTACCTCTCTTTGGCAGCTCCAAAACAAACCACGGTGAGGAAAAGAGCCTCTCCTGCTGCTCCGTGGCTGGAGGGGACAGGAAGGGGACACTGCTCTCAGCAAGGCACCTCCTTTCTGCACCTCTCTTTTCCCACCCTGCTCCTGCCCTGCGCTCCTTTAGCACACAGAATTGTTTCACCACTGCTGTTCTAATTTCCATCACCGAAATTCCCAGAACCAGCCCTGGAGCTCCCCCGGTCCAGCACCTGCCTGTTGGTGACATTCGATCCATCCGTGGCGCTTTGGGTCTGTCACAGAGGCACAGCAGGACACGGTTGATGGCAGAGAGAGAGCCAACAGCCACTTTTGTGGAGTTCCAGCTGAGTCCAGCCTGAGATGCTGCCGGCCCTGGCACTCGCAGGCTGTGCTGGGAGCCAAGAGCCACCACGGGACGCAGGGGGGAATGATGGATTACAAAAGTGGCCGGGAAATTTCTCACACATTTCCTGCAAGTTTTGAAGTCAGGCCTCCCTGTATGACATCTCATCCCTCTCCTCTTCACAGCTGCTTCTCATTTCCCAACCATAGCCTTCCTGTTTTGTTAGCTTTTTATTTTTTTTTAATCATTTTTTGGGAGGGTGGGGGGCTGTGGTGAATAGCTGCACACAATCCTCCCCTGGCCATGCCTGCACCCATCACTATATTTAGCCTCAGACAGGCCAAACAAATGAGCAGGGCTGGGGTTAATAATCATAAAATGGAGTTCAGCTGTCTCTGAACTGTGATTTACTGGGACCGAGGCCAGGCAAGATCTTCCTCACGCCCTCGCTGCAGAGCCGTCCGCAGGGACCAGCCCCTTCAAAAGGGGAGAAATGATTTGGAATGCCTTTTCTCCAGCTGAAACTCAAGATGGGAAATGGTTTGAGCAGATCCGCCGGTGGGTGAGGTCTCCAGGGCGGTGCTGGTGTGATGTGGAGCGACCCTGGGGATGCTGCTGATGCCTCCTCCACCCTCGGAAGCTCAGAGCTGGGAGAGTGGGTGAGTTCAACCTGCCTGTGCTCCCCTCGGGGGCTTGCGGGGGCTGAACAGCTTCCAGAGGGAACATCCCACCGGGAACAGGCTAGGGCTGCTCTCAGTCACTAAGTGCATCCCCGGGGAAGGTCTCTGACCTCAGGGGCATGAGGGGTGCGGCGTTTCACACCAGGTGTCCAAAATGTTCTTGGTGCTTGTCACATGGGGACAGCTGAGCCCTTCCCTGGGCCCAGGGGCACTGAGTCCCCCGGGGGTCGATATCTCTGTTCCTTGAGCAATCCCAGTGTTGGTGTGAAGAACCTGCAGAGCAGAGCTGGGGCTCAGATGGTCCTGAGTGCCAACAGAGGCTGAGCCAGAGCCTGAGCCACGGGCACGAGGCAGGGCTCGCTCCGTGGGGCTCGGGCATTGCAGCTCTGCCCCTCGGGGCACCGAATGCCCTCCCCTGCAGGAGGCCGCAGTGCCACACGTGTGGCATTGCCACTTTCCCCTGACACGGGGCAGCGGCACCTGTGACGCGCTCTCCCCAGTGACCTCCCGGCTCCTCGGGGTATTTTTAGCTGCCGTTTCTCACGGCCATAACTCTTCTCCTCCCGCAGAAACAAACCTGCTCCTTCCCTGCCTTCTATGGAGAGATGTGGCTGCAGGCAGCTCCCCTTCCCTGCCTCGGGCACCGCTGCCCACCCTGCTGCTCCTCCGGCCGCTCAGCTCTGCTTTGTGTCTGAGGGCACCGCTGGCACTCTGCTTCTCCCTCGGCTCTCAGGCGGGGAGGGGATCTCAGGGGCTGTGGGAGCGAAGGCCGGGCTCTGGTGAGCACCTCAGGGCAGGTGGGGTGGGTCTGAGCTGCTCCCAGCAGCACAACCTGGCTCCCTGTGCTCTGAGTGCGAGCCATGAGGTCCTGAGGGAGAGAGAAGCACCAGGGTTTTCAGCAAACTGCTACCCAAAGGTTCTCCAGAATCCATCTGACCCTTTACACTCCTAAACGCCATCTGGGACCTGCTCTGGCCTCGCTGGTGGCAGAAATGGCAGCTGGAGATTCTCCAGGGTGTGAACAGGACCCTGCTCATGGCAGAACGATTTGGGTTGGAAGGGATCTGGAAGCCCAACCACACCTCCCAGGTGAGCTTTCCTGGTCCCTTCACCTTTGAAACACAAAGATTTTAATCTTTCACCCTCTTTCTTCCTCCTGGGAGACTTCGGTCAGTCATCTTAATTAGCCAGGATTGCCTCACTTCCTCAGCTCTGGAAAGGTCTCTTTGTTAAACGGGGCAGTGTCTCTTATCTCCTCCCGGCCTTTGAACTGCTCCGCTTTTGGCAGTTCCTGCCTGTCCTCGCACCTAACATGCAAATGATGCAAAGATCCAACTGGGCAAGAGTTTGTGGCTCATTTAGGGACCTGGCTCAGCCCTGGGGCAGGAGTGACCCCGTCCTGGGCGTGGCTGGTGGCCAAGCTCCCTCCTCAGCACATCTTGCACATGGCCATTACCTTTCCCCTTGGATCTTTCCCTGTGATCTTTCTTTTATATTTTTTTCTTTTTTTTTTTTTTTTCCCCCCTGTTTCAGGATATCAGGTTCTTTTATCTTTTATCGAACAGCGTCATAAAAATCCCATGAACAAGTCCTTTCACCCACGGGACTTCTCCAGGACTGGCATCACATTTAGAGGTGGGAGAAGGATGACCGTGCTCCTTTCCCACTGCCGTTGGCATTAAAGGACAATTAGTGCTTGGGCTGGAAATTGCCAGGACAGGTTGACTGTGACTCTCCAGTCCCGGAGAGGGTTCGGTGCTCTCTGCACAAAGCAGGGCAGCCTGGGGAAGAGGTGGAGCCCATCCCTTCGGAAGGCTCCTGGGAGGCTCCCCTGGCTGCTGGAGGTTTTCCTTCCCTCGGACAGAGGCAAAACCTGAGGCCAGCCCCACGTTCGGCCAAGTGCTGTGGTTGGACGGGGCTTGGGTGAGGCAGGAAGGGCATCACCGCCTCCTCCTGATCTGAACGCTGAAGGTCCTTCAGGAAGGTGGAGGCTGCAGCCTTGGGAAGGTTTTGGGGGTGGGAATTCCAGGTGGAAGGAGCCACCTCCTGGAAGGGCTCAGGCTTGCAAGGACAGTTTCTCCCTCTCTCCTCCTTTCCTTCTTGCACTCATCATCCTCACGAGCTCTTCCAGGTTGTGCTCCCTGAGCAAAGCTCAGGGCTGCAGAACTGCTGTGCTGTGGCCGAAATTCCCATCAGATCCAGGGGACAATGCTGTGTCCCTCCCTCAGCATTTGTGCAGATCCAGAGCAGACACTGCTGGAAAACCCTGCAGACATTGGAAATCCTTGTCTTGGGTGGAAGTTCCCATCTCGGGCCAAACCTAGGACTGCTGTGGTGAGGAAACAGTGCTTTTCTGACCCCTAAATCCCAAAGTTTGTGTCTGGGAAGTTGTGTTTCAGGGCTGAGGTCTGTCCCTGGCTGTGCCAGGAGCACCCTGGGATCTGCAAGGTGTCCCTGCCCATGGCAGGGCTGGAACGACATGAGCTTTAGTGTCCCTTCCACCCCAAACCATTCCGGGATTTTGTGTCTGTACAGTTTGATTTCTCTCTGGCCCTCACTTCCCACCTGCTCTCTCAGCCTGCTCCGTTTCCCTTCCTTTCTCACCAAACAGCACAATTTCCCTTTCCCCCGGGACCGGGAGCGCGGGGTTAATGCCACCGTCATCGAGTGTCACCGCTGCACAACCGCTTAACCCTCTCCGGGATGGGAAAAACAAAAGGAAGGAGAGGAAGAATCGAATTCTGTGCCGGTGACACTTTCTCCCGGCCAACAAACAAAAGTTTTATGAGCTGAACCCTCTGGATGCTGCATTCCAGCTTGGTAACATTTCGGTAACACATTGCAAACGTTTGACTCATAGAAACTTGGACGGCTGGAGCCGGGGGAGGGGGAAGAGCGTCACATTCCCATTCCCGGGCAGGGTTTGGTTGTCGGATTTTTTTTTTTTTAAAGAACTGAAACTTCTCTCTGTTTAATGAAAAAAAAAAAAAAAAAAAGTGTTTGAGCCTGACGACTTCCACCGGCGCTCGCATTGTGTTTGGGAGTGAGGGGCTGGGGGGAGGGCTCCGCTGCCAAGGGAGGGACCCGGGGCAGCTGAACTCGCTTTTCTTCTGCAAGTTTTTTTTCTTTTCTTTTTTTTTTTTTTTTCTCCCTCTGTGTTCCCAGGGCAGGGTTGGCTTTCTAGGTTTGATAAAGCATTTCCTTCCATTGTCATTCTATACGGCCTCTGGGCCCTGCGCTCAGTCCCTCCCCTTTGCCGTCCCCTCTCTTTCTCTCTCTCTCTCTTCCTGAACTTTAGTGAATCTTGAGATATAAAGAAAGCAGCTGCCTCCCTTAAGCACAGCCTGAACAATGAGACCTCCTCTCCAAGGGCTTTAATTCCTCTGGATGCAAGGACAAAGCCAGGGTGAGTAGCCTGCTGGTGGCTCTGCCGGTCCCCCGTTCCCGGTGTCCGCTCCCGCGGCGCCGGCTCCTGTCCCTGTCCCTGTCCCTGTCCCCGGCTCCGGAGGGACCAGCTAGCGCAGGAGCAGATGCTGCGAGTGTAAAACCCCCCAAAACCAGCCCCCACTGCCCGAGGAAGCGCTGGCGCTGTCCCCACGGACGCTGTCCCCACGGACGGTGTCCCCGCGGTGCTGTCCCCATCAAAGTCGTGCTGGAGGAGGTTTTGCCGCCCACCGGTGTCCCTGGATTTGGGTCACCGCAGGCTCCCTGCCGTGGGAGACTGGGCAAAACCTGGCTCTGGGCAAGGTGGGAGGAATCCTGACCTCAAAGGCAAAGAAAAACAAACATGATGCAATCAGGCGTGACTGAGCGGGGCTGCGGGAGGATCTTCCCCGCGGCTTCGGGGCTGAGCGCTCCAGGCGATGCTGAAGTGGAATTTGGGAAGGCGCTGGGTGGGAAACACCGCGTGGTGCGGGTGGTGGGGGTGCAGAAGGAGAGCAGAGGTGCGGCGTGTGCCGCTTGAGCTTTTTTTGGGCTCCGGCTTTGCCGCAGGGATCTGCTTAGATCATCTCAGGCACAAAAAGCAGGAGGTGAAACCCTGGCCACCTCGGCAGCAGCGGTGTGTGTTAGTGCAGGGTGTTTGGGATGGAGCTGCTGCTGGATGAGCATCTCCCCGCTCGGGATGTGCTGTTCTGGTGGATCGAAAGCCCGAGGGGGTGAGCCCCAGGCTGAGCAGATTCCACACAGCCAAACACAGCCCAGATGTTGTTCCCTGGTGCCCCCCACGTCTCCGTGTCCCCCCGCCTTTGAGCTTCTCCTCTCCATCCCGTGCGTCTCCAGCGTGTGCTGTCTGCGATAAAACATGATTCACGGAACCCTGGGCCTCGTAAACGGGGAATGATCAAACAAGGCATAAAAGAAGACTTTTATTGCTCGTTAGGGCTTTACTCAGACCGTCTGGGGCTCTGTCGGTTCAGGTAGCTGTTGGAGCACGGCATGTTCTTTTTTACAAATGTAAAAATTCTCCTGTGTTCTGCAGCACAGAAACTGCTCAAAACACGCCTGGAAGTTCTTTAGGAGATTGTGGAACTCAGGGTTTGTGCAAAGTCACTTAGAGAGCCTGTGCAGTCTGTTGTGGGGAAACTCAGCATAGGCTTGTCTGTGTTTTGAGTTTTTCTCTCCACAAAATCCCATTTCTGGTCTGTTTGGGGTGTTTTCCTTCTGGCCCAGTGCAGCTGTGTCTGTTTGAGTCACTTTCTCTTGATCTCTACTAAATCCAGCAGCTTTGGTCATTCTGTTGTGTCTCTGACCATGGACAAGGAGTTGAGCGATTAAGGTGAGTGTGACAGGTTAAATTAAATCCCATGGGCTAAACTGAAGGAGGTGGATAAAATTGGGCTTTAAAGTAGCAGAATGAGGTGAAATGAGCATTTCCAGGTTTGACATTGAACAGGGGGCTGGAGGAGCCCCCCAAAACTGCTGTGCCTCTGCTGGGATGGGCATTTCTCCAGCAGGAGCTGACTTGTGTTAATGTAAAAGTAGAGGAAACCTTCAGATTTAGCTTTTCAGAGGCAGAATTGCGTTCCCTCGGTTTCCAGGAGGGGATGAGACCTTCACCACCACTGGAAGTCCCCCCAGCTCTGTGCCCTGGTCCCCTCCTGGCAGCCTCCAGGAGCTCATCCGCGCTCCTGGCACTCAC
The DNA here is from genome assembly GCA_036630365.1 of Acanthiza pusilla. Taxonomy (NCBI): domain Eukaryota; kingdom Metazoa; phylum Chordata; class Aves; order Passeriformes; family Acanthizidae; genus Acanthiza; species Acanthiza pusilla. Next base: position 1,131,248 of record JAXCHO010000119.1, on the reverse strand, counting down.
ACAATGAGGAAATGGGCCAGCATTTCCATCTTAGCAATCAACTTTCCAGGGATGTTGCATGGATTTTCCAGCGAGGGGTGGAACAGCACCAGCCACGCTGGGATCCGCCAGGCCAGGCTGAGGTGCTGCAAGGAGGAAGGAGCAGAAAATCTCGAAAAGCCTCAGATGAGAATGTTCAGAGGCTGCTCCTCCAGCGCAGGAGCTCTGGGGTCAAACCACGTCCCGGCGCTTGGGCTCAGGTGCTGTCCCTGCCAGGCTCTCCATTCCTGGGAGCACCCAAAGCCCCACTAGAGGGAACTTCTGGGCACCTTGAAGGACCATGGAGATTTTGTCATTCATTGTCTTGGCTTTAGGTTCCCATGGTGAAGCTGAGCTTGTGGTTGTCACACATGGATGGGACAAAGCGCTCGGAAATGACCACCTGGAATCGGTGGCAAATTGGGGTTGAGGTGATCAGAGGAGTCTGCCCACCCTCATGGTGCACAGCTGCCCAGCTGTGACACCAACAGCTGGATTCAATGGTGTTGGGGACCTTTTCCAACCTCAATGATTCCACATCCCTGGAGTGGCATCACGGCCCGAGGCGGCCGGTGCCTCCTGCTTCCCGCGCAGGAGGGGAAGGGGATGAAGGGCCTTTTCAAGGTTACAAGCCTCTTATTTTTGGATGCGTTTCCCTGCGGCTGGAGCCGACCCAGGCTGGAGCTGTTGAAGTTTTCGGTCCTTTGTTTGTTTAATTGAAGTGCTGTTTGTTTTTGATCACGGGCATGAGATAGGCTCTTCCTCTGCAGGCAGGAAGCAGTGATTTCCTGTTCTGTCCCCGGCCAACTCTCACTGCGCAGGAAACCTCGCTCTGCTGAGTGGTCACTTTTTGTGCAACATTTTTGGAAGGTTTTACGTGGTGTTGTTTTGGTTTTCTTCTTTCATTTTTTTTCCCTTTTTTCCCTTCCCCTCTGAGCGGCGCTGGCGGTGTTGGTCCCTGTGGGAAGGACGTGTGGAGAGCCTGGAGTCAGCACTCAGCAGGTTGGGGCATGCTGTTTGCTGGAAATGGATCCATTTCGCCTCAAACCTTTGGGTTCTGTTGAGGTGCGCCTTTTTTGTTGTGTTTTTTTGGGGATCTCTGTGTCCAGGAAGGGGTGCTTGTCCCAGGTGTGTTTGTCCCAGGTCATTCCAACCATTTCCCTGGTGTCACACGGGGACTCAGGGCAGGAGCAAGGAGTTAAACCAGACCTGGGCCACATCTGCTTGCGTCCTCACTGTGCTGGGAGGACCTTTGGGCAGAACTGGGATTGTTCATCCTGGAGAAGAGAAAGCTCTGGGGTGACCTAACTGTGCCTGCCAGTGCCTGAAGGAGCTGCAGGAAAGATGGAGAGAGACCTGGAGAGTCAGGACAAGGGGGAATGGATTCAAACTGCCAGTGGGCAGGGTTAGATTGGATATTGGAAAGAAATTCCTCCCTGAGAGGATGGGGAGAGCCTGGCACAGGCTGTGGCTGGAGTGTCCAAGGCCAGGCTGGACAGGGCTGGGAGCAGCCTGGGACAGTGGAAGGTGTCCCTGCCATGGCAGGGGTGGCACTGGGTGAGCTTTAAGGTCCCTCCTGCCCACGTGCCCAGGTCAGTCCCACAAACCACCCGAGAGGAGTCGGGGATGGGATCCAGGCTGAGGTTCCACACCTGTGTTGGTGTTTTTGGGGTGGAAAAGAGGTGCTCAGGTTTTCCCTCTGAGTCCCAAGCCTCGGCAGCTCCAGGCACACGAGGACATCAATCCTCAGCGTGTTCATCCTCCCGAGCAATCAATCCCGGCCAGGCTCTGGCTCAGCGCCGTGCCCAGGGCTGGAGCACTGCAGGATCAGATGGCTCCAGCCGCAGGAAGCACGGACAGACAGACGGACACGGCGGCACGAGAGCCGCGGGAGCCGCAGGGCAGCAGATGTGGCCGTGAGCAGAAAGAGCTCCTCTGCCCGAGGTTTTAATTATCTGGCTGCTGTAAAGGGGCTCCCCTGTGGGGAGGGTTTGTAATGGGAAGGAGAAGAGGCTGCGGAACAAAGCAGGGAGGGGGAACAGAGCCACTCACAGCCCCCAAATCCTGAAAATGTCCCTGCACGGAGAGGGGACAGTCAGGAGAGGAGAGGGAGGGTCGGAGGGTTTATCCAGAGTTGTGCAAGAGCAGCTGGCCGGGGCCTTTTGGCTGCAGGAGGATGGAACGGCTGGGGATGCGCAGAGGGAGGGCTGGAGCTGCAGGAGGACGAGCGAGAGGGCAGGACCCTCTCGGCTGCAGCTGCTCCAGCCCCGGAGCAGTCAGACCGCGATTTGTGCTCGGAGCCATCCAAGGAAAACTTTGCTTGGGCTGCTCTGGTGGAGCCCCAGCCCTGAGTGAGTGCATCGCCCACCGCCTCAGCCCTTCTCCTGCCCCGATCCTGGAGAGCTCCGCGCTCCCCAGACCCCAGCCCTGAGTGAGTGCATCCCCCACCGCCTCAGCCCTTCTCCTGCCCCGATCCTGGAGAGCTCCGCGCTCCCCAGACCCCAGCCCTGAGTGAGTGCATCCCCCACCGCCTCAGCCCTTCTCCTGCCCCGATCCTGGAGAGCTCCGCGCTCCCCAGGCCCCTCCGGATCATTGCACGTCGCTGACATCACCGCCGGTTGCCATGGAAAAGCCAGGTTGTCCAAAACACGACCCCTTGGCCCCGTCCCATGTGTGCCAGGAAATGAAGGTTTTATAGCACATCTCTGCGATGGAGCAGAAAGAGCCTGAGCAGGAACCGCAGCCCCGGGATGGGCAGGACCCCCCCGTGCCGGTCTGAGAGTCCCTCGTGGGGAAACAGGGACCTGTTTCTGGGGGTCACAAGGCTGATTTATGAATCCTGAGTTGTTTCTGGTCTCTGGGCTTTCTGCTGTGGGCTGGAACACCCCGAGGAGAGGCAACCTCCTCCTTTAAATTCCTCCCTGGGAGGGTGGGGAGAGCCTGGCACAGGTGCCCAGAGCAGCTCTGGCTGCCCCTGGATCCCTGGCAGTGTCCCAGGCCAGGCTGGACAGGGCTGGGAGCAGCCTGGGACAGTGGAAGGTGTCCCTGCCATGGCAGGGGTGGCACTGGATGAGTTTTAAGGTCCCTTCCAACCCAAGCCATTCTGTAATTCTGCAGACAGGGTTTATAATTTGGGAATGCAGGCCGGATCACCCCGAGGAACAGCCCCAGGAGCCACCTCGGGCTCCAAAGCGGCGCTGGCAGTGCCACCATGCCGTCCCCACGGTGCCAACCGACCCCTTGCCCCGCTGCAGCCTCCCCCCGCTGGCAGTGGGTGTTTTGGGGTTAAAAATAGACTCCAGATTTCGGTTGGTAAAGGCGGAGGCAGGAGCGGGAGCTGTTTATCAGTGCCAGGGTTTCCCCTGAGACGCTGAAATGACTCAGATAAGAGATGGGCACAACGTGCACGTTCCCCACGGCTTGGTGCCGGGGCTGCTGCTCCCTCCCAGACCCTCCAGGGGCTGTCACTGTGTCCTGGGGTGTCCTGGAAGTCACGGTCCCAGGGGATGCTCCACGGAGCTCAGGCTCCTCCCAGATTTTGGTGATTTGCAGCATCCTACCCTCAGCCCCTTCTGGAAACGCTGCTCTCTGAGGTTAATCCATCCTGTCCCAGCTGTAGAACCTTGGAATGGTTTGGGGTGGAAGGACCTTAAAGCTCATCCAGTGCCACCCCTGCCATGGGCAGGGACACTTCACTGTCCCAGGCTGCTCTGAGCCCTGTCCAACCTGGGCTGGAGCTTTCCCATGCCCCGGAGCTCTTTCCCCACAGCAACAACACCTTCAAAAGCAGCAGCTGGGGGCCTCAGAATCAGCCAAACCTCATCTTTCCGAGGGGCACAGGCACTGCTGGGCCTTGAAGGCAGCCTGGCCCAGGAGGAGATGCAGAGCCAGACCCCAGCGTGGGCAGCGTCCCCCAGGCAGCATCCTGAGCATCCCAGGCAGGTAAATGCCCCGGGCAGGGCAGGGCTGTGGGGCTGGGTGCTGCCAGTGAATCCAGGGCACTTTTCCACGGCTGAACCCCCTCTCCTGAGCAGCAGCAGCAGCAGCAGTTTCCTGTTTGACTCACACCTGACACAAGCCGGGGCCTCTCGCGCTCGCTCGAGAGCGACTGAATGGGGCTGTTTACAATTAGAGAACGTGGGATTCCCAGAAAGAGGCTCAGACCGGACGTCCTGAAGCGAAATACCCCGGGCGTCACCGGCTAAAAATAACCGTGGCAGAACAGTCACCAAACAAACAGCGCGGCAAGGCCGGCCCCGGCTCCGGCCGCTCGGACCCCGCGGCACGGCGGGAGTGGCAGCCCAGGGCACCCCAATTCCGGCTTTCCCTGCCGCCCCCCGGGCCTTTTTTTGGCATAATTTGGTGTTTCCCAGGCTGGTGTCTGCCCCTCACAGTGATTTCTCTTGGTTTCTGTCTTGTTCGTGGGGGGGGGGGGGAGTAAGGCAAGGGTTAAAATGTGAATAATCCGAATTTCAGCCAGAAATGGATGAAACTGGTGGGAATCGGCTGAGCTCAGTGATGGGCTGGGGGGGATGGGAAGTGAGGCAGGAGCTGCTCAAGGACAGGGACTTTGCTAGGCAGCTCTGGGCCTGGAGCTGGTGTCCAGTGGCCAGGGGGACACGTGTGGTCACAGCCAGCGCCAGGGAGGCTGAACAGGTCAGAGGCTGAAATTTCCCAGGATTTCAGTCAGAGCTGAGGAAGGGGAAGGTGCTGAAGATAGAGAATCATAGAACCACAGCACAGTTTGGATTGTAGGGACCTTAAAACTCATTTAGTGCCACCCCATGCCATGGGCAGGGACACTTCCACTGTCCTAGGCTGCTCCAAGCCCTGTCCAGCCTGGCCTGGGACACTGCCAGGGATCCAGGGGCAGCCACAGCTTCTCTGGGCACCTGTGCCAGGCTCGCCCCACCCTCATAGGGAGGAATTTCTTCCCAATATCAAACCTAGATTTCCCCTGTTTCAGTTTGGTCCTTGGTGCAGGGCTCAGGGAGGGCCTGACCTCAGCCTGAGCCAGGCGTGTCCGAGGTGTCCCAAACTGTCACTGGCTGCCTTTGTGCCTCCCCCGATTCTCCTGGGCTGGAGGAAGGGACAGCGAGACAGACCAGAGCAAAAGGGCACAGAAAGGATCCTGCAGCCCAGCGAGCCCTTCCCAGCAGAGATTTCGGAAGGCAGGAGCTCCCGTTGAAGGTACTTATGCAATAGGTTGTTGCCAGAGGAAGTTTCTCTTTAACCCCAGGCAGTTGGCGGTTGATTTATGTCCTGCAGTTTTGAATTTTCTGAGTTGCAGCGGTGTTGCATAAGAAGATAATTTGACCCCACGTTTCTTAAAACCTTCTTTCCGTTGGGGAATGTCTCTTTTGTCTCACGTACCTGGCGCCTTGGGGGTGCAAAGTGCAGGACAATCACACGGCTCAGGTCGTCTTACCTATGAGACTGAACCCCTGAGTTTCCTCAGAGGATTTTGGTCCTCCTTCACGCGGAGCCTGGACACTTTTTTGTGAGTTTTATCCCCAGAATAGCAGAGGCTCCATCGCTGCTTGTGCCTTTAATTTCTGCTGCTCTCTCCACGGCCCAGGTCACAGCCTGGCTTTTGCTCTTTAGCAATAAACGCAACAGTGGGGGATCCTCCCGGAATGGGATGCAGGGATGGACTGCTGGGGACAATTTGGCTCTGCCTCAGCTCTTTTAGAGATGGACTTGATGGCCCTGGGAGCACTTCCAGAGCAGGTCCTTCCTAGGGAAGAGCTGTCCCTGAGTGGGAGTCAATTCACTTCGTGGCAGGGGAGGCAGACGAGTCCTGTGCCTTGTGACAGCTTCCCCTGGGCTCTCTCCTGATTTGCTGTTTGCCTTTAACCTAAAATGAAAGTTATTTAGACTGAAAGCTCACATTAGTGTTTGTGAACAGAAGGGCAATTACTGGGAGAAAAACCAATTTCCACCGTCGTGGTGAGGGACAGACATGGCCCCATTGTCTGAACCACGGGGTCCTTCCAGCAGAAAGGCCAGCCCAGGTTCTCCTCCTTCAGCAAGGAGAGTTGGGACAATTCCTGCTCCTTTCCAGCCTCCCCTGGTGCCCTCGAGGAAGCCCTTTACCCTCATCCTTGCAGAACTGAGGGGCAGTGACCCTTTTTTCCTTCCGTGTCTCAGGAATAGGAACCTTTCCCAGGTCTGGGAGGTGTCTGTGGGAAATCTGAGCTGAACTTCTCAAACTGAGGGATTTTTCCCTTCCTGGGCGAGCGTGGGTGGCTCCAAGGCTGCTCCAGTTTTAGCCTCCCTGCACCACCCAGATGTTAAACTGGGCATCTCCTGCATCTGCTCCCGGGATATTCATTGTCTGGGAATCCCCGGGTGAGCAATTCTGCCAGCGGGAGCTTTCATGGAAACAGCCCACTCTTTCTGTGGCAGCTCCAAGTGTTTGCAAAAGGCTGGTGGAGCCCCAAGAGCTCCTGGCAGCTTCATTTCATTTTGAAGCCGGCCGGTCCCCGGCGGGGTGTGAGCGAAACGAAAGGATGCGAGATAAAGGCGCCGGTGCAGCGAGCGAGGGCAGCCGCGCCAGGGCCCGTCATTCTGAAACCAGGCATGGAAACTGTGCCGAGAAGAAAAGCTCGAGAGCGGGGCTCGGGCTGCTCGCCCCGCACGGCACAGAGCTCAGCAGAGAGTGGCTCTGCCTGGGGACCGTCACGTGCGCCGGGGTGGCTGTGGGACAGTGACAGGAGCCTCGAGGGGAGCGGTGGCTCTGACCAGGCAGATGAGTGGCGACCACAAAGGTATGGACACTGACCTGTCCTGTCCAGGCTCCCCTTGTCCAGCCCATCTTCTGTGTTCAAATGTCTCCGGGGGGTTTCTTTATCCTCTGCTGGACATCTCTGTCCTCTCATTGCCACTGCCCTGGGGGTTTTGGCATCCCCAGGCCTGAGCTGCTCCAGAGGCTGAGGAGGTGTGGAGAGGAGCAAACGGAGAGGTTTGGGGGAGAGGAGGCTCTGGTGGGTCGCTGGGGTGGTGTTTGCTCCATTTGCTGCCTGCTCGAGGGCCTGGGCAGGGTTTGTCAGGGGGCATGGGCGCTGTGCCCGTGGCTCCCATGCTGGGGAATCCAGACTGTGCCATGCCCAGGGGGATTGAGGGACCTTCGTCACAGATTGGTTTGGGTTGGAAGGGACCTCACTGAGCACTCAGTCCCTGCCATGGACCTGCTTTTGTCTGGTTTGTACCATGGCGTTCCTGAGGGTCTTGCCTGCACAGCCCAAGGTCCCCATCCCATCCCATCGATCCCATCCCATTGACCCCATCCCATTGATCCCATTGATCCCATTCCATCGATCCCATCTGGTCCCATTCCAATGATCCCATCCCAGTGATCCCATCCCATCCCATCCCATCCCATCCCATCCCATCCCATCCCATCCCATCCCATCCCATCCCATCCCATCCCATCCCATCCCATCCCATCCCATCCCATCCCATCCCATCCCATCCCATCCCATCCCATCCCATCCCATCCCCTCGGCTGCTGTTTGAAGCTGCTGTGAGATGCTCTGATGGACAGTAAAGGGCTGGGTATGGAGAGCTCCTGGTGGACATCAGCCAGGCAGGGATGGATGATGGGGCAGGTGGCTTGGTTGGTGCTCATTGTCACCATCAGTTTCTCACCACACAGCCCACGAGAGTCTCCTCACCCAGAGGGACCCTCTGGAGCTGGGCCATGGGGGAATCTCTCCATTTCCTTCATCCTGAGGCAGGTGTTTGGCTTTTCTCCCTTCTCTTTCCACCCCCTGGCACTTCCTGGCTCTTTCTGCCAATGGGTTGGGAAATTGCACCAACACAGAGAAGTGCAGCTCATGACGCCACGGCCGGGGGAGGGACACTGTGATGGAAGAATTTGTTGAGTTTTGTCCTGTCTCGAAAGTGCTGAAACTGGTGAAATGCTCCCACACCCCCTCCTGGGAATTTCCAGCTAAACCCGAGTGGTTTTGGTTCTCTGAACTGTGGGGAAAGCTGAGCTCGTGCTGGGGGGCTCGGAACCTGGAAGGGTTGGCATGGGGAAAGTGTGAGGACCCTCAGAGCTGAATCCCACGACCTGCAGACATCTGATGTGAATTTGGGAGGGTTGGCCTCGGCACAGCTCTGCTTCGAGTGCCTCATCCCTGGGTTTGAGGGAGAGAAAAGGAGGACAGGGACAGCACACAGCGCGAGGAGGGCTGGGCCCGTCCTGGGATGCTGCTGGAAGTTGGGGAGAAAGGAGAGGTGCTTTGTACACCTCTTTGGCAGGAAGATTTTCAGTCCCAGGGTTCCTAGAGCTGCTCCAGGCCGAGCAAACACCCCCAGGGCCGTTCCCAGCAGCTGGGAACAGCAGCAATTGGGAACCCGAGGGTGGCCAGCAATTAGTGCAGATTAGGGTCAGGCACAGTCGGTTCGGGAGGAGCAGAGGAGAGGTGCAGCCAAATCTCTCCTCTCTCCTCCCCTCCTTCCTTATCGAAGTGCAGGACGAGCCTGGGGTGGGCTCTGGAGGTGGCTGAGGAGGTTGTGTCACACCTGGGAGTGACAGCCTCTGATGCCAGCGTGCCCAGCAGCTCAGGGCAGTGCCCAGAGCATGGCAGACACTTTTGTTTGCTCTCCTGGTGTTCAGAAAAACACAGATTTGCAGTTATTCTCTCCTTCTCTGGCTACTAACCCTCTGGGCTTTATTTAAAGGGAAATGAACAATTCCCGGTGACATTTGCAAACCACTGTGAATTTCTGCAATCCCTCTCAGCGAAACCATTTGGTCTGAGCTTCTCTAAAGAAAAAGGTGAGGAAGAGGAGGGAGCGGTCAGTGTGCAGGTGCATTGGACTTCTCTGGCTTTGCCGCTTTCAGGTTATATTAAAAAGGCAGAGATCTGTAGAAACCTTCATTAAAGGCTCATTAAAGGCCACCGAGTCCCGTCTGGGGCCGGGAGGGGGCGCGGGGCCACCCGGGCTCGGTGCAGAAACTTTGAGTCACTCGCTGGGTGTTTTGGAGCGAAATTCGGAGCCGCCGCGGCCCCTTCCCGGCCCATTGTTGTGGTTTGACAATCACATTTTCCTGTTTTTAAAGCAAATGTTTTTCTCTCCCCCGGGGCCGTAACCGAAGCCCTACGAGAGGAGTGGGGGAAGGTTCCCGGGGGCTCCGGACTGGAGAGACCCCCGGGACGAGCCCCCCACCCCCGGCATCGCCCCTCCCCTCCCATCTCCGCTCGTTTTGCGCAAGGGCAGCGGCAGGGTGAAGGAGGCAGAAGTGTGTTTATTTTTATTTTTTTACTCTTTTTTTTTTTCAAGTCGACGGTTCCTCTTTGCCGCGCTGTGGTTTCACGCCCAGCAGCAGGACATGGGGGTATTTTTGTAGGTTTTATTCAAGGAGTGTCTATTTAAAACAAACTTTTGGGCACTTGTTAGCCCTCAGTTCAAAGCAGAGGACGGGGCTCGTGGGGAATTGGGGTGGCTGCTGGCAGCCCCTGGAGCCACTTGGGCTGTCTGAGGCTGCTCTGAGGTCTCCAAGTCCCCACGGAGGCTGGACCCGCGGTGGCGTGGGCAGAGGTGGGGCAAGACAAAGGATTGCGTAGAGAAAATCCATTTATCATTCAAGTTCCTGTATGCAGAGTGCCTGCACGCTCCCAGATTTGCATTGAAATAGGAATAATTAGACTTTTACCGAATGAAAGTCAAGAAGTTTAAATGCTGAGGGGAGGCTCTGCAGTCGCGTGGGTGTTTCCAGGCGGGAGGGATTAAAACCACCACGAGTGGGCTAATGCTTGCCCCGCGTGGCCAGCAGCTGCTCAGCGCTGCTCTGGCTCTTTTTCCTTCACTCAGAGCGGCGCTGAGCCCCCGGGGTGTGACACAGACCCCTCGGCGATCAGGACACAGCCCAGGGCCCCACGCTCGGTGCCGTTCGTTCCCCGAGCAGCTCCTCCCGCGCGTTGCCCAACGCAGGGTGTGAGCTGCTGCTCTCGTTTCGCGCATCAGCAAATTAAAAAAAGGCACCAAGCGCTCTTGTGCCCCAGTCAGCAACTCGCCCAGCTGCCCGCAGGGCCAGCCCGGCTCACTGCCGCTCCTGGCAGCATCGGCGGCTTGGCCTCCGACCCTCCCGAGCAGCCCAAATTCCATCCCCGAAGTGCAGGGAAAAAGGAGAAAGTCTGTGATAAGACGGTAGAGGTTGGGAGGAGTGTGTTAATCCCTGCCTGGGGACCAGGTGGGCTCTCGGTGCGCATTTGGTGAATTTTTGGCAGGGGATGGCCGTGCAGGTGTCACCGCTCGATGCTGGAGCTGAGGGCAGTTACACCTCCAGGTGTTCTCCCGGTCACCTGTGCCCACCGTGGGGATCCCGGGCTGTTCCCAGGGCTGCGGGCAGGACAGTCCCGTGCCAGGAGAGCGCTGGCTGTGGCCCAGCTTCCCAGCCCCATAAAGCAGGGCGGGCCGGGGACGCCGCGCTCCGGGAACCTTCTGATCGAAACCGAGTCACTCCTCACCTGCCGCAGCACCACCTACGTGGCCTCTCCTGCTCCAGATGTTCCTGCTGGCAGCGGCAAGGGGAGCCTGGGAAGGGCAGTGAGGCGGTGCTGAGCTCAGGGGGTCTGGGGGTGCCCGGGGGTCTCTGAGAGATGGGGATGGATGTTGGGAGAGATGCTGAGCTTGGGGCTGCCTGTGCCCCCCGTGCGCCGCTCTTCCCCTGGCATATCCTTGTGTCTCCTGCCCTTTGGGAGGCCAGGCCAGCCCTGGGGACATCACCACCCTGATCCTGCTATTTCCCAGCTCCCTGGCTCGCTGCAAGCACGGGTGAGAACCTGCAAAGCAGCCAAGGTTTGATGGAGAACCACCGCCATTTCCCACCCCTTTTCCCCCTCCCAGGCAGCCCGAGACCTTCTCCCGGCTCTCATCCTCCCCTTCCATCGGGGCCGAGCCCTCGGGGTGCTGCGGCAGCCTCCCCACTTGCCCTGGGCCGGCTCTGGGAGCCCAAACGAGCCCGGGCAGCCTGGAGCGCCTTTGTCTCCTGCGCCGACAGTCTGGGGTTGCACAACGTGTGGGGGTGAAGCGCATCCATCTCCACGGATCAAAATAACTCTTTTCTTTCCCAACCGGCAGCGGGCTCTGCAATGTCCCCCGCCTGGCACGGCACGGCACAGCCCAGCCTGGCTGGCCACGGGAGGAGGGACTCCAGAAAGGGAAGCGGTGCCTCGATTTCCAGGCTAAAAATACCAACTGCGCTTCCAAAATAATCTCGGTTCAATGATCTGCATTGCCCCCAGGGCTGCTGGCTGCTGAAATTCCCCAATAATTCAGTCTGAGCCTTTGGAGTGATGAATTTAAGGGAGTTTAGGGCTCCAGACAGCAGAAAGAGCTCAATGGGGAGGGTGAATCCTCTTTTCCTGCTGATGTTCAGTGTACATCATAGAATGGTCCCCATCACTCTCACCTTTGGTTGGTTCCACTCAGTAATATGCAAATTTATGCTGAGCGGGGCCCGCTGGGACTTAGTTGTGAAGTTATTGACTGTTCTCAGAATGAGCTGTTAGTCATAAAAACCTTGTCAGGGCAATTTGTGTGTTGTTGGGGCTCTGAAAGGACCAGGCTGAGACTTCTGTTCTGGTGTTATTTTCCAAATCAGAGAGGCATAAAGTGCAATTCTGACTTACTAAAAACGCCCCTGTCACTGCTCTGGGCTGAACTGTCAGGTGCTGCTTGAGGGCTGTGCCTCTCCCTGGGTGAACTTTTGCCAAGTTTCATTGTGGATCAACGAGGTTTTGGAAATGAAAGGGAAGGAAAGGCTGATCTTGAGGAAAAGGGGCATAAACGAAAGGGAAAGAGAAAGCCCCAGAGGTGAGTGAGATGCACCATGAAACCTCCGAGCTTCAGAGGGTGCCAAAAATAACCGCTCTGTAAGAGGGGCTAAAAATGTAACCCCTGGGCTCGATGTGTAACTCCCCAGAGCTGTTTTGGTATCACAAAAGTGAGCAAAATAACTCAGCAGAAGCACATCCCTGCCCACCCGTGTTTCGGTGCTCGCCTCGCTGCACCCACTGACCCCAGAGACGCCAGGGCTGCAGCTGGGCAGCAGCTCCTCCGGGGCTCCTCGCCCCGGGGCTGGGCAGGCTTTGCTCCGAGACTGAAGTGATTTCTTCCTTGGAAAAGAGAAGTGTAAGTCAGCGGTTGGAGAATCCCCTCGCGCTTTGGATTTCCTGGAAAAGCAGCAGTTCCCTCGCCGAGGAGCCGCGGCCAGGCAGCCGCTGGCAGCGAGGGAACCTCGGGGTATCGCTGTGCTTTTGGACAGGAGTCGAAGCCCCTGAGCACAGGCGCTGCCTCCGCTCTGAACTTGGTTCCGTTTCTTTCTTTCTGGCGCTCTGTTCCCCAGGTCACTGTGTGGGGATGCTCCTGCTGTCCTGTGCCCATCCCATGGGATGCTCCCTCTGTCCTGTGCCCATCCCATGGGATGCTCCCTCTGTCCTGAGCTCATCCCATGGGATGCTCCTGCTGTCCTGTGCCCATCCCGCGGGATGCTCCCTCTGTCCTGTGCCCATCCCATGGGATGCTCCCTCTGTCCTGTGCCCATCCCATGGGATGCTCCCTCTGTCCTGAGCTCATCCCGTGGGATGTTCCCTCTCTCCTCAGCTCATCCCGCAGGATGTTCCCTCTCTCCTCAGCTCATCCCGCGGGATGCTCCCGCCCGCCTGCTCGCCCCGGTGCCGTGGGAACTGCCCGTTCCCGGTGCCGCGGGCGATGGGGGAGCCCGGGCAGGGAGCGGCACACCGGGAACGGGCAGGTGGAAGCACTCGGTGCACTCTCCCCAGGTCCGGCCGCTCTGCCGCCCCTTCCCCACACTTCGGTGGCTCTGCCATCGCCCGGGATGGAGGGCTCGGGGTCACATCCAGCGACCAGCACTCGCTCCTGTTCCCGCTGCCCAGGTCCCTCCAGCCGCTGGCATTCGCCGCTGCCGGTCCCTCGTGTCGCGGCAGCTCCGGCCCGTAACGCACCCCCCGCCCCCGACCCGCCCGGTCCCGGCCCGTCCCGTCCCGGGGGCGGAGCGGCACCGCCCGCAGCTCCCGCCGGGGCCGCCCCGCTCCGCCCGCCCGGGCCCGCCCGGTGTCGGAGCGGCGGCGCAGGTGGAGCCGAAGCCCGCGGAGTCCCCGCGCGGCCCCGCCGGGGCCACCCCCGCTCCGCCGCCCCCGCCCAGGGACGCTCCGGCATCGCCTCGGTCGCCGCCGCCAGCCCAAGGTAGGCACCGGAACACGGGGACACCGGGACAAGGGGACACGGGACACCGGGGCGACCAGGGGCAGTGGCGGGTCTGTCACCCCCTGGGGCTGGAGGGTCCCTGTCCCTTCCCCGGGTCCCGGCACGGCTCCGTTCCCCGCAGGAGGGAGCAGCCCCCCCTCCGAGGGGCTCCACTCGCCCCCTCCCCAGGTGCTGCAGCCCCTGCTCCCGCAGCCCCCGGGGCTGGCAGGCTCCCGCCAAGGGCTGCCCCGTGTGGCACCGGCAGCGGGGTGGGCTGACGGGGGGCGTCCGTCCTGGGGGTGTTGCAGCCCGGCAGCTCCGGCCGGGGCTGGGGGCGGTGTCGGTGACCCCGTGTCGAGGGACAGCTGCTGTCAGGGCTGTCACCCCCGGTACCGGAGGTGCCGTGCCGGTGCCGGGGGATGGTGACTCCCGGAGCAGCTCACCCAGCCCGGAGGCACTCGTGCCCCGCGGAATGCGTGCGTGTGCCTGCGGGGCTCAGCCTGGACAAGCTGCCAGAGCTGAGGGAGAGAGCTCAGGCGAGCGAGTCCCAGACTCACCGGGTCCATCGAGGCCCGTGGCTGCCTTCGAGAGCCGGTGCTCAGATGTGGCAAAGCCGAGCCTGTGGTTTGCTGGAATATTTTTGTGCTAATCCCGTTGCCTTTCCTTCCGGAGGGCCGGCGGCGTGTGCAGGGAGCAGGGCTGCGAGGGCAGAGGGGCGGCAGCACTGCTGGGCTTGCCCTCCTCGGTCTGTTTGCTGCAAGGGCACCTCTCGCTCCCCAAACACCTTGTGGAGAAAGGATGTGCGCTGGGAAAAGAGCTGTGGCTGCCCCAAATACCCTGGATCCGTCTGCCAGTGCCACGAGCCAGTGCAGCCCACAGATCTGTGCGCCAGCCAAGGTTTGCCCTGTGCTGGCAATCCCTGGGCTCCCAGAAAGCAGCTCCCCACACCCTTTTCCGTGGTAAAGGTGTTATCTGTGGTCTGGACGTGTTACGAGGCTTTGCTGAGTGATGGATGTTGGGAGATCCTGCAGAGGAGGTGTGGGATGTGCTGGACTCGGCTCGGGCAGATGGGACAAGGTGTCACTCGAAACGAGGTGTCACTCAGGGAGCGAGTGGCTGGAGGGTTTGGGTTCTGCGTTCACATTTTGCTGGCAGGAGGAGCTGTGAGGGGTCCTGCCCCGGATTTGTTCCAGCAGACGGAGCTCTGGGAGGATGGGGAGTGTGGGCCCCGCTCCGAGGGTCCGGATGCGATGCCTCTGACCAGATGTTTGCAGAGGGTTCCAGCCTGAAATCTCAGCCTTTCTCAGGAGATCTCTGGCGCTTCCTGGTTTGCAGCGAGGGTCGGAGGATTTCAGCACTTCCTACTTGCTGCCTGATGCGAGCAGGAAGTGGGAGCATGAAAATGGCAGCAGAGGCTCTCACAGTGGGGCTGGAAGCTCAGCAGGGAGCGTGTGAGGTGGCAGTGGTGTGACACCTGTCCTGAGCAGGCTCCTGAACCTTTCAGACGTGTCCTTTGGGAAGGGACAGGTCCCGGGGTCAGGGCTGGTTGCAGTGTGAGTCTCATCCCGCGGCAGTACACAGGGATGGAGGTGAGCGTGGACGGGCACACGGAGCGTGTCTTTTCCTGCAGTTATTAAATGGCTTCATTGGGAACCTCCCCGGGGCAGGGAGAGGCTTTGGCTGGGTGCTGCCTGCTGTCCTGGGAGCCTCGCATCGGGCAGAGGCGTTTCTGTGCGACACCGTGTTCTCTGTGGAGCAGCAAAGAGAGAAACTCCGTGTCCTCCTGAGGCTGTGGGCCTGGATTTGTGTTCAGAGATGGGGAATTCAGGTGGCTGGAGCACGAGTGACTCTGGCCCTGGTTTTGGCTGGCCGGGGGTTGGAGTTGAAACCCAGGCTCCATCAGGGGTTGGAGGCTGGTGGCTCAAAGCCCTCTGAGGCTCTGGGGATGTGAGCGGCCACATCGATGGCTTTGGGACACTTGAAGCCAAAAAGTTTCCCCCACCGTGGGGCACTGGGATAGGAACAATTCTGGGGAAGCTGAAAGGCAGTGCTGCAAAACTCTGAACCATTTAGAAACTGTTGAAAGAAAAATGAGGTTTGAAAACGTCAGTTGTAAGGAGACCTTGTGTGTTTGGAATCCGCAGCTCAGATTTTCAGGCTTTTTCCTGTTCCAAGAGTAGGACACAATGGCATACGTGCTTTTTCAGTGAGTCTGGGAAATCCTGCAATCATGGATTTAACAGCTGGGACCTTGAGGAGGGGAAAAAACAAACAAGTGTGTTGGCAACGCTCCGAAACGAGGCAGCTCCTTCTGCCCCGCTGCCCGACTCCGGCAGGGGAGGTGGCGAATCTCCTCTTCCATCTCTGGTTCAGACATCAAACCTGGGTTGTTCTGATCTGATTTATTGCCTTTTGATCTCCATCCAGCCCCGTCACTGCTCTCCGGGGCAGCACAGGAGGGAGGTGAGTCAGGCCTGGAGCTGGAGCTGAGTCCTTGCCGCTGTCTGCGTCTCATTCCCCTGCTATGCTCCCCGAGGGCAGGAATGCATCCGTCCCGTTCAGGCTCTGCCGGCTCCCCATTAACAGCTTCTCTGCTGACTGGCTGTCCCTGCCGAGCTGGGGAGGGGACACAGGGGCAGAGCAGCGCGTCCTGCTCGTCCCGAGTGCCCACGGACGGGCTGAGTGTGAGCCTCGGGCAGCCCTGGTGACCGCCGGGCACGGCCGGTCCTTGTCTGCGGCTCTGAGTGCCCTAAAAATACCTCGGGAAGCCCTGCTGGGAGCAGCCCCGCGGCCTCGCCAGCGGCTGGGACGTTTTCCTGCCTTTGTTGGTGCCTTCATGCGCAGGGTTTGTTTCTGGTCACCCCACGTCCACCTCCTTGGAGCCGCCACTCTGCTCAGGTGCCTTTCCCGAGGGGCAGGGCTGGGCTTGGGGGTCCGCTGGGGACAATTCTGTCACTCAGAGAAGGTCTGAATTGGCACGTTTGCTGTTTGATGGTGTCACGAAGCTTTCAGGGGCGTGCAGGGCTGGTAAATGCTCACTTTTCAGCAGAAAAAATTGGGTCTCGTTAAGCCAAGCCAATGAAATTTAGGAGAGCAGTGCTGGCCTGCAGAATGCAGGCGAGGGATTTGTTTTCTTTCCCTGTCTTGGAGAGCTCTGCCCTCCCTTGAAACTGTCTTCCCGATATAGCAGCAGTTGCTAACTCTGAATGAATGCGCTGAATTCCGGCAGCGCCGAGCGCGATTCGGCCGCCGGGCTTTGAGTTTGGGCAGAGCCAGCGGAGCCGCCAGGCCTGGGTGGCACTGTCCCACTCAGTTGTCACGCTATAAATAGCAAACGGAGCCCGAGCACTCGTTGGACTGCGTTTGGAGATTTCCCAGACTCACCTTGGACGGGGAATTGGTGCCAAGGCGGAGCGGGGCTGGAGGCGGCTCAGCGCCGATGAGGTGGCAGTGCTGTGGGTGCCACACATCCCTGTCACTGCGGGGCCTCTTGGGCAACATCTGAGGATGCTGAGGAAAGAGCCTTGAGTCAGTGCCACGCTGTCACCCAGGGAGGCCTCCAGCAGGGAGGGGACATCCTCAGGGTGGGTCTCCATGGAGGTCCTGGCCCTGCAGAAGGGCTGGAGTGAGGCCGTGGTCATCTGTCACATTTGGTCCCTGCACACATCCAGCCCACCTTTCGATTTGTCTCTCCTCAGCCTAAAATTTCAGTCTCTCTGTGTTCAAGCCCAGGTGTGGATTTGTCTCCCCTCAACCTAAAATTTCAGTCTGTCCATGTCCAAGTCCAGGTGTGGTGCATGGTGCCTCATTGTGCTGGTAGAAGGATGAGGATGGTGTTTTTGGGGTTTTCCTCGGGGCCAGGCTGCCCCGCCCCTCGGCACAGTGACAAGCCACCCCTGTCACCCATCCCATGAGGTGTTGGTGTCCAGGAACATGAGCAGTGCCAGCAGAGGATTGGCTCTTCCCCAGGGCTGCACTGCACAGCTGGACCAAAACACGGCTCACATTGGAGCAAAACAAAGCCTGCTGAGCTGGGCACGCTCAGGGCTCCGTGTTGGAAGGTGGGACCGAAGGCAGGGAGCAGGAGGACAGAGGTGCAGGAGCTGGGGAAGAGCTGTGAACTGGGGGTGGCTCAGGAGAGCCTCATTTCTCTTGACGGAGATAATTTTTACCTGTATGGGGTGTCCCCATCAGTTTGGGGCATCTTCCCGGGGTCCTCCCCTTCTCACTTGGGTCATCTGCTGCTCTGAAGGGAAGCAGCATCTCCAGGGAGCCTCTGGAGCATCCTGCAGTCCTGGCAGTGCCTCGGAGCTCAGCTCCAGAGGGGTGGAAGCCGAGCAGCTCACCGGGGAGGAGCGGCTCCCTGGTGCTGCAGGAAGGAGTCAGGATCAGTTTTCTGGGGATGTTCTTGAGCCTCCAGGGAGGGAGGACCTGCCATGGATGAAGGATCTCTCCGGGAAGGAGGATCTCATGGAAGGAGGATCTCTTACGCAAGGGAGAGGAAAACTGTTGATGCTGAGGCTGCTTTTTCAAAAGCCGCTCTTGCGTAAGGGGAGCCTTGGGCAGCACAGAAAACGTGGAGAACTTCCTCGCAATGCTGGAGACAAAGCCAGGATTGCTCTCTCAATTTCTTTCTTCCTTTGTGCTTTCCTGAACTTCAAGGCTTATGTAAATTCCCCAGGTTTGCCCAGGGCTCGATGCACTGACTGTAACTCTCACACGTAGCCCACGGGTGCAACTTCCACATGAAAATTGTCTCTTCTGCTCCTGCCTTGGCCTCTTTGCTCCATCCAGGAGCCTTCAGCAGCTCTGGAGAGGCTGCTGGGAGCAGCAGCTTCCAGGGCTGTCCTCAGTGGCTGCAGGGTGGGAATATCCACGGCAGAGCTGTCCTGAGCTGGGGCTGCGTCCCTGTCCCTCCTCCTCCCACGTCCCTTGCCTTTGTCGCTCACAGGTTTGCCATGTCCTTCTGTCACCTGTGTGTCACCAAGGGCCTGGCACACGGCTCCTTGCTGTCCCAGGATGGAGGCACTACAGAACTCCAGGATGCAGGAGCTTCTCCTGGGCTCCCCGAGGTCCTGCTGAGCTCAGGAGCATCCCTGCCTCGGCCTTATCCTTCTTCCAACACCACCAACCCCTGGCTGCAGAGTGGGGGTGGCAGTGTCCCAGGGAGGGTCCCCATGCCGAGGGACAATCCCTGCCACGGCGCTGGCACGGCCGGGTTTGTCTGGGTCCCTGTCACCTGCTGGCATGGGGACAGCAGTGCTGGGCCACGCGCTGGGATAATGGAACTGCACATGAAGCAGATCTGTGGCTTGTGGAGGTTATTCAGCCTTTGGGCGCTGGGTTTAACTGAGAGGCCTTCCCTGGCCGCCGCTGTCTGGATGAGGGCTGGAATCGGAGGTGCTGCGTTCCCTCACATGCCCTGAGTTTTGGAGGATGTTTTTAGAGCAGACGGAGCTGTTTGGGGAATTCTGTTATTTCATAGAATCATGGGATGGTTTGGGTTGGGAGGGACCTTAAAGCTCACCCAGTCCCACCCCTGCCATGGCAGGGACACCTCCCACTGTCCCAGGCTGCTCCAAGCCCATCCAACCTGGCCTTGGGCACTTCCAGGGATCCAGGGCAGCCCCAGCTTCTCTGGGCACCTCTGCCAGGGCCTGCCCACCCTCCTAGGGAGGAATTTCTCCCTAATTAGCACTGTAGACTCTGTCAGTCCCTGTGGGTGACTTACTCCTGACAAAAACCCAGGAGAAAGCACATTTTTGGGATCTGAGTGAGCTGGCAGAGCACGCTGGCATCACGAGTATTCAAATGCAGCTGCTGACAGGATGGACACGCTGTGCACTGGCAGGGACTGGTTTCAGGTGCTGAGTTTGATCTCCACAAACTGCAGCCTGTGTGTTTGTTTTCGCGGTATCTAAGGGTTCAAATCGAACTCTCTCCCAGAATTGCCGTTTAGATTTCCCTGCATTAATCTTAACGTTGGTTGTTAACCAGGACCAGATCGTTCCTCCCCACATCTGGCGGCTGGGTGCGATCCCAGCCCTTCCTTCCAGGGTGAGCTGAGCCAGGAGCTGCGAGGGGCTGCTGGGGCAGAGCTGGGGTTTGGGGTTTGGGGTGCTCTGGTCCTGCTGCCTCCCTTCGAGACTCCTCTGGCCGCAGCAGGATCTCTGCAGTTGCTGCACCCCAGAGGTGCCTGGGCAGGCTGAACCTGCGGCAGCAGGCTCGGCTCGCCGTGGGCCGCGCGGTGTGGGCAGCAGGAGGTGGTTTGCGCTGGGGTTTGGCCACATCCCAGTGCGGGGAAGCCGTGGCCACACTGGGCTCCAGCTCTGCACTTCCTGGTGGGCTCAGCCCCGGGGATGCTCGGGGCCCTTTGGGGACAGCCGGCACGGGGTCCCGGCGCTGCAGACACGCCGTGCTTTGGGGCTGGGACACGCAGGTGGCCTTGGGGACTGTCACAGCGCTCGCCTCGCCCTGAAGGCACTCCCAGCAGCTCTACCTGCTGCTGCCCGAGCCTCTCTCGGTGAGGTGAGAGTTGTTGTGCAGAGTTTCCTCTTTTATATCCTCTTATGTCACGCAGCCCCGGCGGCTGAGCGCGCCCGAAATAGCTGCCAATCCCCGGAGGTTTCACTTCAAGGTCTCTATTCTTGGCTCGCCGGCGTTACTCAGTCATGAGCTCAGGGACCGCGGCGTGAGGACCAGCGGCGAGTGCCATGCAGGGCTCCTGCTGGCCCGGGGTGGCTCTGAGGGGACGCTGTGGGCACAGCCCAGCTCGGCAGGAGCAGAGCCGCGGGTTCTGAGAGACCCACGCGTGTCGGGGTGTGAAATAAGCGCTGCCGGAGCCGCTGCGTTCCCGGCGGAGCCAGAGCTGCTCCGGGACGGAATGACTCAGTTCTGAAACGCTGCTCCGTGGCCTCCGCTGCGTCTGACCCAGCTCGGCACGGCTCAGATGCTCTCCCTGCTGCGCCCGGGACGGGGTGGGCGGCAGGGATGAAGCAGAAGTGAATGTGGGATGCGGAGCCGCGGCTTCCCGGGAGCGGAACTCGCTGGATGTTCTCAGGGCTCTGCGCTGGGGCTGGAGATCTCCACCGCGCTGGTGATGTTCAGCCCATCCTGTAAGTGCCTCTCCCATCGCGGGGATTTGCTCCTTCCCCGCTCGGCTGTGAGCCCTGCAGGGCTGGGGGAAGGTGTGCAGGGAGCATTTTTCGGGATGCACACGGAGAGGAGCTCTGGGTTTGCTCCTGGGCCTGGGATGGAGCTCCTGCCCCTGTCCGGTGGGCACGGCCACCATCAGGGCAGGCTCAGGGCTCTGAGGGTTGATGTCCTGGACGAGGGTCCCAGCTCGGGGTCTTTCTGCAGCCTTGGAGCCACAGGAGGGAGCGACAGTGTCAGTCCCAGCTGCGCCAGCAGACACAGGACAGGCTCCCTTGTCATCTGCATTTTCTGGCTGTTCCAGGGCAAACTCACAAGCTGCCCACCAGCTCTGCCCAAACCTGGGGGAGGCACTGCCTGGGTGGATGCAGGGGACCCATGGGTGGTGCTTCGGCAGGACTGTGGCTAATTTTGAGGGTTCTTTTTGGGAGGAACCTCATTTCCAGGCTTCATTTCAATTCCTTTAACATTTTCAAGCTGTTGCGTCTGACTCCAGCCTTGCTGGGTTAGGAGGATTTCCACCCCGGAGTGGGTCACACCCAGCACGCCAGGCTTGGGGCACAGACAGGATCCTGCACCTGGGGGGTTTATGGGATGGGGGGAAAAGCCTGTCCCGAGTGAAAAAGGTGCTGGCCGCGTCTCTGGCTGAGCTGGGAGGAGGTTGGGGCTCTGTACGTGGGGTTGCTGGGGAGGGAGTGTTGTGTTCCGAGCTCGCATCCTGCCTACGCTGCGGGGAACGGTCACGTGCCCGCGAGGCCTTTGTCCTGCGCCTCGCTGCTTTTTTCAAAATTTATTTTTAGGTGCTCTCTGGCTTCCTCTTCCTCCTGCGCCGCGCTGCACTCCCTCTTTCTAACTCCCTCTTCTAGGATTGCTTTCTGAACAGTCAGTTCCTCCTTAAACCCATTTTTGCAGGCCTTTGTCTGCGCTTGGGAGCTGGCCCAGTTTAGCATTAGCAGCTGCTGGCTCCTCTGGGTAAGCAAGAACAAATAAAGGTTTACACTGAATGAATCATTTGAGCCTTATCTGTCGTTCCCAGTCGGGACAGCTGTGCAACTTCTGCTGGAGTGCCTGGAGGGCACGGAGGCTCCTCGGGAACACTGCTCCTGCCAGTGGCCGGCCTTATTGGGTTTGTGCTGCTGATCCCAGTGTTGCCTCAGCGAGTCCTTCCTGTGTCTCCGAGCTTTATCCCACGCTTGGTCACGAAGCTCCGCTCTGGAATGGCTCCTTTTCCGTAAAGATTTGCTCCACTTGGCTGCTTCAGCCTCGTGGAAGCTTTGGGTGGTTTGGTCTGCTGCTGGGTGAAAATGCAGAAGTGTCGTGGTGGGAGCCACATCCTGGTGGGGTCCTGGTCGTGGTGGGGTCCTCGCTGTGGTGGGATCCTGGCCATGATGGGATCCTGGTCATGGTGGGGTCCTGGTCGTGGTGGGGTCCAGGTTGTGGTGGGATCCTCATGGTTGTGGGATCCTGGTCATGATGGGATCCTGATCATGGTGGGGTCCTGGTTGTGGTGGGGTCCTGGTCGTGGTGGGATCCTTGCTGTGGTGTGATTCTCATTGTGGTGGGATCCTGGTCATGGTGGGATTCTCATTGTGGTGGGATCCTGGTCACAGTGGGATCCTGGTCATGGTGGGATCCTGGTCATGGTGGGGTTCTCATCGTGGTGGGACCCACGTTGTGGTGGGATCCTCGTGGTGGATGAGCTTTGAAGGCAGACAGGGTTTGTGGGGTGAGCTGCTGGCATCCCCCCGGCTGTGGCACACAGTGTGGCTCTCAGGAGCTGTGGTGTGGTTTGCTGGTTTAAGAGGCAGGATTTGCAGATAAGTGGCCTCAGTTGGTTTAATAACAGAAATGTGGGAGTAGGGAGGGGACGGCAGATAAAGCCTTGGGCTCGTGCCTGGGAAGCTTTAATCTGACACCAGGGTGAGCAGTTGACAAGAGCTCGTGTTGGATCCTGGGCACGGAGGGTTCCTGAGGGATACCCTGGCAGTCCCCAGAGGCCTGGATCCATCACCCCTTCCCTCCTCCCTGCCCGTGCTGGGCAGCTCCGAGTGCCCCGTGCTGGGCTGAGCCCACAGAGCCTGCACAGCCCCACGAGGCTGGGCTGGAACCTGCTTTTCTTGTATGGCAGAGCTGCTCTCAGCCGCTCTGCCTTTTACCACGAGTGTGCCCAGCCAGGGTTTGGCTTTTCCGCCCTCAAATAATTTTTTTAGCCACTGGGTGGACAGGGCAAAAGTGCTGTTGGGTTTGTCCAGGCAGCATTTGTGGAGCTGTGGGGTGGGCTGTGCCTCATCTCCCGTGTGGGTCTGTCCCCAGCTGTGCATGGATTCTGAATTTCCCCTTCCCCATCAGCTCTGTGCTCCAGAAGGAGAGCAGGAATAATTCACCTGGATTAAACCACAAAGCTTCCCTCTCCTTCCAGGGCTCTGCGCCGTAAACAGCTGCGGGCTGGGGTAGGTGAGCAGAGGCAGCGCGGCCCTGCCAAGGCCTCGTGTCCACAAATGACTAAATCCTGCCTGAAAAGTCAAAGTATGAAAACATTATTTTTTGGGTTTGGCTGAGCCTCGTGGATTGCTGGGCTCGAGCCACCTTGGCTGCCTCCGGACACTGCCTGCGGCTCTGCCCACCTTGCAGCCAGTGGGAGCAGGGAGGAAGGCTGGCGAGGATGCGATGGGTCCAGGCAGGTTTGGGGTCAGGTTTGGGGTCAGGTTTGGGGTGCAGGGGGTGCCTGGGGGTGCCGGTTGGCACCTGCCTGCCCAGAGCTGGCTCAGGAGCCTCACCAGGCCCCGCGGTGGCTCTGTCATCCTGGGCTTTGAGCACAAGCAGAGCTGGACTTGCCTCTCCACATCGCTGCTCCCAGATTGCTTCTCCTTCCTGTGCTCGCATCTCCAGCTCCGGGGCTGGGGAATTTCCTGCTGCTGGAGATGGATAATGCTGATGTTGGGCTTTGCCGGGGGAAGCTGAGCTGATTCCCTGCTTTTTGGGTTCTCCCAGCTCGCAGGGGCAGTGCCTGGTGGGTTCCAGGGGTGGTTTGTGAGTGGATCCCCAATCCAGGATCCCTGCACCATTCCCAGGTGCTCGGAGCCGCCGGCACAGGGCTGGCCGCCGGCAGCCCCCAGTGCGTGGCCAGGCCCAGCGGTGAGACGCTGGTATGCGAGATGTAAACTCAATCCCAAAGTTTAGATTACAGCCCTGTGAAAAACATCAGCTCCCCTAAATGGAGCCCAGATGGTGGCGGAAGCCTCGAAGCCGAGGGCCAGGAATTGCAGGAACCGTGTGAGCAAAGGGCCCGGGGCCGTGGGGGAGGGAGAGGAAGGGAGGAGGGGAGGTGGGGATACGGCGCCGAGGGTCAGCTCCTAAACCAGGCTGGTTCATCCACCTTGGAAACAAGCGGGGATGACAAAAGTCTCCCGAGTTGCATCACTGGGAGCTCAGCCTTTCCAAAGCCAAGGTCTCCCGCAGAGCTGAGCTCGCGGAGCTGAGGCTGTGAGGACACGAGCTCTGCTCTCCCAGGAGCTCTGCCAGAGCAGGAGTTCCCGGGGAGCCCAGGGCGAGCTGGAGCTGGAGCCAGGGGAGATTTCTCTGGAGGCTCTGGCCAGTGAGATGGACATTAGGAGTGAATTGTCCCCTCTGAACTGGAGCAGGGACACCCCTGCAGGTACTGAGCTCCCCCCGGCACCGCTGCCCGTGGAGGAAGGCCCACGTCCCTCGAGATAACTCTGTGTGTGCAGGAGCCACACACCCACCCTTGGAGATAAGGCTGTGTGCAGACACAGCCCGGGGACAAACAGCCAGCAAGGCAAACACCCAGGCAGGCACCTGTAGGGACACGGAGCGCCTGTAGGGACACGGAGCGCCTGTAGGGACACCGGGCCCTGTAGGGACACTGAGCGCCTGTAGGGACATCAAGCCCTGTAGGGACACTGAGCGCCTGTAGGGACACTGAGCACCTGTAGGGACACTGAGCACCTGTAGGGACACTGAGCGCCTGTAGGGACACTGAGCCCTGTAGGGACACTGAGCACCTGTAGGGACACTGAGCACCTGTAGGGACACTGAGCGCCTGTAGGGACACTGAGCACCTGTAGGGACACCAGGTACTCATAGGGACATCGGGCACTCATAGGGACACCAGGTACTCATAGGGACACGGAGCACCTGCAGCCATACCTGTCCCTCTGCGGGGCACAGCTGGTCCAGGAGGGCCTCTGACACTCGCTGGACCTGGGTTTGTGTCCGAAAATCACCTGCAGGGCTCTGCAGTGCCCCAAAATCTGGGGATGCTCAGGGAGAGAGCTCAGGGGGAGCTGTCAGAGCCTGCAGCTCTCAGAGGTGCTCGGAGCATCCTCCTGCCCCAGGGGAGCATTCCTGGAGCAGTTCTGTTAGGGGAGAGGTGATGCTGCTCCTGCCAGGCAGTGCTGTGCTGGAGCCCTCCAAAATCCCTGCAGGACTGAGCCTCCGCTGAGTCTGTGCTTTTGGGTGGTGCCAGAAAGCATCAGGTGGGAGTAAGGAAATGGGACATGAGGTGGGAGTGAGGACTCGTGACTCTTTGATGCTCTTCTTGCAGCATCAGCACTGTGCTCCCCACTTCAGAAAGGGCAGCGGCTGAGAAGGACTCGAAGCTCCAAAAAGGAGGCCCTGCCTCGCAGGGAGAGGTGATGGTGAAGCCCAGGAGGGGTGGCTGGGCAGACGAGACTCAAGCTCGGCTCTGCTGGAGCAGAGCAGGACGTGTTGGAGGCAGGGGTCGACTTGTGGTTTGTGCGTTGGCCTCGTCCGTGCCGTGTGAACGATCCCGGTGACGCCACATCTGATCGGTGCTCGTGTGGAATCGCAGCTCCAGGGAGTCCCTGGAGAAACGTCTGGAGTCGGCTCCGCCGCTGGCCGGGGCTCCGCGAGTCTCGTTTGCGGTTCCTGCCGGCTTCGTTGGCTGCCTCCCTGTTTGTGCTCTGAGGTGTGGATTTGTGTCGGTGCCGATGACGAAGCCTTGAAAGATCTGTCAGGAGTGGGGAACTGGGAGGGTTTGTATTGTTTTTGCCGTGGTGGGACCGTGCTGTCAGGGCTGGATTCTCGGGGTGTCTGGCTGGCTTAGTCACAGGAACTGTGGAGGTTCTGTCCCAGCTGGGGCTGGGCTGGATTGGTGTCGATTCTGGGGACAAGGGACAGGGCTTGGCTGGGGGGAGCTGGGTGCTGGCTCGGGGGGGACGTGGGCCCCAGCACAGCCCAGCCCCACACGGCCGTGTCTGGGACGCGGTGCCAGGAGAGCCGAGAGGGCGCAGGGTGTGCCTGGGAGGGGCGCAGGGTGTAGGATGGGGTGCTGGCACATCTGGAGGTGGGACAGAGAAACTTGCAGAAGGATTTGTGGGCTCAGCCCGGTTGGAGCTGGGGCGTGTGCTGCATCTGCACAAATCCATGTGTCCTCCCTGCTCCTCCTGCATCTCCTGCCTTGGAGGGGGAGGCTGGAGCAGATCCTTGTAAAACCCCGCCGCATTCCCTCAGTCCACGTGGCCGCTGTGGTCATCCCCTCGCCGCAGCTCTTGCACATTCCTGACCCTGGGAATGAGAGATGAGGCTTGGCCGGAGCTCTCCCACTGACCAGCCAGTCTGACCTCGACGGCCCAGCTCAGAGGAGAGGTTCCCATGTCCATTCTGATCCCTTTTCGGCTGTGCTCAGCATCAGCCCATGGATCTCCCCGTCGTAGGGATGGGGACGCCCCAAAAAAAGATCTCTGGGATGAGCAGAGCTCCCCAAGTGACATCTCATTACAAAACCTGGTGGGTTTATTTGTCAGATTACCCAAATTAACAGCAGGAACACTCTGACTTACGCTGACTTCATGGCAGGGAGGAGGACTCACACCCCAAAGATCTGCCTGGGAATTGTGCCTTTCGTGCAGGAAAAAAGAGCTCCGTGAGGCGAAGGCTAAGAAGGGAATTGGGTTTGGGGCTGGGTCGGTGGATTGAAGCCCGGAGTGGGACGGGGGCTGCAGGGCGGCTCTGTGCAGCCTGTCCTGCTGCTGGCTCGGGCTCCAGCTCTGGCAGGGCCGGGCTGAGAGGGGCGGCCAAACAGCTGGAGAGAGGTGCAGCCCCGGGAGCCAGGCCTGCTTGCTCTGCGAAGATCCAAGTGTGTTTTATCTCGCTGGAATTGTGGCCGTGCGAGGCGGGGGCTCGATGCTCCTCGCTCCATCCAGACCCCGCCGCTCGCCCTGGGGGCTTCTCCAGCTCTGCCAGAGCAGGAATTCACCCAGACACAGTGCCCGCGTGTCCACAGCAGC
The DNA here is from genome assembly GCA_036630365.1 of Acanthiza pusilla. Taxonomy (NCBI): domain Eukaryota; kingdom Metazoa; phylum Chordata; class Aves; order Passeriformes; family Acanthizidae; genus Acanthiza; species Acanthiza pusilla. The sequence goes on along the minus strand of JAXCHO010000119.1, from coordinate 1,104,588 downwards.
CACGGGGAGCTGGAGAAGCAGCCACAGCCCCTCCAGAGCTCCCCTCCTTGGTGTCACTGACCCTCGCAGATCCCCATTTGCCCCTCCAGCAGCAGCCACAGGCCCCTGCCCCATCCCACACGGTTTTTGTTGGGTTGCAGGAGCCCTGGCAGCTCCAGGGGCAGAGCTCCTGCCAGGGCTCTGAGGGTGGAGAGACCAGCTTTTCTCCTTCCCTTATCACCCTGGGTTGCACAGCTGTCGGCCACGAAAGGGCTTTTCAGTTTTGGCAGCAGGAGGAGAATCATGGAATCATGGAATTAAGGTTGGAAAAGACCTCCGAGGTCATGGGGTCGAGCCTTGGAAGGGTTGCAGTGGCTGCAGAGGTTGGCAGCACCCAGGGATGAGTGGAGAAGGGAGACTGATGCTGAAACCCCCACAAGGGGAGAGGTTTGGCTGTGCAGGGGTGGAAAATGTGGAAGCCCAGGAATGGTTTCCATCTAGGGAATCCTCCTCCATCGTCATCCTTCTCCCAGCCCTGGTGGGTTTTCAGCATCTTGGGGGAAGAGTTTGGGTCTGATTTCGTGGAGGGACTGAGAGGAGCCCTGGGATGCTCAAAGCCAGCGAGGTTTTGAGAGCAGATTTACAGAGCGAACAGAAATTGTTCTTCTTGCCTCTTCTTCTGTGGTGCGTCTTAAATCTTCTTGAGAAGGTTTTTAATTGAAACACACCACTTAGAAAAATAATCCCAGGTGTGAGTGGAGTCTGTCCTGGTTTAGCTGGAAATGTTCAGCAAACTGGTGAAGTTGTGCCAAATTCTCAAGGGGCATTTGGACGACACTCCCAGGGATGCACAGGGTGGGATTGTTGGGGTGTCTGTGCAGGGCCAGGGGTTGAACTGGATGATCCTGGTGGGTCCCTTCCCTCTCAGAATATTCTATGATTCTATGAAAACATTTGTTCCTGAAATTGGAGTCATTCCTGGGATTGCAACACCCAGGCTGTGTTTCCAATTAATCTGCTGAAGTCGTCATGTATTTCCAAGTGCATTGGCTCAGCAGAGAGAAATCTGGCACTGGCTGGGGGCTGAAATGCCAGCTGGGATGTGCACGGAATGAAATGAGGGAATGGCCCCCGGGGCTGGCCCAGGGCACCTGGCCTGGATCCCCGAGGGGCTCTGGTGGAGAGGGAGATGTGGGAGAGGGCAGAGCATTCTCCTCCCGGGAGTGGGATTGCCTGGAATTGCTGTGGAGTCACTGTCGGATTTTCCTGACCGCTTTCTGTTTCTGGGTGTGTGTTTTGTTTTGGGGGAAGGGGAGGGGGTGCAGTGAGTTGTGCTCCAGGGGCTGACGGCCTCGGCGGGGACGGGGGCAGATGTTTGGGATGATGGAGTGACCTCTCCGCCCCAGCCTCCTCCCAGGCCCTGCGGGGCTGCTCCTGCCTGGCTGGGGAGGGGCTGGGAGGTTTGGTTTGGGAGGGGAGTGGTCCCAGGGGTGCTGTGGGGCAGCGTGGGGGTCACTGTTGGGGTTCAGAGCCGGCTTGGTTTGGGGTCTGGGGTCCTGGTGCTGCACCCCCACGTCAGCCCCATCCCCAGGGACGGACATCCCTCGCCCGTGGGTTTTCCCCTCCTTCGCAGGATTCCCGCCCGGAGCTGGATGTGACCCTGCCGCATTCCTCTGCTCTCCCGTGGGGTTTTCTGAGGAATAAGGTTGGCTCTGGAGCCGCGTCCCAGCTGGGTGGGAGCACAAACGCTCACGGAAAGGCCAGGCTTGCATAGAAATCTTCCCTTTCCAAAAACGAGGCTCAGGCTGAGGCCCCCTCCCTCCAGAGCCAGCAGGGGAGGGGGACAGGGGAAGGGGAGGGGGACAGGAGCAGGGGAGGGGGACAGGAGCAGGGGAGGGGGACAGGAGCAGGGGAGGGGCTCGGGGGGGCTCAGGGGGTCTCCTGCACTGGGATCACCGCTGGCTCTTCCCTTGGGGGGACACCGTGAGCTGCCTTTGGAGCAGCAATGTGCCAACTCCTCAGAGCTTTGGGAAGCGGAGCAGGGCTGGGGTTTTCCTGCCGCAGCTCTTCCTGGGGAGCTGGGAAGCGCTGAGTGGCGACGGTGGTGACAAGACCCCTCCCAAGCTGGATCGGGGCCGCTCACATCTGCCAGGGCAGCACTGGGGCAGCGCGTTCATTCCTCGCTGGGAGTGCCGTGCAAGCCTGAGCACCCTCCTCGAGCTTGAAAGCCTGAGCAAAACCCCAGGGAAGCCGGGAGAGGAGGGGGAAGGCGAGTTTTCCATGGATGTTTAATGCTGCAGTGCGTCAACATCACAAATTTCAGGGTTCTGTTCTGCCTTCCCAAGTCCCCCGCTCCCGAAATAGAGCTCTGCTCTGTGCCTGTGTGAGAAGAGGTCCCTGCTGTGTCGTTTTTCGGCAGGGAGGATGTGATCTTTCTATATTTGCTTGCAGGACAATAATACTGATGGTTTCTATTTTTAACCCGGCAGCAGCAGGGCAGAAATGCACTTGGGAATGTTTGGGGAGCGGAGCAGCCCCAGGAGCCGCCAGCAGCTCGGAGAGGGCCTGGCCCCACTTTTGGGCAGGTAAAGAGGGGTCAGGCTGTGCTGGGATCGTCCCCTGGCTCCAGAGGGCTCCGGGGGTGGTGGCAGGAGCAGGGACATCTGGCGTTGTCCCTCCTCTTCCTCCTGTTTCCCTCCTGAAGGGTTTGTGGGTCTGACATGTTCATCCAGGTGATGGCACTCCTGAAATCCCAGCTCAGGCACTAAAAGCACCTCAGACCTTTAAAATATGTATGGTTTGGGGTTTTTTTTAAAGAAAAAACAGTTTCTGACACCGCCTTGATTCTGCAGAAGGGCTTGCCCTTCCAAACCCCTCAGAAATGGGAGGTGAATACCAAAACTACCAAAACTGGCACCGCTTTGAGTGGCAATCCCAAATCTGGGGACCGATCCGTGCCTCTGGGTGGCTCTGCTCCTGCCACCCTGCCCTGCTCAGCTGCCGTCAGCAGCGTCCTCTTTGCGTGGGTCCTCGCAGGGTTTTCCAGCTGCTGACGCGAGCTGGAGCAGCCCGAACGCCGCACCTCCCATCTGGAGGAGAAAATAGGGATTTAGGGCGGAACCGGCTCCCCGGGGGCTCTGTTTCACCCTCAGGGCTGGGGCTGGAGAAAGCAGCTTCTGCCGTCTGGGTGTCCTGGGTTTTCCTCCGCAGTGGAAAATCCCTCCAGTCTTGGGTTTTGTGGTGTTGGGATCCCGGGGCAAGCAGTGACCGCGCGGATTTCGGATTGACCTGGCCCTTGTGTGAGGTCCCAGGTGCAGGTGGAGCCTGGGCCTTGGGTGGGACAGTGATTTTGGGTTTGGGGCTGCTCCTGTGGGGCACAGAGGTGGTTTTGGCTCTCTGTCCAGGGCTCGTCCTGGCCGGACAATGGCTGGACAATGGGAGGAAGCCAGGACCGCGCGTGGCTCCCGCAGCCGCTCCTGCTCCTCCCGGGCTATTTCCAGCGCATTGTCCGCGGCGCAGGAAGGATGTTTCCAGCCTTCTTCCTTTTTGCCTCAAAGGGATGTGGGGCGGGGAGGGAGAGGAGGGGATTTGTTGTGCAAGAGCAGCGATCGCTGCTCCTGGGAGCTCCTCCGGCAGAGTGTGTGGTGGGAGGAGGGAAGGGAAGGTCACCCCTTGCTTTGTGATGGAGAAATAAGGCCATGAAAGGGGATTCTGACTTTTTGGGATGGTTTTAGTGTGGACTGCGAAGTTCTCCCGTGTTTTTGCACAGCTCCTGCTGCTGTGGCTGGGCAGAGCTGAAGGCTCCTCACTGCGCCGGAGGAGGCCGAGCTCCCACATGCCAGGAAGTGAAAGTAGAATTAATTAAGATGGGAAATGATCTTAATTTGTTCTGGCTAAATCCCTTTAGCACCAGTAAACCCCAAAGATCTGCAGCAAAGCTCTTGGTGGGGGCACGGCCACACCTCTCCCGTGGCTCAGAGGTGACATCTCTGGGGGTCTGTCTGAGGGGCAGAGCTTTCCCAGTTTTACTGGGGGATTGTTGCTTCCTGCTAGGAGCCAGACTGGGAAATGCCCATCTCTGCCTGACCTGGATCCCGCTGAGCCGGGATCATCCTGGGACAGCCACAGGAGTCCAACTCCAGCTCTCACATGTGCTGGCCTTGTCTGCCCTGGGACAGCTCCAGCTGATTTTCCACAGGGAAGCAGAAAGCTTTAGGGATCCCTTTTGGCTTTTTCCTTCGTCCCACGGTGGTTGGGGATGGAGGGTGGCTGTCCTGTCCTCCTCGAGCAGCATCAGCCCTGCGTGGTCCCCATCACGCTCCCGGGACTCCCTCCCTGCCCCGCTCCGGAGCTTTCTGACAAATCCCAGCGTCAGGGCCAGCCTGGAAAACCTGCCAGGAGCACCGGCAGCTCCCGGATCTCGCTGCTGACAGGAGGTGTCCGGCAGTGCCAGGGCGATGGAAATGGTGCTGGAGGAGCTGCTGCGATGAAAGAACCTCTTTAGGCTGGCGTGGAACTTTCCCCCGTGTTTTTAAAATCAGAGTGAGAGGGGGCGGCGGTTTCGTTGTGGCATCTCCTATTTCCTGTTTGCAAAGGGGAGAGGGTCTGGTGCTCTTCTCCAGGCCGAGGGGGGTGCAATGGGCACCCCTGGGAGCGGGAGGAGGGCTGGAATTGTGGCTGGACACTGATTCACCCCCGAGAGACCTCGGCGTTTCCACCTGCTGCTGCCCGGTGCCGGCACCTGCCCGAGCCCACGCAAACCTCCCTGTTTATTTTGTCTGAAAGCAAAATATCCCCCAGAGGGGCGGGGGAAGGGATGCCCGCTGTGGCTTAATTGCACCTAATGAGCCTGATGGGGCCTGCTGCCAGCCGGGGCTGTGCCAAGGCTTGAACTCGCCCGTGAGAACTGCAAGGGCGTGGTGGCGGCCGCGCCTGGGATGGGGAGCTGAGAGCTCCCGGGGCTGTGGGGCTGTTCTTCCCACGGCCTCGGTGGGCACGGGGACCCCCAGGACCTGGAGGGACACGATGCCATCCGTGGGTGAGTGTCCCAGGTGGGTGGGGAGTGTCCCTGAGGCACAAGGGCCTGGGCAGGTGCGTTTGTGTGAGGAGCATCTCCCATCCGGAGCAGGGTCCGTGGGCTGGGTCCGGGGGTGTGCCCGCTTGTTTGGGTGCCAGCTGAGCTTCGAGGGCCTGGATGGGGCTGGGATTCTGCTGAGCTGACAGCAGCTCTGATCCTGACAGCTTCTGAGGGCTCAGTCCCCAGCATTCCTCGGTGTATTGCTGCTGCGCTGGGCTCACCGGGAGTTTCTCTGCTGATTCCTTTTCCATTTCCCTGCTGATTCCTTTTCCATTTCCCCATTTCCCAGCGGCTCAGCAGCAGGATCAGCTCCTCTTTCTGGGTTAAACCCCCAGGGCAGTGTTGCTCCATGCGTGTGGAGCTCACACACCCACTGCACCCTCAGTCCCTGAGCTCTGCCGGAGCCTCAGCCTCCTCCAAGGCTTCTCCAGCTCTTTGGGACTCCAGGTTCTCCTGGCATTTCTCCATACCCAGCACTTCACACCAGAAATCCTTCCTGTGGCTTCTCCATCCCAGATGGAGTTCCCCGGCTCCAGCTCCATGGGGCTCTCCCCAGCATCTCCCCCCAGCTGCCTGCAAGCACCAGCACCCAGCCAGCTTTGTCCCGGGGTGGCTGTCACTGCTGTCCCCAGGGTGTGGCTCCTCGGGTCCAGGCAGGTTTCGAACTCCTCTGCACTGAGGATTTGACTCCTGCACCTTTCCCAGCTTCGCTGGTGCCAACCCTGAGCTTTCCCAGCTTCTTCCCGAGCACCCGGGGAGGGGAGGCAGTGCCTGCCGGGCCCGTGGGGAAGTGTTTGTGCAGGAAACTGAAAATGTTGTGGCTTCCTCCCCGAGACAGAAATAACTCTCACCCTGAGCCCCAGGTCTGCCCTAGGGAGCTCCTCGGTGGCTCCTTCCCAGACACCCGAGGGTCAGCACGGGCAGGTTTGGGGTGAGTCCTTGGCTGGTCCAAGGACTGCACAGAGAATTTAATTTGTGCCTCTTTCCCTGGGATGCCTCTTGTAGAGCTGGGGCTGCCCATGCTTCTCCCAGCTCCTTCTGCTTGTCTTAGGCCTGGGGTTTTGTTCTTAAATTTTCTTTTCTGCCCTCCAGCCCAGCGCTGGACCTTGCCCAGCACTTGCCAAAGGGATTTCCCTCCCCGCGGCTTGCAGGGAGGCTCTAATTAATGGGCAGGTCGCCTTGAGTAGCCACTTGCCGGGAGTGGGTATTGTGTGATTGCAGCTTTTTGTCTCAGCGCTTCCAGATCAAGCACGAAGCCTCTTCGGGCAGCGCTGAGCCTTCCCCGGGGGGCTGTGACTCAAGCTGGGCTCTTGCACGCAGCAATTAAAAGAATAAATCGGTGCCGGTGCTGGCAGCCGCCGGGGTCCGGCCGGGTCCCGGAGCATCTCCCGGGTCCCGGAGCATCTCCCGGGCTCCCCGGCCGCTCTGTGGGGCAGGAGGTGCTGCCGAGCCCTCCGTCCAGACCGGCTGGGAGGGTTTTCCTCCGCTTGGGTAACCGAGGAGAGCTTCTGCAATCCTTTGATTGCTCTGCCTCCCTTGGCGCGGCGGCCGCGTCCTCCCGGGCTGATGTCACCGGAGCCGCTGCGGGAGCAGCCCCGCGCCCCGAGGCGCTGCCGCGGCTTCCCGGGAGCCTTCGGCCTCCGCTGGCATCGTCCTGCCGGGAGAACCGAGGGCTCGTCCCGCCGGGAGCGGGGCCGGAGCCTCTCTCCGAAGGAGAGCCGCCTGGCCGCGGGCAGGAGGTGATGGCGAGCTCCGGGCTGGGCTGGTGGCCCTTGCCGGGAGCCTGGAGAGGGACATGGGGCTGTGGAGGACACCGCGGTGCTCCTGCTGGGGCAGAGCCGCGGGATTTGCCTGCCTGAAGGTGCTGCCTGTGTCCCCATGCTCCCTGCCTGCGGCTCCGGGCAGTGTTGGAGCTTTGGGAACCCCTCGGGGACAGGAGCTGAGCGGTGCGGAGGAGCAGCAGCTCCCCGTGAGGTGTTTGCTGCAGGGAAAGGCTCTGGGGAGGATCAGGAGGGGCAGCTTTGCCTCTCCATCGCGACACGGCGATGTTTGGGGCTCTGAGCAGATCCCGGCCGGGCTGGGTGAGCAGCGAGGGCACAGCTCCAGCAGGGTGGGATGCGCTCCGGGGGATGTTTCCCTTCTGGGAAGGGAGGACTTTCCCCTGATCCTGCGAGCTGCTGTGATTTGAGGCTGCCTGCGCCGCTCTGGGGAGCCCGAGGCGCTGCCAGGCCACCTTGGCTCTCCTTCAGCAGAGCCCTGTGGCCGCGAATTTCCCGGTGCTCCTCAGGAAGCGGCGGTGGCCGCGAGGTTTCCTGGGGATACCTCTCCCTCCTCCGCACAGCCTCTCCCCGGGGGCTGCGCTGCTGTTCGGGATGGGCTCGGTGACCCGTGGGGGTGGCAGGGTGCAGGAAATGACTGCCAGAGCTTTCCAGCCGCGCCAGGGCTGCGGTGGGGACGGAGCCCACTCGCTGTCCCTGCGCTCCCATGGCCCGGCTGTGGCTGCAGGAGATGAGCCCTCGGATCCCCCCTTGGCCCTGGTGCTGCCCACGCTCAAACCACGTTTTGTTGGACCCACGGGGCAGCTCCGCCCTGCCTGTGCCCGGAATTTCCTGTGATTAATACCTGGGTGTCCCTGGGAGCTCAGGTTGAGGCCCAAAAGCTCTCAGCAGGTTTTGCTGTGGGGTTTTGCCTTGGTTGGGTGCTCTGAAGGCTTTCAAAGCTCATCCCTGGGAGAGGAGCAGCGCCCAGGGAGCTCCTGCAAGTCACCCCAGCTCCTCTGGGAGCAGGAGGGAACAGGAAGGAAAATGCTTGGTGGTTTGAGCAGTGCCTGGGGTGAAGTTTGGGTCCATTGTTAAGGTTTGGGGTAACTCAGCAGGGGTGGGCTTACCTTGGCATCCTCTGGACCACCCTCACCCCAGAGGCAAAACACTTCCAAGGCCAATCTAAACACGGATTTGAGAGCACGTGGAAAACCTGCCTTGAAACACAGACCTGGGTCACCTCCAGGAGTGTCTGATTTAGCCCCAAAGAGTTCCCTGTGCCTCTCCCTTCGGCAGTGGAATCCTTCCCTCTCTGCGGATGCTGTGGGAGCAGCAAGCTCCCCTCAGATGGGCCTGGATGGGAACAGCGGAACCAGAATTTGGGCTGGGAATGTCAAAACCAGAGCAGATCCAGGCCCAAAGGTGTTTCCTCCCTGTCCCAGGACTCTGGGCTGACCCTGAGATTTTTGGGTCCCCAGAGCCACGAGTTTCAAAACAAACTCTGCACATTTGTGGGGAGAAGATTCCAGGGAGGGCCATTAAATGCCTGACTCAAAGGTCACGAGCTGCAAATAACCAGGGAGAGCAATCAGGGGAAGTATCCCACCCTGATCTGCCTCCCCAGGCCTGATGTGGAGCTCATTTCCAGGCTCCAACAGGGAATATTCCCATTTTTTGGAATGCCTAGAGAACTGCTCTGCTCACAGGTGCATGGCGCAGTCAGGTGTGTGGCTGAATCCTGGTTCGTGCCTTTGGTTGTGGGAAAGGTTTTGTGCGGCTTGGGTGACTTTGCCAAACTTTAAACTTTTTTTTTTTTTTTCTGGAAACTTTCTGCAGAAGAAAGTTTGCAAGAATCAGAGCAGAAAAATTTGGTTTTACCCTGGTGGGAAAACTCTCATGGGGCTTTTCCTGGAGCAGCATCAGCCTCGTCTCGTTTTGGAGCAGGAATTTGGTGTCTGGTGGGGAGGGGAGGGATCCACCCACATCTGGCTGAGGCGTAAAGCCCTTGAAACTCCCAGTCCATGTGCTCCAGAAAGAGTTATCAGAACTTGGCACCCGGCTGCTCCAAACATTACATCTTCCCTGAGCATCATCTGCTCTCTTATGGCTCCTGCGGGACGCGGCCGGCGCGCTCTCCGTGCGGGGACGGCTGAGGCGGCTCAGGGCTTTCCCGGGAGCTGTTTTCCCGGGAGCTGCTTCCTCTGGAGCTGTTTTCTCGGGAGCTGCTTCCCCCAGAGCTGCCATCCCCGGAGCTGCCATCCCCGGAGCTCTGCGCTGAGGCGAGGAAGGAGGAAAATGCCCCAAACGCTGGGATTTTTTGGGATCCTGCGAGGAAACGCCCTGGGAACGCGCGAGCAGATGGAGGTAGGGGACAGAAGGGTCCATGGACACTGGTGTGGGGTCCCCCTGTCCCCCCAAAAGCTGGGGCTGGGTGGGCTCTGGGTGGATTTGGTGATTTTTCTCTCGTCGTTCGGGGTCCTTAATTAAGCCCAGCGCCCCGGGGGCCTGGCAGGGTTAAATGAGGTACCCCAGCTCCGGGATTTCCTATTTCTCGAGTTCTCCCTTTGTGATCTTCGTGTTCTTTCAACATCATCCTTTTGGTGTGGTTTCTTATTTAAGTGTTTTTAATTTGAGCGAACTCCCTCCAGCTCATTCCCGCTCCTCGCGCGGCTCTGGAGAAGACCTTTTCCCTTTTATTAGAGAGGAATGTTTTTAATCACCCGCATTCCTCAACCCGCCTGAACTCTGAACCTTTCACAGCAAATCAGCATAAGATGGGAAACGCTTTTGTAAAAGAGATGGTTTATTTTAAAAAAACCACCCTGGCCTTAACTGAGACTCAACCTCAGAGTGAGACATGGACAGGCAGGGATGGGACAGTGATGGGGACAGGGATGGGGCAGGGATGGGGCAGGGATGGGGCAGGGATGGGGCAGGGATGGGACAGGGATGCAGGCAGGAATGCAGGCAGGGATGCAGGCAGGGATGGGACAGGGATGGGACAGGGATGGAGCAGGGATGGGGCAGGGATGGGGCAGGGATGCACGGAAAAGCACAGCTGGGATGCCACTGGTTTGCTCCTCAGTAATCTTCCTGCCCTGCTTTGTTTGCCTCTTGCTTTATTTCGCTCTTATATAAGCTCAGCTCTGCTGACGGCTGATTTGCCTCTTTAAAAACAATCAGGAAATGCCAAAGCAAAGATTTTTGTGCTGGATTTTTTTTTTTTTTTTGGGGATGGCTGGCTGGGAGCAGCGTGACCAGCGGTGTCCCGAGTGACACCAGCCCAGCACTGCCACCCCCAGCCTGGGGGAACTTGCAGGTCTCCCCTGCCCCAAAGCTCCACAGGAGTCTGGGAGGTGCTGCAGGGCCAAGTGGGGCTCCCCACGCTGCCCCGGCCCTCCCTCCGTGTCTGTCCCACCGCGTGGCTGAGCCCGTGGCCCCTCGGCTGCGTTCCCTGCTCCGTTCCGTGCCGGCAGCCTGGAAAATGCTGGTAACCCGTGCCGGGGCTGAGCACAGAGCCCTCATTCATCCCGGCCGCAGCGTTCCCAGGGCACTGCGGGGAGACTCCGTGTCACAACCTCCCCTTTCCATGGAGGATCCACCGGCCCAGGGATGCTTTGTGCGATGAGCTCCCGGCCCCGTGGCTCTCCCTGCCCTGAACTGTGATCCCAGTCCCGAACTGTGATCCCAGTCCCGAACTGTGACCCCAGTCCTGAACTGTGATCCCAGTCCCGAACTGTGATCCCAGCCCTAAACTGTGATCCCAGTCCCGAGCTGTGATCCCAGTCCCAAAAGGTGCATCCCAGTCCTGAACTGTGATCCCAGTCCCGAACTGTGATCCCAGTCCCAAAAGGTGCATCCCAGTCCCGAACTGTGATCCCAGTCCCGAACTGTGATCCCAGTCCCAAACGGTGCATCCCAGTCCCAAAAGGTGCATCCCAGTCCCAAAAGGTGCATCCCAGTCCCAAAAGGTGCATCCCAGTCCCAAACGGTGCATCCCGGTCCCATCCCCTGCATCCCACTGCATCCTGATACTGGTGGCTCCTGAAGGTCCACTGGGCACAGGCAGGCCCCGGGCTGGGTTGGGGGCAGGCACAGACCCCCCAGGAGCCGCGGTGGGGCTTTGCTTTTGGCTGTTTTGGGGCGGGGGGAAGGGGAGGAGCCGCGGGCTTGGCCGCGGGCCCCGGGATCATGCGGAGCCCCGGGCTGCGGGAGGGAGTTGTTTGCTGTAACTGCTGGCCCCGGGCCCGGCAGCAAACCCCAAACGAGTTCAAGCTGCACAGGGAGGTCACGAACAGCTCCCGGGGCACGGGGGGCTTTGGGGGTCCGGAGCTGCAGGAGCAGGGGGGATGTGGAGCATCCCCGAGGAGCTGCCACGCACGGGGGCCTCATGCCCGAGGGTCCCCGCGTGGGGACAGTGGCTCTGCCCAGAGCCCGGGTTCCTCTCCCGGTGCCACCAGCCCTTGTCCCACACTGCCCTGGCATGCGGCATGGGACGCTTTGTGTTTCCAAGCTCTGGAAAACCGCCCTGGGTTTGGTGGCCTCAGCCTGGCCGGGAGCGTCGGTGTCACCCCGGGGCACGTCAGGCCAGGCTCCCACGGAGCCTTTTCTCATCCCACCCTCCCTTTTCCCTGCTCCTGAACATTCATCGCCAGCGTGGGGTGGGCAGAGCTGGGGGCTGTGGCAGGAGCAGGGTCCTCGCAGCCTCTTCTTCCCTGGCTCCGGAGCCTCTTGGCCCCGGGGATGCTCGGCAGCTTTTTCCTGGCTCGGGGCGAGTGGTGAGGAGTTGTTTTTCTGGCTGCTGCCCGGCCTCGCTCTCCCCCAGCACCCCCCATCCCTCCCCTCTGCGCTTCCGCCGCCTCGCAGTTTGTTTTCACAGAGGCTGAAACAAATGATGGAGAGAGAGATTCCCAGAGCCCCCGGAGCGCTTCCCCTCAGCTCTGCTCCGCCGGCTGTGTCCTCCCCTCCTTCCCGGGGGTGTCTGGAGCAGCCCCTCCTTCACCTGGAGGTGCCCCCAAGGCCTTCTTGTCCCTTTTTGTCCCCCCAAGCCCTTCCCACCCTTTTTTCCGGGGAAGGGGCAGCATCAGGCCGAGCTGAGCCCAAGGATGCCTCCGTGGGGAGCTCAGACCAAGCCTTGGAGCCTCCCATGGGATTTTTGGGGAGTGGAGAAAGGCTGGGACACCTCTTTGGTGCCTGGGTGGGCTGATCCCCCCCGGGACCTGCCGTTCCCACTGGAGCGATGACCCCAAACACAGCCTCAGCAGCGTCCCCAGCCCCTGCCCCTCGCGTGTGCTGCAGGACGGTGACATTCGGCTGGAGGGGACACGGGGCCGGCCGAGTTCCCGCAGACCGGCGGCATCACGGGGCGGGATTTGGCCGGGCCGGAGCTGTCAGAAGTGCCCGGTTCCCATCCCGAGATGTGCTGGTCACAGCCTGTCCTTGTCCCGCTGCCAGCAGCCCGCGCTGCCACCGCCTCTGCCAGCCTTCAGCGTCCTCCTCCTCCTCACGGGTGCAGGGGACAAGCAGGAGGGGACAAGCAGGAGGGGACAGCCCCGCTTGTCACTGCATCCTCCAAAAAGGGATGTTCAGCAAGGCCTGAGGTCTTTGGGGAGCAGTGAGGCTCCAGAACAGAGGCAGGGACAGCTTCCCAAGGCAGGGATTGTTCATCTCCATCAACCTCCCTGTCCCGGCGTGCAGCAATTAGAGAAATTAGCCAGGGACAAATTAAATCGCATGCAGTTATCAGGAGATGGAGAGGGGACTGAGCGCTGTGGGGGGGTTTCCTGGGAATGTCGTGGCCTGAGGTCGAGGGTGTTTCTGGAAATTCAGCAGAGCTTCGGGAGCTGTGGGGGAAATCCTCTGCTGCAGGGGGTGCTCCACCAGCAGTGGAAATGGGGCGGTTTTGGGTGCATAATGGACTATTTTGGGTGTGTAACTGGCACTATTTTGGGTATGTAATGGACTATTTCAGGTGTGTAACTGGAACTGTTTTGGGTGTGTAACTGGAACTGTTCCAGTGTGTAACTGGCACTATTTTGGGTATGTAATGGACTATTTCAGGTGTGTAACTGGAACTGTTTTGGGTGTGTAATTGGCACTGTTTCAGGTGTGTAACTGGCACTATTTTGGGTGTGTAACTGGCACTATTTTGGGTGTGTAACTGGCACTATTTTGGGTGTGTAACTGACACTATTTCAGGTGTGTAACTGGGGTTATTTTGGGTGTGTAACTAGAATTGTTTCAGGAGTGTAACTGGCACAGTTTTGGTGTCCCCAAGGGGTCAGGGATTCACCCCTCAAGGCATTTGTGCAGGGAACATCTTCACTCCAAGGCCACCCTGAGCCGTGGTGTCAGGGAGAGGCCCCTGCAGCCCCCTGGGGTCTCTCCAGAGGTGTGGCATTTACAGGAACCTTTCCCCAGCTGGTGGGAGAGGCTCTGCAGGCAGAGGACAGAGGATGGAATGTCACAAATCCCCCTTGGTGACATGTCCCTGCCATCACCCCAGAACCTCCCCCGTGCTGTCCCTGCCAGCCCAGCGCCTGAGCCATGTCCCTTTGTGTCCCCGCAGCTGCTGTGACCCCGTGCACCTCCCCGCGGGTGCCCCAGGCCGTCCCCATGGACCTGCGGATCGGGCAGCGCGTGGTCAAGCCCCAGGACACTGCCCTGCTGGCCCTGAAGCAGCAGCAGCTGCAGCACCAGCTCTTCCTGGCCAGCCTGCACCAGCAGCAGGTGGAGCAGCTCGCCCACCAGCACGTCAGGGTAGGGGACACTTTGGGCACACTTTGGGGCGGGATTGGGCACTTCAGAGGGAAGGTTTTGCCCCCAGAGCACACAGCAAGGCCAGAGTCGGGGCTGGCTTTGAGTTCTCCTCACTGGGCAGGGATTCAGAGGAAGAGGCTGGAAATCCCAATGCCAAAATAACGTTCCCAGGTGGATTCCTGCTTTCCCCTGAGCTGGAACATCTGGAGGGGGTTCCAGCCAGCCCGGGGACCTCTCTGACGCAAGGAGGCTGCTCAGGGAGGCAGGTGGGGGGGTTGTGTCTGAATCCCAGGCCAAGTCCAGGTCTTGCCAAGGCCGGCGGGAGGGCTGGAGCCTCCCGGGATGTCCAGTGAGGAGCAGGAGCCAGACTGGGATTTAGTGGGGATGGCTCCTCTGGGGACTTCAGAGGGAGTTGGGACCATCTGGAGTCACAGAGATCCCCCTGCCCATCCCCAGGGCTGCTCCAGGCTCGGGGCAGGGCTCAGTCCCATGGATCAGGTGGGATTTCCCTCATATCGTAGATTTTTTTTTTCCTTCCCCCCCCCCATTTTTACTCAACAAAGATTTTTTTTTTGCTGCATTGCAACATGGCCCAGCTACAGATGTGTCCAAACACCCCGAGAGGAGGCAGCGAGTGGGAACAGACAGGTTCTGAGTTTTATGATGTCCCCGGGGAGAACAAAGCGTCCCTGGAGACCAAAATGTGTCCTGTTTGTTGTGATGGAACAACTTCACACGTTCCTGTCAGCCAGGGCCTCCAGGGTGACACAACCGACTGTCCCAGCCGTGCTCTGTCACCGTGTCACCTGCCTGGGCCGGGGAGGGGTCAGAGGGCTCCGGGCGGGGCTGGGGGGTCCCCGTGCCCATGTCCTTGTCCCACAGGTGGCCATGGAGTCCCCGCACCGCGAGGCTGAGCCGGGGCAGCAGGAGCAGGAGCTGCGGCAGATCCTCAACAAGGACAAGAGCAAGCGGAGTAAGGGCTCCCTGTGCCCGGGGGGGCCGGAGGGGCTTTGGGGAGGGGGCTCGGGGGGCTCTGCCCTTACCCAGACCGAGCTCTGCCTTCCCCTGGGGGAAAGGGGTGGGAGAGCATCCGCAGAGCTGGGCTGCAGACCCCGGCGGGACCCCCGGGCTGGGTTTGGGACCCCGGCGGGACCCTCGGTATGGGTTTGGAGACCCTGGCGGGACCCTCGGGATGGGTTTGGAGACCCTGGCGGGACCCTCGGGATGGGTTTGGGACCCCGGCGGGACCCCCGGGCTGGGTTTGGAGACCCTGGCGGGACCCTCGGGATGGGTTTGGAGACCCCACCTGTCTGTCAGACCCCGGCGGGACCCCCGGGCTGGGTTTGCAGACCGCGGCGGGACCCCCGGGCTGGTTTTGGGACCCCCCGGCTGGGTTTGGGACCCCCGGGCTCGGTGCCCCCCCGCCCAGCCGCGGTCTCCCGGCGCCCTCTGGTGCTCGCTCCGACTTTTGGGATGCGCGGGGCTCCGCACCGCACCTTATTAATTATTAATCAATTAACCCGTGCTCGGAGGTGCCGAACGCGGGCACAGGTCCCCGTGGAGCATCCCCGCTGTAGGCACTGAGAGTTCCTGCTGGAACACACCTCGGGACTGGGGTGGGGATGGGCCCGGCTGTGCCTGCAGGGCTCCGCAGCCATCGCGGTGTCACTCCTGGGGTGGGGACGGTGCCCGCAGGGACCCTCCGGAGCTCTGAGCCGCTGTGGTCACTGTGCAGGTGCTGTGGCCAGCACGGTGGTGAAGCAGAAGTTGGCCGAGGTCATCCTGAAGAAGCAGCAGGCGGCCCTGGAGAGGACCACCAACGCCCCCCCTGCAGCCCTGCCCTACAGGTAAGGCACTGTCACCCCTGTCACAGCCCCAGCACCCCGACAAGGACAGCTGGCAAGGGCTCTGGCTTCTCCCCGCAGGGCTCTGGAGCCTCTGGACCCCGAGGGACCCTCCCCTGCCATGCTCAGCACCTTCCTGCCCCCCGTGCCCAGCGCTGCTCTCGACCCCCCCGAGCATTTTCCACTGCGGAAAACAGGTATGGCCTCGGGAACGTCCCCATGTCCCTCGAGGCCTCGGGAACGTCCCCATGTCCCTCGAGGCCTCGGGAACGTCCCCATGTCCCTCGAGGCCTCGGGAATGTCCTCATGTCCCTCGAGGCCTCAGGAGTGTCCCCATGTCCCTCGAGGCCTTGGGAATGTCCCCATGTCCCTCGAGGCCTCGGGAATGTCCCTGTGTCCCTCGAGGCCTCGGGAGTGTCCCCATGTCCCTCGAGGCCTCAGGATCATCCCCGTGTCCCTCGAAGGCTCGGGAATGTCCCCGTGTCCCTCGAGGCCTCGGGAATGTCCCCATGTCCCTCGAGGCCTCAGAACATCCCCGTGTCCCCGGTCCCTGGCTGGAGCTCAGGACTGGCCTCACGGAGCCCATCCAGACTCGCCCCTGTCCCCGGCAGCGTCCGAGCCCAACCTGAAGGTTCGCTGCAAGCCCAGGAAGTGCCTGGACCGGCGCAAGAACCCCCTGACACGCAAGGAGAGCGCTCCCCCCTCGCTGAAGAGGCGCCCGCCCGAGGCCATCGGTGAGGGCTCTGTCTGGATGGGCTTGGAGAGACCTCGGGGTGCGGCTGGGGCAGCTCCAGCCTGCCCAGGGTCACCTCTGCTTGGGGACCGTGTCCTCTGCGGGGTCTGGCGCATGTCCTCATCCAGGGTGGTGTGGGATGGAGATGTTGCTGCAGCTGCTCCTGCTGCCCAGGAGGGTCCTGCAGGGCTGGAAGTGCCCCAGGCCCACGGTGGCTGTGGCTGCTCAGGGTTCCCACCATGGGCTGCAGCCCCAGAGGGGATTTGGCCCTAGGAGTGGGGGGATAGCAGCTGGAGGGTTTGGAGCTGGACAGGGCCGTGCCCCTCACGCCATGACTGTCCCCTCCCAGACTCG
The DNA here is from genome assembly GCA_036630365.1 of Acanthiza pusilla. NCBI lineage: Eukaryota > Metazoa > Chordata > Aves > Passeriformes > Acanthizidae > Acanthiza > Acanthiza pusilla. The sequence continues at coordinate 1,088,082 of JAXCHO010000119.1, read as the reverse complement.
TCCCCCAGCAGCAGCAGCACCCCCGTGTCCGGCTGCAGCTCTCCCAACGACAGCCTGCCCGCCGAGCACGGAGCGCTGCCCGCCACCCCGGCCGTGGCCCACGAGGTGAGCTCCGATGGCTTTGGGGGTCTGGTGTCCCCTCCGGCTCAGGGGAAGGACAAGACCCCAGCCCGGAACCCCTCGGCCAGAGCTGCCCTGCTGTCCCTGCCCTCTGGGGCAGCTGGGGCTCAGCCCGTGCCTGTCCCCTGGCCCCGCCGGGAGCAGGGCACTGACGGCTCCTGCTTGGCACAGACGCCCCTGGCGCAGCGGCTGATGATGCAGGAGAGCTCCCTGGCCCAGTTTGCCCTGCAGAGCGCGGCCTCCCTGCCGGCCATCACGCTGGGGCTGCCGGCCACCACCAGTGCCAGGGTAGGTGGCCAGGCTGTGCCTCCAGCACAGGGCAGAGGAGCTTTCCTTTGGGTTTGGGGTTCCCGTGGGCACGGTGGGGACACCACTGTGCCCTCCCAGTGCCGTGTCCCCGTGCTAGCGCCGTCCCTGTCCCCGCAGGGCGAGGCCGAGCGCCGGGCGCTGCCCAGCCTGGCTCACCGCGTGCCGGTGCTCAACGGGCCGGTGCTGCCGGGCACGCACTCGCCAGTCTTCATCCCGGCCGGCCTGGAGCAGCACGAGGCCGGCAGCCCCCTGTCCCCTCGGCTGCAGCCCGTCATCATCCTCGAGCCCTCGGTCACCCACGCTCCGCTGGTGGCGGGTGAGTGTCCGGCTCGGGGACGTGGGGACAGACAGTGCCCTTTGTCGTGCTGTGCAGACGCTACCTTTGCCACCCTCACCTCTCGCTCCTCTCCCCTCCAGTGCCAGGCCTGGGGACCGTCCCCTTCTCCTTCGCGCCCTCCCTGATCCCCGCCGAGCGCCTGTCCCTGCCGGGCCACCACAAGCCGCTGGGCAGGACCCGCTCGGAGCCGCTGCCGCAGAGCCCCAAGGCCATGCCGCAGCACCTGCTCTTCCAGCAGCACCACGCGCACTTCCTCGAGAGGCTCAAGCAGCAGACACACCTGAGCAAGGTGAGACCCAGCCTGGGCCTGGGGGTGGCACGGGGAGGGCGCAGGGTGACATTGCCACCCCGGACTGCCGCGTGTCCCAGGTGAGGTGACACCGTGTCCAGACTCAGAGGTGGCACTGCTCTGCTGCCCAGCTCCCCCCTGCTCCTGCCCGAGATGGCCTGTCCCCCCCCCCAGCCTGGCCTGTCCCCTGCCACCTCCCCCATGTCCTTTGTCCCCTTGGCTGCAGCGCATGGCCAAGTCCAGCGAGAAGCCCCGGCTGCGGCAGATCCCCTCCTCGGAGGACATGGAGGCCGAGGGGACACTCCCAGAGGCCACGGCCGAGGGTGGGGACCCCAGCAGGACACGAGGGGAGCCCCCCCGGCCCGGCAGCAGCGGGAAGGAGCCCGAGAGGACGCAGAAGATGGGGCAGCCCCAGGAGGAGCTGGTCCTGCAGCAGGTGAAGGATGGGGAGCCCTGGGGATGGGTGGGGACATGGGGACAGTGTCTGTGCCTGCCTGGAGCCTGGGGCAGCTCACAGGGACGGGGCAGAGCTGCGGCCACCCCTGGTGTCAGCACAGCAGGGCATCGTCCCCAAATTACTGGGCATTGTCCCCAAATTACTGGATATTGTCCCCAGATTGCTAGTCCTTGTCCCCAGATTGCTGAACATTGTCCCCAAATCATTTGCCTTAGTCCCCAAATTACTGGATATTGTCCCCGCATTGCCGGGCTCTGTCCCCTCATTGCCGGGCTCTGTCCCCGCATTGCCGGGCTCTGTCCCCGTTCGGGCTCTGTCCCCTCATTGCCGGGCTCTGTCCCCTCATTGCCGGGCTCTGTCCCCGCATTGCCGGGCTCTGTCCCCGTTCGGGCTCTGTCCCCTCATTGCCGGGCTCTGTCCCCGTTGTGGCTCTGTCCCCTTGTCGCTGTCACTGCGGGGCTGAGCCGGCAGGGAGCGGCAGATGCTGGGACAGCCCTGTCCTGTCCCCGTTGTGGCTCTGTCCCCTTGCCGCTGTCACTGCGGGGCTGAGCCGGCAGGGAGCGGCAGATGCTGGGACAGCCCTGTCCTGTCCCCCAGCAGCTCCGAGCGCGGAGCAGCCGCTGGGTCCATCCCCCCGGGCAGGGCTCTGTCCCCTGTCCCCTGTGCCGGGGACGCTGCTCCGTCCCCTCACGGTGTCCCCTGTCCCCAGGCCTTCCTGTGGGACTCCTTCCAGCGGGTGCAGCAGCAGCTCCTCAAGCGCCAGCCCCTGGCCGACCCCGCCGTGGTGCCCCCCGGCCACGCCGGGCACCGGCCCCTGTCCAGGGCACAGTCGTCCCCGGCCACCGCCACCGTGTCCCTCCCTGCCCAGGACACCAAGGCGCTGTCCCTGTCCGTGCAGGAGCAGCCGCCCAAGCCACATTTCACCACAGGTACGGCCGGGCTGGGGACAGGAGGGGACAGGAGGGGATGTGGGGATGTCCTGGGGCAGCTCCGCATCCATCGTGGACATTCACGGACTCTCGGGAGCAGCAGGGCAGACCCAGGGAGCCTCTTCTCCTCATCTCAGGGGGCTTTTCTGGGCAGGGTTTGCCCACCCAGCCCCGGGGCTGCAGCCCTGGGCCACCTCTCCCGGGAGTCCAAGGCAGGGTGTGCTTCCAGCAGGTTTGGGGCAGAATCTCCAAGGATTTGGGGCAGAATCTCCCCTGGGTTTGGGGCAAAATCTCCTAGGATTTGGGGCAGAATCTCCAAGGATTTGGGCAAAATCTCCAAGGATTTGGGGCAAAATCTCCAAGGATTTGGGCCAGAATCTCCTATGGTTTTGGGGCAGAATCCCCCAGGATTTGGGGCAGAATCTCCCGTGGTTTTGGGGCAGAATCTCCCCTGGTTTTGGGGCAGAAACTCCCATGGGTTTGGGGCAGAATCTCCCATGCTTTGGGGCAGAAGCTCCCCCGGTTTGGGGGATGTTTCGGTCACTCTCTGTGGGTGTTTGGGGTCTCGGAGCCCCTGCAGAGGAGCCGAGGGCACAGCTCTGCAGCTCCGGCGGTGCCTGGCAGGGCTGGTTTACGACTCGGTGATGCTGAAGCACCAATGCTCCTGCGGAGACAACAGCAACCACCCCGAGCACGCCGGGAGGATCCAGAGCATCTGGTCACGGCTGCAGGAGCGGGGCCTGCGCAGCCGCTGCGAGGTGAGCTGGGGGCGGGGGCTGATCCCCCCAAACTGGGGGGCTTTGGCCAGCTCAGGGCCAGTTCCAGTCAGGTAAAACCCTGCCCAGATGCTGCTGGCATCTCCTCCTGGTCCCTGATTGTCACCTGGGGGTGCTCAAGTTCCAGTCCAGCGAGTCCTGAGCCTCCACAGGGACAGCAGGACAGGCCACCCTCACCCTGGGGGCTGGCGCACATGGGGGGAGCCCCTGCCTGTCCCCCCCGGTCACAGCCGTGTCCCACAGTGCCTGCGGGGCCGCAAGGCCACCCTGGAGGAGCTGCAGTGTGTCCACAGCGAGCGCCACGTGCTCCTCTACGGCACCAACCCCCTGAACCGCCTCAAACTGGACAACGGCAAGCTGGCAGGTGGGTCCCCACCCCGCCACCCCCGGTCCTGCCCGCGTCCAGCCCTGGGGACAGCTCCCAGCGGCTCCCCTGGGCGCTGGGCCACAGCCCTGAGGTCCCCACTGTCCCCTCTCTCCGCAGGGATCCTGTCCCAAAGAACGTTTGTGATGCTGCCCTGCGGAGGGGTGGGGGTGAGTGCTCCATCCCTGCTCCGGGTTTTGGGCAGGGCTGTTCCTTTTTGGCCCCTCGGGGGTCTCCAGGAGCTCCCAAAGCCCCCAGGCTGCCCAGGTGGGGGTGTTGGATGGAGGGGTTGGATCAGAGCTGCTCCCGGTCCTTGGGAAGGGCTGAGCATCCCATTCTGGAGGGGATCCTCGATCCAAGCCCCCCGAGGCATTGCCAAGGGCGTCAGGAGGGGTGGCAGGACAGGGGTCCCCCCGAGGGAGGACAGCGGTGACATGGGGACAGCGGTGACATGGGGACAGCAGTGACATGGGGACAGCAGTGACATAGGGACAGCAGTGACATGGGGACAGCAGTGACATGGGGACAGCAGTGACATGGGGACAGCGGTGACATGGGGACAGCAGTGACATGGGGACAGCAGCTCCTCCCTTCTCTCCAGCCCTTCCGAGGCCTCTCCACTCGCAGCTTTCCCTCCTGGTTTCTCTGCATTCACTGCCGTCTCCTCTCTTCCTCTGTCCCTGTCCTCTGTCTCTCTTTCAGGGAGGGGCTCCCTCGGTGCCTTCCTGCTGCCTCTTCTGGCTCTGCTCCTCTCCTTGCCCCCCGCGCTGGGCGCCAGCTCTGCTTTCCCTGCTCTGCCTCCCCTTCCCCACTCACCCCCGCCCGTTCCGGGGGGCTGCAGCTGCCCCGCTCTGGGCCCGGGGGGCTCTGAGCCTCACACGTGGCCCCCAGCAGAAGACACTCTGAGTTTTGTGGCTCTGACGCGGTGCTGATCAAACCGAGATGTTTGGTTAAACACTAAAATAAGATGAAGAAGGTAAAGGAGGGGGCTGGGCTGGGGGCTGGGGCTGGAGGAGGAGGTGACATGGCCCAGTGTCACCTTCAGCTGGCACAGGACACCAGCCCCTGCTGGGTGAGGCCATGACCGGGATGTCCCTGTGTGACCGGTGGCCCTGGGTGACCGCTGTCCCCCCCTCCAGGTGGACAGTGACACCATCTGGAACGAGCTGCACTCGTCCAACGCCGCCCGCTGGGCAGCTGGCAGTGTCACCGAGCTGGCCTTCAAGGTGGCCACCAGGGAGCTGAAGGTAGGTGGTGGCATGGGGGGTCCCGGGGCTGTGTGAGGGTGTGACCCTGGTGACATGGGGGGGTGTGACTCTGGTGACATGGGGGGGTGTGACCCTGGTGACATGGGGGGGGGCCCTGGTGACATGGGGGGGTGTGACCCTGGTGACGTGGGGGACATGTGACCCTGGTGACATGGGGGTGTGACCCTGGTGACATGGCGGGGGTGTGACCCTGGTGACATGGCGGGTGTGACCCTGGGGGCGACAGCTCTGACCCCTGGCCTTTGCTCTGTCCCCAGAACGGCTTTGCCGTGGTGCGGCCACCCGGACACCACGCAGATCCTTCCACCGCCATGTAAGGCCCCCCCCGCGCACCCGGGGATCCCCAAAACATCTCCGTGGCTCCAAACCGACCCCCAATAACCCCCCCGGGAGCCATTCCCCGCCCAGGCCCCGGGGGTGCTCGGGAAGGCGCCGGAGGTGACTCCCCCTTCTCTCCCCAGGGGATTCTGCTTCTTCAACTCGGTGGCCATCGCCGCCAGGCAGCTGCAGCAGAAGGGGAAGCTCAGCAAGATCCTCATCGTGGACTGGGTGAGTCCCCTGTGTCCCCAGGGCGTCCCCAGGAGCGGTGGCAGCAGCAGCTCCTTGTGGGACGTGGCTGGAGCCCCCCGGCATGGTCGGGATGGGGGAGCAGGAGCAGGTCCTGGGCTGGGGGACGCAGACCTGGCTGCTTTTGGCTCCGTGAGGCTCTGGGACCACCAAAATCCTCCCTGCAGGACGTGCACCACGGCAACGGCACCCAGCAGATCTTCTACAGGGACCCCGAGGTGCTCTACATCTCCCTGCACCGCCACGACGATGGCAACTTCTTCCCGGGCAGCGGAGCCGCCGATGAGGTGAGGGAGGGGAGCTCTGGGGACAAAGGGGACAGCAGGACACGGCGGCTGAGCAGGGACAGCGCTCATTTCCCATTCCTGCTCCCATCCCGGCACAGGGATGGAGACTGATGGAAATGGTGGGAAAATTCCACTGGTCCTGGCCCCGCTGAGGCACCGAGCAGGGGGGCTGGGGACACCCACCCACCCACCTGGGGCACAGGGCAGGGGTCAGGACCCCCACCTGCCCTGGCCAGAGCTGGAGCTGGGCCCTTCCTGACGTCCCTGTGGCCACTCCCAGCCTCAGCCCTGTCCTTGCTCCCTCACAGGTGGGCGCTGGCCCCGGCGAGGGCTTCAACGTCAACGTGGCCTGGGCTGGAGGCCTCGACCCCCCCATGGGTGACCCCGAGTACCTGGCTGCCTTCAGGTACTGTCCCCGTGTCCCTGCCCGTGTCCCGCACTCCCTGACTCCTGACCCCACTCCTCAGCCCCATTTTCCCTCCGTGTGCAGCTGACCCCAAATTCCAGCCCCATTTTCCCTCCGTGTGGGGCTGACCCCAGAATTTTCCTCCATGTGGGGCTGACCCCACATTTCATCCCCATTTTCCCTCCATATGGGGCTCACCCCACATTCCAGCCTCATTTTCCCTCTGTGTGGGGCTGACCCCCCATTTTTTCTCCATGGGGGGCTGACCCCACTCCTCAGCCCCATTTTCCCCACAGGACCGTGGTGATGCCGATCGCCCACGAGTTCTGCCCCGACGTGGTGCTGGTGTCCGCTGGGTTCGACGCGGCCGAGGGCCACCCACCCCCCCTGGGTGGCTACAAAGTCTCTGCCAAGTGTAAGGAGGTGGCTCAGGGTGGGCTGTCCCCTCTCAGTGTCCCCTCAGCCACCCAGGCTGGGACCCCCGGGACAGGGGAGAATCCTGGGGAGGTTTCGGGGTTGGATTGGGGTGGGGATGGGGTGACATTCCCGGGGTGTCCCGCAGGTTTTGGCTACATGACCAAGCAGCTGATGAGCCTGGCGGGAGGGGCCGTGGTGCTGGCGCTGGAGGGAGGCCACGACCTCACGGCCATTTGTGACGCGTCCGAGGCCTGCGTGTCTGCCCTGCTGGGCCACGAGGTGAGAGCCGGGGCTGGAGTGGCACTGAGCCGGTGCCACCGCCACTGGGTGGGCACAGCCCCCCCGTGACCCCTGTGTCCCCTGGTGCCACTGCCCCAGCTGGGAACAGCTCCCTGTGACCCCTGTGTCCCCCAGTGCCACCCTGGGCACAACCCCCCTGTGACCCCCAGTGCCACTGTCCCAGCTGGGCACTGCCCCCTGTGACCCCCAGTGCCATCACCCCTGCCCAGGCACAGCCCCCCTGTGTCCCCTGGTGCCACTGCCCCAGCTTGGACACAGCCCCCTGTGTCCCCCGGTGCCACCTTGGGCACAGCCCCCCTGTGACCCCCCTGTCCCCCGGTGCCACCCTGGGTACAATGCCCCTGTGACCCCTGTGACCCCTGTGACCCCTGTGACCCCCCTGTCCCCGCAGCCGGAGCCGCTCCCGGAGGAGAGCATGAGGCAGAAGCCCAACGCCAACGCCGTGCGCTCCCTGGAAGCTGTGATCCAGGTCCAGAGTGAGTGTGCTGGGGACAGGCTGAGGGGACACTGGAGGGGACCCTAAAACCCTCACTGCCATCAGAGATCCTAGGGGGTCCCCATCCTCCTCCTCCTCTGGGGAGGGGTGCCCCAGGTGGGCATTCCCTGCAAGGGGAGCCCAAAATCCTGTCTCTCTCCTGTTGCTGGGACACTCTGTCCTGGCCAGCCCTGTCCGCTGTCCCCTGGCCTGATGTCCCTGTCGCACAGGTAAATACTGGGTGGCCGTGCAGCGCTTCGCCTCCAAGCTGGGCTGCTCCTTCCTCGAGGCTCAGCACCACGAGGCCGACGAGGTGGAGACAGTCACGGCCCTGGCGTCCCTCTCGGTGGCCGTGATGGTGGAGAAGAGGTGACACTCCTGGGGTTGCCTGGGGTCACTCTCGGGGGGTGGCAGCAGGGCAGGGCCGTGTCCCCTCACCCTGGGTGAGGTTCTGGAGCTCAGGACCTGGGTTGGCTCCCGGGAATCCGTGGGCTCTTCCCGAAGGAAAAGCGGACCGAATCCTCCTGCCGGGGGGTGGGGGGGCAGCTCCCTCCTGTCCCTGCCCTTTTGTCACCGTCACCAGGTCCCCGCGGCAGCGGGATGTGTCCCCCGGGCCTCTCACGGTGTCGCTGCCGTTGCAGGGCACAGGAGGAGCCGATGGAGCAGGAGGAGCCCATGAACCAGTGACCGGCGGGGACGGCCCGGGGCACGGCCGCACTCTGCCAGCCCCGCGGGGATCGCGGTCCCGTTCGCCCCCTCGCTCCCGGCGCGGCCCTGGACTCCTGGAAGACATTCCGGCTCGGAGAGCCCCGAGCCCGGGCCGTGCCTGCAGCCCGTCCCGATTTCGGGGCCCGGAACCCCCCGAGCCCTGCGGCACAGACCCCCCTGCCCCCGGGACCTCCCCACCCGGGAAGGGCTGGACATTGGGATGGACCTCGGAACACCCTGGGGACAGCTCCGAGCGCTCCCCTCGCCCCTGGGAGGAGCATCGCGGGGTTTGCTCGGCCGGGACAGGATCTCCGTGTCCTCTCCAAAGGGTTCTGGGCTCCCCTTGCCCTGCTGGGCACCGGGAGGGAGCGGCGGCGACAGGGGCAGGAGCTCGGTGGGCACGGGAGGGGTTGGAGCACCCCGGGCAGGGTTCGGAGCATCCCGGGGAGAGTTCGGATCGTCCCGGGGAGGGTTGGAGCATCCCGGGGAAGGTTCGGAGCATCCCTGAGAAGGTTCGGAGCATCCCGGGGGAAGTTCGGAGCATCCCGGGGGAAGTTCGGAGCATCCCGGGGAGAGTTTAGAGCACCCCTGGGAAGGTTCGGAGCATCCCGGGGAAGGTTCGGAGCATCCCTGAGAAGGTTCGGAGCATCCCGGGGGAAGTTCGGAGCATCCCGGGGAGAGTTTAGAGCACCCCTGGGAAGGTTCGGAGCATCCCGGGGAAGGTTCGGAGCAGCCCTGAGAGGGTTTGGAGCATCCCGGGGAGAGTTTGGAGCATCCCCGGCGAGGGCAGAGCGAGGCCGGAGCGCGGGCAGCCCCCGGGGGTCCCTCCGACCCTCCGTGCCCACCGCCCCGAGCGCTGCCCGGGCTCTGATTTGCACTATGGACCCTGACTGCGCCACTGTGAACCGACTCCTCTTCCCGGGGGAATTCCGGGAACAATTCCGGGAACAATTCCGGGAACAATTCCGGGACCAGTTCTGGCCCCCAGCCCTTCCCGGCGCCCCGAGGAGGAGCTGGATGCTCTCGGTCCCCGCAGTCGCAGCCCCGCCGTGCTCGGGTCCCCTCCGCAGCTCCCGCTGGGCTCTGCTGCCCCCCCAGGGGTGCCCAAAGCCCCCCGGTCCCTGTCCTTGTCGCTGTCGCCGTCCTGGGGTGGCAGGGGCAGGGCCAGAGCCTCCAAAGCGAGGGCTCCATCCCCCCCAGAGCCCCCCAGAGCCTTCCCTGCATCCCGAGGGTCTTTCCACAAGGACCGGGGGGTCCCGGGCCCTGGGGACAGAGGAGACACAGCCCTGGCTGAGCTGGGGGCAGGGACAGCTCCGGCTGCGGCACCGGGAGGACATTTTGTAAAAAAAAAAAACAAAAACAAAAACAAAGGAGAAATTTAAAAACAACAAAAAAAAATTACTTTGGAGGAATCAAAGCTTTCGTGTGTTCGGGCTCCAGCGGCCCCCGGGGTCAGGGGAGGGACACAGGAGTCCCCGTGGTGGCACTGCCACCCCTGTGGGGACATGGGGACGCGGTGTCACAGTGCAGGGGGACAGGGAGGGGTCACAAACCCCCTAAAACCCACCCAGAGTCACCGGTGCATGGACTTTTTTTGGCTTTTCTCCCCAAAAAAGGGCTCTGAAGGTTCATTAGGAAGACATTTTGCTCTTTTTAAGTCAATGCAGGGATTTTTTAAAAAAAACAAGACGCACCAAAATACTTGAAAATATTTTTTAAAAATATATTTTACTTTAAAAAAAAATATATGGTTGGAAATGGAGTCTCACTCCACAAATAGGTTTTTTCCCTTTTATTTTTCAAGCACAATTTATTATTTTTTGAAAGAGAATTTTAACTTCTAAAGGTGATTTCATTTTTCAGCTGTAAAACCCTTCCCTTGAGGCGTTGAGCGAAGCCACCACAGCCGCGTTTTTAACAAAGTTTTGATTTTTTTTTAAGCACCTTCTCTTTTTTTTTAAGGCCACAGTCAACTCCCCGGAGCAGGGACTCCACTCCCACTGCACACAAAAATTTGGAATGGATAGAAAGAGTCACTCTGGGCCTTCCTGTGGCTCCTGCGTGGATTCTCCGGTGTGTCCCAAATCTGATCACAACTGAACTTCTGTCCCATGGAATATTTGGGGGCTCAGGCCCTTTGCAGCCTCCCCGAGAGGGATTTTTCCCTCTTTTTTCTGCCATAACGGGCAAAAACCCCGATTTTTTATTGCCTGATTCCAACAAAAGCGGCCCAGCTGAGGGAAGTGCGGGGGGGACCCGGGAGCACCATTTCCGTAGGAAACGCGAGGATTGAACCCTGGAAAATTCCTGCTGGGCTTTACTGGGATCGTTTTGGGCACCCCGACACCTCCATCATCCCCTCCCAGCCCCTAAAACAACCCAAACCCCTCAGAGCTCCCGAGAGGGCTCCAAAAATTCCCCATTCCCACCGGCTCTGTCTCCAGCCTCGATTCGCGATAAATTCAGAGGAATTGGGTGGCTCCACCCAAGGCGTTTTTGAGGCACATCCTGGGCAGGAGTGAGGGGGGGTGCAGCCCCCAAATCCCCCCAAATCCCCCCAAATCCTCGCCACGTTCATCCACGGGATCACAATCCTTTGGAACGTCCCAGGGCAAAAGCAGAGACCCCCGAGGTCCCTGGGGCCAGCGTGGGGGGCTCCAGCCCTTCCCCTCGGCCCGGAGGAATTGTCCTGGCAGGTCCTGGCAGGATGGGCAGCTCCACGAGGTTTCGGGAAGTCCTCGGCTTCGCAGCAGTCCCGGAGGAGGAATCTGCGATTATTCCTTACCTGCGAGTCCCCAGTAAATTACACCCTGAGGAGCTCCTCGGGCAGCACGGGAACATGAAACTTCCATGACATCAGCTCCTGCTGCTGCTCCCTCGGGCTCGTTCCCAATGTTTGAGGGGTCCCTGGGGCTCTCGGGGGCTTTGGGGGTCGTTCCCTCCTCTCTCTGGGGAGGCTCCGGGGGATTTCGGGTGCTGGAGCTGCTTCCATCGAGGCGGAGACCTGGGGGAGACAGCAGGGTCAGGGTGGGCTCTGCCCAGGCCTCCAAAATCCTGCAAATCCATCCCACGGGGGAAGAGCCGCTCAGAGCTTCTCATTCCCGGATTTCCCCGGAGCCACGAGGGAAGCGTCCCCACACCTGAACCCGAGAATTAAAAAAGTTAGGCTGCGGGAGCCTCCGGAGGGTTTAACCCCAAATAATCCCAAAAAACGGGGGGATTTCGGGGCTGCCCAAGGGCTGTGAGAGGCTCCAGAGGATTTAACCCCAAATAATCCCAAAAAACGGGGGGATTTCGGGGCTGCCCAAGGGCTGCGGGAGTCTCCGGAGGAGCACAGCCCTGCAGGATTTGGGATGGAGCAGCCCACGGAGCTCCCCGAGCCCTCCCCGCCGCATCCCCACCTTTGTCCGCGGCAGGAACAGGAATTAATGCCGAGCACGAGCGTTCCGAGCGCTCCCGCAGCTCCCGGGAGCCTTCCCTGACAGCCGCGGTGACAAACGGGCTCGTTCCGGAGGCATGCCCGGGGCCGAGGCTGCTCCAGGAGCTCCGGCTCCTCGCAGGGGCCATAAACCCGGAGACAATTCCACCTTCCCGTGATTTTATCCGTGATTTTATCTCTGGATTAATTTTAACTCATCCTGAGCAGCACGGGGACCTTGCCATAGAGAGCAGCTCGGTGTCCCCCGGTGCTTTTTTTTCCCCTTTTTAAGGAAAAGGTGGAGGTTTTTGCCGGAAAAATGAAACGGCAGCTCCGCTCGCCCCGTGGGCAATTCCCTGAGAGCAGCCAGGATTTTGGGGAATGTCCCACAGCCCTCGTCCCTCGTTCTCCTCCGGACCCTCCCAGACCGCCCCATCCATCCCGAGTGGAAATGGCTCTGGGAAGCTCAGCTTTTGGGGAACCCTCCCTGTGCCAGGAGCCAATCCCAGGAGCACCCCGGAACAGATTTCCTGGGATTTGGGCAGCTCCTCACCCCTCCTGGAACCCAACCCCAACGCGGGGTCCCGGACCACCTTGGCCAGTTTAAATGGGGACTGGAGCCACTTTAAAGGGACTGATCTGGGGAGGGAAGGGATCCCTGCTTTCCCTGCAAAACAATCTGGGAGAAGCTTTTAAAGCAGCTCGAAATGATTTCCTGAGCAGGGAAATGGAATAGGGAATAATAGGGAATAGGGAATGGGGAATTGAGACTAATAGGGAATAAGGAATAGGGAATAATAGGGAAGAGGGAATAATAGGGAATAGGGAATAATAGGAATAGGGATGGGAGCTGTTCTCGAGCTCCCCCCGTGCCCCGGAGCAGCGAGAGGTGTTTATAAATAAAAGCAAATGAAGCAGCCGCCAGACAAAGCCGATTCCAGGCGAGAGCAACAGTCCCCAAAGGGAAGATTTATCCAAGGTCTTTCAGGAGAGACAATTAAGTGAGGGCACGGCGAGAGAGGCGATAAATCCAGGGAGACAAATGAAGGGCAAGGAAGCTCAGCCTCGCGGCTCCGCCAGCCTCTCCCCCCGGCGGCTCCAGCCTCATTTTCTCCTCCAGCGGGGACAGAAACCATTTTAATGTGCTCGAGACTCTGCCGAGAAGAGCCGAGCTGGGGGGACTTCAATCGTGATTTCTCTTGCCTGAGGGCTCCATCCCTCTTTCCCCCGCTGATGTCTCCTGGATAACAAGGGCATATCCACATCCAGCTATTCCAGCCCCCTTTGATATTTAATAGGCTGAGTTCCACTATCCAGGGGCTGCTTCCCATTAGGAAATCCCAGCCCCGTGAGCGCCGGGTTTGCTCCCTCCCGGGAGGGAGACGGAGCCGTCGAGCCCAGCACGGCTTCCCCCGCGGCTCTTCCCTGGATTTGGGGCTCTGCTGGGAAAATTCCCCTCGCTTTCCCTCCCTGCCCGGCTGGGATTGCTCACTGGGACCCGAAAACGCTGCAGGTTGGCTCGGGGATGGTGATTCCCTCCCCAGCTGGAGGATGCAGGCGCGGAGCCGCTCGGGATCAATTTGAACGGGAATGATGATCCCACTGCGCCGGCAGGAGCTCTCCAAAGTCACCGAAGGGTATTTAATTCCTCTGTTCATCACAGGAGCACAGTTCCTGCCAAGAACTCGGCTTAAATAAACAGCTCTGGGAGCCGCGTCGGGTGCCGCATGTGGCCGGGAACAAAAATGGGTCTGGGGGTGGTGGGGAGGGGGCTCAGCCTCCCCCACATCCTCAGGGTAAAGGGATTTTAGCTGGGCTTTGCAAAATTCGGGATGAAGCTGAGCAGCTTCCTCGTCTTTTGGGAGTACCCCCGAAACTGGAGAATTCAGCCCCAAACTGTCAAATCCAAACGGGGGTGCCCAAAGAGGATGAGGGGTCTGGGGGGACGGGGGGCTCAGCTTTCCGACTGCTCCTGGCAGATTTTGGGCATCCCAAACTGAGGACAAGGGGCCACACGCATTCCTCTGGCCGAGCCCAAGGGGAGGTGACCCTGGTGTCACCCAGCGAGGGGCAGCTCCCAGCAAGGACAGGATTTAATGTGTGAAACCACCCCAAAAATTGTGATCTAGACACAAATTTAGCAAAGTGTCAGATTTCCTGCTGGTTAGGAGGGATCTGGCTGGGAAAGGGAATTTAAACGAAATCCCCTGGAAGATGCTCAAGCCCTGAGCCAGCGCTGGCATCTCCACAGCCTCAAATTCGGGGCTGTTCGGTGCCCGAGGACAGCCAGGAGGGACCCTGGTCCTGCCCGGGGCACAGCAGGGCCTCTGGGCAGCTGGGACCCCAGGAGGTGTCCCCAGAGCTCTCGGCTTGGGAACGTTCCTGCTCTGCAGGAAATGCCAGCGTGTCCCCAACCCTGCTCTTCCCGTTCCCGATTCCTCCCAGCCCTAAAACTCTGAAAATTGGGTTATTCCCCTTTCGGCATCTTGAGGGACGCTCAGGCGGTGCCTGGATGGAGCTGAGTCCATCAGATTTCCCCATCCCGCTGTCCCTGCGGGGCAAGATTCCCGCGGATCCGATGGGATCATGGATCCTGTCCTGCCATCCCTGTGGTGCAGGATTCCCATGGATCTGATGGGATCATGGATCCTGTCCCACCATCCCTGCGGTGCAGGATTCCTGCAGATCCGATGGGATCACAGATCCTGTTCTGCCATCCCTGCGGCGCAGGATTCCTGCCGATCCGATGGGATCACAGATCCTGTCCTGCCATCCCTGCGGTGCAGGATTCCTGCAGATCCGATGGGATCGCAGATCCGATGGGATCACAGATCCTGTCCCACCATCCCTGTGGTGCAGGATTCCCATGGATCCGATGGGATCGCGGATCCTGTCCTGCCTGCAGTGCTGTAGGAGCAGCACAGGAGGAAGCCAGGCAGGCAGGAGGCCACGAGGCCACCGCAGAGCTCCACGGCGCTGAGTTTGACACCTCGGCAGCCCCGGCACGGCCAGGAAGGCATCTGGGGATAAATCAGATTTTTAAGCCCCGGGTTTAAACCTTTCCCACCCCTGCCCTGGAGCAGACCCAGACCCTGCTGAGAGCGATCAGCCGCTCCACAGCAGCTCGGAACCGCTCTGGGGCCCGCCAGGACAAATCCCCGGAGCGCAGGGGAGGTGCTCGCGATTCCCGGCGGGATGGAGCAGGGACACGCCCGAGGCCGCGGGGACACGGCGCTGTCCCGGCCACACGTACCCGGCTCAGTGCGACGCGGACATGGACCAGGCGCCCTCCATCCTCCACACGGAGAAGGCGTAGCTCAGCCGCTCGTGGGCCAGGAAGTTGCAGCTGGTGGCGACCTTGTGGTCCAGCTCGTCGCTCTGCAGCACCTGGCACAGGAAATCGATGTAGCGCGCGGCCAGCTTGAGGGTCTGGATCTTGCTGAGCTTGTCCGAGGGCAGCGTGGGGATGATCTTGCGCAGCTCGGCGAAGGCGTCGTTCAGGGACTGCGTGCGCTGGCGCTCCCGCACGTTGGCGATGACGCGCTGGGCGTGGGCGTCCTCGGGGGGCTGCGGGGCTGGGCTGCGCCGGCTGCGCTTGCCCTGCGGCGAGGGGGCTCCGCCGGGGCCCTGCCCGCGCTTGCGGCCGCTCTTCCTGGGCAGCCGCTCGGCCTCGTCCTCGCTGGTGGCCGCGCTGCCCTCGGGGGACTCGGGGCACGCGTTCTCCTCCTTCATGGCCTCGGCTCCGTGCGCTGCGGAGGAGCCGGCGGTGGCTCCCGAGGCGCGGCCCGGAGCATTCGCCCTCGGGGCTCCCCGGGCGCCCCGAGCCCCGCAGAGCCCTCCGAGGAGCTCCTTGGCTTTTCCTTTGGGCCAGGAGAGGAGGGCGCCGGGATGACTTCGGGAACGGCTCCTGCTGATAGGGCGAGCGGGGCGGGGGCGGACCAGGCGCAGCCAATGCAGGGGAACGCCGGCGGCTCTGGAGCTTATGGGTTCCAGATTTCCTCCCTCCCTCCCCACCGCCACCCCGAGCCCTCCGGCACAGATGCTCCGGCTGCCGCCCGGATGTCGGGAGACGTTCCCGGTGCCAAGGCAGCTCCATCCGAGGGGGTCAGCCGTGGATTTGGGGGGTTCTCGGTGTTTTCTTTAAATTATTTTTCAACCCATTTGGCCCTGCAAGGAAATATCCCCTTTTTGGTGTGGAGCGAGAGCCCTTCACCTGCGAGAGATCCAGGTGGGGACATGGCGCCATGGGGGCCTCAATTTGGGAATTCCCCAAAGCCAAAGAAGCATCAAAGGGAGATCAGCGTCCATGGGGCTCTTGAGGAATGGTTTTGGTCAAAATGAGCTTGAGTTTGTGTCCATTTGTCCATCTGCCAGGCCATCCATCCATCCATCCATCCAATCTTCATCCATCCATCCCTTCATCCATCCGTCCATCTGTCCATTGCTTTATCCATCCATCCCTTCCTTTCCTCCATCCCCATCCCACAACACCCTCATCACCCTCATCCATCACCAAATTCCTGTCAAATAAATCCAGCAGCTCCTGGGAGGAAGGGGAAGGAGAAGAGCAGGACCTCTCTGCTCTCTGGGGCTGAGAATCCCTAGGGATTGGGGCTGGGAATCCCTTGGGTTTGGGGCTGAGAATCCCTTGGGATTTGGGGCTGGGAATCCCTTGGGATTGGGGCTGAGAATCCTCTGGGATTTGGGGCTGAGAATCCTTTGGGATTTGGGGCTGGGAATCCCTTGGGATTTGGGGCTGAGAATCCCTTGGGACTGGGGTGAGAATTCCTTGGGATTGGGGTCGGATCCGAGGCCTCCACTCCAGGAGCACTGCCGAGGGCTGGGGAGCTGGCACCATCTCCAACTGAAGCTCGGGCTGTGCCTGGCCTTTATTCCTTAATTAATTCTTTTTTTTTTTATTGTTTTCTTTTAAAAAGAAAATAAAATTGAATTGAATTTCGCCGGGAGAAGGGTTCTGGGCGGGGGAGGGGAGGTTTGGGATCGGGGCTGGGATTCCGGAACACAATGAGCTTTGAAGTGCAGGAAGGAGCAGCCCCGGACCCCAAGGGGCTTTTGTCCCCACATTTGGAGGGTTTGTGGCTTTTCCCTCAAACATTTCAATTTGTTCTTTCAGTGAGTGTTTTTTTGGGAGGATGTTCATCCAAACTTCTCATGGAAAGGTCACGAGGCACCGAAGTGGTTTCAATAACTCCTCCAGCTCGCTGGGGGTTTTTCTAGTGCTGCTTTTGACACATCAGGGAAAATTTCAAGCCTTAAAGAAAAAAATGCACTCAGCCAAGCCCAGCTCACTTGACTCCGGGAGAAGTCAGTGGTTGGGAGATTTGAATTCCCAATTCCCACCAATTCCAGGCCCCTCCAACCACATCCTCTCCTGCTTTTCCCCCACGACCTCACATCCACCTCCCCCGAGGAGGATTTTGGGGTGATTTTGGTGACAGGAGAGAACAGCCTCGAGTGGTGCCACCAGAATATTGGGAAAATTGGATATTGGGAAAATTGGATATTGGGAGAATTCCTCCTGGGAAGGACTGTCCAGCCCAGGGCAGGGGTGGAGTCACCATCCCTGGGGAGATTTAAAAGTGGAGGTGGCACTTGGGGACATGGTCGAGGAGGCCTCGGCAGTGCTTGGGGAGCATTTGGTGCCCTCAGAGGATTTGGTTTTGTTTTGCTTTTTTTTTTTTTTTTTTTTTTTTTTCTTTTCCTGGTTTGGGTTGAGGATTTTTCTCTTTTTGGGGGTTGTTTTGGGGGTTTTTTGGTTTGGTTGGGGTTTTTTTGGTTTTTTGGGGTGTTTTTTGGGGGACTTTTTGGGGGGGGTTGGGGGGGTTGTTTGTTTTTGGGTTTTGGTTTTGTTGGTTTTTTTGTTGTTTGTTTGGTTGGTTTTTTGTTTTTTTTTTTGCTTGGGATTTCTTTTCTTTTTTTTTTTTGGTGGTAGGGGTTGGGGTTTGTTTGTTTGTTTGTTTGTTTGTTTTTTTCCAAGCTCCTTCTCTTTGTTCCAGAGCACAAAAATAATTCCCCGTTTCATCCCGTGTGGAAAAAAAAAAAAAAAACAACCAAAAAACCCCAAAAAAGTGAGGATAAGGCTGATAAATGGGGAAGATGAAAGAAACCGAGAATAACCGCTGCCCCTGCAGCTCGGGAAGCGCCTTGGGACCTGCAGGCTTTTCCACTTACGGCGGCGCTCGAGTGGAAACAGCTGCGGGGAGGCCAAAAACCGCGGAGCATCCGCGCCGCGTGAGGTTACCGCGGCAACCGCGGGGAATTTGGGGCGCGGGGATGGGGCTGGGGACGGAACCCGCGGGGCGCTTTGATGGCGGGCTGATGGATGGCCCCGTGGGCCTTTCCCCGCTCCCGGTGACCTCACGCTCCCGGAACGCGCCGGGAGCTGTCACAGCTCGGAGATGGCGGCGAAACGCGGGGGCTTTGGGGGTTCAGGGGTCCCTGGGGGTTCAGGGGTCCCTGGGAGCGATTTCCCGAGGGATGGGGCAAGGCAGAGACCCCCATGGGGACCTGAGGCCCGTCCTGGTTCTCTTCATCCCGAGGTGTGAAAGGTTCTTCCCCATCTCTTCCCACCTGGCCATCAAAGGGGCAAAGTGCCGGGACCAGGGGCTCGAGCTGTCCCAGCACAGAGCTGGAGATTTGGGAATGGTGGGATCAGCCCTTCCCGGCCCCCAGAGCTGCCCTCAGGATCAGAATAAAAGGTCCATCCCGACCTCCGCCTGCCCCACGCAGGATCCTCCAGCGGATCATCGGCTCAGGAATTTGTGGGAAAGCAGAGTCCAGGAGTGCCCTTAGCAACCAGACAAACATTTGTGGGGGGTTCTGTTCCATCTGGGAGGGGAAAACCCTCTGGAAAAATCCGGGAAAGGAGGCACTGGGAGGGCAGGGGTGAATTTGCCCCAGGGGGTCCTTTCCCCATGGAGCAGACCTGGGATGTTGTTCCCACAAAACCTCATCCTCGTGCTTCTGCCCACGGCAAATCAGCTGGGAATTGGGGCCCAGGAATCAGGAAAAGAGGAAAACGGGGGAAAAATGTGAGTTTTTCTTTCCCTGGGGGCAACCAGAGTCATGTCCCATCCAGGGGAAGTAAAAGAGGGAGGCACTGTGGAGCACCCGAATTAAATCCCAGATTTCCTTGGGATGTTATCCGAGGGCAGCAGAGCCTGTGAGCGGAATGGGGCTGCAGAGAGGGAGGGAGGGAGGGAGGGATGGATGGACGGACCAACAGACAGATGGATGGATGGACGGATGGAACCACATCCCAGGGAATGCTGAGTTATTTTTGCGGGAGCAGTTTGGGATCCCTCAGAGCTGACCCAGGTCCCTGCCTCTCTCCTGGGCCAAATTGGAGCCCAAAAGGGCTCAGAAGAGCCCCCGGAGCTGCAAACCACACCCAGAACCAGTGCCCATGATGTCCCCAAGGCCTGGGTGTCCCCAACCCCTCAGACCATCCGGGGGGCTGCTCGGCAGGAGCCCCCGGCTGCCCCAGAGGGAAGGACCCCACTCTCCCGGAGCTCTCCCCACCCCCTCCAGCCCCGCAGCACATCTGGGACACCCCTGGGGCCTTCAAAGCTGTGTCTGCCGAGAGACGAAAGGCTCGGCTCAACTCCTGGCTGCAGATGAAAGGAAAACTCTCCGTCGGCGGCTGGAACGAGTTCCCGGTGCTCCGGAGCGGGGCTGGAGGGGCCCATTTCCTGCGCCGCATTTCCAGAGGGACTCCGGAGCAGATTCCCGGGGCGGCCGCGGCCGAGAGGGCTCCGGGAGAGGCTCCCGGGATGCTCCGTGGGCTGGGGGGGATGAGGGGCAGTGGGAAGGGGAGGGAAAAGCTCCTTCAGGATGAGCCTGAGGCTGGGGAGCGGCTGCCGGGCGGATGAGAGCGACAGATTTTCCTCATTTTGTCCCAGGAAATTCTATTCCGATTAAAGGACGTTTGATCTCCACGGAGCAGGGGGGGAGGCCGGGCTGGGGTTGGGTTTCTCTCCAATTGTCGGGCTTTACGGGACTCACGGATCAGCTCAAAGCTCCCAGGATTTCAGGGCTGCAAAATGTGGATTTCGGGGTTTAGGGAAAGGTGGAGGAGGAAGGGATGGAGCCATGAACTCCCTCTCTCCCGGTTTTCCAAAGGGTTGGTCCCTCTCCTTCAGGGAAGGGAAATCCTCCAGCTCCTCACCTCCTCCATCACCAGAAATAAAGGTTTTTTCCAGGCTGGAGAAGGAAAATGTCCCGGTGTCATGGGGGGCTGGGGGTCTCAGGGGATCCACGGGGGTCTTGAGGGATCTGGGATTTCCCGAGGGCTGGAGGGGATGGATTTGGTTGGGGTTAATTTGCCTAGAAAAGGGTAAAAGGCATTTAAAAGTGAGGCAGAGCCACCACAAGGCACAGGCAGGAGGAGGGGGCTGCTATTTCACTCCGGTAATTGTTCCAGCCCTTTCCAGCCCTTTCTGCCCCATTTCCAGCCGAGGAGGAAGAGGAGCGATGACTTCCATGGAAGTGTCTCCAGCCCCACTCCAGGCTGGGACCCCCCGGTGACCCTCGGCCGAGCCGTGCTTTGGCCCCTTTGGCTCTCCCATCCCGAGGGCTCTTCCCAGATATCCCAGCCCGGGGATTTTCAGCCTCCTCGTTAAGCACTGGGCCCATATTGAACCGTTTTATTCCCTTGGTTGCTCTCCAAGCTGAGAATTGTCCTAAAAATAACCATTCCCAGTTCCGTGTGGGATGTTCAGCCCCCCTCTCCCAGCCCCGGCTCCATCCCAGCTCCCCCTGCTCCGGTGAGCTCATCCCGACACTAAAACCACTCCTTTTGGGACCTTTAATCCCAGATTCCTACCAAAACCCCTCTGTTGGGGACCTTTAATCCCAGATTCCTACCCAAACCGCTCCTTTTGGGACCTTTAATCCCAAATTCCTACCCAAACCACTCCTTTTGGGACCTTTAATCCCAGATTCCTACCAAAACCCCTCCGTTGGGGACCTTTAATCCCAGATTCTCACCCAGACCCCTCCGTTGGGGACCTTTAATCCCAGATTCTCACCCAAACTGCTCCGTTGGGGACCTTTAATCCCAGATTCCTACCCAAACCGCTTCATTGGGACCTTTAATCCCAGATTCTCACCCAAACCGCTCCTTTTGGGACCTTTAATCCCAGATTCTCACCCAGACCCCTCCATTGGGACCTTTAATCCCAGATTCTCACCCAAACTGCTCCGTTGGGGACCTTTAATCCCAGATTCTCACCCAGACCCCGGCTGGAGCCATGGATTCCCTGGGGAGTGGCAGCAGGACCGAGCTCGTGTCCGTGTGTCCAGGGTCCATCCCGCTGGACACGGCCCCTGGGAACGAGGACACTCCTCTGGGGTTCCTGCCTCCAGCCCCAACCTCTTCCTCAGGGACTCTTCCTCGCCATCTCCCTCGTCCTGTCCTCTCCAGCCCTTCCAGACCCTCAGGATGCTGTGAGCAAGGCAGAATTTGGGGGATTTTCTGACTTTTCCCACCCAGGGAATGAAGGGCAAATCCAGGCTGAGTCTGCCCCATGTCCAGGGGAGCAGGGACACCACGGTGACATCCTTGGGACACATTCCTGTCCCTCACTGTGCCCGGCACATTGGCACTGCCAGCCCCATTCCCAGGGAATGGCTCAGACCCCCCGGGGAAGGATGGGACCTGCTGCGGCTCCATCAGGACTGCCCTGGCATCAGGGACCTGTGACCCTCCCGCCTGTCCCCAAGCCAGGCCAGCAGCACCCCTGGGTCCCTCTGCAAGCCCCAAGCTCCCTTTGCTGCAGCCCTGCCCCATCCCGGAGCTGAGGGACCCCCCCACTGGGGACACCCGGCCAGGACTGGTGTCCCTGCACACAGGGACAGTGTCCCCAGCACCTCCCTCCCCCCAAAGCCACCTGGAGGGTCCCCATTCCCAGCGTGGCTCATCCGGAGCCTTTGAGGCGCCGCTTCCGCCCTCGCCACATCTTGAGAGCAGATTGGGAAAATGTGAAAAATCTGTTGTTTTCCTTCGGGTGCCTTTGAATCCCTCTGTGGGCAGGAAAAGTGGGACCGGGGCCACCGCCGGACCCTCGGGAGGTGTCAAGACCCCCCAGTGGGTCCCAGGGAGGCGTTGGTGACAGTGGGAGCCACGGGGGTGGCCCAAATATCCCCAAAACCCAGCAGAGGCTCCCCAGTTCCTGAAGATTCCTCACACTGCCCAGCACTGGGGAATAAGGAACACTGAGAAGGGAAAAATGGGGAATTCCATGAGAAACGAGGCTGGGAAAGGCTGGTGCAGGGTGGGAATGGGGCAGGGCAGCTGGGACTTCGTGGGAGCTGAAGGGCTCAGAGTGAAGGGATGGATTTGAGTCCTCCCGGGGGGGACTTTGGAGCCATCAGAACCTCTGTCCCCTCCTGTCCCAGCGCCAGGGGACGGGCAGGGAATTCCAGCTGGGATCCTTCCTTTGGAGCGAGCCTGGATCTGCTGAGTGCAAACCCAGCACTGGGACATGGGGGCTGAGCTCCTTGGGGACAGGGATGTCCCTGTTCATGGGATGTCCCTGGTTCTGGGGTGTCCCATGCTCGGGGATGTCCCTGTGTATGGGATGTCCCCGATTTTGGGGCATCCCTGGTGTTTTTGGGGTCTCACTCGCGCCCCCCCCTCAGCCCATGCCGCGCCGCTGTCGCCCTCTGGTGGCTCCTGCGGGCCCCAATGTGTCCCCAGCGTGTCCCTGCTGTGGCCCCTCCCCGGGACCCCTCTCACCTCCCACCCCCCTCCCCCGGTCCGCGATGGGATTGGGATGGGGCTGGCAACGGGAACTCGGTCAGGGAATGCTGCCCCATAAAGCCCCTCTGCCCCTCCAGGGAAAAGGGATGGAAACACCCCCACTCCCCCAAAAATTCCCTTGGGCCGAAATCCCTGAATCCCAAGGGATTTGTGAAGGGAAAAGCGTCCCCAGCCCCCGCTGTGGATGTGGATGAGGAATTGTGGAGTTCAAGGCCCCCAGTCGCTCCAAAAAGTGCAATTCCCACCCGTCCTTCCCGAGCTCCCGGGGGCGTCCCGGGACCCCAGGGCTCCGCAGGGAACTCCAGTGCAGCCAGGCTGGTGAGGGAGGGCTGTATTCGTGTGGCACAGGGTGACAGTGGGTGTGGCACCGACCCCGGCACCAAATCCCCGCCCACCCCCCCGAGGCGCGAACCGGGAGCAATCCTTGTAAAAATCGAGGGAATATTTACACACAGATCCTTTAAAAAGCCAGGATGGGGAGCGGAAATTCCAGGGATAAAACACGGCCCAGTGTCGGGTTTAGGGACTCCAGCAGGTCACAGCCTCACCCCAAAGGTGCTCCTCAATCCATGGGGTCACCTGAGGAGCCCCTGTCCCCTCCCCCCTGCTCCTGCTTCCACATAAACTTTTTTTTTCCCTGTTTTTCCCCCAAGAATCCTCTCCCTGAGGCTCAGGCAGGTCAGGCCTCGGCCCTACACCCCTTTTCCCCAAACACCCCTTTCCCCACACACCTGCTGCTGCAACTTCAAGCGTTAAATACAGAATTTATGGTTAAACATGGGACCCCGCTCCTTTTCCAAACGACCCCGGCGAGCAGAGCAGCGTTCCCACCCCCGGGAACCTCCGAGTCCTTCCCCTCCCTCCCCCCGGGTGATGGATGGGTGAGGAAAAGCCGGCGGGAGAAGCCCCTCTGCGGCCGGACAGACAGACGGACAGCCGGACAGACGGACAGGCAGCCCCGGAGCGGCTCCTGCTCCGTGCCCTGCCTCCGCTCCCTGCCGCACACCTTTCCCGGGAGCTCAGAAGTCGCTGAGGATGCTGATGTCGGCGAACTCGGCGCGGTACCGGTGCGAGTAGAGGCTCAGCAGCAGCGCCCACTTCAGGGCCATGAAGCTCCACACGCACGACAGGTAGTAACTCTTGGGGTCAGTCAGGGCTGGAGGGAGAAAAAAAAAGAGATTCGGTGAGGATTCCAGCCCCGGGGAGCTCTGCACAGTGCCCCCAGGCAGCACGAGAGGTAATGACTCTTGGGGTCAGTCAGGGCTGGAGGGGGAAAAATGGGAATTCGGTGAGGATTTTGGCCCCAGGAGCTCTGCACAGCGCCCAAGAGACACCACGAGAGGTAATAACTCTTGGGGTCAGTCAGGGCTGGAGGGGGGAAAAAAACAGGAATTCAGTGAGGATTCCAGCCCCGGGAGCTCTGCACAGCACCCGAGGGCAGCACAGGGCTGTGTTCCCTGAAATTCCACTGGAATGGGATGGTTTCCTCAGCTCTGCCACCCCCACAAACTCACCTGGTTCAGGGATCAGAATTGTGGGAATTCCTGGATGTGGCTCCAGGAAACCACCCCAAGCTGCAGTTCCTGATTTCTCACCCCTCTCTCCCTCCTCTTCCAAAATTTCACACCCAGGGGAAAAGAGGAAAAAATCCAATTCCTCCTTCTAAATGTGCTTTTCTTGCTTGGTGGGATCAATTCTTTGATATCCATCAATATTTATTTACTGATCCCCTGTGCAGGTGAGACCATCCCCCTCAAGGAACGCCAGGAACAGCCTCTTTTTGGAGAAATTTGCCATCTTCCTCTTTATTATCCCAAAGCTGCCTCTTCCCAGGCATTCCTTTGAAGCTGAGGGGGATGGTTCTGCTTTTTGAAGGCACCTCAGTGGTGTCACATTTACTGTCAACGCTTGGGGGTTGTTTTGTCACCAAATTCGAGGGACAATTCCAGAACCTGGTGGGGAAAACAATCCCAGCTTGAGCTGCCTTGAGGGTTACAAAAAATGAAGATAATTCTTTTGAGGAATACACAAAACATTTTCCTGATAAATTCCAGCCATTCCATGTCCCTGCCCTACAATAATTCCCTGTGCAGAGGTTCTACTTTGTCCCAAACTAGGACTTTCCCTAAAAAACCCAATTTTCTCCACAAACAGTTTTCCCTCCCATCTCCAAGAAAGGAGGGGATGACAAATATTTGGTTTTTCTTTTCTATCTGTGTTTCTAAGGGTTTCACACCAGGTTTTTCATCCCTTTGCACCAGGAGAACTCCACGGGGAGTTTCTTTAGGCTGAGCCAAGGGTGTCTATGGGGTTGTGACCCCACACTGCTCCTGCGCCCCCCAGGACGACCCCGTGGGGCTTCTCAGCAAACAAACACAGCAAAACCTCCAAAGAAACAACGCTCAGACGTTCTCCCTTTGGTCTGGAGCCAAGGAAATCGCGGGAGGGATTTGGAACCATTCCTTAGGGAACGCTCAGGGCTTTGGAGCAGGGGATGCTGAGTCAGCGCCGAGGCCTCGGGCTTGGAGCTGCTCCAGGAGGGATGGACGAGACCTTTGTGATGAAAATGAGGAAATTCCCAGTTCTTTTGGGGCTTTGTGATGGAAATGAGGCAATTCCCAGGTTTTTTTGGGCTTTGTCATGGAAATGAGGCAATTCCAGGATTTTCGGATGGCGGCCTCGGGGATGTCACAGCAGGACAGGGAAATGCAGTGACATCCCTGCAGCCTGTCCCCAGAAAAGGAGGTGACAGGAGCACCCCCAGATCCCCCCCCAGTATTCCCAGTCCCTCCCAGTACTCACACTGGTGCTGGGTGATGGCCAGGGCCAGGAAGGCGCAGAAGCCCAGCCCGGAGAGGATGGAGAAGAGGATCCCGACAGAGAGGAAGAACCTCAGCCCTTTTAACCAGGTCCTCCAGTAATCCTGCAGGTACATCACATGCGTGATTAGGGCCCAGAGCGCCAGCACACCTGTCCAGGTGACAGCAGGGACGTCAGAACGGCACCCACGGGCAGGGACACGCAGCCCGACCCCCCCAGAACACCTGGGAACACCTGGGAACAGCAGGACACCTGTCCAGGTGACAGCAGGGACATCAGAGCAGCACCCACGGGCAGGGACACGCAGCCCGACCCCCCCAGAACACTTGGGAACACCTGGGAACCCCTGGACACCTGCCCAGGTGACAGCAGGGACATCAGAAGGGCCCCTCAGCCCCTCCTGCCCACACTCCCTGCTCAGGACAGGCCGGATTGCCACCCTGGGACCCCCGGAGACACTCCATGACCAATTCCCACCATGCTGGGGGTCCCCAGGCTGGCGGGAGGGATTTGGGAGAGGGACAGATGCAGAGCCCACAAGTGCAGAGTCATCGCTGCCAAAGGCTGTCCCGGGGTTTGGTGACAGCGCTGACCCCTCAACTTCCCCAAAAACCATCTCCCCCACTTCCTGCTGCCCCGGGCTCCAGCACTTCCAACCCACATTTCCTGCAGAAATGGGGAACTTGGGGTTTTGAGTCGGCAAAAAGCTGCTGCCCCGTGAGCCGGCGCGCATGACTCAGCAGAATTGGGCTGAATGCTGAGTCAAGGTTTGGTGTTCGCACCCCAAAATCGCTGCTGCTCCGAGCTCTGCATGGGGGGACAGCACCTGAGGCCCTTCAGCTCCCCTGACCGCGATCCAAGATCTGATCCAAGATCTGATCCAAGACCTGATCCAAACCCTAATCGAAACCCTAATCGAAACCCTAATCCAAACCCTGATCCAAACCCTAACCGAAACCCTGATCCAAACCTAATCCAAACCCTAATCGAAACCCTGATCCAAACCCTGATCCAAACCCTAACCGAAACCCTGATCCAAACCTAATCCAAACCCTGATCCAAACCCTGATCCAAACCCTGATCCAAACCCTGATCCAAATCCTGATCCAAACCCTGATCCAAACCCTGATCCAAACCCTGATCCAAACCCTGATCCAAACCCTGATCCAAACCCTGATCCAAATCCTGATCCAAACCCTGATCCAAACCCTGATCCAAACCCTGATCCAAATCCTGATCCAAACCCTGATCCAAACCCTGATCCAAACCTAATCCAAACCCTGATCCAAACCCTGATCCAAACCCTGATCCAAACCCAGGGGCAGCTCTGGGCCAAAATACCACCTTGAAAACTCAGGGTTTGAAACAATTTAACTGGGAAATTAAATTAAAGTTGTGGCTTACTGAAAGCTTGGGGTGATTGACTGCAGGAGCTGCAGGTTTTCACCTCAGGGATTCCCCCAAATCCACTCCTCCTTCCCAAAAGCATTTTGGCCAGGGAAGGTGATCCTGGAGCAGCAGCGGAGCCTGGACAGCTCCAGTCCCATCCTGGGTTAAAACAACACCCAAACCCCTCCCTAAAAACACAGATCCCTGGGGATTTACCCCAAACCCGAGGGCTGGAGTGGCCCTGGAGCAGGAGCTGCTCCATCAGACACAATCCAAGGATTTCCGATGGGGAAGCTCCCTCTGAATCCAACCCCAAATCATCCCCAGGACACAAAGCCCCGGGAAAAGGAAACAGCCCCAAAACAGCCCCGCCCGAGCCGAGGAGAGAGGAGCTCGCAGGTATCGGGACAAGATGAATTCCTGCTGAAAGCACAAAACCCTCCCAGCACCCTTGGAACCACTTGAAATAAATCCCAGAAGTTCAAAGCAGGCTTGGAACCTGGAGCACAACCCCCCCCATGCCCCAGATCCAAATATTTGGATAATATTTGGGCTGTCTGAGCTTAAAGGAAAACAAACTTTCCCTCTCTGCAAACATCCAAACAAAAACTGGGACAAACACCAGGTTTTGTCAGCCCCCTGCTCCTCCCAGAGGGATCCTTCAATCCCAGGGATGTTTTGTTGGGAATGAGCTCAGCTCCACGTGCTCACAGCAGGGCCCTGTGTCCTGCACGGAGATCCCAGGGAAAAACAACAAATCTGCAGCAGAGTCCAAAAAAATCCCCAAACAAACACAAAAAACACAGAGTTGTTCCACAAGGAGGATCCTGATTCCAGCATTCCTGCAAGGAGCATTCCAATTCCAGCTCCAAACATGTGGTGACGGCACAGAAAAAGAGGAAAAAAAAGCAAAATAGCATTAAAAATTCTTTGCAAAGTCCACAGAAATGGTGACCAATCTCAAGACTTCTTTTTCCCTGTGTTTTTACAAAGCCTTCAGTCCTCTTCCAGCTCAACAATCCACTTTTATCCACTCCAGCTGCAGCATCAGCTGGAACGAGCTGAAATCCTCACTCCAACAGGAGTCGGAGCTTTGCCAACTGAAATTTTGCCATTTCTCAGTTTTCCAAACTTTGCCTCATCTGGGGTATCCCAGGCTGGGTTTGGAAGAGGTAAAAAATGGGGCTTTTTTCTCCCAAAACAGCTGGGGATCCACACTGAAATATTTTAGGGGAAGAGCTCTGGAAGGAGAGGAACCTTTGGAATATTCTGGAGTTGCACCTGAACCCATGTTCAGCTTCCACTCCTTCCATTCCTCAGGTTTTTTAAATTCCAGGAGTCTCCAAAGCTGCCATGAGTGGATGGAAAGAGAATTCAATCCCTGGACAGCTCGGGGTTTTTGGGATGTGGGATGGAGCCGCAGCACCTGCCGGGAGTTTCTGCCTCCGACAGGGACACAAGGCCTGGCTCTGATTTGGGATGATCCCAAAATTCCCAATTCTGCACCCCAGAGATCCTGGGGACTGGGGAGCTGCTTTTTCCAGGCAGCAGTGGGGGTTCCTCACTCCCAAAGCCGACTGGAAGGACTGGAAAGGCTGCTCAGCACCTGGAATTCCATAATTACAGGGGACTGAGGGCTCCAGTGCCAGCCTCCTCATTTTCCCTCCACAGAACTTAATTATCAGGCTTGGATCAAATGAAGTTTTGACTGTAAATAATGGGGAATGAGTGAAATTTAGCACAGGCAGCACTGCAGGGCTGATTCCCAAGCAGGAAAGGTTCTCTGGGAGATAAGGGAAATATCAACAAACTGACTGCAGAGACAAAGCTGGAGATTCCTCAGGATCAGGAGGAATTCTTCCAGCCAGGAAGTGTGTGGATAAACATCCCCAAACACAGATCCGAAGGCACTGCAGAGGCATTAAAAATGAGATAAACATAGACCAACAGGCAGAGCTTGGCTTAATCAGGGCACCTTAACGAGGATCTGCAAATTCCACTGTCAAAATTCCACTGACAAATTCCACTGTCAAATTCCACTGTCAAAATTCCTCCCTGAACACAAACACAGCAGAAAATACCTTCATTTGCTTTTTCTCCTGCACTTCTGGTTTAAGACCCCCCAGCTTTGTGCCACCCAGCAAAGCAAAGGGTTGAGTTCCAGTTCCGGCTGGAATTAAAGCTTTTTTTTTGGAGGGAGAGGAAGCTGAGACAAGCCCAGCCCTACACCTCACCCCTGGATCCTTTCTAAATTATAACTTCACTTTCTACTCTTCCTGCAGGAATTCAGCCAGGGAAGCCCTGGAGCTGCAGGACTCTGTCCTGCTCCAACCCAATCATTAACCCAGAGCCACAGAGCCCCGAATCTCCTGGATTTCTGGGGACATTCAGGTGCAGCTTTACCCCTGAGGCCCAAACCCCTGCTCCAGAGGGTCTGGCACAGCTGCTGCCAGCACTCGGAGGAAAACAGGAGGATTTCTTTGCTGCCCTGAAAACCTCAGTCCCAGGGAAGGGTTCCTCGGGCCCACTGCTGCCCTGACACCCCCAATGGCCCTGACACCCCCATGGCCCTGACACCCCCATGGCCCTGACACCCCCATGGCCCTGACACCCCCAATGGCCCCGACACCTCCATGGCCCTGACACCCCCACGGCCCTGACACCTCCATGGCCCTGAGATCGCCCCCTCAAACATCCCCTCAGCCCCGGGGAAGAAGCTCCTCAGCCCCACCATCGTCCCCAAACCCCTCACAGCCCCCTCAGTCCCAGGGAAGTGGCTCCTTGGCCCCACTGCTGCTCTGACACCCCCCTATGGCCCTGACACCCCCTTTTAGCCTGAGACCCCCCTCAGCCCTGAGATCGCCCCCTCAAACACTCCCTCATTCCCAGGGAAAGGGCTCCTCGGCCCCACTGCTGCCCTGACACCCCCCATGGCCCTGACACCCCCCTCACAGCCCCCCTCAGCCCTGAGATCGCCCCCTCAAACACTCCCTCAGTTCCAGGGAAGTGGCTCCTCGGCCCCACCATGGCCCCCAAGCCCCTCACAGCCCCCTCAGTTCCAGGGAAGGGGATCCTCAGCCCCACCATGGCCCCCAAGCCCCCCACAGCCCTCACAGCCCCCTCAGTTCCAGGGAAGTGGCTCCTCGGCCCCACCATGGCCCCCAAGCCCCTCACGGCCCCCTCAGCCCCGGGGAAGGGGCTCCTCACTCCCCCCTCAGCCCTCACGGCCCCCCAGCTCCCTCAGGGCTGAGGAAGGCACTCCTCGGCCCCTCTGCTGCCCTGACCGGCACCCTCAGCCTCAGCCCCTCAGAGCCCGGGTCCCGATCCCCCTCACGCCCCCGATCCGCACTCGCCCCCCTCATGGCCCCGTACCCGAGAGCCCCCCGGCCGCGGCCGTGCCGGGCTGGCGCAGCGCGGGCACGACGCTCCAGGCGCAGAAGGCCGAGAGGCCGCTCAGGGCGCCGAAGGACGCGTAGGCGACACGGAGCGCCAGGGCCCCGCTCAGCGCCATGGCGGCCTCGGAGCGGCCCGCCCAGGGACGGGGACACGCCCAGGGAGGGGACACACCCCCGGGACACGCCCATCGCGACAGTGACACGGGACACGCCCCTGGCACCGGGACACGCCCCCGGGACACGCCCATCGCGACCGGGACACAGGGACAGGGACACGCCCACCAGGACACGCCCATCGCGACTGGGATACGGGGACAGGGACACGCCCACCAGGACACGCCCATCGCGACGGTGACACGGGACACGCCTCCAGCACCGGGACACGCCCCCAGGACACGCCCATCGCGGCTGGGACACGGGGACACGCCCCCGGGACAGGGACTCGCCCCCGGCCCCGCCCACCCCCAGCGCGACCCCTGGCGGACGGGCGGACCGAGGAAGGGACGCGGAGGGACGGGGACAGGGCGGAGGGGACGCGGAGGGGACACGGAGTGGACACGGGGAACGCGGGGGGCGTGGGGACACCGCGATCGCGGGGGACGCAGGGCTCAGGTGGGGGACACGGCGGCACGCGGGGACACCGCGAGGTAGGGCGCACGTGGCGTTGGGGACACCTCCCAGTGGCTTTCGCTTCCTCCCGGGGGGAGTTTTCCTTCCCCCGGCCCATCCTGTGGGATTGCGGTCTGGGGACACCTCATCAAAGTCCTCAAAGACTTTTTGGGGCTTTTCTGTTCCCTTTTCTCCCTTCCCCTTTTTAATCTAATTTTTTTTTAACACTTTTTTTCTTTCTGAGCCCTTGGCTGGGTCTGGCTGCGCTTCATCTGCGGGGACAGAAACTTCCAGCGGGGATTGGGGTGGGGATGGGATTTTCTCACCTCATTGTCATCATAAATTAATTAATTGTCGTGTGATTGGCGCGGGGACAGAGGCACTCCCAGAGCCTGGGAATATGTTCCCTGCTCTATCCCAGCTCAGGACAAATGGCTTTTCCTGAATTTCCCGGGATTGCTCTCTTCCCGGAGGATTTTTCCAGGAGTGGGGAAGCTCGGCTGGGCTGTCGGACGCCTGCTCTAGATGGCAGCAGCCTCCTTCCCTTTCCCGACACATCCCTGACGCCACGGGGAAAACTTTGTTCAGCACAGCCGAGGATCCTCCTCACATTCCCGGCTGGAGACCCCAAAAATTCCCGGGGGAGCTTCCCTGGGAGCTGTTCTGTCCCTCACACCTCACGCCTGAGCTGTGCTTCCTTCCTGTGCTCGTCGGGGTCAGCGCCGCTGAATCCCAGCCTGAATCATCCCGGGGCTCTTTCCTGTCCCCAAAGCCTCGGTGACATCCCGAAAAGCCCAGCGACATCCCTAAAACCCCGGCGGCATCCCTAAAACCCCGGCGGCATCCCTAAAACCCCGGCGACATCCCTAAAACCCCAGCGACATCCCTAAAACCCCGGCGACATCCCTAAAACCCCAGTGACATCCCTAAAACCCCGGCGACATCCCTAAAACCCCAGTGACATCCCTAAAACCCCAGTGACATCCCTAAAACCCCGGCGACATCCCTAAAACCCCGGCGACATCCCTAAAACCCCGGCGACATCCCTAAAACCCCGGCGGCATCCCTAAAACCCCAGCGACATCCCTAAAACCCTGGCGACATCCCTAAAACCCCGGCGACATCCCGAAAAGCCCAGCGACATCCCTAAAACCCCGGCGACATCCCTAAAACCCCGGCGACATCCCTAAAACCCCAGTGACATCCCTAAAACCCCGGCGACATCCCTAAAACCCCAGTGACATCCCGAAAACCACGGCTGTCCTTGCGAGGGCCCTGCAAGGACCTGCAGGTCCTGCCTGCCCGGGGAGGGGCGTGGCCGCGGTGATTTTTTAGGTGTAAAAACCTCGAGAGCAGCAAAAACCTCTCATTTCCTGTTGTCGCTGCAGGAATTCGGCTCCCTGGGCACGGCCCCGGAGCGGAACGAGCGGCGTCAGCAGCTCGGCGGAGCCCAGACAGGTGAAATCAGCTCCTCCTCGCCCCAATTCCCCTCACGCCCAATTCCCCCGCGGGAATTTGGAGCTGATTTTTGTCATCCCGGCTCTGCTGACTCTGCCAGGCCCGCGGAGATTATGTGGGGTGATTTTTTTTTACAGGTGGAAAGCTGAGAAAAGCAAAGTCTGGGCGTTTTTTGTAGATCAAACTGAGGGAAGATCAGCAAAAATTAATGCAGAACGATTTTGGGGGGCGGTCGAGGGGTGGGTCTGTCCGGGGGCTCAGATGGGTCCTGGGGACAGAACCCACACCGGGAACAGTTCTGGTCGTGCTGTTCACCCTCAGCGAGGTGACAGCGATGCCGATGTCACCAGAGAGGTGACATCACCCGGCGGTGGCACTGCGGGGCCTGAGTCAGCCGTGCCTGAGGGAAGAGCTCTGCCAGCTCAGGAAAATCTCACCCAAGAAGTGACTGCGCCTGGAATTCCACCAGCCCCGGGAGGGCACCTGGAGCCGGTTTTGGGGCAGGAATCAGCTTTTTGGTCAGTTTGTGCTACAAATGTGGAATTCCCGGTGGAGAGGCAGTGCCAGTGTGGGACATCCCACCCTGGGATGTCCCAGAATCCCAGACTGGTTTGGGCCTTGGACACTTCCAGGGATCCAGAGGCAGGGGAAATCCATCCCACCCTCACGGGGATGGAATTCCATCCCAAATCCTCGCCCCGATCGGCTGGGGGTGGGATGGGAATGAGGAGGGGGAACTGCTCCAGGTGCGAACAGCAATATTCCTGTTCCTCCACCCCGGCCCGGCCTGCCTGCAGCTCCCACCCTGCCGAGGGATTCTCACCTTTTGACCCAAAATTGGCCTCCCTCGGCCCTGCCCGCCCCAGGGAGCAGCTCCGGGTAACACCTGGATTTTCCCGAGCTGTGGACCTTGCCCTGCTCCCCAGCACCTGGTGCCCAGGTTGCCCGGAGCGGAGTCGTTTTCCTGGTTATTGCTCCTGCCCGAGAGCCCCGGGAACAGCTGGGAAACAGCCGGATCTGCTGGCTGAGGGATCCTTCCTCCTCCTCCCTCCGCCCTGCAGCGGGGACAGCTCCGCGGGGGCTGGATCTGGGAACAAAAGGAGGAAAATCATCCGGGATGGGGCAGCGCCGTTTGTTTCCCGAGAGCTGGGAACAGCCTGGAGTTCTGTCCTGGGAGTTTGTCCTTGAGGCCTTTTTGTTTTCCCACTTTTAAAGAAACATTTCACCGATGGGAATAAGTGGGATTTAGACCCCAGGAATGTTAAAGACCCAAAGGCGAAAGGACGAAGGAGAAGTTGAGCAAATGGGGAGGTTCTGGCTTTTCCTGGTGCGGGGAATGGTTCCAAATCACAATTTTGGGAAGAACACTGTGTTTCCTTCTCCTCTCTCTGGGTCATTGGTGGGACTCGATGACCTTGGAGGGCTTTTCCAACCTGAACAATTCCACTTTTCCGTGGTTTTCTGGGTGATCAGCTCTGGCTGGACTCAGATCTGAGCTCCTCAGGGATGCAAATACGGGAATTGCTTCAGGAAGAAGCATGGAAAGACTGGGAGAACAAGACACATCACGTTCCCCAAATGATAATGAGGGAATGAAATGCAACTGCCTGGGAGAACAAACCCCTCCTTCCTTCCTTCCTTCCTTCCTTCCTTCCTTTCTTCCTTCCTCAGGAGCAGCATCCCCTCCACGGCAGCAATTCCTGCTCGAGTGATCACCCGTGGATGATCCAGAAATGGATCTCACCCAAAATTGGGGAATGTGGCTCAGATAATTCCTGAAGCTGTTGTTCCAGCCCAATAAAACCCCGTGTAATAAACAAGGGGTATCACATAATTTGTGTTAATTCCGGAATTGCTGCTAATTCCGGGCCAATTAGGAGATAAAACACGGCGGTGGAGCTGCTTTATTAAATTACAAATCATCCCGGCTAAATCCGGGGATTATTTAACACCGAGTGTTTCGGGAAGACATTGGGAAAACCGCACCGGAATAACGATGTCAGGGGAGCAGGAGCATTAATCAAAGTAATGAAAACATAAATTAGGGGAGGCTGGGCCAATAAACAGGAAATAAATAGGGTTGGAGGGAGAGAAACACGTAAAGCAGCAGCATTAGAGGATAAACCCACAGCGTTTGGAGCGCAGTAAATTCCCAGCCATTTTCCCCGGGATTGGATTTTCAGGGCTGATTTGTGGCCGTGTCCCGGTGAACCAGGGAGATGATAAATACGGAAGATTTCCTCCACCCCCACCTGCCATCCAAACCCTTGTGGGGACGCTGAGGGTCCCTGGGTTTCTCCTGGAGTTTCTCCCATGCCAAGGGACAAGGCCTGGCCACTGATTTCCAAGAAACGGTGCCAAAATAGGGGATGGAGTGGAAATATTGGGATTTAACTCCAATTCCACTCCGTTCTGCCTTTGGGGGGTGAAGGATGGGGAGTGGGGACAGCGTTTGCTGCCCTGTGGATCCGCAGGTCCTCTTCAGGACTTGGGACATCGGGAAGAGATCCCTCCCTGTGAGGGTGCTGAGGCCAGGAGTCCCCAAAGCCACCCAGACTCTGCAGGGACGCGGCTGCTCCACCAGCCAGGAGATTAATTAATGATTGCTCAAGAGCGGAGTTAAACGAGCGATAAGAGTTTGATAAGGCAGAGCTGCCACCCGTGGCGGGGCAGGAGTTGCTGCTCCGAGCGAGCCAGAGCCGGAGCAGCCTCTGGAGGCAGCCGGGATCGCTGACCCTGTGCCCGGCCGGGGCACGGCCGCAGTTCCTCGGCGTTCCTGAGCCTTGGAAGGGCAGTGGGGAAGGGCGGGGGGCACTGGGGGTGTTGGGATTCTCCGTGCCTGGGATGGGATCAGGGATGAGGGGTGTCCCACATGGCTCAGGGACACTCAGGGGCACCACAGGGACACCGTCACCTCTGTGTGATGGCTTCACCCCCACCCATAAAGCTCCTCACTGGCCCAGTAACACCAGGGCACTGGGCTGGATGGAGCCACTGGTCTGTACTGGGATGCTGCGCCTGATTTCCCCAGGATTGGGATCCCTGCAGTGCCCACAGCCCCCAGGGGCAGCGGGGTCAGTGACCCCGGCCCCCCGCACCCCATCCTGCTCCCCGAGCGAGCGGAGCTGCTCCAGGCCATCCCCCGCAGGCTCGGGAAGGGCTCCGAGCTCCCGCGGCACTGGGAGCCGTTCCCAGGAATGCGAGGTGGGAGGAAGCGAGGAGACAAAGGGGCAGGGAGGGAGTTTGGGAAAGGGTGGGGGGACCTCGGCCCTGGGTCTGAACGGGGATGGGGCGGGGTGGGATGGGGTGGGGATGGGGTGGGATAGGGTGGGATTGGGATGGGGTGGGATGGGATAGGATAGGATGGGGATGGGACTGGGATGGGATTGGGATGGGATGGGATGGGATGGGATAGGATTGGGTGGGGATGGGACTGGGATGGAATGGGGCGGTGGAAGCCTCAGCCAAGAGAGGAGCCGCCCGCGGTCCCCGGGGGGGTCAGGGCAGGTGCCTCTCCCTCTGCTACCGGGGTGCGGCTCCCCGGGCTCCAGGAGCTGCTGCCTTCCTCAGGCCTCTTCCTCCTTCTCTCAATTAGCTCTGATTTGCATGGGGGACGTGTCTGGGCAGGGCTGGATCCCCCGCCCGGGCCGGGGACCGGGGCCTGTCCGAGGGAATCGCGGCTGGAGCAACGCCGGGAGCAGCTCGGGGGTCCCGGGGCAGCTCCTGGGGCGGTTGTTGTGTCCTGGACAGGCTGCGGCAGCTCCCGGAGCCTCCAGGAGTCCCGGGGAAAGCGTCCTCGGCCTCCAGGCGCTCGCTGAAGAGGGGGAGGAAGGATCGAGGGGAGGAAGGATCAGGATCGTGGTCCCCAATGATGTCCTCGAGGCCACGCTGTGAGATCCCATCTCAGAATGGCACTTTTGGGGACCCTGGTGTGACCCCCAGAGCCCCTGGGGTGCCTGAGCAGGAGGGGGGGCAGGGGAGGCTCAAGGCTCTTCCCCCAAATTCCTCGAATCCAGCGGATGTTTCCTATCCCTGCTCTGGCTGGGGTGGGGGCCGATTTAAAGGCAGATTTAAATGTAAAAATTGGGATTTATTTCAAAAGCGAAGGCTCCTTTTGGCAGAAAATCCTTTCCTTTTTGGCAAAAAACCCCAAAGCTCTCCCAGGACCACTGGGCCTCACTCCAGATTTGTTGCTCTGGCTGGGCGCTGGGGGCCACCTCCCAGTACAAACCATCCCCAGTGCAAACCATTCCCAGTACAAACCATTCCCAGTACAAACCATTCCCCAGTACAAACCATTCCCAGTATAAACCACCTCCCTCTCCCCAGCCTCTCCGGGTCCTGTTTCCCCCTCAGACTGGGCAGGGCGGGGGGGTTCCCTGTGGTCCCCCAAATTCCAGGATGTCCTTGAGGTGCTCGGGGACCCCTGGACACCCCCGCAATCCGGGATCGGGGGTCCCGGGGGGCTGGGGCGAGGGGTGCGGGGGTCCGGGCCGAGCGAGGGGCGCGGGGTCCCCTCCGGTCTCGGGGTCCCCCCCGGGCGCGGGGCCGTGAGCCGGGGAGGGGCCGCGGGCGGAGCTGCCGTGCCCGGGGCGGGGCGCGCCCAGCCCGGCGCGGCGGCGGCGGCGGCGGCGGAGCCGCTCCCGAGCCCGGCCCCGTCCCGAGGAGCCGCGGAGCAGCCCCGGGCCGTGGCCGCGATGGCCTCGCCCCCCCGCGCCGCCGCCGCCGCATGAAGGTGTGCGGGGCCGGGCCGGGGGGAGCGGCCGGGGGGGCGCGGAGGGGCGAGGGGCCGGGGCGAGCGGGGCTGGAGCCGGGGAGCGGCGCCGCCGCCGCCCCCCCGCAGCCCCCCGGGGGTCCCGGCGCGGACGGAGCGCGGCTCTCGGGTCTGCTCAGGAAGATGCACTTGTTCCGGAGCTCCAGCTACGACGTGCGGCTGGAGGGGGCCGGGGGGAGCCTGCCCCGCATCCAGGGCATCCGCTGGGTGAGTGGGGCCAGGGGAACCTGTCCCGAGTCCAGGGGATCCGCTGGGTGAGTGGGGCCGGGGGAACCTGTCCTGAATCCGGGGGATCCGCTGGGTGAGTGGGGCCGGGGGGAGCCTGTCCTGAATCCAGGGGATCCGCTGGGTGAGTGGGGCCGGGGGAACCTGTCCCGAGTCCAGGGGATCTGCTGGGTGAGTGGGGCCGGGAGGAGCCTGTCCTAAATCCAGGGGATCCGCTGGGTGAGTGGGGCCGGGGGAACCTGTCCCGAGTCCAGGGGATCCGCTGGGTGAGTGGGGCCGGGGAGATCCTGTCCTAAATCCAGGGGATCCGCTGGGTGAGTGGGGCCGGGGGAGCCTGTCCTGAATCCAGGGATGAGGGGAGGGGAGAGAGCCCAGGAGTGCGAGGGGCCAGGTGAGGGGGGAAGGAGCCAGGTGAGGGCACAGGGAGTGAATCCAGGCGTGCAGGTGAGGGTACGAGGAGCCAGGTGAGGGTGGAAGGAGTGAAGCCAGGCGTGCAGGGAGCCAGGTGAGCTGCAGGGAGCCAGGTGAGGCTGCAGGGAGCCAGGTGAGCTGTGCAGGCTGCACGCTTCCCCAGCCGCCCGCCCCGGGCCCGTCTCCGGGCGGAGCAGAGCGGAACGGGCGGCCAGGCGTGAAACGAGCCCGGTGCCAGGTGCCCGGCAGCGCATCCCACCCTGCCGCCCGCAGGAAGGACATTCCCGGCGGGACACGGCGTTCCCGGCGCTCCCCCGCCCGTTCCCGCGGCGGGGATTGTCCCTTGGCACCGCGCTGGCCCCGGAGCTGGGGGTCCTGGGGGTCCCGGCCCTGCTCGCGGCCCCTCGTTGTCCCCTCTGGGCGGGGAGGTGACCCTGGAGCCCTGGCAGAGCTTCCGGAGCTCTGCGTCCTTCCCCTTCCCACACTTGACCAGCTTGACCTGGGAGGCTTTTTGGGGAAGAAAATGGAATTATTTTAAGGGAACAACCTCCGTTTGGGCATTTCCATGCAGCACCGGGGCTCCCTCCCAGATGAGAGTTTTCCTCTCTTTTCCCTTTCTTCCCGATTTTTTTCTCTGCGGAACTTCTAGGAATGGACTTTAGGGAGGGCTTTTGAGGGGCACTGAGCAGCGAGCCTGGAGCCTTGCTGGGATAAACTGGGATAAATCCCACCAGACCTGGCAGCAGTGGCACCAGACCTGGTCCCGCCAGACCTGGCAGACCTGGCAGCAAGAGTGTCCCCTCCCCGAGGGACACCCGCGGCTCCCGATCTGAGCAGGGAAAGGGGGATTTGGGATTTTCTCCCAGCACAGCCATTCCCGGGGCAGGCGAGTGGCAGGGAACAGCCTGGCTGTGCCTTGGAACAGCGCTATTGTCCCTTGTCCCCACCGCTGGAAGCTCCTGGAAACTCCTCCCGCTGTCCTGGCTCCATCTCATCCCTCCTGGGGACCTGAGCCCAGCGCCAGCAAAGCCCTCGCGGCTCCAAAGGACAGCGCTGTCCCCAAACAGCTCCATCCTCAGCCCTTCCCAGGGGACAAGTGCCACCGTGCCAGTCACAAGTGCCACCGCGCCGCGTCCCACCGCCTCCCTGGCGAGGACAGAGGGGCCGGAGCAGGACCCCGAGCCCCATCCCCAGGGATGCCGAGCCCTGGCCGTGCCTGCGGAGGCTGCGGATGGGCGAGGACTTTCTCCGGGGCCGTAAAGCCCGAAATAGCCGCGCTTGTTTTCCTCGGGATCCCAAACAAAAGCGGCGGCGAGCACGGAACGGCCGCTGGCGGCCTTGGCCGGGCGCCCGGCGCTGCCGGATTCCTGGAGAAAGGCAGGATCCCGGCGCGTCCCGTGGGCAGGAAGATGGAAAAGGCAACTCCTTAGGAAGCTGCTTGGAGCGGCGCCGTGACAGTGCGGGGGTGGGGGGCGTCCTGCCGCTCCCGACCCGAGGCTGGGTGCTCCAGGGAGGGGATTTGGGGATCAGAGTGAGGTTTGGGTGATTCCAGAGCCGTCCTGGAACCCCCGGGAAGGAGGAATCCGATCCTTGAGCAGGATTTTTGTGTCTCCTTCGGTGTCCTTGGAGCGCGGCCGGAGTTGGCCCGGGGCACAGGCTGGCTCTGCGCCCCAAGGACAGAGCTCGGGGGACAGCAGAGGCCGTTCGGGGACCGGGGCAGTGCTTCCTTGGGCCCACGGGGTGACAGGGACCTGCTGCGCCCACGGAGGTGACACAGGACCTGGGTGACAAGGACCTCCTGTACCCGTGGGGTGACACAGACCTCCTGCTCCTGCGGTGACAGGGACCTGCTGCACACACAGGGTGACAAGGACCTGCTGTACCCATGGGATCTCCCGTTGCCACGGGTGACAGGGACCTCTGTCTCCCACGAGGTGACACCTCCGTGTCCCCAGAGCGGCTCCACGCCCCGGCCGCCTCCCGGCTCCGGTTCGCAAACATTTGCTCTGCGGTTCCTGCTCCCCGCGGCCGTCACGGGGCTCGGGAGAGTTTGCAGAGTGACTGAGTCACCGTGTCCCCGCTTTGGTGGCAGCGTGGCCAGGGCAGGAGCAGTGTCCCCGCTTTGGTGGCAGAGTGGCCAGGTCGGGAGCGGTGTCCCCGCTTTGGTGGCAGCGTGGCCAGGTCGGGAGCGGTGTCCCTGCTTTGGTGGCAGCGTGGCCAGGTCGGGAGCGGTGTCCCTGCTTTGGTGGCAGCGTGGCCAGGGCAGGAGCGGTGTCCCTGCTTTGGTGGCAGCGTGGCCAGGGCAGGAGCGGTGTCCCTGCTTTGGTGGCAGCGTGGCCAGGGCAGGAGCGGTGTCCCTGCTTTGGTGGCAGCGTGGCCAGGTCGGGAGCGGTGTCCCTGCTTTGGTGGCAGCGTGGCCAGGTCGGGAGCGGTGTCCCCGCTTTGGTGGCAGCGTGGCCAGGTCGGGAGCGGTGTCCCCGCTTTGGTGGCAGCGTGGCCAGGGCAGGAGCCTCAGGCGGAGGCTCATCCCTCAAGGATTCTGCGCTAATTAATTTCTGCCCTTGTCTCACTTAATTGGGCTTTCCATCCGCACTGTCCCCCTGGGCTGGGATTGCTCCAACCTTCCCTGCCCGGAGCCAGCAGACCCCGGGAGGACCCCTGGAGATGCCCAGGAATACCCGACAGAGACCCCAAACCCCCCCGGAGTGCCCCCGAACCCCCCCGAGGTGCCCCCAAACCCCCTCGGGGTGCCCCCAAACCCCCTCGGAGTGCCCCCAAGCCCCCCCGCGGTGCCCCCAAACCCCCCCGAGGTGTCCCCAAACCCCCCCGCGGTGCCCCCAAGCCCCCCCAGAGTGCCCCCAAACCCCCCCCGGAGTGCGCCCAAGCCCCCCTGCGGTGCCCCCGTGCAGGGTGGCCGAGCCCCCGTGCCGGGTGAGCGCTCCCGGCGCGGTCCCGGTGCCGGGAACTGGTCTGACGGGTGCGGCGCGGGCCGGGGTTGTTTATCCAGGGCCGTGGCCAGGAGAGAGCCCGGGCACCTCCGTCCCTGCGGGCAGCGCCGGCACCGGAGCTCGGCCACCTTTGCCCCGGGATCCGGGCGGGGCCGGGGGGCCGCGGCTCATCCCTCCGGGGGAGATTTTACCTGGAGCATCCCCGAGGAGATACCTGGAGAAAAAGGAGCTCAGGAGAGGGTCTGGGGTCAGGAAATGGGGTCTGGATTCAGGAAATTGGTGCTGGGGTCAAGAAATTAATGCTGAGTGCAGGAAAGGGGCTCTGGATTCAGAATTCGGGTGCTGGGTTCAGGATTTGGGCGCTGGGTTCAGGATTTGGGTGCTGGGTTCAGGATTTGGGTGCTGGGTTCAGGATTTGGGTGCTGGGTTCAGGATTTGGGTGCTGGGGCGCTGCCCCCTCGCCTGCTGAGGAGCTGGGACTGCTCTGGGAGTGTCAGGACCCCCCTGGCTGGGGCGTGAGGGGGGCACAGCAGAGCCCCCGCAGCCACCGAGCCCCTCCCCTTTGGTTTTGCAGACCCCACTCCTGGACTCGGAATCCACGCTGGACTATGGACACAGCATCACCCAGGTGGGGGGGCCGGGGAAGGCCCCGGGAACATGAATTTGGGGACGTGGGGGGCTGGGGGGGGGCAGAGCACCCCCATGTCCTGGAGCCATTGGCTCTGCTGTGGTCACTCCTTGGGCTCGGCCATTCCTGGGGGCGATGATGGCGACCCCGGGGGGCTGAGGGGACAGGTGACAGCACAGTCCCCCACCCGTGACCCTCCTTGTCCCCCTCCTGCCCTCAGGCATCCTCGGAGAAGATCTGGAGGGCTGGCAAGCTCCTCTTCGCCCACCTCAGCAGCTCCCGGCCCGGCCTCATCCGCGACCACAAACACCACCTGCGGCACCACCGGTGGGCCGGGGGCTCCGGGGGGCTCCGGGGGGCTCCGGGGGTGCTGTCCCGGGGGGTTCTCACACCCTGACCCCCCCAGGCAGTGCTGCTCCGGGAAGGACCTGGTGGATTGGCTGCTGAGCGCCGGAGTCGCTGTGCAGACGCGCGGCCAGGCCGTGGGCATCGGGCAGGTGCTGGTGGACGGAGGGGTCCTGACGCACGGTGAGGGCTCGGGGGGCTCCGGGGGGCTCGGGGTGGGGGGCAGAGCCGAGCTGACGCCGCTGTCCCCCCGCAGTGAGGCAGGAGTGGCACTTCCAGGACAAGGAGACGCAGTTTTACCGATTCGCCGAGCTGGAGCTGAGCCCCGAGCCCGGCGCGGGGCCGCGGGACCCCGAGGAGCTGCTGGAGGCTCTGGGGTTCCTGGCCCAGCTGGGCCCCGACGCGCTGCTCTCCATGGCCCTGCGCAAGCCGTGAGTCCCGGGGGGCTCCTTCGGACCCCTTTTGGGGGTTCGCTTGGGGGTTCTGGGGCACCCCAGGGGCTGCTGTGGGTGGGGTGACCTCCGAATGTCACCTGGGGGGCTCCTTTGGACCCCTTTTGGACCCTGCTCGGGGGGTCTGGAGCACCTGAGGGGCTGCTGTGGGTGGGGTGACCTCCGAATGTCACCTGGGGGGCTCCTCCAGACCCCTTTTGGGGGTTCTCTTGGGGGTTCTGGGGCACCCGAGGGGCTGCTGTGGGTGGGGTGACCCGCGAATGTCACCCAGAGGGGGATGGGGCTGGAGGGGGGGCTGTGCCCGGTTTGGAGTGGGGGGCACGGGGAGCCGCTGAGCCCTCCTGCCCCCCCAGGCCTGCCCAGCGCACGCAGGACGAGCTGGAGCTGATCTTTGAGGAGCTGCTGCACATCAAAGCCGTGGCGCATCTCTCCAACTCGGTGAGTGTGGCCTTGTCCCCAAATCCTGCGGGGGTGGGGGTGTCCCCAGGGCTGCTCCTGAGCCCCAAATCCTGAAGGGTGGGGGTGTCCCCGGGGCTCCCCCTGAACCCCAAATTCTGCTGCATCCCAGTGCTTCCCATCTGGGCATCCTCTCCCTGCCCTCTCTGCACCTCCCTCGGCCCTTTCCCGATCCCTCTGTCCCCCCCTGGCGCAGCCGGGGGTGGCAGGGGGTGACAGGGCTGTCCCTGGCACAGGTGAAGCGGGAGCTGGCGGCCGTGCTGATGTTCGAGGGCCACCAGCGCGCGGGCACAGTCTGTGAGTGACAGGGGTGCTCGGGGTCCCCAGCCTGGGGACACCGGAGCCGTTCCCAAAACCGTGGATTTTCACTCTTTCCCGGGCGCTGTCCCAGTGTTCAGCCAAGGTGACAAAGGGACCTCGTGGTACATCATCTGGAAGGGCTCGGTCAATGTTGTCACCCACGGCAAGGTGCGTTTGTCCCCGCGCGGGGGGACACCCCGGGGACCCCCCCAAGTGTCACCGCCTCTCACCCCCCGCGCTGTCCCCAGGGCTTGGTGGCCACCCTGCACGAGGGGGACGATTTCGGGCAGCTGGCCCTGGTGAACGACGCCCCGCGGGCTGCCACCATCCTCCTGCGCGAGGACAATTGTCACTTCCTGCGCGTGGACAAGCAGGACTTCAACCGCATCCTCAAGGTGGGGGGGGGCGGGCTCGGTCCCAGGTGGGGTTTGGGGGAATTTTTTGGGAATCGCGGCCGCGCTGACGCCTGGATCCTCCCCCAGGACGTGGAGGCCAACACGGTGCGGCTGAAGGAGCACGGCAA
This sequence comes from Acanthiza pusilla, assembly GCA_036630365.1. Lineage (NCBI taxonomy): Eukaryota > Metazoa > Chordata > Aves > Passeriformes > Acanthizidae > Acanthiza > Acanthiza pusilla. Next base: position 1,045,139 of record JAXCHO010000119.1, on the reverse strand, counting down.
GGTGGTGCTGGTGCTGCAGAAGGACCTGCAGGGTGGCAGCGGCCAGGCGGCCTCGGCGCGGAGCAGCAGGTGACACCCCTGTCCCCCTGGCGGCAGGTGACACCCCTGTCCCCCTGGCGGCAGGTGACACCCCTGTCCCCATAGCTGCAGGTGACACCCCTGTCCCCATAGCTGCAGGTGACACCCCTGTCCCCTGGCGGCAGTGACACCCCTGTCCCCATGGCAGCAGTGACACCCCTGTCCCCATAGCTGCAGGTGACACCCCTGTCCCCATGGCAGCAGGCGACACCCCTGTCCCGCTGCTCCTCTGCTCTCTCCAGCCTCCCCTGGGGCAGTTTTTGGGAGGAGCAAAGGGACACCAGGCCTGGCACAGTGGCCATCGTCGCGGTGCCACATCCGCCCCTCCTGTCCCCCCAGGTACCTGGTGATGGCAGGGACACCCGAGAAGATCCTGGAGCACCTGCTGGAGTTCATGAGGCTCGACGCCACCCTCTACGACCCCGTGGGTAGGTGGGACCGTCCCCGAGCCACCCGGAGACGGGGCTGGGGACAGGCGGGGGGACCGGCCCGGGCGGGGCTCCTCGTTCGCGGTGTCCAACCCCAAACCCTGCTCCTCTCGCCCTGGAATCGCCCAAAATCCCCGAACCTGCGGCCGGGAGAGGGCGGCAGCGCCGGGCGGGGAGCGGCGCCTCTGCCGCGCTCTCCGTCTCCCTCTGCCTTCGGAAGGAGAAACTCGGGCGAGCCGGGAGCCAGGAGATGTCCCCAGCGGGTCACAAATCCGAGCCGTGTCCCCGGCGCTGCCATTCCCGGCGGTTTCCGTCCCCTCCCCAACGATCCAGCCCTTCCCGCGGGGTTCGGGAGCAAAACCTGCCCTGCCACGAGCGGGGTCTCCGTGCTGGGGACACCCCAGGGCAGCCCGGCAGGGCACGGGGGACCCTGGGCTGTGGTCGCCGTGTCCCCGCCGCGCTGGGGACAGGAGGGACGGGGTCCTGTCCCTTGCAGACACGCTGCTGGGGGATTTCCTGCTCACCTACACCGTGTTCATGCCGACCTCGCAGCTCTGCCGCGCCCTGCTGCACCAGTATCCTTCCGAGGCTGCAACTGGGGGGGACTGGGCTCCATCCGCCCTGGGGACACGCTCAGCCCGGTCCCTGTCACCTCAGGGGGAGCTCCAAGTCCCTTTTGGGGCTCTTGGGCGGATCCCCCTTTCCGGGGGTCCCATCCCTGGGGGTCCCTGCCCTCCCCACGTTTCGCTGGTGCCCTTGACTGGTCCCAGTTTCCGCGCGGAGCCGCTGGAGGGCTCGGAGCAGGACAAGGCCACCTATTCCCTGCGGAAGCGACGGAAAATCCTGCGGCTCGTGAGCCAGTGGGTGCTGCTCTACGGGCGGCTGCTGCAGGGCGACCGCAGCACCACGGCGCTGCTGCAGGTGCGGGCAGGGGACAGCGGGGACACCGCGGGGCCGGCGGGGACCGCCCCGCGCTCACCCCCGGGCCCGCTGTCCCCGCAGAACCTGGCGGACCTGGCGAGCGGGGACCCCCGCCTGGGTGGGCTGGGCCAGGAGCAGGGCCAGGAGCGGCGGCGGCCCCGAGCGTGAGTCCCCCGTGTCCCCCGGTGTCCCCCGGTGCCACCGCGCGTGCCCGTGTCCCTCTCCCCGCGTGCCCTGGGGCTGCTCTTCCCTGGGGAGGAACTTTAGGGGCGGCTCTGGGGCCGCCTTGTCCCCAGCGCGGGGGGTCCCTGCCGTGGGGAGGGTGTCCCACGCTGCCGGTGGGCCAGGGGGGCTCGGAGGTGTCCGGAACCCCGGGGGTGGCCGGTCCCGCTCCTGTCCCCAGCCGAATGGCAGCTCCATCCTGCCCTCCCCTCCCGCAGGCTGGAGAACGGTGACGGCAGCGTGTCCCCCCAGCCCAAGGTAGGGACCCCCTGAGGGTCGGGATCTGGGTCCCCCCCCCGCCCTTTGGGGACACCCCACAGGAGGGGCGGTCCTGGGGCCGCACCCTGCCCTCTGCCCCACCTTTCCCAGGCTCGGAGCTCGGGAATGTGGCTCGGGAGCCCCGAGGAGGCGATCCTGGACAGCACCTGTGCCCTGAGAGCCCAGGACAAAGGTAGTGCTCCGTGGGGGGACCGTGCCCTCCCGGCGCGGGGACACTGAGGGTCCTTTTGTCCCCACAGTGCCCTACGAGGTGTACAGGGCTGACCACTCGTGCCTGGTGTCGGTGCTGCCCGTGAACGCCGCGGTGCGGGACGTGCTGCGGGCCCTGGCCCCGCGGCTGGGCCGCGACCGGGAGCACGTCCTGGTCAAGGTGAACTCGGCCGGAGGTGAGGGGGCTCCCCCGGGGTGGCACTGTCCCCGTGCCAGCCGGGCTCTGTCCCCTCCTCCATTGCCGTTCCCTCCCCGCAGAGAGGGCGGTGCTGCCGCCGGACGCCGTGGGGGTGTTCACGGCGCTGGGGCTCAACGAGAGGCTCTTTGTGGTCAGCACGGACGAGCTGGGCAGCCTGGTGAGCGTGGGCGGAGGGGGTCCGGGGTGGGCAGCGCCGGGCACAGCCCCCAGAGGGGTTTGGAGCTGTTCTGCCTCCGTTTGGGGTGTCTGTCCCTCCCTGGGGGGCTCGCTGAGGGCAGGAGGGGTCAGGGTCCTCTCCCGTGCGCAGACCCCCCACCCCGAGCAGCTGGGCCCCCACGCCGGCTCCTCGGACACCCTGGACCTGATCAGCTCCAAGGACCTGGCCGGACACCTCACCGACTACGACTGGAACCTCTTCAAGAGCATCCACCAGGTCCGGCCCGCGGCGGGAGCGCGGGGGAGCGGCCAGGGAGGGGAGAGGGGTTCGGGAGTGGCCGGGGATGGAGGGGGTTCGGGGGTGGCCAGGGCGGGGAGGGGGGTTCTGGAGCGTCTGGGGAGGGGAGGGGGGCTCGGGAGTGGCCGGGGAGGGGAGGGGGGTTCGGGAGTGGCCGGGGAGGGGGTTCGGGATCGGCCCGGGAGAGGGGTTCGGGAGCGGTTGGGGAGGGGGTTCGGGAGCCGTCGGGAGGGGGGTTCGGGAGCGTCTGGGGAGGGGGTTCGGGACCCCCCTGAGGCGCCGCGGTTCGGTTCGCAGGTGGAGATGATCCACTACATCGTGGGGCCGCACAAGTTCCACGAGGTCACCACGGCCAACCTGGCGCGGGTGATGCGGCGCTTCAACGAGCTGCAGTTCTGGGTGGCCACCGAGCTGTGCCTGTGCCCCGAGCTGGGCCGACGAGCGCAGCTCCTCCGCAAGTTCATCAAACTGGCAGCGCAGTGAGCGTCCGGGGCGACCCCCGCCTGTCCTTGTCCCCGCCCCCATCCCTGACCCGTCCCCGTCCCTGTCCCTGACCTGTCCCCGTCCCCATCCCTGACCTGTCCCCGTCCCCATCCCTGACCTGTCCCCGTCCCCATCCCTGACCTGTCCCCGTCCCCATGCCTGACCTGTCCCCGTCCCCATGCCTGACCTGTCCCCGTCCCTGACCTGTCCCCATCCCTATCCCTGACCTGTCCCCGTCCCTGACCTGTCCCCGTCCCCGTCCCTGACCTGTCCCCGTCCCCGTCCCTGACCTGTCCCCGTCCCCGTCCCTGACCTGTCCCCATCCCTATCCCTGACCTGTCCCGGTCCCCGCCTGCAGCCTCAAGGAGCAGAAGAACCTGAATTCCTTCTTCGCGGTGATGTTTGGTGTGAGCAACACGGCCGTGACTCGCCTGGCCAAGACCTGGGAGGTGACAGCGGGAGGGGTCGGGGGGGTCTGGGGGAGCTGGGGACAGGCAGGGGTCTCCGGCTGGGACAGCGGGTGCCAGCCCTGTCCCTGTCCCTGTCCCCGCACAGAGGTTGCCCCACAAGATCCGGAAGCTGCACTCGGCCCTGGAGCGGATGCTGGTGAGCTCAGCCCATCCCATTCCGCATCCCACGGCCCTTCCCGGCGGGATTTGCCCCTGGAACCATGGGGAGGGGGTGCGGCTGTCCCCCTGTCCCCCCGTGTCCCTGCCAGCCCCGCTCTGTCCCCAGGACCCGTCGTGGAACCACCGTGTCTATCGCCTGGCCGTGGCCAAGATGAGCCCCCCCATCATCCCCTTCGTGCCCCTCCTGCTCAAAGGTGGGTGTCCCCGGTGGGTGTCCGGCATGGGGCCGGGCTGGCGGGGACCCTCTGGGTGTGTCCAGCGCCCCCAGGGACCCCGGTCTGACCCCCAAACCCCCCAGACATGACCTTCATCCACGAGGGCAATCGCACCCTGGACGAGAACCTCATCAACTTCGAGAAGATGGTGAGTGGGGGGATGGCTCCCGCGGACCCCTCTGAGTGCCCTGCTGTGTCCCTGTCCCCTGGGGTGCAGAGCTGTGGCACTGGAGCAGCCAGGGGGGTCCCGGGCTGTGTCAGGGACGGAGTTTTTGGGGGACAAGGCAGGGCCAGGTGGCAGCAGGTGACCTCTGTGCCTCACCCACAGCACATGATGGCCAAGACCGTGCGAGTCCTGCAGCGCTGCCGGGGCCACACGCACGGTGAGTGCTCCCGGGAGCCCGGGAGGGGACCGGGAGTGTCCCCAGGGGACAGAGCTGAGCCCCTGGGGACAGGACTGAGCCCCCACCCTCTGTCCCCACCCAGCTCCGCTGTCCCCGCTGCGGAACCGCTCCCCACACCGGCCCGAGGACGCCAAGGCCGTCAGGATGTCCACGTGTACGTCTGGAGTTCATCAATCCCACCCAGCCCTGCCCTGCGGGACCCCCACCCCCACCCCCACGGGGGTCCCTGAGCCCAGGGAGAGGGGACGGAGAGGAAGAGATCCATGGGGGGGTCCGTGAGCCAATCTGGGGTGGTGTGGAGGGTTTGGGGTGACAGAGGGCAGCGAAGGGACACCCATGGGGTGATCCCACAGGGATGGAGAGGGCCTCGAGCTGTGCCGGGGGGGTGGAAGGGACCCCAGCCCTGACCTCGGCTCTCCCCCAGGCTCGGAGCAGTCCCTGAGCGTGCGGAGCCCTGTCTCCACCTGGGCCTACCTGCAGCACCTGAGGGCCATCGACAGCCAGAAGGAGCTGCTGCGACTCTCCCGGGACCTGGAGCCCTGAGGGCCGCGGGGCTGGAGCGAGGATGGAGGCCTGGAGTGGGGATTTGGGGCCGGAGAGAGGATTTGGGGCCGGAGCGAGGATTTGGGGCCGGAGCGAGGATTCGGGGCCGGAGCGAGGATTTGGGGCTGGAGCGAGGATTTGGGGCCGGAGCAAGGATTTGGGGCCGGAGCAAGGATTTGGGGCCGAAGCGAGGATTTGGGGCCAGAGAAGGGATGGGGGCCCGGCTGCCGGCGGCGGGGCAGCCCCTGGCTCTGCTCCCGGTGGCCCCGGGCCGTGCTGGAGCCGCCCCAGAGCTCGGCCGTGCCGCGGGTGCGGCCCCGGGGGCAGCCGGGCCCAGGTGAGCTCCGCTCAGGTGAGGGCACAGAGCAATAGAGGTATTTTTGTACGCATGGCTGCGCTCCCGTTCTTGTCCGAGCCCGGGTTCACCCTCTGCACCCTCCGGGGCCGGGGAACGAGCCCTGGTGTCCCCGAGGTGAGCTGGGGGACAGCCCCGGAGCAGCCGCGGAGCAGCCGCGGAGCAGCGGAGGTGACACAGCGCTGTCACCAGGAGGGGACAGGTCAGGAAATGACTGAGGGGTGAGGGAGAAGCCAAACCCGGCCCTTATTGCACCAAACGCCGCTCCCGTGCCAGGTGACACAGCCCGGGCACGGCAGGGACCGCTCCCTGCTCCGGGAGGGATCCCGGGGATCGCCTGGGCATCCTTCGGGATCTGCCTGGGGGGGGAAGGGGCTGTGACCCCCCCAGGCCTGGCCTGAGCCCCTGGAGGGTCCCTGGAGCAGCTCTGGACTCTTCCCAGGAGCACTGGGACAATCCCAAACCTCACACGGGGCTGTGGCGGTGTTTTGGGGTTTCCTGGTGCTGACGGAGGATCCGCAGCCCCGATGGGGCCAGTCCGTGCCGGGGGGGGCACGACCCCCAGAACTGAGCTTGGAGAGCTCATTACTCCCAATTAATGCTGCTCCCAGTTCACACCAGTTGCCCAGAGCACGGGGAGCACTGGGGGACGCTGGTGTGCCCCCGGTCCCCAGTTCAGCCCCCCTCGGACCCGCGGGGCTGGGGGTGGGCGAAGCCCCCCGGGACGCTCCCCCCGCTCCCCTCGGCCGCCCCCGGGGGTCAGGCACGGGAGCTGTGGAGCAACCCCGGGATTCTGGATTTACCAGCCCTCCTCCCACTGCGGGCAGCCTGTAATTAACCGCGCGCTTAATGAGTTTTGGGGAAGTTTGGGTGCAGCCCGCGCGTGGAGCCCTCGCTGCCATCACGCCCCTCCCTCCCTCCCTCCCGCGGGACCCACAAATAGCAGCGAGCGCCGGGGAGCTCCGGCACTCGCCACCTCTCCCGAGGGACCATGGAGCCCTGGATCCTCCTGCTCGGGGCAGGGATCGCCGTGGGCTGCGTGTCCGGCCGTGAGTGACCAGCGGGGCTGGGCCATGGGGCTCCCGGGGGATGGGCTAGGAGCGCTGCCCTAGACTGGGAACCCCAGCTGGGACAACTGGATCCTGCTGGGGATGGACCCAGCGGGATCCACGCGGGAAGGGGAGGGGGATTTTCCATGCTGGAAACTCACTCTGGGGTGGGAGTGGATTGTCCAGCTGCCCTGGACTTCAGCCTGGTCCCCCACTCCGTTCCTGGTGTGTCTGGCCCTGCTTTGGTCCTGCAGAGCTCAAGGAAGTCTTCTCTGGCTCCTCCTTGCCATTTATCCATGGAAAAACACCATTGGGTATTTTCTAATCCAAGTCCCGTGTCCACCTTCCCCCCTTGGCCACTCGGGTGGAAAGCCCAGCAGGGACAGGGCTGTCCTGCCCCTCCTGACCCTGTGGTGCCCAGGAGAGGCTCGGAGGGCCCAGGGAGAGCAGCTCTGGCTCCAAGGAGGGGCTCGGGGCCACCAGGATTTGGCTCCCGGGATCCCACGGGGATGAGGAGGTGCCGCACTGCTGAGCTCTTGCACAAAGTGTGATCTGTGATCCACCGGCGAGGACGGGATTTCGTCACCCCCGACGCTGCCAGGAGCCCGTATCTGATGGCCCGGGAGCAGATGAGTCCCCTCGGGATGAAAGATGAGGAGTTTTGCAAGGGCAGCGCACGGCAGGAGCTCCAAAGCAGCGCCAGGTTGGGAGCAGGAGTTTCCCAAGAGCTCCGTGCGAGTCCTGAGCTGTCCCCAAAGGCAAACCCAGGCGAAGGTGGCTGCGAAGCTTGGCTGGCTCGTGGTCAGTCCCGGCCACCTGAAGGACCTGTCTGGTGGAGCTGGAACCACTTCGTTTCTCCTTGTGTGGGCAGTGGGGGATTCTCCCTGATCACCCCACAGACAGGGGCATGTGTGGGTTTGGGGTGCAGGAATTAAGGATTTGGGGAACTCAGGTCGTCCACAGCCCTGTTCCAGGTTAGTTTGTCCTTCAGAAGGTCCCTTGTGGAGGCTGCGTTGGTTTTTGGTTCGTGTTTTCCTGGAGGAACGAGGTCCTGAGTCAGGCACGGGGCTCGGGGACGCAGCTCTGGCTGAGCTGTGACTCACCCCCTGCCCGAAACCAAACTGGGAGCACTGGGAGAGATCCGTCACCTCAGCACTGCCCAGAGGATGGAGCTGGGCAGGGAACAATCCCCCAGCCCTCGGCCAAAACCCCTTTTTGGCAGAAGTGAAAGTGAGTTTGGGAGGGGACGGAGGGGTCCAGTCCCTGAGAAAGAAATATTGTGTGGTTGGTGCAGCCAGAGAAAAGTTTTGGGCAGGACCCCCATGGGATTCTGGATTTGGAATTTGGGATTTGGGATTTGGGATATGGGATTCGGGATTTGGGATATGGGATTCAGGATATGAGATTTGGGATTTGGGATTCAGGATTTGGGATTTGGGATTCAGGATATGAGATTTGGGGTTTGGACTTTGGGATATGGGATTTGGGATTTGGGATATGGGATTCAGGATTCAGGATTTGGGATATGGGATTCAGAATTCGGCATTTGGGATTTGGGATGATGCTGAACCCGCCCCTCCGAGGGCTCCGCAGCACTCCCGGCCCCACTGAGTCACGGCAGCGCGGGGTCGGGGCCCTGCTGGGACACGCTCGGGCTGCTGTGACAGCCCCGGGCCACACGGGACCGGCACCGGGACCGGCTCGGCGGTGACGGGGCTGTGTGGGCAGCTCCTGCCTTGCACAATCCCGCCGGGATTGCTGCTGGAAAAGGAGCCTGGATGAGTGATCCGCGGTGATTTATCCCAGCAGCGCTCTGGGATGTGTCCTGGGAATGGGGGCAGCTCTGCCCCCAGCCCTGGACTGGTCAGACTGGGGGGTCTGGGCACCACCAGCGTCGCTGACCACCCAACCCATGGGATGTCCTTCCCTGGAAGTTTTCCCAGCTCTTCTCAGGGATTAAAGAGGCTCCCAGAGCTCCAGGAGAGCCTCGAGAGCCCCTCGGCTAAAACCCTCGTGTTTAAATCAGATTTCCGGGGAATGGGGAGCCAGGCGGGAAAAGCAAGCCAAGAACACCCTCAGGAGCGGGGGCTGGGGGGACAGGGGGGACAAGGGGTCCCTCAGCGCCCGCAGGGACGGGGTGATGTCACCGAGCACAAATAATTGGGGCGAAGTGACAAAGGGAACAAAACAACGCGGGTGCGAGGGAAGGCGGCGGTGTCGGGGAGTTTGATGTCACTCTCCTGGCCTGGATGTCACTGTCATCGCCTGCATGGCCCGGGACAGGATGTGCCGCATCAGGATTTGCCCCGGGGCCACGATTCACCCGCCGGAGCCCGAGTTGGGTAACCCCGCGGTGCCTCAGATGCCGAGAGATTGCGGCTCTGCCATGGAGGGCAACGCCCTCTCCTCCAGGGATCCCTTTGCGGGCTGGGACACGGCTGCTGCCACCGCCTGGGACAGGGCCACCCGCTGGGACAGGGCCACCCGCTGGGACAGGGCCACCCTGTAGGACAGGGACACCCCGCTGGGACAGGGCCACCCTGTCAGACAGGGCCACACTCTGGGACAGGGACACCCTGTGGGTCAGGGACACCCCGCTGGGACAGGTTCACCCTGTAGGACAGGGACACCCCGCTGGGACAGGGTCACCCTGTAGGACAGGGACACCCCGCTGGGACAGGGCCACACGGTCAGACAGGGCCACACGCTGGGACAGGGCCACCCTGTGGGTCAGGGACACCCTTCTGAGGTGACTTTTCTCTCCTTCCATCCCACTCCTCCCGTCAGGAGCCAATGAGGAGCAGGACGCTCCTCCCTCGGGGCTGTCCCAGGACAATCCCAACCCCTTGGTGACCTCCAGCTCCTCCTCGCTCGATGACAAGTGTCCCTTGTCCCCTGCGAGTGGTGCTTGCCCCCTTCAAAGCCTCAGCGGTTGCTATTTTTAGCTCTGCTTTGTTACCCTGGGTCACAAAGCAGCTGCTCAATAACTCATAAACGTCTCGGGAAGGAGTTTCCCCCAGTTTCCCCAGTTTCCCCAGTTTTCCCAGTTTCCCCAGTTTCCCCAGTTTCCCCAGTTGTCCCAGCAGGAGGAAGGATGGCCAGGATGCAAACGAGGGTGCCTGGAATGCTGCAGCTCCTCCGGCAGGGCCTGGGGCGCTCGGCTCATCCCAAAATCCCAGCGTGAATCACGGGGAGCAGCTCCGGGGGTCACCCTCGGGGTGTTCCCCGTGTCACCCTGACCTGGTGACAACCACGGCCCAAGAGGAGTGGCCGCGGTGACAAAGAGCCCGGGGGAGGGGACGGAGGGCGGGGTGGGGATGCTGCAGGTGAGGAGGTGGCCGCGCTCAGCCCCTCCTCAAGGCCACCCCCGTTCGTGTCCCCCAAGACCTGTACACGGCCCCCGACTCGTGCGAGGGACGCTGCGGGGAGCCCTTCAGCGAGGAGGACGAGTGTCACTGTCACCCCGAGTGCGAGAGACACCACAGCTGCTGCGAGGACTACGAGAGGCACTGCGGGCCCGGTGAGCACCCGGGGACGCGGATTTGGGGGTTCCCTCCCCCTGATGAGGGTGCCAGGGGTTGGTCCGGAGCCACTTTGGGGTCCTGGGCGGTCCCCAGGGTGTCCCCACCCCCTGAGGGTGCCAGGGGTTGGTCCGGAGCCACTTTGGGGTCCTGGGCGGCCCCCAGGGTGTCCCCACCACCCTGACCTTTTCCTTCCAGGTGGAGAAGGGGCCGAGGATGAAGTTCGAACCCTTGGTGAGTCAGGAGGAGCAGAACCTCCCCCAGGTGCCTCGGGGTGTCCCCCCCTCTGTCTCAGGGTGTCACCCACTCGCCAGCAGCGCTGCCCTCTCCCCAGGGGACACGGGCACAGGGGGCAGGAACCAGCTGGGTTTGCATGCCCTAAAATACGGGAAATGGGGAGGGGACTGATCCCAGTGGATCTGGGAGTCAGGGACTGGTGCCTCCCCTGTCCCCGTGGCCACCTCCTGTCCCCAAGGCGTGGGGTCAGTGAGGGTGACCCCATAACCCTCTGTGTCCTGGGATCCCCCGTGTCCCAAGGGGAGCTGGATCCCCCTCACTTTCCCACGGGCCCCGGCGCTGTCCCCAGCCGCTGCCTGTCCCCACAGATGGCTTCTCCAGCAGCCGCGACTCCATCTCGGAGCAGGAGCTGCTGGAGCTCTCGGAGCAGCTCTATGCGGCAGATCACAACAAAGCGCGGCCGAGTGACATCGCCATCAACCCCCAGCACCGCGCGGGCCCCGACGAGACCGGCGACCGACTGGACCGGTCCCCGCAGCCGTGAGTGGCACCGGGGACCCCGGGGGGGACAGTGACCAAGCGTCACCTCGCAGAGCTGCGGAAGGGAGCTCCAATGCCCGGCCCTGCTCTCCCCCAGGCTCTACAGATACGTGAACGAGGAGCTCTTCTCCAAGCCCACCTACGCCAGCTTCATTAAGCTGCTGGATAATTACCAGAGGGCCACGGGCAGGGAGGAGGAGGTGACGGCCGAGGAGCTGCGGGAGCAGGACCATTTCCTCGAGGAGGTGATGAAAACCGAGCTCATGAAGAAACTCTTCGCCTTCCTCCGGGGAAAGAGTGAGTGTGGAGCAGGGCAGAGCCATGGAATGGGAAGGAATCCCAAAGGGAAGCCCCAGCTGGGTGGGAATGAGCTGGGAAGGGCACAGGGATGGCCAGGGCAGGGGGGAATCGAGCAGGGAGAGTTCCCGAGGGACAGGAGGGGACAGGGATGGGGACAGCCCAGCTCTTCCTCCTCGGTGTTCCCATCCCGGGACACAGCTCCCGTTTTCCCCACAGACCGCTACAGCTCCGAGCAGGAGTTTGAGCAGGATCTGAAGGAGATGTGGTTCGGCCTCTACTCGCGAGGGGACGGAGAGCGCGATTCCAGCGGCTTCGAGCACGTGTTCTCAGGTACGGCCCTGCCCGGGGCCGGGCGTGGGCAGCGCCCGCCGGGGGCTCATCCTGGGGGCTCATCCTGGGGGCTCATCCTGGGGTCTCCTCCCGGGGGCTCATCCCGGGGCCTCATCCTGGGGACTCATCCCGGGGACTCATCCCGGGGGCTCATCCTGGGGACTCATCCTGGGGGCTCATCCCGGGGGCTCATCCTGGGGGCTCATCCCGGGGGCTCATCCCGGGGGCTCATCCGGGGGGCTCATCCCGGGGACTCATGTGGGGGGCTCATCCCGGGGACTCATGTGGGGGGCTCATCCCAGGGGCTCATCCCGGGGCCTCATCCCGGGGACTCATCCCGGGGACTCATGTGGGGGGCTCATCCCGGGGGCTCATCCCGGGGGCTCATCCCGGGGACTCATCCTGGGGGCTCATCCCGGGGGCTCATCCCGGGGGCTCATCCCGGGGGCTCGTCCCGGGGGCTCGTCCCGGGGGCCCATCCGGGGGACTCATCCTGGGGACTCATCCGGGATCCCCTTTGCGTTTAGGGGAGGTGAAAAAGGGAAAAGTGTCAGGATTTCACAACTGGATCCTCTTCTACCTCCTGGAAAAGCAGGGAGTCGTCAACTACTTCAGCCACAACTTCAACGGGCCGGTGAGCGCTCCTGGGGGTCCAGGGCCCCCCAAATCCCATCCCACTGGGATGAGCCATCAGGGCTGCTCCCCCTGCCTCATCCCTGCTGTTCCCTGCGTGTCCCGGGATGGAGAGGAGCTGGAAGGGTCAGGACAGACGCTGCCAGGGGCAAAAGCAGCTCCCAAGCCACGAGGGAGAGATTTGAGGCTGGGGGGCTCTGCTGGGGCCCCCCAGCCCAGCTGGGAGCTGGAGGGGCTGTGAGGATTCCCGGATGGGCTGGGCGTGGTTCCCAGCCCTGGTGCACCCAGAGCTGAGCAGGGCCGGGGGTCTGACCCCAAACTCCCCTCGTCCTTCCCCAGTGGGACACGTACCCCGACGTGCTGGGGCTCCAGTTCAGCTGGGACGGCTTCTACAAAGAGGTGGGCTCGGCCTTCATCGGCTGCAGCCCCGAGTTCGAGTTCGGCCTCTACTCCCTCTGCTTCCTCGCGCGGCCCGGCCGGGCGTGAGTACTAACCCTGTGTCCATATGTCCGTCCTGTGTCCGTCTGTCCATCCTGTGTCTGTCTGTCCATCCTGTGTCCGTCTGTCCGTCCTGTGTCCGTCTGTCCATCCTGTGTCCGTCTGTCTGTCCTGTGTCCGTCTGTCCGTCCTGTGTCTGTCTGTCCATCCTGTGTCCGTCTGTCCGTCCTGTGTCCGTCTGTCCGTCCTGTGTCCATGTGTCCGTCCTGTGTCCATCTGTCTGTCCTGTGTCCGTCTGTCCATCCCGAGTCTGGCCCTGAGCCCAGCGGGGCCTCCCTGAGCCCCCTCAGAGCCAGGGCATGCCCTGACCTTGGGCTATCATGGGTGGGGATGGGATGGGTATGGGGACAGGGATGGGGACAGGGATGGGGACAGGGATGGGGACAGGGATGGGGACAGGGATGGGGAGGGAACAGCGTTGTTTGGGGACACTGGGGCCATCCTGGAGATGGCATTGTGGGGTGAAGGGCTCAGGGATGGGGCGCTGTGGCTGTGGGGACAGGGGGCGGTGACAGGCGCTGTCCCCACAGATGTCACCTGAGCCTGGGCGGGCACCGCCTCAGCGTCCAGACCTTCCCCTGGACCAAGTCCACCTACGGCAGCGGCAGGAGGTTCATCGCCACCGCCTACGTGATGTCACCCTGAGGGGGGCACGGGGGGCGAGCACCGCCCGCTCTGGGGTCGCCCCCGCGCGGGTCGGGACCGGCCGGGCCGCGGGACGGGAGCGGCAGCGCTGCGGGCCCGGGGCCCGGAGGGACCGAGCCCTGCGGGGAGGGGGCGAGGGGACACCCCCAGAGCCCACCGCGTGTCGCGGGCCCAGCTGTGGCGGAGGAGCAGCGGGAAGGGGAGGATTTGCCATGGAAAGGAGGATCCTGAGCGGAATAAACACTGCCCTGGCTGGAGAAGCGCCGGTTCGGGTGCGGGAGCTGCGCCCCCCCTTTATCCACCCCCACCCCATTTCTCCCTCCATTCCTTCCTCTCCGACCCCCCGAGGTCTCATCCCCCCCGAGGCTTTGTCCCCCCGGACACCGCCAAGCCCCCGGGGCTCTGTCCCCGGGGCCCCTCCCCGGGATTTCGGCTCTGCCGTGGGTGCCTCCCCCACCCCGGCCCAGCTGGGCCCTCCCCGGGGGCCGCGGCTCCCCAGAGACCCCCAACCCCTCCCCGAGCTGGGGCTGCTCAGGGCTCCAGGTGCTTTTCCAGCACTGCCCTCAGGGGGACAAACCCGAGCCCGGGGGCCAGCGGGACCCCCAGGCCGGCACCCCCTGGACCCTCACCCCCTACCCCGGGCCGGGCTGGGGAGATGACGCCCCATGCTCGGGAGAAGACCCCCACCCCCCCCCCCCCCGAGGTACCAGGATCCCACAGCCCCCCAGCTCAGCCCTTCTCTCACTCACCCCCGGATTTGGGGGGTCACGGGGGGGGGTGACGGCCACCAGCGCCCCCCGCTGCCTCTGTCTCCTCCTCCTGCAGCCCCGGGCCGGCGGGGCCGGCGGTCGGGGGGTCCCAGGGCGGCGGGGCCGGCGGGAGCCGGGGGCTCGGAGCTGCCTGACAGATGGTCCGGCTGCAGCAGTTCCTGGGCAGGGCTGGGAGTCCCCGCACCATCTGCCAGGGGTCACAGGTGACCCCCAAACCCCGCCGGGGGAGGGGGGATGCCAGAGCTTGATTTATAGAAATGCGCTGGGAAATCGGGGAGAGGGCGGCTTCGGGGGGCACCGGGGTGGGGGCGGGTCGTGTCCCCGCCGTGTCCCCCGGGCGGGGGTGTCGCCATGGGTGACCGTGGAGCCATTGGGGGGTCCAGCCGCGGGTCCCAGCGCCGGGGCCGTGGCCAGGGTGGCCCGGGCCAGCTGGGAGGGCACCGGGCAGGGCAGAGCTGCGGCACGGGGACGCTCCGGACGCTTCCAGCCCGGCCGGGAGCTGTCGCCGGCGGGTGGCTCCTGTCCCCGGCAGGGCTGCGCTGGCACAGGACCCGGATCCTCCTCCTGCCATCCCTGCCAGCAGCGCCTGCATGCCAAACGTCCCCGGTGTCCCCAGGGTCACACAGAGCCTCGGCCCCGCGCCCTGGGGGAAGGGGCGCTGGGAAACAGCTCCTCCGACACTCATTTTGGGGCAGAACGGAGGGAAAAACTCGCAGGGGAGGGTCCTGGGGGCTGCAGTGGGGCTGGGGGTGGCCCTGGGCACTGGGGCAGGGGCTTGGAGGTGCTCAGGGGATATTGGGGATGCTCAGGGGATGTTGGGGGCTGCTCTGCCTTTGCACCCAGATGAGACCCCTCTGGCTGTCCCCAGCCCCGGGGGGAGCAGGGAAGGCCACGCTGGGCGATTTCCCAGGTCTCTGCTGGGCTGGGGCCCCCCTGCCCGCAGCAGGTCGGGTGTGAGGCGTCCTGGGTCAGGTGGGACAGCACAGCTCACCGCGGGTGGGTCCCACGCCCCCCAAAACCCCCGCCCGGAGCTGCCAGAGGCACCTCAACCTCCTCCCCGCATCCCCTGAGAGTCCCCCAGGGCTCCACATCCCTCCACACCTCCCCGCCCCGGGGTCCCGCTCCCGCTTCGGGCCGCTCCCGCGGCCTCGCCCCCCGTGTGGGGAAATGAGACAAAACGAGCGGCGGAGAAAGGGCAGGGCAGGAGAGGAGGGGCAGGTGTCAGCAAGCTGCCTCCAGCCATCTGTTGCCAGCTCGGGGACTCCGGGGCCCCCAGCTCCGCGCCTGACGGGGACAGCGCTGCCTCTCGGGGGGGACCCGGCGCGGCCGCGTCCCCCACCTGAGGCAGCTGGGGGCGCGGGGGGGAGGAGCGGGGCCCCCTCCGAGGGGCTCCGGGGCTGCCCAGGTGTCTACGGCGCAGCTGAGCTCGCGGGGACACTCGGGGGACTTCACCCCCGCTTCCGGGTGGGGGAACATGGGGGTATCCCCTGGGGTCCCCCCCAAGCGCACGCGGGGTGTTTTTTTTCGGTGTTTCCCCTTTTTTCCGTGTTTCCCCGAGTTTCCCTGTTTCTCCTGTATTTCCCCTTTTTCCCTGTTTCCCCATTTCCCCCTCACTCTTCTGAGCCCCGGGAGCTGGGAGAGAAGGAGAAAGGAGCATCTGGCCATGGAATCCCGGGATCGTCCCGCCGCCCGGAGCCGGGAGAGATCCCAGAGAGACCCCCGATGTTTTCAGGAGGGCTGCGGAATATTCGGGGTCCCAGGCGGAGGGAATGCTCTGTCACCCTCCCATCCTCGCCCCAGCTCGTCCGCGGGGTCCCGCCTTGCTGTCCCCCTCGGAAACGTCTCCCCGAGAGACCCCCGCGGGATTCACCGCGGCACAGAGCGGGCAGCGTTCCCCCGGCAGCTCCATTAGCGCTGCGCGGTGAGGATGAGGAGGGCTCCGGCTCCAGCTGAGCCCCGGCAGGCAAAGCCCGCAGCATTAGACCCTAATCCGAGCGGCCCCGGGGACCCTAATCCCCCCCGTAACCGATCCGGCCCTAACTGCCCCGATGGGCTCCGGCCACATCTGCTGCGGCAGCGCCCGGCCCCACCTCGGCCTAAGAGGATGAGGATGCGCTGGGGGATTTGCTAAACCATTTATGCCCCGGGCGAGCCTCACTCGCGGCGGTCGGGGGCGGCAGGACGGGATTCCCATCCCCGGAGCGGCACCGCTGGGCCGATCCCGAAAAATCCCGGGGGGATGCGGCCGCAGCCCTTTTTGGGGGGCTCAGGGCTGTAAGGGAGGCAGAAATGACCCCAGGAATGAGCCCCACGCTCTGCCCCCTCCCCAGGGATGGGTGCGGGGGGTGTCTTGTCCTCCGTTTGGGATCCCCCAGGGGGTTCGGGACCCTCGTCCCCAGCCCGGAGCATCAAATTAACGGCGAAACGACCCAAAACGCCCAGCCCTGATGTGCGCGGGGGGTCCGTGAGCTGGGAGAGACTCCCTGGAGCATCCCCCAGCCCGGGGGTGCAGCGGGGAGGGGCCGGGACGGGACCCTGCCTGGTTTTGGGGATGGCAAATCCTCCTTTAACGGGGATTTATCCCGGCCATGGAAGAGTGGGGGAGAACAGAGCAGGGCCCCCCCGAGACCCCCGGAGCATGGCTGGCAGCTGGGCCGGGGTCCCCCCGGAGCAGGGGTTAATGAGGGAGCGGCGGCCGTTGGTCCCAGATGGACACGGGGACAGGGCGGGGGGGCTCGTGCCGGGGTCCTGCCCGCGTTTTCGGGGGGCGGGGGGAGGCAGAGCCCCCCGAGGAGCAGCGGGAGGGCGGTGATCGCCGGTCCGGAGCTGCTCCCGCATCCCTCCCTTTCCAGGGGTCGTTCCTAGGATCGAACAACCACGGCGGGAAACCAGACCCCCAGCGCGCCCCCCGCGGGCTTCAGCACCCCAAATTTTGCCCCCCAAGGGCTCTGACACCTCACAGCGCATTCCTTGGGAGGCCCCAACACCCCAAATTTCATCCCCCGGGGGGTCCAACACCCATCGGCACCCAGGTGGGGACACGGGGAGGGCCGCGGGGTGGCCGTGGCACATCGGGGGGCACACGCCGGTCCCCGGGACTCGCCCCGGTGAACGCAGGGATGCCGGCCATGCCGGGGCGGTTCCGGCGCCGCTGGCCCGCAGCTGGCCCGGGCCGTTGGGGACCCAAGCCAGGGTCGCGTCCGTTGCCCCCGCGCTGCCGCTCGTGGCCGCGAGCCCGCGGGGCCCCCTGGCACCCTCGTGCCGCCGCCCGCGGGGACGCGGAGCAGCCAACTGTTCCCCGGCGGGGCCGGCGGGCGCAGCCCCCGCTAATCCAATCCATCAGGGGGGTAATGAGCTATGAAAGTGCGGATTCAATTAAGGGGGATGGCGGCGGGAGGCAGCGCCCGGCGGCAGACGGCGAAAGGAGCCCGGGTCCGCTCTGAAAGGCTCCATCTGTGCCGCCGGGGCTCCTTTGTGCTCCCTGAAAGCGCCGCGCTGCCACAAAAGCCGCCGCGTCCCCGCCGGGCGCTGGAGCAGGGCGAGGCTCCGGTGGTTCCCGGGGGAAACTGAGGCACGGCAGAGGAACTCGGGGAGGGTTTTGGGGGGGGGGGGTCGAAATGGCAGACCCTGGTCTCGGTGCTGGTTTCACTTCATGGATTAATTTTGATGGATGTGCAGGGGTTGAGTGGGAATCATCGAACCATGGGATGTCCGAATTCAGGAATTCTGGAATGGTTTGGGCTGGAAGAGACCTTGAAGCTCATCCAGTGCCACCCCGGCCATGGCAGGGACACTTCCACTGTCCCAGGCTGCTCCAAGCCCCAATGTCCAGCCTGGCCTGGGACACTGCCAGGGATCCAGAGGCAGCCACAGCTGCTCCGGGCACCTCTGCCAGGCTCTCCCCACCTCCCAGGGAGGAATTTCTCCCCAGTATCCCATCTAAGTCTCCTCCCTGTCAGTGCAAACTCCCCCCGACTCATTTGGGCTGGAAACACCCCGGAGGCCTCTTCATCCGAGAGGCTCCCGCCTGATTACAACTTGGGAGGGATTGGCCCGGGGACGAGTTTAAAGATGGGATTATTCCTGTACAAATTCTGATTAAACCGTCCCCAAACCCTCCTGCAACATCGTTAAGCCGAGCTCTAATCTCGCCCGAGCAGAGACTTCGTCAATAACTCCAAATCTCTGCGCTGTTGGTTTATCTGGTGCGGATTAAGCTCGGAGCTTCCTCAACTTGTATTAGAACAGAAAAAAATAACCAAACCCAGGGGTTTTGTGAGGGTTTGCTTTGGCAGCTGCCATCTCCCACGTCCCAGCCAGGGAAGGGGCTGGATGGAATTCCCGGTGTCTCTCAGATGCCAAGGAGGCCTCCGGGGAGCTCTCAGTGCTGCCGCCAGGATGGGGAGGACAGCTCCGATCCCATCCCGGCCCTGCAGGATTTGGGGACAGTTCGTGTTCTCAGCCCTCGGTGGCATTGCAGGACACAATTCCCGCCCTGGCCGGGGACCGCAGGCTGCAGGGGTGGATGAGGGGAGGATGAGCGATGGATGATGGATGATGGATGGATGGATGACAGATGATGGATGGATGGATGGATGGATGGATGGATGATGGATGGATGGATGGACGGACGGATGGATGGATGGATGGACGGACGGACAAACGGATGGACAGATGGATGACGCTGAGGAATGGGACACCCCAAAGAGGAGTCCCCCACTTTCACAGCCACATCCAGGACCAACTCCTCGGGCAGATGGAGTGAAGAAACCGCTCCTGAGGACCCCGAAGTGTCAGTGATGGGGGGGTTGCAGCTGGGGGTCGCAGCTTTGCACCACCCCATTTAACCCCCGCTGCCCCTCCTGGCACGTCCCGGTTCCCCGGTGTCACGTGCGGTGCCACCACCCCGACCCACCCGGGACCACGGTGGCTCCTCTCCCCCCTCTAATCAGCAGGAAAAGTTCCTTGCCAAAATCTGCTGTCCCCGAGGGGGAAAAGACGATTAAGTCAAGACCCCACAGGCCGATATCCCGGCTTAGTGGGAAAATCCGCGTGGTTTCCCGAGCCGGGCACATTAGGGGCTCATGGCCGCCGGTGTTATCAGATTACAGACAAATATCAGAATTACAGCTCTGAAAGCTCGGCTTTAGGGGGGCTTAGCAATTATCCAGCCCTGGGCACCCCCACCCCGCCGGGGAAACCAGGGCGACCCCCGAGCCGCGACCCCCGAGGCTGCTCCCAGGGTGGGACGGGGAGTGCCCTCCGTGGGCTGGACCCCCCGACGGCCCCGCGGGAATTCCTCAGGTGGGATGGGAGGGGAGAGGAGGCTCCTCTGGGACCCCTTCCCAGTACCCCGACTCCCTCTGCCCCATGTCCCCCCACCCGGGGACCTCTGGGAGGAGCTGGGGGGCTGTGGGGTGCTCAGGGACCCCTCAGGGACCCCCAGAGGGGACGAGGGACCCTCCCCATGGCCCCCAGGTTGGGAGCAGCAAGCGTTCTCAGCTCCCCAGAAGTGCCAACCCCCGTGTCCCGGTGTCCTGCGGGGACACGGGGTCACCGCCACCCCCGGGTGCTCCGTCCCCCTCCCCACGCGAGCCGGGGGCCAGCTGTGGCCTCGCAGCGCGGGCCTGGCACGGCTCCTGCCCTGCTGGCACGGGCTGGGCTGCTGGAAGGGCGCTGCCCCGGCTGTCGGGCGCACACGCGCCCGGGGGAGCTGGCACCGAGCGGGGCTTGGCCAGCGGCCAGCGGGAGAGGGGCCGGGGGGGCCGGGGGCACAGCTGGACCCTCGGCCCCGCCGGGCAGCGGCCGCTGTCCTCAGCCCAGGGCTCCCGGGGCGCCACCGGGGGGGTCACGGTGACACCGGGCGGTGAGAGGGGGGCGTGGGGGTGCCCGGCGTGGAGCTGTGGGTGCGCGTGGGCCCTCGCAGGGGTCACAGCGCGGTGTTTGTGTCCCTCTGCCACGCGGGGTGCGTGACGCGTTTTTGTGCCGTGTGTCCGCACCGGGAAGGGTCCCCCACCACCGCCCCAGGCTGCGGCAGCCCCCGGCCCGGGACAGGGTGAGACCCACCCCGGTAAATCCATCCCAAATCGGCGCGTCCCCCTCCCCGCCCTGTCCCTAAACCCACCGCTCCCTCTTCTTTGGGGACACGCCCCGTCCCCAGCCCTGCCCTGCCCTGTTCTCGCTCGGAGCGGCCCCGCAGGGCCCCCCGGCCCGGCTGCAGCTGCGGGGGCCCCCGGAGAGCCCCCCGCCCTCAGCCCGAGCCGGGCGCAGCTTGCGGGGCCGAGCGGCGGCGCTCCCCCGGGCTCCGGCACAGCCGGCGCGGGGCCGGGGGACAGCGGGGGACACGTGGAGCGGGGTCCCCGCGCCCCCACGGCCGCCAGACGCTGCCGAGGGGTCGTGGCGCAGCTGGGGAGGGACGGAGGGAGCCGGGGGTGCTGCGGGGGAGGAGATGGGGTGAAGTTAGGACGGCCGAGTCCCCTGCGCGGGGCAGGCGGGGCGCGGTGTCCCCGTGTCCCGCATGGAGCAGCTGGGACACAGCCCAGCCCCCCAGATCCCCCCCCGCACCCCCAGGGCTGGGCCGTGTCCCCATTCCTGTACCCCAAATCCCCCCGCACCCCCAGGGCTGGGCCGTGTCCCCTTTCCTGTACCCCAAATCCCCCCGCACCCCCAAGGCTGGGCCGTGCCCCAGTTCCTGTACCCCAAATCCCCCCGCACCCCCAGGGCTGGGCTGCGCCCCCGTTCCTGTACCCCAAATCCGTCCTGTGACCCCAGGGCTGGGCCGTGCCCCCATTCCTTTACCCCAGATCCCCCCAGCACCCCCAGGGCTATGCCATACCCCAGTTCCTGCACCCCAGATCCCCCCAGCACCCCATGGAGCCCAACTCCGAGGTCAGGGATCCCAGCTGGACCCCAGCACCGGGGGGCTCGGATCCTCTGGCAGCCCCTCCCCACCCCAGCCCCCCCGAAAAGGAGAGAACAGCCCCGGGGCGAAGCTGCTTGAAACAAGACCACGACTTTATTTGAGCTAAAAATCCCAAATCTGCTCTCTTTACAAAAGGATAAAACATTTTCAGTACAAAATGGAAGAAGCCCCAGGACCTGGGGGCTGGGCAGGGACCTCAAATCATCTCCAGCTTCCCAACTTTATACAAAAACAGGGAGATTTGGCCAACTGGGCTCGTGAGGCCAGTGGGACATCAAAAATAGTTGCCGGGATTTTCTTTGAAAAACAAAAAAATAATCGTTGCATAGCCTTTAAAAGTTATTGCTCATCTCAAAACGCACAGAGGAGTTGGGAGCTGCCGGCAGGATCCGCCTCCCAAATCCATGGAATGACCATTAAATATGGAATTCGGCATTAAATATGGAAATACTGGGGTTTATCACCAGAAAAAAATCAGGTGGTGAGGGCAGGGAGGGAAATAAATTAAATAAATAATGGCTAATAAATAACCCTGGAGCACCAGCACGGCAAAAACCACAATGTCTCCACGAAGGGAATTCCCACTACGGGCCTGGAAAATGGCAGGGGAAATGTTCAGCACATTCCAGGTTGCCGTGGAAAAAGGGAGGAAATAAATTAGGACCCCTCACTCACAGTAGTTAATAAATAAAGCAGGTAATTAAGACAGGCTTTTGCTGGCGCTCAGGACTCAGAGCAGGGAGGGATGCTACGAACCGAGAGGAGCCGAGGCCCAGGACGGGAGAGGGTCCAGAGGCTCTTGTTCCAGTCGGGATATCGGGAAGGATCAGCAGGGTCCTGTCCCGAGTTTCCAGGTCTGTGTGCAGATGATCCCGGGGGGTTGGGGGCACAGAGGGTCTGGGGCTCTGGAGGGGTTGGGCAGCAGGAGGGGAGAGGTGGGGCGACCGTCATGGGGAGGGACAGGGCCTGGCTGGACCATGGTGACCTGGGATAGGGGACTGGGGTGTCCATGGGTGATGGGCCACCATCCCTGGGCAATGGGCCAGTCCCTGGATGATGGACCACTGTCCCTGGATGATGGGCCACTGTCCCTGGATGATGGACCACTGTCCCTGGACCTGGCCCCCCATCCCTGGACACCGTCCCCATCCCTGGACACTGTCCCCCCATCCCTGGACACTGCCCCTCCCTCCTTGGACACTGTCCCCCCATCCCTGGACATTGTCCCTCCATCCCTGGACACTGTCCCTCCATCCCTGGACATTGTCCCTCCATCCCTGGACACTGTCCCTCCATCCCTGGACACTGTCCCCCCATCCCTGGACACTGTCCCCCCATCCCTGGACACTGTCCCCCCATCCCTGGACACCGTCCCCATCCCTGGACACTGCCCCTCCCTCCCTGGACACTGCCCCTCCCTCCCTGGACACTGTCCCCCCATCCCTGGACATTGTCTCTCCATCCCTGGACACTGTCCCTCCATCCCTGGACACTGTCCCCCCATCCCTGGACACTGTCCCCCCATCCCTGGACACTGTCCCCCCATCCCTGGTCGCTGTCCCCATCCCTGGACACTGTCCCCCATCCCTGGACACTGTCCCTCCATCCCTGGACACTGTCCCCATCCCTGGACACTGCCCCTCCCTCCCTGGACACTGCCCCCCCCATCCCTGGACCCTGTCCCCCATCCATGATGGCAGCAGGAACAGGTTCTCCATGGGGTGGAGGAGGCTCCATTGGGTGGGGAATTTTCCGTGTTGGTTTCCCACAAGTGTCCGGCTCATTCCCACCCGGCCACAGCTGGACTGGGAAATCCGTGACACCAACAGAGTGTGGGGAAGGGGGACAGGTCACCCCATGGGGCAGGAGGGGCTGACAGGGGACAGGGCTGTGTCCCCACTCCACCACCCCAGGCAGGGAGGGAGAGGAGCCGCCTCGGCCACAGATGATCCAAGGGCTGGACCGGGCAGGATCCAGGGTCAGGATGGACATCCTGGAGGGGGAAGCACCTTCGGGAGCGTCTCTGGGGCGGTGGCAGGGCCCGGCGGTGACCATCTCGTGGCTCCTGGGGACAGCAGGGACAGCAGCGGGGTGGCACCAGCCACCTCCAGGGCCACGTCCTGCAGAGATGCTCAGGTCCCTCACCCGCCTCGCTCCAGCTGTGTCCATCCTGGGAGCGGCTCCCTGCCCGAGCTCTCCCCGCCCCAAACCCGGCTCCGGCCCCGCTACTCATTGAAGATGGCCCCGAGCTGGGGCCCGGCCACGTGGGGAGGGAAGGACTCGTAGCTCACGTCCAGCGGGATGTCGTAGCGGGGCACGGAGCTCTGGAAGTGCGAGCCGTGTCCGTGGGCTCCGGCCAGGCTGACCGAGGGGTAGTGGGCCATGAAGGGGTAGGATTTATCCAGCTCCGGGGACCCGTCCTGCTTCAGGGAGAAGTTCCCGCTGATGCTCAGGGGCGGCGTCAGGGGCCCCTCGTAGGGGGGCGTGGAGCAGTCAGAGGGGTGGCTCCCGAAGGACGCGTCCACCAGGCTCTTGAAGGCCGGCGGCTTCAGGTGCAGCAGGTGCGACTCCATGGAGCCGTAGGGCGGGCTGGGCAGCCCCTGGTAGCCGAAGGAGTGGCCGGCCAGGGCCGCCTCGCACGCCGGGGCCTTCCCCTCGTGCTTCTCCAGGAAGAGCGGCTGCGGGCCCAGCTGCAGGCACCCTGCCACCAGGTTGCTGGTGGGCTGCGACAGCCCCTTGCAGAGCATCTCCACGAAGCTCTTCCCCTCGGGCGTCTGCCCCGTCTCCAGCACCTCGGACAGGGCCCAGATGTAGTTCCGGGCGAGCCGCAGCGTCTCGATCTTGGAGAGCTTCTGGGTTTTGGAGTAGCAGGGCATGACCCTGCGCAGGTTGTCCAGCGCGTCGTTCAGGCCGTGCATCCGAGTGCGCTCCCGGGCGTTGGCCTTGACCCTCCGCGCCCGGAACCGCTCCAGGCGGGCCTTGGTCATCTTCTTCTTCTTCGGGCCCCTCCTCTTCGGCTTCTCCCCGTCCTCCTCCTCCTCTTCCTCCTCCTCCTCCACGCTGTCGCGCTCCTCGGCCAGGGCTGGCACCAGCCCGAAGGGTCCTGTCCTGCTGTCCCCGTCCTTCAGCTCGGCCTTGGCTCCCGGCATTTCCTCCATCCAGCCCTGGCTGCTCACGAGCTCGGCCATGTCCGGGGGCTTGGCGCAGGTCTGGGGCATCCCCGAGCTCTGCAGGGGAGGGACAGGGACCTGGGAACGGATTCCAGCAGGAGAGCCCTCAGTATATTGGGAAATCACCCTCCAGACACTGCAGCAGCTCTCTGCCCGCTCCCAGCACCTCCGGATTCCCTTTTTCCATCTATTTCCCTCTCAATTTCCGGTGGATTTAATTTGGGAGACACCGACGTTTCTCCCTGGGCTCCAGCACCTCTTTCCCAGGGCTTCCAACCATCCCATTTTGGGGTTATTCCCACTCCTGAATCCCTTGCCACCCCGATTGTCACTAAAGGGGGCTGGGAATTCCCGGTCTGAGATTTCCCTTCCCCGACTCTCCGTTCCCCGCGGTGTCAGCGCCGGGAGTGGCCCCGGCTCCCCGTTAATCAGCCCCCCCAAATCCTGTCATCGTCCCTGACTCATTCCATAAAGCTTTAGCCCCTAAGCAGCTTTGCTGCAGTGCTGCCCGAGCCGCGGCTCCCCTTCCCCGACCATCCCACGCGGAAAATCCCACTTTTAATATGCGTGATGGGGCTCCCGGGCGGGATTAGGGTGTTAATTGCTGTCGTATCCCCAAAGGACCACGCAGCCCCAATTAACTGCGGGCGGAACATCGGGGGTCTGGCTGAGGTTGGAAAATCGGGGGATGGGGGGGGAAGGATCATTTTTGGGGTGAGAGGATAGGTCCGGCTGGTTCCGAGTCCATCTGCTGGGATGAGATCAGCCCCAAAACGCTGAGATCAGCCCCAAAACGCTGCAGATCTGCCCCAAAATCCCCCCAGGCTGCAGCCGGGGGTCCCTTGCCCCCCGTCCTTGGGGATCCTCCCGCCCCTCGCTGCTCCCGGGGATCCATCGCGGGAGGAAAGCCCCGGGTCTGGGGTTCCGTGCTCGAGGGGAGCCCCGCGCCCCTGCCCTGCCCGGCATTTCCAGTGGAAGTTCCGTCTTTGGAAATCCCGCTGGGATTTCTGAGGGGATTTTGCTTTCTTCCTCCAGAATATTGATTTTTTTTTTTTTTTTTAATGGGAATAAATTACACAAAGAGGGAATTACTTGAGGAAGTCGCCTCCTTCCCCACCATCCCCACCGAGACCCCGGCCCCGCCGCACCCGGGGGTCCCCGTCCCCTCGCTGTGTCCCCACCCGCCCCCGGGACCGCGGCTCCGTCCCCGACGGGGACCGGGGGCAGCGGCTGTGGCTCCATCCCGCCCCTCTCCCCGCACCCCCGGCGGCTCAAAGCCCCCCGGGCCGGGGTCCCTCCGCTCCGCCGTCCCGGGAGCACCGAGCGGCCGCCGAGCCCCGTCGGGGGGAGTGCCGGTCCGCCCTTACCTGGGCACCGCAGCGAGTCCCCGCTGTCACTCGTGTCACTTGCCCGGGCACATGGCGGGGCCAGCCCCAGGGGCGCGGACAGCTCCCGCCGAGCGGCACCGGGAGCGCACCGGGAGCGCGCCGGGAGCGCACCGGGAGCGCGCCGGGAGCGCGCCGGGAGCGCAGCGGGAGCGCAGCGGGAGCGCAGCGGGCACCGGCGGCTCGGCGCTCGGGCGGTTTTGAGAGCTCCGCGCTGCCCGCGGCTCCTGCCCGGCCGCGGGTCCCGCGTGGCTCCTCCCACGGGGGGAGTGACCGCGCCCGGCTCCTCCCGCGGCCCCACCGGGACCCCGACGGCAACTCCCGAGCGCCCCGGGATGGGGGACTCGGGGGGACCCGCGGCTCTCGGGAATGCCGGGATGGCCCCCAGTGTGCCCAGCCCCAGGACAGCCCCCGGCACTCAGTCACCTCCCCGGGGGGAGCCCGCGGGGGTCCCCACCCCACAGGACACTGCCGGGCACGATGTGACAGTGCCACCCCCACAGGACACTGCCGGGCACATGTGACAGTGCCACCAGGGCCATAGGCCTGGGGGGCGTCCCCGCCTGTCGCCCCCCTTGCTGGGCACTGCCCTGGTGACACCGGGAGTGACACCGACTCCCACCCGGGGGCTGGGGGTGGGCGCGGGGCTGCGACCCCTCCCGGCCGTAATGAGAGAGCGAAGGCGGAGTAATTAGCGCTCGGCAGAGCCAGAAGGGGCCCGGCGGAGCTGGGGACAGGCAGGGACAGGGATCTCGGGGCTCGGCAGCCCCCATGGAGAGCGGGAGGCGGGAAAAGACCCCCCCAGAAATTCTGGGGGTCCTGGGTCGTCTTGCTTGGTCTGGGGACTGGGGGAGCCCCCCGGACCTGGGGATCCCCCAACTTGCGGCAGGGGCTGCGCTCCTCTGCAGCAGCCGGGCTGGGAGTGGGGGACAGCGCTGACACCCAAAAATCACCCCCGGCCCCCCCCCGTCCATCCGCTGCTCCCCAAATCCCCGTGTCCCCGCACGGGACCCTCCGCGCACGCGCCGGCCCCCCGGGACCCTTCCCCATCGCCCCGGAGCGCTCGGCATCGCGGCGCTGGCAGGCCGGGATTACGGGGAATACTAATTAATTCATTAGGCGCTCCGTGGCTCCCTTCCCGGCGCGCGGGCCGGGCGGCACGAACAGATTGCGGCCGATAAATCTGCCTGTTGCGGGCCCCCCCTGACAGATGGCTCCAACAGGTCCCGGCACCCGCACAAAGGGGCCGGTGGGCGCCCCGGGGAAGGGGGGACACGGCCCGGGCTCCCCCGGGGCCGCGGGACCCCCGGGGGGTGCGGGGCATTGTCTGCGCCGGCCACGTGCCGCCGCTGATCCCATTGTGCGGGGGCCCCGCATCTGTTGGGGTTACGGCGGCCGCGCCCCCCGGGAACGCTCGGCAGAGATCTTCCTTCCCTTCCCTTCCCTTCCCTTCCCTTCCCTTCCCTTCCCTTCCCTTCCCTTCCCTTCCCTTCCCTTCCCTTCCCTTCCCTTCCCTTCCCTTCCCTTCCCTTCCCTTCCCTTCCCTTCCCTTCCCTTCCCTTCCCTTCCCTTCCCAAACCTTCCCAAACCTTCCCAAACCTTCCCTTCCCTTCCCTTCCCTTCCCTTCCCTTCCCTTCCCTTCCCTTCCCTTCCCTTCCCTTCCCTTCCCTTCCCAAACCTTCCCAAACCTTCCCAAACCTTCCCAAACCTTCCCAAACCTTCCCAAACCTTCCCAAACCTTCCCAAACCTTCCCAAACCTTCCCTTCCCAAACCTTCCCTTCCCAAACCTTCCCTTCCCAAACCTTCCCAAACCTTCCCAAACCTTCCCTTCCCAAACCTTCCCTTCCCAAACCTTCCCAAACCTTCCCAAACCTTCCCAAACCTTCCCAAACCTTCCCTTCCCTCGAGGATCCCACAAGGATGGGGGAACGTGCCCCCCCCCCAGCCCTCACATCCCTGGGGTGTCTTTCCATCCTTCCCAAGAATCCTCCCCCGCCCCCCTCCCCATTTAACCCCTCCATCTTTCGGGGGTCCCTCACGCCCTGGGGTCCCCCCCATCCCATCCCATCCCATCCCATCCCATCCCATCCCATCCCATCCCATCCCATCCCATCCCATCCCACATTCCTCCCCCCTCCCCATTCCCTGGCACTGGTGACACTCCCAGCCTCAGTGTCCCTCTCTCTCGGGGGGCTCTGGGCCGTGCAGACCCCCAGGGTCAGGCTGTGACCCCCAGGGAAGGCGTGGCGGGTCCTGAGCTTGTCCTCTGATGGTCACTCCCAAAATATCCCTCACCCCTTGACCCTTCCCCAAGGAAACCCCCCCGAAATCATCATCATCATCATCATCATCATCATCATCATCATCATCATCATCATCATCATCATCCTCTTTCTCCTCAGCCGCGGGGGACGAGCGCATCCCCCCGGGATTTAGGGGGACCTGGAGCAGGTCTGGGGGAACCAAAGGCTCCAGGGCTGCCCAAAAGGAGCAGATTTGGGATGCTCCGCCTGGATGATGCCGCACGTGGATGCGGCTCCACCCCGGGGTGTTCCACCTCAAGGATGCTCCACCTGGAAAAGGGACGAAGGCCACCCCTAGGCGCTCCCAAAACCGCAAATTGAGCCCAATTCGGGGCTGACGAGAACAAGGGAAGCTCATCCCAGCCCTGTCCCCGTGTCCCCCCCGCCCGGTGTCCCTCGATCCCCCGGGGGGCCGCGGCCTGGAAGGGAGGGCAATTTGCAGAGTAAATATTGGGCAAGGCGCTTCCCGGCCCCGCGGCCCGCCTGGAATTCCTGGGCCCGTGCGGAAGCGCAATTACCGCGTATTAACGGGGTCTCATTTAATCCCGGCAGCTGCGCCCGGGCCGCCTCATTTGCATAACACTGGGGAATGCAATTAGGGAGAAATGAGGGGCTGGGGGGCCCCGGGGGGGGGGGGGGGGCCGGGGGGCTGCGGCCAGCGCTCGCTGACCCGTGTTTGTCACTTTGAGCGATGGTGGCATCGGCGAGAGGTGGCGCGGGGGCGGGGACAAAGGGATGCTGTCCCCCGGGGTCCTCCTCGGCTCAGTTTTGGGGTCCCCGAACCCCGCGGGTGATGCGATCGCGGGGTCCCGGCGGCTGTGGCGGGGGGGTCCCCACCCCGGTGGCTGCTGGTGCTGCAGAAGGGACATGTCAGGGGCTGGGGACACTCTGGGGGGACCTCCTGCCCCCCAAAACCCCCGGGTGTGGGGGACAGAGTGTGGGACACCTGAGATGTGCGGGGTTGAGCCTCTCGCACGGCTGCTGCCTCAGTTTCCCCTTCCCCAATTCCCCCGGCCTCGGTTTCCCCTGCCTCAGTTTCCCTCTCCAGTTTCCCAGGTGCCAGAGCTGGGAAGGAGGGGGACCCCGCACCCCCCCAGAAAAAGTCAGGGAAAGAACCTCCTGGGGCAGAAACCCCCCAGAGCTGGGAACCCCCCAGGAGCCCCCCAAGAGGGGCTTTTCCTGCTGGGAAACACCCCAGGACCCCCCAGAGGGACTTTGGGGTTTTCCTGCTGGGAACACAGCTCGTGGGGAGTCCTGGGGTCCCCCGTGTCACCCCCAAGGGAAGCGGCAGCGCACACCGGACCTCGCATGGAATGACACAGGGAATCACCCATGGAATAGCGCATGGAATAGTGCATGGAATAGCACATGGAATAGTGCATGGAATAGTGCATGGAATAGCACATGGAATAGCACATGGAATAGCACATGGAATAGTGCATGGAATAGTGCATGGGATAGTGCGTGGAATAGTGCATGGAATAGCGCATGGAATAGCGCATGGAATAGCGCATGGAATAGTGCATGGAATAGCGCATGGAATAGTGCATGGAATAGCGCATGGAATAGTGCATGGAATAGCGCATGGAATAGTGCATGGAATAGTGCATGGAATAGTGCATGGAATAGTGCATGGAATAGGGCATGGAATAACACATGGAATAGCGCATGGAATAGTGCATGGAATAGTGCATGGAATAGCACATGGAATAGCACATGGAATAGCGCATGGAATAGCGCATGGAATAGTGCATGGAATAGCGCATGGAATAGTGCATGGAATAGCGCATGGAATAGTGCATGGAATAGGGCATGGAATAGCACATGGAATAGCACATGGAATAGCGCATGGAATAGCGCATGGAATAGTGCATGGAATAGGGCATGGAATAGCACATGGAATGGTGCATAGACTCGCACATGAAATTGCTCATGGAATCACACATGGAATCGCACATGGAATCACCCATGGAATCGCACATGGAATCGCACATGGAGTCACCCATGGAATCACCCATGGAATCAGACATGCAATCACACATGCAATCGCACATGCAATCGCACATGCAATCGCACATGGAATCACACATGGAATCGCACATGGAATCGCACATGCAATCGCACATGCAATCGCACATGGAGCCGCACGCGAGCAGCTCCCCCATCCCCGGGCCGGAGCTGACCTCTGCTGGCGAGAGCCCTCAGCAGCCGAGCCCCCCCGCGGGTGTCCCACGACCACCCCTCAGCCCCTCCCACCCCCGCGGGGTCACAGCGGGACCCCGGGGGACCCTGGCAGCGTGCCCCCCCCTTGGGACCGGTTCCTCCCGGCGCGGGGACCCTCGGCGCTGTCGCGACATTCCCACAGCACGGCCACGGTTCCTCCCCAGCCGCGCCGCCCCGGCCGGGCTCTGCGGGAGGAGGAGGAGGAGGAGGAGGAGGAGGAGGAGGAAGCGGCCTTGGCACAGGCGGGGGCACTGCTGGCTGGACGGCGACCGCGGGCCCCAGATGTTGAGCTGCGGGCACGGCTTTGCCCGTTTGGCAGCGTCCTCGCCCAGCTGCCGCCCCTGTCCCGCGGCTCCGCAGCCGGGGCTGCCGAGCCCCCCCCGGAACGGCCCCGGATGTCCCCCGGGGCCCGCGGCGACACCTGGGCCAGCCTGGCCCCGACCCAGGCGTGGAGCCGCGCCGGCGTTCCCGGAGGGAGAGGGATCGGCGCCAGCTCCAGGGAAAAATCCCTTGGGATGAGGGGCCCCGGCCCTCCGCGGACACCGGGGGGAGGCAGGGGGGCTTTGGGGAGCGGGGAACCTGCGCAGGAAGGGCAGCTCCGTGCAGGGAGCGTGGATTTCCTGAGCCTTCACAGGCAAATTTATTAATTACTCGATGAACCGAAATTAATTAAGATCGGGTCCTCCAAGGGCGGCTGCTCCAAGTCGGGTCCTTGGATCCGGCTGAGGCTCCAGCTGGGCTGGCTCCAGGATCCACATCCCAGTCGTGCTCCTGAGGGGACGGGGACAGGAGGGGACATCCCGGGGTGCTCCTTGTCTCTGCTGCTTCCGAGGGACCCCTGCGAGCTGTCCCCAGGACCACCCCATCCCCACCCCATCCCCACCCCATCCTCAACCCCATCCCCACCCCATCCCCATCCCCATCCCCATCCCATCCCCACCCCATCCCCACCCCATCCTCAACCCCATCCCCACCCTATCCCCATCCCCATCCCCATCCCCATCCCATCCCCATCCCCACCCCATCCCCACCCCATCCCCACCCCATCCCCATCCCCACCCCATCCCCACCCCATCCCCATCCCCACCCCATCCCCAATCCCATCCCCATCCCCACCCCATCCCATCCCCATCCCCACCCCATCCCCATCCCCACCCCATCCCCATTCCCATCCCCACCCCACCCCATCCCCATCCCATCCCCACCCCACCCCACCCCATCCCATCCCCATCCCGGCCTTCGGATCTCGGAAAAACCTGCCCTGGCCTCGGAGGTGCGGGAGGGAGGCTGGACCCCAGCCCCAGTGCCCCCAGTGCCCCCAGTGCCCCCAGTGCCCCCCCACGCTGGGGGACGCCAGAGCCACGCCAGCTGGGAGCCTGCACGATGTCACCTGGATGGATGTCACCCCCCTGGGAGCTGGTGACGTCACCTGGATGGATGTCACCCCCTGGGAGCTGGTGACGTCACCTGCATGTCCAGCTGGATGTCACCTGCATGTCACCACCCAGGAGCGGCTGTCCCCAAAACTCCGCAGGGCCCCCGAACGTGCCCGCTCCATTTTTCTGCTCTGTCCTTTATTTGAGATCAATTCCTGCGATTTGGGGACAGCGTTACTGTCCCAGGTGGCCGCGGGTGACATTTTCACGCCGGGTGGCCCCACCCAGGAGGGTCCCGGTGCCGGGGCCTGATCCCAGCCCCGCTCCGGCCCCAAATCCATCGCTGATCACGCTCGATCTCCCCTCGGGGGACAATGACAGCGGGAGGAGCTGTCGGGAACGACTTGTGCCACCTCCCCGGGGACATCCCACTCTGCGGCAGGCTCTGCTCACCGGGAGCCTTTTCCTGGCGAAAAAAAACCAGCCGGAAAAGCAGATTTTTGTGAAGCTGTGAATTCTCTCACCTGCGCTGGGAGCTCGCACCGAATTCATTTTTCCGCCCCCTCCGCATCCCTGGGCCGGCTCCCAGCGGGACTCTGTGTCCCAGAGCTCCCGAGCTGGCACCGCCCGCCTTTTCCCGGGAAAAACGGCCCAAAAAACGCTGGTTTTGGGGAAAAAGCTGCCCGGCAGCTGTGGGAGGAGGTGCGGTGAGATGCCAGCCAGTGAGGAGGAGGAGGATGAGGCAGCTCTTCGCACCGGGATGAGGCATTTCCCTGCTCCGGGAGGGGCTGGGTTTATTCCTAGAGGGAATTTTTTGAGGGGAAAATCATTAATTTCGGATGTTCCCACACCTTTGAAGAGCTGAGTGAGTCGGGGGTGACCAGAGAGAGGAAACAGAGCTACGAGACGTTCCTTACTGGGCTCCCAAACTGGAAACCAGTGACCGCTGGTTCCGCCACGTGCCCTGGGCCCATGTGGGGGTTTGGGGGGGCCAAGCCCAAGGACCCCCCGGAACCGGGCCCGGGCTGATCCCGGCCGGGGCAGGGTCCCTCGGGAGCGTCCCACGGCTCCCAAAAGACGCGGAGCTCTTCCCCCCCCCTCCCCCGTCCCCGCGAAGATCTTCCCACGATCTGCCACATCATCGCTGTCGCCATGGCAACCGCAGCCCCCCGCCCCCCCCGGGCATGGCTCTGGCAGAGCCGGGGGGTGTCAGAGCTGCCAATCCAACACCTCGGCCCCCACAGGACAGCCATGGGCGGGGGGATGGGACCGGCGATGGGACCGGCGACAGCAGCAGGGTGGTCCCCAGGGGGAGCCTGGGTCCCCAAGGAAGCCCCCCGGGGCTGGCAGTCACCCCCGCAGTGAGGAAAGACGGCAAGGGGACAAGGACAGGAGGTGTTGGATGTGGCAGAGGGACCGAGCTGTCCTCGGGCCACCAGGGACCCCCGTGTCCCACCCGGAGCTCCGGGACACCCCGAGCGAGGCCACTGAGCTGGGGACCCCCGTGGGGACCCCGAGCCGTCCCAGCTCACCCGGAAGAGCCTCGGGGGACAGCGACCCCCACTAACGAGGGGCGGGGCCCAGACCCCGAAGGGGAGTGAGAGTTTGGGGACACGGAGGTGCTGTGGGTTGGGGTCTGAGGGTCTGGGGTTTGCAGGAGCACAGCTGGGCACAGCTGGAGGGGTCCCTGTCCCCCTGGGGAGGGTCTCCGGGATGGATAAGGGCTGCAGACACGGCTGAAGGGGCCCTGGGACCCCAAAACCGGCACCGAGCCCCCCAGGGATGGGGTCGGGGGGTCTCGGTTCATGTGCTGGAGCCCGGGAGAGCCCCCGGCCCCATTTCCCCTCCCGGAAGAGCCGGCAGGACACGACGGGCGGCGTTTGGGATTGCTTTTATTTGGGGTCTGCGGGGCGGGCGGTGCAGGCGCCTGGCGCGGGGGGGCCGCGGGACGAGCCGGAGCTCGGAGTGGGGAGAGGGGAGAGGGGAGAGGGGAAAGGGGAGAGGGGAGAGGGGAGCGGGGAGAGGGGAGAGGGGAGAGGGGAGACGGGAGCGGGGAGCGGGGAGAGGGGAGAGGGGAGAGGGGAGAGGGGAGAGGGGAGCGGGGAGCGGAGAGAGGGGAGCGGGATCCGTGCCCGGCCCTGGGGACAGCCCTGGCGACTCTCAGCGGTCACCTGCAGGAGACAAAACAGCGGAGCTGAGCCCCAGCCCGGCCCCACCATCCCACCCGGGAGCCCCCAGCGACCCCCGGCCCCCGCCCCAGCGGTTTTGGGGCGCTGACCTCGGGGCGGCAGCCCGAGCCCCCGTGCGCACCCGATGAGGTTGGTGGCCAGCGCGTTCAGCAGCCGGTCCAGCACGTCCGTGAGCAGAGCCAGGACGCCCTCGTTCTTCTCGGCTTCCTCTATCTCTGTGGGGGCAAAACCGGGGGTCTCCAGCACCCCGAGGGGCTCCTCACCCCCTCCGAGGAGCCCCCCACCCACCCAAAGCGGTGGCACTGACACACGTCATGTCCTGACCCCCGTGTGATGCCCTGGCGCTGCCACTGTCACCTCTGCCAGCCCCACCTGTACCCCGGGGCCTGACCCTCCCGCTCCCCTGCCTCAGGGCCGGGAGAGGGATGAGGGAGAGTTCCCACCCTCTGGAACATCCTCACCTGCAGGGTTCGGGGGGTTTTGGGGTGTCCCAAACTGGATCTGCCCTTCCCTGGAGGGTCTGGGGGGTTTTGGGGGAGATCTCAAACCTTGCAGTTTGGTTGCCAGTTCCACAAGGAGAGTTGGATCCACAGTGACCTCCTCTGACTCCTCAGGGTTCTCGTCAGAATCTTCTGATTCCGAGGGGCTTGCGTCTGGTTCCTCGGACTCCTGGGGGCTCGCGTTGGCATCCTCGGACTCCTCGGGGCTGGCGTTGGCATCCTCGGACTCCTCGGGGCTCGCGTTGGCCTCCTCGGACTCTTCAGGACTGGCGTTGGCATCCTCGGACTCTTCAGGACTGGCATTGGCCTCCTCGGACTCCTCGGGGCTCGCGTTGGCATCCTCGGACTCCTCGGGGCTCGCATTGGCATCCTCGGACTCTGCAGGGCTTGCGTTGGCGTCTTCGGACTCCTCGGGACTGGCGTTGCTGAGGAATGGCAACCCAAGGAACTTTTCAGGGCTCGCGTTGGGCTCCTCGGACTCTTCAGGACTGGCATTGGCCTCCTCGGACTCCTCGGGGCTCGCGTTGGCATCCTCAGACTCTTCAGGACTGGCGTTGGCATCTTCGGACTCCTCAGGGCTTGCATTGTTGAGGAATGGCAACCCAAAGAACAACTCCTCGGGGCTGGTGTTGGCCTCCTCGGACTCTTCAGGACTGGCATTGGCATCCTCGGCCTCTTCAGGGCTTGCATTGGCCTGCTCGGACTCCTCGGGGCTGGCGTTGGCATCCTCGGACTCTGCAGGGCTCGCATCGGCCTCCTCAGGCTCCTCAGGGCTGGTGTTGGCATCCTCGGACTCCTCGGGGCTCGCGTTGGCATCCTCGGACTCCTCGGGGCTGGCATTGGCCTCCTCGGACTCCTCGGGGCTCGCGTTGGCATCCTCGGACTCCTCGGGGCTCGCGTTGGCATCCTCGGACTCCTCGGGACTGGCGTTGGCATCCTCAGACTCCTCGGGGCTCGCATTGGAATCCTCAGACTCTTCAGGACTGGCATTGGCATCCTCGGACTCCTCAGGGCTCGCATTGGCATCCTTGGACTCTTCGGGGCTGGCGTTGGCGTCCTCGGACTCTTCAGGGCTCGCGTTGGGCTCCTCAGGCTCCTCAGGACTGGCATTGGCATCCTCGGACTCCTCGGGGCTTGCGTTGCTGAGGAATGGCAACCCAAAGAAGTCTTCGGGGCTGGCGTTGGGCTCCTCGGGCTCGGCGGGACTGGCGTTGGCATCTTCAGACTCCTCGGGGCTGGCGTTGGGCTCCTCCGGCTCCGGGGCACTGCCGTTGGGCTCCTCCGGTTCCGGGGCACCGGCGTTGGGCTCCTCGGGCTCGGCGGGGCTGCCGCTGGGGTCTCCGGTCTCCAGGGGACCCTTGCCAGGGTCCAGCAGCCCCAGCAGCTCCGCGGGACCCTCGGGCCTCGCCTCCTCCACAGGACCTGCGGGAGGAAGAGGAGAGGGTGGCATCGCCCACCTGGGCAGGGGTTGGGAGCCCCAGGACCGCCCCAGTCTGTGCCCAGTCTGGGGACACCCCTGGGCACCCTGACCCCCCTCCTGCTCCCACCGGGACCCCCCCAGTGCCACCCCCGGTGCCACCCCCTGTCCCCAGCTCACGGGCCGTGGCCAGGCTGCCGACGAGCCCGGCCAGCAGCAGCGCGGTCCAGAGCTTCAGCATGGCGGCGGATTCCGGACACGGATCAGGACGGGAGAGGCCAGGGATGAGCCGGGCCAGGGCTCTGCCCCTTATGAAGGGCTCGGGGAGGGCTCGGGCACGTGCGGGATTTTCCAGGTGTGGGCAGGTGCCCGTGCCAGGGCAGGATTAGCGCGGATTAGCCCCGCAGCCCCCCCGGGATGGGACAGCCCCACCCCGGAGCAATTCCTGAGCCCTCAGAGCCCCAGCGGAGCTCCCTGGATCCCACCCCAGAGCCCCCAGCGCACCCCTGGTCACCCCACACACCCTCCCTGACCCCCCACACTCTCCAGCACGGGATTTCCCAGCACTGGATGGAAAACGGACATGGGGGACATTCGGGAGTGTCTGGGGACATGGGGGACATTCAGGAGTGTCTGGGGACATGGGGGACATTCGGGAGTGTCTGGGGACATGGGGGACATTTGGAGTGTCTGGGGACATGGGGGACATTCGGGAGTGTCTGGGGACATGGGGGGACATTTGGAGTGTCTGGGGACATGGGGGACATTCGGGAGTGTCTGGGGACGTGGGGAGACATTCGGGAGTGTCTGGGGACATGGGGAACATTTGGAGTGTCTGGGGACATGGGGGACATTCGGGAGTGTCTGGGGACGTGGGGGGACATTTGGAGTGTCTGGGGACATGGGGGACATTCGGGAGTGTCTGGGGACATGGGGGACAATTGGGAGTATCTGGGGACATGGGGGACAATTGGGAGTGTCTGGGGACGTGGGGGGACATTCGGGAGTGTCTGGGGACATGGGGGACATTCGGGAGTGTCTGGGGACGTGGGGGTTGGAGGATGGAAGCCAACCCCATCCCAGGCCTGGTGGGGAGTGGGAATATTTGGGACTCGTCCCCCTGGAGCACGACAGGAGAGTGGCTCCGCTCGGGAATTGCGGCAGAGCTTCCGTGTCCCCTTTTGGGATGGGACAGGAGGCAGCCCGGGGTGAGGGGCGCACATCCCTCCCCCTTTGGGGTGGGGTTGGGCTCGGAATCCCTCCAGGGGTCAGCGGGATGAGCTGAGCCCAGGTCAGTGCTCCAAGGCCAAGGACACCGAGTGACCACGGGCTGGACACGGCGGCGCGAGCCGGGAGCCGTGACCCGCGGAAAATCGGCGTGAATCATCCCCGGAGCTGCTTGGCGAGCAGTGCCCGTCCGAGGGTGGCTCCGGGGCCGTCTCCAGGCAAGGCGCAGCCGAGCGTGGCCGGCCCGGCGCTGACAGCCATCCCGGGATGCGCTCGGCTGCGCCCGCAACGCCGCGCTGGCAGCGCCGGGAAGAGGCTGAGGCGGAATTTTGGGGAATGATTGATTGATTGATTGATTGATTGACAGCAGCTCCGAGGGTTTGGGGAGGGGGGGGGGTGGGAATTCCGGGATGTGTCCTGGGAGAGGCTGCGGGTCCTGGGGGGTTGGGTGGGGTGGATGTGGGGTGGGAATGGGGGTGAGGACTGGGATGGGGGATGAGGGGGTGGATGGGGTGGGGGTGAGGATGGGATTGGGGGTGCAGAGGGGCTGGAGGGGGTGCAGGTGGGGATGGGGATGGGGATGGGGATGGGGATAAGGATGGGGATGGGGATGGGGATGGGGATGGGATGGGATTGGGGATGGGATTGGGGATGGG
This sequence comes from Acanthiza pusilla, assembly GCA_036630365.1. NCBI lineage: Eukaryota > Metazoa > Chordata > Aves > Passeriformes > Acanthizidae > Acanthiza > Acanthiza pusilla. The sequence goes on along the minus strand of JAXCHO010000119.1, from coordinate 1,007,826 downwards.
GATGGGATGGGGATGGGGATGGGGATGGGGATGGGATGGGGATGGGGATGGGATGGGGATGGGATGGGGATGGGGATGGGATTAGGGATGAGGATGGGATGGGGATGGGGATGGGATTAGGGATGAGGATGGGATTGGGGATGGGATGGGATTGGGGATGGGGATGGGATGGGGATGGGGTGGGGATGGGGATGGGGATGGGGATGGGGATGGGGATGGGATGAAGAGGGGATCAATGGGGTGCAGGTGGGGATGGGATTGGGGATGGGATTGGGGATGGGATGGGGATGAGGATGGGGATGGGAACGGGGATGGGGATGGGGATGGGATGAAGAGGGGATGGATGGGATGGGGATGGGGATGGGATGAAGAGGGGATGGATGGGATGGGGATGGGGATGGGATGAAGAGGGGATGGATGGGATGGGGATGAGGATGGGATTGGGGTAGAGGGGGGATGAGGGGAATGGGGATTGGGGGTGAAGAGGGGATCGATGGGGTGCAGGTGGGGATGGGATTGGGATGGAGAAGCTCTGGATGTGGTGCCAGAGGGATGAAGGACCACCCGCAGCAAATCCAGCCCCGAATGCACGACTCGGGGCCCTGCCGGCAGCTCCCCCCACTCCTTCCCTGCCCCCCCAGCAGCTCCTGCTCCCCGTGGGAAGCAGCTCCCACGGCTTGGCCACATCCTTCCTCTTGGCTGCCGAGCCGAGGGATGAATTCTGGGTGTTTTCCATCATCCCAGCGCCTCAGGGAGGATTTGTGCCACCTTCGTGCCTGTTCCTGGTGGCTCAGAGCGTCCCGTTCATTCCCGGTGGGAAGAGGAGGGTGAGGAGCGCCCAGCCCTGCCCCGGGCAGGGATTTGGGGCAGCAGGATCCGGGAGGCAGAGCCAGAGCCCCCAGGAGGGAATTGGATCAGGGAGTTAATCCCCGAACGCCCTCGTGGCAAGAAGAACCTCTTTGTGCTGCTCCACCACTCCGAGGTTCTCCATCCCACCAGATTAATCCATCCTAAACGGCCCCAAAATCCCCCAAAACCTCCTGGGAAGCTCCGCAGGCTCGAAGGTGTCCATGAAATGTGCTGGAGTTGCTGCTCTCCTTTCCCTGGAGGTCTGCATGATGTCCCAGTGTGTCCCCAAGCCCATTCCTGTCCCAGTCCGGCTCCCGGTGGGATGGGACTGGCCCCGGGTGTCCCAGGGGTGGGTGACATCCACCAGGGGTGGTCCCTGAGCTCAGCTCTGCCCCTCCAAGGCTTTCCCCGAGGCTTCCACAGCCCCAGCCAGGATCTGCCAGCGAATCCCGGCGTTCTTTCTGGGACGAGCCAGGGCAGGGAAGAGCTGTGGGACGGGGATGGGGATGGGGACGGGGACGGGATGAGGATGGCACTGGGGGGTCCCGGCCACACCCAGTTTGGGGTCCCACACAATCCCAGGGTGGGAACTGGCTGAATTCTGGCCCAGCCGGATCCCTCCTGGAGCAGCCCCAGTGGGATGGGACTGTCCCCCGCCGGGTTTTGGGACCCAGCCCCGGTCCCCGAGGGGCCGCGGGGATAATCCCGGATAATCCCACCCTGGCTGCTCTCCACAGGGAAGCCCCGGGGCTGGCGATCTGCAGGGACTTCCCTTTCCCAGGAGCTGCAGCGCCCTGGGCCGGTGCCATCCTGGCACTTGGGGGTCCCGGGGGGGGGCTGGGATGGGGACAGGGACAGCCCGGGGACAAAGGGACCTTCCCAGCGTCCTGGGACTCGCTCCCGGGGTGACGCAAGACCTGTCCCCACCCCCCAGCAGCTCCAGGAAGGGACACAGCCACCATCATCCTTCGGGAACTTTATTGTGTCCCCACCCCCCCCCCCATAGTGTTACCAACGTGGCCAAAGTGCAAGTGACGTCCCCAAGGGCTGGGGACACGTCCCCACTGCAGCCCCCGGGGGACAAAAAATGGGGCAAAATCCTGAGTTCAGAGGTTTTTCTGTGCCACACACCCACACGTGCATCCACCCACACCCACACACACACACATGTGCCACACGCGTGCCCAAAATGTCCTTGGGACACCCGGCCACATCTCCCTGAGGTGGCCTCAGGTCACCCAGTCGGGGCCGCGGGGCCGGGCCGGGGCTGCCGGGCCGGGGAGCAGCTCGTCCCCGAAGCCGCTGCTGTCGGAGCGCCCGTGGAGCATGGAGCCTGCAGGGGACACGGCGGGGACGTGGCGGGGACACGCTGGCACCGGGCAGCCCGTGTCCCCCAGGAGGGTGCGGACCCCCAACTCACTCCTTCGGGTCCCGATGGAGGCACGGGGGGACCAGGAGGCTTCATCATCGTCATCATCATCCTCATCCTCATCATCATCGTCACCATCATCCTCATCATCATCGTCATCATCCTCTTCCTCCTCCTCGCTCAGCACCTGCGGGGGTTCGGTGCGGGGCTGAGCGTGTCACCGCTGCCGCCACAGAGGTGTGTCACCGCCCCCGCGTGTCCCTCGTGTCCCCACGCGTGACCCGGCCGGGCCGCTGCGTGTCTGTGCCCGCGGGGGGGGAGGTGACCCTGCCCCCCCGGGCTCGGCTCCGCCCGAGCCTCTGAATCATTTAAACCTTAAAAGCCTGCCGAGCTCCGGGGACATTTCCCGCTCCAGCTCCTTCCCCTCCGCCCAGGGGGGCCCTTCCTCCTCCTCCTCCTCCTCCTCACCTCCTCCAGCTCGAAGGACTCCGCCGCTCCTGGGGGGCCGAGGGGCGAGGGGACCCTCCCGGGGGGCTGCAGCCCCGGGGGACCCCCTCGGAGCCCAGCGCGGTGGCCTCCAGCCCCTGCGGGGGCACCCGGGTGGCACCAGGAGCCCAGGCCGGAGTCCCCCGGGGGTCCCAGCCCCGCCTGCCGCTCGGGGGTGACCCCCACCCTGCTGGCGTGCGGGGACAGGGCCCCGAGCGCGGGGGACACGGTGACATCGGTGACGCTGTCCGGCCGCGGGTCACTCGTGCCCCGCTGTGCTGCTCCGGCAGGGCACGGAGCCCCCCCGGGCCCCCAGACCCTCCCGCCATGGGGACAGGACCGCCCCGGGTGTCCCCACGCTGTCCCCGCCGGTGTCCCCACAGCGGTTGGCCTCGGGGGCTGTCCCCGCCGCACCGTCCCCGTGTCGCCGTCCCTCCGCCAGCCCTCGGGGGCACTGCCCGGGTCCTTCCCGAGCCCCCCCGTCCCCGGGGCGCTGGGGGGGTCGGGGGTCGCCCCTCGGGACCCTCGCGGGGTGTCCCCGTCCCCGCCCGTGTGGAGGCACAGCGAGGACACCGCGCGCTTCAGCCTCTCCCCGGGCGGGGCGGGGCCGGGCCGCGCCCCGCGGGGCTCGGGACTGTCGCGGGGGATGTCGCGACAGGGCCGGCGCGGGGCCATGCGCTGCAGGGGCGTCCGCGACACGTAGGAGTAGAGGCAGAAGAAAGCGTCGGCGGTGGCAGCCAGGGCCTGGACCTGCTGGAAGCGACCTGGGGGCGACACGGGGCGGTCAGGGGGCTCGGGGGGGCTGGAAGCATAGCCCAGCTCCGCCTGGGGAAACTGAGGCACTGCAGCGATTTCCCACCCCGCCAAGGAGCCGCCGGTGGCTCAGGGACCCCGGGGACAGCGGTGACACGCACTGGCCAGCTGCAGGCACGGGTCCTCCATCTCCAGGCGCCGCAGCTGCGCCCGCAGGAACAGCCCCAGGTCGATGCCGCAGGCGCGGGACGGCGCCGAGAAGAAGCGCGGGGGGACGCGGGACGCGACCCCCGGGTCGCTCCCCACGAAGCCAAGGTCGTGCAGGATCTCCTCGGCGCCCGAGTGCCACCACGCCAGCACCTCGGACACGCTGCGCGAGGGGACAGCGCCGCCTCAGCCCCGCGGGGGTGGCACCGGGGTGACCTCGGCCCCCCGAGCCCCCCCGGCCCCTACCTGGAGCTGGTGGCGAGGCCGGAGGGGACACTGGAGGGGACACTGGAGGGGACACTGGAGGGGACACTGGAGGGGACACTGGAGGCCATGCTGTGCCCTGGGCTGAGCCGCCGGTCCCGCGGAGCCCTGCGCGGGGAGGGGACGCTGCCAGCGGGGAGGGGACACTGCCAGCGGGACGCACGGGGACAGTGTCCCTCCCCCGCCCCGCCAGCCTCCCCCGCACCCCCAAATCTCACCTGCCCGCGGATTGGTGACTCCCCGGGAGCAGAAGAGCTGGGAAAAGGGAGCGGGTGACAACAGGGGGTGAGCCGGGGTGCTCTGGGGACACGTCCCACTCTTGTCACGGGGCCACCACCCCGCTGCCTCCTCGGGGGGTGGCAGTGACACCGCGGGGACCCCCAGGGGTGGCCGCTACCTTCAGCTCCCAGGCTCAGGTCGTCCTCGAAGCTCGTCCCGCAGCTGCCACACACTGAGAGAGAGGGAGGGGACATCCTGGGACACCCCCGAGCACCCCCAGCCACTGCTCTGCACCTCGCACGTGGCTGGGTGGCCCTTGGGGACACCGAGGGGGGACAAAGGCGACGTACCGCAGGGTCCCGGCAATGCCAGCTCCTCCAGCGCCGCCGCCCTGCACCAGAGCACGGCCCCGGTCACGGCCCCTGACCTCCGACCCCTGACCTCCGACCCCTGAGCCCATCCCGGGGGCGGAGCATGGGGGGGTGGGCGCTGGGGACAGGGACACGCAGGGGACAGGCGGGGACAGGGTGGCTGTGCCCGTTTTTGGGGCGCTCAGGACGGGGTCTCCACGGCAGATCCCCGTGAGACCCTGCAGACCCCAAGGCCGTGCAGAGGGATGGTGCCACCACCCCAGCCCAGCCCTGGGGACATCCCTGGGCCTCCGCGTGTGCGACAGAGCCGCGGGTGCCACCACGGGGGTCACATGTCGCTGTCCCACTCCCCTCCATGTGCAATTCCAGGAAGGGCCAAGCCAGGGCCGCGCCCCCTGCCCCAAACCCCCTGGGAAGGGGGGGTGAGCCCCCCCGCCCACCACCCTCACCCGCAGTCCTGCAGCCACGTCTGGATCTTGCTGCAGGAGCTTCCTGCGGGGACACAAACGCCCGTGAGGGGACCCGGCCCGGGGGTCCCTCCCACGGCCCGGGGTGCCCCTGACCTTCGAGGACAACGTCGTCCAGGTGTGGTGGCGGCTCCGGGACGTCCCAGGGGACAGTGGCTGCCTCCTCCTCCTCCTCTTCCTCCTCCTCCTCCTCCTGCTGCTGCTGCTGCTCCCCCTCGGGCGCGGGGCTGCGCCAGCCCCGGCTCTGCCGGGCCCACGCACGACGCTTCTGCCACCACGAGGGGCTCAGCACCGAGGGTCCCTCCATGGCCGGGGGGTCCGGGGGGCTCCCTGCGGGGACAGGAGAGACGTGAGGGGCGGGGGGGCTCCTCCAGCTCCTGCCCGGGGGGTGGGGGAGCTCCCAAGGGCTCGGCGGGCAGGGGCAGGGTGGGCTCTGGGCAGTCCAGGGTGGGCTCTGGGCACTTCAGGGTGGGCTCTGGGCAGTCCAGGGTGGGCTCTGAGCACTTCAGGGTGGGCTCTGGGCAGTCCAGGGTGGGCTCTGAGCACTTCAGGGTGGGCTCTGGGCAGTCCAGGGTGGGCTCTGGGCGGTCCAGGGTGGGCTCTGAGCACTTCAGGGTGGGCTCTGGGCAGTCCAGGGTGGGCTCTGAACACTTCAGGGTGGGCTCTGAGCACTTCAGGGTGGGCTCTGGGCAGTCCAGGGTGGGCTCTGGGCGGTCCAGGGTGGTCTGGGACACCCCAGGGTGGTCTCGGGACATCCCAAGGGTGCTCTGCCCCCTCCCAGGCGCTTTCCCGGGTGCCAGTGGGCGCCGAGGGGCGGAGTGGGACGGGCCCGGAGCGGCGGAAGAGCTGCGGGGCCGAGATAAGCGCGGAGCTGTCCCACGCGGGGCGGGGATGCGATCGCCCGGAGCTCCCCTCCGCCGCAGGGAGGGGATGTCCCTCGGGAATGTCCCTCGGGAATGTCCCCTCCGGCCGTCACCCGAGCACGGTGCAGCGATCCCCGGGGGGAGGGACGCCCCTCGCCCGCCCCGCGGCGCCCCCGGCACATGGGGGACCCCCGGCCCCGTCCCCGCTCCCCTCCCGCCGGGAAGGCTCCGGCGTGCGGCGAAGCCCCGGCAGGAGCAGCCCGGCCCCGTCACGCTCGGGGCTGTGGGGTCACCTCCAGTGCCACCATGGGGCACCGCAGGCCCTGGGGGGGCTCCTCATCCAGGCCACCCCCGCACCCAGGGCACGTGGCCGGGAGCCCCTCGGGGTCCCCATGCCGCCCCTCGGGGTCCCCATGCCGCCCCTCGGGGTCCCCATGCCGCCCCTCGGGGTCCCCGGCCCAGGGGACGCCATGACCCCCCCCCGTGTCCATCCTGGCCCCCCCAGCTGAGCCCGGCACAGGGAATGAGGGTGGGGGTCCCCACCAGGGCCCGTGTCCCAGAGCCCCCCAGCCCCATCTCCCTCACCCCCCAATCCCCCCTGCTCCTCGCTCCTCTCCCCGTCCCGCTGAGCTCCCATCGGCTCCAGGCACCGGAATCGCCTGTCCCAGTGTCCCCATCACTCCCTGGCCCTGTCCCTTCGCGCCCAACCCCAACGCCATCTGCTCCTGCCGCCCCTCCCTCCATCCCCGCAGCCCCCCACCCCAAAATCCCAACTCCCCCGCACTGACCGGCCCGGGGGGCAGGCGGGCAGCTCCCTGCGTCCAGCCAGGGCCCGTGGGCAGCAGCCTCCTGCCCCCCCGGCGCCGCGCCCGGCCCCCATCCGTCGTCAGCGGAGCGGGAGGAAACTCATCGGCCTGGAAGAGGAAATCAAACAAAATCAACAACCCAAACCTCAAACGTTGCCCCACATCCGCCACTGCCACGGGATGAGCTCCGTGCGATGCCAGCCGGGGCTGAGAATGGCCCGGGCACCCCCCCTGCCACCTCCCGAGGGGTCCCCAGCCTGTGTGGTGTCCCCCGCTGGCCAGGGGGCCACCACGGGGGGACACAAACTCTGCCTGGAGTGGCATCGTGGGGTGGCAGTGAAGCCACATGGGTTTGAGGGGTGACAAGGAGGTGATGCTGAAGTCCCCCGGGTCTGGGGTGTGACAAGGGCTGTTTTCCCCGGAATTGTTTTCCAGGCTGGGGTGGCACTTCCACTCTCCAGCACCTCCAGGGGTGACAGCACAGGGTGACAGGGACATCCCCAACTCGGGGACAGCACTCACCTCACAGCCACTGCGGTGCCATCCCTGGTCCTTCATCCATCCCCAGGGGTCCCCCAGGGGCTGGAATTCCCAGGAGTTGGGGACCCCAGGAGCCGAGTCCCCCAGGAGCAGGAATTCCCTGGGGCCTGGGTCCCTGGGCTGTGTCCCCGAGAGCCAGGTCCCCGCAGTGACAGTGACCGGGAGCCCCGGGCGCTGCCGCAGCCGCGATCCCGTCAAAAAAGGCAAGGAAGCTCCGGGCCGGGAGCGCCGCGCCCGCTCCGCCGGGATATTTTTAGCCTGGGAGTGTTTGTGGATAAAGCCCCGAATTAAGCGTTCCCTCAGCCAGGCCCGGGCGGGGGGGCCCGAGGAACCGGGAAGGAAGGGAGCACCCCCGGGAGGGACGGGAATACCCCTGGGAAGGATGGGAACACCCCCGGGAAGGATGGACACAGCCCTGGGCAGGACGGGAACACCCCTGGGGGGATGGACACATCCCCGGGAGGGATGGACACAACCCCGGGAGGGATGGACACGACCCTGGGAGGGATGGACACGACCCTGGGGGAGATGGACACATCCCTGGGGGGGGTGGATGAATCCCCGGGAGGGATGGACACGACCCCGGGAGGGATGGACACGACCCTGGGGGGGATGGACACAACCCTGGGGGGATGGACATGACCCTGGGAGGGATGGACACGACCCTGGGAGGGATGGACACAACCTCGGGAGGGATGGACACAACCCCGGGAAGGATGGACAGATCCCTGGGAAGGATGGACACAGAACCGTGGGGGGGATGGACACATCCCTGGGAAGGATGGACAGATCCCTGGGAAGGATGGACAGATCCCTGGACACATCCCTGGGGGGGGTGGATGAACCCCCGGGAGGGATGGACAGATCCCTGGACACAACCCTGGGGGGGATGGACACATCCCTGGACACATCTCTGGGAAGGATGGACAGATCCCTGGGAAGGATGGACACATCCCTGGACACATCCCTGGACACATCCCTGGGAAGGATGGACACATCCCTGGACACATCCCTGGGGGGGATGGACACATCCCTGGACACATCCCTGGGGGGGATGGACACATCCCTGGACACATCCCAGGACAGGTCCCTCCTGCCTCGCCCCTCGCTGGCCCCGCTCCGGGGTGGGGCTGTGACCAGCTCTGTCACATCCGCACCAGCTGTCCCCAAAGATGTCCCCAAGGATGTCCCCGTGCCGTGGCGCGGCCGAGGGACCCGCAATGCCACCAGGGCCTGGATAGTGACATTCCCAGCCGTGACAGCTGCCGGGGGGGGCTCCCAGTTTAGCCACAGCCCCCCCCCGTGTTTCCCTCAATCCCATTCCCATCCCACCACTCCCTCGGGAAGCGCAGGGGGGGCACGGGGCCGGGGGGCTGCGGGGGGGCTCGGGGGGGCACGGCCTCTCCTCAGCCCAAGCCTTTTCCACCAATAATTCCCGGGACCCCGGGGAGCCTCGAGATGGGGCTGGGGGCGTCACGCAGGGTTTTGGGGGCTTTTCCCCCCTCTCAGAGCTGGGGACCCCCCCTCTTCCCCCCCCCCCAGAGCCACCAGCACCTTTGTCCCGACCCCCAGCACCCACGGGCTGCCCGTGCCCCCCCCCAGCGCTGCCCCGGGACCCCCCCCGGGACCCCCGGTGCTGTCGGGGGGCACGGCAGGGGCACGGCGGGGCTCGGGCGGCCCCCCCGGCCCCCCCCCGCCTGACCTACTTAGCGGATTCCTGGCGGCAGATCCCGGCAGCCGCCCGGGCTCCCGGCTCCATGAATAAGTGATGGGACACGCACTCATGGCTGCGGCGGGGGGGCCCGGCCCGAAACCCCCCCGAGCCCGGCCCCGCACCCCCCCGGGCCCGGCCCCGCACCCCCCCGGGCCCGCAGCCCCCCCGCCCCACCCCGAACACGGGGGGGCGTCACTGAGGGTGGGGGCGGGGGTTGTGGGGACACAGCATACCCGGGGCGGGGGGATGGGGACACCCCACCCCGCCCTGTGCCCCCCCAATCCAAATCTTCCACTTTAGGGTTTTTTTGGGGTGTCCTCCGGGTGTCCAGGCCTGCTGGGACAGTCCCCAAGCGCTGGCCCTGTCCCCGTGTCCCCGAGGCCGAGGGGGGGGAATCGATGCTGGGCTTTGCCCCACCCTGACTGCGGTGGGGGGGTCCTGTCGCCGTCCCTGTCCCGGCCTGTGTCACTGTCCCTGTCTCTCCCGGGGGCTCTGACAGGCAGGGTGTCCCTGTGGGGGGTGTCCCTGTCCCCATGTCCCTCCCACGGTCTGTGTGTCTGTCCTAGGGTCTGTGTGTCCATCCTCGTGTCCCCGTGTCTGTCCCCGTGTCTGTCCCCGTGTCCCCGAGTCCGTCCTTGAGGCTGTTTTCCTGTCCCTGTGTCCCAGGGTCCCCCCCGTGTCTGTCCCTATGTCCCTGTGTCCGTCCTTGTGTCCCAGCTCTGTTCCTGTGCCCAGCTTTGTGTCCCTGTGTCTGTCCCTGTGTCCCTCTGTGTGTCCCTGTGTCCCTGTGTCTGTCCCAGTGTCCCAGCTCTGTCCCCATGTCCCAGCTCTGTGTCCATTCCTGTGTCCCTGCGTCTGTCACAGTGTCTCAAGCTCTGTCCCTCACTCCTGACTCTGTCCATGTGTCCATCCTCGTGTCCCCGTGTCTCTCCCCGTGTCCCCGTGTCTGTCCCCGTGTCTGTGCCGCTGTCCCAAGCCCTGTCCCGTGTCCCGGTGTCCATCCCCGTGTCCCACGGTCCCTCCGCGCGGGGCCCGGGGCGGGGCGGGGCGGTGGGCGGGGCCTCTGCGGGGCGTGGCAGGGGCGCGGCAGGGGCGGGGCCGCTCGGAGCCGCCGGAGCCGCCGGAGCGCCGCGCCCGCGATGGAGCCCAACAGCCCCCGCAAGATCCAGTTCACCGTCCCGCTGCTGGAGCCGCACCTGGACCCCGAGGCGGCCGAGCAGGTGCGGGGGCTCCGGGGGGCCCCGGGGGGGCCGCGGGGCTGGGCGGCGGAGCGAGCCGGGGGGGCTCCGGGGGGCTGCGGGCACGGCGGGGGCACGGCCCGGGCGGGGGGCACGGAGCGCGGGCCGGGGGTGGCACCGCTGCTGCCGGGGGTGGCGCGGGGACAGCGGCGCCAGGGCCGTGCAGCCCCCGGTGGCGAAGCCACCCGCGCAGAGCGGCCCCCGCTGTCCCCAGAGCCCCGCGGGGCCGTGGGGCGGGGGGTGGCAGTGCCAGGGCCATGTGCCGGCTCCGCGCGACGCCACCGGGGCCACCCCGGGGTGGGGGCCGGGCCCGAGGCCCCCCCGGGTCCCCCCGGCCCCTCCAGCCCTTGCTCAGCCCTGCTCCCGCCAGAGTCCGTCCCGCAACAGCCCCGGGCTCTCGCTGACCCCGCGCGGGGACACGGCCGGGGACCCCTGGGCACCGCGACCCCCTCCCCGCCACCTCCCCCGGCCCCGCTGCGCCCCCAGCCCCGGCGGCTGCAGGGGAAAAGGGGCAGGGGGGACCCCCGGCCCCACCGCGGCCCCGTCATCGCCCGCCGGGGCTTGAGGGGCATGAGGAGGAGGAGGGGCCCAGCCGCGTCCCCCCAGCTGGGGGTCCTGGGGACGGTGGGCGAGGACCCCCCAGTGCCAGCGGAGCGGGGGCGAGTGTGGCACTGTCACTGAGTGTGCCCATCTGGGGCCACCACCCGGCTCGGTGGCAGCAGCGCGGGGTCCCCAGGAGCGAGGGTGACAGTTGGGGGTCCCCAGCAGAGTTGGGGGCTGCAGGGGGAGGAACGACCCCCCCAGCACCCAGCGAGGGACACCCTCAGCCCAGTCCCCGTCACAGCCAGGTCCGGGGGCTCGGGCACGGCCCTGCCCCGGAACCCCTGCCAGCCCTGCCTCAGTTTCCCCTCCCGGGGGTCTCACCCGGCGCCTCTCAGGGCCCTGAGCTGGGGGGGACACGGGCCCCGTGCGGCGGCAGCAGGTGACACTGATGATGTCCCCTCCCCGCTCCTCTTTTTGGGGTGTCCCCGAGGGGGTCCCCTCACATTGATGGGGGGCTCGGCAGTGTCACCGCTCATGGGTGACACCAAGGTGTCCCCGTGCGCTGCAGGGTTGTCCCCAAAGCTGTCTAGCCCCACCCTGTCAAAGGACCTTGTCCCCACTGCCCCCGTGTCCCCACAGGTCCCGCAGCTCCCTGACCCCCATCTCTGCTGAGACCCCCGTGGGTGCCCCTCCCGCTGCCCCCCGGGTTTGTCCCCCTGGGTGCCCCCGTGGGTGCCAGGCCTGGCCCGGGGCTTTGTCCTGCACCTCTGCCGGTGTCCCCAACTCCCCCTGCGCGTGTCCCCGGGGCCGGGGGGACCATCCCGGGGGGGTTTCGCTCGGTCGTGCTGAGCTGAGCCGGCCCCATGCCGCCCCCACCCCCGCTCCCGGCCCGGTGCCCGCTCCCGGTGCCCATCCGGGCCCCGTCCCGGCTGCCCCCGGATCCCGCCGCTCTCCTTAATCGATGGTGGAGATTGATCTAAAAATAGCGCCGGGAGCGGAGCGCGGCCGAGGCGGGAGGGAGCGAGGGAGGGAGGGAGGCAGGGAGGCAGGGATGGAGGGATGGAGGCAGGGATGGGGGATGGAGGAGGGAGGGAGGAGGGAGGAGGGAGGGAGGGAGGGAGGGAAGGAAGGAGGACAGAGGGAGGGATGGAGGGGGGGACCGGCGCATCGCCTCCCCGGGCACCGCCGGGATCCTCCCGCCCGCCGGAGCCCCCCGGTCCGGGCCGGGAATGGCGGGAGGGCTCAGCTCGGGGAGCTCGGCTCCACCTGGGTGACCTTGAGCAGGTGGCACCGCTGTCCCCTCCCCATCCCCGCGCCGGGGGTCGCTCGGGGGGGGGGGGCACGGCCTCCCCTCGCATCCGCGGGAGGTTCCGGAGGGGCCGGAGCGTCCCGGGGGGCTCCGGATGCGGGGGTCCCTCCCGGGGGCGCGGGGCCGGACCCGGCCCGGGGGGGGCTCCAAACCCTCCCAGCCCCATGGCGAGGGGGCCGGGGGGGCTGGTGGGACCCCCACCCCGAAGTGGAGGGGCTCGTCCGTGGGTCCCCGGCGGGGCCGGGGCGATTCCCGGCGATTCCCGGCGATTCCCGGCGATTCCCGGTTCCCTCTAATCTCCGTTTAATATCCAGATCGCGTTTCCATGGCAACGGGGCCGGCACGGGAGGATGCGCCGGGGGCCCGGGGGGGCGGGCAGGGGCCGGGGGAGGTGCGGAGGGGCGGGGGGGGCTCCCGGCCGCTCGCCCGCCTCATTAGCATCTCATCAGCATCTCATTAGGCAGCCCGCCTCATTAGGGAATCCTCGCTGGCACATTCATTTCTCAGAGCCGCTCAGTTACTGGGTCAGCGGGGAAAGGGGGCGCGGGGTCACCGCCGTCCCCACCGCCACCGCCGTCCCCACCGCCATCACTGTCCCCACGGCCACCACCGTCCCCACTGCGGCCACCCCGCGGCCACCGGAGCCTCCCCGGGGCCACCAACCGTCCCCAAAGGCGCCGCCGGGGAGGCCGCGGGGCCGGAGCGGCTCCAGGTGACCTTGGGCAAGGACAGCGGCCGCAGAGGAAGGGCAGGGCCCCGCCGGTGTCCCCGTGCCGCTGTCCCCACGCTCTGTCCCCACGCGCTTCCCGCGGCAGGGTATAATTAGCTCCGCGATGGAAAAGCCACGTGTGTCCGGCTCCTGCTGTCCCCGCGGGGCCACCACCGCCCCGGGCTCGGGGACAGCGGGGGCTCGGGGACAGCGGGCTCGGGGGGGGTCGGGGCACGGCCAAGGGTCCCCAATTGTCCCCTGTGTCCCCCCCAGATCCGGAGGCGCCGACCAACCCCGGCCAACCTGGTCCTGAGCAGCGACCAATCGTCCCCAGGTGGGTCCTCGCGGTGTCACCTCGGGCCCCAGCCCACCCAGGGACACCCCTGGCATGCTCAGGGACGCCCCCCCGATGGTCAGGGCCCCCCGCACGGCGGGTGTGACCCCGGTCCCCGTGACAGTGGCGATGTCAGTGCTGAGGGGGGTGGTGGCACTGTCCCCATGACACCCCCGGGGACGGAGACCGCGGGGGAGGGGGGGGTCCGGGTTGACCTCGGGGGGGGGTCAGGATGGACCCCCACCCCAGCTGACCTCCTGTCCCCCCTCTGCCCCCCAGAGATCGACGAGGACCGACTGCCCAACCCCCTGCTGAAGGTAGGTGACACTGCCGAGGGGGCTGCGGGGACCCCCGGGGGACCCCCCAACCTGTGGGGACCCCCCTGACCTGTGGGGACCCCCCTGACCTGTGGGGACCCCCCTGACCCGCACCCCCCCCCCACAGTCGGGCCTGGCCATGTCCCCCCGGCAGAGGAAGAAAGTTTCCCGCACCACGCCCACCATGAAAGGTACTTGGGGGGGACACGGGGGGACAGGGGGGGCTCAAGGGGTGACATAACCCCCCGGCAGGAGGGGTCCGGGCAGCTGGAGGCCACCCCCCGGCGCTGGTCTCTCTCCGGGCGCGGCAAACGCCACCGCGAGGCCACTCGGCTGGCCGCGGTGTCGCCGGGAGCGTGGGGACGGTCACCAGGGCCCCCCGCGCCCCCCCAGCGCCGCTCCCTGCCCGGCAGAGCTGCAGATGATGGTGGAGCACCACCTGTGCAAGCAGGCGCAGGGCGGCGACGACGACGACGAGGTGGCGGCCACCGCCCGCTGTCCCCGCGGCGACATCGAGCACCGCCACAGCCCCGGCGGCTCCTGCCCGCTGGCCGCGCCCCAGGGCGGCCACCGTGAGTTCGGGGGGCCCGGGGGGGACCGGGGGACAGCGGGGGGCCCTGCGGTCACCCCCTGTGCTGTGACACCCGCAGGGACCCCCGGGGACGGGACGCCCCAGGCCGGGACCCCCCAGGCCGGGACCCCCCGGGCCGGGACCCCCCGGGCCGGGACCCCCGGGACCGCGCGGCGCGGCAGGGCCGAGGACGGGAGCCATATAGAGCCTGGGGACAGCGCGGGCAGCGGCCAGTAGGTACGGCCTGGGGACACTGGCGACACTGGGGACACTGGGGACACTGGGGACACCGGGCTGGGGCGGTGGGACACGGGGCTGGGGCAGTGGGGGGCACTGGGATGGCACTGGGGCACTGGGATGGCACCGGGGCAGGGTACTGGGGCTCTAGGGTGGCGTTGGGACACTTTCCTGGGACACTGGGGGAGGCACTGCGACAGCTGAGGGACACTGGGACGCGGTACTGGGACATTGGGATGTCACTGGGGCACCACTGGGACCCTCCCGGCCACCGCCCAGGGACGGGGACAGTGACAGGGGCAGGGTGGCCTTGCTGGGACAGGGCAGGACAGGGCGTGTCCCCCGCCGCGGGTCCCCAGCGCTGTCCCTTGTCCCCAGGTGTGGCCGCGGAGCCGGATGCCAGCGGAGACTTTTTTATTCCATTTTCTAAGATTTTGGGGCTGCCCAGAATTATTTTGGTTTTTTTTTTTTTTAACTGCCATGGGCAGGTCCCCGCCGGGGGGGTCTGGGGACAACGCCAGGGCTGTCCCCTCCCCTTGGGGACCTCAGGGCAGGTGACACTGGGGACACTGAGCAGACCCCCCCATCACTGCCACCCCCAGGGTCCCCAGGACAGGTGACACTGGGGACACGGAGCAGACGACCCTCCTGCTCACTGACACCCTTGGGGTGTCCCCTGGGCCCCCCCTCCAGGTGTCACCCCCCCCACCTGTACACACCTGGGGGGACACCTGGACACGCAGACACGGGGAGGGGACACGAGCACGGGGAGGGGACATGGGGAGGGGACAGGGACACGCGCGCGCACACGGACACGGGGGGGGACACGGACACGGGGGGGGACACGGACGCGGGGGGCGCGGGGACCCCCCCTCAGCCGGAATTAAAGGGATCCTTTCCCCCCCCGCCTCCTCCTTGGGCCGCGCCGGGGCGGGGGGGCACAAAAGGGACCCCTCTGGGTGCTTGGGGGGGTCCAAAACCCCTTTTGGGTGCTGGGGTGGGGGTCATGACCCCCCTTTGGGTATTGGGAGGGGGTCGCGACCCCTTTTGGGTGCTGGGAGGGGTCCGGGACCCCCCTTTGGGTGCCGGGGGGCCGCGCCCCCCCCGGGTTCAGCCCCCCCGGGGTCCCCCCCAGCTGTCCCCAAGCCATGGCAGTGTCCCCTCGGCCTCGGGGGTGACCCCGGGGGTCCCACACCCCCCCCCCCAGTGCCCGGAGCGTGGCCGTGGTGGCGGCGGCGTTTATTAATTAACTCATTAATTAATTAATTGCTCGTTAGCGGCGGCGCGAGGGGGACACATGCGGGGGGGAGGGGCGAGGTGGAGCTCTGCCAGCGGTGACCGAGGGGGGGACACGGAGGCGGCACGGGGGGGGACACGGGGGGGACACGGGGTAGAAAAATACAAACACGGGGGGGGTGAGGGGCACGGAGCCGGGGCCGGGGCTGGAGCGGGGTCGGGACATTCCCGAACATTCCTGGGGCATTCCGGGGGGGTCAGGGCATTCCCGGGACATTCCCGAACATTCCTGGGGCACTCCCGAGGCATTCCCGGGGCATTCCCGGGGCACTCCCGGGGCATTCCCGAATATTTCCTGGGCATTCCCAGGGCATTCCCGAACATTCCAGAGGCACTCCCGGGGTTCAGGGCATTCCCGAGCCTT
The DNA here is from genome assembly GCA_036630365.1 of Acanthiza pusilla. Classification (NCBI taxonomy): domain Eukaryota; kingdom Metazoa; phylum Chordata; class Aves; order Passeriformes; family Acanthizidae; genus Acanthiza; species Acanthiza pusilla. The sequence goes on along the minus strand of JAXCHO010000119.1, from coordinate 992,000 downwards.
TCCGGGGTGCCAGAGGGTGCTCCACACACGCCGGGAGGAGGCCGGAGGGTGCTCGAGGCATTCCCGGGATGTCCAAGGCACACCGGATCGAGGATTCCGCGGGATTCCCGAGGCGTGAGGGATCCAGGGTGTCAGGGAATGTTCAGGAACACCGGATCCAGGATCCCGCAGGATTCCCGAGGCATGAGGAATCCAGGGTGTCAGGGAATGCTCAGGAACACCGGGTCCGGGAATCTGGGGGATGTCCAAGGCACACCGGATCCAGGATTCCGCAGGATTCCTGAGGTCTGATGGATCCAGGGTGTCAGGGAATGCTCAGGAACACCGGATCTGGGAATCTGGAGGATTCCCGAGGCTGGATCCGGGATGCTGGAGGATGCCCAAGGCACACCGGATCCAGGATTCCAGAGGATTCCCAAGGCCGGAGGGATCGGGGATGCTGCCGGAGGATGCTCCAGGCACACCAGCGAGATGCTGGCAGGTTCCCAAGGCACTCTGCTGGAGGATGCTCCGAACATTCTGGGATGCTCCGAACATTCTGGGATGCTCCGAACTTCCCAGGATGCCCCAAACATTCCGGGATTCCCGCGGCCCGCTGGAGCCAGGATGTTGGAGCCGGGATTCCCGAGTATTCCCGAGCATTCCCGAGCAATGCCGAGCAATTCCGAGCAATTCCGAGCAATCCCGAGCAATCCCGAGCATTCCCGGGATGTCGCAGGAGTTGTGGGGAGCGGGGACATTCCAGGGACGTGCTGGAGCCAGCGGGGACTGGAGGCAGCGACGCTGGGAGAGCCCCGGGGCTGGGGGGACACCGGAACGGGATCTGTCCCTGTCCCCGCCGCTCGCTGTCCCCAGCCCCGCCCGCGCCGCGCCGGGCAGGACCCCGCGGGGACATCCCTGTCCCTCTCCCTGTCCCTGTCCCTGTCCCTGTCCCTGTCCCTGTCCCTGTCCCTGTCCCTGTCGCTGTCCCTGTCCCTGTCCCTGGGCTGGCGTGCTCGGGCCGGGATGGGGACGAGGACAGGGACACCCTCACGGTGTCACCAGCCGGACCCCGCGGGCACTGAGGGCAGTGCGGTGGCCCTCGGGGTGACAGCGTGTCCCACCTGGCTGTCCCCAGTGCCACCACCCCCGTCCAGCCCGTCCCGAGCGCCCGGCGGGGCGGGAAAAGCGTTTTTAAAAATCCCTAAGGACCGAGCCCGGCGGGGGCCCGGGGGTGGCAGTGAGGGACCGGTGGCACCGGCGACCGGGCTGGGGGACCGGGGGGGACAGCCCGGGGGGCTCCTGGCACAGAGGTGACACCGAGCCTGGCACGGGGGGACACCGATCCGTGCCCAGTCCCGGGGGACTCCTGGCACAGAGGTGACACCGAGCCTGGCACGGCGGTGACACCGATCCGAGCCCGGCCCCCGGGGCTCCTGGCACAGAGGTGACACCGAGCCTGGCACGGCGGTGACACCGATCCGAGCCCGGCCCCCGGGGCTCCTGGCACAGAGGTGACACCGAGCCTGGCACGGCGGTGACACCGATCCGAGCCCGGCCCCCGGGGCTCCTGCCCTACAAATGGTGCTGAACTCGATGGCATCGACGACTTTGGACGAGACGGTGTCACTCGGCCGGACAAGGACCTGTCGGGAGGGGACAGTCACCGCCGTGTCCCCGCCCCCCGCCGCTGTCCCCGCCCCGCCCGCGCCCACCTCGCTCCTCCCGCCGCTACTCCACGTCGCCGTTCTCCCTGTGGGGACTGGCGGCCGCGGGCTCCTCGCACGGCGACAGTTCGTCGATGGACGCCTGGTTGGTGATGCCTGGGGGGACACGGGGCCGGGGGTCACCGGCGACACCCCGGAATCTGTGTCCCCTCCCGGGGCCACCCACCCGCACGGTCCGGGGCCACCCGCGCCGTGCTCGGGCCACCTCCCCGCGCTGGGACGCTCGGACAGAGCTGGCCCTGCGCGGTTCGCCGTGGTCCCCAGCCCCTCCCCGGTGGCCCTGGTGGCCCTGGTGGCCGTCCCCTACCGCTGGCCGCCCTCTCCTTCCACTTCTGCTTGTTCTCCTGGATGTGCTTGGTCCAGGTGGAGCGGAACCCGGCCAGGTCGGCCTTGACGTCCCCCACCTCCAGGTGCTCATCCAGGGACGGCTGCCGCCACTGCGAGCTGGGGGACAACGGGGACAGCTGGAGGCGGGGCAGGGCCACCACGGCCACCGCAGGGCCCGAAACTCGGGGACAGGGAAGCCCACCTGGGCTGCTGGGTGGCCGCGGGGTTGCCCTTGGCCTTGGAGCCGTCCTCGGCTATTGGTGTCACCAACTTCTCGGCCACGTCGGTGAGCACCGAGAACGTCGGCTCCACGATGAAGTCGATGAACCCTGGGGACGGGAGGGGACACGGCGTGGCTGGGGACACACTGGGGACAGCGTGGGGACGGGACAGGGACAGGAACCCCCCCCACACTCACCGATCTGCGACTGGGCCACCAGCGTGGAGGTGCGGTCGCAGAGGGGCGAGAAGGGCAGCCCCAGCTCGGCCTCCTTGTCCCCCTGGCAAGGCAAGGGACAGGCGTGGTGTCCCCACGGGGTGTCCCCCGCGCCCCCCCGCCCGGCCCCGGCCCTACCTGCCGGAAGAACTCCTCCATGAGGGCCTTGGTCCAGCGGCTGTGCACTGCCCACTGCTTGGTGGGGTGGCTGATGTCGGCCGCGTGCAGCAGCAGCGACAGCACCTTGGACTTGTCCAGCCTGGGGACAGCACCCGGCTGCTCGGATTGTCCCCAGAGCCACCCCGCCCCCCCCCGCGGCCCCCGCCCACCTCTCCAGCTGCTGCAGCGCCGTCTTCATGGACTTGACCTGCTGGAAGTGGCAGGACATGTCGGTGGCCAGGACCATCTCGATGACCAGCGCCCGCAGCTCCCTGCCGGGGGGGACACGGCGTCAGGGCCGGCCGGGGACAGCGCGGGGACAGCGCGGGGACAGCGCGGGGACAGCGCGGGGACAGAGCTTACGCGAACTCGTCCTTGGTGAGGTTGACGAAGATGTTGAGCTCCTCGTCCTGCATCAGGCGGAACACGGCGCTGATGTGGTGATTCTCCAGCACCGAGCGGTCGTTGTACAGCATGGCGGTGTCCGACCTGGGGACACGGCGACAGGCGACAGCGGGCATGGGGACGGGCGGCCGAGCCACCCCCGGGGCGAGGGACAGCCCCAGGGTGGCAGCACGGCTGTGGCACAGCTGTACAGGTGACCCCAGGTGTCGCCAGGGTGCCCTGCAGTGTGCCCAGGAGAGGTCCGCAGCCCTGCTTGGGACATGCCGTGCCACCCGTGCCATGCCGTGTCACCTGCGCTGTGCCACCCGTGCCATGCCGTGTCACCTGCGCTGTGCCACCCGTGCCATGCCGTGTCACCTGCGCTGTGCCACCTGTGCCGTGCCATGCTGTGCCATGCTGTGCCACATCTGCTGTGCCACCCACGCCATGCTGTGCCACATCTGCTGTGCCACCCACGCCATGCTGTGCCACCTGTGCTTTGCTGTGCCACTCATGCTGTGCCACCTGTGCCGTGCCATTCTGTGCCACCTGTGTCATGCTGTGTCACTCATGCTGTGCCACCTGTGTCACCCATGCTGTGCCACCTGTGTCATGCCATTCTGTGCCACCTGTGCTTTGCTGTGCCGCTCATGCTGTGCCACCTGTGCCATGCTGTGCCACATCTGCTCTGTCACCCATGTCATTCTGTGCCACCTGTGCTTTGCTGTGCCACTCATGCTCTGCCACCTGTGCCGTGCCATGCTGTGCCACCCATGCCGTGCCATGCCGTGCCATGCTGTGCCCCCCGTGCCACCCGTGCCCTCACTTGGTCTGGATGTGGAAGCTGTTGGTTGTCCCCGTGTGCTCGAAGTCGTGGATGGCGGCGGCGAAGACGATGGCCAGGAGCTCGATCTCGGACAGGCAGTGCTGGGGACAGCGCGTCAGGGACAGGACAGGGACGGGGACAGGGACAGGGACGGGGACAGGGACAGGGACAGGGATGGGACAGGGATGGGACAGGGATGGGACAGGGACGGGGATGGGGATGGGGACAGGGACAGGGACAGGGCCACCTCGTGGGGGGTGTCACAGCCACAGCCACGAGTGTGACACACCCCGGGTGTGCATGTGCTGGGGCAGCCATGTGGGGACAACGGGGCACAAACCTGTGCCAGATGCCACCCCCCATGTGACAACCACATGGGGACAATGGGGCACACTTGCACCAGGTGCCACCCCCCATGTGACAGCCATGTGGGGACAATGGGGCACACGCAGGTGCCACCCCCCATGTGACAACCATGTGGGGACAATGGGGCACACATGCACCAGGCGCCACCTGACTGCACAGTGACACCGGGGCACACATGTGTGCCACCCTGTGTGTGGCCACCTGTCCCCCATGCCACCTGTCACCTGTCCCCCATCACCGGCGACACTCCCACGGCAATGAGCACCCCCAGGCTCAGGGCCCCCCCTGGGGACAGCCGTGTCCCTGTCCCCGTACCAGCATGCCGGTGCGCAGCAGGAAGCAGTGCACGGTCTGGGTGACGTCGGCCGCGTGCACCTGGTTGTGGTAGGGGTTCCGGAACTTTCCGTAGCCTGACTCCAGCGCCTCCAGCAGCGACGTCAGGAACGCGCCGGGGATCTGGGAACGGGGGGCGGGGGTCACGGGGGTGGGGCGGACCTGGGGGGGTCCTGGGGGGAAGCTTGGGGGGCCGGGGGTGGTTTTGGGGGGATTTGGGGTTCTTGAGGGGGTTCCAGGGGGAGTTGGGGGCTTTTTTAGAGGTTTTGGGGGGCTGTTTTGGGGGATTTCATGGTCGGGGTACACCTTGAAGCGGCTGTTGATGGTTCTGGGGGGGGGGATTTTGGGGCGGTTTCGGGGGATTTTGGGTTCCATGCACACCTTGAAGCGGCTGTTGATAGTGCTGGGGAAGGATTTTGGGGCAGTTTCGGGGGATTTTGGGGTCGCGGCTCACCTTGAAGCGGCTGTTGATAGTGCTGGGGAAGGATTTTGGGGCAGTTTCGGGGGATTTTGGGGTCGCGGCTCACCTTGAAGCGGCTGTTGATAGTGCTGGGGAAGGATTTTGGGGCAGTTTCGGGGGATTTTGGGGCCGCGGCTCACCTTGAAGCGGCTGTTGATAGTGCTGGGGAAGGATTTTGGGGCAGTTTCGGGGGATTTTGGGGCCGCGGCTCACCTTGAAGCGGCTGTTGAGGTTGTGGCGGGTGAAGAGCTCGAACACCACCGTGCGCAGCGAGTGCTCCTCGGCCGCGCGGTGCAGCGAGAACACATCGAAGCACCACTGGTCCAGGCCCTGCGGGGACACGGGGACACGGCGGGTGGCCGGGGGTCCCGGGGGGGGCCGGGAACTCCAGGGGGGGCCGGGAACTCCAGGGGGGGCCGGGAACTCCAGGGACGCCCAGCGACTTCCAGTGACGTCCAGTAAAACCCCAGTAAAGCCAGGGATGCCCAGAGGTGCCCAATGACTTCCAGACATGCCCAGGGATGTCCAGTGTTGCCCAGAGGTGTCCAGAGGGTGCCCAGAGATTCCCAGGGCTGCCCAGGGATGCCCAGAGAAGCCAAACAATTCCGGGGAAAGCCCAGCCCTGCCATTCCCAGTGCCTCCCAGTGACCCCCAGCAGCCCCCCGGGGTTTTTGGGGTGCCCTGGTACCTTCAGGCAGTTGAGGACGGAGGAGGAGTAGCTCGGGCCCACGGCTGTGTACATCCGGCGGAACATCCTGGGGGGGGAGACAGGGCTGGGGGGGTGGGGGGCACCGCGGGGACCCCCTGGGGGCTTGGGGACCCATTCGGGTGATGGGCAAAGCCCCCGGATGTGGGGACAGCCCCCGGGTTCTGGGGAGCCTCCTGACTTCTGAGGACTCCCCTGGGTTCAGGTCAACCCCCCATTCTCAGGTGTCCCCTCGAGCTCTGTCCCTGCCGTGTCCCCCCTGTGCACTCCTTGGGGGGTCCCTGTCCCCCCTTCCTCCCCCCATTTTCTCTTCTCCTCATTCCCCACCCCCCATTTCCCCCTCTCCCACCCCATTTTCCCCTCTCCCACCCTCCATTTCCCCTCTCCCACCCCCATTTTCCCCCTCTCCCACCCCATTTCCCCCTCTCCCACCCCATTCCCCCTCTCCCACCCCATTTCCCCCTCTCCCACCCCATTCCCCCTCTCCCACCCCATTCCCCCTCTCCCACCCCATTTCCCCTCTCCCACCCCCCATTTCCCCCTCTCCCACCCCATTTCCCCCTCTCCCACCCCCCATTCCCCCTCTCCCCCCCCATTTCCCCCTCTCCCACCCCCATTTCCCCTCTCCCACCCCCATTTCCCCCCTCCCACCCCCCATTTCCCCTCTCGCACCCCATTTCCCCTCTCCCACCCCCCATTTCCCCTCTCCCACCCCATTTCCCCTCTCCCACCCCCCATTTTCCCCTCTCCCACCCCCCATTTCCCCTCTCCCACCCCCCATTTCCCCCTCTCCCACCCCATTTCCCCTCTCGCACCTCTCCACGAAGATCCCTGCCTGCACGGCGTGCACGATGCTGCGGAATTTGGGTTTCTCCTCGGCCCGGCGCCCCTTGGCCCTCGCCTGCTGCGTGAAGGTCGCCGCCAGCCAGTCCCGCACCTCGGAGGGCACGGCCGCGTCCGAGCCCATCTCCCGCAGCTCGTCCTCCGTGTCCAGCACCTGCCTGAGGGCCGAGGCGACACTCAGCGCGCGGGTCACCCCGCGGGGACGCGGCTGTCGCCTCCCGTGTCCCCTCCCTCCGCACCTGGTCTCGTCGATGTAAACAGCCTCGAGCAGCGAGGCCGCGTATTCCAAATTGCGCTTCAGCTCCTCCACGTTCACCTCGCCTGTCTCCAGCTGCTTCACCAGGTAGCGCAGCCTGCGGGCCGGGGGGACACGGCGGGGACCCCCGGGAGAGGGGACAGCCCCGGGGGGGGGGGGGGCAGGGTGTTAGAGATCCCCAGGGACAGCGGGGACACCCCCGGGGGAGGGGGACAGGGTATGAGAGATCCCCAGGGACAGTGGGGACACCCCCGGGGTGAGGGGACAGGATGTTAGAGATCCCCAGGGACAGCGGGGACACCCCCGGGGTGAGGGGACAGGATGGGAGAGATCCCCAGGGACAGCGGGGACACCCCCGGGGTGAGGGGACAGGATGGGAGAGATCCCCGGGGACAGAGGGGACAGGGTGGCATTGACTCCCCCGGGACAGCACAGGCCACACGGGATGGGGACAGGATGGGAGAGATCCCCAGGGACAGCGGGGACACCCCCGGGGTGAGGGGACAGGATGGGAGAGATCCCCAGGGACAGCGGGGACACCCCCGGGGTGAGGGGACAGGGTATGAGAGATGCCCAGGGACAGTGGGGACAACCTCGGGGATGGGGACAGAGTGTGAGAGATCCCCGGGACAGTGGGGACACCCCCGGGGATGGGGACAGGGTGTGAGAGATGCCCAGGGACATTGGCGACAGCCCCCGGCGGTGGGGACAGCGTGTTAGAGATCCCCAGGGACAGTGGGGACACCCCCGGGGTGAGGGGACAGGGTATGAGAGATCCCCGGGGACAGTGGGGACACCCCCGGCGATGGGGACAGGGTGGCACTGACTCCCCGGGACAGCACAGCCCACGCGGGATGGGGACAGGATGGGAGAGATCCCCAGGGACCGCGGGGACAGCTCCCGGACGAGGGGACAGGGTGGGAGAGATCCCCGGGGACAGAGGGGACAGCTCCCGGACGAGGGGACAGGGTGGGAAAGATCCCCGGGGACAGAGGGGACAGCCCCGGGTGGGGGGTGGGGGCGGACAGGGTGTGAGAGATCCCCAGGGGCAGTGGGGACAGGGTGGCATTGACCCCCAGCTAGAGGGGACACCCCTCGGAGTGGGGACAGAGGGCACCGTGGCATGGGGTGGCACAGGTGGCACGGAAGGGTTACAGGTGGCACTGAACGGCACGGGATGGCACAGGTGGCACGGGATGGCAGCGGGGGGACACAGGGTGGTGACAGCGCGGGGACACGGGCGCTGCCATCCGGCCCAGCACGTGCCAGCGCAAGGACGCTCGTGTGGCCGCCGCGGTGGCCCGAGCCGCTCGGTGGGGAGGGGCCACCACGTCCCCCGGTCACGGCGACAGTGACGGTGACAGCGAGGGGGGCCGGGGGGAGCGGGGGGGGGCACAGACGTCACCAGCGCTGCTGTGACCTTGGGGAAGGCGATTGTCACCTTCCCGCGCCCGGCCACCCCCTGGGGGACCCTCAGGGACCCTCACCCTGGGGACAGCCACCCCCAGGGCCCCCACCCTTGGTGGCACGGCCGCGGGGGACTCCTGTGTCACTCGTGGGGACAAGGGACGAGGGTCGGGCTGTGCCACGCTGCTAGCTGTCACCCCCCAGGGCCACCTGTCACCCCCAGGGCCCCCGTGGCCCTTGCCATGGGGAGGACACAGCCTCCGGAGTGACCCCAGTGACCCCAGTGACCCTGGATGTGACAGGGTGCTCTCAGACCCCCCCGGGACTGTCACCCACAGGTGCTGTGCCCCTCGGACCGTCGGGGGACCTGCCACCACCCCCCAGAATGTGGGGGGACACCGGGGGGGCTCGGGCGGGGACCGCCCCCACTTTGGGGACACACGCTCACCCACCTGCGGGAGTGACACGTGCGCGCACGTGGGGACACGCGTGTGCCACCCCCGCGCCCACCCAGGGGTGCTCCCACCCGCCTGGCACACGCGGGTGACACCCCCGGAGTGTCGCACCCCCCTGCACACGCCTGTGTCCCCTCGCGTGTCCCCTCGCGCGCTCAGGTGTGCCACACGCGGCCCAGGTGCGTCACACGCGTGTGCCACACGGGCACAGGGCCCCGCGTGTCCCCCCCCGTGTCCCCACACGTGTCCCCACGCGTGTCCCCACGCACGTGGTGCCCCCTCGGCCGCCCCCGCCCCGCCGGGACCCCCCCCCCACGCGCCGCACGTGCCGCAGGTGGGCGCGGGGACACGTGAGCTCCCAGCGACACAGGTGAGGGGGTGGCACCCCCCGGCAGCCCCCCCGAGGGGACCGGGGACAAGGGGGTGGCACCTGCGGCACCCGCGCTGCCCCCACAGCCTTGGGGACGCTCCGGGCCCTCTGTCACCCCTCGGTGACACCCAGGGGGAGGGTGACACCCCCAGAGCTGCCACGCCGGGGGCAGGGGGACCCCCAAGCCGGGGTGGTCCTTGTGTCCCCACCCCAAGGGGGCAATGGGCGCGGGGAGGCGACTCGGGGTGACAAGGGGTTGGGGACACATCGGGGGTCCCTGGGGGCAGCCGAAGGTCCCAGGGGTCCTGCCTGGGGTGGGGGCAGTGGGGGGATCTTAGAGGAGGATGTGGGGGTCCCCAAAGTGGAGTGTCGGGATCGGGGGGGTGGGATCCTCAGGTGGGCTCAGGGGTGGGGTTTGAGGGTCCCAGGTTGGGGTTTAAGGGTCCCGCTTTGGGGTTTGAGGGTCCCGGTTTATGGTTTAATGGTTCCGGTTTGAGGTTTGAGGGTCCCGGTTTGGGGTTTGAGGGTCCCAGTTTGGGGTTTGGAGGGTCTCGATTTCGGGTTTAAGGGTCCCAGTTTGGGGTTTAAGGGTCCCGGTTCGGGGTTTAACGGTCCCAGTTTGGGGTTTAAGGGTCCCGGTCTAGGGTTTAAGGGTCCCGGTTTGGGGTTTAAGGGTCCCGGTTCGGGGTTTAAGGGTCCCGGTTTGGGTTTAAGGGTCCCGGTTCGGGGTTTAAGGGTCCCGGTTCGGGGTTTAACGGTCCCAGTTTGGGGTTTAACGGTCCCAGTTTGAGGTTTAAGGGTCCCGGTTCGGGGTTTGGGTGTCTCGCTTTGGGGGTCTCGCTCGGGGGCTCGGGGGTCCCGCGGCCGGGGGTCACTCACAGCGCCCGCAGCTTGACCCAGACCTTCCTGCCGGGCACGGCCTTGGTGTCCAGCGGGGACTGGCACCCTCCGGCCGCGTCCAGCGCGCCGCGCTCCCGCTCCAGCCCCGGGAGGCTCCGCGGCGGCTCCATCGCCCCTGGGCACCGGAACGCGGCTCAGCCCCGGCCGGGCCCGGCACCGCGGCCGCTGCCGCCCGGAGCCCCCGCTCCCTCCCGGAGCCCCCCGTGCCTCCCGCGGCCGCCGCCGGTCCCTCCCGCGGCTCCGCCTGCCCTAAGCCCGGAGCCCCCGCGGCCCCGGCGGCTCCCCGGCCCCGGTAGCCGGCGGCGCCGGTGCCTCCTGCGGCCCCCGGTAGCGCCCGCAGCCCCGGCGGCCGCCCCCCCGCCCCGTGCTCCCCCCGCCTCCCGGTAGCCGGCGGCTGCGCAGGCAGCACCGGAGCCAAGATGGATCCGGGCACCGGGGGTGGGAGCACCGGCAGGGGAGAACCGGGAACGGGAGCGCCGCGGAGGGAGGGCCGGGAGCGGAGAAGCGGCACGGGAGAGCCGCGGAGGGAGGGCCGGGATGGGAGAGCCGGGAGAGGGAGAACCGGGAGAACCGGGGATGGGGAGGGCGGAGAACGGGGCTGGGGGAGCGGGGAGAGGGACCGGGATGGGAGAGCGGGGATGGGCAGCGCCGGGATGGGCAGCGCCGGCGGGCGGCGGCGGGAGCGGGGATGCTGCGCGCTCCTACCGGGGGATGCTCGGCCGGTGTCGCCCGTGCCGCTCGTGTCGCCGGTGCCGCTCGTGTCGCCGTGCCCCGGTGTCGCCGTGTCGCCGTGCCCCGGTCCCCCGCCGCCACCGGCTCTGCCTCCGCCGACCGGGGCTCGCCGCAACTTTCCCCGAGCCGGCACCGGCACCGGCACCGGCGGGCGGGGCGGGGCGGGGGGAGCCGGGGGCGGGGGCCGCGAACGGGGGGTCCGCCCAGCCCCGCGCGGCGCCGGGACCCCCAGGGGAACGCGGGGCGGGGAGGGGGGGCTGCCCCGGGACCCCCCGAGGGCAGGGAGGGCTCCGGGACCCCCCCGAGGGCTGCGGGAGCGGAGGGACCCCCAGGACCCCCGGGGGGCACCCAGGAGCGCTCTGGGGCTATGGGGGCTGTGCCCCCGGACCCCAACTGGGGGGCCCAGGACCCCCGGGGACACCCCAGGACCACCTGGGGCTCCAGGGGGGGTCAGGACCCCCAGGATCCCGGGGGACAGGTGCCCGGGACCCCCGAGGAGCTGTGGGGGTGTCGCTGGGTTCGGCAGGCCGGGGAGGGGTCAGAGCCCCCCGGTGACCCCCAGGGAGGGGCCGTGACCCCCCCTGTGCCCCCTCACTGAGGCTCTGCCCTGCCGGGGGGGGCACCGTGACCCCCAGACACCCCGCGCCCCCAGACCCCTCCCTGCCGACCCCAGCCCCGTGCCCCCCACGACCCCGGTGACACGACCCCCGTGGGCGACCCTTTGTCCCTTTGTCCCCTCCCGCTCGGGGGTCAGCAGCCCCCCCCCCACACTTATTGTAGGACCTACCCAAACCCGGGGCCTCTCACCTGGGCTGGGGGGCGCGGGGACAGAAGGGGGGGGCGTGGGAGCAGCTGGAGCTGGAGGAGACCCCCCCCACCCCCGCGCCCCCCCATGGACCCCCGCACCCCCTGCCCCTCACCCTGTGCCCCCCCCCGCCCCACCGCCTCCCCCTGCACCCCTCGGGGGCGCTGCGGGCCCGGGGGGCTCGGGGCTGGCCCGGGGGGGGGCTTTAGGGGTGGGGGAGCCCCCCGGGGGAGGGGGGGGGGACAGCAACCCCCCCGCAGCCTCCCCGGCACGCGCCGAGCGCGCCCCCGAGGAATATTAATCAGCCTTTATGTAACGGCGTGGGTGGGAGCGGCGCCCACCCAGCACCGCGGGGGGAGGGGGCCAGGTGAGCCCCCCCCCCAGGGCCACCCCGCCGGGTCCCCTCTGTCACCCCCGGCCCTTCCCGGGGGCTGATCCTGGGGCGGGGGGAGTCCCTCTGTGTAGCCCCCAAAGGGGGTCTGGGCCCCCTCCCACGGGGGGCACCCATGGGACCACCCCCGCCGAGCTGCGACCCCTTGGGCACGGCGGGGAGGCCCCGGACCCCGCTGGGGACACTTTGGTGACCTCCAACTCCTCATTTGGGGACCTCCAACCCCTCACTTTGGGGTCCTTCAACTCATTCGGGGTCCTCGGAGTCATTTGGGGGTCCTCAAAAAACCTCGAGGGTCCTCAAACTCATTCGGGGGTCCTCAATCTCATTTTGGGCTTCTCAAACTGACTGGGGCATCCTGGAACTGATTTTAGGGGCCTCAAGCTCATTTTGGGGGCACTCAAGCCAATTCCAGGGCCCCGAAGTGCTTTTGGGGTCCTCGAACGACTCATTTTGGGGTCCTCCGCCCCATTTGGGGGTCCTCCGCCCCATTTTGGGCTCCTCAGAGGGACCCGGGGCTCCTCAAGGCGATGCTGGAATTGTTCATTTTTTGGGGATCCTCCAAACGATCCCGGGGTTCCAAATATCCTCGATTTCCGTTCCTGAAAGTTTCGGGGGGCGCGGAGCCGGGTTGGGGGCGGGGGGGAGGGGCAGAGCTGTGGCGTGGGGGTGGGACACGGGGGGGCCCACTCGCGGCGGGGATTGGGGGGGGTCCGTGGGCTGGGCCGGGTGGGCGCGCGCGAGACAAAAGCGCTGCCGGGGGGGGCGGGGGGAGCTCTGCGAACGATTGGGGCTCGTGATTGACGAGCGCCGAAATAGCTCGGGGGGGGCGGCGGAGCCCCCCGGGAGCGCGGCCGGGGGCGGGGGGGGGTCGCGCCGGGGTCGCTCCGCAGCTCCCGGGGCGGGGGGGGTTTGGGTTTTTGTTTTTTTTTTTTTTTTTAACGCGATTTTTACCGGACGCCGCTCGCGGGGCCGCTCCCTCCGGTCCCCCCCGGATCCCGGGGGGGTCTCGGTCACGGGGGGGTCCGAGGGGGGGCCCGAGGGCGCGGCGGGCGCTGTCGCCGCTGCCTGCCGGTGACTCATCCCGGAGCAGCCGCCGTGCGCGGAATGGCAACGGCCGCGGCCGCCTGCGCCCCATTAATTTTCCCCCAAGATGCTGCACGGGAGGGAAATAAAAACACCCGGAGATGGGGGAAAAAAAAACCCTGGGGGGGCTCAAGGTGGGGGGGCTGGAAACGTGACTGGAAGCGGCCCCGGGGGCGAGCGGGAGAAGGGAAACTGAGGCACGGCCCCAGCGGGAGCGGCGCGCGAGGGACAGCGGAGCCGGAGGTGGAAAATCCCGCGGGGAGCTCCGGTCCGGACCCCCCCCCGGCACCCCCCGGACACCCCCAGACCCCCCGGACACCCCCAGGCCCCCCGGAGGGTCCGGGAGCATCCCCGGGAGTGGTCCCGGGGGCAGCGGCCGCTGCCGGCCCCGAACAATTCCCGGGATGAGTCCGAGTTTGGGGCAAGAGCGGTTTTTAGTGACGGCGGCGGCGGCGGCGGGGGGACACTTGGGGACACTTGGGGACACGGTGGTGGCACCCAGCGGTGAGGGGGCGGGGGGGCGGGTTGGGGGGTCTCGGGGGGCGGCCGGGGGGACGCGGGGGTCCCGGAGAGGCTGGTGGGGGCATTTGGGGAGGGACACGGGGGTCCTGTGGGGGACAGGGAGGAGGATTTGGGGAGGGACACGGGGGTCCGGGGGGGACAGGGAGAAGCATTTGGGGAGGGACACGGGGGTCCGGGGGGGCGAGTTGGAGGGTTTGGGGAGGGGCATGGGGGTGCTGGCACGGAGTGGGTTGGGGGATTTGGGGACCGAGGGGACACGGGAGTCCTGGGGGGACAGGGAGGGGGATTTGGGGAGGGGCACGGGGGTCGCGCTGCGCGGTCCGGGGGTTGGATCACGGGGGTCGCTCTGCAGGGTCTGGGGGTGCAGCACGGGGGTCGCTCTGCGGGGTCTGCGGTTGGATCACGGGGGTCGCTCTGCGGGGTCTGCGGTTGGATCACGGGGGTCGCTCCGCGCGGCCCAGGGGGTGCAGCACGGGGGTCGCTCCGCGCGGTCTGGGGCTGGATCACGGGGGTCGCTCTGCAGGGTCTGGGGGTGCAGCACGGGGGTCGCTCCGCGCGGCCCGGGGGGTGCAGCACGGGGGTCGCTCTGCGGGGTCCGGGGGGTGCAGCACGGGGGTCGCTCTGCAGGGTCTGGGGGTGCAGCACGGGGGTCGCTCTGCGGGGTCCGGGGGGTGCAGCACGGGGGTCGCTCTGCGGGGTCCGGGGTTGGATCACGGGGGTCGCTCTGCGGGGTCCGGGGGGTGCAGCACGGGGGTCGCTCTGCAGGGTCTGGGGTTGGATCACGGGGGTCGCTCTGCGGGGTCCGGGGGGTGCAGCACGGGGGTCGCTCTGCAGGGTCTGGGGGTGCAGCACGGGGGTCGCTCTGCGGGGTCCGGGGGGTGCAGCACGGGGGTCGCTCCGCGCGGCCCGGGGGTCGGGGTGGTCAGTGCGGGGGGGCCCTGGCGGGGGGGTCGCGGCACACGGCGCGGAAGGCGTTGCGCAGCAGGACGTAGGGGAAGCAGCTCTCCAGCATGTCCAGCGTCAGGAAGGACGATTCGGCCACGATCTGCCGGAGGGGAGGGGGGGTCACCCATCAGCGACCCCCCCAGACCCCCCCGCGGCTCCCGCGGCCCGGCTCCAGAGCGGAATATTCGGAATATTTGCATTTAAATTGCTTCGAGCCGGGCCGGGCGCTCCTGGAATACCAATCCCGGGGGGGGGGGGGGGGCGGGGGGTGTGACCCCCCCCTCATTCCAGCCGCTTCCGGGGGGGTCGGGAATGGATGCAGCCCCCCCGGAACCAGCTCGGGCCGCGGGATGGGGGGCCGGACCCCAGTCGGGAGCACCCCAGAGCCCACCCAGGGCCACCCCAGAGCCCCCCCCCCGAGCGGGACCCCACCCCAGGACCCACCCAGCGCGACCCCCAGGGGTTGTGCCCACCCAGGGCCACCCCAGAGCCCCCCCGAGACCCCCAGGTGCCCTCACCAGGTGCAGCAGCAGCACGATGGAGTCGCGGTTCCGCGCCCGCGCCTTGTCCTGCTCCTGGCCCAGCTGCAGGAGGCTGACGGAGGCCAGCTGGGGACAGGGACAGCCAGCGTTGGGGACAGGGACCCCGCGGGGACAGGAAGGGTCAGCGTTGGGGACAGGGATGGTCAGCGTTGGGGACAGGGACGGCCAGCGTTGGGGACAGGGATGGTCAGCGTTGGGGACAGGGGCAGCCCGGGAGGGGACAGGGCCAGCCCGGGAGGGGACAGGGCAGCCCAGGAGGGGACAGGGCCAGCCCGGGAGGGGACAGGGCAGCCCGGGAGGGGACAGGGCCAGCCCGGGAGGGGACAGGGCCAGCCCGGGAGGGGACAGGGCCAGCCCGGGAGGGGACAGGGCCAGCCCGGGAGGGGACAGGGCAGCCCGGGAGGGGACAGGGCCAGCCCGGGGAGGGGACAGGGCCAGCCCGGGAGGGGACAGGGCCAGGCCGGGAGGGGACAGGGCCAGGCCGGGAGGGGACAGGGCCAGGCCGGGAGGGGACAGGGCCAGCCCGGGAGGGGACAGGGCAGCCCGGGAGGGGACAGGGCCAGGCTCACCAGCAGGAACTCCTTCAGGTGAGTCTCGATGTTCTTGCCGTGGGCGGTGAAGAGCGCGGCCGAGACCTGCACGATGGCCTTGGCCAGGCAGTGCAGGTTGTTGTTGTAGCCTGGGGACACCGCGGGGACACCGCGGGGACACGGCGGCGTTGGGGACACGGGTGGGGGGTGGAGAAAGGTGGGGGACACACGAAGGGGTTGGGGACAGCGGGAAGTGTTGGGGACACAGAAATGCTGGGGACACAGGAGGGTTGGGGACAACCCAGGGTCCCCACTGTGCCCACATCCCTTGGTGGCACTCCCGGAGTCCCTGTCCCCCCAAATGCTCTGCTGTGACAATGGGACCGTGACAACATCAGCATGAACATGGTGTGACATGGGGAGACAGGGACATGGGGACACGGGGACACAAGGACATGGGGACATGGAGATACGGGGACGTGGGGACATGGGGACACGGGAACATGGGGACATGGGGACATGGAGATATGGGAACATGGGGACATGGGGACACGGGGACACTGGGATACAGGGACACGGGGACACGGGGACATGGAGATACGGGAACATGGGGACACGGGGACACGGGGGGACACACAGGGACATGGGGACACAGGGACACGTGGACAGCCCTCACCGTCCAGCTCGGGGTTGTAGAGGGACGCGGGGTCAGCGGCCAGCAGGGGCAGGGACACAGCCACGAACACCAGGAGCAGACAGGACACCTTGTAGTCCTCCTCGGGGGACGAGCCCTCTGCAGAGCCAGGGGACAGCGGTGACAGGGAGCTCCCGGGTGACAGGGACAGCCCCCCGTGTCCCCAGAGCCCCCCGGACCTGTCCTGCTGCCGGCCAGGGCAGTGACCAGCGCTGGGTCCACCTCGCACGGGATCCCCGCGGCCGAGGCCAGCTCGAAGATGCTCAGGGTGACCTGGGGACAGCACGGGGACACGCGATGTGACACGGGGACACGGAGGACACGCGATGCCACACGGGGACACGGGGGACACACGATGCCACACGGGGACACGGGGGACACGCGATGTGACACGGGGATGCAGGGGACACGCGATGCCACACGGGAACATGGGGGACATGCAGTGCCACACGGGGACACGGGGGACACGCGATGCCACACTGGGACACGGGGGACACACGATGCCACACGGGGACACGGGGGACACGCGATGCCACACGGGGATGCAGGGGACACACGATGCCACACGGGGATGCAGGGGACATGCGATGCCACACGGGGACACGGGGGACACACGATGCCACAGGGGGACGCAGGGGACACACGATGCCACATGGGGACACAGGGGACACGCGATGCCACACGGTGCCACCCGCAGGCCCCAGGGGCCGCCCCTGGGGTGTCCCTGTCCCCACCTGGATGTCGGTGTCGGGGGTCACCACGTCCGCCAGGCACTCGATGGGGCCCATCAGGAAGGGACAGTGCTGGGAGAACACCTGGGGGGGCGGGGGGGTCAGGGGGTCCTGTGTCCCCAAATGGGGTCAGGGGTCCCCGGGGGGTCCCGGGAGGGTCCCAGGGTGTGGGGGTGCCCCTCGGGGGTCCCACCTCCCGCAGGCCCTGCTGGGCCATGGCGCGGAAGCTCAGGATCTCCCCGATGATGGTCATGCGCTTCAGGACGTTCTCGGCCGCTGCGGGGACACGCAGGGACAGCGGTGTGACACGTGTGACACCCGCAGGGGACACGCAGGGACAGTGGTGTGACACGTGTGACACCCGCAGGGGACACGCAGGGACAGCGGTGTGACACGTGTGACACCCGCAGGGGACACGCAGGGACAGTGGTGTGACACGTGTGACACCCGCAGGGGACACGCAGGGACAGCGGTGTGATGCGAGGGACAGCAGTGTGACATGTGTGACACCCGCAGGGGACACGGGTGACACCCGCGGGGGACACACATGGGACAGCAGTGTGACACGTGTGACAGCGGTGTGACACGTGTGACACCTGCAGGGGACATGCGCGGGATGGCAGTGTGACACGTGTGACACCCGCGGGGGACACCCACGGGACAGCGGTGTGACACGTGTGATGGCGGTGTGACACGTGTGACAGTGGTGTGACACGTGTGACAGCGGTGTGACACGTGTGATGGCGGTGTGACAGGTGTGACACCCGCGGGTGACACACATGGGACAGCAGTGTGACCCGTGTGACACCTGCGGGTGCCCCGTGTCCCCTGTCCCCACTCACAGCTCAGGCGGGGCAGCAGCGCTGGCCTCTGCTCGGCCCTGCAGCAGCGCAGCTGCACCAGCGTGTCCATGTTCTCGGCCACCAGCTTCTGCGGGGACAGGGACAGGGACGTGGGGACACCGGGACACGGCAAGGCCTGCCACCTCCTGCCCTCCCACACAGGGACAGGCAGGGACAGGCGTGGGGTGGCCCCAGCGTGGCCCTGCCTGCCTTGTCATGGTCCCAGTGGCACCACCCTGTCCCCAGAACACTGATGGTTGTCCCAGCCCCGTCCCCTGTCCCCAGACCCTGTCCCCTGTCCCCAGCCCTGTCCCCAGCCCCTGTCCCCAGCCCCTGTCCCCTGTCCCCAGCCCTGTCCCCAGCCCCTGTCCCCTGTCCCCAGCCCTGTCCCCAGCCCTGTCCCCAGCCCTGTCCCCTGCCCCAGCCCTGTCCCCAGCCGTGTCCCCTGTCCCCAGCCCTGTCCCCAGCCGTGTCCCCTGTCCCCAGCCGTGTCCCCAGCCATGTCCCCTGTCCCCAGCCCTGTCCCCAGCTGTGTCTCCAGCCGTGTCCCCTGTCCCCAGCCCTGTCCCCAGCCGTGTCCCCTGTCCCCGCACCTTCAGCTCGGTGACCTGGGACCCCACGTGCCACATCAGGTTCTCGCTCAGGAACCTCATCCCGTAGGGCCCGATGAGCTCGGCCAGCGCCCGCATCTCTGCGGGAGGGGACAGCGTGGGGACCCCGGCGGGGACAGGAGGGTGACAGTGCCCCCCCCGAAGCCCCCAGACCCCACCTGAGATGTCGGAGAACTCAGCGGCGCTGAACGGGGGCTGCTCCTCGCGGGGCACCGTGGTGAAGGCCTGGAGGGCTGGGGACAGCAGCACGGCGCCGGTGCTGGCCTGGCGCAGCAGGGCCTCCAGGTACCTGGGGACAGTGACACTGTGACACTGCCACCCACAGGTGACACTGCCACCCATGGCCCTGGGGCTGGCCTGGCGCAGCAGGGCCTCCAGGTACCTGCGGGGACAGTGACACTGTGACACTGCCACCCACAGGTGACACTGCCACCCATGGCCCTGGGGCTGGCCTGGCGCAGCAGGGCCTCCAGGTACCTGGGGACAGTGACACTGTGACACTGCCACCCACAGGTGACACTGCCACCCACAGCCCTGGGGCTGGCCTGGCGCAGCAGGGCCTCCAGGTACCTGGGGACAGGTGACATTGTGACACTGCCACCCACGGGAATGCCACCCACAGCCCCAGGGCCTCCTGCGGGCATGGGGACATGGCCATGTCACCTATGGGAGTGCCACCCACAGGAATGCCACCCATGGCACCAGGACTCACAGCAAAGGACCCAGGACTGGGGGGCTGGGGACACAATCGGGGGGCCAAGATCGGGACTTGGGGGCTGGGGACAGGACCATGGCACTGGGACAGGACCATGGCACTGGGGACGGGACCATGGCACTGGGACAGGACCATGGCACTGGGGACAGGATCAGGACACTGGGACAGGATCAGGACACTGGGACAGGATCAGGGCACTGGGGACAGGACCATGGCACTGGGACAGGGTCAGGACACTGGG
This sequence comes from Acanthiza pusilla, assembly GCA_036630365.1. NCBI lineage: Eukaryota > Metazoa > Chordata > Aves > Passeriformes > Acanthizidae > Acanthiza > Acanthiza pusilla. The sequence continues at coordinate 972,679 of JAXCHO010000119.1, read as the reverse complement.
ACAGGATCAGGGCACTGGGACAGGATCGAGGGGCTGGGGACAGGACCATGGCACTGGGACAGGATCGAGGGGCTGGGGACAGGACCATGGCATTGGGACAGGACCATGGCACTGGGACAGGGTCAGGACACTGGGACAGGATCAGGACACTGGGACAGGATCAGGACACTGGGACAAGATCGAGGGGCTGGGGACAGGACCATGGCACTGGGACAGGACCATGGCACTGGGACAGGACCATGGCACTGGGGACAGGACCATGGCACTGGGACAGGACCATGGCACTGGGGACAGGACTATGGCACTGGGACTGGACCATGGCACTGGGACAGGACCATGGCACTGGGACAGGGTCAGGACACTGGGACAGGATCAGGGCACTGGGACAGGATCGAGGGGCTGGGGACAGGACCATGGCACTGGGGACAGGACCATGGCACTGGGACAGGACCATGGCACTGGGATGGGCATCGTGCTGCTGGGACCCCGAGCTGCTGCCACCAGCACCCCGCGCCCGTGTCCCCAGCCCCGCCGGTGCCCGGTGGCACTCACCAGTCGGTGTAGATGGCGGTCAGCGTGGGCTGCCCGCTGGCGTCGCGGGGGTGGCTCTGCTGCAGCAGCACCGCCCGGAGCAGCCGCGCCGTGTCCAGGGCCACCAAGTGTCCCAGGCGCTGCACCAGCCCCATGTAGGCCCCCAGCCCTGCCAGCACCTCCGAGGGCCGTGCCACCTCCTGCGTGGCCTGGCAGTACCCGGCCATGGCCACGATGGCCCTGCGGGGACACGGCGGTGAGGGACACGCGGGTGTGGCCTCTCGGCCCTGCCTGTCCCCAGCGTGTCCCCGCGTGTCCCCACCTGGTCAGGCGCGTCTCCAGGTGGCTGCTCAGGTACTCGGCCGGTGTCACCGTGTGCCCGAAGACGGTGAAGTTGGGGACGTGGTTGAGGCTCAGGGACAGCTCGGCCAGGGTCAGGTGCAGCTTGTCCATGCTGGGGGACAATCGTGGTGTGACCCCAGGGGGACAACCCGTGACCCGGTGGGGACAATCGTGGTGTGACTCCAGGGGGACAATCGTGGTGTGACCCCATGGGGACAATCGTGGTGTGACCCCATGGGGAAAACCCGTGACCCCGTGGGGACAATCCTGGTGTGACCCCATGGGGACAACCCGTGACCCCATGGGGACAATCCTGGTGTGACCCCATGGGGACAACCCGTGACCCCATGGGGACAATCCCCCGTGGGTGACGCTCACTTGGTGGTCAGGGTCCGGTCCCGCCGCTGGCTCTCTGTCCCCGGCTTGTCCCTCTCGGTGTCACCCTTCCGGGGTGGATGCTTCGGGGCCTTCTTGACGCGAGCTCTGCTGATGGTGGCCGCGCAGTGCTTGGGCAGCAGCTGCAGGGACATGGGGACATGGGGACACCCCGGACAGGGCCATGGGGACATGGGGACACCCCAGACAGGGCCATGGGGACATGGGGACATCCCAGACAGGGTCATGGGGACATGGGGACACTCCAGACAGGGCCATGGGGACATAGGGACACCCCAGACAGGGTCATGGGGACATGGGGACACCCCAGACAGGGCCAAGGGGCCATGGGGACACCCCAGACAGGGTCATGGGGCCATGGGGACACCCCAGACAGGGTCATGGGGACATGGGGACACCCCAGACAGGACCATGGGGACAGAGAAGCCACACAGACCCCAAAAGCCACAGAGACCCCAGAGGTTCCGGAGCCCCCAAAGCCCTGAATGCCCCAAAGGCCACCGAGCCCCTGAAGGTCCTGAAGCCCCCAAAAGGCACCGATCCCCCCGAAGGTTCCGGAGCCCCCCAAATCCCCCGAAGGTCCCCCCCGGCCCCCCTGACCTGCTGGCTGAGGTTGTGCTGCTCGGCGCAGGCGTCCAGGACGCAGCCGCTGCCCACCCGCGCCAGCTCCTCCAGGAACTTGTGACACAGCCCCAGCGCCGCCGCCTCCAGCTGGGGGTACTGGGGGGGACACCGGGACCCCTCAGAGCTGGGGACAGCGCCGGGGGACCCCCCAGGACCCCCTCGGGGCATCACCCACCTCCTCGGGGCACATGGGGTGCAGGCAGCGCGAGAAGTGGGCGCAGAGCAGGGGGAAGGCGATGGCGAAGCGGAGCTGCGATGGCTCCTCCATCGTCACCAAGAACATCCTCTCCAGGGGCCGGGGGTAGAAACTGCGGGGCAGGGACAGTGACAGCGACAGGGCCAGGGACAGGCACAGGGGTATGGCACGGGACAAGGGCACGGGGGTGGGAAAAGGGGTGGGAAAGGGGGACAGGGTGGGAGAGCGGCAGGGAGAGGGGAATAGAGGGTGTGAGAAGGGCAGGAGAAGGGGTTTAGGGTGGGAAAAGCGGGTATGGGGCAGGAGAAGGGGGCATGGGGCAGGAAAAAAGGGGTTTAGGGTGGGAAAAGGGGGCACAGGGGCAGCAGGAGGGGCACAGGGGCAGCAGGAGGAGGGGCACAGGGGCAGCAGGAGGGGCACAGGGGCAGGAGGAGGGGGTATGGGGCAGCAGCAGGAGGGGCACAGGGGCAGGGGGAGGGGCACAGGGGCAGCAGGAGGAGGGGCACAGGGGCAGGGGGAGGGGCCGGGGGCTCACCAGAGGTGGGACAGGTCGGAGGCCTCGTCCAGCAGCTCCTCGGGCTGGTCCAGCAGGCGCGAGTGGAACACCACGAGGCTCATGGCGCGGCCCACGTCCCCATTGGAGGCCAGCGGCAGCGCCGCCTTCGCCACGCTCGTGTAGGCCTGGGGACAGCCGCGGGGACAGGGGACACGGCGTCAGGGTGGGGACAGCCATGGGGACAGCCGCGGGGACAGGGGACACGGCGTCAGGGTGGGGACAGCCATGGGGACAGCCGCGGGGACAGGGGACACGGCGTCAGGGTGGGGACAGCCATGGGGACAGCCGCGGGGACAGGGGACACGGCGTCAGGGTGGGGACAGGGGACACAGACACGGGACGGGGACAGGGACAGGGGACATGGGGACACCTGGAGCCGGAACCAGTCCAGGCGCAGAGCGGTGAAGTCGAACTCGTCCTTGTCATCGACTGCGGGGACAGAGGGACGTGGGGACAGGGCGGAGGGGTGCCACTGCCACCGCAGGGGAGCCGCCACCCCTCAGGGTGCCCAGCACGGCCCGGCATTGTCCCAGCACAGGGGGACACGCGGAGGGGACACGGGGAGGGGACACTCCAGGGCAGGGGACACTCCAGGGGAGGGGACACTCCAGACCTTCCTTGGCAGCCAGAGCCGAGAGCGAGCTGACGAAGGACGAGAGGATCACCGACTCCTCCTCGGGACACACCGACAGGTTCTGGGGGGACACGGGCGGGGTCAGGGGCCGGGGCCGGCCCGGGGGAGGGGCAGGGGACAGGGCCACCCCCGCGGTACCTGGATGACGTCGCTGAGCACGAGCGCGTCGAAGCGAGCCAGGTACTGGCGGTGGTAGCGGCGCAGGACCGCGCGGTGCCGCCGCACCAGCGCCCGCAGCTGCTCCAGCGCGAACAGCAGCTCCGCGATGTGGCTGCGCGGGGGGCGGTCAGAGACCCCCGGGACCCCCCCCGGGATCCCCCCGTGCCCCCCGAACTGCTGAGCCCAACCGGTGCCCCCGAACTCAAAGGAAAGCGCTGAGCTTCCTCAGAGCCTCACGAAACCCTGAGCCCCCCCAGTGTCCCCTGAATCAGCCCCAGTGCCCCCCGAACCACCCTGAGCTCCTCCAGTGACCCCCGAACCTTCCTGAGCTCCCCCCGAACCACCCTGAGCCCCCCCGAACCTCCCTGAGCCCCCCCAGTGCCCCCTGAATCAGCCCCAGTGCCCCCCGAACCACCCTGAGCTCCTCCAGTGACCCCCGAACCACCCTGAGCCCCCCCGAACCTCCCTGAGCCCCCCCGAACCTCCCTGAGCCCCCCCAGTGCCCCCTGAATCAGCCCCAGTGCCCCCCGAAACACCCTGAGCTCCTCCAGTGACCCCCGAACCACCCTGAGCCCCCCCGAACCTCCCTGAGCCCCCCCGAACCTCCCTGAGCCCCCCCAGTGCCCCCTGAATCAGCCCCAGTGCCCCCCGAACCACCCTGAGCTCCTCCAGTGCCCCCCGAACCACCCTGAGCCCCCCCCGAACCTCCCTGAGCCCCCCCAGTGGCTTCCAACCCTCCCCGAGCCCCCTGAATTACCCTGAGCCCCCCCAGTGCCCCCCAGACCCCCCCAGCCCTGCCACCCCTCCCTCGGGGTCCCCCCGGCTGTCCCCCCCTTCCCCCCCCCGCCCCGTCCCCACCTGTCGGTGAAGTCCTCGGGGTTCTTGCTCTTGGTCACGTGCTCGGCGTGTCGCGACAGCCAGCTCAGCTCGTCGCGACACAGCGACAGCGCCACGAACACCAGCAGGGCCTGGAGGGGGTCAGGGGGTCGGGGGGAGCCCGGGAGCCACCCCCCGAGAGACCCCCGGGAACCCTCCTAGCCCCACCGCGAGCCCCCAGGGGCAGAGCCCACACCCCAAACTGAGAATCCAACCCCGCACCCCAAACCCCACACTCCAAATCGTGAATTCACCCCTCGCACCCCAAATTCAGCACCCCAAATCTTGAATTCACAGCCTGCACCCCAAATCCAGCGCCCCCCGCACCCCAAACCCCGCACCCCAAGCTGCAAACTCCAAATCCTGAGCGCATCCCCTGTATCCCAAATCCTGCGACCCCGCGCCCCAAAACCTCCCGAACCCTGCACACACAACACCCCCCCCCGCACCCCAAAATCCCCCAAACCCCCCCAAAATCCCCCCAGCGCCCCCGGCCGCACCTTGGGCCCCAGCAGCCCCGGCTGATCCTCCAGCAGCGCCACGAGCTCCCGCACGGCCCCGCGCAGGAAGGAGCGGCGGCCCCGGTGCAGCGCCGGGCTGGGGGCCGGGGGGGTTCGGGGGGTCAGGAGGGGGGCAGGACCACCCAGCCGAGCCCCCCGACCCCCTCCGCGCCCCGGGGACTGCCCGTGTGGCACGGGGACAGCCCGTGTGGCACGGGGACAGCACGTGTGGCACGGGGTCAGTGTGGAACAAACTGGGGTTTGAGACCCCCAAAGCCACCCCCGCTCTCCGGGACCCCCAGAACTCCCCGTCTTTTGGGGTGCCTTGGGATCTTCCACCGCCGCAGACCCCCAGGACCCTCCCCTGTGCCCCCCTGTCCCCTCTGTCCCCCAGACCTGTGAGCCACCGCGTGGTCCCGGCACTCCTTGACATCGGCCACGCGCTTCCCGTACCTGGCGAGGGACACTGGTACAGCCCTGGGGACCCCCGGGGACCCCCGGAACAGCCCTGGGGACCCCCGGGACAGCCCTGGGGACCCCCGGGCACCCCCAGAACAGCCCTGGGGACCCCCGAGACAGCCCTGGGGACCTCCGGTGTCCCCGGGACAGCCCTGGAATAGCCCTGGGGACCCACGGGCACCCCCGGCACTGCCCTGGGGACCCCCGGGGACCCCCGGAACAGCCCTGGGGACCCCCGGGACAGCCCTGGAATAGCCCTGGGGACCCACGGGCACCCCCGGAACAATGCTGGGGACCCCCGGGACAGCCCTGGGGACCCCCGGGCTCCCCCAAGAGACCCCCGGGGACACCCAGAGTCGCCCTCCAGCCCCTGCCCCCCCTTGGCACCCCCGTGACACCCCCAGCCCCCCTAGCCCAGCCCCCTGTGAAGCCCCCAGACCCCGGCACCGGCTGTGCCGCCCCGCCCGGGCCGTGCCCCCCCCGGTGTCGCTGTCCTCACCCCTTGAGCCCCCCCAGCAGCTCCTCGGTGACCTTGTGCACGGCGATGGCCTCGTCGCGCACGAGGGTGACAAAGAGGGAGCCCTGCAGGGCCTGGCGCCACAGCTCCTGGCACGGGGGGGCGGCGGCCAGAGCCCCCGGGCACACCAGGAACCCAACTGCGGGGACAGCCGCGTCAGGGACCCCGACGGGCGGGGGACACTGTCCCGAGGGGTTGGGGACGCCGGAACGGGACCGGGGTGTGGGGACAGTGCCCGGGAGGGGCTGGGGACATTGCCCGGAGGGGTTGGGGACACTGCCCGGAGGGGTTGGGGACACCGGAGCGGGGCCAGGCTGTGGGGACAGTGCCCGGGAGGGGCGGGGGACACTGTCCCGAGGGGTTGGGGACACCGGAGCGGGGCCAGGCTGTGGGGACAGTGCCCGGGAGGGGCTGGGGACACTGCCCGGAGGGGTTGGGGACACCGGAACGGGACCGGGGTGTGGGGACAGTGCCCGGGAGGGGCTGGGGACACTGCCCTGGAGGAGTTGGGGACACCGGAGCGGGGCCGGGCTGTGGGGACAGTGCCCGGGAGGTGCTGGGGACAGTGCCCGGAGGGGTTGGGGACACAGCCCGCAGGGGTTGGGGACCCGCGGGCTGTGCCAGCACTCACGGATGATCCAGCGCTCCATCACCTCCAGGGACAGGTACTCGCAGGCCATCTGGGGACACCAGTGTCACCCTGCTGCTGTCCCCTGACCCCCCAGCGCCTGTGTCCCCGTGTCACCATCCCCAGCCTGCTGTGCTCCCCCCAGCGCCCGTGGCACGGTGTCCCTGTGACACTGTCCCTGTGTCCCTGCCTCCTCATCCCCATGTCCCCGCTGTCCCCGTGTCCCCACCCCCCTGTCCGCGTGTCCCCGTGTCCCCACTCACGCTGTCGCACGTGGCCGGGCTCAGCATGTCCCCAGCGGGTCCCAGCAGGCTCAGGAACTGCTCCCGCCGCCACTGCTCCGCGTCGCGACAGCGCCGCGCGACCAGAGGGCGCAGCGACAGCAGCGCGCTGCTCACGGCCTGCGGGGGGACATCGCGACATGGGGACATCGCGACATGGGGACACCGCGCCGGGCGGGGTGGCCCTGCGGGGACCGGGGACCCCCGACCCACCTTGGTGTGGGGCCCGAACTCCTCGGGCAGCTTCTTGAGGGGGTGCTCGTACTCCAGCACCATCTGCGCCAGGCGGGCGAAGCCGGGCTCGCTGCGGGGACACCACGGGGACACGTTGGGGACAGCCCCGGGACGGGCCCGGCGGGGACACGGCGTGGGGACACATTGGGGACAGCCCCGGGATGATCCCGGCGGGGACACGGCGTGGGGACACGGTGTGGGGACGGCCCCGGTGGGGTCACGGCGGTGGGGACACGTTGGGGACAGCCGCGGGACGGCCCCGGCGGGGTCGCAGCGCGGGGACAGCCCCGAGGACACGGCGTTGGGAACGGCCCCGCTGGGGACACAGGTGTGGGGACAGCGCGGGGCCACTCCCGGCAGGGGCGCGGCACGGCGACAGCCCGGGGACATCCCGGGACAGCCCGGGGACATCCCGGGACATGCCGGGACAGCCGGGGACACCCTGGGGACACGCCGGTGGCACCTGGCGCCGTGGCTCATCTCGTGCGCGCAGTGGTAGAGCCCCAGCAGCAGCCGCCGCTCCTCGGTGCGCGCCAGCAGCAGCACCAGCGACACGTAGGTGACAACCAGGTCCAGGTAGCCCTTGGTGAAGTCGTAGTTGATGTGCTGGCGGGGAGGGGACAGCCGTGAGGGCTCGGGGACGGCGGTGACACCCCCAGAGCCCCCCGGGGGTGGCACTCACGATGTCGAAGAAGCACTGGCTGGCGTCGATGGTGTTGAGCAGCTCGTACACGTGGTCCTGGTGGCGAGGGGACAGTGGCGCGTGTCACCGCCGTGTCCCCGGCTCCGAGGGACCCCTCTGTCCCCTCTGTCCCCCCCCCCCGCTCACCCGGAACTCCAGCAGGTCCAGGAAAGTGTGGTAGAACGGTGCCAGCACCCGCACGATGTCCCCTTTGTCCCTGTGCACCGGCCCCAGGTGCTGCTGCAGGGGGACAGGGGGACAGCGGCGTGGGTGGCACGGGGGGGACACCGCGGGAAGGGTGACACGGGGAGGGGTGAGAAAAAGGGACATCCAGGGTGAGGCGACACAGAGGGGACTCACAGAGGGTGACACGGGGGGGACAGGGGGGCGGACACGGGGACACAGGGGAGGGGTCGGGGGTGTGGTCACGGGGGGTGGGGCCACTCAGGGGAGGGGACAGGGCAGGGACACGGGGGTTGAGGACACGGGGACAGTGGGGACCCAGGGACATGGAGGGTGGGGGACACAGGGGAGGGGACAGGGGCAGGGACACGGTGGCTGGGGGGACATAGGGGTTGGGGACACGGGGACAGTGGGGACCCAGGGACATCGCGGTGGCTCACGGTGCTGCTCCGCACGTCCAGGTGTGGGAATTTCTTCTGGATGAACTTGGCCGAGGCCTCCATGGCCTTGTCCCCGAGGAAGGGTGGCCGCGTGCGGGGGTCCGAGCACGTCTGGGGGACCCCGGGGTCAGACCCCCCGAAGTGACCCCAAAAACCCACCCTGGGCTGGGACCCTCCCAAAACACCTCAGTCCAAATTTCCCCCGGGGCTGGGACCCCCCAAACCCCTCCCTGGGCTGTGACCTCTCTCAAACCCCCCCCCCCAAAACCCCTCCCGGGCTGGATCCACCCCCCCAAAAACCCACCCTGCCCCAACCCTCCCCGGGCTGGGACCCCCCAAAACCCCCCCCAGGGCTGGGACCCCCCAAAACCCCCCCGTCCAAACCCCTCCCTGGGACCCCCCAAACTCCTCCTAAAATCCCTCCTGGACTGTTGTCCCCCCCCAAATCCCCCCAAAACCCCCCCTGTCCAAGCCCCTCCCTGACCAGGGACCCCCAAACTCCTCCTCCTCCCCCCCCAAGTCCCCCCAACCCCCCCTGTCCCTCGCTCCCCCCAATCCCCACAGCCCCCCCGGCTGTTCCACATCGGCTGGGGGTGTTGGGGACCCCCAGGTGTCCCCCAGGTGTCCCCCCAGGACCCTCGCCCACCTTTTTGATGTGGTAGAGGCGCACGAGGACCCCCCGGCCGCGCTCGTTGAGCAGCGTCACCTTCTCGGCCAGCTTGTCCCCATACACCGAGGGCAGGGACATGGTGGCACCCTGGTGTCACCGCCCGTGTCACCCCCGCGGCCCCCGAAAGGCCCCAAGCCCCAACTTCCCCTTCCTGGGCTGGGCCCGGCCTCGCTGGGGCCACCGGGGCCACGTGACAGCGCCACCACCACCCCGTGACACCGCGGGGGACGCGGGCGGGGGACGCCATGGGTGGGGGACGCCATGGATGGGGGACACCAGTGATGAGGGGGACACCGAGGGTGGGGGACACCAGTGATGAGGGGGACACCAAGGGTGGGGGACACCATGGATAGGGGACACCATGGATAGGGGACACCATGGATAGGGGACACCATGGATGGGGGACACCAGTGATGAGGGGGACACACTGGATAGGGGACACCATGGATGGGGGACACCAGTGATGGGGGACACCATGGATGGGGGACACCAGTGATGAGGGGGACACCGAGGGTGGGGGACACCATGGATAGGGGACACCATGGGTGGGGGACACCATGGATAGGGGACACCATGGATGGGGGACACCATGGATGGGGGACACCAAGGGTGGGGAACACCATGGGTGGGGGACACCATGGATAAGGGACACCATGGATAGGGGACACCACTGATGGCTGATGCCACCATTAGGTCCATCTGGGGCCCTGTTAGTCCCACCCCAGGCCCACATCAGTACCTGGGCACCTATATCAGTGCCTGGGCCCATATATCCGTGTCTGGGCCCCCATATGAGGGTCTAGGCCCCTATATTGATGTCTATGCCCTCATATAGGTGTCTGGGCCCCTATAGCAGTGCCTGGGGCCCTATATCGGTGCCTGGGCCCCTATATTGGTGTCTAGGCCCCCATATCGGCATCTGAGCCCTTATATCCATGTCTCGCCCCCTACAGCAGTGTCTGGACCCCTATATTGGTGTCTAGGGTCCTATATCAGTGTCTAGGGTCCTATATTGGTGTCTAGGCCCCCATATCGGTGTCTGAGCCCTTATATCCGTGTCTAGGCCCCTACAGCAGTGTCTGGACCCCTATATTGGTGTCTGGGCCCTATATCGATGTCTGGGCCCTATATCGATGTCTAGGCCCTATATCGGTGTCTGGGCCCTATATCGATGTCTGGGCCCTCTATCGATGTCTAGGCCCTATATCGATGTCTGGGCCCATCTCTCAGTGCCAGAGCCTTTTAGCCCTGCCTGGGCTCGTGCAGAGCCAATCAGCGTCCATATCAGCCAAATCCCGTCCCATTCCTCCCCATTTTGGTCCCCTTTATCCCCATTTTGGTCCCATTCCTCCCCACTTTGGTCCCATTTATGGCCAATCAGGGAACCCCAATCAAGGCTCATTTATTTCCAGTCTGGGCCCATTTAACCCCAATCTGGTCCCATTTCACCCCAGTCTGGCCCAGTCCGGCTCCGCACAACCCCAATCAGGTCCTGTTTGACCCCAATCAGGGCCTTTTCAGCCCAAATTTTCCCGCCCGCCGTTGCCATGACGACGGCGCTGTGGCGCCCCCCGGCGGCGCGGAGAACCCGGAAGCGGCGCCCGTTGCCGCGGTAACGGCGACGCCGCCGAGGGACGGAACCGGCACCGCTGGGACCGAACCGGGACAGAACCGGCACCGGTGGGACCGAACCGGGACAGAACCGGCACCGGTGGGACCGAACCGGGACAGAACCGGCACCGGTGGGACCGAACCGGGACACAACCGGCACCGCTGGGACCGAACCGGGACACAACCGGCACCGCTGGGACCGAACCGGGACAGAACCGGCACCGGTGGGACCGAACCGGGACAGAACCGGCACCGGTGGGACCGAGCCGGGACGGAACCGGCACCGCTGGGACCGAACCGGGAGCGGTGCGACACAACCGGGACCGCTGAGACCAGACCGGGCCAACACCGGGCCCGGTGGGACCGGACTGGGACCGGTGGGACCGGACCAGCCACGCTCGGTGGGACCGAACCGTGGCCAAACCGTGCCCGGTGAGACCGAACCGGGACTGAACCGTGCCCGGTGGGATCGAACCGGGACCGGCCCGCGCCTGGTGAGACCGAACCGCTCCCGAGCCGTGCCCGGTGGTACCGTTCGGGCCGCGCTCGAGGGTCCCCATGGAGCCCGACGCGCTCGTGCAGTGCCCGTACGACCGGAGCCACCAGGTGCGCGTGTCCCGCCTGCCATATCACCTGGTGCGCTGCCAGCAGGTGCGCGGGGACACGGGGACCGGGGGGGACACGGGGACCGGGGGGACACGGGGACCGGGGGGGACACGGGGACTGGGGGGACAAGGGGACCGGGGGGACACGAGGACTGGGGGGACACGGGGACCGGGGGGACACGGGGACCGGGGGGACACGGGGACCGGGGGGACACGGGGACTGGGGGGACAAGGGGACCGGGGGGACACGGGGACTGGGGGGACAAGGGGACCGGGGGGACACGGGGACTGGGGGGACAAGGGGACCGGGGGGACACGGGGACTGGGGGGACAAGGGGACCGGGGGGACACGGGGACTGGGGGGGACACGGGGACTGGGGGGACACGGGGACCGGGGGGACACGGGGACTGGGGGGACAAGGGGACCGGGGGGACACGGGGACTGGGGGGACACGGGGACTGGGGGGGACACGGGGAGCGAGGCGGGACACGGGGACCGGGGGGACACGGGGACTGGGGGGACACGGGGACTGGGGGGGACACTGGCTCCGGTGGGGGGACACGGGGACCGAGGCGGGACACCCGCACTGGAGGGGCACACCGGCACCGGGGGGGTTGCAAGGGGCCGGGGGCTGCCCGGGGGCGGGGCTGGGGCTCGGGACGTGCCGGGGGTTGGGGTCGGGGTCTGTGAGGGGTCGGGTTTGGGGTCCAGGACCTGCCGGAGGTTTGGGGAGAGGGGGTTGGGCTCTGTGAGGGTCTGGGGTCCCTGAGGGGTCGGGTTTGGGGTGCAGGAGCTGCCGGGGGTTTGGGGGTCGCGGGGAATTGGGGTAGGGCTCTGTGAGGGTCTGGGGTCTGTGAGGGCTCGGGTTTGGGGTCCGGGAGCTGCCGGGAGCAGGGTCGGTGTCCCGCCCCCCCACCCCCCCAGCCCCCCTGTCCCCCCCCAGAACAACCCGCAGGTGTCGCGCGCCTTGGCCACGTGTCCCTTCAACGCGCGCCACCGCGTCCCCCGCGGCCACCTGAGCAGCCACCTGACCTCCTGCCCCGACAAACTCCTGCTCGACGTCTCCCCAGGTACGCGGGGTCCCCCCAGGTGTCCCCAGCTGTGCCCAGGTGTGTCCCCCCCCTCACCGCTGTCCCCTCTGTCCCCGCAGACCCCGGGAACACGGCTGGGGACAGGCGAGCCTGGGAGCCTCCCCCCCGCCCCTGGCAGCCCCCCCCGTGCCGGGAGGACTGGGACGCAGGTGAGGGTCCCCTCGGTGTCCCCACACCCCCCGCGGTGTCCCCTCCCCGGGCTGGCACGTCCCTGTCGTGTCGCCTTCGTGTCCCCTGAGCAGAGCTGAGCGAGCTGGAGCTGGAGGAGCCCCCCCCGTTCATCCTCAACGTCACCAAGGGGGACCTGCCCGTCCCCTGCCACAGGTAGGACCCCTGGGGACAGGGCTGTCCCCCCCGAGTGCCACTCAGGTGTGTGTGAGCGTCCCCAGGTGTGGCACTCGCTGTGTGAGTGTCCCCAGGTGTGGCACTGGGTGTGTGAGTGTCCCCAGGTGTCCCCACCAGGCCACCCCCACTGACCCCCCCGCCCCCTCTCGCCCCCAGCTCTGACCCCGCAGCCCCTCCGGTGGGGTTGTCACCGAGGAGACCCCGGGCGGCGACAGCAGGACCCAGGATTGGGACAGCAGGACCCAGGATGGTGACAGCGGAGCCTAGGACGGGGACAGCCCGGCCCAGGACGGTGGCAGTGGGGGCGACCTCCGCCAGGGCCCGGAGGGTCCCGAGGGCCGGGAGGGGGCTCGGAGCTGGAGGGGACCCCCCGGGGTCCAAATATTTTCGGAAATAAAATCGCTGCAGATCCTCGCGGTCTCCCCTCAGCCCGGGGGGGGGGACAGGCGACACACGGGAGGGGGACAGGGCCACCCCCATGTGGGGGGACCGCGGGGACCCCCACCCTGCCCTGTGCCCCTCCCTGTGCTGGTCACTCCGGGCTGGTCCTGTCCCCTCCCGGGCCTGGCGTGTCCCCACGTCCCCGCGGTGTCCTCCTGCCACCCTCTCCACGTGTCCCCGTCCCCCCCCGTCCTGTCCCCCCCCCCCCCATTGCCTTTCCCACCGATCCGGCGCTCCCAGGAGGAATTTTGGGCCCGGGGGGGGCTATTTTGGGGACTCTTGCGCAAGGCCCCCCCTCGTGCTCGGGGTACTGGGCCAGGGGCCCCCGCCCTGGGGGGGGGCAGGGGGGAGCCCCACCCTGAGGGAGGGGGGGCAACAGGGGGGTCCCCACCCTGGGGGGCGTGACGGGGCTGGGGTCCCTCACTGACCCCCCCCACCCTGGGAATCCTTCCCAAAAGTTGTCACAGCGCGTCCCCACCCCCGGGACCCCCTGGGAGGGGGAGATCCCCACCCCCCTCCCCAAATTCCTCCTCCCTTCTCCCTCCCGCGGGATCGCTCTGTGCCCCCCCGGTCCTCCCCCCGCGCCGGGAGCTGAGCTCAGCCCGGAGCCACCGGATTTGGGGCGGAAAAAGTGGAAATGGGAATTTCTGTGTCATCGGCACCGCCACCGCCACCCCCGCGCGCGCCCCGACACCTCCGGGCCCCGGGACCCACCCCCGGCCCGCCCGCATTTGGGGCAAAAAACGCCTTTTTCTCCTTTTTCCCCTTCTCCAGGGGTTCACCCCGAGGGCAGCGCCGGGTCCGGCGCGGGGGGGAAGCGCTGGAAAGCTCTGGAATTGTGGAGAATTCCGGGATCGCAGCTGCGGGGCGGGATTGGGACTCGGGATTCCCACCCCCGCCCCCGATCCCAACATCTGGCGCAGCTGCGCCGCCCGGGCCCGGCCCTTTTCCCGCATTCCCCATCCCCATCCCAGCGCGGATCCTTCGCTCGGGATCGCTGCCTCCCCCCGGCATTCATCCCGCTCGTTTTTGCCCAAAAAATCCCATTTTAAACCCTTTTTATTGGGAATTTTTCTCCCCTGCCAGCTCCACGTGGCCGCTCCCCGCGGGATTTATCCACTCAGCTCACCCCAAATCCCACCCCGCGCCTCAGGTGGGACCCCCAGACCCCCCCAGCTCCGGGAGACAGTTCAGGAGGGATTTTCCCGACTTTTTCCAGCTTTTTCCAGCTTTCCCTGACCGCTCTCCCTGCGTGCCCGGCCCTGGCTGGGATTTTTCCTGCGAGGGTGGATCCGGGCGGGGGCTGGAAAACGAGACCGCCGTCACCGTGTGGGAAAAAACAGGCGGATCCCTCTTTTCCACCAATTTTTTGTGGCGATTTTTCCTCTCCGCGGAGCCTTGGCCGATCCCGGAGCCTCCCCAGGTCCTGCTCCCGCCGGGAATTCCCTGCACGGGAGGATCCGGAATGTTCTGGTGACATCCCGGGTTTCTGTCACCGCCGTTGTCACCTCTGTCGTCACCTTTGTTGTCTCAGATCCCGGGGGGATTCTGCTCGTGGGATTTTTGGGGTGATTTCCCACTTTTTTGGCCTCATCCCAGGGGTTTTGATGGTTTCTCCTCATCTTGCCCCGGGCAAGGATGGAGATCTCGGATTTTGGGGCTGCCGGGACCCCCCAAAACAGCCCTGGGGTTCCTCGAGTCAGGATTTTGGGGGGAAAATAAGAAATACCCCAAAACACAACGTATTCACCCCAAAACAGGGAGGGGGAGGCTCCCAAATCCCCTCCCGCTGGCCCGGCAGGAAAATCCTGGGATTTGGCCCCAAAATGCTCCGTGTTGGATCGTGGGGGGGGGGGAGCCCCAAAGGGAGGGGTGGGAAGGGTCACTCGAGGGGTGACCCCAAATGGGGACATGGGGACAGGAATATATGGGGACATAGGGACACAGGGATATGGGGACACGGGGACACGGGGACATGGGGATGTGGGGACATGGGGACATAGGGACACAGGGATATGGGGACATGGGGATATGGGGACATGGGGATGTGGGGACATGGGGATGTGGGGACATGGGGACGTAGGGACACAGGGATATGGGGACACAGGGATATGGGGACACAGGGATATGGGGACATGGGGATGTGGGGACATGGGGATGTGGGGACATGGGGACACAGGGACACAGGGACACGAGGACACAGGGACACGGGGACACGGGGATATAGGGACACAGGGATATCGGGACATGAAGACATGGGGACATGAGGACACAGGGACATGGGGACAGGAATATATGGGGACATAGGGACACAGGGATATGGGGACATGGGGATGTGGGGACATGGGGATGTGGGGACATGGGGATATGGGGACACGGGGACACGGGGACATGGCGACACAGGGATATCGGGACATGAAGACATGGGGACATGAGGACACAGGGACATGGGGACACAGGGATAACAGGACGTGGGGATAACAGGACATGCAGACACAGGGATAACGGGACATGGCGACACAGGGACACAGGGACAGCCAGCACAGGCGTGTGGCAGGTCCCTGTGCCGTGGGGTCCGTGTCCCTGCTCCCGCATGTCCCCGGAATGTTCGCACTCACCCTCACCGTCACCCTCACAGGGACACTCAGTCACACTCACACTCACACTCACACCCGCGTGTGTCACCCCCCCGTGTCCCCCCTCGGGGCCCCCCGGGCTGGCCCCGCTCCCGCTCCCCACGGCCGCAGTGCCTTTTTGGGAAGCGCCGGGGCCGGGGCCCCCCCGCGCCCCCCCCGCGCCCGCCCGGGCTCCCGGCCAGCCCCGACCCCCCCGCGCCCCCCGCCCCGGGGACACCGCGGGGACACCGAGGGCACGCCGGGGGGACACCGAGGCACCACCACCTGGGGTCACCCCCGGTGGTCCCCGCGCCCCCAGACCCTCCCGGGGGTGCCGGGGGGGCGCGGGGGGTGACGTGGCCCCGCCGCCGAGCCGGGCTATATACGGGGCTGGCGGCGCCGTGACTCAGGCCGGGCCCCCCCGGGCCCCCCCGGTGACTCAGGGACGCGCCGGCACCGCCGCGCCGGGAACGGGGTGTCCCCTGGGCGGGACGGGGGGGCTGGGGACCCTGGGGACACCCCGGGGGGGGCTGTAGGGTATCCCCCCCCAAATGGGGCTGGGGACCCTGGGGACACCCCCGGGGAGGGGGGCTGTGGGGTATCCCCCCCAAAATGGGGCTGGGGGATCCTGGGGACACCCCCGGGGAGGGGGGCTGTGGGGTATCCCCCCCAAAATGGGGCTGGGGACCCTGAGGACACCCCCGGGGGGGGGCTGTGGGGTATCCCCTCCCAAAATGGGGCTGGGGGATCCTGGGGACACCCCCGGGGTGGGGGGCTGTGGGGTATCACCCCCAAAATGGGGCTGGGGACCCTGGGGACATCCCCCGGGAGGGGCCGTGAGGTGTCTCCCCCAAAATGGAGCTGGGGGACCTTGGGGGTGGCACTCCTGGGGTGACCCTGGGATGGAGGGACAATGGGGGTTCGGGAATTTGGGAATTTGGGAATTTGGGTCATGGGGCTTTGGGGACATGGGGACATGGCGCTATGGGGATGTGTGGACACAGGGACATGGGGACACGGGGATTTGGGGACATGGGGATGGCTGTGAACATGGGGACAGAGCCAGGACACGTGTGTGCTCCAGGGGACAGAGCCAGGCCACGGCCTGCACATGGTGGCGTGTCACTGCGCACGAGCAGGGTGTCACCACACGCGTGTACACACGATCATGTGTCACCACACATGATCCCGGTGTCACCACACATGATCAGGGTGTCACCACACACGATCACGGTGTCACTGCACATGATCCCGGTGCCACCCCATGCACATGCACATGATCACGGTGTCACCACACATGATCAGGGTGCCACTGCACAATATCACAGTGTCACCACACATGATCCCGGTGTCACCACACACGATCAGGGTGTCACCACACACGATCCCAGTGTCACCACACATGATCCCGGTGTCACCACACACGATCCCAGTGTCACCACACATGATCCCAGTGTCACCACACACGATCCCAGTGTCACCACACATGATCCCAGTGTCACCGCACACGATCCCAGTGTCACCACACATGATCCCAGTGTCACCACACACGATCCCGCTGTCCCCCCGCGGTGCCGGTGCCACCCCCCGCGCGTGCCGGGGCCGGTGCCCGGGCCCGGTGCGAGGCAGGAAAGGCCCCGGCGCCAGCGCATTGTTCCCCCCCCGCCCGCCACTTCCCCCCCGGCCGCGGAAACGTCCCCATTGTCCCCACTGTCCCCACGGGCACCGCGCCACCGCCGCGGCGGGCACGGGGGTACAGCGGGCACGCGCACGGGGACACGCGGGGACACACCCGCACCCACCCGCGTCCCCCACGCGGGCACGGCGGGGGCTGAGCGCTGCGTGCCCCCGGGGGCTGTCCCCGGGGGTGTCCCTGGGGGGACAGAGGTGTCCCCTCGGTCACCAGCTCCCCCCGAGCCCTCCCCGGGACCCCCGAGCCCCCCGAGCGCCGACCCCGGCCCAGCTGCGCGGGCGCCGTTGCATCAGCGGCGCAGGAATGCGGCGGCTGCGGGCGAGGCCCCCGACCCCGGCCCCCTGCACGCCCCCCTGCACGCCCCCCACCCCTGCACGCCCCCTCCGCGCGCCCCCGGCCCCTGGCACTCGCGGGCACGCGCCTCGCACGGGGCCGGGGGTGTCCCCGCGTGTCCCCGCGTGTCCCCCCAGCTTTGCGCGGGCACGGGGGGGCTGCACGCGCGTGCGGCGGGAGGTGGGGGGGGCACCTCGTGGGGGTCCCCACGCCCCCCCTTGCTCTCCCCGGGGGGGGTCCCGCTGTCCCCCTGCGCCCCCCCAAGGAGGTCCCAGCCCCCCACGCCTCCGCTGTGTCCCCGCGGGGGTCCTGGCCCCTCCTCCGTGTCCCCGTGGGGGTCCTGCCCCCCCCGTGTGCCCCCGTGGGGGTCCCACCCCCTCCGTGGGAACGGCTCCAGCCCCGGCCCCGTTTCCGCTCCTTCCTTCCAGGAAGCGGCGCCGGGATCCGGCCCCCCCCCGTGTCCCCCGCGGTGTCCCCTTCCTCCCGCCGCGTCCCCGGCCCTGCCGCCCCCGGCCCGGCCCGCTGCTGTCCCCCGTGTCCCGTGCCCCCTCGCTGTGTCCCCAAGTGTCTCACTGCTGTCCCCAAGGGTCCCGTGTCGCTCATGTGCCCCCATGTCCCCTGCGCCTGTCCCGCTTGTGTCCCGCCGTGGTTTCCCGGTGTCCCCAAATGTCCCCGTACCCCTGTGTCCTGTGTCCCCCAAGTGTCCCTGTGTGTCCCCCAAGTGTCCCCCCAGTGTCGCATGTCCCGGTACCCCAGTGTCCCATGTCCCAGAGTCCCCGCGGTGTCCCAGTGTCCCTGTCCCTGATGTCCCGGTGTCCCAAGGTGTCCCAGTGTCCTTCGTGTGTCCCTGTCCCCGCTATCCCACTGCCCTCAGGGTGTCTCTGGGGTGTCCTGGTGTCCCTTGGGTGTCCTTCAGGTGTCCCCATCCCTGATGTCCCGGTGTCCCTGGGGTGTCCCAATGCCCCTGGGCTGTCCCAGGGTGTCCCTGTGCCCTTGGAATGTCCCGGTGTCCCTCGAGTGTCCCATTCTGTCCCATTCCCTGCCGCCCCAGTGTCCCCGGAGTGTCCCGGTGCTCCCAGACTGTCCCGGTCCCCTCTGACTGGGTCCCCTCAGGGTGTCCCGGTTCCTGATGTCCCCCTGTCCCCGAGCTGCCCATTCCCCGCGGGATGTCCCATTCCCGTGGTCCCTGACGCCCCCGGGGTGTCCCTGTCCCTGACGTCGCAGTGTCCCTGGGGTGTCCCGGTGTCCCCGGGGTGTCCCGGTCCCTGATGTCGCAGTGTCCCCGGGGCGTCCCGGTGTCCCCGGGGTGTCCCTGTCCCTCATGTCCCGCTGTCCCCGGGGTGTCCCGCTCCCCCCGGGCTGTCCCGGTCCCTGACGCCGCAGTGTCCCCGGGGTGTCGCGGTGTCCCCGGGGTGTCGCGGTCCCTGCCGCCCCGCTCCCCCCGGTGTGCCCCGCTCCCCCCGGGCTCCCCGCCGCCCGCGCCCGGTGCCGGTGCCGGTGCCCGGCGGGGCCGTGGCTCCTCCCCGGTGAGTCACGGCGGGGCGGGGCAGCCCCGGGCCCCCCCCGGGCACTTTCCGAGGGGACTCTGCAGCGGGAGCAGCGCCGAGCCCGGGCAGCCCCGACCGCCATGGCCCCGGCCCCGGCCCCCCCGCGCCGCCCCCGGCCCCGGCGCCGCTGCCGGCCCCGGCCCGCGCTCCCGGTGCCGCTCCCGGTGCCGCTGCCGCTGCTGCTGCCGCTGCTGCTGCCGCCGGTCGCTGCCTTCAACCTGGAGGCGTCGCGGCCCGTGGTCTTCCGCGGGGCCCCCGGCTCGTTCTTCGGCTTCGCGCTGGACTTTTACCTGCCCGAGCCCCGCAGGTAGCGGGAGCCGCGCCGGGAGCGGCCCCGCCGGCCGGGAACCGCGCCGGGAACCGCGACCGCGGGCGGGGAAGCGCACCGGGACGGGACGGGGCGGGGGCGGCGGCGGCGCCGGGGCGGGAGCGGCCACCGGGAGCGGCGGCAGGGGAGCGGGAGGGCGGCGGGCCGGGCCGGGAGGGAGGCAGAGCCGTCCCGGGAACCGGGAAAGGGACGGGAGCGGCCGCGGGAGCGGGATGGGAGCGGGAGCGGCCGCGGGAGCGGGAGCGGCCCGGTGGGACGGGGAGCGGCCCCGGAGCGGGGCGGGGCGGGGAGGGACGGCACCGGGAGCGGCATAACGGGAATGGGACAGCGGGAACGGGGAGTGGGAAGGGCGACCGGGAACGGCACCGGGCGGGGGCGACGGGAACCGGGAATGGGGACGGGAAGTGGGAACCGGGGGCCGGGAGGGGGAACCGGGAACGAGACACGGGACACGGGAACGGGGCGGTCCCGGGGACCGGGCCGGGGCAGCGGGAGCGGGGAGCGGAGCGCGGGGCGGGGATGGGGAATCGGAACCGGGACAGGGCACGGGGAACGGGAAACAGGAAGCGGGGCCGGGGAACGGGAACCGGGAGGGTCCGGCCGGGGGTCCCGAGCGGGGCCGAGCCCCGGTCCCCCCGTGTGCCCCGGGTCCCCCCGTGGTGTCCCCCCGGCGCCGGCCCCGCCGGGGGTCCCGGGGCCCCGCTGCCCCCGGGCCGGAGCGTTTCCTGTAACCGGAGCCGGGAGCTGCCCCCGGGGGGCTCGGGGGGGGCTCGGGGGGACCCAAACGTCGGGGGGCACCCAGGCGAGGCCTTGTGCCCCACGTTTCGCCAGCCGGGGGGGCTCAGGCGTCCCGGGGCGAACCGGGGGGCACCCAGCGAGTGCCCCCCCCGGGACCCCCCGGCCGTGTCCCCCCGCTCCCCCCGGGCCGGGGCGGCCTCGGCGCCTCCCCCCCGGGGCCGGAAGGTGTCACCAGGCCCGGCCCGGGGCTGAGCCCGAGGGGACCCCGCGGCGGGGGCGGCGCGACACCCGCGGGACACCCCCCGTGTCCCGTGGGGTCACCCCTGAGCCCCCCTGTCCCCCCCAGTGTCAGCATCCTGGTGGGAGCGCCCAAGGCCAACACGAGCCAGCCCAACGTCACCCAGGGGGGGGCTGTGTTCCACTGCCCATGGCCCCCCGGCGGCGCCTGCACCCCCATCGCCTTCGACCACATCGGTACGGGCGTGGGGACACGGGGGGGGCGTGGGGACACGGGGGGGCGTGGGGACACCGGAGGGGACATAGACGCGGGGAGGTTGGGGACACGGCGGAGACAGGACACCCGGGGTGGACAGGACTCCCGGGAATGGGGACAGGGACGCGGGGAGGGACAAATCCCTGGGGAAAGAGGACAGGATCAGGACACGGGACAGGAACGGCGACACAGGTGGGGACAGCCCCCTCCCCAGCGTGTCCCCGGGGGACAGGGACACCCCCGTGTCCCCCTGCGGCCCCCCAGGACCCCCGGCAGAGCCCCCCCAGCTCAGCCCCGTCCCCGCCCCCTCCCCCCGCTGGCCTTGGCTCCCGTTAATGATCAACCCGGGGGGGGCAGGGGGGGCCGGGGGGTCCCCGGGGGCTGCGGCCGTGCCGGGGGGGGAGGGGGGGGATGGCCTGACCGCTGTCCCCTCCCCCCCCCCAGGGACCCGCACCCACGACTTTGGGGGCAACAGCAGCGACGCCCCCGAGCCCGTGGAGTTCAAGTCGCTGCAGTGGTTCGGGGCCACCGTGCGCGCGCACAACGGCTCCATCCTGGTACGGCGACACCGCGGGGACACCGCGGGGACACCGCGGGGACACCAGGGGACACCAGGGGACACCAGGGGACAAGGGGCTGGGGGAGCTGGGGGGGCTGGGGGGAACTGGGAGAAGTGGGGGGGAGGTGTGGGAGGGTTTGAGGGACACAGGCGACATTGGGGACACCGAGCAGGGCCCCCCAGCGGTGCCCGTGCCCACCCCCCCGTGCCCCCCCAGGCCTGCGCCCCCCTGTACAGCTGGAGCCCCCCCAAGGAGGAGGGGGGCGCGCGCGAGCCGGTGGGCTCCTGCTTCCTCTCCATCGGCAACTTCTCCAAGTTCGTGGAATACGCTCCGTGCCGCTCAGGTGGGACCCCCGAGACCCCCCGAGGCACCCCCAGAACCCACCCGGGACCACCCCGAGACACCCCCAGAACCCCCCGGGACCACCCCGAGACCCCCAGAACCCACCCAGAACCCCCCGGGACCCCTCCAGAGACCCTCGGGAACACCCCGGGACCACCCCGAGACGCCCGAGACCCCCGGGACCGCCCCAGAGAACCCCCGAGACCCACCCGGGACCACCCCGGGACCCCCCCGAACCTCCAGGCACCCCCAGACTCCCCCACGGGACCGTGGGTGTCACCCCCGGCCATGCCCAGACTCCCCCAGAGTGACCCCCCCGCCCCTCCCTGATGCCCAGGGACCCCCGCCCCGCGCCCCCTCTGCGCCCCCAGACCCCTCGGGCACCCCCAGGGTGACCCCCCCCCCAAACCCTGCCTGGCCCCCGGGGGTGGGGGTGACACCCCCAGAGCCCCCCCGGGACCCCCAAAATCCGCACGGTGTCCCCCCAGACCTGAACTCGGCGGCAGGACAGGGCTACTGCCAGGGGGGCTTCAGCGCCGAGTTCACCCAGGTGCGGCTCGGGGGGCTCGGGGGGCCTCGGGGGGGTGGGGGGCTCTGGGGGGGCTCGGGGGGGGCTCGGGGGGCTCGGGGAGGTGGGGGTCTCGAGGGGTGGGGGTCGCGGAGGGGCAGGGAGGGGGTGGGGGGTGATGGGAGGGAGGTTTGAGGGGTCCCGGGGGTGTCACAGGGGGTGAGGGAGGGTTTGGGGGTCCTTGGGGGGCTCGGGGAGGTTCGGGGGGTCCTGGGGGCGTTTTGGGGGTCTCGGGGGTCCCGCGGGTGGCGCGGGCTGAGCGGGGGTCCCGCGGTGTCTCTGCAGACAGGGCGAGTGCTCCTGGGGGGGCCTGGCAGCTACTTCTGGCAAGGTGAGACCCCGGGGTCCCCTGTCCCCTGTCCCCTGGCCCCTGTCCCCTGCCCCCTGTCCCCTGCCTGTCCCTGTTGCTGTCCCCCCGGCGGTGTCCCTGTCCCCTGTCCCCTGTCCCCTGTCCCCTGCCCCCTGCCTGTCCCTGTTGCTGTCCCCCCGGTGGTGTCCCTGTCCCCTGTCCCCTGTCCCCTGTCCCCTGTCCCCTGGCCCCTGTCCCCTGTCCCCCTGTCCCCTGTCCCCTGTCGCAGTCCCCTGGCCCCTGTCCCCTGCCCACTCTGTCCCCCTGTCCCCTGTCCCCTGTCCCTGTCCCCTGTCCCCTGTCCCCTGTCCCTGTCCCCTGTCCCCTGTCCCCTGTCCCTGTCCCCTGTCCCTGTCCCCTGTCCCCTGTCCCCTGTCCCTGTCCCCTGTCCCTGTCCCCTGTCCCCTGTCCCTGTCCCCTGTCCCCTGTCCCCTGTCGCTGTCCCCTGTCCCCTGTCCCCTGTCGCTGTCCCCTGTCCCTGTCCCCTGTCCCCTGTCGCTGTCCCCTGTCCCGTCCCGCCGCTGCTGAGGTGTCCCCCAGGGCAGGTGATGTCGGCGACACAGGAGCAGATCGCGGCAGGGAACTTCCCCGAGTACCTGATCCAGGAGGTGCCAGGCCAGCTGCAGACGCGACAGGCGGCGCCGAGCCACGACGACAGCTACATGGGTGCGACAGGGACAGGGACAGGGACACGGGGACAGCTACATGGGTGCGACAGGGACAGGGACAGGGACACGGGGACAGCTACATGGGTGCGACAGGGACAGGGACAGGGACAGGGACACGGGGACAGCTACATGGGTGCGACAGGGACAGGGACAGGGACACGGGGACAGCTACATGGGTGCGACAGGGACAGGGGACATGGGGACATGGGGACATGGGGACAGCTACATGGGTGCGACAGGGACAGGGACAGGGACAGGGGACAGGGACAGCTACATGGGTGCGACAGGGACAGGGACAGGGACACGGGGACAGCTACATGGGTGCGACAGGGACAGGGACAGGGACACGGGGACAGCTACATGGGTGCGACAGGGACAGGGGACATGGGGACATGGGGACATGGGGACATGGGGACAGGGACACGGGGACAGCTACGCCCATGGACATGGGTGCAACATGGGGACAGGGGACACACGGGGGGACAGGGAGGACATGGGGACATGCAGTGAGGGGGGACAAAGGGACCATGGGCGCGTGGACAGGACACAGCAGGGGACACGGGCAAGGGGACGTGGGTGACACCAGTGGCACAGGTGACAACAAACACAGGTGACACCTCTCCTGCCCCCCCAGGCTACTCGGTGACAGTCGGGGAGTTCAGCGGCGACACGACGCAAGGTGGGTGACACCGGGTGACAGGGGAGGGGACACTGGGGGTGGCACCCCCCGGCCACCCCTGAGAGCGTCCCTTTGTCCCTTTGTCCCCACAGACTTCGTGGCCGGTGTCCCCAAGGGCAACCTCACCTACGGCTACGTAAGGGGGGACACGGGGGGGACACGGGGGGGACACGGGGGGGACACGGGGGGGACACTGGGGTGGCACTGGGGTGGCACTGGGGTGGCACTGGGGTGTCCCGGTGCCCGTGTCCCCCCCCCGCTGCCTCAGTGTCCCCCCCGTGTCCCCCTGTCCCCAGGTCACCATCCTCAATGGCACCAACATGAAGTCACTGCACAACTTCTCGGGGGAGCAGGTGGGGCTGGGGGGGTCCTGGGGGTCTTGGAGGGTCCCGGGGGGGTCTGGGGGGGGTCCTGAGGGGTAGGGGGGGGGGAGCCGGGGGGAGACACAGGAGGGACCCGAGGTGGGGGGGGTTGGTGACACCCAGGGAGGGGAGGGGGAAAGGGAGGGGTCCCAAATGGGGTGGGGGAGGGGCTCTGAAATTGGGTCTGGGGTCTCCGGGGAGGGGTGGGGGGGAGCCTAAGGAATTGGGGGGGGTGGCCCCCCCAGCCTCCCCTCACCCCGCCCCTCCCCCCCAGATGGCTGCGTATTTTGGCTACGCCGTGGCTGCCACTGACGTCAACAACGATGGGTGAGGGACCCCCGGGACCCCCCGGGACCCCCCGGGACCCCCAGATTCCCCCGGGACTCCCCCGGGACACCCCCGGGACCCCCAGATCCCCCCGGGACCCCCCCGGGACACCCCCGGGACCCCCAGATCCCCCCAGATCCCCCCAGATCCCCCCGGGACACCCCCGGGACCCCCCCCGGCCCCTTTCAGACCCCTCAGGCTGCCCCAAAGGTTTCAGTATCCCCCCCCGCGCCCCTCAGGACCCCCCAAAAGGGCTCTCCGCCCCCCCGTGCCCCCCCAGAGGGGTTCCCTGACCCCCCCCGGACCCCCCAAAGGGATTCAGTGCCCCCCCGTGCCCCCCAGAGGGATCTCCCCGCTCCCCCGTCCCTCCCCTGCCCCCCCGA
Organism: Acanthiza pusilla; assembly: GCA_036630365.1. Lineage (NCBI taxonomy): Eukaryota > Metazoa > Chordata > Aves > Passeriformes > Acanthizidae > Acanthiza > Acanthiza pusilla. The sequence goes on along the minus strand of JAXCHO010000119.1, from coordinate 947,692 downwards.
GGGTCTCCCTGCCCCCCCAGAGTGTCTCCCTGACCCCCCGAGGGTCTCCTTGCCCCCCCTGCCCCCCTGAGCGTCTCCCTGCCCCCCCTGAGTGTCTCCCTGCCCCCCCGAGGGTCTCCCTGACCCCCCTGACCCCCCCCAGAGTGTCTCCCTGCCCCCCCGAGGGTCTCCCTGACCCCCCCAGAGTGTCTCCCTGCCCCCCCGAGGGTCTCCCTGACCCCCCCAGAGTGTCTCCCTGCCCCCCCGAGGGTCTCCCTGACCCCCCCAGAGTGTCTCCCTGACCCCCAGAGTGTCTCCCTGCCCCCCTGACCCCCCCAGAGGGTCTCCCTGCCCCCCCTGACCCCCCCAGAGTGTCTCCCTGACCCCCCGAGTGTCTCCCTGACCCCCCCGAGGGTCTCCCTGCCCCCCCTGAGTGTCTCCCTGCCCCCCCAGAGTGTCTCCCTGCCCCCCCGAGGGTCTCCCTGCCCCCCCGAGGGTCTCCCTGCCCGCCTGACCCCCGTGCCCCCCAGGCTGACGGACCTGCTGGTGGGCGCCCCCCTGTTCATGGCTCGCAGCGGCGCGGGGGGGGCGCGGGAGCTGGGCCGCGTGTACGTGTACCTGCAGCGCCGGGGGGGGGTCCCCGCGCCCCCCGCCCCCCTCACCGGGGCCCACGAGTTCGGCAGGTTCGGCAGCGCCATCGCCCCCCTGGGGGACCTGGACCGGGACGGCTTCAACGGTGAGGGGGAGGGGCGGGGGGCGCGGGGGGGCACGGGGGGCACGGGGGGGCATGGAGGGCACGGGGGGGCACGGGGGGCACGGGGGGCAGGGGGGCACGGGGGGCACGGGGGGGCACGGGGGGCACGGGGGGAACGGGGGGCACGGGGGGCATGGGGGGCATGGGGGGCACGGGGGGCAGGGGGGGCACAGGGGGCACGGGGGGGCACGGGGGGCACGGGGGGCATGGGGGGCACGGGGGGCACGGGGGGCACAGGGGGCACGGGGGGCACGGGGGGGCACGGGAGGCGCGGGGGGCATGGAGGGCACGGGGGGGCACGGGGGGATCTATGGGGAGGGGGAAGGGGAGGGGGGTCGGGGTTCTATGGGGGCTTATGGGGGGCGTGGGGGGGCACGGGGGGAGGGGATCTATGGGGGGATCTGGGGGGCTATGGGGGGCGCGGGGGGCGGGAAACGGGGGGGAGGGGTCTATGGGGAGGGGGGAAAGGGGAGGGGGGAAGAGGGGTCGGGGTGGTCTGGGTTGTGGGGGGGTCGGGGGATTCGGGGGGGGCTCTGTGGGATTTGGGGGGGTTCTCTGGTGTTTGGGGGGGTCAGGGGGAGCTCCCGGGCCCTGTGAAGTTTTGGGGGGGCTCTGTGGGGTTGGGGGGGTCAGGGGGAGTTCGGGGGGGCTCTGTGGGGTTTAGGGGGGGTTGGGGGAGGGTCTGGGCCTATGGGGGTCTCGGGGGGGCGTTCGGGGGTTCCCAGGCTCTGTGCTGTTCGGGGAGGGGTCGCTGGGATTTTGGGGTTCTATAGGGCTGGGGGTGTCCCAGAGCCCTCGGGAGGGTCTGTGGGGTCCCGGGGGGTCCTATGGGGTTCAGAGGCATCCTTTGGGGTTCCGGGGGGGTCCGAGGGGATCCCGGAGGGTCCCTGTGGGGTCCCGCGGGGTCCGATGCGGTTCCGGGGTGTCCTATGGGGTTCAGGGGGATCCTGTGGGGTCCCGGGGGGTTCCGCGGGGGTCCCGGGGGGTTCTCTGGGGTCCCTGTGGGGTCCCGGGGGGTTCTTTGGGGTCCGGGGGGTTCTCTGGGGTTCCGGGGGGTCCCGGGGGGTTCTCTGGGGTTCCGGGGGGTTCTTTGGGGTCCGGGGGGTTCTCTGGGGTTCCCGGAGGTCCCGGGGGTCCCAGGGGGTTTCCGCGCCCCCCGTGCCCCCCCCGCTGACATTGTGTCGCAGACGTGGCCGTGGGGGCCCCGCTGGGGGCCGAGGGTCGCCGGGGGCTCGTGTTCATCTTCCGGGGGGGGGGCTCGGGGCTGCGCCCCCGGCCCGCCCAGGTGCTGCGGGGGCTGGGGGGGCCCCGCGCCCAGCCTGACTTCTTCGGGGCCGCGCTGCGCGGGGCCACCGACCTGGACGGCAACGGCTACCCGGGTGAGGGACACTGCCACCCCCGTGTCACCTTCCCCCGTGTCACCGTGTCACCCCCCGTGTCACATCCCCCCCACGGCTACCCGGGTGAGGGACACTGCCACCCCCCGTGTCACCTTCCCCCGTGTCACCCCCCTGTGTCACCCCCCAGTGTCACATCCCCCCCACGGCTACCCGGGTGAGGGACACTGTCACCCTGTCACCCCCGTGTCACCCCCCGTGTCACCCTGTCACCCACCAGTGTCACCCACCCCGTGTCACCCCCCTGTGTCACATCCCCCCCCACGGCTACCCGGGTGAGGGACACTGCCACCGTGTCACCTTCCCCCGTGTCACCCCCCGTGTCACCCTGTCACCCCCCAGTGTCACACCCCCGTGTCATCCCCCCCCTCACGGCTACCCGGGTGAGGGACAGCTGTCACCCTGTCACCCCCCGTGTCACCCCCCGTGTCACCCCCCCGTGTCACCCACCAGTGTCACACCCCTCGCGGCTTCCTGGGTGAGGGACATTGCTGTCACGGCCTGGTGCCCACCCTGTCCCTGTCCCCATCCCGGTGTCCCTGTCCCCACCCCCGTGTCCCTGTCCCCATCCCCGTGTCCCTGTCCCCATCCCGGTGTCCCTGTCCCTGTCCCCATCCTCCTGTCCCTGTCCCCATCCCGGTGTCCCTGTCCCCACCCCCGTGTCCCTGTCCCCATCCCCGTGTCCCTGTCCCCCCGTGACCCCCCTGTCCCCGCAGATCTCCTGGTTGGTGCCTTCGGGGCGGACGCGGTCGTGGTGTACCGGTGAGTGTCCCCACTGTCCCCGCGGTCCCCGCTGTCCCCGTGTCACCCCCGGGGGTCGCGGGGTGTCCCTGACCCCTGTCCCCCCCCAGGGGTCGCCCCATCGTCCACGCCAGCGCCACCCTGGCCATTGTCCCCACCATGTTCAACCCCGAGGAGCGCGGCTGCGTCCTGCCGGCCACCGGCCACCATGTCCCCTGGTGGGTGACACCGCGGGGACAGCGCCGGGACAGCGCGGGGACAGCGAGGACAGCGGGGACAGCGGGGCGATAGCGCGGGGACAGCGGGGCGACAGCGCGGGGATAGTGGGGGCAGTGGGGACAGCGTGGGGACAGCGAGGGGACAGCGCGGGGATAGTGGGGGGACAGCGCGGGGACAACAGGGGATATGGGGGGGCACTGGGAGGGGACACTGGGAGGGGACAATGGGAGGTCCCAGGACTCTGGGGACAGTGCGAGGGGAGCTGGGGACACTGGAGGGTCCTTGGGTGTCCTTGGGAGGGAGGGGACACCGAGGGGGGACAGCCAGCGGTGTTGGGGACAACCAGGGGTGGACGGCACTGGGGAGGGGACACTGAGGGAACACTGAGGGGACACTGAGGGGACACTGAGGGGACACGGGGGTCTCACGGTGCCACCCCTGTGTCCCCTCCCAGCATCAACGTCACCTTCTGCCTCAACGCCTCGGGGCGTCACCTGCCCGGCCCCATCGGTGAGGGGACACGGGGACACGGGGGGACACGGGGGGACACGGGGGGACACGGGGACACGGGGGGACACGGGGACAACGGAAGGAAAGTGCGGGGACATCAGGGGGACACGCACAGGGGAGGGACACATTGCGGGGGACAAATGGGGACATCCCGGGAGGGACACTCGCTTTGGGGACACGCCCGGGCGTCTTGTCCCCGTGTCCCCAGGGGTTGGGGACAAAGCGGCCGTGGGGACACGGCGGGGTTCAGGGGCTGTCCCCATGTCCCTGACGTGTCCCCGCGTGTCCCCGCGTGTCCCCGCGTGTCCCCGCGTGTCCCCGTGTCGCCAGGGCTGGCGCTGGAGCTGAGCGTGGACGGCGCCAAGGCGGGGGGGGCGCGGCGCGCGCTGTTCCTGGGGGGGGGCCCGGGGGGGGCTCCCCCCTCCCCCACCCGCAACTTGTCCCTCGAGGTCCCCAACGGGGGGACACCGCGCTGCCGCACGCTCGGCGTGTTCCTGAGGGTAAGGGACCCCAAAACACTCCCAAAACCATCCCAAAATACCCCCGGGGGTCCCGAAACACCCCAAAAATACTCCGAAATACCCCCGGGGGTCCCGAAACACCCCAAAAATACCCCAAAATATCCCCGGGGGTCCCGAAACACCCCAAAAATACCCCAAAATACCCCCGGGGATCCCGAAACATCCCAAAATACCCCAAAATACCCCGGGGTCCCGAAACACCCCAAAAATACCCCCTGGGACCCCAAAATTCCCCACCCCGAGCGTCCAAAACCTTCTCGGGAACCCCAAAACACCCCCAGGGCACCCCGGGGTCACCCCCGTGTCACTTTGGGGACACCTGTGCCATCTCGGGGGTGTCCGCGTCACCTCCCTGTCACCCTGGGACCCCCCGTGTCACCCCTGGGACCCCCCGCGTCACTCTGGGGATGCCCTGTGGTGTCCCCGCGGTGTCCCCGCGGTGTCCCCGGTGCCACCCCTGTCCCCCCGGGACCCCCCGTGTCACTCTGGGGATGCCCTGTGGTGTCCCCGCGGTGTCCCCGCGGTGTCCCCGGTGCCACCCCTGTCCCCTTGGGACCCCCCGTGCCACTCTGGGGACGCCCTGTGGTGTCCCCGCGGTGTCCCCGGTGCCACCCCTGTCCTGTTGGGACCCCCCGTGCCACCCTGGGGACGCCCTGTGGTGTCCCCGCGGTGTCCCCGGTGCCACCCCTGTCCTGCTGGGACCCCCCGTGTCACTCTGGGGACGCCCTGCGCCACCCCCGCGGTGTCCCCGCGGTGTCCCCGGTGCCACCCCTGTCCCCCGCGGTGTCCCCAGAACGAGTCGGAGTTCCGGGACAAGCTGTCGCCCATCCCGGTGTCGCTGAGCCTGGCCCTGGACCCGGCCGTGTCCCCTCCCCCGCCGGGGCTGGCCCCGCTGCTGTCGCCGGCCACGCGCACGCGCCTGGAGGCCAAGGTACCGCGTGTCACCCGCGTGTCACTCCGTGTCACCCTGTGTCCCGCCCGTGTCATCTCCGTGTCCCCCTGTGTCACCCCCGGGTCACCCTGTGTCACCCTGTGTCCCCCCCGGGTCACCCTGTGTCCCCCTGTGTCACCCTGTGTCACCCTGTGTCACCCGCGTGTCACCCTGTGTCACCCTGTGTCCCCCCCGTGTCACCCTGTGTCCCCCCCGGGTCACCCTGTGTCCCCCTCGGGTCATCTCCGTGTCACCCTGTGCCACACAGTGACCCTGTGTTCCTAGTGTCCCTCATCACCCTGATGTCACCCACATCCCCAATGTCCCCAATGTCCCCAATGTCCCCAATGTCCCCCCTGTCCCCAATGTCCCCACTGTCCCCACTGTCCCCCATCCCCCGGTGATGTCCCCATGTCCCCATGTTCCCCATGTCCCCCCTGTCCCCCATCCCCCGGTGATGTCCCCATGTCCCCATGTCCCCAGGCCCACATCCAGCTGGACTGTGGTGAGGACAATGTCTGTGTCCCTGACCTGCAGCTCGAGGCCACCGCGTAAGGGGGGACAGAGGGGACAGAGGGGACGGGGGGGGACATGGGGGGGCTTTTGGGGGGGGCTTTTGGGGTCCGGGGGGCTCGGGGGTCTCAGGGGAGGGGGTGGCCGTGCCTGGGGTCCCCACAGGGTGGCCCTGGGGGACGTTCGGGGGGTCCTGGGGAGGTTCTGGGGATCCCAGGGCAGTTCCGGGGGTCCTGGGGGTGTCCCCAGGGGTGTCCCGATGTCACCACTCCCATGTCCCCCCCGCCAGGGACAGGCAGGGGTGTCCCTGGGGTGTCCCGGGGCTGTCCCCGGCAATGTCCCGATGTCACCACTCCCGTGTCCCCCACCAGGGGCCGGCGGGGGTGTCCCTGGGGTGTCCCGAGGGTGTCCTGGGGGTGTCGCGGACCTGTCCCCGGGGGCGTCCCAATGTCACTGCTCGTGTCACCAACCCCCAGGGACAGGCGGGCCGTGTTCCTGGGGTGTCCCGGGGGTGTCCCAGGGCTGTCCCCATGTCACCATTCCCATGTCCCCTGCCCAGGGACCGCCGGGCTGTGTCCCGGGGGTGTCCCCGAGGCTGTCCCCGTGTCACCACTCCTGTCCCCCGCAGGGACCGGCGGGCGGTGTTCCTGGGGGACAGGAACAGCCTGAACGTGACATTCCACGCGCGGAACGTGGGCGAGGGGGGGGCGTACGAGGCCGAGCTGCACGTGCGGCCCCCCCCGGGCGCGCTCTACTCGGGGGTCCTGCGGCCGCACGGGGTGAGGGGGGGCAGGGGGTGGGGAGGGGTCCCAGGTGTGGGGGGAGGGGTTTTGGGGGGTCTGGGGGGGTCGCACTGGGGTGGGGAGGGGTCCCAGGTGTGGGGGGAGGGGTTTTGGGGGGTCTGGGGGGGTCGCACTGGGGTGGGGAGGGGTCCCAGGTGTGGGGGGAGGGGCTTTGGGAGAGTCTGGGGGTTGCCCTGGGGGTGGGGAGGGATCCCCGGCTATGGAGGGGAGGGTCTGTGGGGGCCTTGGGGGGGTCTGGGGGGCGCCCCTGGGTGGGGAGGGGGGTTACAGGTGTGAGGGGGGGCACTCCCAGGTGTGGGGAGGGGTCCCCAGCTGTTTGGGGGGGGGTGAGCAGTGCGGGGGAGGGGCTCAGGGAGGGTCCCCAAATGTGGGGGGGGTCTCTGGGGGGGGTCCCGGCTGGGGTGGGGTCCCCCAAACACGGCCGGGGGGCTCCGGGGGGCGGGGGGCACACACTCAGGGGTCCCGGGGGGGGTCACCACCACTGACCCCCCCCCCATTTCTCTGCGCCCCCTCCCCAGAATTTCTCGGCGCTGAGCTGCGAGCTGGGGGTGGGCAACGCCTCGAGCCTCGTGTGCGACCTGGGCAACCCCATGAAGGCGGGGGCGAGCGTGAGTGGGGGTCCCGGGGGTCCGGGGGGCCTGGGGATGGGTCTGGGGGGGTCCAGGGGTCCCGGAGTGACCCCTGCCCCCCCGCCCCGTGTGGCTGTGCCCGCAGATCTGGGGGGGGCTGCGCTTCACCCTCCCCCACCTGAGCGACAGCAGCGCCAGCGTCAGATTCGAGCTGCAGATCCGCAGGTGGGCGGGGGGCTGGGGGGGCACGGGGGGGGCACGGGGGGTCCCAGGGGGGCTGGGGGGAGGTCCCGGGGGTCCCTGGTGGTCCCGGGGGGGGACCTCAGGCGGTCTTAGGGGGGTCCCGGGGGCGTCCCGGGAGGACACGCGGGGTCCGGGGGTGTCTGGGGGGTCCCGGGGGGTCCCGGGGGTGTCCTGGGGGGGGTCTCAGGTGGGCTCGGGGGGGCCCGGGAGGGTGCGGAGGGTCCCGGGGGGGCATGGGAGGGGTCTCAAGGGGTCTTAGGGTGGTCCCGGGGTGGTCTCGGGGGGGGACACGGGGGGGTCCGGGGATGTCTGGGGGGGTCCGGGGGGGCCCGGGGGATCCCGGGGGGGGCACGGGGGTCTCAGGGGGGGCTTGGGGGAGGTCACGGGGGGTCCGGGGGGGGCACAGGGGGATCCGGGGGCATCCCAGGGGTTGTCTGGGGGGTCCCAGGGGGTCCGGGGGGGTCTCGGGGGGGGCACGGGAGGGGCATGGGGGGGTCTGGGTGGGGTCTGAGGGGGTCCGGGGGGTTCCCAGGGGGTCCTGGGGGGCCCAGGGGTATCCCTGGGGGGGCACGGGGGGGTCCCAGGGGGTCCGGGGGGGTCCCAGGGGAGTCCCAGAGGGTCCCGGGGGGGTGCCGGGGGGTCCTAGGAGGTCCCGGTGGGTCCCGTGGGGGTCCGGGGGGGGTCCGGGTGGGTCTGGGGGGGGGTCCGGGGGGGTCTGGGGGTGTCTGGGGGGTGGTCCCTGGGGATCCCGGTGGGTTCCGGGGGGGGTCCGGGGGGGTCCGGGGCGTCTGGGGGGGTCTCAGAGGGGGTCCCGGGGGGGTGGCGGTCCCTGGGAGTCCCGGTGGGTTCCGGGGGGGTCCCGGTGGGTTCCGAGGGGGTCTGGGGGGGTCTGGGGGTCTCAGAGGGGGTCCCGGGGGGTGGCGGTCCCTGGGGGTCCCGGTCGGTGACCCCCCCGCCCCGCAGCAAGAACGCCAACAACTCGCAGAGCGCCGTGGTGCCTGTGGCGCTGGCCGTGCGCGCGGCCACGCGCGTGTCCGTGCTGGGGTGAGTGACACCGCGGGGACACCGCGGGGACACCGCGGGGACATCGGGGGAGGGCACGAGCGGTGCTGACCCCTCCCCCGTGTCCCCACAGCGTGTCCCGGCCCGATGTTGTCACCGTCCCCGAGGGGGGGTGGGGGCCCGACCCCCCCCAGCGGCTGCAGGACCTGGGGCCACCCGTGGAGCACGTGTACGAGGTGGGGACAGCCCCGTGTCCCCGTGTCCCCAAACCCAGGGCTCCCTGTGTCCCCAAACCCAGGGCTCCCCATGTCCCCAAACCCGGTTGTCCCCGTGTCCCCAACCCCGGGGGGTCTCCGTGTCCCCCACCCTGCGGGTCCCCGTGTCCCCAAACCCAGGGGCTCCCCATGTCCCCAAACCCGGGGGTCCCCGTGTCCCCAAACCCAAGGGCTCCCCATGTCCCCAAACCCGGGTGTCCCCGTGTCCCCAAACCCGGGGTGTCCCCATGTCCCCAAACCCAGGGGTCTCCGTGTCCCCAAACCCAGGGGTCCCCGTGTCCCCAACGCCAGGGGCTCCCCGTGTCCCCAAACCAGGGGGGTCTCCGTGTCCGCACACCCAGGGGCTCCCCATGTCCCCAAACCCAGGGGTCCCCATGTCCCCAAACCCAGGGGTCTCCGTGTCCCCAAACCCAGGGGTCCCCGTGTCCCCAACGCCAGGGGCTCCCCGTGTCCCCAAACCAGGGGGGTCTCCGTGTCCGCACACCCAGGGGCTCCCCATGTCCCCAAACCCAGGGGTCCCCATGTCCCCAAACCCAGGGGTCTCCGTGTCCCCAAACCCAGGGGTCCCCGTGTCCCCAACGCCAGGGGCTCCCCGTGTCCCCAAACCAGGGGGGTCTCCGTGTCCGCACACCCAGGGGCTCCCCATGTCCCCAAACCCAGGGGTCCCCATGTCCCTAAACCCGGGGGGTCTCCGTGTCCCCAACCCCGGGGGGTCTCCGTGTCCCCAAACCCGGGTGTCCCCGTGTCCCCAACCCCGGGGGTCCCTATGTCCCCAGCCCCGGGGGTCCCCATGTTCCCGAGCTGAGTCCCCATGTCCCCAACCCCGGGGGTCCCTATGTCCCCAGCCCCGGGGGTCCCCACATCCCCCACCCTGCGTGTCCCCCCACCCTGACCCCGTGTCCCTCTGCCGTGCCCGGGGGTGTCCCCGCCGTGTCCCCAGGTGGTGAACGAAGGTCCCAGCGCCATCAGCCAGGGCACCCTGGAGCTCAGCTGTCCCCTGGGCCACCGCGGCCACCCCCTGCTCTATGTCACCGGCCACTCGGGGCTGCCCAACTGCTCGGCCAGCCACCCGCTGGACCCGCTGCGCCTGGCGGTACTGGGGACACTGGGGACACTGGGGACAATGGGGACAATGGGGACACTGGGGACACTGGGGACAATGGGGGCTCTGGGGACACTGGGGACACTGGGGACAATGGGGACAATGGGGGCTCTGGGGACAATGGGGACACTGGGGACACTGGGGACAGTGGGGGATGGGGCACTGGGGACAATGGGGACACTGGGGGCTCTGGGGACAATGGGGACACTGGGGACACTGGGGACAATGGGGACACTGGGGACACTGGGGACAATGGGGACACTGAAGACAATGGGCGACTCTGGGGACAATGGTGACAATGGGGGATGTGGCACTGGGGACATCAAGGACGTTGGGTGGCTTGGGAGATGGGGCACTGTGGGCTCTGGAGGGTGTTGGGCACATTGGGTGGCACTGGGGACACTGGGGACACTGGGGACATCGGGTGGCGCTGGGGACATCGGGTGACACTGGGGACACTGGGGACACTGGGGACATCGGGTGACACTGGGGACATTGGGGACACTGGGGACATCGGGTGGCACTGGGGACATTGGGGACACTGGGGACATCGGGTGGCACTGGGGACATTGGGGACACTGGGGACATCGGGTGGCACTGGGGACATCGGGTGACACTGAGGACATCGGGTGGCACTGGGGACATCGGGTGGCACTGGGGACATCGCCGGGAGGTGCCGGGGGTGGCAGGGGATGGCCGGGCCGGGGCTGTCCCCAGCGCTGTCCCCTCTGTCCCCCCAGGAGCAGGAGCAGAGCCGCGGGCCCCACGCGCTGCAGCGCAGGGACACGCGCGACACCACGGGGGACACGGGGGACACCCTGGTGAGTGCCACTGTCCCCTCCTTGTCCCCCGGGACCCCCTGCGCTGGCCCTGGGACTGTCCCGCCCGTGTCCCCAAGGCGGGGGGCGCTGGAGGCTGGTGGCAGGGGGTGGCCCCGCTCTGGGGGTCACCTGGGGGTCACCTGGGGGTCACCTGGGGGTCACCTGGGGGTCACCTGGGGGTCCTGGTGGGTGACCCCGCGGTGTCCTGGGGGACAGGGCTGTCCCCACGCCGAGTGCTTCTGGCTGAGCTGTGCCTCGGGGGGGCTGGAGCGGCAGCAGAGGGTCAGCCTGCGCCTCACCTTCCACCTGCGGAGCCCCGCCCTGCGCCAGGTGAGACCCCAGACCCCAAAAAATACCCAGACCCCTGCAGGGCCTCCAGAACCTCCCCCAGACCCAAAAAATACCCAGACCCCTGGAGGGCCTCCGGAACCTCCCCCAGACCCAAAAAAATACCCAGACCCCTGCAGGGCCTCCAGAACCTCCCTGGGACCCCCCAAAAAATACCCAGACCCCTGCAGGGCCTCTAGAACCTTCCCAGGACCCCCAAAAAAACCCCAAATCCCTGCAGGGCCTCCGGAACCTCCCCCAGACCCCCCAAAAATACCCAGACCCCTGCAGGGCCTCCACAACTCCCCGGGACCCCCAAAAAAACCCCAAATCCCTGCAGGGCTTCTAGAACCTCCCCGGGACCCCCAAAAAAACCCCAAATCCTGGCAGTGCCTCTAGAACCTCCCCGGGACCCCCAAAAAAAACCCAAATCCCTGCAGGGCCTCCAGAACCTCCCCCAGACCCCAAAAACCCCCCCCAAAACCCCCCTGAACCCCCCCCCGAATTCCTGGCGTTTCCCCGAAATTCCCTGGGAAAACCCCCCCAGAGCCCCTCGGGACCCCCAGAAGTTGCCCAGGATCCCCCTGGGACCCTCCCCAAATTGCCAGGAAACCCCCACCCCCGAACCCCCCGGGACCCCCAGAACTCCCCGAGATCCCCCTGGGACCCCTGGAACGCCCCAGGGCCAGCCTGGGGGTGTTGGTGAGTGTCCCTGAGTGTCCCCCGTGTGTCCCTGAGTGTCCCCCGTGTGTCCCAGTGGCACTGACAGGTGTCCCCTATGTGTCCTGGTGGCACTGATGGGTGTCCCCGCGTGTCCCTGTGTGTCCTGGTGGCACTGACAGGTGTCCCCGCGTGTCCCTGTGTGTCCCGATGGCCCTGACAGGTGTCCCCGCATGTCCCTGTGTGTTCTGGTGGCACTGACGGGTGTCCCCCATGTGTCCCGATGGCACTGATGGTGTCCCGATGGCCCTGACGGGTGTCCCCGTGTGTCCCGGTGGCACTGACGGTGTCCCCACATGTCCCCCATGTGTCCCGGTGGCACTGACGGTGTCCCCTGTGTCCCCTGTGTCACAGCGGGAGTTGGGGACGCCAGCCCTGCGCTGCGAGGCTGAGTTCCGCGTGCTGCGCCTGCCCTACCGCGTGCGGCCCGAGGCCTACCCGCGCCACCGGCTGCAGGTGACACCGGGGACACGGGGACACGGGGGGGACGGGGAGGGACATGGGGACACAGGGGACACGGGAAAGGACATGGGGACATGGGGGACACGGAGACATGGGGAAGGACATGGGGACATGGGGGACACAGCTCCCGTATTGCGTCCAGCCCGAGGCCTACCCACGCCACCGGCTGCAGGTGACACAGGGGACATGGGGACACGGGGGGGACATGGGGACACAAGGGAGAGGGGGACACGGGGGGGACGGGGAGGGACATTGGGACATGGAGGACATGGGGACACAGGGGACACAGCTCCCATACTGTGTCCGGCCCGAGGCCTACCCGCGCCACCAGCTCCAGGTGCCACAGGGGACACGGGGACACGGGGACATGGGGGGGACAGGGAGGGACAGGGAGGGACATGGGGACATGGGGGACACAGGGGACACAGGGGACACGGCTCCTGTACCGCGTCCAGCCTGAAGCCTACCCGCGCCACCGGCTGCAGGTGACACAGGGGACAGGGAGGGACAGGGAGGGACATGGGGACATGGGGGACACGGGGAGGGACTGGGGGATCGGCGCTGCTGTGGGTGCTGGGGTGACACCGTGGGTGACGCTGAGATCGGGGGTGGCAGGAGGTGACAGGGGCAGTGCGGACATGCCCCAAGGCCAGCCCATCCTGGTGTGGGTGGCACTGGGTGACAGCGGTGTCCCTGTGGGTGACACAGAGTGACACAGGGTGACACAGGGTGACACAGGGTGACACTGTGCGTGTCCCTGTCCCCAGGTGGTGACGGCGCTGGCCTGGGCGCGGCCCGAGGCGGGCGGGGGGGTCCCGGTGTGGGTGGCACGGGGTGACACAGGGTGACACACAGTGACACAGGGTCACCCAGGGTGACACAGGGTGACACAGGGTGACACTGTGTGTGTCCCTGTCCCCAGGTGGTGACGGCGCTGGCCTGGGCGCGGCCCGAGGCGGGCGGGGGGGTCCCGGTGTGGGTGGTGGTCCTGGCGGTGCTGCTGGGGCTGCTCCTGCTCGGCCTCCTCTGCTACGGCCTCTACAAGGTGAGGAGGGGACACGGGGACATGGGGACATGGGGACACGGGGACACGGGGACACTGGGGACAGGGGGACACTGGGGATATGGGGACATGGGGACATGGGGACACGGGGACACGGGGACACGGGGCATGGAGACATGGGGACACGGGGACACGGGGCATGGGGACACGGGGACACGGGGACATGGGGACATGGGGACACGGGGACATGGGGACATGGGGACACGGGGACACGGGGACACGGGGACACGGGGACATGGGGACACGGGGACACGGGGACACGGGGACATGGGGACACGGGGACACGGGGACACAGGGACATGGGGACACGGGGACACGGGGACACGGGGACACGGGGACACGGGGACATGGGGACACGGGGACACGGGGACACGGGGACATGGGGACACGGGGACACGGGGACACGGGGACACGGGGACACGGGGACATGGGGACATGGGGACATGGGGACACGGGGACATGGGGACATGGGGACACGGGGCATGGGGACACGGGGACATGGGGACACGGGGACATGGGGACATGGGGACACGGGGACACGGGAACATGGGGACATGGGGACATGGGGACAGGGGGACATGGGAACATGGGGACATGGGGACAGGGGGACAGGGGGAACAGTGGGGTCATGGGGACATGGGGACATGGGGACATGGGGACATGGGGACACGGGGACACGGGGACATGGGGACATGGGGACAGTGGGGACTTGGGGACATGGGGACATGGGGACATGGGGACATGGGGACACTGGGGGCACTGGGGGGCACTGGGGACACTGGGGACACTGGGTGGACATTGGGGAGGCACTGGGGGACTCTGAGGGACACTGGGGGGCACTGGGGGAGTCACAGGGGTCTGGGGAGCCTCTACAAGGTGGGCCCGGGGGGCACTGGGGGGACATGGGGGACATGGGGGGACACTGTGAGGACACTGGGGAGGCACTGGGGGGCACTGGGGGGACGCTGGGGGGCCCCAGGGACATTTCAGTGTCCCCTGACCCCTGACCCCTGTCCCCTGTCCCCTGTCCCCAGCTGGGGTTCTTCAAGCGCTCGGGGCCCTACGGCACTGCCATGGAGAAGGCACAGCTCAAACCCCAGGCAGCGTCCGAGGCCTGAGGGGACCCCGCGGTGACGGGGACACCCCGCGGCGACGGGGCCACCCACGGCGGGGACACCCCGGGGCTTGGGGACAGCCCACGGCTTGGGGACAACCTCACGGCTTGGGGACACCCCACGGCGGGGACACCCCACGGTGACGGGGACACCCCACAGTGGGAACATCCCAGGGCTTGGGGACAGCCCACGGCTTGGGGACAGCCCATGGCTTGGGGACAACCTCATGGCTTGGGGACAACCTCATGGCCAGGGACACCCCACGGCTTGGGGACACCCCACGGCTTGGGGACAACCCCATGGCTTGGGGACCCCCACAAGGAGGGTGTCACCTGCATGGCTGGGGACCCCCCACTCCTGGGGACCCTCGCACTGCCAGGGGTGTCACCTGCGCAGACAGGGACCCTCTCAAGGTGATGTCACCTGTGCCACCGGGGACCTCCTCACTGCTGGGGACCCTCCCATGGCTGGGGACCCTCACACGGACAGTGTCACCTGCACGCCTGGAGAGACCCCCACTCCTGGGGACCCCCGCCCTGCTGGGGACCCTCACGGACAGTGCCACCTGCACGGCCAGGACGTCCCCACTCCTGGGGACCCTCACGGACAGTGTCACCTGCATGGCTGAGATGTCCCCAGTGCTGGGGACTCCTTACGAGGATGATGTCACCTGCATGGCCGGGGTTGTCCTCAATGCTGGGGACCCCTCACGGACAGTGCCACCTGCACCGCTGGTGTCACCTGCATGGCCAATGTCACCTGCACGGTGTCCCCCGCCCCACACACCCCGGCCAGGGACCCCCACGGCGCAGCCACCACCGGACTGGGAATCACTGGGACAGCCACCACCAGGCTGGGGACACTGGCACAGAAACTGTCACCAGGCCGGGGACACTAGCACGGGAACTGTCACCACCAGGCTGGGGACACCGGCACGAGAACTGTCATCACCGGGCTGGGGACACGGCACAGGAACTGTCACCAGGCTGGGGACGCCAACACGAGAACTGTCATCACCGGGCTGGGGACACGGCGCAGGAACTGTCACCACCGGGCTGGGGACACCAGCACAGGAACTGTCACCGGGCTGGGGACCCCCGGACTGGGAACAACCAGGACGTGTCACCACCGGGAATTGTCACCACCGGGAATTGTCACCCCCGGGAGTTGTCACCACCGGGAATTGTCACCACCAGGAACTGTCACCCCCGGGAGTTGTCACCACCGGGAATTGTCACCCCCAGACTGGGACCTTCCAGCACACAGGGTGACACCGAGCTGGCGCCGCCACGCTGGACACAGGCACGGCTGCCACGCTGGGCACGGGGACACCGCGACAGCTCTGGGACACTGGGACAGCTCTGGGACAGCGGGACAGCTCTGGGACACTACCAGGACACTACAGGGACACTGTGGGGACACTGCGGGGACACTGCAGGGACACCAGGACACGGCCGCTCGGGTGGCCCCAGCGCTGTGACCTCACCCGGGACGGGACCAGGGTGGCACAGCCGTGCCCCGCCGGCACCTGGTGGCGGTGTCACCGCTGTCACCGTGTCCCAGTGCCACCCGGTGTCCCCCCCGGTGCCACCGCCGCTGCACTGCCCCCGCCCCCGCCGCGGGCACCTCACTTTGCACTGACCCCGAGCCGGGGGGACACGCTCGGCCCCCTGTCCCCGCGGTGTCCCCGGCTGTCGCCGGTGTCGCCGGGTGTCGCGGGGGTTTGCACTAGCGCGGGGGGCGCGGGGGGAGGGGCGGCTTTGGTTTGTATTTAATTGGGGGGGGGGCGGCCTCGGGCCCCCCAATAAACGAGTCTGACCCACAGGTGGCCGTGGGGACACGGGGACACACAAGGGGACACACATTGGGACACACGTGGGGACACACATTGAGACACGGGGACACACACGGGGACACACGCGGGGACACGGGGACACACACATGGGCCAGGTGGGCACAGGGACAGAGGGGCATGGACGGGGACACAGGGACATGGGGACATGGGGACACACGCGGGGACATGGGGACATGGACAGGGACATGGGGACATGGACAGGGACACACGGACACACACAGGGACACACACAGGGACATGGGGACAGACACAGGGACACACACAGGGACATGGGGACACACGGACACTGGTACGGAGGAACACATGGACACGGGGACACATACAGGGACACGGCGACACGGGAACACACATAGTGACACACACAGGTACAGAGGGACACGGGGACACACACGGGGACATGGGGACACAGTGACACAGGTACAGAGGGACACACGGACGCGGGGACACACACAGGGACACAGGAACACACCGCGACACACGCAGTGACACAGAGATGCAGGGACATGGGGACACACACAGGGACACACACAGGGACACACACGGCGGCACGGGGACACGGGGACACACACAGGGACACACAGGGACCCGGGGACACGGGGACAGGCCAGCCGTGTCCCCGGTCACGCCCGGCTGGCCCCGGACAGAGGCGCGGCTCAATTACTCCTCATTAGCAGCAGGGACGCGTTCGGTGTCAATAATTCATTGATCGCTCATCAATAATTCATCAATCATTGATCCCCACGGCCCCCCCGGCACCACACCTGCTTCTGGGGGGGGGGGGGCAGCGCCCTCGGGACCCCCAGAGACCCCAGAGACCCCACGGAAGCCATAGAGAGACCCTCAGAGAGACCCCATAGAGACCCCCAGAGACCCCAGAGACCATAGAGACCCCCAGAGACCATAGGGAGACCTCAGAGACCCCCAGAGACCCCACACAGACCCCACACAGATCCCCCAGAGACCCCCAGAGGCCCCCAAAGATCCCATAGAGACCCCCAGAGACCCCAGAGACCATAGAGACCCCAGAGAGAACCCAGAGAGACCCCCAGAGACCCATAGGGAACCCACGGACCCCATAGAGACCCTCCAGAGACCCCCAGAGGCCCCCAGAGAGACCCCACAGAGATCCCACAGAGACCCCCAGAGACCAAATAGAGACCTCCAGAGAGACCCCACAGACGCCCTCCAGAAACCCCACGGAGACCCCGCAGAGACCCCTCAGATCCCCCCGAGAGACCCCCCAGACCCCCCCAGACCCCTCAGACCCCCCGAGAGACACCCCCAGACCCCCCCAGACCCCTGAGAGCCCCCGAGAGATACCCCCAGACCCCCCCAGACTCCTCAGAGCCCCCGAGAGACCCCCCCAGACCCCTGAGAGCCCCCCCAGCCCCAGTTCATGGCCTGGGGGGGTCTCGCGCGTGTCCCGCCCCCCACGCCCCCCCAATTCCCACGCTCCGAGGTGGGGCCGGGCGGGGCTCCCCCCCCTCCCCCCCCCGCGGTCTCCCGTGGCAACCGCGCCCCCCCCGCCCCCGCCCCGCCCCCGCCCACGCGTGTCGCGACACGTGCGCGACCCCGCCCGCCGCGCACGCGCGGGGAGGGGGGGGGACGCGCCGGGGACGCGCGTGGACGCGACCGCCGCACGTGAGCGCTCACGCGGGGGGGGGCGCCGGGGGAGGGGGGGGGTCCCGCGGCGTGGGGGGGGCGCGGGGGGGGACACCGGGAGGGGGGGGACACGCGTGGGGGGCGCCACGCGCGGGGCAGCTCCGCCCACCCCCCCAAAGGCGCCCCCCCGCCCCGTGCCCCAGTTCTGAGCGCCGCCATTGGCTGCGGCCCGCGCGGGGGGGCGCGGGGGGGACACGGGGGGGACACGGGCACGGGGGGGGGACACGCAGGGACAGCCCCACCGGGCGCCGCCGCCGCCACCGGGGCCGGGGGGGCCCCGCAGGTAACGGCGCCCCCTCCCCCCCTGCCCCGCGCGGCGTCCGGGGGGGCTTGGGGTTGGGACTGGGGGGGATTTGGGGGGGGGCCGGGCTGGGGGGGACACGGGGGGGACACGGGGGGGAACACCGGGGGGGTCGCGGTGCCCTGCGGGGGACTCACACCCCCCCCGCTGCGGGCCGGGGACCCCCGGGAGGGAGCCGGGGACGGCTGGGGGGGGCCGGCGGCGGGTGGGGGTCCAGGGGGGGTCTCGGGGGGTGTCCCGGGGGGTGCCGGGGTTGTCCCGGGGGGGTCCCGGGGGGGTCGCGGTATCCCGCAGGTGACTCAGACTCCCCCCCTCATCCCCCGGTGCGGGCCGGGGACCCCGGGCGGGAGCCGGGCCCGGCGGGGAGGGGGCGGCGGAGGATGTGGGGGGGCCGGGGGGATCCCGGGCCGGTCCCGGGGGGTCCCGGGGGTGGTCCCGAGGGGTTCCCGACGGGGTCGCGGTGTCCCCCCGCTCACTCAGAGCCCCCCCGGCGCGGCCCGGCGACCCCCGGCACGGACCCGGCGCGGCGCGGGGGGGCTCGGGAGCCTCGGGGGGGTCCCGGGGGGGGCAGTGGGGGTCCCTCCCGGGGGTCCCGGCCCCCCCTGACCCCCCCCCGCCGCAGGGCGATGCTGCGGGCCCCGGGCCCGCTGGGGCCGCCCCCCGGCCGCCTCCTCCTGCCCGACGCCGCCGCCGCCGCCGCCGCGCTCCGCCTGCTGCCGCCGCTGCCCGGGGTGAGCGGGCCGGGGGCCGGGGGGGGCACCGGGGGGTCCGGGGGGGCCGGGGGGGCTGGGGGAGATCGGGGGCCGTGCCCGGATCGGGGGGGCTCAGGGGCCCCGGCGCCGGCGGCTCGGGGGTCGCGGGCGCTGCGGGGCTGAGCCGGGCCGGGGCTCGGGGGGGTTCGGGGGGTCTCGGTCCCGGGGGGGGCTCGGGGGGGGCTCGACCGCGGCCGCCGCTGCCCGGGGGGGCCGGGATCGGGGATTCGGGGAGGTTTCGGGGGTCCCGGGCCCCGGGGGGGGGGGTCGGGGCTTTGGCCGCGAGGGGCGCGCGGGGTCCCGGGGGGGCGGGGCGGCCCCGCCCCCTCCCGGCCGCCGTACCGGGACCCCCCCGCTCCCCCCCGGGACCGCCGCCGGGGAACCCCCGAGCCCCCCCGAGCAACCCCGGGACCCCCGAGCAACCCCGGGACCCCAAAAACAGCTCGGGGGGGATCTCGGGACCCCCAAAACCCCGCGGGGAGGGCCCTGGGATCCCAAAATCCCCAAATCGCGGGGGCGGGGGCGGGGGGCGGTCCCGGTCCCCTCCCGGTCCCCTCCCGGTCCCCGGGGCTTGGGCAGGGAGAGATTCCTGAGGCGCCACGGAATGGGGCGGGGGCGGGGGGGATCCCAAAACAGCCCCCCCGACCCCCCCCGAGCCCCCCCCGAGCATCGGCCGTGCCGGGTGGGCTTTGGGGGCGCAGGGGGAGGAATTTGGGGACTGAACCCCCCCCGTGTCCCCCCCCAGATGGAGACGGTGCCCGAGAAGGGTTTGGGGGGAGTTTTTGGGCTGTTCTGGGGGTGTTTTGGGGTTTCCCGGGGGGGTTGGGGGGTGTTTTAGGGTTCTGACCCCCCCCGCGTGCCCCCCCAGATGGAGACGGTGCCCGAGGAGGGTATTTTGGGTTTTTGGGGGTCTTTTGGGGGTGTCTTGGGGGTGTTGTGGGGGTGTTGTGGGGTTGATGGGGTACGGGGAGTTTCGTGCGGGTATTTTGGGGGTTTTTGGGGGTGTTTTGGGGGTGTTTTGGGTTTTTTGGGGTGTTTCGGGGTGCTGACCCCCCCTCCGCGCCCCCCCCAGATGGAGCCGGTGCCCAAGGGGGTGCTGGGGGCTCTGGCCAAGCCGCGGCGCCCTGTGATCGCCTGCAGCGTCTGCCAGATCCGCTTCAACTCCGAGGTGAGACCCCCGCGACCCCCGGGACACCCTCGGGACCCTCCCAGGACACCCCCAAAGTGGGACACACCCCCGCGGACACCCCCGGGACAGTCAGGGACCCACGGGGACACCCCCAGGACATCTCCAAACCCGGGACAGACCTGGGGACCACCGGGACATCCCCCCGGACACCCAGGGACTCACCCGGGACCCCCCGGGGACACCCCCAAACCTGGGACATCCCCCCGGACACCCCCGGGACCCCCCCGGGACACCCCGGGACACCCCCGGGATATCTCCAAACCCGGGAGACCCCCCCGAGACAGCCCGGGACCCCCCGGGACACCCCCGGGACACCCCCGGGACCCCCCGAGACAGCCCGGGACACCCCCGGGACCCCCCGGGACACCCCCGGGACACCCCCGGGACCCCCCGGGACAGCCCCAAACCTGGGTCCCCCTCCCGGCCCATGGGGCTCGGGGGTCCCCAGGGTGTCCCCATGTCCCCAGGGGGGTCCCAGGGGTGGCGCGGTGTCCTGGGGGTGTCCTGGCGTCCCCCGGGGGGGATGCAGAGTCCCCGTGGGTGACACAGAGCTCTGGAGGGGTGACACGGTGTCCTGGGGGAGGTGACCGTGTCCGGGGGGTGTGTCCTGGTGTGCCCGCTGTCCCCCGGGGGTGTGACACAATGTCCCCGGGGTGTGCCCGGGGTGTGACAGAGTGTCCCGGGGTGTGTCCGGGGTGTGCCCGCTGTCCCCCGGGGGTGTGACACAGTGTCCCCGGGGTGTGCCCGGGGTGTGACAGAGTGTCCCGGGGTGTGTCCTGGTGTGCCCGCTGTCCCCCGGGGGTGTGACACAATGTCCCCGGGGTGTGCCCAGGGGTGTGCCGGGGGTGTGACAGTGTCCCGGGGGTGTGTCCGCGGTGTGCCCAGGGGGTGACACACTGGCCCAGGGGGTGACACACTGGCCCGGGGCTGTGACACAGTGGCCCGGGGTGTGTCCGGGCTGTGCCTGGGGGTGTGACACAATGTCCCGGGGGTGTACGCGCTGTCCCCGTGTCCCGGGGCTGTGTCCCCGAGCCGTGACCGTGTCTCCGCGCTGTCCCCGGCCTGTCCCCATGTCCCGGATCTGAGTTCCCGAGCCGTGACCGTGTCCCTGCGTGGGTCCGGGACTGTCCCCGGGCTGTCCCCCTGTCCCGGGGCTGTGTCCCCCAGCCGTGACCGTGTCCCCACGCTGTCCCCGCGCTGTCCCCGTGTTCCGGGGCTGTGTCCCCCAGCCGTGACCGTGTCCCCACGCTGTCCCCGCGCTGTCCCCGTGTTCCGGGGCTGTGTCCCCGCGCTGTCCCCGTGTCCCCGCGCTGTCCCCGCGCTGTCCCCGTGTCCCGGGGCTGTGTCCCCGCGCTGTCCCCGTGTCCCGGGGCTGTGTCCCCCAGCCCTGACCGTGTCCCCGCGCTGTCCCCTGTCCCCAGAGCCAGGCGGCCGCGCACTACCAGGGGAATCGCCACGCCCGGCGCCTCAAGGGGCTCGAGGCCGCCCGCGCCCGCCGGGGGGGCGACACCGGGGACCCCCCGGACCCGCCCGGCCCCGCCGCCCCCCCGGCCGGGGACCCCCCCGAGCGCTCAGGTGAGTGCTGAGCCCCCCCCACATTTCCTCCCCTCCCCGTGCCTCCCCCTCCTCATATTTCCCCCTCAGGGACAGCCCCATAACCCCCCTGTGCCCCCCAAATCCTACCCCCATAATCCCCCTGTGCCCCCCCAAAGATCCCCCAATCACCTCCCCATTTTCCCCCTCAAAGACCCCCCCCATACCCCCCCATTGTCCCCCCATAACTCCGCCATGATAGCCCCAGGAAGGCCCCCTCAAACCCCCCTAATCCCCCCCAAAACACACCCCAAAACCCCCCAAAACTCCCTCCACGTCCTCCCTGGAATTCAACCCCAAAGCCCCCAATAATCCCCTCAAAACTCAGCCCCAAAACCCCCAAACCCCCCCAAAACACAACCCCAAAACCCCCCAAAATACACCCCAAACCCCCCAACCCCCCCCCCAATAACCCCCCTTCCCCCCAGGGGAGCAGCCCCCCGCCCCCGCCGCCCCCGGAGCCCCCGGGCCGCCGTCGCCCCCCGCGCCCCCCCCCGCGGCGGGCCCGGAGCCGGGGGGGGCTCGGGCGGGGGGCGAGGAGGAGGAGGAGGAGAGGGCGAAGGCCAAGAGGCTCCTGTACTGCGGCCTGTGCAAGGTGGCTGTCAACTCCCTGTCCCAGCTGGAGGCCCACAACAAAGGTGGGGACATGGGGACACAGGGGACATTGGGGACATTGGGGACACTGGGGACATGGGGACACTGGGGATATGGGGACACTGGGGACATTGGGGACATTGGGGACATTGGGGACATGGGGACATTGGGGACATTGGGGACACTAGGGGCATGGGGACATTGGGGACATGGGGACACTGGGGACATTGGGGACATTGGGGACACTGGGGACATTGGGGACACTGGGGACATTGGGGACATGGGGACACTGGGGACACTGGGGGACACTGGGGACATGGGGGATACAGGGGGTCCCTGTGGGGACATGGCGGGGACAGAGGGGACAGCGGGGGGACACTGTGGTGTCTGAAGGGCTGGGTCTCGGGGGTCCCCGGGGGGTCTCTCACGGCTGTCCCTGTGGGTTCAGAGGGTCTCTGGGGGTCCCCAGGGGTCTCTCACGGCTGTCCCCGGGGGTCTCTCACGGCTGTCCCTGTGGGTTTGGGACATCCCAGGGATGGTTTGTGGGTTCGGGGGGTCCCCGGGGGGTCTCTCACGGCTGTCCCTGTGGGTTGGGGGCTCCTGGGGATGGTTTGGGGGTCCCCGGGGGTCTCTCACGGCTGTCCCTGTGGGTTCAGGAGGTCCCTGTGGGTTCAGAGGGTCTCTGGGTGTCCCCGGGGGGGTCTCTCATGGCTGTCCCTGTGGGTTCGGGAGGTCCCTGTGGGTTCAGAGGGTCTCTGGGGGTCCCCGGGGGTCTCTCACGGCTGTCCCTGTGGGTTTGGGGGGTCCCTGTGGGTTCAGAGGGTCTCTGGGGGTCCCCGGGGGTCTCTCACGGCTGTCCCTGTGGGCTGGGGGCTCGCGGGGATGGTTTGGCTGTCCCCGGGGGTCTCTCACGGCTGTCCCTGTGGGTTCGGGGGGTCCCAGGGGTCCCCGGGGGGTCTCTCACGGCTGTCCCTGTCCCCCACCCCCCCCAGGGACAAAGCACAAGACGCTGGTGGAGGCTCGCTCGGGGCTGGGCCCCATCCGCGCCTTCCCGCGGGGGGGCAGCTCCGGGGGGACCCCCCCGGCCGAGACCCCCGAGCGCTCCTTCCACTGCCAGATCTGCAACGTGCGCCTCAACTCCGAGCTGCAGCTCAAGCAGGTGAGACCCCCGAGACCCCAGACCTGTCCAGAGTGACCCCAAATCCCTGCAGGGACCCCCGGGACCCCCGAGAGACCCCAAACCCACCCCGAGTGACCCCAAATCCCTGCAGGGACCCCCGAGACCCCAGAGTGACCCCCCAAACCCACCCCAGAGTGACCCAAAATCCTGACAGGGACCCCCGAGAGACCCCAAACTCACCCCAGAGTGACCCCAAATCCCTGCAGGGATCCCGGAGTGACTCCAGAGTGACCCCAGTGTGACCCCAAATCCCTGCAGGGACCCCCGAGACCCCAAACCCACCCCAAACTGACCCCAAATCCCTGCAGGGGTCCCTAAACTGACCCCAGACCCTCCCAGAGATCCCTAAACTGCCCCCAAACCCCTCCAGGGACACCCCAGCCCCACCCGGGACCCCCGAGCCGCCCCCAAACCCCTGCAGGGACCCGCAGCCCCCCCAGGCTCGGGGTCCCCCCGCGGCTGGGGGTCGCGCTGACCCCCCCCGTGCCCCCCCAGCACATCTCCAGCCGCAGGCACAGGGATGGCGTGGCAGGGAAGCCCAACCCCCTCCTGGGGCGGCACAAGAAACCGCGGAGCCCCCCCGAGCTGGTGAGGAAAAGGGGGGCTGGGGGCGGGGGGCTGGGGGTGTCTATGGGGGTCTGGGGGTGTCAGTTTGGGGTCTGGGGGTGTCTATGGTGGTCTGGGGGTGTCAGTTTGGGGTCTGGGGGTGTCTATGGTGGGCTGGGGGTGTCAGTTTGGGGTCTGGGGGTGTCCCTGGGGGATTCTGGGGGTGTCAGTTTGGGGTCTGGGGGTCTCAGTTTGGGGTCTGGGGGTGTCTATGGTGCTCTGGGGGTGTCAGTTTGGGGTCTGGGGGTGTCTATGGTGGTCTGGGGGTGTCAGTTTGGGGTCTGGGGGTGTCTATGGTGGTCTGGGGGTGTCAGTTTGGGGTCTGGGGGTGTCTATGGTGGTCTGGGGGTCTCAGTTTGGGGGCTGGGGGTGTCTATGGTGGTCTGCGGGTGTCAGTTTGGGGTCTGGGGGTGTCTATGGTGGGCTGGGGGTGTCAGTTTGGGGTCTGGGGGTGTCCCTGGGGGATTCTGGGGGATCTTTGGGGGGGCAGGGGGCAAAAGGGGGGGCTGGGGGTGTCATTTGGGGGGCTGGGGGCGGCGGGTTGGGGGGCGGGGGTTGTCCCTGGGGGGTCTGGGGGTGTCTGTGGGGGGTCTTGGGGGGATCTATAGGGGGTCTGGGGGTGCCTTGGGGGAGGCTTTGAGGAATCTGTGGGGGGGGGAGTTGGGGGTCTCTATGGGGTCTCTATGGGGGAGTTCTGGGGAGTTTTGGGGGGGCTTTAGGGTCTCTGTGGGGTCTCTCCGGGGTATCTCCGGGGGGTCCCGGGGGTCTCTCTGGGGTACCTATGGGGTCTCTGTGGGGTATGGGGTCTCTCTGGGGTATCTCCGGGGGGTCCCGGGGGTCTCTCCGGGGTATCTATGGGGGGTCCCGGGGGTCTCTCCGGGGTATCTCCGGGGGGTCCCGGGGGTCTCTCTGGGGTACCTATGGGGTCTCTGTGGGGTATGGGGTCTCTCTGGGGTATCTCCGGGGGGTCCCGGGGGTCTCCAGGCACCCCGGCTCCCCCCAACGCCCCCCTCCCCCCCGCAGGCGCCGCTGCCGTTCCCGAAGGATCTCCCGAAGGCTCTGGCGGGGGGGGGGCTCCTGCCGCCCCCCCTGGCGCTCGCGGCCGCCGCCGCCGCCATGGCCGCGCCCCCCCTGGCCCTGCGCCCCCCCGGGCCCCCCCTCCTGCCCGGGCCCCCCCTGGCCCCCGCCCTGCTGCGCCCCGCCCCCGGCCCCCTGCGCCCCGCGCACGCCCCCCTGCTCTTCTCGCCCTACTGAGGGGCGGGGGGACACCCCCGGGGGGCACGGGGACACCCCCGGGGGGCACGGGGACACCCCCGGGAATGGCGGGGACACCCTCGGGGGGCAAGGGGACACCCCCGGCAGTGACAGTGACACTCCCAGGAGGGACAGTGACACCCCCAGGAGGGACAGTGACACCCCCGGGGGGCAGGGGGACATTCCCGGGGGGCAAGGGGACACCCCTAGGAGGGACAGTGACACTGCCGGGAATGACAGGGACTCCCCCAGGAATGGTGGGGACACGAGTGAGAGGAACCCCCGTGGGAGTGACCGTGACCCCCCTGGGATTGACGGTGACCCCCCCGGGAATAACAACATTCCCGGGAATAACAAACCTGGGAATAACAACCCCCCCGGGAGCAGCCCCCGGGACACCCCCCAAGGAAAATCCCCCTGGGAACAAACCCTGGAACGACCCCCCCGGGAGAAAAACCTGGAATGGCCCCCCCGGGAAAAAGTCCTGGAGCAATCCCCTGGGAAAAATCCCTGGAATGACCCCCCCGGGACACCCCCTGGAAGGACCCCCAGGAAGAATTCCCGGGAATTGCCCTGGGAAGGAGTGGAGCACAGCCAGAGCCTGGCGACCTTTGATGGACACCTGCCCGGTGACGGTCACTGGGTGAGGGTCACTCGGTGATGGTCACTCGGTGAGGGTCACTCGGTGATGGTCACTCGGTGAGGGTCACCTAGTGATGGTCACCCGGTGATGGTCACTCAGTGACTGTCACTTGGTGATGGTCACTCAGTGATGGTCACTCAGTGATGGTCACTCAGTGATTGTCACCCCACAATGGTCACCCAGCGATGGTCACCCAGCAATGGTCAGCGATGGTCACCCAGCAATGGTCACCCAGCGACGGTCACCCAGTGATGGTCAGTGATGGTCACCCAGTGATGGTCACCCAGCAATGGTCACCCAGTGACGGTCACCCCGCGATGGTCATCCAGCGATGGTCACCCAGTGATGGTCAGTGATGGTCACCCAGCGATGGTCAGTGATGGTCACCCAGCAATGGTCACCCAGCAATGGTCAGCGATGGTCACCCCGCGATGGTCATCCAGCGATGGTCACCCAGTGATGGTCAGTGATGGTCACCCAGCAATGGTCACCCAGCGACGGTCACCCCGCGATGGTCATCCAGCGATGGTCACCCAGTGATGGTCAGTGATGGTCACCCAGCAATGGTCACCCAGCAATGGTCACCCAGCAATGGTCAGTGATGGTCACCCAGCAATGGTCACCCAGCGATGGTCACCCAGTGATGGTCAGTGATGGTCACCCAGCAATGGTCACCCAGCAATGGTCACCCAGCAATGGTCACCCAGTGACGGTCACCCCGCGATGGTCATCCAGCGATGGTCACCCAGTGATGGTCAGCGATGGTCACCCAGCAATGGTCACCCAGCAATGGTCACCCAGCAATGGTCAGCGATGGTCACCCCGTGATGGTCACCCAGCGACGGTCACCCAGTGATGGTCAGTGATGGTCACCCAGCGACGGTCACCCAGCAATGGTCAGTGATGGTCACCCAGTAATGGTCACTCAGCGATGGTCACCCAGTGATGGTCACTCAACAATGGCCAGTGACGGTCACTCAGCGATGGTCACCCAGCGATGGTCACTCAGCGATGGTCACCCAGCGATGGTCACCCAGCAATGGTCACCAATGGTCACTCAGCAATGGTCACCGATGGTCACTCCACGATGGTCACCGATGGTCACTCGGCTGCAGGACCAGCCCCTGCCCCCCCCAGCATCGCCTCCCTCCCTCCCTGACAACGGTTCCCTGGCAACGGGACCTGCATCCTGCCTGGCAACCGGCGGTTTCCCCGGCAACCGCCTCCCCCCCCCCCCGTGGTACCCGACAACGGTTGCCTGGCAACCACATCCATCAGCGGTACCTGGCAACCGCCCCTGGCAACCGGCTGCATCCAGAGCTGCACGTGGCAACCGTCTCCTAGCAACCGTCTCCTAGCAACCGTCTCCTAGCAACGCCCCCAGCCCCTCCCCCCCCCTTCCCGGGCTCAGCGATTATTTTTTTAACTGGAATTTGGGAGATTTAGCAGGAAAACACTGAGCCCCCCCCGCCCCCCCCGCCCCACTGCACAAACCCCGGGGACGGGGACCCCCCCGGGGCGGGGGGGGGTCCGGGGGGTCCCCAGAGCCCCCCCTCCCCCTCCCCACCCCCCCGGCACCTCAGGGATCTGCTCAGCAATCAGTGATGGCTCGAGGGACGGGACCCCCCCCGGGACCCCCCCGGGTGCCCCCCCCGCCCCGGGTGCCCCCCAAGCCATGACCTCTTGCACTGAGGGCAGCGAGCCCCGCACACGCCCCCGGGGGGGCCCCGAACCCCCCCAGGGCCCCCCCTCCCCTCCCCCTCCACTCCCGTCCGGGCCCAGCCCATTGCAATAACGCGGGGGGGTCGGGGCACCCCCCCTGTAAATAACGCCCCCCCCCACACATGGTACGGCCCCACAAGCACTGTGCCCCCCTCCCCAAAATCCTGCACCCCCCCAGCACTGTGACCCCCCCCAAAACCCCGCACCGCCCCCCAAAAACCTGCACCCCCATCACTGTGACCCCCCCCCAAAACCTGCACCCCCCATCACTGTGACCCCCCCCCCAAAACCCTTGGTACGGCCCTCGGACCCCCCCATCACTGTGACCCCCCCCCTAAACCTGCACCCCCCATCACTGTGACCCCCCCAAAATCCCGCACACCCCTCCCAAATTCCGGACCCCCCCCATCACTGTGACCCCCACCCCAAATCCTGCACCCCCCCATCACTGTGACCCCCCCCCACTTTGGTACAGCCCTCGGACCCCCCCCAATCACTGTGACCCCCACACCCAAAATCCCGCACCCCCCCCACTGACCCCCCCACCCAAAATCCCGCACCCCCCCACTGCCCCCCCCACTATCACTGTGCCCCCCCCATCACCACAGCCCCCCCCCAGGCTCTGTGCCCCCCCAAACCTTGCACTGCCCCCCCCCTTTTGGCACTGACCCCCCCTCCCCCCAATTTGGGCCCTCCCCCCATTTTCGGCACTGACCCCCCCCCAATTTGGGCCCCCCCCAGTCAAAACTGTGATTTAAGCAAAGCAATAGTGGGCGGGGGGGGTTGGGGGTCCCTGTGTCCCCCCCCAGCATCTGCCTGTCCCCCCCGTGACCCCCCCGGCTTCACCCCAATAAATGACGAGGTTTGAGCTCCTGTTCTCGTGCTGGGGGGGTCCTGGGTGGGCTTGGGGGGGTCCCGGGGGGTCCCCAGGTGTTTTGGGGGATGCTCCAGGTGCCCCCAGGTGAATCTGGGGGTCCCCAGGTGGGGCTGGGGGGTCCTCAGATGCTTGTGGGGAGGGGCCCCAGGTGGGTCTGGGGGTCCCCAGGTGTTTTGGGGAATCCTCCAGGGGGTCCCCAGGTGGGTCTGAGCGGTCCCCAAATGCTTGGGGGGGGGGGTCCCAGGTGGGTTTTGGGGTCCCCAGGTGGGTCTGGGGTCTCCAGGTGTTTTGGGGATCCTCCAGGGGGTCCCAGGCAGGTGGGGGAGGGTCCATGTCCCCCCACTCTGTGTCCTGTGTCCCCAGCCCTGTGTCCCCCAGGCCCCCCAGGCAGGTTGGGGACACCCCTGGGGACACCCCCGTGTTCAGGGAGGACCCCAGACCCCCCCAAAACCCCCAGACCCCCCCCAAAATCCCCCTGAGACCCCCCAAAACCCCCTGAGACCCCCCAAAACCCCCCTGAGACCCCCCCAAAACCCCCCACTCCGGGGGGCGGCGCAGCACAGACAGGCAGCACACGGAGCTGGGGGGGCACTGACGTGTTGGGGGTCCGGGGGGTCCTGGGGGGGTCCTGGGGGTGGTCCCAGGGGGTCCCGGGGGGGTCCCGGGGGGTCCCGGGGGGGTCCCCCTAACGCAGCAATGACCACTTGATCTGTTCCTTCGCCGACTGCAGCACCTGGGGGGACACGGTCAGGGCTGGGGGGGACACCTGGGACAGGAGGGGACAGGAGAGGGGGACAGGGACACCTGGGGGGCAAAGGGACAGCCGGGGGGGACACAGGGACACCCCTGGGACAGGAGGGGACACTCGGGGGGGACACCTGAGGGGGACAGGGACAGCCCTGGGACAGGAGAGGACACCTGGGGGGACACGGTCAGGGCTGGGGGGGACACCTGGGACAGGAGGGGACACTCCGGGGGGGACACCTGGGGTGGGACAGGGACACCCAGGGGGGACAGGGACACTGCCAGGAGGGTCTGGGGGGGCTCGGGGGGCAGGGGATGGCAGGAGTTGGTCTGGAGTGGGGGGGGTGGGACAGGGGCACCCAGGGGACACTGACGGGACATTTGGGGACAGCTCTGGGGGGGTCCCAAGGGGTCTGGGGGGTTCTGAGGGGTCCCAGGGGGGTCCTGGGGGGCTTTGGGGGGTCCTGGGGGCGGTTGGGGGGGGTTTTGGGGCAGTATTGGAGGTCCCGGGGGGGTTTTGGAGAAGTTTTGGGGGTCCCAGGTGGGTCTGGGGAGGTTTGGGGGGTTTGGGGCAGTTTTGGGGGTCCTGGGGGTCCTACCTGTGACACCGTCTGCTCAGTCAGGGGCACATCCTCGCCCTGTGACAGTGGGGGGGACAGGGGACAATGGGTGCCAGGGGCAGGGGGGCACCCACAGCCCCCCACTGGCTCGTCCCACCCCCCAGACCCCCCAAAACCCCCCCAGACCCCCCAAAAACCCCCCGTGCCCCCCGTACCCGCACGGCCACGCGGTGCACCACTTGCTGGGGGTCACTCTCCAGGATCACCCTGGGGACACAGAGAGCCCTCAGCACCTGGGGGGGTCCCGGGCACTGAGGGGGTGACAGAGACCCCCAAGGGGGTGACAGAGACCCCCAGGGGTGACAGAGACCCTGGAGGGGTGACAGAGACTCCTGGAACAGTGGTAGAGACCCCCCACGGGTGACAGTCACAGGGAGGGTGACAGAGACACCAGGGGTGACAGAGACCCCTGGGAGGGTGACAGACACCGACCCCTGTGGGGGTGAAAGACCCCCCCAGGGAGGGTGACAGAGACCCCAGGGGGTGACAGAGTCACAGGGAAGGTGACAGAGACCCCTGGGAGGGTGACAGAGACCCCCAAGGGTGACAGAGTCACAGGGAGGGTGACAAAGACCCCCAGGGGGTGTGACAGAGACCCCTGTGGGGGTGACAGACCCCCCCAGGGAAGGTGACAGAGACCCCAGGAGTGGTGACAGAGTCACAGGGAGGGTGATAGAGACCCCCAAGGGTGACAAGAGTCACAGGGGGGGTGACAGAGCCCCCAGGGACAGCGCCCCAGCCCGGGGGTCCCAGGCCCACCCTCCGTCCACGATCTCGTCCACGGCCAGGAACAGCCCCTCCATGTTGTCCAGCAGCGCCCGGCGCTCCACGTTCTTCCTGCAGGGGACAGGCGGGGACCTCCAGGGGACAGCCAGGGACATGGGGACACACCCCCAGACATGGGGACAGCCAGGGACATGGGGACAGCGCGGGGACCTCGATGGGGACAGCCAGGGACATGGGGACGCACCCCCAGACATGGGGACAGCACGGGGACCTCGATGGGGACAGCCAGGGGACATGGGGACAGCCAGGGACATGGGGACACACCCCCAGACATGGGGACAGCACGGGGACCTCGATGGGACAGCCAGGGACATGGGGACAGCGCGGGGACCTCGATGGGGACACCCTGGGACATGAGGACAGTGCTGCCACCTCGATGGGGACAGCCAGGGACACCCTGCAGGACATGGGGACAGCGCTGGGACCCTGCTGGGGACACCCAGGGACACCCTGCAGGACATGGGGACAGTGCTGGCACCTCAATGGGGATATGGAGACAACCCCCAGGGACACCCCAGGACATGGGGACAGGGCTGGGACCCCCCTGGGGACACCAAGGGACACACCCCAGGACATGGGGACACACCCCAGGGATACCCCCAGGACATGGGGACAGGGCTGGGACCCCCCTGGGGACACCAAGGGACATGGGGACATCCCCCAGGAACACCCCCAGGCCAAGGGGACACCTCCAAACAAGGGACCCTCCCCTCCAGGTTCCCCCGAACCTCCCCCACCTGTGCCACAGCCTTTTGGGGACCCCAGGACCCCCAGGTGACACCCCAGGTGTCCCCAGGTGTCCCCAGGTGTCCCCACCCTTACCGCAGCATTTGGCTCAGCGAGTCGAAGAGGCAGTTGAGCACAGCCGTGAGCATCAGCTGGGGACACAGGGGGACAGGGACACAGGGACACAGGGACACAGGGACACAGGGGACACAGGGGACACAGGGGACACAGGGACACAGGGACACAGGGGACATTGGTGTCACACGGGGTCACACAGGGTCACAGGGAGTGTCCCCCCAGCCCTGGATGTCCTTGTGCTCCCACAGTGTCCCCACACCCCCAGGTGTCCGTGTGACCCCCTGTGCCCCCATCCCATGTCCCCCTGTGCCATCCTGTCCCAATGTCCCCACATCCTCCATGCCCTCAGAGTCCTCATGTCCCTCCATGTCCCTCCAGTGTCCCCCAGTGTCCCTCCATGTCCCTCCAGTGTCCCCACATCCTCCACGCCCCCAGAGTCCTCATGTCCCTCCATGTCCCTCCAGTGTCCCCCAGTGTCCCCATGTCCCTCCATGTCCCTCCAGTGTCCCCATGTCCCCCCAGTCCCCCCCAGTGTCCCCATGTCTGCCACGCCCCCAGTGTCCCCATGTCCCTAGACCCCTCTGTGTCCCCATGGCCCCACATCCCTCCAATGTCCCTGTGTCTCCATGTCCCCCCATGTCCCTGGTGTTCCCCCCGGTGTCCCTGGTGTCCCCCCGGTGTCCCCTCCATTTCCCCAGTGTGCCCCCTGTGTCTCCCTATCCCCACCATGTCCCCAATGTCCCCATGTCCCCCCCATGTCCCCGGTGTCCCCCCAGTGTCCCCATGTCCCCCCCCGTGTCCCTGGTGTCCCCAGTGTCCCCAGTGTCCCCAATGTCCGCAGTGTCCCCAATGTCCCCAGTGTCCCCATGTCCCCACCTCGTTCTGGTGGGCGCTGCCGATGACATAGCAGTAGAGGTCGATGCTGCCCTTGTAGACAACCGTGAGCCCCTCCAGCAGCGCGATCTCACCTGGGGACAGCGACAGGGATGGTGACAGGGGTGGTGACAGGGACAGGGACACGCCTGTCACCCCCTGTCCCCCGCCCCGTGTCCCTGTGTCACTCACTGTCACTGCGCTGTGTCTTGCTGAAGATGTTCTTCTCGAAGGCGCGCTGCTCCTTCACGCTGGGGTACGTGTCATCGTAGTACTGGGGACAGGGGGGACACTTAGGGACACCTGGGGGACACCTGGAGTACGTGTCATCGTAGTACTGGGGACAGAGGGGACACTTAGGGACACCTGGGGGACACCTGGGGTACGTGTCATCGTAGTACTGGGGACAGAGGGGACACTTAGGGACACCTGGGGGACACCTGGGGTACGTGTCATCGTAGTACTGGGGACAGTGGGGACACTTAGGGACACCTGGGACACCTGGGGGATACCTGAGGGACACCTGGGACACGCTGGGGTACGTGTCATCATAGTACTGGGGACAGTGGGGACAGTGGGGACACTCAGGGACACTCAGGGACACCTAGGACACATCTGGGACACACCTGGGACACACCTGGGACACAGGTGGACATGCTGGGATAGGTGTCATTGTACTACTGGGACATTGGGGACACTTAGGGACACCTGGGGGACGCCTGGGACACACCTGGGACACACCGGAGCACATGTCACTGCAGTACTGGGACAGGGACATCAGCCACCCCTCGATACCCAGGCCACCAACCCTGTCCCCACCCCCAGTGCCACCGCAGGGCAGTGTCCCCTCCGTGTCCCCTCGCTGTCCCCACCTTGGCGAAGAGCCTCTCGCCATCGTTGTCCAGGATGATGATGGCCTTGACCGTGTACAGCGATGGCTCCTGCGGGGACAGGGACAGGGACAGTGCCACCCCTGTCACCACCCCCACCCCGTGACACTGTCACTGCCACCCCCCTAGGGACAAGGACAGTGTCACCCTCTGTCACCACCCCGGGGACAGGGAGAGTGTCACCACCCCCACCCTGGGACACTGTCACTGCCACCCCCCTAGGGACAGGGACAGTGCCATCACCCCCACCCTGGGACACTGTCACTGCCACCTCCCCAGGGACAGGGACTCCCCATGTCACCCAACACGAGGACACCGAGGCAGGCCATGGGGGTCACTGCCCCACGTCCCCATGTCCCCATCACTGTCCCCATGTCCCCATCACTGTCCCCATGTCCCCATCACTGTCCCCAGGTCCCCATCACAGTCCCCAAGTCCCCGTCACTGTCCCCATGACTGTCCCCATGTCCCTGTCACTGTCCCCATGACTGTCCCCGTGTCCCCATGTCCCCGTGTCCCCATGCCGTCGCTCTGGGCCCCTGGGACCAAGTTCTGTGATGCACTGACTGCCCAGAGCCACAGCCGGAGTGTAGGACAGAACCTCAGCCCGGGGACCCGATGTCACCCACGGCCACCAGTGTCACCCAGAGTCACCAGTGTCACCCAGAGTCACGAATGTCACCGAAGTGTAGGACAGAACCTCGGCCCGGGGACCCAATGGCACCCAGGGCCACCAATGTCACCCAGTGTCACCAAGGGCCTCCCAGGGCCACCAAGAGCCACCCAGGACATCCCTGGGCACTGCTGCTGGGCCTGACCCCCCCGTGACCCCAGTGACCCCAGTGACCCCAGTGACCCCAGTGACCCCAGTGACGGCGCTGTCCCCCCTCTGGCACCCCCCATTTTCCCCCCAGTATGACCCCAATTCACCCCCACTGCCCCCGCCGGGACCCCAGCTCACCCCCAGTGACCCTCACTGCGCTCCCAGTTAGCCCAGTTAGCCCCCCCACTGCCCCCCCACTGCCCCCCCACTGCCCCCCCAGTGACCCCTCAGTGCCCCCCCAGTTACCCCAGTTAGTCCCACTGCCCCCCGAGACCCCAACTCATCCCCAGTGACCCCCACTGCCCTCCCAGTTACCCCAGTTACCCCCTCCACTGCCCCCCAGTGACCCTCACTGCCCTCCCAGTTACCCCAGTTCCTCCCCCTGCCCCCCTTCCCCTCAGCCCCGCCCCCTCTGCCCCCCTGCCCCCCATGCTCCCCCACTCCCCCCGGCTGTGGCGCTGCCCCCCATGTCCCCCATGTCCCCCCTGTCCCCCATGTCCCCCATGTCCCCCCGGTCTCCCCACACTCCCCCCGGCCCCGCTGCCCCCCGGGCCCTCGGCCCTACCAGCACCAGCGCCTCCATTTTGCCTTCGCCGCTGCCGACGTGGAGCCGGAAGAGCGCTCGCTGCTGATTGGCTGATCACCTGCCAATCACTCGACTCGTCCCCGCCCCGCCAGACTGATTGGCCCAACTCTGCCCCGATCTCACCAATCGCCGCGCGCTTCCGCGCGGAGGGCGGGCCGGACTTTCCCGCCCTTTCTTAGCCGGTCGCTGATTGGAGGAACGAACTGCCCATCACCGGCGCGCGGAGCCCCCGGAAGTGGAGGGGCGGCGCAGTTGCCATGGTGACCGGGGAAGCGCTGATGTCACCTCTTAGCCGGGCCCGGGCTGCGATTGGCTGCCTCGGTGACCACGTGACCGGAACCGCTGCCCTTTCTGTGATTGGTCACACGCCCGCATGGCCACGCCCCAGGTGGGCGGGGCCGCACGTGACCTTTGGTCCTGCGGGGTCCTGGGGGGACATTGGGGACATTTGGGGACATTTGGGGACATTGGGGACATTGGGGACATTTGGGGACATTGGGGACATTGGGGACATTGGGGTTATTGGGGGCACTGGGGACATTTGGACATTGGGGGCTATTGGGGACATTTGGGGACATTTGAGGACATTTGAGGACACTGGGGGCATTGGGGACATTTGGGGACATTGGAGACATTGGGGACATTGGGAGCATTTGGGACATTGGGAGCAATTGGGAGCAATTGAGGACGTTGGAGGGACATTGGAGGGACATTTGGGGACATTGTGGGGACATCGAGGACATTGGGGCACACGTGGAGACACAGCGGGACCCGCCGAGGCGCCAGCGCCGTGGGGGTGACATGGGCGGAGGGACAGGGACAGTGCCACCAGGGGGGTGATAATGCCACCGGGATGGTGACAGAGCCACCAGGGGGGTGACAATGCCACCGGGGGGGTGACAGTGCCACCAGGGGGGTGACAGAGCCACCGGGGGTGTGACAGAGCCACCGGGGGGGTAACAGTGCCACCCGGACGCCCTGGGCCCCACTGATAGCGCCTGGCGGGAGTGCCACCGCCGTGTCCCCGGTGTCCCCAAGGGCCCCACAGGGGAAACCGCCGCTGGCTTCCGTCACCCGCGGCAGCAGGGGGGACAAGGGGGGTCCTGTCACTGCCACCAGGCCCCGTGTCCCCTGTCCCCGTGTCCCTGTGCCCCCCGTGGATGTCCCCGTGTCCCCTTGTCCCTTTCGCCCTGCACTGTCCCCATCCCTGTCCCCACTTTGTCCCCTTTTTGTGTCCCCACTGTGTCCCCTCCCCCTCCGTGTCCCCCTCCTCCCCCATCCCCCCTCAGTTCCTGTCCCCTCCCTTCCCCCGTTGTCCCCAGGGTGTCCCCGGGGCGGGCACAGCCCGAGCGGGGGTGGCACTGCGGGGCCGTGTCCTGTCCCTGTCCCTGTCCCTGTCCCTGTCCATCGCGTGTCCCCAGGTGGCTCCTGGCACAGGTGAGTGACAGGGACAGGGTGGTGGCACGGGGGTGTGACACGTGGGACATGTGGGACATGGGGGTGGCACTCTGGGGCTGCGGGGCATGGGGGGGACACAGAGGGGACACAATGGGGGCACGGGGGGGACACACACGGGGGGGCACAGAGGTGACACTCAGCCCCCCAGGGCCACCACCATTGTCACCGAGACCTTGTGGTCCTGTTGAGGGGTGGGCGTTGGGGGGGGGGACAGGGTGGTGACACGGGGGGTGATGGGGGTGACAGGAGGGTGACAAGGGTGTGACAAGGGGTGACACAGGGGATGTCCCCCCCCTCGGGCCCCGGGCGGGTCCGTCCGTTGCTCCTTGTGCAACTCCGGGGTTGGGCAATGGCGTGGGGCCCGAGGGGGGGACAGGGAGTGTCCCCAGGGTGTCCCCAGGGGGACAGGGAGTGTCCCCAGGGCGTCCCCAGGGGTTCAGGAAGTGTCCCCAGGGGGTCCCCAGGGGGTCAGGAAGTGTCCCCAGGGGGTCAGGGGTGTCCCCAGGGTGGTCCCGGGGCGGTCAGGGGTGTCCCCAGAGGGTCAGGGAGTGTCCCCAGAGGGTCAGGGAGTGTCCCCAGGGGGGTCCCGGGGGATCTGGGGTGTCCCCAGGGGCTCAGGGGGTGTCACCCCCCCAGGGTGGCCCTGACCCCAATCTGGGGCTGCAGGAGGAGGCGGCGGCTGCGACAATGGGGGACCCCCAGGTGAGGGGGGGGGACACGGGGGGGACACGGGGGGGACACGGGGGGTCCGGGAGGGTCTGGGGGTCACGAGGGGGGAGGGATGGAGGAGGGTGGGGGGACTGGGGGGGTCTGGGGGGGTCTAGGGATGGGGGGAGGGGTGGGAGTGCTGGGGGGAGGTTTGAGGGGGGGGATTGGGGGGGTCAGGTAATTTTGGGGTTTTTTGGGGGGTGGGGTTTGGGGGTGTTTTGGGGCCGGGACATGGGCGGTGTTGGGGGATTTTGGGGAGGTTTTAAAGGTGGGATTTGAGGGATTTTGGGGGGGTTTGGGGGGTGTTTTAAGGGGTGGGATTTGGGTGATTTTGGGGGGGTTTGGGGGGTGTTTTAAGGGTGGGATTTGGGGGATTTTGGGGAGGTTTGGGGGGTGTTTTAAGGGGTGGGATTTGGGTGATTTTGGGGGGGTTTGGGGGGTGTTTTAAGGGTGGGATTTGGGGGATTTGGGTGGGGGGTTGGGGGTGTTTTAAGGGTGGGATTTGGGGCGTGTTGAGAGGATTTTGGGGTGGGATTTGGGGGTGCTACAAAGGGGCGGGGCCAAGGGCTGCCCTCAGCCAATCAGCGGCGTCCCGCAGGCGCTGAGGGGGCGTGGCCCGGCGCAGGCCCCGCCCCCGAGCGCGCCCCTGGCGGCGCGGCAGCAGCGGAGGTCACGTGGCAGGAGCTGCTGTCACTCAGCGAGCTGCAGGTGGGACACGCCCCCTTCCCAGACCACGCCCACTTCCTCAGACCACGCCCCCTCAGACCACCTTCGCACCTTGGCCACGCCCCCCGCGGGCTCTTAGCGCCCCCTGCCGGCGGCAGCGTTCCCGCCCATTCCCTCCCCCATCCTTAGGGACCCAAAAATGTCCCCCGGGACCCTCCCCCAATCCCCGGGGACCCAAAAATGTCCCCCGGGACCCTCCCCCAATCCCCGGGGACCCAAAAATGTCCTCCCGGGACCCTCCCCAATCCCCGGGGACCCAAAAATGTCCTCCCGGGACCCCCTCCTACCCTCAGGGACCCCCGGCTGGGCCTCCCCCGCATGGACCCCCTTGGACACCCCATTGTCACCCCCCGGACCACCTCCCACTGTCCCCCTGTGTCCCCCGGGGGACCCCCGTGTGTCCCCAGACCCCTCTGACCCCTCCCCCTCTGTCCCCAGGGCCTGGACCTGCGGCTGGAGCCCCCCCCGGACCCCCCATTTTACCCTCCCCCCACCCCCCCTCTCCCCCCTCCCCCCTCCCATTTCCCCCCCTTCCCCCCCCCTTTTTCCCCTCCCTTCCCCCCAGCGGTGGGGGACACCCGCGGTGACACCAGCGGCGACACCAAGGGTGACACCACGGCAGTCCCCGGCGGTGGCCGCGGGGCTCGGCGGCGCCTGGCGCTGTCGCTGTCGCTGCCCTTGTCCCCCGAGGCCATCGTGGCGCTGCCCGCGGAGGAGCTCAAGGCCATCCTGGGCCGCGCGGGGACCTCGGGGGCGCAGCTGGCGCTGGCCAGGGACATCCGCCGGCGCGGCCGCAACAAGGTGGCGGCGCAGAGGTGTCGCCGTCGCCGCCTCGAGGCCCTGGCGCGGCTCCGCGCGGAGCTCTGTCACCTCGGCCGCGAGCGGGAGCGGCTGCTGCGGGCGCGGGGACACGCGGAGGTGGCGCTGGGGACACTGCGCAGGGACCTGGCCAGGGCCACGCGGCAGCTGCTGGCGGCGCTCGGGGATGGGGACATCGGCGGTGTCACCTCTCAGATGCTGGGGGCGCTCGGGGACAGGGATGTGCCTGGGGACATCGGCGGTGTCACCTCTCAGATGCTGGGGGCGCTCGGCGATGGGGACACGGGTGGTGTCACCTCCCGGGTGCTAGGGGCTCACGGGGATGGGGACGCACGTGGGGACATCGGCAGTGTCACCTGTCAGGTGCTGGGGGCACTCGGGGCTGGGGACACACCTGGGGTCCTGGGAAATGTCACCTCGCAGGTGCTGGGGACACTTGGAGATGGGGACGTGTGTGGGGACATGGGCGGCGTCACTCATCAGCTGTTGGGGACATTTGGGGATGGGGACAGGACCCTGCTGGGTGCCCAGGACAGGGACCTGGCCACTGTCACCTCCCAGATGTTGGGGACACTCGGTGATGTGACCCCACACAGGGACCTGGGCAGTGTCACCCACCAGGTCCTGGGGACACTCGGGGACAGGGCTGGGACCCCCGTGTCCCCTGAGAGCTTTGGGCTGGAGAGGGGGGGACTGGGGTGACCCCTGTGCCACCCTGGGGACACTTCTGTCACTGCCACCCTGGGGACACCCAGAGCCCCCTGTGCCACCCTGGGGACACCCAGAGCTCCCTGTGCCACCCTGGGGACACCCCCAGCCCCCTGTGCCACCCTGGGGACACCCCCAGCCCCCTGTGCCACCCTGGGGACACCCCTGTCACTGCCACCGCTGTAACCCCACAATAAACCTGCTCAAGGCACCTCTGGGCTCTGTCACCTTCTGTCACCCCGCGGTGACACATTCCTGCCACCTCCTCCCGCCCCTGTCCCCGCAGGGCGAGGCGGCGCCACCTCCCTCGCGGTGACACATCCCTGCCTGTGGTGACACATCCCTGCCTGTGGTGACACATCCCTGCATGTGGTGACACATCCCTGCGGTGACACACCCGGCGGTGACAGCCCCGGGCACCGCATTGCCGCTGCCACCTCCTGGCCCTGTCCCCTCGGGGTCACACGAGGCCCTCGCTTCCCCTGGGGTCCCCAAATCAGTGTCCCCCAGTC
Organism: Acanthiza pusilla; assembly: GCA_036630365.1. NCBI lineage: Eukaryota > Metazoa > Chordata > Aves > Passeriformes > Acanthizidae > Acanthiza > Acanthiza pusilla. Next base: position 908,340 of record JAXCHO010000119.1, on the reverse strand, counting down.
CCCTTCTGTCCCCAGCCCTGTCCCTGCCACAGCTGCTCCATCGCCTCCGTCCTTGTCCCCTCTGGGCCTGTCCTTGTCCCCTCTGGGCCTGTCCTTGTCCCCTCCGGCCCTGTCCTTGTCCCCTCTGGGCCTGTCCTTGTCCCCTCTGGGCCTGTCCTTGTCCCCTCCAGCCCTGTCCTTGTCCCCTCTGTCCCTGTCCTTGTCCCTCCATGTGTCCGTCCCCACCTTGTCCCCTTCGTGGCCGTTTCATCCCCTCCATCCCTGTCCCCATCGTGTCCCCATTGTGTCCCTACGTCCCCATTGTGTCCCTACGGTGTCCCTGTCCCCATCGTGTCCCTCGTGTTCCTATGGTGTCCCTGTCCCCATGGTGTCCCTGTCCCCACGGTGTCCCTCATGTCCTCACAGTGTCCCTGTCCCCACGGTGTCCCTCGTGTCCCCACGGTGTCCCTCGTGTCCCCACGGTGTCCCTGTTCCCATCGTGTCCCTGTCCCCACGGTGTCCCTGTCCCCACAGTGTCCCTCGTGTCCCCATGGTGTCCCTGTTCCCATCGTGTCCCTGTCCCCACGGTGTCCCTGTCCCCACGGTGTCCCTCGTGTCCCCATTGTGTCCCTACGGTGTCCCTGTCCCCACGGTGTCCCTCGTGTCCCCACGGTGTCCCTGTGTCCCCATTGTGTCCCTACGGTGTCCCTGTCCCCACGGTGTCCCTGTCCCCACAGTGTCCCTGTCCCCACGGTGTCCCTCGTGTCCCCCCGGTGTCCCTGTCCCTCCCTGCCCCACCCTGTCCCCACACACCGAGGGACACAGGTACAAAAATACCCTTTTATTGAGGGCACCGGGGGGTCCCGCGGGCGCTGGGGGGGCCCTGGGCTGGCCCCATGTCCCCAAGCAATGTCCCCAATGTCCCCCCGGTCACCTCCGCGGGCTCCTCTCCCGGGGCCGGCGGCTCCTACAAAACGGAAGGTGGCAATTAGTGGCGGGGGGGGGGTGGGACACCCAGGGGACACCCAGGGGACACCCAGGGGACACCCAGGGGACACCCGGAGTGACAAGAGAGGCGGGGCACAGGGGGCGGAGCCAGGCTGTGACTGACAGCTGAGGCGACCAATCAGGAACAGAGCAGCCCCCACCTCCAAAAATTATCGTTATTAACAATAATAGTAATAAAAAAAAAATAATAATAATTTAAAAAAAAAACCCAAGAGACATTTATTGAGGGCTGGGGAGGGTACAGGACACAGGGCAGGGACTCCAGCGGCTCCGCTCGGGAACTACGGGGGGACCTGGACACGGCGACCTCGCAACGGCCCCGGGGGGGCCCGGGGGTCCCCGGGGGGGTCGGGGGTCCCGGGGGCTCCAGGGGCTGCCCCGGCTCCCGCCCGGCTCCGGCTCCTGCGGGACAGACAGGTCAGGGTGGGGTCGGGGTCGGGATTGGGATCGGAGCGGCTCTGGGGCTGGCAGAGCCTGACCCCGGCCCGAATCCCGACCCTAATCCTGGAACTGAATCCCAATCCTAAATCCCGACCCTAATCCTGAACTAAATCCCAGCCCCAATCCCAATCCTAAATCCTGACCCTAATCCTGGAACTAAATCCCAATCCTAAATCCCGACCCTAAGCCTGGAACTAAATCCCAGCCCCAATCCCAACCCTAATCCCAGCCCCAATCCCAATCCTAAATCCTGACCCTAACCCTGGAACTAAATCCCAATCCTAAATCCCGACCCCAATCCTGGAACTAAATCCCAGCCCCAATCCTAACCCTAACCCTGGAACTGAATCCCAATCCTAAATCCTGACCCTAATCCCGGAACTAAATCCCAATCCTAAATCCCGACCCTAATCCTGGTCCTAAATCCTGGCCCTAAATCCCAGTCCTAATCCCACTCCTAAATCCCAGCCCGAATCCAGCCCCGAATCCCAGTCCTAAATCCTGGCCTTAATCCCGGTCCTAAATCCCAGCCCAAATCCCAGCCCGAAATCCCATTTTCCCCTCCACTTTTCCCATTTCTTTCCTCCTTTTTTTCTCTCCTGCTTTTCCCATTTTCCCCCCCATTTTTCCCATGTTTTCCCCCATTTTTCCCACATTTCCCCCCCCCATTTTTCCCCATTTTCCCCCCATTTTCCCCCTCACCTGGCTGTTAAAACCTCCTCCCTCCTCCGTAGCTGCCGCCGCCGCTGGAGCTGCCGTAGCCACCTGCGGAGCCGGGGGGCTTAGGGACCCCAAAAATGGGGGGGGGACACCTTTCGGGGACCCCCGAGGACACTGGGGGGCTCTTCCAGGACATTCTGAGGCTCCCCAAGGTGATTTTGAGTTCCCCCACCACATTTTGAGGCCCCCCCTGTACATTTTGGGGTCTCCCCAGTACATTTAGGGATCTCCCCGGGTGGTTCTGGGGTCCCCCCGAGTATTTTTGGGGTCTCACCGCCACCGTAGGGCCCCGAGCTGCACCCCCCGAAGCTGCCCCCACTACATTCTGGGCCCCCCAGTACATTTCAGGGTCTCCCCAGTACATTTTAGGGTCTCCCCAGTACATTTAGGGTTCCCCCCAGGTATGTTTGGGGTCCCCCCGGGTGTTTTTGGGGTCTCACCGCTGCTGTAGGGCCCCGAGCTGCACCCCCCGAAGCTACCCCCAGAACATTTTAAGGGCCCCCCAGTACATTTCAGGGTCTCCCCAGTCCATTTAGGATCTCCCCAGTACATTTCAGGGTCTCCCCAGTCCATTTAGGACCCCCCAGGTGTTTTTGGGGTCTCACCACTGCCGTAGGGCCCCGAGCTGCACCCCCCCGAAGCTACCCTCAATACATTTTAGGGTCTCCCCAGGACGTTTTAAGCCCCCCCCAGTACATTTAGGGCCCCCCCCGGGTATTTTTGGGGTCCCCTGAGCGTTTTTGGGGTCTCACCACCGCCGTAGGGCCCTGAGCTGTGCCCCCCAAAGCTCCCACCAGGACATTTTAAGGCCCCCCCCAATACATTTTAGGGTCTCCCCAGTGCATTCAGGGCTCCCCCCGGGTGTTTTTGGGGTCCCCGGGTGTTTTTGGGGTCTCACCGCCGCCGTAGGGCCCCGAGCTGCGCCCCCCGAAGCTGCCGCCCTTCATGGGCCCGAAGCTCGAGGCTTGGTTGTTGTAGCTGCCGAAGTCGTTGTAGCTGCCCCCGCCCCCGAAATTGCTGCCTGGGGGGCACAGCGGGGTCAGCGTGGGGACAGTGGGGGCAGGGGACAGTGTGGGGTCAGGGGGACAGAGTGGGGGCAGGGGGACAGAGTGGGGTTGGGGGACATTGTGGGGGCAGGGGGACAGAGTGGGGTTGGGGGACATTGTGGGGGCAGGGGGACATTGGGGGCAGGGGGACATTGGGGTCAGGGGGACATTGTGGGGTCAGGGAACATATCTGGGGTCAGGGGGACATTGTGGGGTCAGGGGGACATTGGGACATTGTGGGGTCAGGGGACATTGGGGTCAGCGTGGAGACAGTGGGTTCAGGGGACATTGTGGGGTCAGGGGGACATTGGGGTGCCTCAGCACGGGGGGCAATTGGGAGATTTGGGGAGGGGGACTGGGAGGTTTGGGGTGAGGGGACTGGGAATTCTGGGAAGGTTTAACTGAGACCCCAAAGACCCCAGGAAGGTTTCCCCAGAACCCCCAGCACTCCTGGGGGATGCTCCCAGAGCCCCCCAGCCCCACTGTCCCCCCCAGCCCCGTGTCCCCCAGCCCCGTGTCCCCCCCAGCCCCGTGTCCCCCCCAGCCCCGTGTCCCCCAGCCCCGTGTCCCCCCAGCCCCACTGTCCCCCCAGCCCCGTGTCCCCCCAGCCCCACTGTCCCCCCAGCCCCGTGTCCTCCCAGCCCCGTGTCCCCCAGCCCCGTGTCCCCCAGCCCCGTGTCCCCCAGCCCCATGTCCCCCAGCCCCACTGTCCCCCAGCCCCGTGTCCCCAGCCCCACTGTCCCCCAGCCCCGTGTCCCCAGCCCCGTGTCCCCAGCCCCGTGTCCCCCAGCCCCACTGTGTCCCCACCTGTGCCCGCCTCGGCCAGGCCGTTGCGCACGGCCAGCGCAGGGCCCCGTGCTGGCCGCCGGCCACCGCTGCCACCGCCGAAGCCACCGCCGCCGTTGTTGTAGCCGTCGTAGGAGCCGCTGCCGCCGTAGCCGCGGTTGCCCCCGGAGTAGCCAGGGCCACCACCGCCACCGTACCCTGCGGGGACAAGGGACGGAGCACCGTGAGCCCCCAGGCTGTGGTGGGCAGGTGGCGTGGCTGGGGCGGTGTCCTGGCACTGCCCCTGTGTCCCCACACTGTCCCCGGGGCCGTGTCCCAGCACTGCCCCTGTGTCCCCACACTGTCCCCGAGGCTGTGTCCCCATGCTGTCCCCAGGGCCAGGCCCAGCCTCAGCCTGGCCTGGCCTTACCATCAGCGCCAAATTTGTTAAATCTGTCACCACTGTGAGAGCTGGCGCGGCCACACCCTCCTGGAAGGACAGACCACGCTGGGGCACGGCCACGGCACGGCCACGGAGCCCGGGGACAGTGGCACCACCAGGAGGACAAGGGGACCCGTGTGGCAGAAGCTGGCAGGGTGTCCCTGTCCCCGCAGGATGCCCCTGTCCCCGCAGGATGCCCCTGTCCCCGCAGGGTGCCCCTGTCCCCGCAGGGTGCCCCTGTCCCCGCAGGGTCTCTGTCCTTGCAGGGTCTCTGTCCCTGGGGGTCCCTGTCCCCACACGGTCCCCATCCCTGTGGGGTTCCATTCCCATAGGGTCTCTGTCACCACAGCGTTCTTGTCCCCTTCAATGTCCCCATCCCTGGGGGTCCCCATCTCTGCGGGGTCTCTGTCCCCGCAGGGTTCCTGTCCCCTCAAGGTCCCACCCCCGGGGTCCCCTCCCCATCCCTCACTCACCACGTCCCCCGAAGTTGCCCCCGCGGCTGAAGTTGTCACCGCCGCCGAAGCCACCGCGGCCACCGCCGCCACCACCGAAGTTCCCGGAGCCGCTGCGGCCTAGGAGGGGAGGGGGAGGGGGCGGGGGGGGGGCACAGCCTTTAGGCACAGCGCGGGTGGCACGGGGGGCGCGGGCACGGGCGGGGGCGGCGGGGCCAGGGGCCGGGCGCTCACCTCGCTGGCCGGCCGAGGCGCTGGCCATCTCCTGCTTGGACAGCGCCTTGCGCACCTCGCAGTTGTGCCCGTTCACCGTGTGGTACTTCTGGACTGCGGGGACAGCCGGCTCGTCACCGCCGTGGCCCCGGGCTGTCCCCTCTGCTGGCCCCGGGCTGTCACTGCCGTGTCCCCGGGCTGTCCCCTCCGCTGGCCCCTGCTCACCTCCACTGTCCCCTGTGCTAGCCACTCCACTGTCCCCTCTGTCCCTCTGCTCTCCCCTGTCCTGTCCCCTGTCCTGTCCCCCTCTGCTGTCCCCTCCGGTGTCCCCAGGCTGTCACCTCCGCTGTCCCCTGTGCTAGCCACTCCACTGTCCCCTCTGTCCCTCTGCTCTCCCCTCTGCTGTGCCCTGTCCTGTCCCCCTCTGCTGTCCCCTCCACTGTCCTTTTCGCTGTCCCCTATTTTGGGGACCCCCCCACCCTCTCATTCCCCCCAGCACCATCCCTGTGACCCCACCCACCATGTGTGTCCCCATCGCAGGTGACACAAAGGACACACAAGTGCTGCCACCAGGAACAGTAGGCACGGCCACCTGTCACTGTCCCTGTCCCCAGTGCCACCATTGGAAACAGCAGTCACAGCCATCCCTGTCCCAATCCCTGTCCCCAGTGCCACCGCTGGGAACAGCAGGCACAGCCATCTCTGTCCCTGTCCCCAGTGCCACCAGCAAGAGCAGCGGGAACAGCCACCCCTGGCCCTGGCCCTGTCCCTGTCCCTGCAGTGTCCCCAGCAGGCACAGTGGGCACAGCCACCCCTGTCCCTGTCCCTGCCCTGTCCCCAGTGCCACCAGCAGGCACAGCCACCCTTGTCCCTTTCCCAGTGCCCCCAGCAGGAGCAGCAGCCACAGCCACCCCACTCCCTGTCCCTGTGTCCCCAGCAGGCACAGCAGGCACAGCCACCCCTGTCCCTGTCCCTGCCGTGTCCCCAGCAGGCACGGTGGGCACGGCCATCCCTGTCCCTGTCCCTGCCGTGTCCCCAGCAGGCACAGTGGGCACAGCCACCGCTGTCCCTGTCCCCAGTGTCCCCAGCAGGCACAGCCACCCCTGTCCCCATCCTTGCCCCTGTCCCTGTCCCTGTCCCAGTGTCCCCAGCAGGCACGGTGGGCACAGCCACCCCTGTCCCTGTCCCCAGTGTCCCCAGCAGGCACGGCGGGCACAGCCACCGCTGTCCCTGTCCCCAGTGTCCCCAGCAGGCACGGCGGGCACAGCCACCTCTGTCCCTGTCCCTGTCCCAGTGCCCCCAGCAGCCACAGCCACCCCGTCCCTGTCCCTGCAGTGTCCCCAGCAGGCACAGGGGGCACAGCCACCGCCGTCCCCGTCCCCAGCAGGACTCACTGACGATTTTGTCCACGGAGTCGTGGTCGTCGAAGGTGACGAAGGCGAAGCCACGCTTCTTGCCGCTGCCGCGGTCGGTCATGATCTCGATGACCTCGATCTTGCCGTACTGCCCGAAGTACTCGCGCAGGTGGTGCTCCTCCGTGTCCTCCTTGATGCCACCCACGAAGATCTTCTTCACCGTCAGGTGCGCCCCGGGCCGCTGCGAGTCCTGGGGACAGGGGCACGGGCACCGCTCACTGTCCCTGTCCCCAGCGCCACCACCGGGGACAGCGGGCACGGGCACCGCTCACTGTCCCTGTCCCCAGTGCCACCACCGGGGACAGCAGGCATGGACACCCCTGTCACTGCCCTTGTCCCCAGTGCCACCACCGGGGACAGCGCGATGGCAGCAGCACAGGGACAGCGGGCACGGCCACCCTGTCACTGTCCCTGTCCCCAGTGCCACCACCGGGGACAGCGGGCACGGGCACCCTGTCACTGTCCCTGTCCCCAGTGCCACCACCGGGGACAGCGCGGTGGCAGTGGCGCATGGACAGCAGGCATGGACACCCCTGTCACTGTCCCTGTCCCCAGTGCCACCACCGGGGAGAGCGCGGTGGCAGTGGCGCAGGGACAGCAGGCATGGACACCCTGTCACTGTCCCTGTCCCCAGTGCCACCACCGGGGACAGCGGGCACAGGCACCGGTCACTGCCCCTGTCCCCAGTGCCACCACCAGGGACAGCGCGATGGCAGTGGCGCAGGGACAGCGGGCACGGGCACCCTGTCACTGTCCTTGTCCCCAGTGCTATCAGCAGGGACAGCAGGCACGGGCACCCTGTCACTGTCCCTGCCCCCAGTACTATCACCGGGGACAGCACGCATGGGCACCATCCCTGTCACTGTCCCCAGTGTCACCACCAGGACAGTGGGCACGGCCGCCACCCTGTCTGTGTCCCTGTCCTTGTCCCCAGCGTCACCACCAGGGACAGCATGATGGCAGCGGTGCTGGGGACAGCAGGCACGGCCACCACCCTGTCCCTGTCCCCAGCGTCACCACTGGCAGCAGAGGGCACAGCCACCACCATGTCCCTGTCCCTGTTCCCAGTGTCCCCGTACCTCTCTGGACATGGCCCGCTTGGGCTCCACCACCCTGCCGTGTCCCCAGTGTCCCCAGTGTCCCCCCAGTGTCCCCAATGTTCCCAGTGTCCCCAATGTCCCCAATGGCCCCAATGTCCCCAGTGTCCCCAGTGTCCCCCCAGTGTCCCCAGTGTCCCCAGTGTCCCCAGTGTCCCCAATGTCCCCAGTGTCCCCAGTGTCCCCAATGGCCCCAGTGTCCCCAGTGTCCCCAGTGTCCCCGTACCTCTCTGGACACGGCCCGCTTGGGCTCCACCACCCTGCCGTGTCCCCAATGTCCCCAGTGTCCCCAATGTCCCCAGTGTCCCCAGTGTCCCCAGTGTCCCCAGTGTCCCCGTACCTCTCTGGACACGGCCCGCTTGGGCTCCACCACCCTGCCGTCCACCTTGTGTGGCCGCGCGTTCATGGCGGCGTCGACCTCCTCGACCGAGGAGTAGGTGACGAAACCGAAGCCCCGCGAGCGCTTCGTGTTGGGGTCCCGCATCACCTGGGGACAGGGGACAGCTCAGGGACACGGGGACAGGCACAGGGATGGACACGGGGACACAGGGATGGACACGGGGACAGACACAGGGATGGACATGGGGACACGGGGATGGACACAGGGACACAGGCAGGGACACAGGCAGGGACATGGGGACGTGGTCAGGGACAGGGGACAGGTCAGGGACATGGGGATGGACACAGGGACACGGGGATGGACATGGGGATGGACACAAGGACAGATCAGGGACATGGGGATGGACATGAGGATAGACACAGGGACGAGGGCAGGGACACAGGGATGGATGTGGGGACACAGTCAGGGACAGGGGGACAGCTCAGGGACACGGGCAGGGACACAGGGACATGGGGATGGACGTGGGGACACAGTCAGGGACAGGGAGATGGACACAGGGATGGACACAGGGACACAGGGATGGACAAAGGGACAAGGGCAGCGATGTGACAAACCCAAACCCCCACGAGTGCTCCATGTTGGGGTCACACATCACCTGGGGACACACCGGGGACATGGGGAGGGGACACAGGCACAGGTGAGGGGTCACACAGAGGTGACACAGGGCACGTAAAGGGTCACCCACAGGTGACAGACGCAAGGAAAGGGTGACACACAGGTGACACAGGTCACACATGCAGGGAAAGGGTCACGCACAGGTCGCCCACAGGTGACACAGATGAGAGAACACACACAAGTGACACAGAGCAGGGGTCACACGCAGGTGACACACACAGGGCAGGGGACACACACACCCGGGGGGGGGGGGTGAGACTTCCAGGGGCGCAGTTTGGAGGTGCTGGGGGCGGTCTGGGGGTCCCAGGGAAGGTTTGGGGCTGGGGTCTCATGGCCTGAGTGTCCTGGGGAAGGTTTTGGGGTCCCAGGTAAGGTTTCAGAGTCCCCAGGACAGGTTTCGGGGTCCCAGATCAGGTTTGGGGTCCCAGGTAGAGTTTCAGGGCCCCCAGGACAGGTTTTGGTGCCCCAGGGCAGGTTTTGGGGTCCCAAGAGCAGGCTTCAGGCCCCCAGGACAGGTTTCCGGGCCCCCAGGACACATTTCGAGGTCCCAGGACACGTTTCGGGGTCCCAGGACAGGTTCCAGGGTCCCCATAGCAGATTTCGGGGTCCCAGAGCAGATTTTGGGGTCCCAGAGCAGGTTTCGGGGTCCCAGCACAGGTTTTGGGGTCCCAGGACAGGTTTTAGGGTTCCGGGGATGGTTCCAGGGCCCCCAGGACACGTTTCGGGGTCCCATAGCAGATTTCGGGGTCCCAGCACAGGTTTTGGGGTCCCAGGGCAAGTTCTGGGGTCCCAGATCAGGTTCCAGGGCCCCCAGGACAGGTTTTGGGGTCCCAGCACAGGTTTCGGGGTCCCCGAGCAGGTTTCGGGGTCCCAGCACAGATTTCGGGGTCCCAGCACAGGTTTCGGGGTCCCAGCACAGATTTCGGGGTCCCAGCACAGGTTTCGGGGTCCCAGCACAGGTTTCGGGGTCCCAGGACAGGTTTTGGGGTCCCCGAGCAGGTTTTGGGGTCCCAGCTCTCACCACGCAGTCGGTCAGCGTCCCCCACTGCTCGAAGTGGCTGCGCAGGCTCTCGTCCGTGGTCTCAAAGCTCAGGCCGCCGATGAAGAGCTTCCGCAGCTGCTCCGGCTCCTTCGGGGACTGCGGGACAGGGACACGCCGTGAGGGACAGGGAGGGGACAGGGACAGGGGACAGGGACACAGGGGACTGCGGGACAGGGACAGGCCGTGAGGGACACTGAGGGGACAGGGACAGGGGACAGGGACACACCGTGAGGGGACAGGGAGTGAGGGGACAGGGACTGCGGGACAGGGACACGCCGTGAGGGGATGGGGACAGGGGACAGGGACACAGGGGACTGCGGGACAGGGACAGGCCGTGAGGGACAGGGACTGCGGGACAGGGACAGACCGTGAGGGGACAGGGACAGGGAGTGAGGGGACAGGGACACAGGGGACTGCGGGACAGCGACAGTCCGTGAGGGGACACTGAGGGGACAGCGAGTGAGGGGACAGGGACACAGGGGGCAGGGAGTGAGGGGACAGGGAGTGAGGGGCAGTGACGGAGGGGACAGTGAATGAGGGACAGGGAGTGAGGGGACACTGATCAAGGGGTCACAGATTGAGGGGACAGGGACCGAGGGGTCACCGCGGGGCCGAGACCCCCTGAGCCCCCAAACCTCCTCACCCAGCTCCAGGGGGGCCCTGACCCCCCAAAATCCCCCCTGGGACCCCAAAATCCCCCCTGGGACCCCAAAATCGCCCCCTGGGAGCCCCCAGCCCTCACCTCAGGAGACCCTGAACCCCCAGACCCTCTTTTGGGGACCCCCAGGCCCTAAAGGGACCCAGCCTCCCCCCCCAGACCCTGATTTTGGGGACCCCCAGGCCCTAAAGGGAACCAGACCCTCCCCAGGGCCTGATTTTGGGGACCCCCAGGCTCTAAAGGGACCCAGACCCTCCCCCAGACCCTGACTTTGGGGCCCACCAGGCCCCGAGCCCTCCCCTGGCCCCCAAGGGACCCCCGAGCTCCTCCATCCTCAGTTTTTGGGGCCAACTGATCCTTGAGCATCCCCAGTTCCCATCTGGGGGGGTCACCAGACCCTAAGCCCCCCCCCAGGGCCTCCTTTTAGGGCCCCCACCCCCAAATTCCTGACTCCCCAGGCCCCCAGGCCCCTCCCCCAGCCCCAATTTTTGGGGCCCACCGGTCCCATCAGTGTCCCCAGCCCCTGTTTGTGGACCCCCCACCCCCAAATTTCAGATCCCCACCCCCAAATTTCGCCCTCCCCCAGCCCCCCAAAGCCCCCAGCCCCTATTTTTGCCCCTCCCAGGCCCCCATTCCCCTCACTTTGACCCCCCCAACCCTAAATTCCGACCCCCCCTGACCCCCATTTTGGGGACCCCCCCACCCCCTCCCCCCCCCAGCCCCATCCCTGTGTCCCCCCCCGTGGGAGTGTCCCCCCCCCACCGCGGGTGACACAAAGGACGCGCACGTGGCCGCGGGCGCGCGCGCGGGGCCGGGGGGGGGGCGGTGGGCTCGGGGGGGTCGCGCATGCGCGGGAGGGGAGGCTCGGGGGGGCTCGGTGTGTGCCCCCCCCCAATGGCGCCTGCGCGGGTGAGGGGAGGGGGGGGGGCGCGGCGGCGGCACGGGCAGAGCGCGCAGGCGCAGTGCGCGCGCGCGGCCCGCGAGGTGGCGGCGGCGGCGGGGGCGGGGGCGGCGCGGGGGGGGCCGGGGAGGGTGGAATGAAAAACCCGCGGGGATCGGTGAGGGAGAGGGATGTGAGCGCTGACCTCGGCCTTGGCCATGGCGGCGGCGCGGGGAGGGGCGGGCCGGGCGGTGGCGGCAGCGCGCGATGCTCCCTCTGCGAGGGCCGACACGGAAAGGGGCCGAGCGACGCGAGCGCCGCCGCCTCACCCCGCCGCCCCCGCCGCCCGCCCGGCCCCCGCGCCGCCTCCCATTGGCCGCCGCCGCCCGGCGCCGCCGCCCCATTGGCCCGCCCGCCGCGCTCCGCCCGCACCGCCGCCGCTGATTGGGCGCCCGAGGCTACGTCCCGCCCCCGCGCCGCGCTGATTGGGTAGAACCACCGCGGCTACGCCCCTCGTCGCTTTTCCCGCTCCGGCCCGGAGACTCCCCGGCGCGCCGCTGATTGGCTGGCGTGGCGGAGAGCCCGCCCCCCGCTCGGCGCTGATTGGCTAGGCTCGGGGGAGGAGCATCCCTATTGGCGGGCGCGGCCGTCGCTCAGCGCGGGCCGCCGGCGGGCCCAGCGCAGCTCGGCGAGCGCAGCGCGGCGGGCGCAGAGAGGGGCGGCGGCGAGTCCCGGCGGCGGCGAAGAGGGGCCGCCCGCCCGCCGGCCCCAAGGTGCGCCTGGAGCAGCGCATGCGCCATTCGCGGTGGGGTTAGGGGAGGGGGGAAAGGCGGGCGGACGCATGCGCGGATCGCGGCCGGCGGCGCCTGCGCGCTGCGGGCGGTTTTGGCGGGCGGAGCGCGGAGCGGCGGCGGCTCGGAGGGGCGGCTAGACCGCGGCGGACGGGTCCGCGCCGGAGCCGCTCTCCGCGCAGGTACCGGCGGCGGCGAGCGGCGGATGAATGGGGGACAGCGCGGGGGCGGGACCCGTCCGTGTGACGGACAGGCGCGACGGCCAATGGCGGCGGAGGGAGGGCGGGGCTGCGCGCGGAGTGACGGGCGCGCGGCCCAAGAGCAGCGAATGGGAGGCGGGGCGGCGCGCTGACTGACCGTTATCCCGGCCAATAACGGCGAGGCGGGGCGGTGGCGAGCGGCGGGTCGTTCAGCCAATCAGCGCGCGGGCGCGCGGCGGCGCTGACCAATCGCGGGCCGTGGCGCGCTCCTGGCCCCGCCCCCCGGCCTGGGCCCCGGGCCCGGGCCCCCCGGCCGCGCTTTGAACCCAAAACTGCGGCTTTTCACCCCAAAACCGCCGCTTTCCCCCTCAAACCGCCGCATTCGGCCCCAAACCGGCGCCTTCCCGCCTGCAGCCGGCCGGTTTTGCCTCAGAACTGTGAGGTTTTGCCGTGGAAGCGGCGCTTTGGGCCTGCGCGCGGCGCGCTCCCTTTGTTCCCTCAGGATTCGCGGGCGCGGGATCCGAGATGCGACGCCCCAGGGGCTCCATCCTGGCCCTTCCCCTCCCAAAGCCGCCCTTTCCCACCCAAACCGGCCCCTTTTCCCACAGAAATCCCCCCAAAAGCTCTCGGTTCCCGCCCAAAGCCCGCGCCGGGAAATCCCGCCGGGAATCCGGCAGGAAATTCCACCCGGGAGCGAGGAATTCCCGGGCTCCCTCACGGCCTTTTAGAGCTGGCTTTAAAAAAAAAAAAAAAAAAGAAAAGAAAAAAAAATCCGCTAAAATCAAGGCTTAAGGGGAAAAAAATCTGGCGTTTTTTAAAACCTCTTTTTCTTAATCCTCCCATTTTGAAGGGTTTTAACCCAAATTCCGTTTCCCTGTTCCCAAATCCCCCCCAGTTTTAGGGGATTGATCCCAATTCCATTTCCCTCTGCCTAAATTCTCGTTTTTTTAGGGATTTTTGGGCCAAATTGTGTTTCTTTGTGCCTCAATCCCTTCTGGTTTTTAGGGATCCCCACCTCTCTCATCACCCCTTGCCCCTTGGGATCTCCTTTTGGGGGTCCTGAGGTGCCCCTTGAGGGTCCCAAGGTGACCCCAAACCTTCCCTTGGCATCTCCAGCTACCCCAATCCCCCCCTGGGGGTCCCCATGTCACCCCAATCGCCCCCTGGGGGTCCCCATGTCACCCCAATCCCCCCCGGGGGTCCCCATGTCACCCCAGTCCCCCCCTGGGGGTCCCCATGTCACCCCAGTCCCCCCCTGGGGGTCCCCATGTCACCCCAATCTCCCCCTGGGGGTCCCCATGTCACCCCAATCGCCCCCTGGGGGTCCCCATGTCACCCCACTCCCCCCTTTAAGGAGCTCCAGGTGCCCCAAGCCTCCCCCTGGGGGTCCCGCGATGACCCCAACCCCCCCCCGTTTGGCGTCCCCTGTCCCCCCGGTGACATTCGCTGTCCCCAGAGCGGTGGCTGCGCTATGGGCAGGAGGAGCCGGCGGGCAGCCGACAGCTCGTCCTCGGGGGAGGAGGAGGAGTATGTGGTGGAGAAGGTGCTGGATCGGCGCGTGGTGAGGGGCCAGGCCGAGTACCTGCTCAAGTGGAAGGGCTTCTCCGAGTGAGTGATACGGCTGGGGACAGCGCGGGGACACGGGACAGCGCCTGGGAGGTGGGGCAGGGGCACCCGGGGACAGGGCATGACCCCCAGGGACAGGGGAATGACCCCCAGGGATGGGGGACATCACCCCCAGGAACGGGGGACATCACCCCCAGGGACAGGGGAATGACCCCCAGGGATGGGGGACATCACCCCCAGGGACAGGGGACATGTCCCCCAAGGACAGGGGAATGACCCCCAGGGACAGGGGAATGACCCCCAGGGATGGGGGACATCACCCCCAGGAACGGGGGACATCACCCCCAGGGACAGGGACACCACGCCCAGGAACGGGGGACATCACCCCCAGGAACGGGGGACATCACCCCCAGGGACAGGGGACATGTCCCCCAAGGACAGGGGAATGACCCCCAGGGACAGGGGCATGACCCCCAGGAACGGGGGCCATGACCCCTAGGGACAGGGGAATGACCCCCAGGGATGGGGGAATGACCCCCAGGAACGGGGGCCATGACCCCCTGGGATGGGGGACATGGCACTGTGGATCCCGGTGTGTGACAGGGGACACGGGGACATGGCACTGTGTGGATCCTTGTGTGTGACACAGGACACGGGGACACTGCTCAGACCCTGGAGTGTGAGGGGGACACAGCTCCTGGGGACAGGGATGTGGTGACACCATTGGGATCCTGGTGTGTGACACGGGACACAGCTCTTGGGGACACTGCGAGGCTCTGCGAGAGGGACAGGGTCACCATTGGGACCCTGGTGTGTGACACAGGCACAGGGACACCACTGTGACCCCAGTGTGGGACAGGGCACACAGCTCCGTGGGTGTCCCTGCAGTGTCCCCACAGTGTCCCAGTGATGTCCCACACAGGGAACACGACACGTGGCTGTGGGGGGGTTGTCCCCTGCATGTCCGCTTGTCCCCTGACAGTGTGCCCTGGCTGTCCCCTTGTCCCCTGATGGTGTCCTGTGGCTGTCCCTTGGGTATCCCACTAGGAACACACCACGTGGCTGTGGGGGGGATGTCCCCTGGCTGTCCCCTGACAGTGTCCCCTGCGTGTCCCCATGTCCCACAGGGAACACGACGTGTGGCTGGGGGGGGGATGTCCCCTGGCTGTCCCCTGACAATGTCCCCTGCGTGTCCCCCTGTCCCACAGGGAGCACAACACGTGGGAGCCCGAGAAGAACCTGGACTGCCCCGAGCTGATCTCGCAGTTCCTGCGCAAGGACCGCAGGATGAGGGACATGAGGGACATGAGGGACAGTGACGGGACACGGCCCCGGGAGCGTCCCGAGGGCGCCAAGCGCAAGGGCCTGCCCGGCAGCGAGGACGGGCGCGCCAAGAAGAAGAGGGAGGTGAGGGGACAGGGAGGGGACAGGGATGGGGACAGGGACATGGCAGCGAGGACGGGCGCGCCAAGAAGAAGAGGGAGGTGAGGGGACACGGGGACAGGGAGGGGACACGGGGAGGGGACATGGACACAGGGATGGGGACAGGGACGTGGCAGCGAGGATGGGCGCGCCAAGAAGAAGAGGGAGGTGAGGGGACACGGGGAGGGGACAGGGACACAGGGATGGGGACAGGGACATGGCAGCGAGGACGGGCGCGCCAAGAAGAAGAGGGAGGTGAGGGGACACGGGGACAGGGAGGGAACACGGGGAGGGGACATGGGGACAGGGATGGTATGGGGATGGGAACCCAGGTTGGGGACAGGGACACAGGGATGGGGACACGGAAATGGGGATGGGAACCAAGAGATGGGGACAGGGACACAGGGATGGGGGTGGGAACCCCGGGATGGGGACAGGGACATGGGATGGGAACCTAGGGATGGGGACAGGGACACAGGGATGGGGGTGGGAACCCTGGGATGGGGACAGGGACATAGGATGGGAACCCCGGGATGGGGACAGGGACATGGGATGGGAACCAAGGGATGGGGACAGGGACAGGGGATTGGGTTGGGGACCCAGGTTGAGGGCAGGGCCATGGGATGGGAGCACAGGTTGGGGACAGGGACAGGAATGGAACCCAGAGTAGGGACAGGGGATGGGGACAGTGGCACCCAGTGTCCTGTCCATGGGGACAGGAGTCTGGAGTCCTGGAATGGCCACCAGGGCAGGGACAGTGCCCAGCCATGGGGTCACTCCCCCTGTGCCACCACGCTGGGACTGGCACCGGCTTGGGGACAGTGACCCCAAGCCAGGGCTGCACTGCCCTCCCCTCCCCGCCCCCTCCTGTCCCCACATCCCTTTTTCCCAAAACCGTCCCCTTTGTCCCCAAATCCCCAGAGCAATGACATCGCCCGCGGCTTCGAGCGAGGCCTGGAGCCCGAGAAGATCATCGGGGCCACCGACTCCTGCGGGGACCTCATGTTCCTCATGAAGTGGTGAGGCCACCACGGTGTCCCCAGTGTCCCCTGAGCTCCCCAGTTTGTGTCTGTGACCACCCCAGTCCCCCCAGTTTGTCCCTGTGTCCCCAGTTTGTCCCTGTGTCCCCAGTTTGTCCCTGTGTCCCCAGTTTGCCTCTGTGACCCCAGTTTGTCCCCGTGTCCCCAATTTGTCCCGATGTCCCCTATTTGTCCCCATGTCCCCAGTTTGTCCCCATGTCCCCAGTTTGTCCCCATGTCCCCAGTTTGTTCCTGTGTCCCCACTTTGTCCCTGTCCCCCCAGTTTGTCCCTGTGTCCCCAGTTTGTCCTTGTGACCCCACTCTGTCCCCATGTCCCCACTTTGTCCCCGTGCCCCTCTGACCCCCCCTTGTGCCCCCACCCCCAGGAAGGACACGGACGAGGCTGACCTGGTGCTGGCCAAGGAGGCCAACCTCAAGTGTCCCCAGATTGTCATCGCCTTCTACGAGGAGCGGCTGACGTGGCACGCGTACCCCGAGGACAGTGACAGCAAGGAGCGGGACCCCCCCCGCAGCTAAGCGCCCCCCCAGCTGTACATAGCCCCCCGTCCATGGGGACCCCCGGGACCCCCCCAGCCCAGTGTCCCCAGCCCAGTGTCCCCAGGGGCCACCCTGCCCCCCCCGCGGCCCCCTGGGGACAGGGCTGGGGTGACCCTCCCCTTTGGGGGTGGCTGAGGGGGGTCCCCGCCCTGTCCCCACCCCCCAGGCAGACTGGGGGGGTCGCCCCGGGTTTTGGTGTTTTTTAAAGTCGGTGTTTTTAGCCGGGGCCCCCCCGGGGTGTCCCCGTGTCCCCTCTGTCCCCGTGTTGTCCCCAACCCTGACCCCTGATTTGCCTCCAATAAACAAACGGTCACTTTTCAGGAGCTGCTGCTGTGTTCGGGGGCTGGGGACATCCCAGTGTCACCAGAACGGCCCGGTGTCCCCAGTACAGTGTCCCCAGTATGGCCCAGTGTCCCCAACATACCCCAGTGTCCATAGAATGGCCTGGTGTCCCCAGAATGGCCCAATGTCCCCAGTACAGTGTCCCCAGTACAGTGTCCCCAGTATGGCCCAGTGTCCCCAGTACAGTGTCCCCAGTACAGTGTCCCCAGAATGGCCCAGTGTCCCCAACATACGCCAGTGTCCATAGAATGGCCCAGTGTCCCCAGTACAGTGTCCCCAGTACAGTGTCCCCAGTACAGTGTCCCCAGTATGGCCCAGTGTCCCCAGTACAGTGTCCCCAGTACAGTGTCCCCAGAATGGCCCAGTGTCCCCAACATACGCCAGTGTCCATAGAATGGCCCAGTGTCCCCAGTACAGTGTCCCCAGTACAGTGTCCCCAGTATGGCCCAGTTCACCCCAGTACAAGGTCAGGGTGAGACCCCCACTCCCACTTTCAGGGGGTCCCAGAAGTCCCCAAAAACGGGGGGGGGGGGGGGGGGGGGCAGCAGGTGCCACCTGGTGGTGACAGCGCGGCGCTGCACCCGCACAGCGCGGGGACAATGGGGGACACCGGGGGGTGGCAGGGGGGGACAGGAGGGGACACGGGGGGACCCCTTGAGATGGAGCAGGGGCTGTTTGGGGACACCACGGGGGACTTTGGGACACCGTGGTGACACGAGAGGGAGTTGGTGACAACCTGGTGACTCGGGGGGGGGATGTTGGGGACACCTGGGGGACACGGGAGGGGCTTGGGGACACCTGGGTGACAATGGAGGGGGGCTCGGGGGCTCCTCCGTGCGGCTCTTTGGGGTCTGGGGACACTCGGGGACACTCCCGGTGTCACGGGGGGGGCTGGGGTCACTCGGGGGACACGGGGGGGGGGTTGGGGACACTCGGGTGACACCGGAGAGGGATTGGGGACCCGCCAGGGGGCGCCCTCGCGCCGCCGCATCCCCGCGCGCGCCGCCCCCCCCACCGTGGGGAAGGGGGCGTGGCCTGGGGAGACCCCGCCCCCTCCCTTGGGCGCGCGCCGCGACCCCCGTGCGACCCCTCCCCCCTGTGGGTGCCCCCCCCCCGTGTCCCCCGCGCGCGTTCGCGACCCTGAGGGGCCTGGGGGGGTCAGGAGTGTGGGGGGGTTGATTTGGGGGGGTCAGGAGTGGGGGAGGGGTGATTTGGGGGGGTCAGGAGTGGGGGAGGGGTGATTTGGGGGGTCAGGAGTGGGGGGGAGGGGGCGTTCGGGGGGTGTTTTCCCGCCGCAAGGCACGATGGGAAACTCCGCGCGCAGACAAAGGACCGGGCCAAGCCCCCGCTCTCGCGGGGCACGCCGGGAAGTATATTTGCATATGGGCGGTGCGTAGATGGGCAGGGGGCGTGGCTTAGGGGGCAAGGGGCGGGGCCCGGCGCGCAGCGGAAGCGGCGCGTGCTCAGGTGGGCTCGCGGCGGCGGCGGCCGTGACGTCACGGAGGGGCGTGTGACGTCATTGCGGCCTCCGGGGGAACCGGGGGGGCCGTGAGGGTCACTCGGGGGTCCTGGGGGAGTTTGGGAGGCCCGAGGGGACAGGGCTGGGGGAAGGGGACAGCGGGAGGGCTCGGAAGGGGCACTTGGGGGGGATCTAGGGACACCGGGGGGGCTCGGAAGGGACACTTGGGGGGGATCTAGGGACACCTCGTCACCCTCGGCCTCACCGGGGCTCCCCTGACCCCTCTGGGGCTGCCGTGTCCCCTCCGCCATCCCTCCCGGGGGGTTCTCTGTCCGCCGGCCCCGTGTCCCTTTGTCCGGCGCCGTGTCCCCTCTGTCCGCCAGCCCCGTGCCCCTTTGTCCGGCGCCGTGTCCCCTCTGTCCGCCAGCCTCGGGTCCCCTTTGTCCCTCAGTCCCGGGTCCGCTTTGTCCGGCTCCGTGTCCCCGCGTCCCCTCTGTCCCCCACCCCCGTGTCCCCTCTATCGGTCCCCGTGTCGCCGCCGTCACCGCGTCCCCGCTGTCCCCGCAGGCCATGGGGCATGGAGCGCGCCGGGACCCAGGCGGGGCCGGAGCCTGCGGCCGGGGGGGCCCCGGAGCGGGAGGAGGATGAGGATGGAGCCAGGGCTGGAGCCAGGGCTGGAGCCAGGGCTGAAGATGAGGATGAGGATGGAGCCAGGGCTGAGGATGAAGATGAGGAGGATGAGGATGATGAGGAAGGCGTGGCCGCGCGGTTCCTGGCGCTGGAGCGCGCCCTGAGCGCCGAGCTGCGCGCGCTGCCGCCCCCCGGGCCCCCCGTGGCCCTGGTGTACGCCCCCCTGGAGTACGCGTGGGACCCTCACTGCCGCTTCGTGCGCCGATACTGCCGCGGCCCCAAGGCCGTGCTGTTCCTCGGCATGAACCCGGGCCCGTTCGGCATGGCCCAGACCGGGGTCAGCACCGGGGGGCACCGGGGGGGCACCGGGGGGCACCGGGGAGGGCGGCTGGGGGGGCTCTGTTCAGCCCAGGGGGTTCTGGAGGAGAGGGACTGAGGTTTGAGGGGGTCCCGGTCCATCCTAGGGGGTCTCAGGGGAGGGAAACTGAGGCACGGGGGGGATTTCGGGGGTGTCCTGGGGGTCCCGGTCCATCCTAGGGGGTCTCAGAGCAGGGAAACTGAGGCACGGGGGTGTCCAGGGGGTCCCAGGGGAGGGAAACTGAGGCACGGGGGGTGTCCAGGGGGTCCCAGTTCATCCTGAGGGGTCTCAGAGCAGAGAAACTGAGGCACGGGGGGGTTATGGGATCCCCCGGGGGGTCTCCAGGCCATGGCACGGGGTCTCTAGCAGGGAAACTGAGGCACGGGGGGGGTTATGGGATCCCCCGGGGGGTCCCCAGGCCATCGCACGGGGTCTCTAGCAGGGAAACTGAGGCACGGGGGTGCTTATGGGACCCCCGGGGTGGTCCCCAGCCAATCCCACCCCATCCCACGGCACCCCAGAGAACAGAACCCAACCCGGGGGTCCCTCGGTGGGGGGTTTGTCCCCACCCCCCCACCCCCCCTGACGCCGCCTGTCCCCGCAGGTGCCGTTCGGCGAGGCGTGGCACGTGCGCGAGTGGCTGCGGGTGGCGGGGGTCGTGCGGAAGCCCCCCCAGGAGCACCCCAAGCGCCCCGTGCTGGGGCTGCGCTGCCCGCGGGCCGAGGTCAGCGGCGCCCGGTTCTGGGGTCTCATCCGCCGCCTCTGCCCCGACCCCCGCGCCTTCTTCCGCCACTGCTTCGTGCACAACCTGTGCCCCCTCCTCTTCCTCGCCGCCAGCGGCCGCAACGTGCCGCCCCCCGAGCTGCGCCCCCCGGAGCGGGAGCGGCTGCTGGCGCCGTGCGGGGTCGCGCTGGCCGCGGCCGTGGTGGCCCTGCGCGTGCGGCTCGTGGTGGCGCTGGGCAGGGTGGCCGAGGCGCGCGCGCGCCGGGCGCTGGTGGCCGCGGGGCTGCGCGTGGCCGTGGGCGCGCTCCCGCACCCGTCCCCGCGGAACGCGCGCGCCAACCGCGGCTGGGAGAGCGAGGCCCGGGAGCGGCTCCGCGACATGGGCGTGCTGGAGCTGCTGGGGCTGAGCGGGGACGGCGCTCCGGACCAGTCTGGGACTGGGGAGATGGACAGGGAGGGGGTTCTGGACCGGTCTGACCAGTTAGGGACTGGGGGGATGGACAGGGTTGGGGTTCTGGACCGGTCTGACCACACTGGGACTGGGGGGATGGACAGGGATGGGGTTCTGGACCAGTCTGACCAGTTGGGGACGGGGGGGATGGACAGGGATGGGGTTCTGGACTGGTCTGACCAGTCTGGGACTGGGGGGATGGACAGGGATGTGGTTCTGGACCAGTTGGGGGCTGGGGGGATGGACAGGGTTGGGGTTCTGGACCAGTCTGACCAGTCTGGGACTGGAGGGATGGACAGGGTTGGGGTTCTGGACCAGTTGGGGACTGGGGGGATGGACAGGGTTGGGGTTCTGGGCCGGTCTGACCAGCTGGGGACTGGGGGGATGGACGGGGATGGGGCCCAGCCCCAGTGGGACTAGTTGGGGCCTGGGGAGGAGGATGTTGGTGGGGCCGTGCCTCAGTTTCCCCACTCGGGGGAGGGGTCAGAGAAACACTACCAGGCAGAGGACGAATCCACACCTCAAATTGCCCACTCGGGAGCTGGGGCACAGGACGGGGGTGGGGCCCTGCCTCAGTTTCCCCACTCGGGAGCTGGGGCACAGGACGGGGGTGGGGCCCTGCCTCAGTTTCCCCAGCTGGGAACGGGGGGTCAGGAGGTTCAGCACTCCCAGCGTCGGTTCCCCCACTCGGGAGGGGGCTTAGGGCTCCTGCAGGGGTGGGGGATGGGTCCTGCCTCAGTTTCCCCACTCGGGAGGGGGTTTAGGGCTCCTGCAGGGGTGGGGGATGGGTCCTGCCTCAGTTTCCCCACGCGGGAATGGTGCTAGGGAACCTTTAGGGGTGGGGGAGGGGTCCTGCCTCAGTTTCCCGTTAGGAATTGGGGGAGGGGGGAGGGGTCGCTGTCTCGCGGGGTTTGCTGCAGAATTGTGAAATAAAGGTAAAAATTGGTAAAAATCCAAGGAAAGAGGAGTGAGTTCTTTCCTTCCTTCCTTCCGTGACCGGGCTGAACTGGGCCGGGCCGAACTGGGCCGTACTGGGAGCCACTGGGCTGAACTGGGCCGTACTGGGAGCCACTGGGCTGGACTGGGCCGTACTGGGAGCCACTGGGCTGGACTGGGCCGTACTGGGAGCCACTGGGCTGAACTGGGCCGTACTGGGAGCCACTGGGCTGAACTGGCCTGGCGGTGCCGCTGCGGGAGCGGCGCTAGGGGGAGGCAGAGAGCCGCGGGACGGCACCGCTGCTGTGGCCGAACCGAGCGGGGACCGGAACGGGACCGGGACCGGGACCGGCAATGGGACCAGCCCCGGAACGGGACCGGGACTGGAACGGGACCGGCAATGGGACTGAGACCGGAACGGGACCGGGACCGGCAATGGGACTGGGACTGACACCGGAACGGGACCGGGACCGGGACTGAGACCGGCAATGGGACTGACACCGGAACGGGACCGGCAATGGGACCAGCACCGGAACGGGACCGGGACCGGGACCGGCACTGGAACTGGGACTGGAACGGGACCGGAACGGCACCGGGACCGGGACCGGCAATGGGACTGGGACTGACACCGGAACGGGACCGGGACCGGCAATGGGACCAGCACGGGACCGGGACCGGGACCAGAACCAGAACGGGCACCGGGACTGGCACCGGGAGCTCTCCCGGTACAGCCCCGCACCCCACGAGAGGAGCCCAGAACCGGGGCTTTGATGCGGGACTGGGATGTGCAGAACTGGGATCTGTGGGGTTTGGATCCGTGGGATTTGGATCCGCAGGATTTGGGATCTGTGGGATTGGGGTCTGCAGGTTTGGGGTCTGCAGGTTTGGGTTGTGCAGGATTTGGGGTCCTCAGGATTTGGGATCTGTGGGATTTGGATCTGTGGGTTTGGGATCTGCAGATTTTGGGATCCGCAGGTTTGGGATCTGCAGATTTTGGGATCTGTGGGTTTGGGGTCTGCGGTTGAGGATCCCATCATCCCCGCGCCCACCCCAATCCGCTGTCCCCTCCCCCCTCCAGGGCCTCCCCACGGGCATTCCTTTCCTCGGGGGCACATTTTGGGGTGATTCCCTCCCCCTCCCCCTCCCCCCGCCCTTCCCAGCCCCATTTTGGGGCAGAAAGAGTCAAAACCCGGAATCCCGAGCCGAATTCCCGCAGGCTCGAGCCCTCCCTTCCCAGGGTCCCCTCCCGGCCACGACCCCTCCCCAGATTTTCCCGCGGCGCTGATTTATCCGCGGCTTTGATGGCTCTGATAATGGGATAATTAATCTTTATTGGACCCTTTTATTTTTTATGGCTCCTTTTCCCCTTCCCCCAGCGCTTTTTTCTTCTCCAGGGCCGAATTCCCGACGTTCCAGCTGCTCCGGGAGAGGTTTCCCTCGCGGGGCTGGGGAAAGGGGGGGGAGGAACAAATAAATCATAAATCATTATTTTTTAAAAAAAAATTTAAAATAAAATATGTAAACAAACCCCAGCAAAAATCCCTCCTGGAGAAGCAACAACTCCGCTCTCGTTCCCGGCTGGAAATGGGAAATAAAAATCTCTGCGACGACGCGGGAGGCGAGACAATAAAAATGTCGGGTTTTCCCTTTTTTTATTTTTTTTTTTTCCTCTTTTATTCCCTGTCTGTTTGGGTTTGTTGTTTTTTTTTCAGGGGCGAGGGTCGCTCCGGTTCCCTCCGCGGGTCCCGGGGGGGGAAAGAGGGAGGGGCGGGGGGGCCAAAGGGGACGGAAAAACCCAAAATTCCCCCCGGGATGGGGCGGGGGCGGCGCCGGGGGCGGCGCGGGCGGGACCGGGACCGGACCGGGACAGAGATGGGACAGGGACAGGGACAGGACCGGGACAGGGACAGGGACAGGGACAGGGACAGGGACAGAGATGGGACAGGGACAGGGACAGGGACAGGACCGGGACGGGGACAGGGACAGGGACAGGGACAGGGACAGAGATGGGACAGGGACAGGGACAGGACCGGGACCGGGACAGGGACAGGAGCGGGACCGGACCGGGACAGAGATGGGACAGGAGCGGGACAGGGACAGGGACAGGGACAGGGACAGGGACAGGGACAGGGACAGGGACAGGGACAGGGACAGGAGCGGGACAGGGACAGGGACAGGACCGGGACAGGGACAGGGACAGGGACAGGGACAGGGACAGGGACAGGGACAGGGACAGGGACAGGGACAGGGACAGGGACAGGGATGGGACAGGGACAGGGACAGGGACAGGGACAGGGACAGGGACAGAGATGGGACAGGGACAGGGACAGGGACAGGGACAGGGACTGGGACAGGACTGGGACAGGGACAGGGACAGGGACAGGGACAGGGACAGGGACAGGGACAGGGACTGGGACAGGACTGGGACAGGGACAGGGACAGGGACAGGGACAGGGACAGGGACAGGACTGGGACAGGGACAGGGACAGGGACAGGGACAGGGACCGGACAGGGACAGGGACAGGGACAGGGACAGGGACAGGGACAGGGACAGGGACAGGACTGGGACAGGGACAGGGACAGGGACAGGACCGGGACCGGGACAGGGACAGGAGCGGGACCGGACCGGGACAGAGATGGGACAGGAGCGGGACAGGGACAGGGACAGGGACAGGGACAGGGACAGGGACAGGGACAGGGACAGGGACAGGAGCGGGACAGGGACAGGGACAGGACCGGGACAGGGACAGGGACAGGGACAGGGACAGGGACAGGGACAGGGACAGGGACAGGGACAGGGACAGGGACAGGGATGGGACAGGGACAGGGACAGGGACAGGGACAGGGACAGGGACAGAGATGGGACAGGGACAGGGACAGGGACAGGGACAGGGACTGGGACAGGACTGGGACAGGGACAGGGACAGGGACAGGGACAGGGACAGGGACAGGGACAGGGACAGGGACTGGGACAGGACTGGGACAGGGACAGGGACAGGGACAGGGACAGGGACAGGGACAGGACTGGGACAGGGACAGGGACAGGGACAGGGACAGGGACCGGACAGGGACAGGGACAGGGACAGGGACAGGGACAGGGACAGGGACAGGGACAGGACTGGGACAGGGACCCCCGGGGCTCCCCCGAGCCCTCCCGTGACCCCCAGAGCTTCCCCGAGACCCCCGGGATCGGCACCGGGAGGTAAGCGGAGTTTTCTTCTTCTTCTTTCTGCTTTTTTCCTCTTTTTTTTTCCCCAGGAAAACTCCTCTTTTCCCCCACTTTTCCCCCTTTTTTTCCCCAGGAAAACACCGCCTTTTTCCCCTTTTCCACTCTTTTTCCCCCCAGTTTTCCCAGGAAAACACTTCCCATTTTTTCCCCATTTCCACCCCTTTTTTGCCCAGCAAAACCCCAGCATTTTCCATACCTTATTTTCCCCAGGAAAACACCCCTTTTTTCCCCATTTTCCCCAGGAAAACACCCTTTTTTCCCTATTTTCCCCAGGAAAACACCCTTTTTTCCCTATTTTCCCACCCTTTTCCCCCACTCTTCCCAGGAAAGCGCGACCCCCGCGCCCTCCCCATTCCCAAAATCTCTTTTTTCTCCCTCGATTTTATGGAAAAACTCTCGGAATTCACCGCGGGCGCTCTCGCGTCCCGTCGGAAAATCCGCGGTTTGGTGAAATATTCACAGCGAGAAATCCCCGGGGGCCGAGGGGGCCGCGCGGGGCCGGGAAAAAGGAGAAAAAAGGGGGGAAAAAGGGGAAAAAAAGTGGGGAAAAGGGGGGAAAAATGGGGGGGGAAATGGGGGGAAAATTGGGGGAAAAGGGGGGGGAAGTGGTGGAAAAGTGGGGAAAGAAAGGGAGAAAAAGTGGGGAAAAAAGTGGAAAAAAGGGGGGGGAAAAGGGGGAAAAAACTGGGAAAAAAAGGGGGAGAAAGTGGGAAAAAAGGGGGAAAAGGGGAATTGTTTCTGGCAGCGCCGGGGGTTGGGGTCCCGAGCCCTCCCGGGGGTCTCGGGGGCTTCGCTCTCATTCCCTCCCCATGGAAAAGGTCCTGGAAGGGGAACAGGGCCGATCCCGCTGGGGCTGGGGTCGGGAGGGGCGGGAGGAGGAATTCGGGGAGGGAGGAGTGAGATTTGGGGATTTTTTTCCTGTTTTCGGCATTTTTCAGCTGGGCAGGGGAAGGGAGGGGGAAAAGGGCCTGAAAGTGCCCCCAAAAAAAAACCAAATCGGAGGTTTGCCACCCCCGGGGCTCCCGGGGCAACCCCAAATTCTGGCTGCGGCCCCGGCCCCAAAAATGAGACAAAAATCGGCAGTTTTGCCTCAAAACACAACTCTGGGAGTGCCCAGATGGCCCCAAAACCCAAACGATAAACCCCAGATGACAAACGCCAAATGACAAACCCTCGAATCACAAACCCCAAATTCCAGCCCCAAAATCCCAATCACAAACCCCAAATTGCAGCTGCAAACCCCAAATTACAAACCCCAAATTCCGGCCCCAAAATTGCAGTTCCAATACCCCAAACCACAGCCTCAAACCCCAAATTACAAACCCTCGAATTACAGTCCCCTAATTCCAGCCCCGAAATCCCAGTCCTAATCCCCCAAACCGCAGCCACAAACCCCAAATTACAGTCCCCAAATTCCAGCCCCAAACCCGAATTCCAATCTCCCAAACTGCAGCTGAAAACCCCAAATTGCAAACCCCAAATTCCAGCCCCGAAATCCCAGTCCTAATCCCCCAAACCGCAGCCACAAACCCCAAATTACAAACCCCGAATTCCAGCCCCAAACACGAATTCCAATCTCCCAAATTGCAGCCACAAACCCCAAATTACAAACCCCAAATTCCAGCCCCAAAATCCCAATCACAAACCCCAAATTGCAGCCAAAAACCCCAAATTACAAACCCCGAATTCCAGCCCCAAAATTGCAGTTCCAATACCCCAAACCGCAGCCACAAACCCCAAATTACAAACCCCAAATTCCAGCCCCAAACACGAATTCCAATCTCCCAAATTGCAGCTGAAAACCCCAAATTACAAACCCCAAATTCCGGCCCCAAAATCCCAATCACAAACCCCAAATTGCAGCCAAAAACCCCAAATTACAAACCACAAATTCCAGCCCCGAAATCCCAATTACAAACCCCAAATTGCAGCTGCAAACCCCAAATTACAAACCCCAAATTGCAGCCCCAAACCCGAATTCCAATCTCCCAAATTTCAGCCACAAACCCCAAATTACAAACCCCAAATTCCAGCCCCAAAATCCCAATCACAAACCCCAAATTGCAGCCTCAAATCCCAAATGACAAACCCCAAATTCCAGCCCCAAACACGAATTCCAATCTCCCAAATTGCAGCCACAAACCCCAAATTCCAGCCCCAAAATTCCGGTGATTTTGGCCCGGAAGGCATCAGCCGCCGGTCCCAGGGTGGTTTTTGGGATGATTTGGGTTTGGTGCTGCTCCATCACCCCCAGCCATCCCTGGCGAGCGTTCCCGCGGCGTTCGTCTCGTTTCACTCTCGGTGATGAGTCCCTGGCGCGGTGTCGCTGCGCTCGCGCCGCTCATTAGCGCGGCCTAACGAGCCCCGGACCCGCCAGATCCACTCAGCCGCTCATTAGCGCAGCCTAACAAGCTCCGGGCCCACCGGAGCGGTTCCGATCCTCTCAGCCGCTCATTAACACGGCCTAACGAGCTCTGGACCCGCCAGAGCGGTTCCGATCCACTTGCGCCGCTCGTTAGCGCAGCCTAACGAGCCCCGGGCCTGCTGGAGCGGTTCTGATCCGCTC
Source organism: Acanthiza pusilla (assembly GCA_036630365.1). NCBI lineage: Eukaryota > Metazoa > Chordata > Aves > Passeriformes > Acanthizidae > Acanthiza > Acanthiza pusilla. The sequence goes on along the minus strand of JAXCHO010000119.1, from coordinate 880,917 downwards.
AGCCGCTCATTAGCGCGGCCTAACGAGCTCTGGACCTGCCGGAGCAGTTCCGATCCACTCAGCCGCTCATTAGCGCGGCCTAACGAGCCCCGGGCCCGCCGGAGTGGTTCCGATCCACTCGGCCGCGGCCCAAAGTCCCCACGTGCGAGTTCGGCATTCCGGAGCAGCCAGAGATCTGCACGGCCTGAGGGCACTGCGCCGAGTGACCGCGGGCAGGCCAGTGAGTGACCGCGGGCAGGCCAGTGAGTGACCGCGGGCAGGCCAGTGAGTGACCACAGAGTGACCATGGGCATCTGTGAGTGACCGCGGGCAGGCCAGTGAGTGACCATGGACATCTGTGAGTGACCACGGACATCTGTGAGTGACCACGGACATCTGTGAGTGACCGCGGGCAGGCCAGTGAGTGACCACAGAGTGACCATGGACATCTGTGAGTGACCGCGGACATCTGTGAGTGACCATGGGAATTCCAATGAGTGATGGATCGATGGATCAATGGATCAATGGATGGATGGATCGATGGATCAATGGATGGATGGATCAATGGATCAGTGGATGGATGGATCAATGGATCAATGGATGGATCAATGGCTCAATGGATGGATGGATGGATGATGGATGGATGGATGGATCAATGGATCAGTCGATGGATCAATGGATCAATGGATGGATGACGGATGGATCGACTGATCAATGGATCAGTGGATGGATGGATCAATGGATCAATGGATGGATGGATCAATGGATCAATGGACCAATTGATCAGTCGATGGATCAATGGATCAATGGATCGATGGATGCAGGAGGACCCCCAGGGGTTTCCTGCCCCATGGATTCGCCCCCCACAGCCCCAGCCCCACCCGGGGCCATCCCCAGGACCCACAGACCCCCCGACCTCACCCCAGGGTCACTCCGGTGGGACAGCCCTGTCCCCTCAGGGCCCAGCCCTCCGGAAAACGGGAACACCGATGGGAACGCTGCGGGAACGCATCCGGAATGTTCCGGGAACGCATCCGGAATATTCCAGGAGCCGAGGCCTAGGCTGAGTCCTCATTCTCCTTTACGGCTCTGCGGCTCCCTCCCGGAGCATCCGGGAAGTGATCACAGATCCGAGTGGGAATGGGGAAATGATCACAGATCCGAATGGGAATCTGGAAATGATCACAGATTCATTTCAATGGGAGCTGCTCCTGTAGGATCCAGGATTTTCTTCCTTGGGATCTGTTCCTATGGGATCCATTCCTAGGGGATCCATCCTTATGGGATCTGTGACTCCATGGATTCACTCATATGGAGTCTGTTCCTGTGGGATCGAGTCCTATGGGATCTGTTCCTATCGGATCTGTTCCCATGGGATCTGTCCCCCCAGGATCCATTCCTATGGGATCCATTCCTATAGGGTCTATTCCTACAGAATCCATTCCTGTGGGATCCATTTATATAGGATCTGTTCCTATGGGATCCATTCCTGTGGGGTCTGTTCCTATGGGATCTGTCCCTCCAGGATCCATTCCCATCACGCTCATCCCAGCCATGCTCCGCGAGGATCCGGAACTTTCTGCCGGGATCGCTTTTACCCGAGCACCCGGCGCCATCCCGGATCCAGAACCTGCAATTCCCCGGGAATTCCCGATCCCGATCCAGAACCTGCAAATCCCCGGGAATTCCCGATCCGGATCCAGAACCTGCAATTCCCCAGGAATTCCCAATCCCGATCCAGAACCTGCAGTTCCCCAGGAATTCCCGATCCGGATCCAGAACCTGCAATTCCCCAGGAATTCACGATCTGGATCCAGAACCTGCAATTCCCCGGGAATTCCCAATCCAGAACCTGCAATTCCCCGGGATTTCCCGATCTGGATCCAGGCCCTGCAATTCCGCGGGAATTCCCGATCCCGATCCAGAACCTGCAATTCCCCGGGAATTCCCAATCCAGAACCTGCAATTCCCCGGGAATTCCCGATCCAGAACCTACAATTCCCCGGGAATTCCCGATCCCTTGGCCGGGAATGACACGGGGACACCCCAGGGATTTTTGGCAACGACAGGACCCGACCCCCAGGATCGACCGCGGAAATCCCACAAATCCACCCCCACCCAAACCAATCCCCCATCCCCACCAACCCCTCCCTTTCCCCCCATTTTTTTTTGGGGGTGAAAACCATCCAACTTTTCCCCGGGAAGCCCCCGGCTCGCCGCGCGCCGCTCCCTCCATTTGTCACCGTTTTATTGTCACCAATTGCGCAGAACTGGGCCGCGTTTAAAACGCCATCGATCTTGATATTCCCGTGTCATAATCTGACAGTAATCGCTGTATCCCGGGCGGAAAACCCTCGCGCCGCGATTGATGGCTTCCTCCGCTCCAATTATCGCTGTCCATCTCCGCCGGGGAGGCGGCGGCCGAGCCATCCCGGGGATAAATTGGGTCCCTTTTCAATTATTCCCGCTTTATTTTATCGGGGACGCGCGGCGCCGCGGCTCCTCCGGCGGCCGCCCGCGGGGTCAGGGATTTCCAGGGATTTCCAGGGATTTCCAGGCATTTCCAGGGATTTCCAGGCATTTCCAGGCATTTCCAGGCGTTTCCAGGGATTTCCAGGCATTTCCAGGCATTTCCAGGCATTTCCGGGGTCTGTTCCCGAACTTTCCCGCTCGCCCTGGAGGTCTGGGAGGGTTTTTTTCCTGTTTTTTTAAATCCTCGGGGTTCGAGGAATGGAAAACGCCACGGTTTTTCTGGGAGCTCGGCGCTGTTTTCCGCTCTCGGTTAGCCTGGAGGGAATTTCGGAGGGGATGAGCCTGGGGGGCTCCAAACCTTCCCCAGAACCCAGGGGTGGTCGCTGACCCCACATTTCATGGGATCGGGGGTGGGATGGAGCTGACTTGCTCCCCTCAGGCCCTTGCTGGGGTGCTTGGAGGTGGAATTTGGTCCTTTTGCCTTGGATTTTCTGGGAAGAAACTTCCCTGGGAAGAAACCCCCCAAATCCCACCCCAATCCTCTCTTCTGCCCACCCCAGAATGCGGCCGGCCCCATTCCCTGGCTTTGATCCCATTCCAGGACTTTGTTCCCATTCCAGACCCAATTCCCAGCGTTGTTCCCATTCTAGGTCCCATTCCCTGACTTTTCCCCCATTCCAGGCCCCGTTCCCTGGCCTGATCCCATTCCAGGTCCTGCAATCCCAACCCCATTCCCTGATTTTCCCCATTCAGGTCCCCATTCCCTGATTTTCCCCATTCAGGTCCCCATTCCCTGATTTTCCCCATTCAGGTCCCCATTCCCTGATTTTCCCCATTCAGGTCCCCATTCCCTGATTTTCCCCATTCAGGTCCCCATTCCCTGATTTTCCCCATCCAGGTCCCCATTCCCTGCTTTTCCCCATTCCAGGTCCCCATTCCCAGATTTTTCCCCCCAATCCCTTTCCCAGTCCTTTCCAAGCCCCCCCAGCGCTGGGAAGGGAAAGGGTCCGGAGGGACCCTCGGGACCGCAGAGCCCCCACCCCACAGGAGCCTCAGCTTTCCCCGAAATGACCAAATTCCGCAATTCCTCCTCAATTCCTCCTCCTCTCCCGGAAAAAGAGAGAGGCCAAGACCCTCCGGAGACGCCGGGAATTCCATTTCGGGAATTCCATCTTGGGAGTTCCATTTCGGGAATTCCATTTTGGGAATTCCGTTCCGGAAACTCCATTTTGGGAATTCCACTTCGGGAATTCCATTTCGGGAATTCCATTCCGGGAATCTAAAGCAAACTTCTGGATTTAAATTCGGTTTTAAGGAAACCTTGGCTTGCCTTCGAGCCGGGTCCGACCCCCGCCCCCCGGGGGCTGCCGGGATTTTCCTCCTGGAATTCTCCACCTGGGAAAGGTGAGGGAATCGGGATGGGAGCGCTGGAAAGTTCTGGAAGATCCCAGGGTGTCCCCTCAGGTGACAGCCACCACAGTGTCCCAGGGAAACCCCTTTGTCCGGGCGGGAAAATCCCAAAAATCCCAGAAATCCCAGAAATCCCGAAAATCCCAAAAATCCCAGAGATCCCAGAGATCCCAGAAATCAAAAAAATCCCAGAAATCCCCACACGCCAGGATCCCCCTCCCCTCGGACGCTCCAGGAGGGATTTTTTGGGGTCATTCCAGAAGGGATTTTGGGGTGATTCGGGAGGGATTTTGGGGTCATTCGGGAGGGATTTTGGGGTGATTCGGGAGGGATTTTGGGGTCATTCGGGAGGGATTTTGGGGTGATTCCAGGAGGGATTTTGGGGTCATTCGGGAGGGATTTTGGGGTGATTCCAGGAGGGATTTTGGGGTGATTCGGGAGGGATTTTGGGGTGATTCCAGGAGGGATTTTGGGGTCATTCGGGAGGGATTTTCGGGTCTCGGGAGGGATTTTGGGGTGATTCCAGGAGGGATTTTGGGGTGATTCCAGAAGGGATTTTGGGGTGATTCCAGGAGGAATTTTGGGGTCATTCGGGAGGGATTTTGGAGTCATTCGGGAGGGATTTTGGGGTCATTCGGGAGGGATTTTGGGGTGATTCCAGGAGGGATTTTGGGGTCATTCGGGAGGGATTTTGGGGTGATTCCAGGAGGGATTTTGGGGTGATTCCAGGAGGGATTTTGGGGTCATTCCAGGAGGGATTTTGGGGTCATTCGGGAGGGATTTTGGGGTCATTCGGGAGGGATTTTGGGGTGATTCGGGAGGGATTTTGGCTTGCTCCAGGAAGGAAAAGCGATGTTTTTATGGATCTCATTAATCTTCCCGGGAACAGCGCCGGGAGCAGAACAAAGGTCAGCCCGAGGCTCCGAGCGCCGCTAAATCCAAGGGCCGCGTGCCAAAATCCAGGTTTTTCACCCCAAACAGCCGAGCTTTTCCCTTGGAAATCCCTCGGAATCCCCCGGGACTCCCGGGGATGATTTTTGGAGCAAACCCGGGGTGGAAATGCCTCTTTTCCCTGCTGGGATTTGGGATTTTCCAGGGGAATTTCGGTGTCGGGAGGGCAGCGCGAGCATCCCGAGCATTCCGGGCGCTGACGTGCAAATCCGGCAGAGATTTAGAGAAAAAACACTAAAAAAACCCAAAAAAAAAAAGACTCTGGGGTGTAAATCAGCGCCTCCCGCAGGGGTGAAACCCAAATCCCGTTTCTCCCGGGCGAGGAAAAGCCTGGGAAATGTTGATCTCCCCTAAATCCCGGCGTGAAAATCCCTGATCCCGGAGCCCGCGGGGGGCGCGGGAGCGGCGGGAGCGACCCCAGGGGACATTTCCGGGGGGATTTTGCTCCTCTGAACCGCGGGGTTTGGATCGATCCCTTCCCGGAGAGATGGGATGGATTCCCGGCTGGAATTCCCGGCGGCAGGGCGGATTTGGGGACACGGATGGCGACAGTCCCGGCCCCTCCGAGGGGACATTTCCGGGCGATTTTCCTCCTCTGAGCCGCGGGGTTTGGATCGATCCCTCGATGCATTCCCGGCTGGAATTCCCGGCTGGAGTGCCAATTTGGGGACACGGGTGGGGACAATCCCGGCCCGGGACAATCCCGGTGGGTTTGGGGACAGCCGGGCAGGGCTAGGATCGGCATTTCGGTTTTTTTTCCCTGGAATTCGCTGGAATTCGGCGCCGATTCTCGCGGCTGACTGCAGAGGGAGCCCCGAGCAGGCAGGATGAGTTTGGGATGTTCCAGCAGGGAAAGCCTCGGGAAGGGACGGGGCTGCTCCGGCAGGGCCAGGGCTGAGCCTCGGCATCCCAAAACATCCCGAATTTGCGTCCTCGGCATCCCAAAATATCCCAAATTTGCGTACTCAGCGTCCCAAACATCCCAGATTTTTGTCTTCAGCATCCCAAAATATCCCAAATTTGTGTCCTCAGCATCCCAAAACATCCCAGATTTGCGTTCTCAGCATCCCAAAAAAATCCCAAATTTGCGTTCTCAGCATCCCAAAGAATCCACAATTTGTGTCCTCAGGATCCCAAAACATCTCAGATTTGTGTCCTCAGCATCCCAAAGAATCCCAGGTTTTTCCCACGTGGGTATCCCAAAAAATCCCAGATTTTCTCATATAAGCATCCCAAAGGATCCCAGATTTGTGTCCTCAGCATCCCAAAATATCCCAAATTTGCGTCCTCAGCGTCCCAAAGTATCCCAGATTTGCATTCTCAGCATCCCAAAATATCCCAAATTTGCGTCCTCAGCATCCCAAAACATCCCAGAGCTGCGGCCTCAGCATCCCAAAGCATCCCAGATTTTTCCACACCAGCATCCCCCAAAAATCCCTGATTTTCCTGCACCAGCATCCCAAAACATCCCCGATTTTCCCACATCCACATCCCGAAACACCTCAAATCTGCATCCTCAGCATCCCAAAAAACCCAAATTTGTGTCCTCAGCATCCCAAAACATCCCAGAGCTGCGTCCTCAGCATCCCAGAGAATCCCAGATTTTTCCACACCAGCATCCCCAAAAAATCCCTGCTTTTCCTGCACCAGCATCCCAAAACACCTCAAATCTGCATCCTCAGCATCCCAAAAAAAACAAATTTGTGTCCTCAGCATCCCAAAACATCCCCGATTTTCCTGCGTCAGCAAACACAGAAATTTTCCTACACCAGATTTCCCCGGATTTTTGCCCATCAGCTCCCCGGATTTTCCTACGTCAGCAAATGCATGAAAATTTTCCTGAATCGAATTTTCCCGGATTTTCCCGCATCAGCAAACGCCGGGAAATGTTCCGACATCCGATTTCCCCACTTTTCACCCCAAAACCTCCCTTCATCCCCGGGGTTCTCACCCCAATCCCCACCCCTGACACGTCAATCTCGTTTTTGGGGCACCCCCGTCCCCCAAAATGCCGATTTCCCCCCCAAAAAGCCGATTTTTTTCCCCAAAATGCTGATTTTTCCCCCCACAATGCCGATTTTTCCCCCCACAATGCCGATTTTTCCCCCCACAATGCCGATTTCCCCCCCAAAAAATCCGATTTCCCCCCAAAATGCCAATTTTTTTCTCCCAAAATCCGATTTTCCCCCAAAATGCCGATTTTTCCCCCCCAAAATGCCGAATTTTCCCCCAAAATGCCGATTTTCCCCCCCCAAAATGCCGATTTTCCCCCCAAAAGCATCCCCGGGGTGACCGCGAGGTCACCGCCGCCCCACCCCCACCCAATCCATTTATTCCTGGCAGTAATTAATTAATCAATCGGGGACAGGGGGGGATGGGGGAGGGGCGGCTCCGCCTGTTGCTTATTAATAATTAATAATTAACCCCCGCGAGGCCGCGGGACTCGCGCGCCCACGCCGCGCTAATGAGCCCGAGCCTTAATTAAATCGCGGAATTAATTGGGGAGGGGGAGGGGAGGGCGCTCTCCTCTCCAAGGACGCTCCATCCATCTTTGTCCCCGGGAAATTTTGGGGTTTTTGGGGGGTTTTAATTGGGGATATTTGGGGGTTTTTAATGAGGGAACAAAGCGGGAACCCCGCGTCTTTATCGCGGTTCGATCGCGGAGAAATTGGGGCGTTTTGGGGTTTTTTATTGAGAATATTTTGATTTTTCTCCGCAGGGACAAAGCGCAAACCTCACGTCTTTATCCATCTTTATCCCCACCTTTATCGCGGGGAAATTGGGGCATTTGGGGCTTTTTAATTAGGGATATTTGGATTTTTTAATGAGGGGAGAACGCGGGAACCTCACATCCTCACCCCGGTTCTATCGCGGGGGAATTTTGGGGTTTTTTTATTGAGAATATTTAGATTTTTCTCCGCGGGGACAAAGCAGGAGCCTCACATCTTTATCGCGGCTCGATCGCGGAGAAATTGGGGCATTTGGGGGGGTTTTATTGAGAATATTTTGGGTTTTTTTAATATTTTTTTTCCGCGGGGACAAAGCGGGAACCTCACATCTTTATCCCATCTTTATCTATCTTTATCGCGGAGAAATTGGGGCGTTTTGGGGGCTTTTTATTGAGAATATTTTGGGTTTTTTTATATTTTTTTTTCCGCGGGGACAAAGCAGGAGCCTCACATCTTTATCGCGACTCGATCGCGGAGAAATTAGGGCGTTTGGGGGGTTTTTATTGAGAATATTTTGATTTTTTAGAATTTTTTTTCCACGGGGACAAAGCGGGAACCTCACATCATTATCTATCTTTACCCCCATCTTTATCGCGGAGAAATTGGGGCGTTTGGGGGTTTTTATCGAGAATATTTTGATTTTTTTTTCATTTTTTTCCGCGGGGACAAAGCGGGAGCCTCACATCTTTATCTATCTTTACCCCCATCATTATCGCGGAGAAATTGGGGCGTTTGGGGGGGGTTTCTATTAAGAATATTTTGATTTTTTTTCATTTTTTTCCGCGGGGACAAAGCGGGAGCCTCGCTCCGCGCGGCGCGGAACGAGCGCGGCGATTTTAATTCGATCGCGGGGGATGAGAGGCAGCGGCGCGAGCGTCCCCGGGGCGGTGACAGGTGACAAATGGCGCGGTGACACTAATCGCCGAATTAGAGCCGCGCCGCGCCGAGCTCCGCCCGGCTCCGGGTGCAAGGAGAGGTCAGGCTGCGCGCCCGGAATGCTAATGTGCTTCGCGAAAAATCCCCCGAAAACCGCGGGGAGAACGGCGGGGATTAGAAAAAAAAATACAAAAAATGGAAATGTCGGGGTGTGGGGTTATTTGCGGGGCTGTGTGCGCGGGGAGAACGGGGGGAAATTAGTAAAAAAATGTAAAAAATGGAAATATCGGGGTGTGGGTTTATTTGCGGGGCTGTGTGCGCGGGGAGAACGGGGGGAAATTAGTAAAAATATATAAAAAATGGAAATATCGGGGTGTGGGTTTATTTGCGGGGCTGTGTGCGCGGGGAGAACGGGGGGAAATTAGTAAAAAAATGTAAAAAATGGAAATATCGGGGTGTGGGGTTATTTGCGGGGCTGTGCGTGAGGGGAAAACGGGGGGAATTAGTAAAAATATATTAAAAATTGAAATATCGGGGTGTGGGTTTATTTGCGGGGCTGTGTGCGCGGGGAGAAAGGGGAGAAATTAGTAAAAAATGTAAAAAATGGAAATATCGGGGTGTGGGGTTATTTGCGGGGCTGTGTGCGCGGGGAGAACGGGGGGGATTAGAAAAAAAATATTAAAAATGGAAATATCGGGGTGTGGGGTTATTTGCGGGGCTGTGTGCGCGGGGAGAACGGGGGGAAATTAGTAAAAATATATAAAAAATGGAAATATCGGGGTGTGGGTTTATTTGCGGGGCTGTGTGCGCGAGGAGAACTTAGTAAAAATATATAAAAAATGGAAATATCGGGGTGTGGGTTTATTTGCGGGGCTGTGTGCGCGGGGAGAACGGGGGGAAATTAGTAAAAAAATGTAAAAAATGGAAATATCGGGGTGTGGGGTTATTTGCGGGGCTGTGCGTGAGGGGAAAACGGGGGGAATTAGTAAAAATATATTAAAAATTGAAATATCGGGGTGTGGGTTTATTTGCGGGGCTGTGTGCGCGGGGAGAAAGGGGAGAAATTAGTAAAAAATGTAAAAAATGGAAATATCGGGGTGTGGGGTTATTTGCGGGGCTGTGTGCGCGGGGAGAACGGGGGGGATTAGAAAAAAAATATTAAAAAATGGAAATATCGGGGTGTGGGTTTATTGACAGTGCTGTGTGCGTGAGGAAAACGGGAGGGAATTAGAAAAAAATATAAAAATTTGAAATATCGGGGTATGGGTTCATTTGCGGGGCTGTGTGTGGGAGGAAAACGGGGGGAATGAGTAAAAAAATATAAAAAATGGAAATATCGGGGTGTGGGTTTATTTGCGGGGCTGTGTGCGCGGGGAGAACTTAGTAAAAAAATATAAAAAATGGGAATATCGGGGTATGGGTTTATTATCGACGGCGCTGTGCGCGTGAGGAAATTACCAAAAATACAGAAAATTGAAATATCGGGGTGTAGGTTTATTGAGGGCTCTGTGAGCGTGGGGAAAACGGGGGGAAATCACCAAAAATATATAAAAAAATGGGAATATCGGGGCTCGGGAAATACCGGGACACGGGCAAAGGGAGGCCGGGGTGGGAGCAAAGGGGGGTTTGGGGGTTCGCCCCCCGTTCCCACCGCCGGGTGGGCCCCGCCCCAGGCCCTGCGGCCTTTCCGGGGGGGGGGGAGCGGCGGGGACCCCCGGCCCAGTTTTGGGGCTGTTCCCCGCGGTTTTGGGGCTGTCATTTCCCGCGGTTTTGGGGCTGTCATTCCCCGCGGTTTTGGGGCTGTTGTTCCCCGCGGTTTTGGGGCTATTCCCCGCGGTTTTGGGGCTGTTCCCCGCGGTTTTGGGGCTCTTCCCCGCGGTTTTGGGGCTGTTCCCCGCGGTTTTGGGGCTGTTGTTCCCCGCGGTTTTGGGGCTGTTCCCCGCGGTTTTGGGGCTGTTGTTCCCCGCGGTTTTGGGGCTGTTCCCCGCGGTTTTGGGGCTGTTCCCCGCGGTTTTGGGGCTGTTCCCCGCGGTTTTGGGGCTGTCATTTCCCGCGGTTTTGGGGCTGTTCCCCGCGGTTTTGGGGCTGTTGTTCCCCCCGGTTTTGGGGCTGTTGTTCCCCGCGGTTTTGGGGCTGTTCCCCGCGGTTTTGGGGCTGTTCCCCGCGGTTTTGGGGCTGTTGTTCCCCGCGGTTTTGGGGCTGTTCCCCGCGGTTTTGGGGCTGTTCCCCGCGGTTTTGGGGCTGTTGTTCCCCGCGGTTTTGGGGCTGTTCCCCGCGGTTTTGGGGCTGTCATTCCCCGCGGTTTTGGGGCTGTTCCCCGCGGTTTTGGGGCTGTTCCCCGCGGTTTTGGGGCTGTTCCCCGCGGTTTTGGGGCTGTTCTTCCCCGCGGTTTTGGGGCTCTTTTCCGCGGTTTTGGGGAACGTCCCGGGGATGCTGGGTGAAGGGTACCTGGGGCGGGGAATGGCGCGGGGACCAAAGCCATGCGGAGCAGCTGGCCTTGTCCTGGCCGTGTCCCCCTGTCCTCTTGTCCCCGTGTCCTCTTGTCCCCGTGTCCTCTTGTCCCCCTGTCCTCTTGTCCCCGTGTCCCCCTGTCCTCCTGTCCTCCTGTCCTCCTGTCCTCCTGTCCTCCTGTCCCCCCGCCCCCCCGTCCCTGTGTCTCTCTGTCCTTGTGCCCTCGGTCCCCGTGTCCCTGTCCCCCTGTCCCCGTGCAAACCCCCCTGGAGAAAGGGCCGGGAGGTGCCCATTGGGGTCTGGGGGTGCACATTGGGCTCTGGGGGTGCCCATTGGGGTCTGGGGGTGCACATTGGGCTCTGGGGGTGCACATTGGGGTCTGGGGGTGCACATTGGGCTCTGGGGGTGCACATTGGGCTCTGGGGGTCCTCACTGGGCTCTGGGGGTTCCCCTCAGCCCCCACCGGGCTCGTTTGGCCTCCCCGCCGTGCCAGGATCAGCCGAGGCCGAGCCGAGACAATTCCCGAATTCCCGAATTCTCTAATTCCCAGGATTTGAGGCCGGGAGCACCCGAGGCCGAGCCGTGAATTATTCTCGAATTCCCCAATTCCCGGGATCCGCGGTCGGGATCACCCGAGGCCGAGCCAGAATTCCCGAACTCCCAAATTCCCGAATTCCCGGGATTTGGGGCCGGGTTCACCCGAGGCCGAGCAGAGACAATTCCCGAATTCCCGAATTCCCCAATTCCCGAATTCCCCAATTCCCCAGTTCCCGGGATTTGCTGCCGGGATCAGCCGAGGCCGAGCCGAGCCAGAATTCCCGAACTCCCGAACTCCCGAATTCCCGGGATTTGGGGCCGGGATCACTCGAGGCCGAGCCGTGCCAGAATTCCCGAACTCCCGAATTCCCGGGATTTGGGGCCGGGATCACTCGAGGCCGAGCCGTGCCAGAATTCCCGAACTCCCGAATTCCCGAACTCCCGAACTCCCGAACTCCCGAATTCCCGAATTCCCGAATTCCCGAACTCCCGAACCCCCGAACTCCCGAATTCCCGAACTCCCGAACTCCCGAACTCCCGAATTCCCGAATTCCCGAATTCCCGGGATTTGGGGCCGGGATCACTCGAGGCCGAGCCGTGCCAGAATTCCCGAATTCCCGAACTCCCGAATTCCCGAACTCCCGAACTCCCGAACTCCCGAATTCCCGAACCCCCGAACTCCCGAATTCCCGGGATTTGCGGCCATTTCCCAGCTCTGCAGAGCTCTCCAGCTCCCGCCCGGGCTGCTCCTCCCGCTCCAGGACAGCGATTTGGGGATTTTGGAATTTGGGGAATTTTTTAGCCAAGGATGCCGCGATCCCTCCCACCCGTGCCAAAATTTTGGATAAATTCCCAAAAACCGCGCCCCCGCTGCGGCCCCGGCGGGAGGGGGGGCAGCTCGTCGGGAAAAAACGCAGGAGGAGGAGATTTGGGATTTTTTTTTAAATTTTTTTGCCTCGTTTTGCCTTTTTTTGTGTTTGTTCTCCTCCAGAGGAACCTCGAGAGGGCCGAGGAGCGGCTCGGCTGCGCCCGTCACTAATTAACCTCCCGCAATTAGCAGATTTGGCCATTTTTGGGAGGGTTCATGGGGGGAAGGGGACGGCGGCGGTGTCACCGCGGGGTTTGGGGACGGCGGCGGTGTCACCGCGGGGTTTGGGGACGGCGGCGGTGTCACCGCGGGGTTTGGGGACGGCGGCGGTGTCACCGCGGGGTTTGGGGACAGCGGCGGTGTCACCGCGGGGCCGCGGGCGGTGATGGATGGGGGTGAGCGCGGGGTGAGGTCGCCCCCTCCCCCGAGCCTCTGTTCGCCCCAAAACCTCCCAAAAAACAGCGAAAAAAGGAAAAACGCGTAATTCCCGCGGCGCTCCTCCGCGCCGAGCCCCCTGGGGTTGGGGTTTTTTAGGGTTTTGGGGTTTTTTCCCATTTTTTCCCATTTTTTCCGGTTGTTGTATTGAATTGTTTTAATCCAAATAAAGGAGAGCCCTCGGGAGGTGGAAATGGCGAAACCGCCCGGGAGATTTCCGTGGGTTTTTGCGAATTTTCGTGGGGTTTTGCGAATTTTCGTGGGGTTTTGCGAATTTTCGTGGGGTTTTGTGAATTTTCGTGGGGTTTTGCGAATTTCCGTGGATTTCCTTGAATTTCCGTGGATTTTCTTGAATTTCCGTGCCTTTACAGCTCCGTTTGCTCAGCTGGGCCGGGTCTGGGGTCAGAACAAAACCCTGGGAGTTTTCGCAGGGCTTTTTGTTTGGTTTTTTTGATAAAAAATCACCCAAATCCGGCAGGTTTCGCTCCCGCCCCAAACCCTTCCTCCCAAGATTTCCTCCCGTTTTTCCTTCATTTCTTCCCCGCTCCATCCCCGTCCCCGTTCCCGCAAAATCCCAAATCCGTCCCCGCCCGGAGCTCCCCCGAATATTCGGGGTGGGGGTCCGAGCTCATTTCCCAGCGGGAAATGAATTCCCGGTTTTTTAAGGGAATTAATTGGGGTTCAAAATTAATAAATGTGAAGGCGCTCGGGGTGGGGGCGGAGGGAATTCCCGGCAATTCCAGGTTTGGGAATGGCACCGCGGGGACAGTGGGGACACAGCGCGGGAAACGCAGGGTTTGGGGTCGGGGTTACCCCGTGGGGTTTTGGGGTGAAAAAGGCCTGGAGTGGGAGCGGCTGGAGGAGGGGGGAGGGTCCTGAGCCCCGCCCCGGATCCTATGGGATTGGGGGGTCTGGGGGGTCCTTGCTCTGCCCCGGGGGGGCCTGAGCCCCTTTGGGGACCCTTGGGGACCTGGGGGGGGCACGGCCTGGCTCCTATAGGGGAAAATAGAGAATGGGTGGGGACGGGACCTATGGAACTGCGGACAGAGGGAAACGGGGAACCTATGGAACTGGGAAATATTGAATTGGGAACCTATGGAACTGCGGAAATATTGAATTGGGGACCTATGGAACTGGGAAATATTGAATTGGGGACCTGTGGAACTGGGAAATATTGAATTGGGGAACCTATGGAACTGGGAAATATTGAACTGGGGACCTATGGAACTGGGAAATATTGAACTGGGGACCTATGGAATTGCGGAAATATTGAATTGGGGACCTATGGAACTGGGAAATATTGAATCGGGGACCTATGGAACTGGGAAATACTGAACTGGGGACCTATGGAACTGCGGAAATATTGAATTGGGGACCTATGGAACTGGGAAATATTGAATTGGGGACCTGTGGAACTGGGAAATATTGAATTGGGGACCTATGGAATTGCAGGCACGGGGAAATGGGGAACTTATGGAACTGTGGACAAAGGGGAAAAGGCATGAACAGCCCCAAGGACACAGAAATAATGGGGACACGGATCCATGGGGACAATGGGGACACGGATCCATGGGAACAATGGGGACACGGATCCATGGGAACAATGGGGACACGGATCCATGGGAATGATGGGGACACGGATCCATGGGAACGATGGGGACACGGATCCATGGGAATGGGGACACGGATCCATGGGAATGGGGACACAGATCCATGGGAATGGGGACATGGGTCCATGGGGACAGTGGGGACACGGATCCATGGGAATGATGGGGACACGGATCCATGGGAACAATGGGGACACGGATCCATGGGAATGGGGACACGGATCCGTGGGAATGGGGACACGGATCCATGGGAACAATGGGGACACGGATCCATGGCAATGGGGACACGGGTCCATGGGAATGATGGGGACACGGATCCATGGGAACGATGGGGACACGGATCCATGGGAACAATGGGGACACGGATCCATGGGAACAATGGGGACACGGATCCATGGGAACGATGGGGACACGGATCCATGGGAATGATGGGGACACGGATCCATGGGAACAGTGGGGACACGGATCCATGGGAATGATGGGGACACGGATCCATGGGAATGATGGGGACACGGATCCATGGGAACAGTGGGGACACGGATCCATGGGAATGATGGGGACACGGATCCATGGGAATGATGGGGACACGGATCCATGGGAACAGTGGGGACACGGATCCATGGGAATGATGGGGACACGGATCCATGGGAACAGTGGGGACACGGATCCATGGGAACAATGGGGACACGGATCCATGGGAATGGGGACACGGATCCATGGGAACAGTGGGGACACGGATCCATGGGAATGGGGACACGGATCCATGGGAACAGTGGGGACACGGATCCATGGGAATGATGGGGACACGGATCCATGGGAATGGGGACACGGATCCATGGGAACGATGGGGACACGGATCCATGGGAACAATGGGGACACGGATCCATGGGAATGGGAACACGGATCCATGGGAACAGTGGGGACACGGATCCATGGGAACAGTGGGGACACGGATCCATGGGAATGATGGGGACACGGATCCATGGGAATGGGGACACGGATCCATGGGAACAATGGGGACACGGATCCATGGGAATGGGGACACGGATCCATGGGAACAATGGGGACACGGATCCATGGGAACAATGGGGACACGGATCCATGGGAATGGGGACACGGATCCATGGGAATGGGGACACGGATCCATGGGAACAATGGGGACACGGATCCATGGGAACAATGGGGACACGGATCCATGGGAACAATGGGGACACGGATCCATGGGAACAGTGGGGACACGGATCCATGGGAATGGGGACACGGATCCATGGGGACAGTGGGGACACGGATCCATGGGAACAATGGGGACACGGATCCATGGGAACAGTGGGGACACGGATCCATGGGAATGGGGACACGGATCCATGGGAATGATGGGGACACGGCCACAAACGCGTCCCTAAAGCGGCCCCCGTCCCCATTTGGGGGGTCCGACCCCCCCCGGCACCTCCGGCTGTCCACGCCACCTAGGAACCTATAGGGACCTATAGGGACCTATAGGAACATCTAGGAACATCTAGGAACATAGGAACCTATAGGACCATATAGGAACCTGTAGGAACATATGGGAATATCTAGGAACCTCTAGGAAGATACAGGAAGCTACAGGAACCTATAGGAAGCTATAGGAACGTATAGGAACATATAGGGACCTATAGGAACCTATAGGAACCCATAGGAACCCACAGGAGGGCGGGGCCCGCAGCCGCGCCCTGCCCCGGCGCTAATGAGCAGCGTTAATTGGGAGCGTTAATTAGGCACGTTGGCAGCGCGCGCCGAAAGCGATTAGCGGCGGCCCTGATTTGCATCTCATTAGCATCTCATTAGCATTCCGCGCTCATTAGGGCCGCGCCGCAGCTGAGGGCGGGTCCGGGCGGGGAGAGGGGAAAAGAGAATGGAATGAAGTGAAATAAAATAAAATAAAATAGAAAATAAAATACAGAATAAAATAGAAAATGAAATAGAAAATAAAATAGGAAATTGAAAATAAAATAGAAAATAAAATAAAAAATCAAGTGTAAAATAAAATAAAAAATAAAAGAAATTTTTAAAAAATGTATCTGGAAGAGAATAGAACAAAATAGAATAAAATAGAAAACATAAAATAAAATATTAAATTAAATATAAAGTAAAAGAAAACAAAACGTAGAATATACAGTAAAATATTCAACAAAAATAAAATAAAATAAAATAAAATAGTAAAATAAAATAAAATGAAATAAAATGAAATAAAATGAAATAAAATGAAATAAAATAAAATGAAATAAAATAAAATAAAATAAAATAAAATAAAATAAAATAAAATAAAATAAAATAAAATAAAATAAAATAAAATAAAATAAAATAAAATAGTAAAATAAAATAAAATAGTAAAATAAAATAAAATAAAATAAAATAAAATAAAATAAAATAAAATAAAATAAAATAAAATAAAATAAAATAAAATAAAATAAAATAAAATAAAATAAAATAAAATAAAATAAAATAAAGGAACCCCCGCAGTTTGGGGCGCGGGAGGAGGAGGCGAGGGCGGCGCGGCAGCGTTTGGGACCCGAGTCACGTTTGGGATATTTATGGGGTCGCTGCCGCGGGGCTCTCAGCGCTCGCACCTTCCAGAAACTCTTCCCACTTGTTCCAAAAAAAACCCAAAACCACCGCGGCAGTTTTGGGGTCACAGCCCCCCGGGCTCCCCTTTTCCCTCCCTTCATCCCTGGGGCAGCCCCTAAACCTCATTCTCAATTAGAAACGCTAATTAGCAAAGGATTTTTGGGCCGGGGTTGGTTTGGGTTTTTTTTCCCGCAGCCCTGAGCGTGTCCCCATCATCCCAGGGACATTTTTGGGGTCGCAGCCCCCCGGGCTCCCTCTTTTCCCCTCCAGCCGATCACTGGGGCTGGAAATGGGGGCAGGGCTAGGGACCAGACTCTGAATTCTGTCCTCAATTAGAAACCCTAATTAGAAAAGGGATATTTGGGGTGCTTAGCTCCTCGGGCTCCCCCCTTTCCCCTGGGAATCCCAGCGGGGTCGCCTCTCCATCACCCCCGAGGGATTTTTGGGGTTCGGAGCCCCTCCAACGCCCCTTTTCCCCCTCCAGTCGCTGGAAACCACCGCGGGGTCGCCTCTCCATCACCCCCGGGGGATTTTTGGGGTCTCAGCCCATCGGACTCCCCCTTTTCCCCCTCCATCCCCTCCCCGGGACCGGAAATCCCAGCGAAACCCCAGCGGGGCCTCTCCCCGTCACCCCTGAGGGAATTTTGGGGTTCGGATCCCCTCCAGACCCCTCCCCGGCACAGGAAATCCCAGCGGGGCCTCTCCCCGTCACCCCTGAGGGAATTTTGGGGTTCGGATCTGCTCCAACGCCTCTTTTCCCCTCCCAACCCCTCCCCGGGACTGGAAACCTCAGCGGGGTCGCCTCTCCCCATAACACCGGGGGATTTTTGGGGTTCAGATCCCCCCCAACCCCTCCCCAAGACTGGAAATCCTAGCGGAGCCTCTCCCCATAACATGGGGGGATTTTTGGGGTCCGGATCCCCTCCAGCCCCTCCCCGGGACTGGAAATCCCAGCGAAATCCCAGCGGGGCCTGTCCCCATCACCCCCGGGGGATTTTTGGGGTCCAGATCCCCCCAGACCCCTCTCCGGGACAGGAAATCCCAGCGGGGTCGCCTCTCCCCATAACACAGAGGGAACTTTGGGGTTCAGATCTCCCCCAAACCCCTCCCAGGGGCTACAAATCCCAGCAGAGCCTCTCCCCATCGCCCCCGGGGGAATTCTTGGGCGTTCCGATCCCCCCAAACCCCTCTCCGGGGCTGGCAATCCCTCGGGGTCGCCTCTCCCCATAACACAGAGGGATTTTTTGGGGTTCAGATCCCCCCAGACCCCTCCCCAAGCCTGGCAATCCCCCGGGGGCGGTCGGGGGCGGCCCCGGCGCTCGGCCGCGCTCCAAGGCCGCTCGGCTCGGCTCGGCTCGGCTCGGCGCGGCTCGGCGCGGCTCGGCTCGGCGCGGCTCGGCTCGGCTCGGCTCGGCTCGGCTCGGCTCGGCTCGGCTCGGCTCGGCTCGGCGCGGCTCGGCGCGGCTCGGCTCGGCGCGGCTCGGCTCGGCTCGGCTCGGCTCGGCTCGGCTCGGCTCGGCTCGGCTCGGCTCGGCTCGGCTCGGCTCGGCTCGGCGCGGCGCGGCTCGGCTCGGCGCGGCTCGGCTCGGCTCGGCGCGGCTCGGCTCGGCTCGGCTCGGCTCGGCTCGGCTCGGCTCGGCTCGGCTCGGCTCGGCTCGGCTCGGCTGTCATCCTTCAGGCGGGCGAGCGGAGCCGCAAATCGCCGTGAACTCGGCGTGAACCCGAGCGCGCCCATCCATCACCGCCAGCGCCGCTTAACGCCTTCGGGAGGAGGTTTAACCCAAAAAAATCCCGGGGAAATTCGGGTTTTAGTGGTGGGGGAAAGGAGGAGATTTATCCTAAAAAAATCGGGGGGAAATGAGGAGATTTACCCCCCAAAAAATCGGGGAAATTCGGGTTTTGTCGGTGGGGGAAAGGAGGAGATTTATCCCCAAAAAAATCGGGGAAATTCAGATTGTATCGGTGGGGGGAATGGGGATTTTTACCTCCAAAAAATCAGGGAGAAAAGGAGGAGATTTGCCCCAAAAATTGGGGAAATTCGGGTTTTGTCGGTGGGGGGAAACGGGGATATTCAGTCCAAAAAAAATCGGGGAAATTCAGATTTTGTAGGTGGGGGAAATGAGGAGATTTACCCCCAAAAATCGGGGAATATTCGGCTTTTGTCGGTGGGGGAAATGAGGAGATTTACCCCAAAAAATCGGGGAATATTCGGGTTTTGTCGGTGGGGGAAACGAGGAAATTTACCCAAAAAAACCGGGGAAATTCAGATTTTATCGGCGGTGCCCCCGGGGTGGGGCGGGAGGAGGAGGGAGATGACCCCGGAGCATTTTTAGGGTGGGGATTTGGGGATTTTTGGGGTGGGATGGGGGGTCACGGAAGGGAGGATGAGGATGAGGAGGAGGAAGATGATCCCGGGGCATTTTTAGGGTGGGGATTTAGGGCTTTTTGGGGTTTTTTGGGGTGAGAAGGGGGGTCAGGGAGGATGAGGATGAGGATGAGGAGGAGGATGAGGAGGATGAGGAGGACGAGGAGGAAGATGATCCCGGGGCATTTTTAGGATGAGGATGAGGATGAGGGTGAGGATGAGGATGAGGATGAGGATGAGGATGCGGCGGGAGGAAGGAAGGGCCGCGGCAGGCGCGGGCGGAGCTCATCGATGATCGATCGGCAGAGAAAGAGCGGCGGTAATGGATCAGGGCACGCTAGGGCCATCGATCCCTTAATGGGAGAGCGAAAATGGGAGAGCGAGAGGAGAAAAATCCCATTAGGGACCCGGGGAGCGCGGGGGGGCGAGAGTGCGGCTCGGGGGAATGGGGATGGGGACAGGGATGGGGACAGGGATAGAGGGAAAGGGATGGGGACAGGGATGGGGACAGGGGACAGGGATAGAGGGACAGGGATGGGGACAGGGACGGGGACAGGGATGGGGACAGGGATGGGGACAGGGATAGAGGGACAGGGATGGGGACAGGGATGGGGACAGGGGACAGGGATAGAGGGACAGGGATGGGGACAGGGACGGGGACAGGGATGGGGACAGGGATGGGGACAGGGATAGAGGGACAGGGATGGGGACAGGGATAGGGACAGGGATGGGGACAGGGATGGGGACAGGGATGGGGACAGGGATGGGGACAGGGATAGAGGGACAGGGATGGGGACAGGGATAGGGACAGGGATGGGGACAGGAATGGGGGCAGGGATGGGGACAGAGGGACAGGGATGGGGACAGGGATAGGGACAGGGAGGGGACGGGGATAGAGGGACAGAGGGAAAGGGATAAGGATAGGGATGGGGACAGGGATGGGGATGGCGATGGAGGAATAGGGACAGAGGGATGGGGACAGAGATAGGGACAGAGGGACAAGGACACAGGGACAGGGATAGAGGAATAGGGACAGAGGGACAAGGATAGAGGGACAGGGATAGGGAAGGGGATGGGGATGGGGACAAGGAGAGAGGGAAAGGGTGACAGGGACGGGGACAGGGACGCAGGGGTGGGGACAGGGATAGAAGGAATGTGAAACAGGGAAAGGGACAGGGATAGGGATGGGGACAGGGACAAAGGGACAGGGATGGAGGAATAGGGACAGAGGGACAGGGATAGAGGAATAGGGGTAGAGGAATGGGGACAGAGGGACAGGGATAGAGGGACAGGGACGGAGGAATAGGGACAGAGGGATGGGGACAGAGATAGGGACAGAGGGACAGGGATAGGGACAGAGGGATAGGAACAGGGGTAGGGACAGGGACAGCGGTGGGGACAAGGAGAGAGGGAAAGGGTTACAGGGCTGGGACAGGGATAGGGCCAGGGATAGAGGGATGGGGACAGGGGTGGGGACAGGGACACAGGGAGACAGGGACAGGGACAGGGACAGGGATGGGGACAGGGATAGAGGGAATGGGATAGAGGAGCAGGGACAAAGGGACAGGGATGGGGACAGGGACAGGGTTAGAGGAATAGGGACAGAGGAGCAAGGACAGGAACAGCGACAGGGGACAGGGATGGGGACAGGGACAGAGGGACAGGGATAAGGATAGGGAGAGAGAGACAGAGGGACAGGGACACATCCATGGAGACAGGACACCCCCACAGGGACAGGACACCCCACAGGGACAGGACCCCTCCCCTGTCACGGACCCCCTCCCCCTCCAGGGCCTCCTTTCCCTTCCCCCCTCCCCAAATCCCTCACCCCTCTCATCTTTCGGCCACACGGACCTCGGAAAAAAACCCCAAAAACCTAAAATAAAACCCCAAACACCTAAAGTACCCCCAAACCCTAAAAACACCCCCAAAAATCACGAAAAACCCCAAAAACACCCGAAATCCCAGGATTTTTCCCAGGAAATCGCGGGGTTTTCCCCGCCCAGCTCACACCTCCTGGGAAAAAAAAAACCAAAAAACAAACACTAGAAACACCCCAAAAACCCCTAAAATCCCCCCAAAAAACCCTTAAAGCACCCCAAAAACACTAAAAGCTCCCAAAATCCCAGGATTTTTCCCAGGAAAACGCGGGATTTTCCCCGAACTCGCCCCGCTCTTGGGGAAAAAAAAACCTAAAAACACCCCAAAACAACTAAAATCTCCCCAAAACAACTAACCCCCCCCAAAAAAAACCCTAAAAGCACCCCAAAAACACTAAAAGCTCCCAAAATCCCAGGATTTTTCCCCGGAAAAAGCGGGATTTTCCCCGAACTCGTCCCGCTCTTGGGAAAAAAAAAAACTAAAAACACCCCAAAACAACTAAAATCTCCCCAAAAACCCTAAAAGCACCCCAAAACCACGAAAAGCTCCCAAAATCCCAGGATTTTTCCCCGGAAAAAGCGGATTTTCCCCGCCCCGGCGGCGATTTCCCGCAGACCCGAGCAGGAATTCCACGCGCGCCGGAAGCTCCTGCCCTGCCGGGGCCGCACACAAATGTCGCTGTCTCAAGATTTATGGGGTTTGTCCCTCCCGGAGCTGTAAACAAGGCAGGGAAAATCCAAATAAACCCCCCCGGCCCTGCCCCGGAGCAGGGGGAAAAAAATAAACCGCGAGGCGCGAAATCCCCGCGTTCGTTTGGGGTTTTTTGTGCTTTTTTTGTGCTTTTTTTGGGCTTTTTTTGTGCTTTTTTGGTGCTTTTTTGGTGCTTTTTTGGTGCTTTTTTTCGGCTTTTTTTGTGCTTTTTTTGTGCTTTTTTTGTGCTTTTTTTGTGCTTTTTTGGCGATTTTTTCGCTCTTTTTTGGCTCTTTTTTTCCACGATTTTTTCGCGGTTTTTGGCGGTTTTTGGCGCTTTTTTTTTTTCCGGCCTGGAATTGTTTTTTTTTTTAATTTGAGAATTCTCCGGTGGATCTGGGATTTGGGGGAGGGTGGTGGGAGCCTCCGGGATGGGGAATTTTTCATAATTTCTGTGTTTTTTCCCCCGATTTTTCTCCGCCCCGGAAGACACCGCGGCTTCCCAAAAATGGAAAACAAAAAAAGGAAGAAAAAGGAAAATGAAGAGAAATCCGAGACGCAGCCGGAAAAAAAAAAAAAAAAAAAAAAGGAATTTGAGGGGAAAATTCGCTTTTTTTAAAAAAAAAGATTTATTTTCCCGTTTGGGGCAGAACCACGAGGATTTGGGAAAAAATTCCCGAGAGAAAAATTGTAATTTTTGAGCTCCGGTAGGTGAAGAGAGCCATGGCACCGCGGCGATTTGGGGCCTAAAAGGGAATTTTTAGAGATAAAAAACGCCCGAAGAGGGAAAAAAAGAGGAATCGAAAGCTCGGTGAAGTTTTGTAATTGTTTTATTAAATTTCTTGGTGGTTTTTTTAGGGAATAATTTGAATTTTGGGGTTTTTGGGGGAATTTTGGGAGCGCGACTCGCAGCCGACCCTCGGTGTATTTTGATGTATTTTAATTCTGTTTTATTCGTGTGTAAATTCCGATAAATTTTAATTCATTTCTTGTGCGTTGTATTAATTCTTTAATTTATTATTTATTCCACCGGGCCAAAGATTTTATGATTTAGTAATTTTTGTAATATTTAGCTCATTTGATAGATTAAATCTCCTCTAGGTATTGTGTATATTTATATTTATTTTATGTAATGTATTGTGTACCGTGAATTATATATTTTATTTCAGATATTATATATTTTATACATTCTGTTATATAGTTTGTACAGGATTTTATGTATTTTTTATATAAAATATCGTATATTTTATAAATTCTGTCCTGTGTTTTATACTCTCTGTGTTATAAATTATAGATTACAGATTAAAAACCCTGCATTATAAATATTATTATATACTAGATATTATAAAAAACAACTTTATAATATTTTATATTTTGCATTTTACATTATATATTATAAATTATATATCACGGATTATGAATTATCTTTTCCATATTCTGATTTATAATTTAGATATTTCCGATTCTGTTTCGCACCTCGGATATTTCCGCCTTTTCCAACGCGATAAATAAATGGAAAAATCAATAATTTGGGATATAAATACAAATATAAATATAAATACAAATACAAATACAAATACAAATACAAATACAAATACAAATACAAATACAAATACAAATATAAATATAAACATAAATATAAATATAAATACAAATATAAATATAAACATAAACATAAACATAAATATAAATATAAATATAAATATAAATATAAATATAAATATAAATATAAATATAAATATAAATATAAATACACCAATTAGGAATTTTTTAGGGACCCCAAAAATCCCCGAAATTTTCCAAGGCCGAGCGAAAATTCAATTTTTTTTTCCCCTCCCTTTCCACGCCGGGAAAGCTCCGCTCTCCTCCCGATTCATTTTTGTTTAAATAAATAATTTTTTGTTTTTTAAAAAAGACGGAATTTGAAATCCCAGGAATTCCGGGAGAATTCGGGATCCTCCCGATCCAATTTTCTGCTTTTTTTTGGGATAAAAACCCTCGATTTGGGGAATGGGGGGCCGCTCGGAGGTTCCTTAAAAAATCCAAAAAAATCCCCCAAAAATCCCAGAAAAATTAAAAAAAAATTCCCCAAATCCCCAAAAAAATCCCCAAAAAATCCCCAAATCCCCCCAAAAAATCCCCAAAAAAATAATTAAAAGAAAATCCCAAAATCCCCAAATCGCAGCCCCGGGAATGTCCCTCGCTAATTAAGGAGCTGCTAATGAGCAGCGGCCCAATTCCCGCGGGAATTTCCGCGAATTTCCGGCAACGTCACCGGGGCGAAGTTATTAATTAATCCTCATCTTTTAATTAATTAATTTCTTTTATTTTATCGTCACCTCTTTGTGGTTTTAAGTTCTTAGATGTTATTTAATTTTTTTTATTATTTTATTGTGTATTGATTTATTAGCTATTGATTTATTGTGTATTGATTTATTAGCTATTGATTTATTAGCTATTGATTTATTAGCTATTGGTTTATTCTTTATTATCTATTGGTTTATTATCTATTGATTTATTACTTATTGATTTATTTCGCGTTGATTTATTATTTTATTGATTTATTATTTTATTGATTTATTATTTTATTGATTTATTATTTTATCGCACATTATTTTCCCACCCATTATTGTATTATATCTCCTCTCATTAAACATTATTTAATTATGTATTATTTCCTTATAGATGGTTTCATTATAAATTATTTCATTATTTTATTTTACATTTATTGCGCATTATTTTAATCCATATTATTTTATTATCTATTTTTATTATTACCCTTTTATTAAACATTTTATTGCATATTAATTTATTATTTACTGTTTACTATTTACTATTAATTTATTATTTATTATTTACTATTCTTTACTAAATAATTTATTATTTATTATTATATCTCTGTTATTATCAACCCTTTCATTGCCATTCGTTATTTTATTTTTATTTTTTTCCCATTCCTTTATTATTTTATTTTTATTTTTTTCCCATTCCTATTTTTCCCATTATTTCCATTTTTATTCCAATATTTTAATCTCTCCGAATTCCTCATTAATTTGCACTTTTTATTAGATTATCATTTCCTGGTTTATTTCCTTAATTAATTTTCACTGCCGCTCTTGTTGCCATGGCAATTTATTATTGATTGTGACTATTGATAATGTGATTATCGATAATGTGATTATTGTTGTATTAGTAACAATAATTATTATTATTGATGATGTGATTATTGCTGTATTAATAATAATTTATTATGATTATTGATAATGTGATTATCGCTGTATTAGTCATAATTAGTGTAATTATTGATATTATTGATATTATTATTATTATTGTTATTATTATTATTATTATTGATGTTGTTGTGTTATTTTTTTATTATTAGCTATTATTAATTGTTATTATTTTTATTATAATTATTGGCTTGGGCCCAATGTCCCCAAGGTGTCCCCAGGTGACCCCAAGGTGACCCCAAGGTGTCCCCAGGAGTGTCTCCATTGTCCCCAGGTGACCCCAATGTCCCCAAGGTGACCCCAAGGTGTCCCAGGTGTCCCCAGGTGTGTCCCCAAGGTGTCCCCATTGTCCCCAGGTGTGTCCCCAATGTCCCCAATGTCCCCAGGTGTGCCCCAGGTGTGTCCCAGGTGTGTCCTCATTGTCCCCAATGTCCCCAAGGTGTCCCCATTGTCCCCAGGTGTGTCCCCAAGTGTCCCCAATGTCCCCAAGTGTGTCCCCAGGTGTGTGCCCAATGTCCACAATGTCCCCAAGGTGTCCCCATTGTCCCCAGGTGTGTCCCCAGGTGTGTCCCCATTGTCCCCAAGTGTCCCCAAGTGTCCCCAATGTCCCCAAGTGTGTCCCCAGGTGTGTGCCCAATGTCCGCAATGTCCCCAATGTCCCCAGGTGTGCCCCAGGCGTGTCCTCATTGTCCCCAGGTGACCCCAAGGTGTCCCCAGTGTCCCCCAGGTGTGTCCCCAGGTGACCCCAATGTTCCCATGTGTCCCTAAGGTGTCCCCAGGTGTGTCCCCAATGTCCCCAGGAGTGTTCCCAGTGTCCCCATGTCTCCCCTGGTGTGTCCCCAAGTGTCCCCAATGCCCCCAGGTGACCCCAATGTCCTCAATGTCCCCAATGTCCCTAGTGTCCTTAATGTCCCTATGCGTCCCCAGGAGTGTCCCCAAGGTGTCCCCAATGTACCCCAGGTGTCCCCAGGTGTCCCAGATGTGTCCCAAGGTGTGTCCCCAATGTCCCCAGGAGTGTCCCCAGTGTCCCCATGCGTCCCCAAGGTGTCCGCCGGTGTGTCCCAGGTGTGTCCCCAGATGTCC
The DNA here is from genome assembly GCA_036630365.1 of Acanthiza pusilla. Taxonomy (NCBI): domain Eukaryota; kingdom Metazoa; phylum Chordata; class Aves; order Passeriformes; family Acanthizidae; genus Acanthiza; species Acanthiza pusilla. The sequence goes on along the minus strand of JAXCHO010000119.1, from coordinate 854,746 downwards.
CCAGATGTCCCCAATGTCCCCAGGTGTCCCCAGGTGTGTCCCAGATGTGTTCCCAGGTGTGTCCCCATTGTCCCCAGGTGACCCCAATGTCCCTAAGGTGTCTCCAGGAGTGTCCCCAATGTCCCCAGGTGTCCCCAAGGTGTCCCCAGGTGTCCCCAAGGTGTCCCCAGGTGACCCCAAGGTGTCCGCTGGTGTGTCCCCAATGTCCCCAAGGTGTCCCCAAGTGTCCCCCAAGTGTGTCCCCAATGTCCCCAGGTGTCCCCAAGGTGACCCAAATGTGCCTCCAGGTGTCCCCAGGTGTGTCCCCAATGTCCCCAATGTCCCCAGGTGAGTCCAGGTGTCCCCAGAGTGCTCCAAACCTCCCCAAAATCCACCCCAAAAAGTCACCAAATCCACCCCAAAATCCACCCGAAATTGCCTCAAAATCCACCCTAAAAATTCACCCAAAATGCCTCAAAATCCACCCCAAAAAGTCAGAAAATCCACCCCAAAATTCACCCAAAATTCCCCAAAATCCACCCCAAAATTCACCCAAAAAAGCCTCAAAATCCATCCCAAAAAGTCACCAAATCCACCCCAAAATCCACCCAAAATGCTTCAAAATCCACCCAAAATTGCATCAAAATCCACCCCAAAAGGTCACCAAATCCACCCCAAAATCCACCCCAAAAGGCCTCAAAATTCACCCCAAAAAGTCACAGAATTCACCCCAAAATCCACCCCAAAAATGGGAATAAAATAGGGGAAAAATAGGAATAAATAGGGATTAAAATGGGGATAAAAATAAGAAAAAAATTGGGATAAAGTAGGAATAAAATAGGAATAAAATAAGAATAAAATTGGGATAAAAATGGGAATAAAATAAGAATAAAATAAGAATAAAATTGGGATAAAATAGGAATAAAATAGGAATAAAAATAAGAATAAAATTGGGATAAAGTTGGAATAAAAATAAGGTAAAAGTAGGGATAAAATAAGAATAAAATAGGGATAAAATAAGAATAAAATAGGAATAAAATGGTGATAAAACAGTGATAAAATCGCACTAAACCGCGGGGTTCAAAGGCCATAAAACAGCCGGAAATGCTCCAATCAAATCGCAATCAAATCAGAACTTGGGGAGCTCATCCCAAACCTTTGGGGTCCCCGGGGCCTCTCTCTCTCTTAATTAGCGCTAAGAGCGCGGGGGATTAATTAACAATCCTCATTTGGAGGGAAATGGCACCAAAATCTCATAAAAATCCCAATTTTGGGGAAAAGAGCACCCCGGGGAAGGAATAAATGGAATTTTGGGAGGAATTTGGGTTTTTCCTGTGGTTTTATTGCCCCGGGGGAGTTGGGAGGGAGGAGGGGAAAGGATTTGGATCTGTGTTGAAATAAAAATAAAAGTAGAAATAAAAACAGAAATAGAAATAGAAATGGAAATAGAAATAGAAATAGAAATAGAAATGGAAATAGAAATAGAAATAGAAATAGAAATAGAAATAAAAATAAAAATAAAAATAGAAATAGAAATAAAAATAAAAATAAAAATAAAAATAAAAATAAAAATAAAAATAGAAATAGAAATAGAAATAGAAATAGAAATAAAAATAAAAATAATAACAGTGATAACAATAGTGTTAATAATCGTGATAGTATTAATAATAGTAATAATAATAAAACAAAAATTTAAAATTTTTTTTTAAATTAAAAATAAAAATGAAAAAAAAATAATAGAAGTAATAATAATAGTAATAATAATGGTAATAGTAAAAAAATTTAAAATAAAAATAAAAATAAAAAATAAAAATATATTAATAGTAATAATAATAGTAATAATAATAATAGTCTAAATAAAAATAAAAATGAAAATGAAAATAAAAATAAAAATAAAAATAATAATAATAATAGCAATAAAAATAATTAAATCCCAGGAAGTCCCAGGTTTTCACTCCCTGATTGCCCAATCAATTAATAGGGAATTAATAGGGAATTAATTGGGAATTAATTGGGAATAAATTAAGGGAAAGGGGAAGGGATTTGGGTGGGAGGGTGAGGATTTTGAATTTTGGATAAGTTCTGGAGAAATTCCGATAATTCTGATAAATTTGGGAGAAATTGGGAATTTGGATGAATTCCGCCATTCCCAGGAGGAGCCTTTGCCATAAAACCCCTGAGGCTTTTCCATAAAATAGAAATCTTTCCACAGAAATTCCCCAAAATTGGGATTTTATAGAACGGGGGGAGGTTTTTTTAAATCAGAGATTTCTCTCCCTCTTTTTTTGGGGGGAGGGTGTGGATTTTACAATTTTTTTCCCCCAAAAAAATCCAAGGAAAAATCTGAAATTTGCCTTTAAATTTACCTTTTCCTTCCCGGGGGAACTTCAAGGGGGGAAAATGAGAAAAAAGCAACCAAAAAAAGCCACGAAAATTACCCAAAATTGAGGAAAAAATCTTTCCCGGGAAAGTTCGAACCAAATTGGGGCCGCGGGAGATGAAAAGGGGAAAAAAAGAGGAAAAAAGAGAGAAAAAAGAGAGGAAAAAGAGAGGAAAAAGAGAGAAAAAAGAGAGGAAAAAGAGAGGAAAAAGAGAGGAAAAAGAAAGGAAAAAGGCCCCGGCGGATGTTGGGTTGGGGATTTTATTGCCCAAAAATTAGGAAATTGTCCCAATTATCACGGGGGGGAGGGAGGGGGAGGGGACAGAGGGGACAGGGATGGGGATTTGGGGACAGGGACAGTGGCAGGGACAGGGATTTGGGGACAGGGACAGTGGCAGGGACAGGGATTTGGGGACAGGGACAGTGGCAGGGACAGGGATTTGGGGACAGGGACAAGGCTGAGCCACCTGTGCTGTCCTGGGGCAGAATTTCTGTCTCTTCGCACCTGAATCCACCCCTGGATCCACCCCTGGATCCACCCCTGGGTCCATCCCTGGGTCCACCCCTGGGTCCATCCCTGGGTCCACCCCTGGGTCCATCCCTGGATCTGCCCCTGGATCCATCCCTGGATCCATCCCTGGATCCATCCCTGGATCCATCCCTGGATCCATCCCTGGATCTGTCCCTGGATCCATCCCTGGATCTGTCCCTGGATCCATCCCTGGATCTGCCCCTGGATCCACCCCTGGATCCACCCCTGGGTCCATCCCTGGGTCCATCCCTGGATCTGTCCCTCCATCCCTGGATCCATCCCTGGATCTGTCCCTCCATCCCTGAATCCTTCCCTGAATCAATCCCTGAATTAATCCCCAAATCCATCCATGGATCTGTCCCTGGATCCATCCTTGGATCTGTCCCTCCATCCCTGACTCTGTCCCCAAATCCTTCCCTGGATCCATCCCTGGATCCATCCCTGGATCTGTACCTCCATCCCTGGATCTATCCCTGGATCTGTTCCTCCATCCCTGGATCTGTCCCCAAATCCTTCCCTGGATCTGTCCTTGGATTTGTCACTCTGTCCCTGGATCTGTCCCTGGACCCATCCCTGGATCAATCCCCAAGTCGATCCCCAGATCCATCCCTGGATCTGTCCCTCAATCCATGGCTGGATCTGTTCTTCCATCCCCAGATCCATCCCTGGATCCGTCCCTGGATCCTTCCCTGGATCCTTCCCTGAATTAATCCCCAAATCCATCCCTGGATCTGTCCCTCAGTCCATAGCTGGATCTGTTCTTCCATCCCCAGATCCTTCCCTGGATCCTCCCCTGGATCCATCCCCAGGTCCATCACTGAATCAATCCCCAAATCGATCCCTGAATCCACCCCTGGATCCTCCCGTGGATCTGTCCTTGGATCTGTCCCTCCATCCGTGGATCAATCCCTGAATCCATCGCTGGATCTCTCTGAATTAATCCCCAAATCGATCCCTGAACCCATCTCTGGATCTGTCCTCGGATCTGTCCCTCCATCCCCGAACCCATCCCCAAATTGATCCCCGGGTCCATCCCTGAGTTCATTTCCAAATCAATCCCTGGATCAGTCTCTGGATCCATCCCCAAATCCATCCCCAAATCTATCCCTAGATCTGCCCCTCCATCCCCAAATCAATCTCCAAATCCATCCCTGGATCCTTCCCTGGATCCATCCCCGAATAAATCGCGAAATCCATCCCTGGATCCTTCCCGATCCTTCCCTGGATCTGTCCCTCCATCCCCAAATCCTTCCCCAAATCAATCCCTGGATCTGTCTCTGGATCCATCCCCAAATCCATCCCTGGATCCTTCCCTGAATTAATCCCCGGATCCATTCCCGAATCTGCCCCTCCATTCCCAAATCCATCCTTGAATCCATCCCCGAATAAATCCCGAAATCGATCCCTGGATCCATCCCTGGATCCTTCCCTGAATTAACCCCCAAATCCATCACCAAATCCTTCCCTGGATCTGTCCCTCCATCCCTGAATCCTTCCCTGAATCAATCCCTGAATTAATCCCCAAATCCACCCCTCGATCCTTCCCTGGATCCATCCCCGAATAAATCGTGAAATCGATCCCTGGATCCTTCCCTGATCCTTCCCTGAATTAACCCCCAAATCCATCCCTCGATCCATCCCTGGATCCTTCCTGGATCTCTCCTTGGATCTGTCCCTCCATCCCTGACTCTGTCCCCAAATCCATCCCTGGATCCTTCCTTGGATCCTTCCCTGGCTCCCTCCCCGAATCAATCCCCAAATCGATCTCTGGATCCTTCCCTGGATTTTGCCCTCCATCCCTGAATCCATCCCTGGATCCTTCCTGGATCTGTCCTTGGATCTGTCCCTCCATCCCCAAATCCTTCCCCGGATCCATCCCTGGATCTATCCTTCTATCCCCAAATCCATCCCCAAATCGATCCCCAAATCCATCCCCAAATCGATCCCCAAACCGATCCCCAAATCCATCCCCAAATCCTTCCCTGAACCTGTCCCTCCATCCCCAAATCGATCCGCAAATCGATCCCCAAATCAATCCCCGAATTGATCCCCAAATCGATCCCCAAATCCATCCCTGAACCTGTCCCTCCATCCCTGGATCCATCCCCAAATCCGCCCCCGGATTTGTCCTTGGACCTGTCCCTCCATCCCTAAATCGATCCCCAAATCGATCCCAAAATCGATCTCCGGGTCCATCCCCAAATCCATCCCCAAATCCATCCCCAAATCCATCCCTGAACCTGTCCCTCCATCCCTGGATCCATCCCCAAATCGATCCCTGGATTTGTCCTTGGACCTGTCCCTCCATCCCCAAATCGATCCACAAAACCACCCCCAAACCAATCCCCGGATCCATCCCCAAACGAATCTCCAAATCCATCCCCAAATCCTTCCCTGAACCTGTCCCTCCATCCCCAAATCGATCCCCGGATCCATCCCCAAATCGATCCCCAAATATATCCCCAAATCCATCCCCAAATCCACCCCCAAATCGATCCCCAAATCGATCCCCAAATCCACCCCCAAATCCACCCCCAAATCCGCGAGCTCCTCCCGCCGGCCTCCCCCAGGATTGATTTCTCACCTCCCCCAGACCTCTCCCCTCATCCCTCTGGAAAGCTCATCCTCATTTCCCTCATTCCCCTCCTTCAATCCCTTAAAAAAACCAAAAAAATCAATGCAATTTTTAAATTTTTCCCTCTCCCAGTTTCCAACTATTCCCCAATGATTTCCCAGCACTTCCTTCATTCCCTCCTTCAATCCCTTAAAAAAAAAACAAAAAAAACCCAATACAATTTAAATTTTTCCCTCTCCCAAATTTCCAACAATTCCCCAATCATTTCCCATCACTTCCCTCATTCCCCCCACTTTATTCCCTTAAAAAAAACAAAAAACACAATTTAAAATTTTCCCTCTCCCCAATTTCTAACAATTCCCAATCATTTCCCATCACTTCCCTCATTCCCCCCTTCAATCCCTTTAGAAAAAACCCCCCAAAAATCAATACAATTTAAAATTTTTTTCCCTCTCCCCAATTTCTAACAATTCCCAATCATTTCCCATCACTTCCCTCATTCCCCCCTTCAATCCCTTTAGAAAAAACCCCCCAAAAATCAATACAATTTAAAATTTTTTTCCCTCTCCCCAATTTCTAACAATTCCCAATCATTTCCCATCACTTCCCTCATTTCCCCCCACTTTATTCCCTTAAAAAAAAAATAAAAAACACAATTTAAAATTTTCCCTCTCCCCAATTTCTAACAATTCCCAATTATTTCCCATCACTTCTCTCATTTCCCCTCCTTTAACCCCTTAAAAAAAAAATAAAAACCAATACAATTTAAATTTTTCCCTCTCCCAATTCCCACCAATTCCCGATCATTCCACGCACCCAAATTCCCAATTTTTCCCCCAAAAGGAAGGACTCACTCGGGTTGGATCCTCAGCCAAACTCTCCCTCTTGGCCGCCGCTTCACCCCTGGCCCTGCCTTTGCCCTTTTTTGTCTTTTTTTGTCTTTTTTTGTCCTTTTTTTCCGCCTCAGTTCGGACAAAGCCGCGGCCATCTGCCCCCAACCCCCCCCCGACCCCAAAAAAAAACCCCAAAAAGGTCCCCGAGGGGCTCGGGGTCACCGCGGAGCCGCCGCAGCAATTTGCCCTTTCCGTGAACTCGACTTCAATCGAACTTTGCCTTTTTTTCTTTATTTTTTTTTTTTTTTGGCCTTTTCGGCCTCTCCGGGGGCTCGGGAGGCTCCGCCTTTGGAGGTTTATTTTCCCCTCCTTTTTGTCTTTTTTTTTTTTTTTCTCATTTTTCTTATTATTTAAAAATATTTTTAAAAAAATTTTTTTTAATCCCTTCACCTCTTCGGTTTTTCTCCGTAATTTCATTTTATTTCCCTATTTTTTCCCCATTTCTCCTCCATTTCACCTTTCCCCTTTATCCCCAAATTTCCCAAATTCCCCTTTGTTCCTCTTTTCTCTCTCTCATTTCCCTTTCCCCCTTTTTTTCCCTTTTCTGCCCCATTTCTTTCCCCTTTTTCCCTTCCCCATTTATTTCCCTTCTCCCCATTTATTTCGCCTTTTAATTTCCCTTTCCCCTTTATTTTCATTCCCTCCTTTTTTTCCTTTTCTCTCCTTTTTTCCTTCATCTTTTCCCCCTTTATTTTTCCCCATTTTCCCCCTTTTTTCCCATTTTTTCCTTTTTTCCTCATTTTTCCCATTTTCCCCCCATTTTCCCCCCATTTTCCCCCTTTTCCCCCCCTTTTTTCCCCCTTTTTTCCCCATTTTCCCCGTTTTTTCCCCATTTTCCCCCTTTTTCCCCCATTTTTCCTCCTTTTTTCCCCATTTTCCCCCTTTTTTCCCCATTTTCCCCTTTTTTCCCCATTTTCCCCCCTTTTTTTCCCATTTTTCCTCCTTTTTTCCCCATTTTCCCCATTTTTTCCCCATTTCCCCCCTTTTCCCCCCATTTTTCCTCCTTTTTTCCCCATTTTTTCCCCTTTTTCCCCATTTTCCCCAATTTTTTTTTCCTCCCCCACACAAACCCCAAATTTTCCCCTCCCCCCTCCCCGAATTTTGGAAAAAAGTCGATCCCAACCCCAAAACCTCCACCCCAAAACCCCAAAATCTCCAAATTCTCCCCAAAAAAGTTTGAAAAATCCCCCCTGGGGTTCCTCTCCTCCCCTCCTCCCCCCCGAGGGATTTTGGGGTAATTTTGGGTCTTTTAGGGACTCCCCTCCCCCCCCGAACCTTTCCCCGCAGATTTTCTCTTTTTTCCAGAATTTTCCCCAAATTTCTCTCCTCCCTGGCGCCATTTTCCCCGGAATTCTCATTTTTTACCCTAAATTTCTCTTTTTTTCTCCCTGATTTCTCATTTTTTCCTCCATAATTTCCCATTTTCTCCCAAATTCCTCCTTTTCCTCCTCATTTCCCATTTTGTTCAAATTCCGGGGGAAAAAAATATTTCTTAAAAATGGAATAAAACCCAAAAAAAAAGTGGGAATTTCTCACCTTGGGGATAGGGGGAGGGGAAATCCCGTGGGGCCTGAGGGAATTCCCAAAAAATGCCAAAATTCCCCAAAAAAAGGCCAAAATTCCCCAAAAAAGGCCAAAATTTATTTTAAAAAAGGCCAAAATTTATTTTTAAAAATGGCCAAAATTCCCCAAAAAAGGCCAAAATTTCAAAAAAAAAGTCAGAATTCCCAAAAGAGATCAGAATTCCCAAAAAAAGTAAGAATTCACAAAAGAAGTCAGAATTCCCAAAAAAGGTCAGAATTCCCAAAAAAGGTCAGAATTCCCCAAAAAAAAAAGGCCAAAATTCCCCCAAAAATAAGCTCCTCCCCCTGGCAGGGAAATCCTGACCCTGGAATTTGGGAAATTTGGGGAATTTGGGAATTTTGGGATTTTTCCTTAAATTCTGACTCCTCCCCCAATGAGAGATTAATGAGAGTTATTATTATTATTATTATTATTATTATTATTATTATTAAACAGCTTTTTTTAAAATTTCCTGGTAAAAATCCAAGCGGGGATTAATTACAATTAGCGCCATTAATTAAAATAATAATAATAATAATAATAATAATAATAATAATAATAATAATAATAATAATAATAATAATAATAATAATAATAATAATAATAATAATAATAATAATAATATTTAAATATCTCAAATTTCCCGCGGGGAAAATCCTCCAAAGGATCCCAACCCCAAAATTCCATTTTTCCCCACATTTTCGCCCCAATTTTGCCCAAAATCCGCGCAAAAAAAATGCGAATTTCCGAGCGATTTTAATCTTAATTAATCTGAATTTGGGCAGCGCGGGGATTCCCTTCGCCTTTAATGACGCCGATTATTAATTAAAATGAATTATTGATAATTATTGTACGACTCGGGAGGGAAAATTGGGGTTTTTATTGAATTTTTCTTTTTTTTTTTTAAAGAAAGACATAAAAAATTAAAGCCAAATCCACACCGAGGGTTTTATTGAACACGTCACAGAAAGCACTCAAAATTCTATTTTTTTTCCTTTTTTTTCTCGCGATTTTTACAACGATCGATGGGAGGGGAAATTAAAAAGAATGAAATAAATTTAATTTAAAAAAAAAAAACAAACACAAATAACCACCACGAAAAGAAACCCTCGCCGGCGATTTCCGAACCTCTCAAACATTTTATTTTTGGGGAGGAAAAATTCAATTTTTGCTTTTTCCCTCTTCGCTTTTTATCCCTCTCCCCCCCCGACCCCAAAATCGCGATTTTTGGGCTTTTTTTTCCCCAAAAAAGTCCCAAAATTTGGTTTATTTTGGATTATTTTTTATTTTTCGCCCCCCCCACCCCAAAGCTTCGGAAAAATCATCAAAAGCCTCGAAAAGACCTCAAAAAAAACCCCAAAAATTGAAATTTTTAGCCAAGTGCGGCCATGCGACCTCGGACATGCACGGAAAAAAGGATTTGGGTATTTACAGAGGAGAAAATCATAATTTAATAATAAAAATAAGAATAAAAAAATAAAAATATTGAGAATTATTGTTATTATCCCCGCGGGGATTAAAGGGCAGAAAGAAAGGGTTGGGAAATTTTTTATATTTACAGAGGGGAAAATATTAATTTAATTGTAAAAATAATTTAAAAATAAAAATAATAAAAATAATAAAAATAATAAAAATAAAATAAAATAAAATAATAATAATAATAATAATAATAATAATAATAATAATAATAATAATAATAATAATAATAATAATAATTTTTCTCACCAGAAGGGGTTGGGGGGGAGGGGATTTTTGATATGTACAGAGGTCAAAATAATAATTTAACAATTAAAAAGTTTAATAAAACATTAATAAAAATAATAATAATAATAATAATAGGGAGAATTATTGTGATCCTCACGAGGATTAAAGCACCGCAAGAAAGGGTTGGGGAGGGGCGATTTTGGATATTTACAGAGGAGAAAATAATAATAATAATAATAATTTAATAATAAAATCATAACAATAAAAATGAGAATAATTCTTATCCTCACGCGGATGAAAGCACCGGAAAAAAAAACCCAAAAAACCCCTCGAATATAGAGATTTATATATTGATTTCTAGAAATAACCCAGAGTCACTCCAGGGGGGGATTTTGGGGATTTTTGGGGGTGGATTTTTGGGGGTTTTGGGGCGGATTTTGGGGTGGATTTGGGGTTTTTTTGGGACGGATTTTTGGGGGTTTTGGGGTGGATTTTGGGGTGGATTTTGGGATTTTTTCGGGGTTTTTTGGGGTTCACAACCTGGTGATGTCCAGGGGCGCGGGGGAATAACTTAATAATAAAATAACAATAATAATATTAACAATAATAACAACAATAATAATAAAAATGAGGATTATCCTCACGCGGATGAAAGCACCAGAAAAAGACCAAAACCCGCGAATATAGAGATTTATATATTAATTTCTATAAATTACCCAGAGTCACTCCACGGGCGCCTTTGGGGGTGGATTTTGAGGATTTTTGGGGTGGATTTTGGGGTGAATTTTGGGGATTTTTGGGGTGGATTTTGGGGTGAATTTGGGGTGAATTTTGGGGATTTTTGGGATAGATTTTGGGGATTTTTGGGATGGATTTTGGGCTGGGTTTTGGAGGATTTTTGGGGTGGATTTGGGGGATTTTTGGGGGTTTTTTTGAGTTTTTCCGTGGTTCCTCTACAGCCTGGTGATGTCCTGGGGCCCGGGGGACATAATTTAATAATAAAATAATAATAATAATAATAATAATAATAATAATAATAATAATGATAATTATCCTCACGTGGATGAAAGCACCAAAAATGCGCAAGAAAAACCCAAAAAAACCTCGAATATAGAGATTTATATACGAATTTCTATAAATAACCCAGAGTCACTCCGGGGGCGGATTTTGGGGCAGATTTGGGCTTCTTTGGGGTGGATTTTTGGGGTTTCCGGGGTGGATTTTTGGACTTTTTGGGGTAGATTTTGTACTGGACTTCGGGGCGAATTTTTGAGCTTTTCGGGGCAAATTTTTGGGGTTTCTGTGGCGAATTTTTGGGCTTTTTGCGGTAGATTCTGAGGTGGATTTCGGGGCGGATTTTTGGGCTTTCTGGGGCAGATTTTCGCGCTTTCCGGGAAGAATTTTTGGGCTTTTCGGGACGAATGTTTTGGCTTTTCGGGACGAATTTCGGGGCGGATTTTTGGGCTTTTCGGGGCGGATTTTTGGGCTTTTCGAGGCGGATTTTTGGGGTGGATTTTCGCGCTTTCCGGGGCAGATTTTCGCACTTTCCGGGACGGATTTTTGGGCTTTCCAGGGCAGATTTTTGGGGTGGATTTTCGCTCTTTTTGCAGTAGATTTTGGGGCGGATTTCGCGCTTTCCGGGGCAGATTTTCGCGTTTCCTGGGGCGGATTTTTGGGGCGGATTTTCGCGCTTTCCAGGGCGGATTTTTGGGCTTTCCAGGGCAGATTTCTGGGGCGGATTTTTGCGCTTTCCAGGGCGGATTTTTGCGCTTTCCGGGACGGATTTTTGCGCTTTCCAGGATGGATTTTCGGGGCGAATTTTCCCTCTTTTCGCAGTAGATTTTGGGGCAGATTTCGCCCTTTTCGGGGCGGATTTTCGGGGCGGATTTTCCCTCTTTTCGCAGCAGATTTTGGGGCGGATTTCGCATCTTTCCACTCTCCCCGCCCTCGATTTTCACCCCAATTTCCTCCCCTCCCCCCCCGCCACCCCCCGCCCCTACAACCTGGTGATGTCCTCGGGCGCGGGGGGCGCGCGCGGCTCCTCGGCCACCCCGGGGGTCACCCCGGCGGCCACCCCGGGCGGTGTCCCCACCCCTGCCGTCCCCGCGGCTGTCCCCGCGGGTGTCGCCGCTCGGGTTTTGGTGTTGGGCAGCCTGTGGTCCTTTTTCCACTTCATCCTGCGGTTCTGGAACCAAATCTTGATCTGGCGCTCGCTGAGGCACAGCGCGTGGGCGATCTCGATGCGGCGCCGCCGGGTGAGGTAGCGATTGTAGTGGAACTCCTTCTCGAGCTCCAGCACCTGCTGCCGAGTGTAGGCCGTGCGGGAGCGCTTGGGCTCCGAGCCCGAGAAGTTGGGGTTCACTGCGGGGCGGAGAAGAGAGAGAGGAGAGGAGAAAAGTGGAGGCGGTGTTGGGGGGGGTGGGAGGGAAGGGGTTAATGGGGAGCGCGGGAGAGAAGGGGTTAATGGGAAAGGGAAAGGGTTAATGGGGGCTGGGAGGGAAGGGGTTAATGGGGAAGGGAAGGGGTTAATGGGGGGTGGGAGGGAAGGGGTTAATGGGGGGTGGGAGGGAAGGGGTTAATGGGGAAGGGGAAAGGGGGGGAAAAGGGAAAAAATCAGGGAAAATGGGGGAAAATAAGGGAAAAATCAGGGGAAATGGGGGGAAAATAAGAAAAAAATTAGGGAAAATGGGGGGAAAAAAAGAGGGAAAAAATTAGGGAAAAATTAGGGAAAAAATTAGAGGAAATGGGGAAAAATAGGGGAAAAATCAGGGGAAATGGGAGAAAAAGAGGGAAAAAATTAGGGGAAATGGGGAGAAAATAGGGAAAAAATTAGGGAAAATGGGGGAAAAATAGGGAAAAAATTAGGAAAAATGGGGGGAAAATAGGGAAAAAATTAGGGAAAAAAATTAGAGGAAATGGGGGAAAATAGGGAAAAAAATAGGGAAAATGGGGGAAAAATAAGGGAAAAAAATAGGGAAAATGGGGGGAAATAGGGAAAAAATAGGGAAAATGATGGAAAAATAAGGGAAAAATCAGGGAAAATGGGGGAAAAATAGGGAAAAAATTAGGGGAAATGGGGGGAAAAGAGGGAAAAAATTAGGGGAAATGGGGGAAAAATAGGGAAAAAATTAGGGGAAATGGGGGAAAAAATAGGGAAAAAAACCCAGAAAAATTAGGGAGGGGGAAGACAATCAGGAAAAAAATTAGGGGAAAAAACACCGGGGAAAAAAAGGAAAAAAAACCAGAAAAAACACGAGAAAGAAAGAGGGAAAAGAGGCAAAAGGGGGGAAAAAACTGAGAGTAACAAACAGGGGGAAAGAAAGGAAAAAAAAGGGGGGAACAGGAAAAAAAACCCATGGGAAAAATCCAACCAAGCAACCAAACAAACAAACAAACAAAAAAACAGGGGAAAAAATTTTTTAAAAAGAGGAATAAACAAAAACCCAGGGAGGGGGGGAAAAATCAGGAAAAAAACCCCCCAGGGAACAAAAAAAAAAAAAAAAAAGGGAAAAAACAGGAAAAAAGCCCAGAAAAAAGCAGAAAAAAAAGCAGAGAAAGGAGGAGAGTGCGCGCGGCAGGAAAATGGAAGGACGCGAAGGAAATGAAGGAAAACATAAGAAACTTCCCAAAAAAACCCACAGGAAACACAAAAAAAAGCATAGAATTCACAAAAAAACCACAGAAAAAGCCACAGAATCCACAAAAAACTCTACCAAAAACCCACCCCCAGAGAAAGCACTAGAAACCCATAAAACCCACAAAAAACCAGAAAAAAACACCAAAAAAATACAAAAAACGACAAAAAAACCACCAAAAACCCACAAAAAAACCACCAAAAAACCACAAAAAAACCACCAAAAAACCACAAAAAAACCCAAAAAAACCACAAAAAAGACACAAAAAAGGCGCAAAAAAAACCCCAGCAAAAGCCATGGAAAAAACACATAAACCAACCAAAAGCACAGAGGAAAACACAAAAAACCCCAACCAAAAGCACAAAAAAATACCAAAAACTCGCAAAAAAAATCCCGCGGGAAAATTATTAAAAAACGCCAAAAAAATCAGAGAAAAGCAACCAAAAAAAAACACTAAAAAAACGAAATAAAATCAGAGAAAAAGTCAAAGAAAGAAAAAGGAAGGGCAGGGAGAAAAGAGAGAAAATGAAATTAATTTTAGAGAAAGAACAGAACTGAGGAAAGACGCGAGATTAAAAAAGAGATAAAATAATAGAGAAATTAAATCAAAGTTAAAAAACAAAACAAAATAACACAGAGGGGAAGAAAAAGAACCAACCCCCCCCCCCCAAAAAATAAAAAAAACCTCCAAAAAAACCCCACAAACAACAACAAAAAATGGCAAAAAAATCAAATAAATTAACCAAAAAATAAATGAACAAAACAATAAAACCCCCACCCAAAAAAATTAAATTAACAACAACAACAAGAAGAACCCTCTAAATAAATAAATAAATAGACAAATAAATAAATAAATAGATAAATAAATAAATAAATAAATAAATAAATAAAGCCTCCAAATACGTAAAATGAACATGGAAAGGATAAAACCACCCCAAAAAATTGGATAAACAAATAAAACCCGCGCCAAAAAGAATCAGATAATTTTTTTTTTAAATACCGCGGGAAATGATCAGATGAACAGAAGAAACACACCAAATAAATAAATTAATAAATGAACCGCAAGCGAAAAAAGAAAAGAAGATTTAAAAAGTCACTCAGAGAAAAAGAAACAAATAAAACATTTTAAAAAAACACCAAAAAAACCCCACGAAAAAAAACCCCACACCGAGAAATCAAATAGACAGGAGAAGACTACCAAAAAAAACCAAAAAACCCCAAAAAAATCACAGAAAAACAGAAAGAAAGAGAGGAAAGGAGGAGAGAACTCAAGGAACGGAAGCGCGGCAGGAAAAATAATAATTTAAAAAAAAAAAAAAACAAAGAGGAAAAACCCAAGAGGAAAACGAGAGGCAAAGGAGAAACGCGAACCGCGAGAGGAGAAACAGCGAAAAAAAAAAAAAAAATAAAACAACAACAACGCCTGGGGAAAAAAAAAAACCAAAAAACCCAAAAAAAACCTTCAGAAAACAAACGCAGGAATGGCCTGAATGAGCCATAAAAAACCCGGGGCAGCTCGAGAGCTCTGCCAGGGCTTCCCCGGGCCGAAAATGTGAATTATTGATGCGGCCCCGCGCCGGCGCATGGCTCGGGCTGCCCGCGGTAGCGCGGCCATAAAATTTATGGAGAGTGTAATTACCCAGCGGCGGCCGTAAATCGCGCTCAATTGTGCTCGCGGAGGGGATAAAATTGGGAAAAAAATAATAATTCAGAGCGAGGAGAGAGGGGAAGGGATGGGAGAGAGGTGAGGTGAGGAGAGAGGAGCGAAATGGGGAGAGGAGCTCCGGGAAAGGGAAAAATTCAAAAAATATTTGTAATTTGGGGTGAGGAGAGGGTCAGGGAGGAGGATTTCGGGGTAGGAATGGAATTTTTAAAAAAATAATAATTCGGAGTGAGGAGAGAGGATGGGGATGGCAAGAGGAGCTCCGGGAAAGGGTGAAATTGAAAAAATATTTGTAATTTGGGGTCGGGGAGGAGGATTTCGGGGTAGGAATGAAATTTAAAAATATTTAGAATTTAGGGTGAGGAGAGGGTCAGAGAGGTGAGGAGAGAGGAGAGGGATGGGGGAGAGGAGCTCCGGGAAGGGAGAAAATCTTTAAAAAAATTATAATTTGGGGTGAGGAGAGGGTCGGGGAGGAGGATTTCGGGGAAGGGACAAAATTTTTTAAAAAATAATAATTCGGAGTGAGGAGAGAGGGGAAGGGATGGGAGAGAGGTGAGGTGAGGAGAGAGGAGCGAAATGGGGAGAGGATCTACGGGAAAGGGTAAAATTGAAAAAAAAAAATCATAATTTGGGGTGAGGAGAGGGTCAGAGAGAGGAGAGGGGCGGGAGAGAGATGTCCAGGAAGGGATAAAATTCCAAAATAAAATAATTTGGGGTGAGGAGAGGGTCAGAGAGAGGGGAAGAGAGAGGTGAGGAAATCGGACGGGGACGAGGAGGAGAAAGCGCTCGGGGAAAGGATGAAATTCAAAAATATTTATAATTCAGAGTGAGGAGAGAGTCAGAGAGAGGGAGAGGTGAGGAGAGAGGAGCGGGACGGGAAGGAGGACCGCGGGGAAGGGAAAAGATTCCAAAAAAAAATTATAATTTAGGGTGAGGAGAGGCTCAGAGAGGTTTGGAAATCGGCCCGGGACGAGGAGGAGGAGGAGGAGGAGGAGGAGGATCTCATGGAAGGGATAAAAATTTCAAAATGAAATAATTCAGAGTGAGGAGAGGCTCAGAGAGAGGAGAAAGGATGAGAAAAATCAGCGCGGGATGAGCAGGAGGCACAGAAATTGTGCTCTCGTGGAAAGGAACAAAATTCTTTAAAAAATCTGAATTTGGAGAGTGAGGGATGAGAGAGAACGGAGAGCGCCGAGCGGGACCGGCCCAGGCCGAGCAGGAGGAAGAAACTCTCGGGGAAAAGATAAAATCCAAATAAAATAATTCAGAGTGAGGAAAGGACCAGAGAGAGGAAAAGATCAGAGAGAGGTGCGGAAATCGGCCCGGGCCGAGCCCGAGGAGGAGGAGGAGGAGGAGGAGGCTCTTGTGGAAGAGATAAAATCCAAATAAAATAATTCAGAATGAGGAGAGTGAGGGATGAGAGAGAGGGGAAGAGCGAGCGCGGAGCGGGACCGGCCCGGGCCGAGGAGGAGGAGGAGGAGGAAGAGGCTCTCGTGGAAGAGAACAAAATAAAAATTTGTAAAAATCCGAATGAGGAGAGTGAGGCGAAGAGATGAGACAGAACAGCGAGCGCGGAGAGGGACCGACCCGGGCCGAGGATGAAGAGGAGGAAGAGGAGGAGGAAGAAGCTTTCTTGGAAGGGAACAAAATAAAAATTTTTAAAATCCGAATGAGAAAAGTGAGAGATGAGACAGAAAACGGCGAGCGCGGAGCGGGACCGGCCCGGGCCGAGCAGGAGGAGGAGGAGGAGGAGGAGGAGGAGGAAGAGGAGGAAGAGGCTCTCGTGGAAGGGAATAAAATAAAAATTTGTAAAAATCTGAATGAGGAGAGTGAGGCGAAGAGATGAGACAGAACAGCGAGCGCGGAGCGGGACCGGCCCGGGCCGAGCCCGAGGAGGAGGAGGAGGAGGAGGAGGAGGAGGAAGAGGAGGAAGAGGCTCTCGTGGAAGGGAATAAAATAAAAATTAGAAAAAATCCGAAGGAGGAGAGTGAGGATGAAGGAGCAGCAGGCGCGGAGCGGGACCGGCCCGGGCCGAGGATGAAGAGGAGGAAGAGGCTCTCGTGGAAGAGAACAAAATAAAAATTTGTAAAAATCCGAATGAGAAAAGTGAGAGATGAGACAGAGAACGGCGAGCGCGGAGCGGGACCGGCCCGGGCCGAGCAGGAGGAGGAGGAGGAGGAGGAAGAGGCTCTCGTGGAAAGGAATAAAATAAAAATTAGAAAAAAATCCGAACGAGGAGAGTGAGGATGAAGGAGCACCGCGCGCGGAGCGGGACCGGCCCGGGCCGAGCCCCAGCCCGAGGAGGAGGAGGAGGAGGAGGAGGAGGCGGCAAAGCAAAGTTTCCTACCGGTGCTGACGTGGATTTTTTTCATCCAGGGGTACACTACGGGCGCTTTGGGCGCCGCCGCGCCGGGCTCGGGCTCGGGCTGCGCGCACTGCCCCGCGGCCGCGGAGGGAGGCGCGGACAGCGGCTCGCAGAGCTGCGGCTTCTCCGCCAGGTGCTGCCTCCCTCCTCCTCCTCCTCCTCCTCCTCCTCCTCCACCTCCTCCTCCTCCTCCTCCTCCTCCCGCGGGGCCCCTGTGGAGCCCCCCGCAGCCGTAGGGCCGCTCGGGGAAGCTCCGCGGCACCGCGAACAGCTCCGCGGGCTGCGGGAACGCCGCGTCCCGGGCCCGGCCGTAATAGTCCGGGCTGTGCTCGGGGATGTAATTATTTTGCGAATATTCCTCGCATGGAGGGAATTTCGGATCGATGTAGTTAGAGTCCATCAAATAAGAGCTCATGATCATTAATTTCTGGAGTGGAAAATAATTTTTCTCGCTTTGTCGTTTTTCTGCTCCATAAAGCCCTCCTACTCGCGGCGACCCCGTAAAGTTACTTTCACCATGTGACAGCCGCGGCCAATCGCGCGGGCAGGGCCAGGCCCCGGATAAGGAACCGAAAGAGCCGCGAAATGCACCCAAAACGGGCGGGGGGGAGGGGCAGGCCGAGGGGAGGGCGAGGGGCCCCGAGGAGGGAGGGGACAATCCGGGGATTCACCCGAAGAGACGAATTCGCTCAATTCGGGTGAGGGGAGAGCCCGGGGTGAGGAGATAGGAGCGAAAAATCCGTGAAATTCACCCAAATTGGCCAATTCACCCCATTCGGGTGAGGGGAGAGCCCGGGGTGAGGAGATAGGACCGAAAAATCCGTGAGATTCACCCAAATTGGCCAATTCACCCCGTTCGGGTGAGGGGAGAGCTCGGGGCGAGGATGAAGAACCAAAAAATCCACGATATTCACCCAAATTGGCCAATTCACCCAATCTGGGTGAGGACAGTGCCCGGGGTGAGGAGATAAGACCGAAAAATCCGTGAAATTCACCCAAATTGGCCAATTCACCCCATTCGGGTGAGGGGAGAGCTCGGGGTGAGGAGATGGGAGCAGAAAATCCATAAAATTCACCCAAATTGGCCAATTCACCCCGTTCAGGTGAGGTGAGAGCCCGGGGTGAGGATGAAGAACCAAAAAATCCGTGATATTCACCCAAATTAGCCAATTCACCCCTCTTGGGTGAGGACAGAGCCCGGGCTGAGGAGATGGGAGCAGAAAATCCATAAAATTGACCCAAATTGGCCAATTCACCCCGTTCAGGTGAGGGGAGAGCTCGGGGTGAGGAGATGGGAGCGAAAAATCCGTGAGATTCACCCAAATTGGCCAATTCACCCCGTTCGGGTGAGGGGAGAGCTCGGGGCGAGGATGAAGAACCAAAAAATCCACGATATTCACCCAAATTGGCCAATTCACCCAATCTGGGTGAGGACAGTGCCCGGGGTGAGGAGATAAGACCGAAAAATCCGTGAAATTCACCCAAATTGGCCAATTCACCCCATTCGGGTGAGGGGAGAGCTCGGGGTGAGGAGATGGGAGCAGAAAATCCATAAAATTCACCCAAATTGGCCAATTCACCCCATTCGGGTGAGGGGAGAGCTCGGGGTGAGGAGATGGGAGCAGAAAATCCATAAAATTCACCCAAATTGGCCAATTCACCCCATTCGGGTGAGGGGAGAGCTCGGGGTGAGGATGAAGAACGAAAAAATCCATGATATTCACCCAAATTGGCCAATTCACCCAATCTGGGTGAGGTGAGAGCCCGGGGTGAGGGTGAAGAACCAAAAGATCCATAAAATTCACCCAAATCTTCCAGTTCGCCCCGTTTGGGTCAGGGGAGAGCCTGGGCCGAGGAGATGGGAGCAGAAAATCCATGGAATTCACCCAAATGGAGAGTAGGGCCATGGGGAGAGCTCAGGCTGCAGAGAAGAGAACAGAAAATCAGTGAAATTCACCCAAATCACCCAGTTCACCCAGTTTGGGTCGGGGACAGCCCCGGGTGAGGATGAAGAGCCAAAAGATTCATAAAATATCCCCAAATCACCCAATTCACCAAATCTGGGCGAGGGCAGAGTCCAGGCTGAGAAGATGGGAATAGAAAATCCAGAAATTTCACCCAAATTGAGAGTAGGGCCATGGCGAGAGCCCGGGCTGAGGAGAAGGAACCAGGAAATCCACAAAATTCACCCAAATCACAAGTTTGGGTGAGGGGAGAGCCCTGGCTGAGGGGGTGGGAACGGAAAATCCATGGAATTCACCCAAATCTCCCAATTCACCCAATGTGGGGGAGGGGACAGACCGGGCCAAGGAGAAAGGAGCAGAAAATCATAAAATTCCCCCAAATCACCCAATTTGGGGTCAGGGGAGAGCCCAGGGTGAGGATAAAGAGCAGAAAATCATCAAATTCCCCCAAATCACCCAATTTGGGGTCAGGGGAGAGCCCAGGGTGAGGATAAAGAGCAAAAAATCATAAAATTCCCCCAAATCACCCAATTTGGGGTCAGGGGAGAGCCCAGGGTGAGGATAAAGAACCCAAAATTCCCCAAAATGCACCCAAATTCTGGGGGAGGGGGTGGGAGGGGATTCGGGGTGAGGGTGCAGCTCAGGACGAGAATAAAGAACCCAAAACTGTCCAAAATGAACCCAAATTGTGGGGGAGGGCACGGGAGAGGATTTGGGGCGGAGGAGCCTTGGGGTTTGGGGGCGACGGAAGTGTCACCCCCAGGGCTGGGACATGATGGGGACCACCGGAGGGCACTTTTGGGGAGCATTGGGGTGGGTTTGGAGTGGTTTTGGGGTGATTTGGGATGGGTTAGGGTTAAGGTTGTGATTAGGGTTAGGGTTAAGGTTACGGTTAGGGTTAGGGATGGGTTTGGATGAGTTTGGTGTGGTTTTGGGTGCTTCGGGATGGGTTTGGGGTGAATTTGGTCTGGTTTGGGGTGGTTTGGGTTAGGGTTTTGGTTAAGATTGAGGTTATGATTATCATTTGGGGTATGGTTGTGTTTAGGGTTAGGCCTGGGTTAGGGTTCGGGTTAGGGATGGGTTTGGATGGGTTTGGTGTGGGTCTGGATGTGTTTGGGGTGAGTTCAGCCTGGTTTGGGGTGAGTTCAGTGTGGTTTGGGGTGAGTTCAGCCTGGTTTGGGGTGAGTTCAGCCTGGTTTGGGGTGAGTTCAGCCTGGTTTGGGGTGAGTTCAGTCTGGTTTGGGGTAGTTTGGGTTATCGTTGTGGTTAGGACCATGGTTATGGGTTAGGGTTAGAGTTTGGGTTAAGGTTAGGCTTAGGCTTAGGTTTAGGCTTAGGGGTGGGTTTGGTGTACTTTTGGATGGGTTTGGGGCAGTTTGGGGTGGGTTTGGGGTGAATTCGGTCCAGTTTGGGGTCGTTTTGGTTATGGTTTTGGTTAAGGTTATGGCTACGGTTGTGGTTAGGGTTAGGATTAGGGATGGGTTTGGGGTGGTTTTGCATGATTTGGGATGGGTCTGGGGTGCATTTGGGGTGAATTTGGGTTGGTTTGGGTGGTCTTGGATTGGTTTGAGGTGGTTTGGGATTATTTTGGGGTGGATTTAGCGTGGGTTTGGGATGGGTTTGGGGTTAGGGTTAGGGTTAGAGTTCAAGTTAAGGCTATGTTTAGGGTTAGTCTTAGGCTTGGGCTTAGGGATGGGTTCGGTGTGCTTTTGGGTGGGTTTGGGGCAGTTTGGGGTGGGTTTGGGGTGAATTCGGTCCAGTTTGGGGTCGTTTTGGTTATGGTTTTGGTTAAGGTTATGGCTATGGTTGTGGTTAGGGTTAGGGTTAGGCTTAGGGATGGGTTCGGTGTGCTTTTGGATGGGTTTGGGGTGGTTTGGGATGGGTTTGGGGTGCTTTGGGATGGGTTTGGGGTGCTTTGGGATGGGTTTGGGATGGGTTTGGGATGGGTTTGGGGTGGGTTTGGGGCAGTTTGGGATGGGTTTGGGATGGGTTTGGGGTGGTTTGGGATGGGTTTGGGATGGGTTTGGGGTGGTTTGGGATGGGTTTGGGATGGGTTTGGGGCTGTTTGGGATGGGTTTGGGGCGGTTTGGGATGGGTTTGGGATGGGTTTGGGATGCGTTTGGGGCAGTTTGGGATGGGTTTGGGGCAGTTTGGGATGGGTTTGGGGCAGTTTGGGATGGGTTTGGGGCAGTTTGGGGCGGTTTGGGATGGGTTTGGGGCAGTTTGGGATGGGTTCGGTGTGCTTTTGGATGGGTTTGGGGCGGTTTGGGATGGGTTTGGGGTGGGTTTGGGTTGGTTTTGGATGGGTTTGGGGTGCATTTGGGTTGGTTTTGGATGGGTTTGGGGTGCATTTGGATTGGTTTGAGGTGGCTTGGGATTGGTTTGGGGTGGATTTAGAGTGGGTGTGGGATGGGTTTGGGATGGGTTTGGGGTGGGTTTGGGGTGGGTTTGGGATGGGTTTGGGATGGGTTTGGGATCGGTTTGGGGCGGTTTGGGATGGGTTTGGGGCGGTTTGGGGTGGGTTTGGGGTGGGTTTGGGGTGGGTTTGGGGTGGGTTTGGGGCGGTTTGGGGCGGTTTGGGATGGGTTTGGGATGGGTTTGGGATGGGTTTGGGATGGGTTTGGGATGGGTTTGGGATGGGTTTGGGATGGGTTTGGGGCGGTTTGGGATGGGTTTGGGATGGGTTTGGGGTGGGTTTGGGGTGGGTTTGGGGTGGGTTTGGCACGGGTTTGGGATGGGTTTGGGGTGGGTTTGGGGTGGGTTTGGGGCGGTTTGGGATGGGTTTGGGGCGGTTTGGGATGGGTTTGGGGTGGGTTTGGGGCGGTTTGGGATGGGTTTGGGGTGGGTTTGGGGTGGGCTTGGGATCGGTTTGGGGCGGTTTGGGGTGGGTTTGGCACGGGTTTGGGATGGGTTTGGGGCGGTTTGGGTTGGGTTTGGGGTGAATTTGGTCTTGTTTGGGGTAGTTTGTGCTATGGTTAGGGTTAGGATTAGGGTTAGGGTTAGGGTTAGGGTTCGGTGTGGTTCCGGATGCTTTGGGACGGCTTTGGGGTCGTTTCGGGTGAATTTGGCATGGTTTGGGTGATCTAGGATAGGTTTGAGGTGGGTTTTGGTAGGATTGGGTAGGGTTAGGGTTAAGGTTAGGATTTAATGTGAATTTGGGATGGTTTGGGGTGGGTTTGGGGTGGCCTGGGGAGCTCTGGGGTCGTTTGGAGTGGGTTTTGGGGGTTTGGGGTGAATTTGGGATGGTTTGGGGTGGGTTTGGGGTGGCCCGGGGAGCTCTGGGGTCGTTTGGAGTGGGTTTTGGGGGTTTGGGGTGAGTTTGGGGTGGTCTGGGGTGGTTTAGAGGTTGTTTGGACCGAGTTTGGGGTGACTTTTGGGCACTTTGGGGTGGTCTGGGGCAGTTTGGGGTGGTTCGAGTGGTCTTGGTTACATTTGGGGTGGTTTTGTGGTTCGTTGAGGTGTTTTTTGGGTTTTTTGGGGTTTTTGGGTGTTTTGGGATGACTTCAGATGGTTCAGAGTGCTCTGGGATGCTTTAGGGGATTTTGGGGGATTTTGGGATGGTTTTGGGCGGCTTTTTGGAATTTTGGGATAGTTTGGAGTGCGTTTGGGGTACTTTGGGGTATTTTGGGGTACTTTGGGGTATTTTGGGGTATTTTGGGGCACTTTGGGAGGGCTCAGCTCCCCAATCTCCCCCTGCCCCCAAGGCCCGCCCCTCCCCAGCCCCAAACCCTCACATTACCCAAATTTCCCCAAATTTTTGGGGCAAAACGACCCCAAACCAACTCCATTCCCCCAGGGAACCCCAACACCACAAACCTTCAGGATTTTTTTGGGGGGTTTTAAACCCTTTTTTTTAGGATTTTGACCCTTTAAAAGTATTTTAATCCTTTTAAAAGGATTTTAAACTTTTTTAAAGGACTTTAACACTTTCGAAAGGATTTTAACCCTTTCTTATGATTTTAACCCTTTTTAAAGGATTTAAACCCTTTTAAAAAGGATATTAACAATTTTTCTAGGATTTTAACCCTTTTTTCTTGCTTTTTTACCCCTTTTTGGTTTTTTCCTGTCTGTTTTTCCAACCCTTTTGTACATTTCCAACCCCTTTTTTTTGGTTGTTTTTCAACCCTATTTTTTTTTATTTTACCCTCTTTTTTTTGTTGTTTTTTTACCCTTTTTTTTTTGTTTGTTTTCAACCCTTTTTTCCTGTTTTTTTTACCCTTTTTTCCTGTTTTTTTACCCTTTTTTCCTGTTTTTTACCCTTTTTTCCTGTTTTAACCCTTTTTTCCTGTTTTTTTACCCTTTTTTCCTGTTTTTTTTCCCTTTTTTCCTGTTTTTTTTACCCTTTTTTCCTGTTTTTTTACCCTTTTTTCCTGTTTTTTTTCCCCCTTTTTCCTCTTTTTTTCCCCTTTTTCCTGTTTTTTTTTTTTTTTTTAACCTTTTCCTGCTTTTCTAACCCCCTCTTAAAATTTTTTTAACCCTTTCCCGGCCATTAACCCTTTCCCTCCTCCCTCCCATCGCCGGCGGCTCTTTCCCTTCCCCGCGCAGGCAATAAAAGTGAAGAGCTCAGTTGATGTTTTATTTATTAGCCGCGGAGCCTCGCGGCGACTTTATGGCCTTGGGAAAAGCCATAAATCAGCTCTTTGTGCTCCGCGGGCCTTTCCGTTTGGTTTTTAGCGCTTTTTTCCGCGTTTGGAAAGTGAAATTAAAAGGGCTTTAGTCGGCATTATTTCCTTTATTTTCTCTCTTTTTTTTTTTTTTTTCCTTGCTCCTCGTCTCTGGGTTTATTTGATTTTTTAATTATTTTTAAGAGCTTCTTTTCGGCTTTTAAAATTGAAATTAAAAGGGCTTTAGTCGGGATTATTTCCTTTATTTTCTCTTTTTTTTTTTTTGGTTTTAGTCGGGATTATTTCCTTTTTTTTCTCTTTTTTTTTTGCTCCTCGTCTCTGGGTTTATTTGATTTTTTAATTATTTTTAAGAGCTTTTTTTTCGGCTTTTAAAATTGAAATTAGAAGGGCTTTAGTCGGGATTATTTCCCTTTTTTTCCTCTTTTTTTTTTTTTTTTGCTCCTAGTCTCTGGGTTTATTTAATTTTTTTTTTTTTAGAGCTTTTTTTAGGCTTTTAAAATTAAAATTAAAAGGGTTTTATTCCCGGTTATTTCCTCTTTTTTCTTTCCCTTTTTCCCCCTCCTCATTTCTGGGTTTATTTAATTTTTTTTAAAGTTTTTTTTAGGGATTTTTTTAAGGCTTTCCCCCCGGGATTTTAAAATTAAAACGAAAAGGGTTTTATTCGGGGTTATTTCCGAGTTTCCTCCCCGAAATCTCTGGGTTTGTTTAATTATTTTTAGTTTTTTTTTTAATGGGTTTTTATTTAAGGTTTTGAATCATTTCTAACGAGGCGCGGTGACGTCACCGGGGTCGGGGATTAATTACAGAGAGCCGCAATTAATTTAAAAAAAAAAAAAAAAGCAAAAGGAATTTCCCGAGGCTCGGGAGGGGCTCAAAACCCCAAAGGTGAATTTGGGACATTCCCCCTGAATTTGGGGTTATTTTCCCTCAGTTTGGGGCTTTTTCCCATTGGTTATTTGGGGTTTTTTCCCCCTGAATTTGGGGTTATTTTCCCTGAATTTGGGGCTTTTTCCCATTGGTTATTTCGGTTTTTTCTCCATGAATTTGGGGTTATTTTCCCTGAATTTGGGGCTTTTTCCCATTGGTTATTTGGGGTTTTTTCTCCATGAATTTGGGGTTATTTTCCCTGAATTTGGGGCTTTTTCCCATTGGTTATTTTGGGGTTTTTTCTCCATGAATTTGGGGTTATTTTCCCTCAATTTGGGGCTTTTTCCCATTGGTTCTTTGGGGTTTTTTCTCCATGAATTTGGGGTTATTTTCCCTGAATTTGGGGCTTTTTCCCATTGGTTATTTGGGGTTTTTTCTCCATGAATTTGGGGTTATTTTCCCTGAATTTGGGGCTTTTTCCCCCCATGGATTTGGGCTTTTTTCCCCCCTATTTTTGTGCTTTTTTTCTCCCATTGATTTGGGGCATTGTCCCCTGAATTTGGGGTATTTTCCCCCCGAATTTGGGGTTATTTCCCCTGGATTTGGGGCATTTTCTTTCCCCTGAATTTAGGGCTTTCCCCCCCATTTCCTTGGGGTTATTTTCCCATTGATTTGGGGTTATTTCCCCTGAATTTTATGCTTTTTCCCCCATGGATTTGGGGCTTTTCCCCCCATTGATTTGGGGTTATTTTCCCATTGATTTGGGGCTTTCTTTCCCTGAATTTGGGGTTTCCCCCATGGATTTGGGGCTCTTTTCCCCTGAATTTTTTTCTTTTTTTCCACATTGATTTGGGGCTTTCCCCCCCTGAATTTGGGATTATTTCCCCCCCGAATTTGGGGTTATTTCCCCTGAATTTGGGGTTATTTCCCCAGAATTTGGGACTTTCTCCCCCCATGAATTTGGGTTTTTTCCCCTGAATTTGGGTTTTTTTCCCCTGAATTTGGGGCTTTTCCCCCCCGAATTTGGGGCATTTCTCCCCCCGAATTTGGGGTTATTTTCCCTGAATTTGGGACTTTCTCCCCCCCCCGATTTGGGATTTTTTTTTGGTTTTATTAGTGGCAATTCTCCCACGGTTTCTCGAATTGCCTCCAGCGCCTCCTCCTTCCCAAAATCGTAAAAAATCCCAAAATTCAGGGCTGGGGGGGAGGGGAAAATTCCCACAGCTTTTGGGGCGAGGGAACCCATCGGGGATAAAGCAAAAAAAATTTAAAAAAATTAAAAATTAATACAAATTATTCCAAATTATTCCAGCCCCCAAATCCCGCATTTCAACCCCAAAAAAATCCCATTTTTTCCCCATCCCCAGGGAATATTTGGAGTCCATAAAAGGATTTTTCCCAGCGCGGAGGAGGAAATAAATAAATATCCATAAATATCCACAGGTTGCTCTTTCCCGAGGATAAATCGGATTTTTTTTTTTTCCCCTCTCGAAACGGCCGCGCGGTTAAAAATAAATTAAATTAATGATGATGATTTTAAAAAAAAAAAAAAAAAAAAAAGGAATAAAGCTCGGAACGAGCCCGGGAGGACTCAGAGAACGGAAAATTCGAGGTTTGGCGTTTTTCTCTTCCTTGGGGGAATCCCCGCCTCATTTCCGTCCAGAAAATCCCAAAATTCGCCCCAAAATCTCCTCTTGGGGACCCCTCCCCCACCCTCCGCTGCGTCCCTCGGGGAACTCCATCGAAAAAAGGCAAAGAAAAGGGAAAAATCCGCAGGATTTCTCCCCAAAAAATCCAATTTTCCCTTTTTTAAATCCCCCTTGGATCCTCTTTTCCCCGGGAATTCCGAGCTGTGCCTTTTGCTGCTTTTTGCAATTTTTATTTATTTAATTCCCCCCCCCTTTTTTCCCTTTTTTGCCCCTTTCCCCCCCATTTCCCTCCTGGTTTTTTTTCCATTTCCCCCTCTTTTTTCCCTATTTTTCCCCCAATTTTCCCCCCCTTTTTCCTTATTTTTCCCCCTTTTTTTCCCCTCTTTTTTCCCTATTTTTCCCCCCCAATTTTCCCCCCCTTTTTCCTTATTTTTCCCCTTTTTTTCCCCTCTTTTTTCCCTATTTCCCCCCCCTTTTTCCTTATTTTTCCCCCTTTTTTTCCCTTCCCCTCCTCCCATTTTTTGCCCTTTATTTCCTTTTTTCCCTTTTTTTTTCCTTTTTTCCCTTTTTTTTCCCTTTCCCCTTTTATTTCTCCCACTCCCCCCCTCCCCAAATCCTCATTTTTCACCCCAACCCCTCCCCACCCCTCCAAACCCCAAAAAATCCCCAAAAAATCCCCAAAAAATCAAATTTTCCCCTTCTCCGCTCTCGGGACCAGCACAGGAGGAGATCTCCGATATTTTTTCGGGATTTTTTTGAGGACAAAAGCGAATTTTTGGGACAAAACCTCGGCGGCTTTGTCTGCGCAGCTTCATTTCCATCGTGACCGCGCCGTGACCCCAAACCCGCGCCCCTTCCCTTCCCTTCCCGGGGGGAAAAATTGAATTTCCAATCGACCTCGAGGCTTCTCTTCCCTGGGAATTCAGAAAAAAAAATTCCCTCTGAGGGTTCTCCCTTCGGCCCGATCTTTACCTGCGGAAAAAGCGCCGAAATCGGCCCGAAATTGGATTTTTTAGAGGTTTTTTTAGGTGGTTTTGATGTATTTCTAGGTGGTTTTTTAGGTATTTTTTAACGTATTTTTAATGTATTTTTAATATATTTTTTAGGTGGTTTTGATGTATTTCTAGGTGGTTTTTAAGGTATTTTTAATGTATTTTTAATGTATTTTTAATGTATTTTTTAGGTGGTTTGGATGTATTTTGACGTATTTTTTAGGTATTTTAATGTATTTTTTATATGTGTTTTAGGTGGGTTTTGATTTTTTTTTTTTTTTTTAGGTATTTTTTAGGTGGTTTTAATGTACTTTAATGTATTTTTTAGGTGCTTTTAATGTATTTTTTTGGTATTTTTTATGTCTATTTCATGGTTTTTTAGGTATTTTTTAGGTATTTTAAACAATTTTTGAACCCCCCCCGTTCTCCCCCGCCTCGAGTCATTAATTAATTTCTTTTTCCCTTTTTTTTGGTCCCTTTTCCCATTCTTTTCCCCTTTTTTCTCCATTTTTTCTCTTTTTTCCTCTTTTTTACCCCCTTTTCCATTTTTGTCCTTTCCCCCTCTTTTCCCCCCTTTTTTCCCTTTTTCTCATTTTTATCAATTTTTCCCCATTTTTTTCTCCCTTTTCCCATTTTCCCCCACCCCGAAGCAAATCCCCGCGCGCTAATTAATGCGCGATTTATGCAAATGTTTAATTGATTTTTTCCCCCTCCGTCAGCGAAAGGAATCCGATTTTCATCAAAACCCCAAAAAACCTAAAAAAAACCCTAAAAAAATCCCCCTAAAAACCGACTAAAGATCAGTAATAAAATAACTAAAAACCACCCAAAAAACCCAAAAAAAAACCTCCTAAAAACCGACTAAAGATCAGTCATAAAATAACTAAAAATCGCCCAAAAAACCCCAAAAAAACCTCCTAAAAACCGACTAAAAATCACTAATAAAATAACTAAAAATCGCCCAAAAAACCCCAAAAAAACCTCCTAAAAACCGACTAAAAATCACTAATAAAATAACTAAAAATCGCCCAAAAAACCCTAAAAAAACCTCCTAAAAACCGACTAAAGATCAGTCATAAAATAACTAAAAACCACCTAAAAAACCTTAAAAAATCCCCCTAAAAACCAACTAAAGATCAGTAATAAAATACCTAAAAACCACCCAAAAAAACCTAAAAAAACCTCCTAAAATCCGACTAAAGATCAGTCATAAAATAACTAAAAACACCCAAAAAAACCTAAAAAAAACCCTAAAAAAATCCCCCTAAAATCCGACTAAAGATCAGTCATAAAATAACTAAAAATCGCCCAAAAAACCCCAAAAAAACCTCCTAAAAATTCAAATTACACCGCCAATCTCTCCCCCCAAAAGCGAAGGGATTGGAATGGGGCGGGGCCGCCGTGACCCCAAAGTGACCCCAGAGTGACCCCAGAGTGACCCCGGAGTGACCCCAGAGTGACCCCAGAGTGACCCCGGAGTGACCCCAGAGTGACCCCAGGTCACTGCCAAGGAGTTATTGATGAGAAACCCCAAAGGGAGAGCCGCAGGGAATTTATTTGGGATTTTTTTAGGGTTTTTTGGGGGTAAAAACAGGGTTAAAAATAAAAATAAATCGGGTTTTTTAGGGGGTAAAAATGGGGTTCAAATTCGAAATAAATTGGATTTTTTTCGTCTTTTCTTGGGGTAAAAATGGGGTTAAAAATCAAAATAAATTGGAATTTTTTTGCCATTTTTGGGGGGGGGTTTGGCCTTCGAAAATTGGGTTTAAATGCAAAATAAATTGAATTATTCCCCCCTTTTTTGGGGAGGCAAATTGGGTTAAAAATCAAAATAAATTGGATTTAACTCACAGAGAGAGCCCAAAACACTCACAGAGCCTCCCCAAAAATACAGAACTGCCCCAAAACTCACAGAGACCCCAAAACCCACAGAGCCCCTCCCCAAAAAATCCAGGGACCCCCAGAAGTGACAGAGATCCCCTTGGGGCATTCCCAAAAACACAGGGACACCCCAAAAAATACAGAGACCCCCAAAAATAAACAGGGAGACCCCAAAAAATACAGAGACCCCCAAAAATACAGGGACACCCTGAAAATACAGAGACACCCCAAAAATAGAGAGAGAGAGCCAAAAATAAACTCAGGGACCCCCAAAAATATAGAGACGCCACCAAAAAATACAGGACACCCCAAAAATATAGAGGGAGACCCCAAAAATATAGAAGGAGACCCCAAAAAATACAGAGATCCCCCCAAAAATAAACAGGGAGACCCCAAAAATATAGAGAGAGACCCAAAAATAAGCACAGGGACCCCCAAAAATATAGAGGGAGACCCCAAAAAATACAGAGATCCACCGAAAATAAATAGAGAGACCCAAAAATAAACACAGGGACCCCCAAAAATAAACACAGAGACCCCCAAAAAATACAAGGACACCCCAAAAATATAGAGGGACATCCCAAAAATACAGGGACACCCCAAAAATATAGAAACGCCCCCAAAAATGCAGGACACCCTAAAAATATAGAGGGAGACCCCAAAAAATACAGAGATCCCCCGAAAATAAATAGAGAGACCCAAAAATAAACTCAGGGACCCCCAAAAATAAACACAGGGACCCCCAAAAATATGGAGACGCCACCAAAAAATACAGGGAGACCCCAAAAGTATATAGGGGCACCCCGAAAATATATAGGGACAGCCCCAAAAATACAGAGACCTCCCCCAAAAATACAGGGACACCCTAAAAATAGAGATTCCCCCCAAAAAAATACAGGGAGACCCCAAAAATAGACAGGGAGACCCCAAAAAATATAGGGAGACCCCAAAAATATATAGGGAGACCCCAAAAAATACAGAGATCCCCCGAAAATAAATAGAGAGACCCAAAAATAAACTCAGGGACCCCCAAAAATAAGCACAGGGACCCCCAAAAAATACAAGGACACCCCAAAAATATATAGGGACATCCCAAAAATACAGGGACACCCCAAAAATATAGAGGGAGACCCCAAAAGTATATAGGGACAGCCCCAAAAATACAGAGACCTCCCCCAAAAATACAGGGACACCCTAAAAATAGAGATTCCCCCCAAAAAAATACAGGGAGACCCCAAAAATATAGAGGGAGACCCCAAAAAATACAGGGAAACCTCAAAAATATACAGGGAGACCCCAAAAAAATACAGGGAGACCCCAAAAAATACAGGGAGACCCCAAAAAATACAGGGAAACCTCAAAAATATACAGGGAGACCCCAAAAAAATACAGGGAGACCCCAAAAAATACAGGGAGACCCCAAAAATATAGAGGGAGACCCCAAAAAATACAGAGATCTCCCGAAAATAAATAGAGACATCCTAAAAATACAGAAACGCCCCCAAAAACGCAGGGCCACCCTAAAAATAGAGAGACCCCCCCCCAAAAAAAAAATAAATAGGGACATCCTAAAAATGCAGAGATCTCCCCAAAAATATCTGAAGGGTTTTAAGGGGAAAAAAAGTGGGGAAAAAGTGGGGAAAAAAGGGGAAAAAAAGGGGAAAAAATTGGAAAAAAGGGGGAAAAAATTGGAAAAAAGGGGGAAAAAGCTGGGAAAAATGGGGAAAAAAGGTGAAAAAAAGGGGAAAAATGTGGAAAAAAGGGGAAAAAAAGCTGGGAAAAGGGGAAAAAAAGCGAAAAAAATGGAATTTTCTGCCGCTCCGGGCGCGGCCCCGAAGGGCTATAAAGGATCCTCGGCCCGGCCCCAAAGCTTTCCCCAATGGCCGCGCGCGCTCGGCCCCAAAGCCGCCCCCAAAATCCTAAAAAAAAATCCTTAAATTGCCGCGGTTCGTCCCCGGAGCGACCTGGGTGGGGTTTGGGATTTGGGGTTTTTTTTCGAGTTTTTTTTGGTTTTTTTTCCCGTGATTCGTGGCGTGAGAAGTGAGAAAAAATCGGATTTTAAATTTTTTTTTTAATGGATTTTTAAAACTTCTTCCCCCCCCTCCCCCGAAATCCGCAGAGTGACAAGTGGAAAAAATCTGATTTTTAATTTTTTTTTTTTCTTTCTTTTTTGGGTGGGGTTTTAAGCTGGATTGAGAGGGAGATATAAATTAAAGCAAAAAAAAAAGAAAAAAGGGGGGGGGGAAAATCCGAATTTTGGGTTCTTGGTGGTTTTTGGGATAATTTTTCAGTTCCTGATGTGGCCGCGGGGGTGAGGTAAGAACCATTCTGTTTTTCCTTGGGAAATATTTGGGGCGGGATCGAGGAAAAAAACCGGAAAATCCAAAAAAAAATTCCCTTTAAGGGAGGGGTGAGGGGTCCAGACCCCCCCGACCCCAAATCGGGGTGAAAATTCCTCAAAATTGGGACGCAGAAAGGGAAAATTTGAGGGTTCAAGTGGATTTTTGGGGTGGGGAAAATCCAATTTTGGGAAGGCTGGGGGTAAAAATGAGATTTTTTTTTTATTTTATGGGATTTTGTGGGATTTTTGTGGGATTTTTGTGGGATTTTTTTGGGATTTTATGGGATTTTGTGGGATTTTTATGGGATTTTTGTGGGATTTTTATGGGATTTTATGGGATTTTTGTGGGATTTTTTTTTATTTTATGGGATTTTTATGGGATTTTGTGGGATTTTTGTGGGATTTTTGTGGGATTTTTATGGGATTTTTGTGGGATTTTTGTGGGATTTTTATGGGATTAAAAACAATCAACCGAAGCCCCGGGGAGGGGAAATGTTTAAGGGAAAATTAAATGGAAAAAACGAGAATTCCTGGAGGTTGCCTTAATAATTTCCTGGATTCACGTGGGACTAAAATTTGGGAAATTGGGGAAAAAAGTCGGGAAAATGGGAAAAAAAGAAAGAGGAGAAAGAGAGGATCGCGGAGAGAAATCCGCGAGGTTTGGGGATTTTTCACCCCAAAGCGATGTGGGATAAAAAAAGGGAATAAAAAAGGATTTTTTTGGGACGTTCCGGTGAAATTCGGGGTTTTAAATTAATAAAATAATCGGGAATGAAAGAAAAGCCCTCGGGAATTGCAGGAGGAGGAGGAGGAGGAGGAGGAAACTTTTGTGGCGGAAATTGTCGGGAGTGTAAAGGAAATCCCATAAAGTTTTATTGAGGTTTTATTGGGGTTTTACTGGGGTTTTATTGGGGTTTTATTGGGGTTTTATGGAGGCTTTATTGGGGTTTTGTTGAGGTTTTATTGAGGATTTATGGAGGTTTTATTGGGGCTTTTATGGGGCTTTTATTGGGGTTTTTATGAGATTTTTTTCAGGTTTTATTGAGGTTTTATGGAGGCTTTACTGGGGTCTTATTTGGGTTTTATTTGGGTTTTATTTGGGTTTTATTGAGGTTTTATTGAGGTTTTATTGAGGTTTTATTGAGGTTTTATTGAGGTTTTATTGGGGTCGCTGCCGGCGTTTGTTTGTGCCTGGGGAGAAATGGCCTGGGAGGAGCAGTCTGGGAAAAAATGGGGGAAAATTGGGGGAAAGAAGGGAAAAAATGGGAAACGGGGGGGGGGAATGGAAAGAAATGGGGGAAAATGGGAAAAAAGGAGAAAAAATGGGGAAAAATGGGGGAAATGGGGAAAAAAGGGGAAAAAATGGGGAAAAATGGGGAAAAAAATGGGGAAAAAATGGGGAAAAATGGGGGGAAATGGGGAAAAAATGGGGGAAAATGGGAAAAAAGGAGAAAAAAATGGGGAAAAATGGGGGGAAATGGGGAAAAAATGGGGAAAAATGGGGAAAAAGGAGAAAAAACGGGGAAAAATGGGGGGAAATGGGGAAAAAATGGGCTCGGCCCCTTATGCAAATGGGGGGGTGGGATTGGGGTGGTCCCAAAGGCCAAAGTGGGGAGGGGGAAAGGGAAAAAAGCAGAGGGAAAAGGGAAAAGGGAAAAGGGAAAGGAAAAAGGAAAAAAGAAAAGGGAAAAGGGAAAAGGAAAAAAGAAAAGGAAAAAGGGTTGACAAAAGGGATGGAAGCCCCGGAAGTCTCGACCCCGCCCCACACACGGCACCAGTGCCTTCCCAGTTAGGCCTGGAGGAGAAATAATCCAAATTTCCCCCAAAGAAATGCAAATATTCTCACAAATCCCACAGGGAAGGGAATCCTAACCCTAACCCTAACCCTAACCCTAACCCTAACCTTAACCCTAACCCTAACCACAACCTTAACCCTAACCCTAACCCTAACCCTCGCCTTTCCCAGTCCCTCCCAGTCCATCCCAGTCCATCCCAGTCCATCCCAGTCCATCCCACTGTCCATCTGAGTCCATCCCAGTCTATCCCAGTCCTCCCCAGTGCATGCCAGTCCCCCCCAGTTCTTCCCAGTCTCCATCCCAGTCTGTCCCAGTCCATCCCAGTCTGTCCCTGTCCATCCCAGTCTCCATCCCAGTCCATCCCAGTCCTTCTCAGTCCTTCCCAGTCCTTCCCTGTCCATCCCAGTCCATCCCAGTGTCCATCTGAGTCCGTCCCAGTCCCTCCCAGTCCATCCCAGTGTCCATCTGAGTCCGTCCCAGTCCCTCCCAGTCCATCCCAGTGTCCATCTGAGTCTGTCCCAGTCCATCCCAGTCCATCCCAGTCTCCATCTGAGTCCATCCCAGTCCATCCTAGTCCTCCCCAGTGCATCCCAGTCCCTCCCAGTCCTCCCCAATTCTTCCCAGTCTCCATCCCAGTCCGTCCCAGTCCATCCCAGTCCTTCCCAGTCCATCCCAGTCCTTCCCCGTCTCCATCCCAGTCCATCCCAGTCCCTCCCAGTCCACCCCAGTCCATCCCCATCCATCCCAGTCTCCGTCCCAGTCCATCCCAGTCCTTCCCAGTCATTCCCAGTCCTTGCCAGGCTCCATCCCAGTCCATCCCAGTCCATCCCAGTCACTCCCAGTCGCTCCCAGTCAGTCTCAGCCTCCATCCCAGTCCATCCCAGTCCATCCCAGTCCCTCCCAGTGGCACACTGGGACCGGCGGGAGGTGTCGGTAAAATCAGAATTCTGGCCAAGAGGGGGAGGGTAGGAATGGCAGAAACAGCGAAATTCACCCCAAATTCCCAGAAAACGCCACCTGGAGGGAAAATCTTACGGAAAATCGACCTCGGGAAAGCCCGGAGTGCAGCAGGGCCCTTCCCCACCCCATTAAAATCCCTTTTTTCTGCCATTTTCCACCTTTTTTCTACATTTTCCCGGAATTTTCCCACCATTTTCCCACCATTTTTCCACATTTTCCCACATTTTTCCACCATATTCCAATATATTTCCACATTTTTCCACCCTTTTCCCAAATTTTCCCATCTTCCGAAATTATTCCACATTTTTCCCAAAATTTTCCATATTTTTTCCAATTTTTTCCCCACTCCGAGAAGCAGGAAAGCCTCCCGGAGGTTTCCCGCGACGGTCGGAGCTGAATTTCCCAAAATTCGGGTTTTTTCCCCTCACAAACAACGCCAAAAATACCCAAATAAATCCCATTTTTTCCCCCAAAGGCCTCTGGGATTTCCCGCCGCCTTTTGGGGTTTAAAAATCCAATTTTTGGCCCCAAAATATTCCGGGAGAGGGGAAAAAATTCGGAATTTGGGTAAAATTGTGATAAAAACTGACAAATTCGGGCCTTGGCCTCTTTTAATTGGGAATTTCTAGCGTTTTGAGCAAATCCATTTAAAAAAAATTAAAGAAAAATCCCAAATTCTGAGGTTTTTTTGTCCCCCCTCCCTTTCCAGCTGCGGAAATTTGTGAAAATTCTCGCAAAAAAGAAAAAAAAAAAATTTAAAATAATCACTCCGCCCCTCCCGCACTGCCTCGAACCCACAGATTCCTTCGGGACGCGAATAAAAACGAAAAGAAATCAAATTAATACAAAATAAATCAAACTCCTCCCGCCGAGCCCCTCCAGGGCTCTTTTTTGGGCCTCCCAGACCCCAAATTTTTGGGTTTTTTTGGGGTGGAGGCTCCGATCCCGAGCTCTTTCCGGCGCCAATTCCCAAATCGGGGAATTCCGCATTTCCCCAAACTTTATTTTGGTTTTTTTTTCCCCTCCACTTTATTTTTCTATTTCCAAGCACTTCCGCGTTCTGCTCCGCGAAATCTCGCGAGACTTTATTTCTCTCATTCCGACCACTTTCGCGTTTTGCTCTGCGAAATCTCGCGAGACTTTGTTTCTCTCTTTTCAGACTTTCTCTCCTGTCCCAGGAAATCTCGCGAGACTTTGTTTCTCTCTTTTCAGACTTTCTCTCCTGTCTCCAGGAAATCTCGCGAGACTTTATCTCAGTTCCAGCCGTTTTCTCGTTTCTGCAGGAATTCTCGCGAGATTTGGCGCCGGCACGAGGCTTTAACGCTTCTTTTTCCGCAATATTTTGATTTTTTTTTGCCTTTTTTCTCCCCAAAAAGCGCACGGGGGAGGGAATTTCCTCCCCCGGCACCAGCAGGGGGAGGTTTTTTTGGGATTTTTGGAGGATTTTTGGGGATTTTGGGATTTCTTTCCCTTCCCCTTTTCCGCATTTTAATGAGGAATTTTCCTTTGTCCGAGGAGAGGAAAAAATTCAAGAAGAATTCAAATTAAGGCAGGAAAATTGTTATTATAATTTAAAAAAAAATCATAAAAAATAATTTAGCAGTCATTTTAAAATAAGCGGCGATTGAAAGTCATTAAATAATGAAGGATCATTTTAAAAAAATTTTAAAATCTGCAAAGAAATACTAAAGGGATAATAAAAATTAATTGAAAAATCGTTGAAAAATAATTTTTAAATGGCAAAAAAAAATTTTAAAATAGTTTAATAAAAAAGAATTTTAAAATAATTTAAAATACAATAAAAATAATGTAGAAATAATTAGAAATTAATAAAAAATCATTTAAAAATCGTAAAAAATTAATAAAAAAAATCACATAAAATCGTAAAAAATAATTATAAATCATTAAAAAATCGTAAAAAATTAATAAAAAATCACATAAAATCGTAAAAAATAATTAAAAAAACATTAAAAAACCGTAAAAAAAATAAAAAATATAATAAAAATAGTAAAAAAAATACTAAAAAAATCTTTAAAAATCGCGGAAAAAAAATTCAAAAATTAAAAAAAATTGGAATTTTTCTCCGGGACAGCTATTGAGCCTCTCGAGTTTCGGATTTGGAGTCTTTGTTCCATTCCACGCGGCGGTTCTGGAAGCAGACCTTGGCCTGGCGCTCGGAGGTTTTGATTGAAGTGAAATTCTTTCTGCAATTCCAGAGTTTGGGAGCTCGGGCGGGTCTGGGGGAAAATGGGGGAGTTTGTAGGGAAAGAGGGGAAAAGGAGGGGAAAATAAAATAAAATAAAACAAAAAAAAATGCAAAAGACGGCAAAACCCCCATAAAATAACAAAAAAAAAAAAACCGCAAAAACAACCAAAAAAATCACCAAAAAAACCCAAAAAAAATCACAAAAAAAAAAAAACAAACCCAGAATAAAACCCACAAAAAAAGCCCGTAAAAAACCCTCACAAATTTAAAAAAAAAAAAAAAACACAAAAAGACCCAAAAAACCCCGCGAAAAACCACAAAAAAACCCCCGCAAAAAATAGGAGGAAAATCCACCGAAAAACCCCAAACCAAACCAAACCAAAACCACTGAAACCCTCCCAAATACCTTCCACCCACAAAGAAAAAGGTAAAAAATTGAAATTAAAACACCCCCCCGCCCGAAATAAAAGGGGAACAGCGCAGGGAAAGGCGAAAAAAGAAAAATAAAATTAAAAATCGGGATGGGTTTGGATTAGTTTTATTATTTATTCTTATTTTTTATTTTTATTGTGTTTTTGGGGTTTTTTTAGGAGTTTACAAAAGTCGGTTTTTACAGAATTTTTCCCGGGGGATTTTTTTTTAACAAAGCGGTGACAAAATTCAGGTTTTTTACAGAATTTCCCGAGGGATTTTTTAAAACAAAATTCGGATTTTTTTACAGAATTTCCCGAGGGTTTTGGGGCGCGGAGGAGTTTGGAATTCTTCATTCCCAAACGCCTTCGCCCCCACCCCAAATTCGGCCCTCCCCAAACCCCAAACCCCAAATCAAAGAAATGCAAATGAGCCGCGAAAATTCCTCTTCTTCCCGGGAAAATTAACAGGGAAAATGAGATTTTTTGGGGGCAATTTTCCTCTTTTTGGGGGGGAATTTCTCCCTTTATTTTGGGGAATTTTTTCCCTTTTTTGGGGGAAATTTTCCTCTTTATTTTGGGGTATTTTATCCCTTTTTTTGGGGGGCGAATGTTCCCCTTTTCACCCCTGAAAAAGCAGAGGAATAAAAGAGATTTTTGGGGGGAATTCTCCCCTTTTCACCCCCGGAGAAGCAGAGGATTAAAAAGAGATATTTTGGGAGGGATTTTCTCCTTTCCACCCATGGAAAAACAGAAGAAAAATTACTTTTTTTTGAGGGGGGGGAATACTCCTGTTTTCACCCTTGGATAAACAGAATAAAAATGAGATTTTTGGGGGGAGATTTTCCCCTTTTCACCCCATGGAAAAACAGAAAAAAATTACATTTTTGGGGGGGATTTTCCCCTTTTCCACCCCTAAAAAAAACAAAAAAAAATTCCCTCCGCTCTCCCCCAGTGTGATTTTTTTGTTTTTTTTTTTCTCTGGACATTCCGAGTTATTTTTAACTCTCTTCCCTGGCCAAAAAAAAAAAAAAAAAAAAAAGAAGAAAAGAAAAAAAGGGAATTTCGCTTTTCGGCAGGTTTTTGTTGCCGCGATCCAATTACGGCGCCATAAATTTGGGACTCTACAGCCCCTGAGCCTTTCAGGGGACGTTTTTATGAGCAATTGATGTTTCGCTCGTAAAATTTACGACCTCGGGGTTTTCTCTCCTTTTTTTTTTTCTTTTTTGTGGTTTTTCTTTTAAAGGTTTTTATTATTTGGCCCGGCTTGGCCTGTGGGAAAAAATAGAGGGGAAAAAACGGGGGGGAAATGGGGAAAAATGGGGGAAATTTGGGGAAAACAGGGGAAAAAATGGGGAAAATTGGGGGGAAAGGGGGGGGGGAAATGGGGGAGAAAATGGGGAAAAAATGGGGAAAAAATGGGGGAGAAAATGGGGAAAAAATGGGGAAAAAATGGGGGAAATGGGGAAAAAATGGCGGGGGAAAGTGGGAATAAAAGGGGGGGGAAAGGGGAATAAATGGGGAGAAAAAGTGGAATAAATGGGAGAGAAAAATGGGAATAAATGGGGGGAAAAGTGGAAATAAAAGGGGGGGAAGGGGTGGGAAAAAGGGGGAAAAGGGGGAGAAAAATGGGGAAAAAAAAGGGGAAAATCGGAAAAAAGGGAAGGAAAAGAGGGGGAGAAATAAGGGGAAAAAATGGGGAAAATGGGGAAATAAAAGAACTTTTTTTGAAAGGGGAGAAGAGGGAGAAAAGAGGGAAAAAAGGAGGGAAAGTGGGGAAAAAGGGGGAAGGGGGAAAATGAGGAAAGGGAGGGAATTTGGGGGAAAAGGAAAATAAATTAAGGCGAAAAAATTCCGGGGGGGAGAGGGGAAAAAAGCAGAAAAATCAGGGAAAAGAAAGGGAAGAAATCGGGGGAGAAGATGGGAAAAATCGTGAAATAAAGGGAAAAAAACGAGAGGAAAAGGGGGAAAATCGGGGAAAATGGGGGAAAAGGGAAAAAACGCTAGAAAAAGGGGGAAATTCGGGAAAAAGGGGAAAATTGTGAACTAATGTGGGAAAATTCGAGAGAAAATGAGAAAAATTCGGGAAAACGCGGGGAAAGCAGGGGAAAGGGGGAAAGAAGGGGAAAAGGAGAAAATCGTGAAATTAAGGGGGAAAATTCGGGAAAAAAGGGGGAATCGTGAACTAAAGTGGGAAAATTCGGGAGAAAAGGGGAAAAATTCGGGGAAAAAAGGGGAAAATTCGGGAAAACTCGGGGAAAGCAGGGATAAAAGGGGGAAATCGTGAACTAAAGCGCCAAATTCGGGAAATCGCAGAGAAAACCGGGGAAAAGGGAAAAATCGTGAACTAGAGCAGGAAAATTGGGGAGAAAAGGGAAAAATCTTGAACTAGAGGAGGAAAATTGGGGAGAAAAGGGAAAAATTGTGAACTAGAGGAGGAAAATTCGGGAGAAAAGGGGAAAATCTTGAACTAAAGGGGAACAATTCGGGAGAAAGAGGGAAAATAGTGAACTAAAGCTGGAAAATCCAGGAAAACGCAGGAAAAACGCGGAAAAAACGCTAAAAATCAGCGAAAAACACCCAAACCAAGCCGCGGAGGAGGAGGAGGAGGAAGGAAGGAAGGAAGGAGGAAGAGGCGCAGCTTTACCGTGGCTCAGGTGCACTTTGCTCATCCAGGGGAACATCCGCGGCTCCTGCGCGGCCTCCGCGCGCTCCTCCCGCGCCTTTTCCGCCGCCTCGGGCGCGCCCCGCGGGGGAGGAGGAGGAGGAGGAGGAGGAGGAGGGAGGGGAGGAGGGGGAGGGCTCCGCGGAGCGGCGCGGGGGCAGCGCGGGGAGGAAGGAGGCGCGGGAATGCCAAAATTCCGCGCGGGAATGCCCAAATTCCGCGCAAATTCGGCTCGGGAATGCCCAAATTCGGCTCGGGAATGCCCAAATTCCCCGCGGGAATGCCCAAATTCGGCTCAGGAATACCCAAATTCCGCGCAAATTCGGCTCGGGAATGCCCAAATTCGGCTCCGGAATGCCCAAATTCCCCGCGGGAATGCCCAAATTCGGCTTGGGAATGCCCAAATTCCCCGCGGGAATAGCCAAATTCGGCTCGGGAATGCCCAAATTCGGCTCGGGAATGCCCAAATTCCGCACAGGAATGCTCAAATTCCGCGCAAATTCCCCGCGGGAATGCCCAAATTCCGCGCGGGAATGCCCAAATTCCCCGCGGGAATGCCCAAATTCCGCGCGGGAAAGCCCAAATTCGGCTCGGGAATGCCCAAATTCGGCTCAGGAATGCCCAAATTCCGCTCGGGAATGCCCAAATTCCCCGCGGGAATGCCCAAATTCCCCGCGGGAATGCCCAAATTCCCCGCGGGAATGCCCAAATTCGGCTCAGGAATGCCCAAATTCCGCTCGGGAATGCCCAAATTCCGCGCGGGAATGCCCAAATTCCCCGCGGGAATGCCCAAATTCCCCGCGGGAATGCCCAAATTCGGCGCGGGAGTGCCCAAACTCCCCGCAGGAATGCCCAAATTCGGCGCGGGAATGCCCAAATTCGGCTCGGGAATGCCCAAATTCCCCGCGGGAATGCCCAAATTCGGCTCGGGAATGCCCAAATTCGGCTCAGGAATGCCCAAATTCGGCTCAGGAGTGCCCAAATTCGGCGCGGGAATGCCCAAATTCCCCGCGGGAATGCCCAAATTCGGCGCGGGAATGCCCAAATTCGGCTCGGGAATGCCCAAATTCCTCGCGGGAAGGGCCGCGCTGCGCACGCGGAGCGGAGAGGAGCTCATGGCGGAGGGAGCGGCAATTGGAAATAAATTGGGGAAAAAAGGAGAAGGCGGAATTTCCCTCTGGTTTTTATCCTCTTTTCCTCTCTTTTCTATCTCTCTTTAATCTCTTTCTAATCCTCTTTTCCCCCTCTTTTTTATACTTCTTAAATGTCTTTTAAATCTCTATTTCCTTCTCTTTTTTATTGCCTTTCTCTCTCTTTTTTGTCCCTTTCCCCTCTCTTTCAATCTCCTTTTTCTCTTTTATTAACCTCTTTTTTCTCTCTTTTTTCTCCCCTTTTCCTCACCTTTTTATTCTTCTTCTTTTCCTCTTTAATTCCCCTTTTCCTCTCTCCTCTTTCCCCTCTTTTTTCATTCTTTTTTTCCCTTTTTCTCCTTTTTTTCCCTCTTTTTTCCCCTCTTCCTTTCCCCTTTTTTCCCTTTTTTCCCCCCCAGGCCCGGTTTTTTTAACCCTTTCACCTCCGCCCTTCTCCGAGGTCCGGTGGGAGAGCAAATTTGGGCCAAAAAAACCCCCAAAAATCCCCAAAAAAAGGCGGGTGGGGGTCCGGGGGTCGCAGTTTGATCCTCCCCAAGCCCCACTTTATATCCACCCTTTCCCGCCATTTTTTGGCCCCCCCTGCCCAAATATGGCAATTTTTTTTTTTTTTCCCCGGGGGGCGTCACGTGCTCCTCAAATCCCTGACCCCCGGGCTCGGTTGTTTTTTTTTTTTTTTTTCTTTTTTTTTTAATTTTTTTCGGATTTTTTTTCGCCTCCCCGCGGAGGCTGCGCGGGCGGCAGCGGCACCTAGCGCCGCTCCGCGGAAGCGCAGCGCCAGCTCCGCGCCCCCCCGCGCAAATCTCCGCCCCTCCCCTCCCCCCTGAATTATTTCCATTATTTTAATTAATTGGGGGGGCAGGGGCGGGGCTGAAATATCAAAATATTCCTCTGCTTAAAAAAAAAAAAATCTGTGTGACCTTTTCTTTCTTTTTCCTCTTTTCTTTCCTTTTCTTTTCTGTTCTTTTCTCCTTTTCTTTCCTTCTTTTCCTTTCTTATCCTTTGCTCCTTTTTTTCTCATTTTTCCCTTTTTTCCCCCTTTTATTCCCTTTCTTTTTTCCTTTTCTCCCTTCCTTTTCCATTCTTACCTTTTCCCTTCTTTCCCTTCTTTTTTTTCCTTTCCATCTTTCCGTTCCTTCCTTTCCCTTTTCCCCCATTTTTCCCCAATTTCCTCCATTTTTCCCCCAATTTTTCCCAATTTCCCCCCATTTTTCCCCATTTTTTCCCCTTTTTTCCCCATTTTTCCCTCATTTTCCCCCCTCTTTTCCCCAATTTTTCCCCCATTTCCCCCATTTTCCCCCCATTTTCCCCCCATTTTTCCCCTTTTTTCCCCCTATTTTTTCCCCTTTCCTTCCCCACACCACCCCCAATAATTTCAATTTTTCCCCTTTTTTTTTAACCTCCCCAAACCCTTTTTTTCCCCTCTCCGCCGCAGGATATTTTGGATATTTTTAGCTCTCCAACTCCTGCGGGCGCCGCTCCTCCTCCCAAAGCTCCAAAGTTTACATTCCTCACACTTTTTTCTTTTTTTTTTTTTTTTCCCTCCGCCTTTCCTTTTTTTTTTCTTTTTTTTTTTCTTTTTTTTCCTCTCCTCTGGCACAATTTATCGCTCCCGCCGGCGGCCGCGGCTCTTCCCCGAGCTCTCTTCAAAGAGATCCCAAAATCCGCGGAGAAAATCGCCATTTCCAGGCCGCGACTCCTCCGCTTTTTTTTGGGCTTTTTTTGGGCTTTTTTTGGGGCTTTTTCTCCTCATTTTCCCGCGGAATTCTGCGCTTTCCTCTCCTCTTGGCTTTTCCCGAGGGATTTTTTGATTTTTGCTCCTTTTTCTTTGTTTTTTTTTGAGATTTAGGATTTTTTCTTTCTTCTTTTTCCGTACAGTTCC
Organism: Acanthiza pusilla; assembly: GCA_036630365.1. Lineage (NCBI taxonomy): Eukaryota > Metazoa > Chordata > Aves > Passeriformes > Acanthizidae > Acanthiza > Acanthiza pusilla. The sequence goes on along the minus strand of JAXCHO010000119.1, from coordinate 812,071 downwards.
AGCCTCGAGATGAGCGAAGGATGGGAGAGGAAAAAACCTCCTCAAGCTGCATTTTTGGGAATTATTTTCCTTTTTTGGTGATTATTTTCCTTTTTTGCATTATTATTTTCCTTTTCTTTCATGGTTATTCCTCTTTTTACATTGTTATTTCCTTTTTTTCGTGATTATGTTCCTTTTTTCGTGATTATTTTCCTTTTTTCATGATTATTTTCCTTTCTGGTGATTATTTTCCTTTTGTGGTGATTATTTTCCTTTTTGTCATTATTATTTCAATTTTTTTCCATTATTATTTTCATTTTTTGGTGATTATCTCCATTTTCCTTTATTATTTCCTTTTCTTCGCGTTTTTTTCCCTGCCGGAGTCACTTCAACACCAAATCCTCGCTGATTCCTTTAAAAAATCTCTTTTTTTCCAGGGATTTCTCACTGCGGGAGTTCCCAGAAAATCTCCCAAATCCGCGAGGAAAATTCACCTTTTTATCCTTAATTTTTTTTTTATTTTTTCCGCGATTTCCGCGCTCCGAAAGGACGAAGTTCCGGAGATAAAAATGACATTTATTTCATCCCCGGGGGAGGTTTTTATTGCCATGAAAAGGCTCCAAACAACCCCAAATCGCCGCCATTAATTAATAAAAACCCAATCAATCACCGCCATTAATTAATAAAAACCCAATCAATCCGCTGTCAATCCCTCACCCATCACAAATAATAAACCAAAACCCGAACATTTCCACCCAAAAAAAAGGGAAAATAAACGATGTCCGAAACCTGTGTCGCTTTGAACTCTGAAAATCAATTTTTTAATTTTTGATTTATATTTTTTTAATTCCTGACCCCACCGAACCCTCACACTCACCCGAGGAGACAAAGCAAAAATGGAATTTTTTTTCCCATTTTCTCCTCATTTTTCCTCTCTTCCTCTTCATTTTTTCCCATTTTTTCCCAATTTTTTTCCCTTTTTTCCCCCTTTTTCCCCTTTTTTTTTGGACATTCTCTCCGGGAGGGAACGGCGACACTCAGGGGGGGTTAGGGAGGCGATTTTTTCCCAGAAAACTCACGCGAAAAGGTAAAAAAAGAAATAAAAATATTGAACTTTCTGCCCGGCCGAGGATCCGCACTGAAGCTCAGACGCCGCTCCGTCAACTTTCAAAAATAATATTCCGATTTTATTTTTATTAAATACTCCACAAGGAAAAGTCCCCTCGGGGACTCCGAGACTTTGTACATGAGAGGGATTTGGAACAACACATTTCATTTATTTTATTTTTTTTTCCATTTTTTCCCTTTTTTTTTTAAATTTTTTTTTTATTTTTTCCCCTACTTCTATACAACTCCATCCACTTTTTTAAACTTATTTTATTTCCTTTTTTTTTTCCCCTTTTTTTTTTTTTTTCTCTTTTCTTTTTTTTTTTTTTCCATACCGTGGAACATCACAGCGCTAAACATAAATATAAATACAAGGTTTGTTTTTGATTTTTTTTTTTGGGTTTTTTTTTTTTTTTTTTAACCACGAACACAGAGAAAAATATTCACACAGAGAGAGAGAAAAAAACTGTCACAGTTTGCGAGGGCGAGGAGGGCCCCGGGCGCGGCGAAATCCGCGGAAAGAACGCGCCCAGGGGCGGAAAGAGCGCGGGGTTGGGCGGAGGGAAAATTCGCATTTTTGTTCCCCTCCTTTTGCCCGAATTTGTCTCTTTTTGCCCCATTTTTGGGGGGGGAGGGGCGGGGGGGTTGGCTCATCGTGGGGATGGGGGGAGGGGAGGGGGGGGGGAGCGGTGGATTTTGGGGAGGAATCGCCCCATTTCTGCATTTCTTCATTTCTTCATCTCTTCATTCCCGCCGCGGCCTTTTGGCTCGTGACCTCGCCGATATTTTATTTCTTTATTTTTTATTTTTTTTTTTTTTATTCCTTTATTTCCTTTTTTCTTTATTTTTTCATTTTCTTTTTTTTTCTTCCTTTTTTTTTTTCTTTCTTTCGCTTTTCAAACTTTTTTTTTTTTTTTTTTTTAATTTAATTATTTTTTTAAAGTTTTCCTCGGCGGGTTTATTGATTTTCTTTTTTATTATTATTTTTTAATTTTTTTTTTTTTTTTTTTTTTGTGTGTGTGTGCGTCAGCCATAAATACGGGGAGATTAAAAAAAAAAATTTAAAAAAAACCCAACAAACTTATTTCACAGGGCAAGGAAAACCGGGGAAAAGGAAAAAAAAAAAAAAAATATGAATTTCAGGACCAAAACGAGCACGGAAATTAGGATTTTTTCCATTTTCTTCACTCCTTCTTCTCCTCCTCCGCCTCGTCGCGCTTCTCCTCCTTGGCCAAACTGTCCGCGGCCGCTCCCCCTCCCCCACCCCCTCCTCCTCCTCCTCCTCCTCCTCCTCCTCCGGCCAGCGTGGAGCTGAGGTTGCTCTCTTTTTTCCACTTCATCCTTCGGTTCTGGAACCAAATCTTGATCTGCCGCTCGGTCAGGCACAGCGCGTTGGCGATCTCGATGCGGCGCCGCCGGGTGAGATAGCGATTGAAGTGAAATTCCTTCTCGAGCTCCAGCGTTTGGTAGCGCGAGTAGATCTGCCTCCCGCGCCGCCGGTCCGCGCCGTACCCCACCCCTGGAGACGGAAAAAAATAATAAAAAATATTTTTATATTCCACCGAGATGGAATTGAGAGAGGAAAATGGGAAAAAAAAAAAAAATTGTAGTCTCAGGGGGAGGGGAGCGCGCCCCGCGCGGCCCCGAGCGCGCCCCCGCCCTGCCCCGGCGGTGATTGAACGGAGGGGTTCGGCCTCGCCCCCGCCCCCAAATTCCCAGGGGTTGGGGGGGAGTTTTGAGTGGGTTTTTCCCAAATTTCCCAGGGGGTGGGGGAGAGTTTTTCCAAGGATTTTCCCCCGAATTTCCAAAGGTTTTGGGGCGGACAGTCCCAGGTTTTGCCACATTTCAGAAAAGGTTGGGGGAGCCCCCGGGGGTGACCTTTCCCAAATTTCCGAGGATTTAGGGGAGCTGGGGACAATTTTCCCGCATTTCCAAGGGTTTGGGGCACCCAGTCCCAAATTTCCCCAAATTTCCAAGGATTTCGGGGAGCTGAGGACAATTTTGCCAAATTTCCAAGGGTTTGGGGGAGCTGGGGGTGACCTTTCCCAGATTCCCAAGGATTTAGGGGAACTGAGGACAATTTTCCCAACATTTCCAAGGATTTCGGGGAGCTGAGGATGACCTTTTCCATATTTCCAAGGATTTTGGGGCATCCAGTCCCAAATTTTTCCACATTCCCAAGGGTTTGGGGGAGCCAGACACGACTTTTCCCCAGGTTTTCCCCAGATTTCCAAACATTTAGGTGACCCAGTCCCAGATTTTCCCAAATTTCCAAGGGTTTGGTGGAGCTGGGGACAATTCTCCCACATTTCCAAGAATTTGGGGACACCCAGCCCCAGTTTTTTCCCACATTTCCAAACATTTGGGGGAGCCAGACCTAAATTTTCCCTGATCTCCGAGGATTTGGGGGATTTGGGGGCGATTTTCCCTAATTTCTGAGGATTTGGGGGAGCCGGGAAGGGGCGGCTTCTCCCCGGCCCCTCCCGGGATGCTTTTCCCACCCCAAATTTCGGGGTTTGCTCTCACCCCAGTCCCAGATTTTCCCCTGATTTCCGAGGATTTGGGGCAGCCAGGGACTATTTTTCCAAATTTCCAAGGATTTAGAGGAGCTGGGCACAGTTTTTTCCCCGATTTCCAAGGATTTGGGGCAGCCAGGGGAAATTTTTCCCTGATTTCCAAGGATTCAGAGGAGCTGGGTGTAATTTCCCCTCATTTCCACGGATTTAGAGGATCTGGGGCCAAATCTTCCTTAATTTCCAAGCATTTAGGGCATCCAGGGGATAATTTTTCCCTGATTCCCAAGGATTTAGGGCCGCCAGGGACGATTTTCCCTAATTCCCGAGGATTTGGGGGAGCTGCGTATAATTTTCCCTAATTCCCGAGGATTTGGGACATCCAAGGGACAATTTTTCCCTAATTTCCGAGGATTTAGAGGAGCTGGGGGCAGTTTTTCCCTCATTTCCAAGGATTTGGGGGAGCTGGGTGTCATTTTCCCTAATTCCCCAGGATTTGGTGGAGCTGCGTATGATTTTCCCTAATTTCCGAGGATTTAGGACATCCAAAGGACAATTTCCCCCAATTTCCGAGGATTTGGGACAACTAAGCGATCTTTTTCCCTAATTCCCGAGGATTTGGGACACCCAAGGGCATCATTTTCCCGAATTTCCGAGGATTTGGGGCGGCGAGGAGGCGGCAGCTCCCCCCGACCCCTCGGCCGCCCCTCACCCCTCCCCACAAACTCCAATTTCCCAATTTCCCACCCCATTTTCTCCCCATTTCCACCCCATTTTCACCCCATTTCCACCCCATTTCCAATTTCTCCAGTCCCCACTCCCCTCCGCTCCCCGCCATCCCCAACGCCGCGAACCCTTTTTAATTAACGCCGACCCTAACGAGCCTCGGCCCTCCTCACCAAACCCCTGAGCGGAGCTCTCCGCCATCCCCAGCGCCATCCGCGATTTTTATGGCCCCATAAAAAGCCGTAAAGACTTTTTATTTAATTTCCTCCGCGGCGCCGTAAAACAAAAAAACCAAAACAAAAAAAAAAAAAAAAAAAAAAAGAAAGAGAACTCCAAAACTCCACTCACCGCTGTGCGAATTCATGCGCTGCATCCACGGGTAAATCTGAATGCTATTTTTCTGCTCCTGAGCTCCAGGCCGGCCCTGCTCGCCGGGGAAATCCTGCGCCAGCGCGGAATTCTGCGCGCCGTGGGCCGCGGAGCTCTGGCGACAGCTCGACAGCACATCCTTGTCGGGATAGAAGGCGTTCGAGCCGTACTCGTAGGGAGCGCGGCCCGAGCCGAACACCACATTGTCCTGCGGCGAGTAGAAGGGCGAGGAGTAAATCCGATTTTGAGCCACGGCCGCGCCGTACGTGGAGAAATGCCGCACGGGGTCGTAGGCGCTCGAGTTGAGGGCGACGTTGGGCAGCACCTCCTGGCCGCCGCCGAGGTGGCACGACAGGGACGGGTTGGTGAAATAGGAATTCATCGCCGCTTTTCGGATGGTTTTGGATGGAGTGGTCGCGGGGTTTTTAGTGGGTTTTGCCCCCGTTTTTTTTCTGGGTTTTTTTGTCCTTATTTTTCCTTATTTTTGTCCTTTTTTTCTCCTTTTTTGCTCTTTTTTCCTCCTTTTTGCTCCTTATTTTTGTCCTTTCTTTCTCCTTTTCTTTCTCCTTCTTTCCTCCTTTTTTCTCCTTTTTTGTCCTTTTTTTGTCCTTTTTTTCTCCTTTATTTCTCCTTTTTTCCTCCTTTTTTCTCCTTTTTTGTCCTTTTTTTCTCCTTTTTTCCTCCTTTTTTCTCCTTTTTTCTCCTTTTTTGTCCTTTTTTTGTCCTTTTTTTGTCCTTTTTTCTCTTTTTTCCTCCTTTTTTCCTCCTTTTTTTGCTCCTTTTTTGCTCCTTTTTTCTCCTTTTTTTCTCCTTTTTTTCTCCTTTTTCCTCTTTTTTTCCTCTTTTTTCCTCCTTTTCCCCCTTCCTTCCCCTTTTTTTTCCCCTTTCTTTCCTCTTTTTCCCTCTTCCCCCCTTTCTCACCTCTTACTCCTCCCCTCCAAACCAATCTTCCTCACTATCCCCCAAATATCCCCAAAATATTCCCCAAAATATATATATTTTCCCCAAATTTTTTTTTTTTAAATAAATTTTTTTTTTTTTTTTTAAAAAAAAAAACCTCCTCCCCCTCTCCTCCTCCTCCTCCTCCTCCTCCTCCTCGCCGGCCGCCACCTGGGCCCGTGCGATTTCTTTTAATATTTATTTCTGTCTCCAGTTTGTAGTCGGAAGTAGAGGATTGTTATAGGGAAGGCTCTGCTCCAGGACGGACAGAATGACACCGCCACGTGACCCGCGCCGGGCCAATGGCGAGCCGCGTGTCAAAATCGGGGAAAAAATTGCTTTTTTTGCCGCTCGCCGGTCCCTAGTTGAAACTAAGTGGGCATGGAAAGTAAGTCCGGCACCCCCAAAAAATAAAAAAAAAAAAATAAAATAACCAAACCCCCCCGGGATGGGAGGGGAGGGGGCGCAGGGTGAGGGTCCAGCCCCGCGGGGGGCGCGGATTTCTTCTTAACTTTCCCTTCCTTTCCCTTTTTTTATATTTATTTTTAATTATTTTTATTTATTTTAAATTTTTTTTTATTTATTTTTAATTTTTTTAATTTATTTTAAATTTTTTTTTTGCTGTTTTTGGCAGCGCCGCCCGCGGGATTTTGGGGTTCTTTCGCGATATAAATTTCTTATTATTTTATTTATTTTTTTCCTGGGTGTCCTCTCGCCGATTATCGTGATAATTATCGATCCTTTTCCCCGAGAAAACGCGCGCTCCCACATCTCCCAATAACCGCTGTTCCCACCAATAAATCTCAGACCTCCGCGGAATATTAAGCCATAAATTATCCTCTTTTTCTTTTCCCTTTTCTTTTTTTTTTTTTTTTTTCCCTTTTCCCCACTTCTTTCTATTTTTATTTTTAATTTTCTCTTTTATTTTAAATTTTTTTTTTTAAAATTATTTTCACTCTCTTTCCTCCTCCTCCTTCTCAATACTTGAAGAACCGAACCGGAGTGGGGGGGAAAAAAAAAAAAATTACACAAAAAAGAGGAAAAAAAACAAAAAAAAAAAAAACCAAAGGAGGGGGGGGAGAGATAAACATGGCGACCTCTCCGTGGGGAACGCGGGATCGCAAAACTCTGGGGAAAAAGGGAAAAAACGGCGAAAATTAATTAAAAAAATGAGATTTTTGGGGAAAAAACAGCCCCGGGTGGGAGCGGCCCGGGCCGGAGTTGAGATTTCCTCCTCACTTTGGTCATTTCTGCCGAGCCCGAGAGGTTTTGGGGATTTTTGGCTTTCCTGAGCACAGCTGCGGCCGGGGCGAGGGGAAAAGGGTAAAAAATGGGGTGAAAAAAGAGAATTTTGGTCCAAAATCCTCTCCCGGGCCGGGGGAGCTGAGGATTGTCCCCAAGTTCGGAGGGAGGAGGTTGTGCCCTCGGCGGCGATCCTGTCCCGAGCCTCCCAAAAACCTCAAATCCTCCCCAAAAAAATTGAAAAAAATTAATAAAAATCGGGGATTTACCTCCCGAGCTCTCCGCGTTTCCTTTCAGCAGCGTCGGGGGGAGAAAAAATAATTCAAAAATCGGAATTATCGCCCCGGGAAAACCCTCGGCCTCCTCCTCTTCCTCCTCCTCCTCCTCCTCCTCCTCCCCTGGGTTGGATTTTTGTTGTTCAACCTCCGCCGCGTCCGAGGCTTTTTATTTTCATTAAAATCCTCTCGGATCGCCCCCAAAAAAAACCCCAAAAATACCTCTGATTGATTCTGGGTTTATTTCTCATTTTTAGCGCCGTTCCGCTAAAGGATTTTTGGGCTGAAAAAGGAAAAAAAAATGTGAGGTTTGGGGGTTTTTTGGGGTTTTTTTGGGGGTTTTTTTGGGGTTTTTTTTGGTTTTTGGGAATATTTCCTCCCCCCCGCCCCAAAGCCATAAGAGGGACGCGGAATGCCAAAGGATTTTATGCTCTTTTTCCTCCGAGCAACAAAAGCGGAGTCGTCAATGGTCGCAATAAAACCATAAACGGGACTGGGACTGGGGGAAAAAAAAAGAAAAAAAGGAAAAAAACCCAAAAAAACCACAAAAAACCGCCGAGAAACACCAAAAAAACACCCAAAAAACAACAAAACCCCCGCGAATTCCTCTCGGGGTGGAAAAAAATCTAAGTTTTCGCCCCCAAAATCGGCCCCCGCTCCCACCTTGGGCCGCCCGGGCTCGGCTGCCGTGGCCTTGGCGAAGAATTCCGAGAGTTTTGCCCAAAAAAAATCCCAAATTCCGCTCGGGTTTCCCCCCCGCCCTTCCCCGGGGCCCGCGAGAGTGCCGAAAATGACATTTTTGGGTATTTTTTTCCTCTTTATTTTGATTTTCCCGACGCTCCGAGCGCGGGGGGTTCTCTTTTGGGGCACTTTGGGGCATTTTGGGGAATTTTGGGGCATTTTGGGGCACTCTGGAACCCCAAAATTTGGCCCCGGGGGGGTTTGGGGTTTCCCGCAGAGCCCAAAGCCCCGCGGGGGTTCGGGGGCTGAAATTTGGGGCTCGGGGACCCCAAAATGAGCGCGGGCTGGGGAGGGCCGAACTTGGCAGGAGTTCCTGCAGGGAAACTTCGCCTTTTGCCCTTTTCCCCCTCATTTTTCCCCACTTTTCCCCCCATTTTTTCCCTTCTTTTCCCCTTTTTTTCCCTCATTTTCTTTTAATTCTCCATCCCCATTTTCCCCTCGTTTATGAATTTCAATTTCCCCTCCGTTTTCCCTCTTCTCCCTATCGCTCCCCTCCTTTATTTTCCTTTTTTCGCCCTTTTTTTGCCCTTTTTTCGCCTTTTTTCACCCTTATTTTCCCCTTCTTTTCCCTTTCCCCCCCAATTTTTTCCCATTTTTCGCCACTTTTTCAGTTTTTTTTTTCCCTTTTTTCCCTTTTTTTCCCCAAGGTGCAGGAGACCTGAGCGCGCCTCGGGCCCGGGGGAAGTTTTAAGTGTTTTATGACTTTCTCCCGAACAGAGGGCGAGTCCTAAAAGTCGATTTATAGTGAGCGGAAAGCAGCTGCCCTAAAGAAAACCCAAACCAGAACCCTCCAAACCTCCGTTTTCTGCAAAAAAAAAAAAAAATCCCAAAAATCCAAAATAAAAAATCCATGGAGGGAATTTTAAAAAAAATTAAAAACTCCATCGCAATCGCGCGGAAATTCGGATTTTTGACTCAAACCTCGCTATTTCTGAGGGGTTTATTTTGATTTTTTTGGGCTTCTCTGCCCCTTAAAAAAAAGGATATTTTGATTTTTTTTTTTTCCAGGAGCAGAGGGAGGGGAGGGCGATTCGTGGGGAGGTTTGGGGCGAATTTGGGTCTGCAAACAATTATGGGAAGTCATCAGCAGAAGCAAGAACAGATGTTTGATTAAAAGTGCGACACAGGCGCGGCCGACGCGGACAAGTCCCGAGGAGGAGTTTTGCTCTTTGTTCCTCAGGAAAAAAAAAAAAAATTTAAAAAAAAAAAAAATCCGAAATAATTCCATAATTCCTTTTTTTTTTTTTTTTTTTTTTTTTTTTTTTTTTTTAAAGCCGTCCCAGTGATAGGAAATTAAAAAAAAAAAAAAAAAAAAAAAAAAGCCAACATAAAACAAGGGGGAAAAAATTAGAAAAAGGGAAAAAAATCCCCTCACAAAAATCCCCAAAAATTAAAAAAAAATCAGATTTTTTCTCCCCCACAACCCCCAGCCCTAACGAAGGCCCCGAGGAGCAGATTTTGGGGCGGAAAAAAAAGGATTTGAATGGTAAAAAAAACAGAATTTCGGGGGTTTGGGGCACGTGCGGCTCTCACCCCTCAGGAACTGCGGAGAGGAAAGAAATTCCTGTCCCCCCTCCCTCCCTCCGCCCCAAAATCCGCAATTTTGGGGTTTTTTGGGGTTTTTCGGTCCTTTTGGGGTTCTTTTCGGGGCTTTTTTGGAGCTTTTTTGGGGTTCTTTTTGGGTTTTTTTTGGGGCCGTTCAGCCCCGGGGGGCTCAGGCCGCGCCCCCGGCGCCAATTCCCTTTTCCCGGGAGCAATTTTGGGGTGCGGCGGTGCCGAATTTGGGATTTTCGGGGCGGATTTTGGGGGTTTTTGGGGCGGATTTTGGGGTTTTTTTGGGGCGGATTTTGGGGTTTTTTGGGGCGGATTTTGGGGTTTTTCGGGGCGGATTTGGGGTCGGGGGGAGGGGCGCGCTGCGGCTGCGCGGCCGAGGGGCAGCGGCGGCGATTCCATTCCATTGCAAAATCCCAATTATTCCCAATTATTCCCAATTATTCCCAATTTTTCCCTCTCCTCACCGCCCCAATCTCGGCCTCTCCCCCCTCGATTTCTACTTTTTATTTTCCTTTTTTTTCCCTTTTAAAATTTTTATTTATTTCTATTTTCCCCCTTTTAATCTCCCCCCATTTCCCTTTATTTTTCTTTCCTTTTTCTTTTTAATTTTTAATTTATTTCACATTTTCCCCTCTATTTCCCCCTTTTCATTCCCCCCAATTCCCCTTATTTTCCCTTTTAAATTTTAATTTATTTCTCTCTTTTCCCCTCTTTATTTTGACCTTTGCGGCGCCTCTCGTTATTTACTCAGAAAGAATAAATAATTCTCTTTTTTTTTCCTCTCTTTAACACTTTTCCCTTCCTATTTATATTTTTTTGGGGTGGGAAATCCCCAAAATTGGAGGGGAAAAACCCCCCAAAAATGGGGAAAAAGGACAAAAATAGCGAATTTTAAAGAGGATAATTTGGGTTTTTTGGCTCCCGCCCAACCCGCAGTGCTTTGGGATTAAAACTCTCCCAAGGAATGAATTCAATATTTTAAAAATAAATGGAATTTTTCCTTTCTCCCCCGAATTTTGGGATTTTTTTGGGGGAGGATTCCAAGTTAAAATTCCGGCGCCGCGTGGGAAAGGTCGGCCTGGGTTTGGGCACCAAAAAAAGCATTTTTTACCCCAAATTTCCCCCAAATTTAACCCCAAAATCCCAAAAATTAATAATAAAAAACCCCAACACATTTTCCCCCATTTTCCCCAGCGGTGAGGCCTCAAAAAAAACTCAATTAAAGCTTTTTTTGCTCTTTAAATTTAATTTTTTTTAAATTTAAATCTCGGGTTCGGCCCCAGGTGGGGAAAAAAAAGATTTTCCCTCCGGATGAGGCTTTTTTTGGGCCTTTTCCGATGGAATTTTCCTTTTTTTTGCCCCGCGGGGAGGAGGGAATTTGATTCCAATTTATTTCATTTTCCGAGCGTGTTTTGGGGAAGGTTCACCCAAAGTTTGGGGCGAATCCTTTTGAAGTTTGGGGCCCAAAAAAAAACCGGAGAAAAATTCAAATTATTGCTGAAATTAATGAGGAGAAAATGAGAGAAAATCGCTTTTCTGCTTGGGGAAAAATTCCAGAGTTTGGGAAAAAAGGGAATTTTTAAAAAAAAAATAGGAATTCTGGCAAATGTCGAAACACCTCCGAGGAGAGGGAGAGAGGGAGGAGAGAAAAGTGAATTTTATCCCGAGGATCCAAAGAGGTTTTTGGGCAATTTAAGGATTTTTTTGGGTTTTTTTTGGTTTTTTTAAATGCTGGAATATTCGATTTATTGGGGAAAGGGGGAGGGGAGCGATCGATTCTGCGATTTTTGCTCCCCCCGAGGTTTATTGGCGAAATCCCAAGAAAAGAGAGGGAAAAAATGGGGAAAAAATGGAAAAAATGGGAAAAAAAGGAAAAAAATCTCCCCGGGGGAAGGAGAATGTTAAAATACCCCAAAAAATCAGAGTTTGACAGGAAAAAAATGGGGAAAAATAAAGGGAAAACCCCCCCGGCCTTGAGATGAGGCATTAATTAATTTGATTTGTTAATTAAACGCAATCCCAGCGAGGGGAGAGCCCAAAAAAAAAAAGAGGAAAAAAAGGGAAAAAATTCAGATTTTTGGAGGTGAAAGCCTGAGGGGAAAATTTGGGATAAATTTTGGGTTTTGGAATTTCTTCTGTTCCGGGAAAATCCCAAATTTTGGGGCTCAGGGGCCGAGGGTAGAATTTCCGGGGGAAAAAATGATATTGGGACCTGTCCTGATGCTTTTAAAGCATTTTTAGGTTTAAAAAAAAATTAATTTTGGGGGGGAAAAGTTTCCGAAAATCCAAAAAAATTTCAAGAGGGGGAATAGGAGAGGGGCGGAGTGACGTCACGGCCACGGCGGGGGAGATTTTGGGGAGAAAAGTGGCAAAAATGAGATTTTTTCCCCCATTTTTCCATAGGGAAATCCATAGGTGCTGAGGGTCAGAAATCCCCCCAAAAAAAAAATCCCCAAAAATCCCAAAACTGAGGAGGATTTGAGAATTCGGGGGCGGAAAACGGCAATTGTTTTTAAAAATTTGATTAAAAGCGATTTTCTCTCCATTTTTGGCGGAGGAATTTTTTTAAAAAATCGGAATACTCGGAATTCAGGAAATAATAACAATAATTCATAATAATTATAATTTTTAAATTGTTTTAATTATGAGGTTTTCACGGCCGGGACAGAACCGGTTTTTGGGGTGGATTTTTGCCTTTTCGGGGCCGAGGATTGAGGAATCAAAATGAAATCTTTTTTAGGATTTTAAAGAATTTTAAATGATTTTTTTTTTTTTTTAAAGTGCTCCGGGGCTGTTCTTTATCAGTTCCTTCCTTATCTCTTTTTATGGCCCCGAACCCTCCGGAAACGGAAAAAAAATAGCAAAAAATAGGGAAAAGAACCCAAAATCCGCCCCAAAAAACGCTTGGAATTTTGGGGGGAGGGGAAGCGAAGGTTCGGGAACTTTGGGGAATATTTTGGGGAATTTGGGGTGTGGAGCGTGAAGGGGAAAATTCTCTGGAAAATGACTTTATTTTGGGGTGGAAAATGCGATTTTTGCGGCTTTTGGAGCCGCGGGGGGGTTGGATCGCCCCTCCCTCAACCCCCGACCCCTCCCCCATTTCCCCAACCCCCCAAAAAAGGAGAAAAAACCCCAAAAAATGAGAAAAAAACCCCAAAATTAAGGCCCCGCGCGGCGCCGGGCTGGCGGCGTTCCGTCACTTGGTGGCACTGTTCGAAACCTCCGCGACAAAAAACCCAAAAAAATCCCAAATTTTGGCCTCTCCCCGCGGTTTTGGGGCTGCCCCTGGGGGTCCCCGATCTGCCCCCGAAAAAAGATTTCTCCAATTGACGATTTTTAGTGGTTTTTTAGTGATTTATTTTCAGGTTTTTAGTGGTATTTTTGGGGGTTTTTACGGATTTTATTGGGGTTTTTTTCTGATTTTTTTAGGGTTTTTGGTGCGGAGGGGTTTTTAGCTTTTTTGTGGGATTTTTAGGGGCCTTTTTTAGTGTTTTTTAAGGTTTTTTTTACTCTTTTTTTAGGGTTTTCTAGCGCATTTTTAGGGCTTTTTTAGTGGATTGTTAGGCTTTTTTTAGCGATTTTTTCAGTGCTTTTTACGGTTTTCAAAGCGTTTTTTAAGGTTCCTTTAGGGTTTTTTAACGCTTTAAAACGTTTTTTTAGGGCTTTTCTTAGCGGGTTTTTTTGTATTTTTAAAAGAGTTTTTTCACGTTTTTTCCGCTTTTTTTTCGCGTTTTTTTCGCGTTTTTTTCGCGTTTTTTCGCGTTTTTTTCGCGTTTTTTACTGTTTTTTCACCGTTTTTTAAACCTTTTTAACCTTTTTTAAACTTTTTCTCTGTGTCCCTCCTCTCCCCGCCTCCCCTCCCCATTTTTTGGGTTTTTTTTGGGTTTTTCGCCCTCCCCGCCCCGCGGAGGCTTTCAAGGGCCGCGCACAAAGCCTTTCCAGCCAGGTGCGCCCGCGCCCCGCCAGACACAATTTGGGGCAATTCGCCTTTTTTATGGTGTTTGTGTCTGGCGCGGCCGCGGGGGGCGGGGCGGGGCCGCGCCGCCGCTTCCGCCCCTGCTTTTGGCCTTTTTTCCTCTTTTTTGGCCTTTTTTCCCTTTTTTTGGGCTTTTTTCCCTCTTTTTTTGGCCTTTTTTTGGCCTTTTTTCCCTTTTTTTTGGCCTTTTTTCCCTTTTTTTTGGCCTTTTTTCCCTTTTTTTTGGCCTTTTTTCCCTTTTTTTGGCCTTTTTTCCTCTTCTTTTTTGGCCTTTTTTCCCCTTTTTTTGGTCTTTCCCCCTCCTTTTTTGCCTTTTTTCTCATTTTCCCCCTCTTTTTTCCCATTTTTCCCTCAATTTTTGGCCTTTTTACCCTTTTGTTTGGCCTTTTATCGGCCTTTTTCCCCTCTTTTTCCCCATTTTTTCTCTCATTTTTTTGCCTTTTTTCCCTCTTTTCTCCCCCCATTTTCCCCTCTTTTTCCCCATTTTTCCCTCAATTTTTTGCCTTTTTTCCCCTCTTTTTTGGCCTTTTTTGGACCTTTTTCCCTCTTTTTTCCCATTTTTGCCCAATTTTCCCCATTTTTCTCCCGTTCTTTTGCCTTTTTCCCCTCTTTTCCCCCCTTTCTTCCATTTTTCCCTATTTTTGCCATTTCCCCCTCCTTTGTCCCATTTTCCTCCTTTTTCCCCCATTTTCCCTCAATTTTCCCTCTTTTTCCCCATTTTCTCCCCAATTCCCTCACTTTTTTCCCCTCCCTCCCAAAATATTTCGAATTTCCCACCCATTTTACAATGTCGCGCCAATTTCCGCCTCCGCCGCCGAATTATTTTGATTTTTTTGTGTTTTTCTCCACATTTTCCCCTCTTTTTTAAAAAAATTTAAACCCCCGCCAGCGACAGCCGCAAAAACGCCCCAAAAAATCCTAAAAAATTCGAAATATTGGGAACTCCCTGTGGCTCTCGTCCTCCCCCCAAGGCATTCCCCAATTTAGAATGGAATTTTTAAATTCCATTTTCCCCAATTTAGGAAGAATTTTAAAATTCAATTTTCCCCCTCAGGGACTGATTTTTGAATTCCATTTTCCCCAATTTAGGAAGAATTTTTAAATTCCATTTTCCCCAATTTAGAAAGAATTTTAAAATTCAATTTTCCCCCTCTAAGGTTGATTTTTAAATTCCATTTTCCCCACTTCGGGAAGAATTTTAAAATTCAATTTTCCCCTCAGGGATTGATTTTTAAACTCAATTTTCCCCTCAAGGAAGAATTTTCGGAACTCCTTTCTTTATTTTCCTCTCAATTTCCCCAAATTTCAATCCGGGTGGGGAAAAAAACCCAAAAAAATCTCATTTTTCTCCCCAAAGCTCAGGGATTAAACCCCAACTCCCCCAAAATCCATTTCTTCCCAAAATTCAGCCCAAAACAGCGTCGGGAGCCCCAAATTCCCCTCAAGCAGCACTGAAAAATCCAAATATTCCCTTAAAAAATCCGAATATTTCCAAAAAAAATCCGCGAACTTTGGTGAATCCTCCCCCTCGAGCGCGAATTCTTCAGCCGAAATAAATGGGGAAATAAATAAAAATTTGGGAGATTAAAATCGAGAAACAAAAAATTGGGAACTCAATAAAAAACGGGGAAATCAATAAAAAAATTGGGAAATCGGTAAAAAATGGGGAAATCAATAAAAAAATTATTTATTTGCATTGATTTGCATTGATTTGCATTGATTCAGATCGGAAACTCGAGATAAAGTCTGGCCCAGATCTTATCTTTTTTTAATTTCTTTAAATCCGTGTACGAGCTCCAATAAAAATTCAAATATTTGGATTATTTTAATATTCCCTCGCGGTCACACAATTTTTTTTTCTTGGCGTAAAAATAGAAATAAATCCTCGAAATCACTGAAAATAATAAATTCATTCCCATTTCAATCCCTTTTCCCCCTCCCCCTATTTCATTTGATTTTATTATTATTTTTCTTATTTAAATTCTATTTTTCCTTATTTAATTTCCCAATTTAATTTCTATTTTTCCTCATTTAATTTCCCAATTTGATTTCTATTTTTCCTTATTTAATTTCCCCATTTAATTTCTATTTTTCCTCATTTAATTTCCCCATTTAATTTCTATTTTTCCTTATTTAATTTCCCCATTTAATTTCTATTTTTCCTTATTTAATTTCCCCATTTAATTTCAGTTTTCCTTATTTAATTTCCCCATTTAATTTCTATTTTTCCTCATTTAATTCTCCAATTTAATTTCTGTTTCCTCCTCATTTAATTTCCTGCGCTCCCGATCGACTCCTGATTGGATTTGACGAATCCCCGAATTAATTTTATTGATTGATCGATTCCCCGCGCCGATAACTCCCAATTTCCGAGAAATTCGCCTTAATTGATTCCCTCTGCTCCAGACCGCGGCTCGACAACAACAAAAAAAAAAAAAAGAAAAAAAAGAGAAAAAAGGCAGGAAAAGGCAAATTTCCAAAGAAATAAATCACTCCCTGATCCGCCAGCCCAAAAATGTTCCTCGGCCGCGAGAGAGCCAAAACAGAGGGGAAAAAATCGATTTTTTTGGGGATTTTTGGGGCCTTTTTTGAGGATTTTTGGGGCTTTTTTTGAGGATTTTTGGGGCTTTTTTTGAGGATTTTTGGGGCCTTTTTTGAGGATTTTTGGGGCCTTTTTTGAGGATTTTTGGGGGCTTCTTGGGGGGATTTTTTGCGGATTTTTTGGGTTTCTTTGAGGATTTCTTTGGGGGTTTTGGGGGCAGTTTTTTGGGATTTTTGAGGGGATTATTTGGGGGATTTTTGAGGACTTTTGGGGGTTTCTGGCGGTATTTTTTTGGGTTTCCTTGGGGGGATTTTTTGGGTTTTTTTGGGGAGGATTTCTCTCAGTATTTTGGGGGATTTTGTGAGGATTTTTTTTAGGTATTCTGGGGGATTTTTTTTTAAATTTTTGTGAGAATTTTTTGAGGGTTTTTTGGAGGATTTCTTGGATTTCTTGGTGATTTGGGTGGGTGGATTTTTTTGTTTGTTTTTTTAAATTTTTAGGTGTTTTTGGGGTGTTTTTTGGGAGTTTTTTGGGTGGTTTTTGGGTGTTTTTTGGTTTTTTTTTTGGAGGATTTCTTGGATTTTTTTGTGATTTGGGTGGGGGGATTTTTTTGTTTGTTTTTTAAAAGTTTTGGGTGTTTTTTGGGTTTTTTTGGGAATTTTTTGGGTGTTTTTTGAGGGTTTTTGGAGGATTTCTTGGATTTTTCTTTGTGATTTGGGTGGGTGGATGTTAGTGTTTGTTTTTTTAAAAGTTTCGGGTGTTTTTTGGGTGTTTTTTTGGGTTTTTTTGGAGGATTTCTTGGATATTTTTGTGATTTGGGTGGGTGGATTTTTTTGTTTGTTTTTTAAAAGTTTTGGGGGTTTTTTGGGTGTTCTTTGGGTGTTTTTGGGGGTTTTTTTGGGGTTTTTTGGATGATTTCTTGGATTTTTTCTCTGATTTGGGTGGGTGGACTTTTTTTGTTTGTTTTTTAAAAATTTTGGGTGTCTTTTGAGGGTTCTTTAGAAGATTTCTTGGATTTTTTTTGTGATTTGGGTGGGTGGATTTTTTTGTTTGTTTTTTAAACGTTTTGGGTGTTTTTTGGCTGTTTTTTGGGTGTTTTTTGGGGGTTTTTGGGTGTTTTTTACAATTTTTTTTTAGGAATCTCATCCCCGGCGCAGGGAGGGGGCGGGGGAGGCCGCGCAGACAGATTTGGGGTCGGAAACGCAAATAAAAAAGCTCATAAAAAGGCCATGAAAAGCTCCCATTTCTGTAATCATTTGGTTCCAATAAACGCTCATTGCTCGCTCATAAAATTCGCTTTTTTACGACTCCGGCGGAGCCTCGGCCGCAACAAAACCTCGGCCAAATCCCTTTTTTTTTTTTTTTTTTCCCTCTTTTTTCCCTTTTTTTTGCCCTTCTCCCACCCCCAAAACCTTTCATTTATTCCGCAGTTTAAAAGGGAAAAAAAAATAGAAATAAATGAGAATGAAAGGAGCGGCGTTTGGGGGTCGAGGTCCCAAAATTCCCCCAAAAAATGGGGAAAAAAAAGGGAAAAAAAGGAAAAATCGGCGGCGCTGGGGTGGCTCGGGGCCGATAATTCTCTGCCCCAAAGGTCGGCGCGAGACTTTCCCAAATTTACTCCCAAAAAACCAAATTTTTCTTTTATTTCCTTTTTTTTTTCGCTCTTAACCCTCCCCCCACCAATTTTTAAAAAACTTTTTTGAATAATTCAATTTTTAACTCAATCCTTCCCCCCCCCCCAAATTCCAGACGCTTTTTTTTTTTTTTTTTCCCGGGAATTATTCCTTTTATTTCCTTTTTTTTTTCACTCTTAACCCTCCTCCCACCATTTTTTAAAAAACTTTTTTGAATAATTCAATTTTTAACTCAATCCTCCCCTCCCCCCACAAAATTCCAGATTTTTTTTTTTTTTTTTCCCGGGAATTATTCCATTTTTTTTTTTTTTCCGCGGAAAATGACCCAAAAATCGGCGGCGACGCCAAAAACAACAGCGGCGCAAAGGGCGGCGAAGCGAAAACCCCAAATTGCCTTTTCCCGCCCCAAATCCATCCCCGATCCCCCAAAATTCTGGAATTAACCCCAAAAATTTCCCCCTCCCCCACCCTGCCCGTTTCTGTTTTCCGCCCCTCCCGAAAATCGCATTATTTTCACTCAAAAAACACAAATATTTCATGGAAATTCAAATATTTATGAGCAAAAATGAGAATAATTCTGCCGGCGGGGGAGGGGAAGGGATGTTTTGGGGTTTTGGGGTTTTTGGGGATTTTTTGGGGATTTTTTTTTGGGATTTTGGTGTCAATTCCCGCGGGATTTTTGGAGGGCGAGGGGCGGGGCCAGGGCTGGGGGGGCCAAGGTGCGGCGGAGGTGGGGAGGGAATAAAAAGGCTCAGAATTTGGATTTTTTTCCTCATTTTTAAGCCAAATCGGAGGGGTTGGGACAAAGGGGGAAGATAAAAATGAAAATTAAAAAGATATTAAAAAATAGAGAGGAAAAAGGTCAAAATTTGGGAGAGTGGGGAGGAGAAAATGAGAAAAATTGGGGTGAAAATGGGAATAAAAATGGAATAAAAATGGGGAAAAAATGGGAATAAAATGGGAATAAATTGGGAATAAAATGGGAATTAAAATGGGAATAAAATGGGAATAAAATGGGAATAAAATGGGAATAAAATGGGAATAAATTGGGAATAAAATGGGAATAAAATGGGAATAAAATGGGAATTAAAATGGGAATAAAAATGGGAATAAAATGGGAATAAAATGGGAATAAAATGGGAATGAAATGGGAATAACAATGGGAATAAAATGGGAATTAAAATGGGAATTAAAATGGGAATTAAAATGGTAATTAAATGGGAATAAAATGGGAATAAAGTGGGAATAAAATGGGAATGAAATGGGAATTAAAATGGGAATAAAAATGGGAATAAAATGGGAATAAAATGGGAATTAAATGGGAATAAAATGGGAATAAAATGGGAATAAAATGGGAATAAAATGGGAATAAAATGGGAATAAAAATGGGAATAAAATGGGAATAGAAATGGGAATAAAATGGGAATAAAATGGGAATAGAAATGGGAATAAGGATGGAAGTAAAAGTAGGAATAAAGAATAGAAATGACGAATGGGATGGAGGTGGAAATAAAAAAACTGGGAATAAAAATAGAAATAAAAATGGAAATAACAATGGAAATATAAATAGAAATAAAAATAGAAATAACAATAGAAATAACAATAGAAAGATAATTAGAAGTAAAGAATGGGAAATGAAAATAAGATTAAAGGCAGAAATTAAAAAATGGCAAATAAAGAATAGGATCAAAAATAGGAATAACGAATGGGAATAAAAAGTAGGACTAGAAATTGAATTGAAAACAGGAAGAAAAAATGGGAAATTAAAAATAGAATTAAAGGGAGAGACCTAAGAACTGGGGAATAAAAAAATAGGGTTAAAAATAGGAATAAAAAATAGGAAATCAAAAAACAAGATTAAAGGTAAGAATAAAATATAGGGACAAAAAAATAGGATTAAAAATATAAATAAAATAATACAAATTTTTAAAAGCAAATAAAAACAGAGAGAAAAATAAAAAGAAAAACAGAAAGAAAAAAAACAGAAATAATAATAAAAAAAACAGAAATAAAATAAATCAATGAGGGCGAGGGGAGGGCCCCGAATGCAAATGAAAGCCAAAAGCTCTCGGAACAATTCCCCAAAACCCAAATTCGCTCTGGGATTTTTCCCGCCCTCGGGAAAAGGCCAAAATTGCCCAAAATTCTCCAAAATGCCCCAAAACCCCAGCGGGGTTCATCCCATTAAAAATCCCGATTTTTGGGGAGAGGGTTTGGCCCCAAATGGCCCCAAAAAAAGGGGGAGGGGGAGGGGCCGAAAGGGGTTAATGGCTAATGAGCTGCTGATTATTAATTAGCGCGGAAAGGCCGCGGGCCGGGGGGGGTGGGGTTTGGGATTTTTTTTTTTGGGGTCAGAATTTGGGGTAAAATCCTGGGAAAAAGGGAGGAGGATGGGCAGGGCTGCGGCGCTTCCCAATTAACCCCGCGGCTCATTAATCCATCCATTAATTAATTAATTAATCAATCAATCAATCCATCCGGGCCCGGCCCCGCCGCCCCTCCGCGCATGCGCAGCGCCATTCCTTTATTTATTTATTTATTTATTTATTTATTCATTCATTCATTCATTTATTTATTATTTCCCCACCCCAGCTCCGGCCCCATTCCCATTTTCCCATTTTCCCACTTTTTTCCCCATTTTCCAAAAATCCGAATTATTTTTTGCCATTTCCCCCTCCACTCTCCAAAAAAATCCAATTTTTTTCCCCTCATTTTCCCACCGTTTCCCCTCCCATTTCCCCTCCCCCTCCTCTCTCCAAAAATCCGAATTATTTTTCCCCCAATTCCATTCTCCCCACGCAAAAAAATCCATTTTTTCCCCTCATTTTCCCCCCGTTTCTCCTCCCATTTCCCCTCCCCCTCCTCTCTCAAAAAAAATCCAATTTTTTTTTCCATTTTCCCCCCCTTTCATCCATTTCCCCTCCCCCTCCTCTCTCAAAAAAAAATCCAAATTATTTTTCCCCCAATCCCATTCCCCCCCCCTCA
This sequence comes from Acanthiza pusilla, assembly GCA_036630365.1. Classification (NCBI taxonomy): domain Eukaryota; kingdom Metazoa; phylum Chordata; class Aves; order Passeriformes; family Acanthizidae; genus Acanthiza; species Acanthiza pusilla. The sequence continues at coordinate 791,489 of JAXCHO010000119.1, read as the reverse complement.
AAAAAAAAAAAAAAATCCAATTTCTGTTTCCCCATTTTCCCACCTCTTCCCCTCCCCCTCCTCCCCAAAAAAATCCAATTTTTTTCCCCCAAAATTCCCCCTCCCCCCCAATCCCACACGACACCACCACCTCCAAAAATCCAAATATTTTCCCCCGACATCTCCTTGAGGAAATCACATTTTTTAACTTTTTTTTTTCATTTTTTTACCTTTTTTTTTCATTTTTTAATTTTTTTTTTTTCCCCTTCCTCTGCGCTCCCCCCCCCCCCCGCGGGCCGCGGCTCATTAATTCCGAATTTTGGCCAATAAGGACTCACCCCTCGCCCTCTCCGCCGCACTTTTTTCCGATTTTTTCCTCCTCCTCCTCCTCTTCCTCTCTTCTCCTCCGCGGCCGCCGAAGGGAAGCCCAAAAAACCCCGCGGGAAAGCCAAAAAACCAAAAAAAAAAATCCCAAAAAAACCCCAAAAAATTCAAAATAAACCGAAAACTGCGGGAGGAGGGTGGGGATTAAAGGGGATTTTTTGGGGGGAAAATTGGGGTTTTTTGGGGGAAAATTGGGGTTTTTTGGGGGGAAAATTGGGGTTTTTTGGGGGGAAAAAATGGGGATTTTTTGGGGGAAAATTGGGGATTTTTGGGGGGAAAAGAGGGGGGAAATTGGGATTTTTGGGGGGGTAAAAATGGGGGGTTTTGGGGAGTGAAAAGACGGGAAAATTGGGGTTTTTTGGGGTCAAAGGAGGGGGGAAATGGCGTTTCTTTGGGGTAAAAATGGGGATTTTGGGGGTGAAAAGAGGGGGGGAAAATGGGAGGTTTTTTGGGGTGAAAATGAGGCTTTTTGGGGGTGGAAAGAGAGGGAAATTGCGGTTGTTTTGGGGTGAAAAGAAGGGGAATTGGGGTTGGTTTTGGGGGTGAAAAGAAGGGAGGAAAATGGGGTTTTTTGGGGGTGAAAAGAGGGGGAACTGGGGGTCTTTTTGGGGTGAAAATGGGTTTTTTTGGGGGTGAAAAGAGAGGGGAAATTGGGGTTTTTTTGGGGTGAAAAGAAGGGAAATTTGGATTATTTTTTAAGGCCGCTCGGCGTTCTCGGCGTGGAGGTAAAGAAGATTTTTGGGGGGTGAAAAGAGGGGGGAATTGGGGGTTTTTGGGGGGTGAAATTGGGGGTTTTTGGGGCGAAAAGAGGGGAAATTGGGGTTTTTTTCAGGCCGCTCGGCGCGGAGGGAAGCCGAGGGAGGAGGAGGAGGAGGAGGAGGAGGAGGAGGAGGAGGAGGAGGAAAGCGCGCGGCAGTAAAGTCATTAAATTGCCAAAATGCCCAAAGAATTCGGAGCCAGGGGGGGGAGGGGAGGGGGGAAAAATGGGGGGGAAAATAGGGAAAAAAAATGGGGAAAAATAGGGAAAAAATTGGGGGAAAAATAGGGGGAAAATAGGGAAAATATAGGGGAAAAATTGGGGGAAAAATGGGGGAAAAATTGGGGAAAAATAGGGGAAAAATAGGGAAAGAATTGGGGGAAAAATAGGGGGAAAAATAGGGGAAAAATGGGGAAAAATGGGGAATAAATAGGGAATAAATAGGGAAGAAATAGGGGAATTATAGGCAATAAATAGGGAATAAATAGGGAAAAAAATTGGGGAAAAAATAGGGAATAAATAGGGAATGAATAGGGGAATTATAGGGAAGAAATAGGGAAGAAATAGGAAAAAAAATAGGGAATAAAGAGGGAAAGTATAGGGGAAAATAGGGGAATTAGAGGGGAAAAATAGGGAATTTATAGGGGAAAAATAGGGAATTTAGAGGGGAAAAATAGGGAATTTATAGGAAAAAATAGGGAATTATAGGGGAAAAATAGGGAATTTATCGGAAAAAATAGGGAATTTATAGGGGAAAATAGGAAAAAGATAAGGAAAAAATAGTCAAAAATAGGGAAATAATAAGAAAAAAAATCAGGGTTTTTTTAAACCCCGTCCCGCCCCGCCCCCCCCCCCCGCTCTTCAAAAAAAAAAAAAAAAAAAAAAAAAAAAAAAAAAAAAAAACCAAAAATTCGCCATCGGAAAAAAACACCTAAAAAACCCGGAAAATTAATTAAAAATCCTAATTAAAACCCCCCCCCCCAAGGCCGAAATGCTCGCCCTGGCAGCGCTCGGGCCGTCCGAGGCTCCGCGGACACTGCGCGGGAGGCGCGCGGGGAAGCAACAGAAAAAGTTCACGGTCACGGCTGGAGTCCACATGACTTTCCCGCGGCCAATCCAACTTGGGATCCAGTCGTAAACTTTTATTGCTCAGCTGTAAATTTTCTGCAAACAACCCCGGAATGCCTCGGTTTTTTTATCTTTTTTTTTTTTTTTTTTTGTGTGTGTGTGTGACGAGTGCAAACGCGCTCTGTCGCCATGTTGGGGCGATTCTGTCCCGATATTTGGATTTTTTTCCCCTTTTTTTCCCCTTGTTTTCATCTCTTTTTTTTGTTTTTTTTTTAGCTTTTCGCCCGAGGAAAAAGCGATTTTTTAATGTGGTTTGGTTCTTAAAGCAGAGCGAGGTTTAGGTTTGGGGGAAATTTGGACTCTGAGAGTTAATTGTTTTTAATTTCGGCGCTGGGGGTGTTAATTGGGGTGGGGTGGGGGGGGAGGAGGGGGGAGGGGAGGAAAAAAAAGGAGGAAAAGGTAAAAATGGAGAGTTTGGGGTTGGGGAAATGAATGGATTCGGTTAATGTGGGAAATGAAAGCATTTGGTGATTCCAGGAAATAATTCCATTCAATAACTCCATGAAATAATTCCATTAAATAATTCCAGGAAATAATTCCATGAAATCATTCCATTAAATAATTCCCTTCAAAAATTCCATTAAATAATTCCAGGAAATAATTCCCTTCAATAATTCCATTAAATAATTGCATGAAATAATTCCAGAAAATAATTCCATGAAATAATTCAATTAAATAATTCCATTAAATAACTCCATGAAATAATTCCATCAAATAATTCCAGGAAATAATTCCAGGAAATAATTCCATTAAATAATTCCATTCAATAATTCCATGAAATAATTCCATTAAATAATTCCCTTCAATAAATCCACTAAATAATTCCGTGAAATAAACACATTCAACAATTCCATTCCAAAAATCCATTCAATAATTCCATGAAATAAATCCATTCAATAATTCCATGAAATAAATCCATTCAATAATTCCATTCAATAAATCCATTCACTAAATCCGTTCAATAAATACCTTAAATAAATATATTCAATTCATTCCTTTGAAAAATACCTCCAATAAACACCTCAAATAAATAAATTAATTAACTAACGAGCGAACGGCAATTAAAAGGACATTAAAACCGCGGGGAAAAGGCGATCAGAGCGAGGAAAAAATGAGGAAAAAATGAGGAAAATTTGGAATTTCCCACCCATTCCCCACTTTTCCCACCCCCGCTCCTCCCCTTCCCCTCCTCCTCAAAATTCCCGAATTTTCCCCCAAAATCGGAGCCGAGGAGACCCCGCGGGGCTTTTCCCCCAAAATCCCCAACCCTCCCCGGATTTGGGATTTGGGATTTGCTCTCCGAGACAAAAAAATTCCTTTTTTTTTTATTTTTTCCTTTTTTTCCTTCTCCAGGGATTTCCTTTTGTTGTGCCGAGTCGGGGCCGCGGCGCTTTTGGGGCGGAATTAAATTATTTTGGGAATTTTTTTTTTAAATTTTTTTTTTTTTTTAAAGGTTTTGGGTTTGTTTATTTTTATTTCCCCTCCCCCAGCCAATCGCGGAGGCTTTCAAGAGTTGAAAAAATGGAATTTTGGGAAAGGGAAATGACATTTTTTTGGCCGCGCCGAGGCCTGGTCGGCGGCGAAGAGCAAATCCTCCTCCAGAGACACTCAGAGCCTCCTTTTCCCCCCAAAATTCCCCAAAATTCCCCCAAATCTCCCCAAAAATCCTCCTGGATTTTATTCCCGACCATCAGCACAGGGCGCGAGCCTCCAGCCGATAAAATAACCCCAAAAATTGGAAATATTTCCCTTTTTCTCCCATTAAAACAGCCCCAAAAATGGGAAATATTTCCGTTTTTCCCATTAAAAACTCCCCAAAATAACGTATTTCCATTTTTCCCGTTAAAAAACACCCAAAATATGATATTTTCCCTTTTTTCCCCATTTAGGAAAAAAAACAAACCCCAAAAGACAAAATATTTCCTTTTTTTCCCATTTCAAAATACCCCACACCAAATAGAAAATATTTCCATTTTTCCCATTGAAAAGAACCAAAACCAAACAAACCAAAATTACAAAATATTCCCATTTTTTCCCGCCATTGAAAACCCTCAAAACCCAAAACATTCCCATTTTCCCCATTGAACAAACCCCAAAAATACAAAACTTTCCCATTTTTTCCCCATAAAAAATACAAAACATTCCCATTTTTCCCCATTAAAAAACCCACAGAAACCCCAAAGTATTCCCATTTTCCCCCCATTAAAAACCCCACAAAAAATTCAAATTATTCCATTTTTCCCCATAAAAAGCCCCACAAAAAATTCAAATTATTCCATTTTTTCCCCGTTAAAAAGCCCCAAAATTCAAATTATTCCCATTTTTCCCCATTAAAAAAACCACAAAATTCAAATTATTCCCATTTTCCCCCATTAAAAAATCCAAATTATTCCACTTTCCCCCCCCTAAAAAAACCCCAAAACTCCACTCCCTCCCCTCCCCCAGCCCCATTTTCCCTCTCAGGTATTCCATTTCCACCGCCCCCCAAAAAAAGGCCAAAATCGGATTTATTTGGGTTTTTTTTGGGCTGTCTGGGAGCACACAAAGGTTTGTGAGGCACCGGAAGGAGGGGAAATGAGCGAATAAATGACTTTATTCCCCCGCCCATAAATTTTATAACAGGTACTTAAAAGTTACGACATGGAAGCACAATGGGGTTTGGGTTTTTTTTTTCGGAGATAATAAATTCCAAAATGGGGAAAAAAAACTCCAAAACAAATAAAAAAAGAGTTGAAAAAAATGCCTAAAATAAACTGTGTTGGGGGAAAAAAAATTGATTAAAATGTGCCAAAATAAACTGTGTTAGGGGGAAAAAAATTTCATTAAAATGGCGCAAAATAAAGCGTGCGGGGGAAAAAAATTCATTAAAATGTCCCAAAAAAATTTCATTAAAATGTCGCAAAATAAACTGTGTTAGGAGGGAAAAAAAAATCATTAAAATGTTCCAAAATAAACTGTGTTAGGGAAAAAAAAATCATTAAAATGTTCCAAAATAAACTGTGTTAGGGGAAAAAAAAAAATCATTAAAATGTCGCAAAATAAACTGTGTTAGGGGGAAAAAAATTTCATTAAAATGTCCCAAAATAAACTGTGTTAGGGGTAAAAAAAAATTCATTAAAATGTCCCAAAATAAACCGCGCGGGGAAAAAAAAATTCATTAAAATGTCCCAAAATAAACCGCGAAGGGAAAAAAAAAATTCATTAAAATGTCCCAAAATAAACCGCGCGGGGGAAGAAAAATCTTTTAAAAATCCCCGAGGAAAAAAACCCCAAAAAAGGGATTTTTAATGCCGGGAAAGGAGAGGAGAGAGGATTTTTTTTAAATAGAGGATTTTGGTGTTTTCCCCCCAAAAAATCGCTTGGTAAAGAATTGGGGAGGAGATTTCGCGGGGAGAAAAAAAAATTTAAAAGCAGAGAATCCGAAGGGAGAGTTTAAAAAATGAGAGTTAAAATGAGAGTTAAAAATGAGAGTTAAAAATGAGAGTTAAAAATGAGAGTTGAAAATCGGAATTAAAAATCGGAATTAAAAATCGGAATTAAAAATCGGAATTAAAAATGGGAGCCGAAAGTCCGAGTTAAAATCGGAATTAAAAGATCAGAGTTAAAAACCTGAGTTAAAAAAAATCGGAGTTCAAGCAAATAAAATAAAAAAATCGGAGTTAAAATGTTGGAATTAGAAGATCTGAGTTGAAGCAAATAAAATTTTAAAAATCGGAGTGAAAAGATCGGAGTTAAAAGATCACTTTTAAATCCAATAAAAGCAGATTTTTGCTTTTTTTCTAATAAAAACCCCAAATCCTCCCCCGCATTTCCCTCTCCCCTCCGATCCCCAAAACAAACCCAAAAATGAACCCCAAAAAATCGATTTTCCGCCCCAGAAATTCCTCGCCTCTCCGATCTTCGGGGGCGGAGGAGGTGGAATTAAAAAAAATAAAAAAATAAAAAAATAAATCCATTTTTTAAATATTTTTTCCGCCGCGCTCGCAATAATAACCGCGAGCGCAATGAGCAATTTGCCGCCGATGCGATTTTATTTTTTATTTATTTTATTTATTTATTTTCCGGAGGAGCGATGTGCGGGGGAGAGAGAAAAAAAAAATAAAATAAATAAAAAAAGCAAATTGGATGGGTCCATAAAAACGCGGCGATGCTTTATTTTTTAATTCCAGACGGCGCTCATTTGAGGATGAATAAAAAAAAAAAAAAAAAAAGCGAAATTCGCCGGAATTCAATCCCCGCCATAAAAGAGGAAATAAAAATAAAAATCCTCTTTCTTTTTATTTTAATCCTTTTTATTTTTTTATCTATTGAAACGATTACGCGAACGATGCGGAGAAAATAAACATTTCCCCCTCCTTTTTTAAAAAAAAAAGATAATTTTGTAATTTGATTGCGGAGGATAAATGTCAGAGCGAGGGGGAATCGCCGCGGATTTTTGGGTGTAAAAGTGACGGATGGGGCGCGGGAAAAGCTCTTTTTTCTCTTTTATTGTTATTATTTTTCTCCTCTCCGCTGCCTTTTCCGTCCCTTCCCTCCGCGCGCTTCGTAAAGAGATTTTTTAGGGATTTTTTTAAGGGAGAAAGAGCGGAAAATGTTTAATTTTTGGGGTTTTTTTTTTGGGGGGGTGGGCGGGAAAGCTGAGCTCGCGTTTCCCCCCCAAAAAAAAGAGATTAAAAACCTCATTTTTGGGGAAAACGGCGCAAATATTCCCCAAAAATCTGATTTTTTTACCCCAAACCGCTGCGTTAGGGCTGACCGAACCCCACCGGCAGAAAAATGGGAAAAAAACTGAATTTTAGGGATTTTTTTGGGATTTTTCCCCACACCCCCCCGGCAGCGATGAGAATCCCAAAATCGGGAATTTGGGGAATCCCCACGGGACCCCTCCCACCCCAATTTTTGGGATATTTTCCGCTCTTTCCCAACCCCAAATCGAGCAGGAATTACCCCAAAATCGCTCTGGGGGCGCCTGGAAAAATCCCGATTTTTTGCGCTGCAGATTTTCCCCTTTTTCCCATTTTTTCCCAATTTTTTCCCCATTTTCCCCCATTTTCCCCGATTTTCTCCCATTTTTTCCATTTTTTCCCATTTTTTCCTCTCCCGGAGGACCGAAGAATTCCCGTTGGGGTTTGGGATCATCCCCAGAATTTATTCCATTTATCTGTTAAAAAATGGGCAGAAAATGAGGGAAAAAGAAAGAAATTCGGGTCCGGAGAGAGAGATTTGGGGATCTGAGGGAATTCGGGGAATATTCGGGAAATTCTCCTCCCCTGGGAGGGTCTGGGGTGGGAATGAAATGAAATAAAAATTAAATAAAATTGAAATAAAATGAAATAAAATGAAATAAAAGATAGGAAATGCCGTAAAGGAGAAGGGAACGGAGCGGAATGAAACCTAAAGAGGTAACGGCGGGGAAAAGTTCTGTTCATATTCATAATTATTTCAATTATTTCTAATAATAAAAATTATTAATATTAATAATAATAAAATATAAATATAGAATAATAATAATATTAATAATAACGCGCGTTCCGCGGTGTCCACAGGGGAAGAAAAGAGAATAAAAAGCGAATTTTCCACCCCGGAAAGAATTCCACAAATTAATAAATAAAACATCAATCCCTGCCCCATTCCCGAGCTTTTTTGGGGGAATTTTCCCCTTTTTCCTCTTCCCTTTCCCCAACCAAATCCGCTCATCCTCGACCCAAAATCGCCGCAATTTCACCCAAAAATCGGAGCCAATCCCTTTGGGATTTTCCCAAATCTCCCTCATTTCCCCAAAGGCGCCAAAACCGCCGCGATTTGCCCAAAATTCCATTTTTTTTCCCATTTTTTCCCCTCTCCCGGCGCATCTCAGAAATGATTTTCGGAATCCTCTCCCTGGAGCAGAAAAATTCGGATTTTCCCCCCAAAAAAAGGATCAGAGTTGAGTTTTTTCGGTGCTGGAACAGAGGCACAACGCTCTGGGTTTAACCTTTTTTTATTCTTTTCGCAGAATTTCTCTCATGGCTCACGGACACAACGCAAATCCACGCTCTCCACAACTCTCCGCTTATTCTCTTTTTTTTTTCCTTTTTTCCCCCCTTTTTTCCCCATTTTTTCCCATTTTTCCCATTTTTTCCCCCATTTTTTTCCATTTTCCCCATTTTTTTCCTTTTTTTCCCATTTTTTCCCCTTTTTTCCCCATTTTTTTCCCATTTTCTTCTAGTTTTTCCCTTTCTTTCCTTTATTTTTACCATTTTTTCCCCCCGGCGCTAATCGCGACACTCAGAGTGGGAACGACGAGCGACTTCCGTGTGGATTTTTCAAAAAATTTTTTAATTCTTTTTTTTTTTTTCCTTTTAATTACCATTATTCCACATAAAACAAACGACGCCTTCATTTTATTTTTTTTTTTTTAATGATTTTCTTTTTTTTTTTTTTTTTTGGGCGTAATTTTTTTAATTTTTTATATTTTTTCTTTTTTATTTATTTTTTTTTTAATTTTTTATTTTTACTCCGAGCATGAACAGATAAAAGTCAAGACAAACAGAGATTCATCATCATCATCATCAATAATAATCAGAATAATTCCATTCAGTGCAATCGAGTCCTACGCTACTCTGAATAAAGCACGAGAAAATAATTACAAATACTGTGCGTTCTCCACTAGGCAGTTTCAGTTGTTGGGATTTTTTTTTTTTTTTTTTTTTTTTTTAATTTTTTTAAATTTTTTTTTTCCTTTCTTCATCATCATCATCATCATCATCTTTTTTTTTTTTTTTTCCCGAGAAAATAAGCAGCAACGAACGACAAGAAAACCGCGTGACGAATACTTCCAAAGCATGACTCCTTCTATAGGTAGTGATAAGTACAATACGAAGTTTTTTTTTAAAATTTTTTAATTATTTCTATCCGCTTTTATTAATTATTATTATTCATTATTATTATTATTAATTATTTTTATTTTTTTTATTTTTTTGGCTACTTAGTAGCTTGCATCAGGGCGGGAAAAAAATTAAAAATTAAAATTAAAATTAAAAAAAACAACGAACTGCGGCTCCGGTTCGTCCTCATTTAAATAAATTCGGAGAGAAATTGGAGATGGGAAAGCCTCCGGTTGTTAATTAGGGTCGGTAATTATTGCAGGTTTTCCCTTTAGGTAGTACAGGAGGAGAAAAATGGGGAAAAAATTGGGAAAAAATGGGAAAATTGGGGGAAAATGGGAAAAAATGGGGAAAAATGGGGGGAAAAATGGGAAAAAATTGGGAAAAAAGGGAGAAAAAAGGGGGAAAAAGGGAGGAAAAAAGGGAAAAATAAGGGAGAAAAAAGGGGAAAAATGTGGAAAAAATGGGGAGAAATGGGGGGAAAAAGTCGGGGAGAATTGGGGAAAAAAAGCTAAAAAAAGGGAAAAAGAAGGGGTGGGATGCGCGGCTTGGGATTCCCAAAAAAATCCTAAAAAAGGAATGGATTTGGGGTTTTGGGGGCGCTGTGAGTGATGCGAACCCCGCGGGGAAAGGGAGAATTCCAGATGGGAAAATTCGGGAAAATTCGGGAAAAATTGGGAAAAACCCCTCGGGATCATGGGGGGAAAAAAAAACCCAAAAATTCCCAAAAATCCCACAATGGAAATGGGGCAAAGTCAAAGCTGCTCCCATAAATCCCAAATTCCCGGGACTGGAGGTGACATGGAATTCCCGCTGGGAGTGGCTCAGGTTTGGAGGGAAAATTCCATTTTTAATCCTTTATTTTTAAATTTTTTCCCCTTTTTTGGGGTTTTTTTTGGCGCTCTCCCTCGGAGGGACTGAGGAGTTTCTGTGGAGGAATTTTAATAAATTTCACCGTCGGGATTTTGATGAATTCTCAATAAATTCGCCGCAAACGCGAGGGAGGAATTTGTGTGATCCTCGCGCGTTTGTGGGGTTGGAATAAATGGGGAAAAATGGGAAAAAATGGGGAAAAAATGGGGAAAAAAGGATTAAAAACCCAAATAATCCCTGTGGGTTTATGGGGTTTAAAAAAAAAAAAGGGAGAAAAAGGGGAAAAAAAGATAAAAATCCCAAGGATTCTCTCTGCTCTCGCGGGAGCATCGATGGGATTAAAGGAAGGGGGAAAATTGGGATAAAAATGGGGAAAAAAGAGAATTAAGAGGAAAAAATGATAAATATCCCAAGGAATCCGTGCGGTCCTGCGCGCGCGTTTGTGGATTTTAAAAAAGGCGAGAAAAATGGGGGAAAAAATGGGAAAAAAGGGGAAAAAATTGGGGAGAAAAGGAGAATTAAGAGGAGGAAAAAAGAGAATTAAGAGGGGAAAAAAATATTTTAAAAATGAGGTATCCGTGCGCTGTCCCGCGCGCGTTTGGGGGATTTAAAGAAGGGGGAAAAGGGGAGAAAAAAAGCGAATTAAAGTGAGGAAAAAAAGATAAATAAGAGGGGAAAAAATACTGAAAAAACGAGGAATCGCTGTGCGCGTTTGGGGGATTTAAAGAAAGGGGGAAAGGGCGATGAAAAGCGAATTAAAGGAGGGGAAAAAAGGGAATTAAGAGGGGAAAAATAGAGAAGTAGGAGGGGAAAATAGACTTTAAAAATGAGGAATTCCTGCGCTGTGTCGCGCGCGTTCGGGGGATTTAAAGACGGGGGAAAGGCAGGATAAAAAGCGAATTAAAGGGGGAAAAAAAGAGAGTTGAGAGGGGGGAAAAAAGAGAATTAAAGGGGGGAAAAAATAGAATTAAAGGGGGAAAAAAATAGAATTAAGAGGGGGAAAAATACTTCAAAAACGAGGAATCACTGCGCTGCCTCGCGCGCGTTCGGGGGATTTAAAGAAAGGGCAAAACGGCGATAAAAAGCGAATTAAAAACGGAAAAAGGGCTGGGGAGCGCGCGGAGAAGGGAAATCCCCGCTCCGCTCGGCTCCGCTCGGCTCCGCTCGGCTCCGCTCGGCTCCGCGCGGCTCCGCTCGGCTCCGCTCGGCTCCGCTCGGCTCCGCGCGGCTCCGCTCGGCTCCGCTCGGCTCCGCTCGGCTCCGCTCGGCTCCGCGCGGCTCCGCTCGGCTCCGCTCGGCTCCGCTCGGCGCGGGGCCGCAGGTAGCGAGCCCTCTCCGTCCCCAACTCCATAAAAGCCAATGGCTGTCGTAAAGCATCGCGATTTATCGGCAGCCATAAAAGCCGCGCTCCAAAAGGCTCGGCCCGCGGGCCGCGGAAAGGAGAGGAGAGGAGGGAGAGGAGGCAGAGCCTTCCTCCCCTCAGTCCCTGCCGTCCTCCTTCTCCTCCTCCTCCTTCTCCTCTTCCTCGTGTCCTTCCTCCTCGGCTTTCTCCTCATCCCGGGCCGAGCCCGCGGCGGCTCCGGGCAGTTTCTCTTTGTTGTTTTCTTTTTTCCACTTCATCCTGCGGTTCTGGAACCAAATCTTCACCTGGCGCTCGCTCAGTCCCAGCGCGTGCGACACCTCGATGCGCCGCTTGCGGGTCAGGTAAGGGTTGAAGAGGAATTCCTTCTCCAGCTCCAGCGTTTGGTAGCGCGAGTAGGTCTGGCGGCCGCTGCGCCTGCCGGGGGCTGCGCCGGGGGGTGGGAAATGGGGGGATTTGGGGGGGAAAAGACGCGAAAAATGCTCAGTTCCGGTGTGGCGTTGGGGTTCTGTACCACCCCGGCCTGACCCGAGCCCGGCCCGGTTCGACCCGAGCCCGACCCGGATCGGCAGCGCTGCGGTTCGCTGCGTGCGGCCTTGCTGAGATTGGTTGGGGTCCTTGCGCCGCCCTTTCTGCCCTTTTTTTGCCTTTTTTGCCCCTTTTCCGCCCCTTTTTTGCCCCCTTTTTGCCCTTTCTTTTGCCCTTTTTTTGCCCCTTTTCCGCCCCTTTTTTGCCCCTTTTCTGGCCTTTTTTGCCCCTTTTTTCGCCTCTTTTTTGCCCTTTTTTGCCCCTTTTTTGCCCTTTTTTGCCCTTTTTTTGCCCCTTTTTTCGCCACTTTTTTGCCCCTTTTTCGCCTCTTTTTTGCCCTTTTTTGCCCCTTTTTTCGCCTCTTTTTTGCCCCTTTTCGCCCTTTTCTTGCCCCCTTTTCCCACTCTTTTCTCGCCCCTTTCTCGCCCTTTTTTTTGCCCCTTCCTCGCCCCTTTTCCTCGCCTTTTCCACGCCCTTTTTGCCCCTTTTTCACCCCTTTTTGGGTCCCCTTTTGGGTCCCCTTTTCTCGCCTCTTTTCCACCCCCTCTCTGCCTCTCTCCCTCCCCCTTTTCCACCACTTTCTTGCCCCTTTTTCACCCATTTATTGCCCCTTTTTTGCCCAATTTTTGCCCCATTCTCGCTCCTTCCTTGCCCCCCTTTTCTCCCCTTTTTCACGTCCTTTTTGCCCCTTTTTCACCCCTTTTGGAACCCCTGTGGGGACCTCTTTTTGCCCTTTCTTGCTCACTTTTCTCTCCCTTTCTCACCCCTTTTCCACCCCATTTTCCACCCCTTTTGGCCCTTTTTCACCCATTTTTGCCCCTTTTCCCACCCATTTTTCCCCTTTTTCACCCATTTTTGCCCTTTTTCACCCATTTTTGCCCTTTTTCCACCCCTTTTTCCCCTTTTCCACCCATTTTTTGCCCTTTTTCCCCCATTTTTGGCCCTTTTCTCGGCCCCGTTCCGCCCCTTTCTCTCTCCCTTCTTCACCCCCTTAAGGCCTCCTCTTCCTCCCCTTCCTCACACCTTTTTCAGCCTTTCCTCACCTCTTTCTGCCCCTTTTCCGCCCCCTTTGCCACCCCTTTTTTGGCCTATTTTTCGCCCATTTCTCACCCCTTTTTTGCCTGTTTTTCACTCCTTTTTTTTCCACCTCCTTCTCACCCATTTTCACCCATTTTTGGCCTATTTTTTGTCCCCCTCTCACCTGTTTTTCACCCCATTTTCACCCCATTTTCACCCCATTTTCACCCCATTTTGACCTCTTTCTCACCCCATTTTTAACCCTTTCCAGCCCTATTTTCACCCTATTTTCACCCCATTCTCACCCCTTTCTCACTCCTTCTTTCCGCCTTTTCCACCCTTTTTTTCATCCCAATTTCCACTCAATTTTACCCAATTTTTCCACTCCTTTTCCCCCTCCTTTCCCACCCCTTCCCAGCCCTATTTTCACACCTTTCTGCCCCAATTTCGCCCTTTTCCACCCCAATTTCGCCCTTTTCCACCCCAATTCTGCCCTTTTCCACCCCAATTCTGCCCTTTTCCACCCCAATTCTGCCCTTTTCCACCCCAATTTCGCCCTTTTCCACCCCAATTTCGCCCTTTTCCCCTCTCGGGCCCCGCAGGTGTCGCGGGACATGCCCAGAGGTGTGGGGACATTTATGGGACATTTGTGGGACTTTTATGGGACTTTTATGGGACATTTATGGGGATTTTATAGGATATTTTATAGGCTATTTTTGGGATATTTTTGGGATTTTTTTTTTGTATTTATGGGGTATTTTGGGGATATTTTGGGGATATTTTGGGGATATTTATTGGGAATTTTTGGGATATTGATGGGATATCTATGGGGTATTTATTGGGAATTTATGGGGTATTTATGGGATTTTTTGGGATATCTATGGGATATTTATGGGGTATTTATGGGATTTTTTTTAATATATTCATGGGGTGTTTATGGGATATTTTTGGGGTATTTATGGGATTTTTTTAATATATTTATGGGGTGTTTATGGGGCCGTGCTGCCGTTCAGGTGTCAAGCTCACGCACAAAGCCCTCGGGCTGCCCCAAAAGGACAATTCCACTCATTTTACCCAAAAAAAAAAAAATTCCTTTTCCTGCCAAAGGGCCATTGGTGAACAGCAGACCCTCCGCAGCCTTCTGGTCCTTCTTATTTTCCTTTTTACTATTTATTTTCCTTTTTTCTTTTTATTCTTCTTTCTTTCTTTCTTTCTTTCTTTCTTTCTTTCTTTCTTTCTTTCTTTCTTTCTTTCTTTCTTTCTTTCTTTCTTTCTTTCTTCCCTTTTTTCCTTTTTTCTTCCTCTTTTTCTCTTTTTCCTCTTTCTCTATTTCTCCCTTTCCCTTTTTCCTCTTCTTTCTCTTTCTCTCTTCCCATTTTCCCTCTTTTTTCCCCAATTTTTCCCTCTTTTTTCCCAATTTTTCCCTCTTTTTTCCCAATTTTTCCCTCTTTTTTCCCAATTTTCCCCTCTTTTTTTCCCAATTTTCCCCTCTTTTTTTCCCAATTTTCCCCTCTTTTTTTCCCAATTTTTCTCTCTTTTTTCCCAATTTTTCCCCCTTTTTTTCCCAGTTTTCCCTCTTTTTTCCCAATTTTCCCCTCTTTTTTTCCCAATTTCCCCTCATTTTTCCCCATTTCCCTTTTCTCCCTCTCCCCCTCCCCAAAAATCCCCAAATCCTTTTATTTTTCCCACATCCGCCCCAAAACACAACCTCGACAAGGTGGGGGTGGGGAGACTTTTTTTTTTTTTTTTTTTTGGGCCAAAATTCCCTGAAAATCTCAATTTTCCTCTCCGTTAAAAATTAAAATTAAAACCCAAATTTTTCTGCGCAAAAAAAAAATCAGAGATTTGTCTGGAAAATGACCTCGAGAGTGGCGCTCAGCAGAGAGAGAAAAACAGAAATAAAATGAGAGAAAAAATAGGAAAAAAAAATCAGAAAAAGAGCCGAGGGCAGCCCCTGCCCTGCCCCCCGCGCTAATGAGAAAACCAATTTATTTTGGGGAAAAAAACACCAAAAAACCGCGGTTTTGATCCCATCCTGGGGGCTCGCTCCAGGTCAGAGCGCGGATAAAAAACGACTTTCCCCTCCGGGCCGCGTCCGCTCCCCGCGGCCACAAATCCTCCTCATTTCCCTTTTTAATTTTTACATTTTTTAGTGTTTTTATCCCTGGATTTCCCCACGGGGTTCGCTTTTTCTCGGGGTTAAAATTGGGGGGGAAAATCCAAATAATATTTTGATTTTTGGTTGGTTTTTTTTTTTTTTTCTGCTCTGCCAAGCCTTCAGATGGTTTGAATTACGCCGAGCCCCGGGCAACCTTCGCGAAACTTTGAATTATTTCCTTTTTTTCCGCCCTCAGATCGCTCCCAGGCCGAATTATTTTGAATTTCCCACTCCTTTTTTTGGGTTTTTTTTTAATGGGATTTCAACCCCAAACTCGTTTTTTCACCACCCCACACTGAAACTTTGAATTATTTCGCTTTTTTCTGCCCTGAAATCTCTCTCAGGCTGAATTATTTTGAATTTCCCACCCTTTTGGGGGGGATTTTTGTGGAATTTCAAACCTAAACCTGTTTTTTCACCCCCGGGGCTAAGTTTTTTTTATTTTCCTTCTCTGCTGCAACTTCTCCCTCTCGAGACGTTAGGAAACAATTGTAAAAATTTTTAAAAATTAATCAATTAATTAAAATGATTAGGAAATCCTCCAGACAAATCCCCACCTCTCAGGCGAGTGAAAAAAAAAGGGAATTTGGGGCATTTTGGGGAGCGCCGTTCTCTAAACCTAAAAACACCAAAAAAAACCCAAAAGTTTTGGTTTTTTTGGGATTGAAAGCTTTTCTTGTCTCGCCTCGGTTTTGGGGAGAAATCTGGGAATTTGCGTTGGGCTTTGGGCAGCGGAGCCTCGTTAGGGTTCTTGTTATTAATTGGGATTAATTAGGGATTAATTATTTTGGGGATTCGGATTGGGGTGGGCGTGGGGAGGAGAGGTCCGAATTTTGGGGTGGGGGATTTTTTTGGGGTGAAAGGTCTGAATTTTGGGACAAGAGGGCTGAATTCTGGGGCGAGAGGTCTGAATTTTGGAATAAAAGGTTTGACTTTGGAGACGAAAGGTCCGAATTTTGGGACGAAAGGTCCGAATTTTGGAATAAAAGGTCGGAATTTTGGGACGAAAGGTCGGAATTTTGGGACGAAAGGTCCGAATTTTGCAATAAAAGGTCCGAATTTTGGGACAAAAGGTCGGAATTTTGGGAAGAAAGGTCCGAATTTTGGGACGAAAGGTCCGAATTTTGGGACAAAAGGTCGGAATTTTGGGAAGAAAGGTCCGAATTTTGGGACGAAAGGTCCGAATTTTGGGAAGAAAGGTCGGAATTTTGGGACGAAAGGTCCGAATTTTGGGACGAAAGGTCCGAATTTTGGGAAGAAAGGTCCGAATTTTGGGACAAAAGGTCCGAATTTTGGGAAGAAAGGTCCGAATTTTGGGTTCAGAGCCCCGAATGTTGCAATAAAAGGTCGGAATTTTGAGACGAAAAGTCGGAATTTTGGGTTTCGAGGTCTGAATGTTGGAAGAAAAGGTGGGAATTTTTGGGGCGAGAGGTCTGAATTTTGAGGTTTAAACGTCTGGATTTTGGGGTTTCGAGGTCTGAATTTTGGGATGAGAGGCCGGAATTTTGGGCTAAAAGCTCGGAATTTTGGGATGAGAGGTCGGAATTTCGGGAGGGGACGCCGGACTTTTGTCATAAAACGTCGGAATTTGGGGGTGAGAGGTCGGAATTTTGTGCTAAAACCTCGGGATTTTGGAACGAAGAGTCGGAATTTTGGGATGAGGAGTCTGAATTTGGGGATGGGAGGCGGGAATTTCGTCCTAAAACCTCGACATTTTGGGGTGAAGGGCCGGAATTTTGTGCTAAAATCTCGGAATTTCGGGGTGAAGGACGGGAATTTTGTGCTAAAACCTCTGAATTTTGCGCTAAAACCTCGGAATTTCGGGGTGAAGGACGGGAATTTTGTGCTAAAATCTCCGAATTTCGTGCTAAAACCAGGGAATTTCGGGGTGAAGGACGGGAATTTTGTGCTAAAATCTCCGAATTTCGCGCTAAAACCAGGGAATTTCGGGGTGAAGGACGGGAATTTTGTGCTAAAATCTCCGAATTTCGTGCTAAAACCAGGGGATTTCGGGGCGAAAGGGCGGAATTTGGTGCTAAAAGGTGGGAATTTGGTGCCGAGAGGAACTGCTGAGGTCTCTACACCCCCACCCCACAAAGACACGAAACCACCCCCGAAAAACCCCGAAATAAACCCCGACCACTCCAAGCGACTGCCACAAACCCCAAAAAACCGCAAATAACCCCAAAAAACCCCAAACAAAACCCCCGAAAAAAGCCCGAAAAAACCCAAATAAACCCGAATAAAAACCCCAATGAAAGACCCTAGAAAAGCCCCCAACAAACCCCAAAAAACGCATAAAAGCCCCCAAAAGCCCCAGAAAAACCCCAACAAAACCCAAAAAGATCCCCCCCAAGAAACGCAAAAAAAGCCCAACAGAACCCCAAGAAAACCCAGAAAAGCAGCCCAAAAGACAAAAAAAAAATCCGACAAAACCCCAAAACAGACACAAAACCCCGAGAAAAGCCGCAAAAAAAAACTCTAACAAACATCAAAAAAAATCCAGAAAAAAACCCAACAAAACCCCCCAAAAAACCACAAAAAAAAACCCAAAAAAACCCCAAGAAAAGGCAAAAACCCACCCCAAAAGCCCCGAAACAACCCCCAAAAAAACCTAATTAATCTGGGCGGCGAGCGCTGCTGGAGGTGCCCTTGCCCCTCGGCCGCGGTGGCGTTGGCCGCAGCCTCACAGTGCGCGCCGTGGAGCGAAAAAACCCCAAAAAAACCCCAAAAATCTCCAAAAAATCCCCCAAAAATCCCAAAGAAACAGACAAAAAAATCCCCGAGAAAAACCCCAAGCAAACGCAAAAAACGCCCTTCTAAAAACACCGAAAAAACCCAACAAGAGCCCAAAATAAACCCAAATAAAAGCGGAAAAAAGCCCAAAAAAACCCCAAAAAAACCCCAAAAAAACCCGAAAAAAAGCCCAAACAAAGCAAATAACCCCCGAATAAACTGGCTAACCGTGCGGCCTCATCCACGGGAACATAAGGCTGGGCGACGAGCTCTGCTGGAGGTGCCCTTGCCCCTCGGCCGCGGTGGCGTTGGCCGCAGCCTTACAGTCCGCGTACTGCACCGCGGCCGCGTCCTGCTGCGCGCCGTAGAGCGGAAAAAAACTGCAAAAACCCCCCAAAAACCGCCAAAAAATCCCAAAGAAAGCAGAATAAAAATCCAAAAAAATCCCCGAGAAAAACCCCAAGGAAATGCAAAAAACGCCCCTCTAAAAACACCGAAAAAAACCCAACAAACCCCGAAAATAAACCCAAATAAAAGCGGAAAAAACCCCAAAAAACCCCAAAAACCGCCAAAAAATCCCCTAAAAACCCCGAAACAAACCCCAAAAAATTCCCGGAAAAAAACCGAAAGAAACGCAAAAAACGCCCCTCTAAAAACACCGAAAAAACCCAACAAGAGCCCAAAATAAACCCAAATAAAAGCGGAAAAAAGCCCAGAAACCCCCCAAAAAAACACAAAAAAAGCAAATAACCCCCGAACAAACTTGCTAACCGTGCGGCCTCATCCACGGGAACATGAGGCTGGGCGACGAGCTCTGCTGGAGGTGCCCTTGCCCCTCGGCCGCGGTGGCGTTGGCCGCAGCCTTACAGTCCGCGTACTGCACCGCGGCCGCGTCCTGCTGCGCGCCGTAGAGCGGAAAAAACCCCAAAAAAAACCCAAAAACCGCCAAAAAATCCCAAAGAAAGCAGAATAAAAATCCAAAAAAATCCCCGAGAAAAACCCCAAGGAAACGCAAAAAACGCCCCTCTAAAAGCAGCGAAAAAACCCAACAAACCCCGAAAATAAACCCAAATAAAAGCGGAAAAAAGCCAAAAAAAACCCCAAAAAAACCCCAAAAAAACCCAAAAAAAGCCCAAACAAAGCAACTAAGCCTGCTAACCGTGCGGCCTCATCCACGGGAACATGAGGCTGGGCGACGAGCTCTGCTGGAGGTGCCCCTGCCCCTCGGCCGCGGTGGCGTTGGCCGCCGCCTTACAGTCCGCGTACTGCACCGCGGCCGCGTCCTGCTGCGCGCCGTAGAGCGGAAAAAACCCAAAAAAACCCCAAAATACCCCAAACAACCCCCCAAAAGACTCCCAAAAAAATTCCCCGGAAAACCCCAAGGAAACGCAAAAAACGCCCCTCTAAAAACAGCGAAAAAACCCAACAAGAGCCCAAAATAAACCCAAATAAAACCGGAAAAAAACCAAAAAAACCCCAAAAAAACGCCCAAAAAAAGCAAATAAGCCTGCTAACCGTGCGGCCTCATCCACGGGAACATAAGGCTGGGCGACGAGCTCTGCTGGAGGTGCCCTTGCCCCTCGGCCGCGGTGGCGTTGGCCGCCGCCTTACAGTCCGCGTACTGCACCGCGGCCGCGTCCTGCTGCGCGCCGTAGAGCGCCTGCCGCGGCAGCGCTTCGTAGCCATAGAACTTGGAGGCGTCGCCGTGGCACGGCAGCGAGCACGGGCCCTGCTGGTAGCCCGAGCCCGAGATGGCCGAGGCGCCGCCGGGGTGGAAGAAATCCTGCACGTGGTGCGAGGGGTGCTGGAAGGAAGGAGCGGCGCCGCCAGCGCCGTAGACCAGCGCGGGGCTGCGGCCCACGCTCTGCGGGAAGCGGCAGTCGTAGTAGGGCGGCTCGAGGGAATCGCCGCCTTTGTACTTGGAGAAGAGCGGGTTCACGAAGTACGAGCTCATCACAAGCGCATAAAAGTGGGGTTTTGGGGGTTTGGGGGTTTGGGTTGGGGGGTTTGGGGTTGGGGTTTGGGGGAATTTGGGGTTTAGGGTTGGGGGGTTTGGGGTTTGGGGTTTGGGGTTTGCGGTTTAGGTTTGGGGGGTTTGGGGTTTGAGGTTTGGGTTGGAGTTTAGGGGGCTTGGGGGTTTAGGTTGGGGAGTTTGGGGTTTGGGATTTTGGGGTTTGGGGTGTGGGGTTTACGGGGTTTGGGGGTTTAGGTTTGGGGGGTTTAGGGTTTGGGGTTTGGGAGGGTTTATGTTGGGGGATTTGGGTTTAGGTTTGGGGGGTTTGGGGTTGGGGGTTTAGATTCGGGGGGTTGAGAGTTTGCGGTTTGGGGATTTAGGGTTTGGGGTCTGGGGGAATTTGAGGTTTGGGGTTTGGGAGTTTGGGGTTTGGGGATTTAGGGTTTGGGAGAATTTGGGTTTTGGGGTTGGGGAATTTGGGGTTGCCGGGTTTAGGTTTGGGGGGTTTGGGGTTGAGGATTTAGGGTTTGGGGTTTGAGGTTTTGGGGATTTAGGGTTGGGAGTCTGGAGGGTTTGGGATGGCGGGGTTTAGGTTTGGGGATTTAGGGTTTGGGGGTTTGGGTTTGGGGGTTTGGGGTTTGAGGTTTTGGAGTTTTGAGGTTTAGGTCTGGGGGATTTCGGTTTGGGGATTTGGGAGTTTGAGGTTTTGGGGTTTGGGGTTTGGATTGGAGGGGTTCGGGAGTCTGCGGTTTGGAGGTTCGGTTTGGGGTTGGGGATTGGATTTGGGTTTGGGATTGAGGGTTTTGGGTTTGGGGGCTTGGGGGATTTAGGGAGAAGGGTTTGGGGATTTGGGTTTGGGGGTTTGAGGTTTGGTTTGGAGTGTTTGGGTTGGAGGGTTTGGGGTTGGGGTTGGGGTTGGGGGTTTAGGTTTGGGAGTTTGGGGTTTTGGGGTTTGAGGTTTTGGGGTTTGGTTTGGGGAAGGGGGAGGTGGGAACTTAAAAAAAATGGGGAGTGGGGGGTGTGGAGTGAAAGGGAGGAAATGAGAAAAATAAAAAGGGTTGGAAATGAAAAAAAAGTGAAGAAAATAATAAAGGAAAGGAGGAAAAGGGAGAGAAAACGGAAAAAAAAAAGGGGGGGAAAGGGTAGGGGAGGAAATGAAAGAAAGAGGGGAGAAAATGTAAAAAAAATGGGGAGAAAGTGAAGGAAAAAAGGGGGAAATGAAAGAAACAGGGGAGGAAAAAGGGAGAAAAGGGGAAAAAGGGAGAGAAAATGAAAAAACAAGGGGGAAAGGGGAGAAAATGAGAGGAAAAGGGGGGAAGGGGGAAGCAAATAAATACAAGAGGGAAAACAGCGGAGAAAATATTTAAAAAATAAGGAGAAAAGAGGGAGAAGAAGGGGGGGAAGTGGAAAAAATAATTTAAAAAAAGGCGAGGAAAAAACCGTAAAAAAAAGCAAAAATAAAGCGAAAACAACACCAGGGAAAAGCGGAAGAAATAAAATAAAAAAACCACAGGGAAAACAAAGCGGGAAAAGAAAAAAAAAAAAAAACAAAACACCAGCGAGGCTCGGAAAGCTCTTAAAAACAACGATAGCGGCGAGGAGAGGAAAAAAACGGTTCGGATCCTAAAAAATCCTAGAGCGAGCGAGAGGTTCGTCCCTCCGCCCGCGCTCGGCGCTCGAGTCCTGCGCTGCTCTGGCTCTGCCGCTCGCCTTGCGCTTTTTTTTTCCTCTTTTTTCTCAAGTGGGGATTTTTCTCTTTCTCCTTTCGCTCTTTTCCTCTTCCCTCTTCCTTTTTTCCTTTTTTTTTTAGCTTTTAAAATCTCTTTTTCCTTTTTTTTTTTTTTAATTTATTTCAAAGCCTTGTCCTCCGGTTATTTTTTTTTTTTTCCTTTTTTCCCGGGAATGATTTTTTTTTTTTCCTTTCCCCGAGATTTTTTTTTTTTTAAAAGCTTTTTTTTCCGCTTTTTTTTTTTTTTTTCGCCCCGGATTTTTTTTTTTCCTCGGTTTTTTTTTTTTTTTCCCTCGGTTTTTTTTTTTTCCTCCCCCTTATTATTTTTTTTTAAATTTTTTTTTTAATCTTTTCGGGGCCGCGCTGTCACAGGCGCTGCATGGCGGAGCCTCCGCGTGTGCCGGCGCTCGGCGCGCTCCTGACGCCTCTTGTAATCTCTCGCTAGGTAGAGCTCTCCCCTCCCTCCCCTCCCTCCCTCCCTCTCCCTCCCGAGCTCTCCTGAACTCCGCTCCTTCCCTTTCACACCGCAGGCAAATTCCTCAAAATCCCGGCGGTGTGGCCTTTTTTTTTTTTTTTTTTTTCCTATCAATCCTTTCCCTTCTTCTCCTCTTTTTGCCTTTCGTTCTTTCCTTTTTTTTCCCCTTTTTTCACTTCTTTTCTCCCTTCTTTTTTCCCTTCTTCTTTCCCTTCTTTTCTCCCATTTTCCCCTTTCTTTTCCCCCATTTTTCCTTTATTTTTCCCATTTTTTCCCTTCTTTTCCCCATTTTTTCCCTTCTTTTCCCCATTTTTCCATTCTTTTCCCCATTTTTCCCTTCTTTTCCCCATTTTTTCCCTTTTTTCCCATTTTTCCTTTCTTTTTCCCCATTTTCCCTTCTTTTCCCCATTTTTCCCTTCTTTCCCCCATTTCCCCCTTTCTTTTTCCCCATTTTTCCTTTCTTTTTCCCCATTTTCCCTTCTTTTCCCCATTTTCCCTTTCTTTTTCCCCATTTTTCCTTTCTTTTTCCCCATTTTCCCTTCTTTTCCCCCATTTTTCCCTTCTTTTCCCCCATTTTTTTCCTTCTTTTCCCCATTTTTCCCTTCTTTTCCCCATTTTCCCCATTCTTTCCCCCCTTCTTTTTTTCCTTCTTTTTGTCCTCCTTTCCCCCTTTTGATTTCTCTCCCTTTCTCCTTATTTCCCCCTTTTTTCTGCCCATTTTCTCCCTTTTTTCTTTCTCATTCTCTCCCTTTCCCCCTCTTATTTCCCTCCTTTTTATTCCTCTTTTCCTCCCTATTCCCTCTCCTTTATTTCTTTTTTCCTCCTTTTTCCCTCCTTTTTCTCCCTTTATTTCCCCCCTTTTCCCCTCATTTTTCCCCTCATTTTTCCCTCTTTTCCCTTTTTTTTTTTAGGCTCATTCCCCTATTTTCCCCCTCCCCCTCTCCCCTCCCTCACGGCCCCAATTTGAGGTGAATTTTTGCGGACTTGGGGTCGAATTCACCACACAAAAAAAAAAAATTAAAAATCCCCTGCGCTCCCCAAGACCCTCCAGACCCCAAATCCCAAATCCACCCCAAATCATCAATGCCAAATCAATCCCAAATTATCCCAAATTATCCCAAATTCCTTTTTTTTTTTTTTTACCCGAATGCCAGCGCGGGGAGGTCACTCCAGGTAACCTCGCCAGGTAAAAAAAACACCCCCGGGGACCCCAAAAATCCCAAATTCCGCCCCGGGGAACCCCAAAAAATCCCAAATTCCCCCCCGGGGAACCCCAAAAATCCCAAATTCCCCCCCGGGGAACCCCAAAAATCCCAAATTCCGGCCCCGGGACCCCAAAA
Source organism: Acanthiza pusilla (assembly GCA_036630365.1). Lineage (NCBI taxonomy): Eukaryota > Metazoa > Chordata > Aves > Passeriformes > Acanthizidae > Acanthiza > Acanthiza pusilla. Next base: position 768,205 of record JAXCHO010000119.1, on the reverse strand, counting down.
ATCCAAATTCCCCCCCGGGGAACCCCAAAAATCCCAAATTCCGCCCCTCCCCCTCAGCGCCGCTGTTGTCACTGCGGGGAGGGGGCGCGGGGGGGGAGGGTCCCACCTGGAGAGGGGAGGGGGCTCGGGGGGCGCTCGGCCCAGAATTCCGATTTTTTTCCTGATTTTTTCCTCTTTTTTTCCCTTTTTCCCTCCGATTTTTAGGCCTTTTTTTCCTGATTTTTTTCCCCCTAATTTTTAGGCCTTTTTGTCCTGTTTTTCCCCTTTTCCCCCTGATTTTTCGGCCTTTTTTCCCCCTTTTTTTCCCCCCTTTTTCAAGCTTTTTTTTCCCCCTCTTTCCCCCGTTTTTCTTCTCTTTTTCAATTTTTCTTCTCTCCCCTTTATTTCTCCTTCCTTCCCCTTCCATTTCCCTTCATTTCCCCTCCATTCTCCTTTTATTCTCTTTTCCCTTTTTCCCCATTTTTTCCTTTCCTTCTCTTTCCCTTTTTCCCCTTTATTTTCCTTTTCCCCCATTCCCCCCCATTTTTTCCCCATTTTTCCCCCATTTTTTCCCCATTTTTTCCCCATTTTCCCCCATTTTTCCCCATTTTCCCCATTTTTCCCCATTTTCCCCCATTTTCCCCCATTTTTTCCCCCATTTTTCCCCATTTTCTCCCCATTTTTCTCGGCGCTCACCAAGGTCGCAATCAACCAAACAAAACCCAAAAAAAAAACCTCCAAAAAACCCCAAAATCAGGACCGAGAATCCAAGGAATTTCCCCTCTGGATTTTCCTCCCCGAGAGCAAAATAAAAGCAGAAAACCGCGCGGGTTTTGTCCATTTTGTTCCCATTTATTTCCATTTTTTTTGGAGTTTTTTTTCCTCATTTTTCCCTTCTCCCTCTCTCCGTTCCCTGCGAATCCGCGGGAGGGAATTCCGAGCCATAAAATTGACTTTTTCCACCAAAAAAAAAAGAACTTCGGAGGCGAATCGAGGCCAAAATTCCCAACCCCAAACTCCGATTTTCCCCATTTTTCTCCATTTTTCCCCATTTTCCCCATTTTTCCACCATTTCCCCCCATTTTTTCCCATTTTTTCCCATTTTTTCCCCATTTTTTCCCAATTTTTTCCCATTTTTCCAACCCATTTCTGTGCCCTCGGCCCCGATTTTTTTCCCCTCTGGGAGTGACCTTTCCCTCCACCCGAAACTCCTCAAAACCACCGAAATCTCCCCCAAAAAATGAGGATTTTCCCTCATTTTGGTTTTTTTTTTTTTAACGCTGGGGAGGAGAAGGAAACGCTCCCATTGACCCCAAGGAAATCTCCGCCTCGGAATCGCCAAAAAACCCCAAAATCGCCCCAAAATTCCGCCGTTCCCGACCCCACAAAAACCCTAAAAAAACCCCAAATTCGCACCGCGAGCGCCGAGGGACGAAACGGAGCATTTCCTGAGCACCAAAATTCTCTTTTTTGGGGCTTTTTTCCCCCCATCCTTGAGCCTCGGGATGGTTAAAAATGGAATTTTTTCATAATTTCAATTATTTTTTTATTTTTCCCCGCACCTTCCCACCCCCCTTGGGTGGATTTTTTCCATTTTTTCCCCATTTTTTCCCATTTTTTCCCATTTTTTCCCATTTTTTCCCCATTTTCCACGTTTTTCCGTGAAAGAGGCGGCGCGGGGAGGGAGGGAATTGCCGCGAGCAGACAATGAACAGATCTCACCCCGAAAAATTCAATTTTTTCACAACCGAGACTCCTTTTCCGCGGGTTTTTACCGAATTCCCACCCCGGCTCCTTTTCCCAAAATCCCCACATTTTCCCCCAAAAAATCAAAGACAATCCAAGAACGACAGAATCTCCTAAATTCCGAATTTTCCCCTCTCCGAACGATAAAATCTCCATTTTTAACCCCCCAGGCGCCGAAAATAAAACGAATTTTTCTTCTCAGGGTGGGGGGGGAAAGATTTGGGATTTTTCTTTTCCCCATCCCCAAAGAATTCCCAGTTTATTTTGGGGACAAACGCTGGGATTTTAGGGACAAACATTGCGATTTCGACACCAGAGAGGGAAAATGAACCCCACCCCCCCGGGAATGGGAAAAACGCAATTTTGGGGTTTTTTTTTAGGGGGAAAATTCTCATTTTTGGGGCCGCTCTTTGTCCGGGGTGGCTTTGGGTCTCTCTCGGGGGATTTTTTGGGGGATTTTCTTGGGTTTTGAGGTTTTTCCCTCCCCTTCGCCCTGACCTTCACTGGGAAATGTCATTTTGTGCTTCCCCACCCCAAATCCGGCGCGGAAAACGTGAGCAGAGTCCATAAAGAGGAGAGGAGGAGGAGGAGGAGGAGGAGGAGGGGAGAAAATAAATAAAAAAAGGGAAAAATCGGCGCCGCGACCTCTGCGGAAAAGGAGATTTTTGTGGATTTTTTTTTTTGGGGGGGGGAGGTTTTAGGTGAGGGGAGGGAAAGGAATAACTAAAAATCATTGATAAGAAATGGAAAAAAAAATTGATAAAATATGAAAAATCGCTGATGAAAAAATTTTGAAGAATTAATAAAAACACAGAAAAATGAGCAAAACAGAGCTGGGAGTGTGTGGAGTGAGGGGAGGCGCTCGGGGGTCCGCGGGCGCGGGGGGGGAGGGGCGCGGAGCCCCGCGGGGTCTCGGGGTCGCTCCGCGGGTGCGGAATGGGGGAGGGGGAGGGTGGGGGAGGGGCCCGAGCCAACCCTGGGCCGACAGCGCCACCTCGCGGCCGAGCCGCGGAATTGGGGGAGGGGATTGGGGGGGGAGGGGCGCGGGGGGCTCCGCGCAGAGCCCGCGCCCTGCGGAGCTTTGACCCGCGCTGTTTCGGGGTTTTTCCCCCAAATTCCGCGCTCATTTCGCCGCTCTTTGCCCTTTTTTCCCTTTTTTTTATCTTTTCCCTTTTACCCTATTCCCCTTTCCCTCATTCCCTTTTCCCATTCCCTTCTTTCCCAATTTCCCCTTCCCCCATTCCCTTTTTCCCTCTATTTCCCATTTCTTTTCCCAATTTCCCCTTCCCCCATTCCCTTTTTCCCACTATTTCCCATTTCTTTTCCCAATTTCTCCTTCCCCCATTCCCTTTTTCCCACTATTTCCCAATTTCTTTCCCAATTTCCCCTTCCCCCATTCCCTTTTTCCCACTATTTTCCCATTTCTTTCCCCAATTTCCCCTTACCCCAGTCCCTTTTTCCCACTATTTCCCCCATTTCTTTTCCCAATTTCTTTCCCCCAGTCCCTTTTTCCCACTATTTCCCCCATTTCTTTTCCCAATTTCTTCCCCCCATTCCCTTTTCCCATTCCCTTCTTTTCCAATTTCATTCCCCCAGTCCCTTTTTTCCACCATTTCCCCCCTCCCTCTCCCTATTCCCATTTTCCCCATTCCCTTTGTTTCCCATTCCATTTCCCCATTTCTTTTCCCAATTTCCCCTTCCCCCATTCCCTTTTTCCCTCTATTTCCCCAATTCTCGTTTCCGCTCTTTCTCAGTTTTCCCCTCATTCCCCTTTTTTTCCCAATTTCCGCTGTTTCCCTCTCTTTCCCTCTTTCCCTCTCTTCCCCATCTCCCCCTATCCATTTTCCCCTTTTCCCCCTCATTTTTCCCCTTTTTGCCCCAAAATTCGCGCCCCTCTTAAGCCCCAGTTCAACCTAACCCTAACCCTAACCCAAATTCTTCCATTTTCATTTCCCTTTTCATTCCCCTTTTTTTCCCTATTTTCCCTTTTCTTCCTCTGCCCCCAATCTCACCTCCCAACCCCTCCGAATTCCCCATTTTTCCCCTTTTTTTCCCCTTCGTTTCCCTTTTTTCCCTCTTTCCCCTTCTCCCCACTCTCACCTCCCATCCCCTCCAAATTTTCCTTTTTTTCCCATTTTTTCACCTTTTTTCCCTTTTTTCCGTCTTTCCCCTTCCCCCCACCTTCACCTCTCATCCCCTCCAAATTTTCCTTTTTTCCCCATTTTTTTCACCTTTTTTCCCCTTTTTTTCCATTTTTTCTCTTTCCCCACAACCTCACCTCCCTCACCCTCCAAATTCCCTTTTTTTCCTAATTTTTCCCCATTTCTTCCCCTTTTTTCCACCTTTTTGTCCCCTCTTTCCCCTTCTCCAACTTCTCCTCCCACCCCTCAGAATTTCCCTTTGAATTCCCCTTTCTTTCCCCATTTTCCCCATTTTTTGTCCAATTTTTTCCATATTTTTTCCCATTTTTTCCCCCTTTTCCCTTTTCCCCCTTTTTTCCTTTTTTCTCTTTCCCCCCAACCTCACCTCCCATCCACTCTGAACTCCCCATTTTTCCCCATTTTTTCCCCATTTTTCCCCATTTCCCCTCTCTTCCCCTCACCCTCACCCCCCACCCCTCCAAATCCCCATTTTCCCCATTTTTTCTCCATTTTTTCCCCATTTTCCCCATTTTTCTCCATTTTCCCCATTTTTTCTCCATGTTTTCCCCATTTTCCCCATTTTTCCCCATTTTCCCCATTTTTTCTCCATTTTTTCCCCATTTTTCCTCCAATTTTCCCCATTTTTTCCCCGTTTTTTCCCCAATTTCCCCTCTCTTCCCCTCACCCTCACCCCCCACCCCTCCAAATCCCCATTTTCCCCATTTTCCCCATTTTTTCCCCATTTTCCCCATTTTTTCTCCATTTTTTCTCCATTTTTTCCCAATTTTTCCCCGTTTTTTCCTATTTTTCCCCGTTTTTTCCCCCATTTCCCCTCCCTTCCCCTCCCCCTCACCCCCCACCCCCCAAATCCCCATTTTTCCCATTTTTTCCCCATTTTTCCCCCCCTTTTCCCCCCCCTTTTCCCCTCCCCCTCCCCAGGGGGGTCCTCCCTCAGACAAAACATTCCAATCCGCTGCTCCTTTCAAAGGGAAGCGCGCGCACCTTAATTAAACCATAAAGCAATTAAGGCCAGACGTCTAGCCTGGTTTTGTTCGCCGCTATTCACGGAGACAAACAGCGCCGTAAAAAATCGCTTTTTTTTGGGTTTTTTTGAGTTTTTTTTTTTTCTTCCTTGTCCCCCCGGGGGCTGCGGAAATGCACCTTGGGACAGCTGCGGCCCTCGTTTTGTGCGAGCCACAAAAGGGGAGGGAAAAAAAAAAAACTAAAAACACTGAAAAAAGCGGAAAAAAAAATCGTGTCTGGATGGCTGTGTTTGGGTGTTTTATGGGGTTTGGGTTTTGCCTTAAAAAAACCCAAAAAACCACCAAAAAATCGCCAAAAATCGTGTCTGCATCGCTGTGTTTGTGTGTTTTATGGGTTTTTTTTCCTCCTCAAAAAACTCCCCCAAAAACCCAAAAAAACCACCAAAAAGTCGCCAAAAATCGTGTCTGGATGGCTGTGTTTGGGTGTTTTATGGGGTTTGGGTTTTGCCTCAAAAAAACAAAAAAAACACAAAAAAATCGCCAAAAATCGTGTCTGGATGGCTGTGTTTGTGTGTTTTATGGGGGTTTGGTTGAGGGGGAAAAAAACCCAAAAAACCACCAAAAAATCGCCAAAAATCGTGTCTGGATGGCTGTGTTTGGGTGTTTTATGGGGTTTGGGTTTTGCCTTAAAAAAACCCAAAAAACACCAAAAAATCGCCAAAAATCGTGTCTGGATCGCTGTGTTTGTGTGTTTTATGGTTTTTTTTTCCTCCTCAAAAAACTCCCCCAAAAACCCAAAAAAAACCCAAAAAAACACCTTTAAAAAACACGTCTGGAAGGCTGTGTTTGTGTGTTTTATGGGTTTTGGGTTTTGCCACAAAAAAACCACAAAAAACCACAAAAAATCCCAAAAAACCCGAGTCTGGATGGCTGTGTTTATGTGTTCTATGGGGGATTTTTTCCCCAAGAAAAACTCCTCAAAAACCCCAAAAAACCCAAAAATTAACCTTAAAGAAAAACATGTCTGGAACGCTGTGTTGATATGTTTTATGGGGTTTTTTCCCTCGGAAAAACTTCCCCAAAAAACACCAAAAAAACCTCCAAAAATCCGCGTCTGGATCGCCGTGTTTATGTGTTTTATGGGAGTTTTTTTGAAGGGAAAAAAACCCAAAATAAACCCAAAAAAATCCGCGTCTGGATCGCCGTGTTTATGTCTTTATGGCTTTTTTTTCCTCAAAAAACCCCGTGTCTGGTTCGCTGTATTTATGTTTTTTATGAGCCTTTTTCCCCTCGAAAAAACCTAATAAAAACCCCCGCGTTTGGATCGCTGTATTTATATTTTTTATGGGTTTTTTTTCCCTCAAAAACCTCCCAAAATAACCGCGTTCGGATCGCTGTATTTCTATTTTTTATGGATTTTTTTTTTTTTTAACCTCAAAGAATTCCCCCAAAATTGTGCCCCAGGGATCGCTGTATTTCTATTTTTCGTGGGATTTTTTGTGGATTTTTTTCTCCTCTCTGCTCGGAGGCTCCTCGGAAAAAATAAATTAAAAAATAAAAATAAATAATAAATAATAAATCAATCTCACCTCGGGCTTGGGGAGAAAATTTGGGATTTTGGCGGCGCAACCCCCCCGGGGTTTGGGGATTTGGGGAAAGCAATTCCTTCTGATTTTGCCCAATTCCTTCACCTTTTTCCCAATTTTTGCTCATTTTTTTTTCTCAATTCCCTCTCCTTTTCCCAATTCCTTCACCTTTTTCCCAATTCCCTCTCATTTTTCCCAATTCCCATTGATTTTCCCAATTCCCATTGATTTTCCCAATTCCCTCTCATTTTTCCCAATTCCCTCTCATTTTTTCCCAATTCCCATTGATTTTCCCAATTCCCATTGATTTTCCCAATTCCCTCTGATTTTTCCCAATTCCCTCTGATTTTTCCCAATTCCCATTGATTTTCCCAATTCCCTCTCATTTTTTCCCAATTCCCTCTCATTTTTCCCAATTCCCTCTCATTTTTCCCAATTCCCTCTCATTTTTCCCAATTCCCTCTCATTTTTCCCAATTCCCTCTCATTTTTTTCCCAATTCCCATTGATTTTCCCAATTCCCTCTCATTTTGGGGGAATTTCCCAGATTTTTGGCTTGGGGCTCACACAAAGGCCACAGCAGTGGAAAAAAAAAACCCCAAAAACCCCAAAATCCCAAATTTTGGGTGCAAAAATGGCGGCCCAGAGGCTGCGAGCGGCGCGGGGTCACAGTTGTAAAAATCTGATTTATTTCTGATTTATTCCTGATTTATTCCTGATTTATTCCTGATTTATTTCTGATTTATTCCTGATTTATTTCTGGTCCATTTCTGATTTATTTCTGATTTATTTCTGGATTACTTCAGGTCTATTTCCGGTTTATTTCTGATTTATTCCTGGTTTACTTCCGGTTTATTTCTTATTTATTTGTGGCTTATTCCGGCTCTATTTCTGGTTTATTTCCGGTTTATTTCTGGTCTATTCCTGGATTATTTCTGATTTATTTGTGGTTTATTCCTGGTGTATTTCCATTTATTTCCATTGGTCGGGGTTGGTTTTTTTGCTGTTTCCGCTATCGTTTTCGGGTTTTTTTATCAGAAATTCAACAGCCGCGGCCTCATGCGATTTTTCAATTATTCTGATTTATTTCCAGTGTGGGTTTGCGCCATTTGGAGTGGAATTTTAGGGTTTTTTGACCTCGTTTGGGTTTTTTTGTGAGGAATTCAATTGCCTAACCCTAACCCTAACCAAAATAGGATTTTTCAATTATTCTGATTCATTTCCAGGGTGGATTTGAGCCATTTTGAGGGGAATTTTGGGTTTTTTTGGTGTTCTTTTTGTTGTTTTGGTGAGGAACCCAATGGCTGCGGCCTAGAGGGATTTTTCAATTATTCTGATTTATTTCCAGCCTGCGTTTGTGAGGTTTCGAGTGGAATTTTGAGGTTTTTTTGTCCTTGTTTCGGTTTTTTGTGAGGAATTCAATGGCCTAACCCTAACCATAACCATAACCCTAAATAAAATGGGATTTTTCAGTTATTCTGATTTATTTCCAGCATGGATTTGTGCCATTTGGAGTGGAAATTTGGGGAGTTTTTGTCCTTTTTTGGGTTTTTTCTGTGAGGAATTCAATTGCCTAACCCTAACCCTAATCCTAACCCTAACCCTAACCCTAACCCTAACCCTAACCATAACCATAACCCTAAAAAAAAAGGGAATTTTCAATTATTCTGATTCATTTCCAGGGTGGGTTTGAGCCATTTTGAGGGGAATTTTAGGGTTTTTTTTGTTGTTTTGGTGAGGAATCCAACAGCCGTGGCCTCATGCGATTTTTCAATTATTCTGATTTATTTCCAGTGTGGGTTTGCGCCATTTGGAGTGGAATTTTAGGGTTTTTTGACCTTTTTTGGGTTTTTTGTGAGGAATTCAATTGCCTAACCCTAACCCTAACCATAACCATAACCATAACCCTAATGGGATTTTTCAATTATTCTGATTCATTTCCAGCATGATTTTGCGCCATTTTGAGCGGAATTTTGGGGGGTTTTGTGTGGTTTTTTTGTAGTTTCGGTGAGGAATCCAACGGCTGAGGCCTAGAGGGATTTTTCAATTATTCTGATTCATTTCCACCGTGGGTTTGTGCCATTTGGAGTGGAATTTTAGGGGTCTTTTGTCCTTGTTTTGGGGTTTTTTGCCCTTATTTGGGGTTTTTTGTGAGGAATTCAGTGGCCCTAACCCTAACCCTAACCCAAACCCTAACCCTAACCTCAATGGGATTTTTCAATTATTCTGATTTATTTCCAGCATGAATTTGCACCATTTTGAGTGGGAATTTTGGGGGTTTTGGGGCTTTTTTTGTTCTTTTGGTGAGGAATCCAAGAGCAGCAGCCTAAAGGGATTTTTCAATGATTCTGATTCATGTCCAGTGTGGGTTTGTGCAGTTTGGAGTGGAATTTTGGGGTTTTTTTTGTCCTTGTTTGGGTTTTTTGGTGAGGAATTCAATGGCTCTAACCCTAACCATAACCCTAACCCCAAACCCATCCCAAACCCACACTAAATCCACCCCAAAATAATCCCAAACCACCTCAAACCAATCCAAGACCACCCAAACCAACCCAAATTCACCCCAAATTCACCCCAAATTCACCCCAAGAATCCAAAACCACCCCAAACCCATCCCTAACCCCAACCCTAACCCTAACCCTAATGGGATTTTCCCATTTTTCTGATTTATTTCCAGTGTGGGTTTGCGCCAGTTTGAGTTGGAATTTTGGGGTTTTTTTGGGGGGGGGGGTTTTGTCCTCGTTTGGGGGTGTTTTTTTGTCATTTGGGGTTTTTTTGGTGAGGAATGCAATGGGCGTGGCCTAAAGGGATTGCACAGCGGTGCTGGGGACAGAGGGGACAGGGACGGGATTGGGGTCAGGATTGGGGTTGGGGTCAGGATTGGGGTCAGGATTGGGGTTGGGGTCAGGATTGGGGTTGGGGTCAGGATTGGGGTTTGGGGTCAGGATTGGGGTTGGGGTCAGGATTGGGGTTTGGGGTCAGGATTGGGGTTGGGGTCAGGATTGGGATCAGGATTGGGGTTTGGGATCAGGATTGGGGTTGGGGTCGGGATTGGGGTTGGGGTCAGGATTAAGATTGGGATCGGGGTCAGAATCGGGGTCAGGATTGGGATTGGGATCGGGGTCAGGATTGGGATCGGGGTCAGGATTGGGGTCAGGATTGGGATTGGGATCAGGATTGGGATTTGAGGTCAGGATTGGGGTTGGGGTCAGGATTGGGATCGGGGTCAGGATTGGGATCGGGCTCAGGATTGGGATTGGGGTGGGGGTGGGGCGGCTCGGGCCTTGTCCGTGACCTCAAACCAATCCCGAGAAAGGAACAGCCCCAACCCCACAGCTCGGCCCCACTGAGCGCCCCGACGGCCCTAAAAGGACTCCGACTGTCCTGAATGGGTTCAGACAGCCCTAAAACGGTTCAGACGGCCCTGAAACGGTTCAGATGGCCCTAAAACGGTTCAGACGGCCCTAAAACGGTTCAGACGGCCCTAAAACGGTTCAGACAGCCCTAAAACGGTTCAGACGGCCCTAAAACGGTTCAGATGGCCCCAAAACGGTTCAGACGGCCCTAAAACGGTTCAGACAGCCCTAAAAGGGTCCAGACGGCCCTAAACGGGACCTGAAGGCCCTAAAAGCGTTCCGAGGGCCCTAAGTGGGGTCTGGCGACCCTGAATGGGATCAGCGGGCCCCAAACGGGGTCTGCTGTTCCCAAATGGGGTCTGCAGGTCCTAAAAGCGTTCAGCCGGCCCTGACTGGGGTCTGGCCACCCTAAATGGGGTCTGTGGTCTCTGAATGGGATCAGACGGCCCTAAATGGGTTCAGATGGCCCTAAATGGGTTCGGATGGCCCTAAATGGGGTCTGGCTGTCCGGAATGGGTTTAGCTGCCCCTAAAAGGCTCTGCTGGCCCCAAAAAGGCTCTGCCCACCCCGGGAGGTTTCAGCTGATCCTAAAAGTGCTCAGGGAACCCCAAAATGACTCTCTGGAGGCCTAAAAGGTCTCCGGGAACCCTAAAAGGCTCTGCTGACCCTAAAAGGGAGCGGCGACCCTAAAAAGACTCTGGCGGCTCCAAAAGGACTCCGAGAAGCCCAAAAGGGTTCCGGGGACCCCAAAAGGGCTCTGAGAACCCCAAAAGGGTTCTGGGGACCCCGAAAGGGCTCTGAGAACCCTAAAAGGGTTCCGGGGACCCCAAAAGGTCTCTGATAACCCCAAAAAGGTTCTGGTGACCCCAAAAAGGTTCTGGTGACCCCAAAAAGGCTCTCAAAACCCTGAAAGGTCTCTGCTGACCCCAAAATGGCTGCGGTGACCCCAAAGGGAGGGGCAGCCATTTGTGGGGTGGGGGATGGGGTCGCGCTCCCCCCAGAGGGCAGCAGGGCGGGGTTGGGGTCCGGAGGGGTTAATTAACGAGGGTTAATTAATGGGATTGGGGGGGAATCGCGTCTGGAGCCAAGCCTTTGTTCCGGGTGGGGATGGAAGGGACAATCCCAAAGAAAATCCTAAAAAATACAAAAATAAGGAGGATTGCCTAAAAATTGATGTGAATCCCTACATTAGACACAATAATGAGGATTTCCTGAAAATCGCCATTAATTCCTATGAAAAATAAGACAATAATGAGGTTTTCCTAAGAAATCGGAATTAATTCGCATTGAAAACAATGAGGATTTCCTAAAAAATCGGAATTAATTCGCGTTGAAAACAATGAGGATTTCCTAAAAAATCGGAATTAATCCTCTGAAAACAATGAGGATTTCCTAAAAAATCGGAATTAATTCGCATTGAAAACAATGAGGATTTCCTAAAACCGCAATCAATTCCTACAGCAAATAATGAGTATTTCCCAAAAAAAATCGCAATTAATTCCTATTAAAACCAATGGGAAATTCGCAAAATCGCCATTAATTCCCATTAAAAACAGCGAGGATTTCCTAAAAATTTCCATTCATTCCTATAATAAACACAATAATGAGGATTTCCTAGAAATCGCCATTAATTCCTGCAATAAATACGACAATAAAGAGGATTTCCTAAAAGCTGAATTCGGGAGGAAAATCCCAACCTTTTCCGATTTATTTTTGGGGCCATAAATCTTTCCAAATCCCTTCTCGGCCCCGACAGTTCCGCGGCGCTCGCTGAGCCTTTTGTGGCCTTTTTTATTGGGTTTTTTATTGGGTTTTTTATGATTTTTTTCCTACCGATCGTAAAAAAAATGGGATTTGGTTTGTTTTTTTTTTTTTCTTCCCACCGTGGCCACGCTCCGGGAACGCTCCCGACCCTCAAAAAAATCCCAAAATAAAGGCGAAGACGCGAATCAGGGGAAGGAAAAAAGAAAAAAAATTCAGTTTTCTCCCCCCCAAAAAATCCTGGCAAATCGAGGACACAAATCAGGGAAGGGAAAAGAAATAAATAAAAATATAAGAAATACTGAGCGATATTTCAGCGCCTCGGGTATTAATCACTTCCAGATTTTTCTCTTTTTTTTTTTTTTTGGGGAGGATTTCGGGGGAAATTCGGGACGAGGGCGACAAAGGTCTGCTCCTGATTAGGGCGATCGAGAAAAAAATGAGATTTTTTGGGGATTAAACCGCGCTCGGTGCTGCTTTTTCCTGCGTTATTTTCCTCATTTTTCCCGCATTATTTTCCTCTATTTTCCTGCATTATTTTCCTGCTTTTTCCTGCATTTTCCTACATTATTTTCCTGCATTTTCCTGCATTTTTCTGCATTTTCTGCCTCCCTCGGGAGCCCCGGGAAGCGCCTGAAAACGGGGGGGGGGGGGTGTGCGTTTGACCTTTCCCATTTTGGTTTTTTTTTTTTGTTTTTAAAATTATTTTCCCTCTTAGCACAAAGAAAAGGACCGGGGGGAGGCGGAATTAAACCTTTTCAATTTTGGGTTTTTTGGGGATTTTTTTTTTGTTTTTTTTTTCCATCATTCCCCTCTCACCTCGCAGAAAAGCACCGGGGGTGGGGTGGGGGTGGGGGTGGGGTGGGGTCTCGATTTCAATTTTTTTGACATTTTCCCCTCCATTTTCTCTCCCTTTCCTCCCCAAATTTCCCCCGCGCTCCCTTCTCTTCCCTCTCCCCTCCCCCCCTCTCCCCGCGGCGTTTCAAATTCTAAATTTTCATTTTTATTTCCATTTTTTCCCCTCATTTCCAGCGGCCGCGGCTCCTCCATCCCTTCCATTCCATTCCATTCCATTCCATTCCATTCCCATTCCTTTTTTTTTTTTTTTTTTCTTTTTTAAATCCTTTTTTTTTTCCCCTCCCCTCCCCGAGCTCACCCGCGGCCATAAATTAGCGCAATTAATTATCGCAATCTCCAAATTGATGGCGCGCAGATCCCTTACCTCAGCCTTTTTTTTTTTTTTTTTCCCGGAGATGGAAATGCACCGAAAAAAAAAAAAGAAAAAAAAAAAAGAAAATAAATCGCTCTGGGGATTGTCCAGGCCGAGCCCGGGGCGGATTTTTAAAGAAAAAGACACCTCCGAACCGATTTTTTTTTTTTTAAAGCGTTTTTTTGCCGTTTTCTCGTTGTTTTTTGGGTTTTGGGGTTTTTTTCCCCAAGGGGTATTTACAGAGAGCTGCTCTACAATAACCAACAGAACAAATGGTACAGAACGGGGCCGAGACCAGAACGGAAAAACACAAAATTCGGTACAGCAGGAAACGTTCAAACACCGACAGAACATCAGCACCGATCCCTCTCCAGTCCTTTTTTTTTTTTTTCCTTTTTCTTTTTTCCCTTTTTTTCCCCTTTTTTTTGTCTTTTTTTCCCTTTTTTCCCCTTTTTTTTGGTCTTTTTTCCTTTTTTTCCCTTTTTTTTGGTCTTTTTTTTCCTTTTTTTCCCCTTTTTTTTGTCTTTTTTTCCCCCTTTTTTTTGGTCTTTTTTCCCTTTTTTTCCCCCTTTTTTTTGTCTTTTTTTCCCTTTTTTCCCCCCTTTTTTTGGTCTTTTTTTCTCTTTTTTTTTTTTTTTTGTACAAAATATTCGCTCGCGAGATCTTTTTAAAAAAAAAAAAAAAAAACCGAACCACCGGATAAAGTTTTAATTTAGCGCGCAAAATAGAATAATAATAATAATAATAATAATTAATAATAATAAAAATAAAAAATAATAATAAAAATTCAAGTACTCCTCGTGTCGGGCTTTTCACAAGGCGGAAGAAAGGAAGAGAAAACCAAACCCCCCCGGGGTTGTTTTTTGTTTTTTTTTTTTTTTTTTTGCTTTTTTTGTGTTTTTTTTTTCCATTTTTTGAAAGTCATATTTTACAAAAACCTCGAGTCCCCAAAGCTCTGCCTAAGGTTCATCCGCACATTCAAAGTCAGAAAGGTTTCGCCTTTTTTTTTTATTCTTTTTCCTGGTTTTTTGCTCTTTTTTTTTTTGTTTTTTCCCTGTGTTTTCCCCATTTTTCGTCCGCGTTATTTTTCCTTTTCCTCACTCCGCCAACTTTCATTCTTTCTCCTTTATTTTCCTTTTTTTGTCCTTTATTATTTTCTTTTTTTCCCTTTTTTCTCCTTTTCTCCTTTTTCCTCCCGTGTTTTTTCTCCTTTTTCTCCTTTTTAATGTTTTTTCTCCTTTTTAACCTGTTTTGCCTCCATTTTTTTCTCCTTTTTACTTTTTGCCTTTTTTCTCTTTTTTCCCCATCTTTTTTCCTTTTTTTTCTTTTACTTTTCCTTTTCTCTCCTTTTTTCTTTTTTTCTTCCTTTTTTCCATTTTTCTCCATGTTTTTTCCAATTTTTTTTCCATTTCTTTTCCATTTTTGTCCATTTTTGTCCATTTTTGTCCATTTTTGTCCATTTTTGTCCATTTTTGTCCATTTTTTGTCCATTTTTTGTCCATATATTGTCCATATATTGACTATTTTTTGTCCGTTATTTTTTGTCCATTTTTTCAATTCTTCTCCATTTTCCTCCATATTTTCTCCATTCTTTCTCCATTTTTTCTCAATTTTTCTCCATATTTTTTCCACGTTTCCTCCATTTATTTTTCCATTTTTTTCCATTTTTTCCTCCATTTTTGTCCACATTTCCTCCATATTTTCTCTGTATTTTTCTCCACATTTCCTCCACATTTTGTCCATATTTTCTCCATTTTTTCTCCATATTTTCTCCACTTTTTCTCCACTTTTTCTCCATTTTTCTCCATATTTCTCCATATTTTCTCCATATTTTCTCCATTTTATTTCCTCCACATTTCCTCCATATTTTCTCCATTTCTCCTCCATAATTTTTCCGTTTTTTCCTCCGCATTTCCCCCATTTCTCCTCCACTTTTTCTCCATTTCTCCTCCATTTTTTCTCCACATTTCCTCCACATTTTGTCCATATTTTCTCCATATTCCTCCATATTTTCTCCATATTTCCTCCACATTTTCTCCATATTTCCTCCATTTTTTTCTACTTTTCCTCCACATTTTCTCCATTTTTTCCATTTTCCTCCACATCTCCTCCATATTTTCTCCATTTTTTTTCTCCTCCACATTTCCTCCATTTTTCTCCATATTTCCTCCACTTTTTTCCATATTTCCTCCATTTTTTTCCCATTTTCCTCCACATCTCCTCCACATCTCCTCCACATTTCCTCCACATTTTCTCCATTTTTCTCCACATTTCCTCCACATCTCCTCCACTTTTTCTCCATTTTTCTCCATTTTTTTTCCATATTCTCTCCATTTTTCCTCCATAATTTCTCCATTTTTCCCATTTTTCTCCACATCTCCTCCCCATCCCCATTCCCCCCCAATCCCCCACCCCCACCCCTCTCCCCATCACTGCTGCTCCTTATCGCCCTTCTCCTTGTTCATCTTCTTCATCTTCATGCGCCGGTTCTGGAACCAGATCTTCACCTGCCTCTCGGTGAGGTTCAGGCCCCGCGCCACCTCGTAGCGCCGGTCCCGGGTCAGGTACATGTTGAAGAGGAACTCCTTCTCCAGCTCCAGGGTCTGGTACTTGCTGTAGGGACAGCGCTTCTTCCGCGTCGAGCGCGCGTGGATCCAATTGGCCACGGGGTTGTCTGAGAAACAAGAGTTTGGTTCGGGTTTTATGCCTTTCGTATTTTTTTTGGGGTATTTTTCATTTTTTTCCGTATTTTTGCGGCTCTTCCCTTTTTTTTTTAAGATTTTTTTGATTTTTCTCAGCGTTTTTTTTTTTTTTTTCCGCTCTTGCGTTCCCTTTCTTTTTAGGTTTTTCGTGGTTTTTTTCTATCCTGGCATTGCCTTTCTTTTTACTTTTTTCACATAATTTCTATCCTGGCATTGGCTTTTTTTCGTATTTTTCATATAATTTCTATCTTTGCATTGCCTTGCTTTTTATATTTTTCATATCATTTCTATCCTGGCTTGGCTTTCTTTCTACATTTTTCATATCATTTCTATCCTGGCATTGGCTTTTTTTCATATTTTTCATATCATTTCTATCCTTCTATTCCCTCTCCTTTTACATTTTTCGTATTTTTTCTATCTTTGCATTGCCTTTTTTTCATATTTTTCGTATTTTTTCTATCCTGGCATTGCCTTTCTTTTCATATTTTTCGTATTTTTTCTATCCTTGTATTCCCTCTCCTTTTACATTTTTCGTATTTTTTCTATCCTTGCATTCCCTTTCTTTTTATATTTTCCATATTTTTTCTATCCTTCTATTGCCTCTCCTTTTACATTTTTCATATCTTTTCTATCCTTGCATTGCCTTTCTTTTTAAATTTTTCCTGTTTTTTCTCTCCTTGCATTGCCTTTCCTTTTACATTTTCCATATCATTTCTCTCCTTGCATTCCCTTTTTCCCCCCATTTTCCATATCTTTTCTCTCCTTGCATTGCCTTTCCTTTTACATTTTTCGTATTTTTTCTCTCCTTGCATTCCCTTTTTTCCCCATTTTTCATATCTTTCCTATACTTGTATTGCCTTTCCTATTACATTTTTCGTAATTTTTCTATCCTTGCATTGACCTTTTTTTTTATATTTTTACCTTTTTTTCCTATTTTTACACTCCCTCTTCTCTGGACATTTTTCATATTTTTTCACACTTTTTCTATATTTGCATTCCCCCTTTCTCTACATTTAAAATAATTTCTTCTTATTTTTTCTATCTTTGCTTTCCCTTTTCCCTTCACACTTTTCCTACTTTTTCCTTATTTTTTTCTATTTTCACATTCCCTTTCCTTTCTGTGTTTTCCGTATTTTTTGCTGATTTTTTTCTAGTTTTACATGCCCTTTTTCCTCCCCATTTCTCATCTTTTTCTCTTATTTTTTCTATTTTTAACTCCCTCTCTTTTTTAAATCTTCCGGGGTTTTTTTTCCGCATTTTTTCTATCCTTGCATTCCCTTTTCCCCCTCATTTTTCGTATTCTGTTCTTATTTTCTCTATCCTCACATTCCTTTTTATTTACATTTTCATCTTTTTCTCTCATTTTTCCTATCCTCGCATTCCCTTTCTTTTTTAAACATTTTTCATCTTTTTTCCACTTTTTTCCTCTTCTCCCACTCCCTGTCTTTTTCACATTTTTCGTCTATTTTCCCAATTTTTCCCATTTTCCCCTTTCATTCTTTGCACACATTTTCTATTTTTTTTTCTTTTTAACATTTCCCACCTCTTCATTTCCCAATTTCCCCATTTTTAACATTTTTTATTTTTTAACCCTTTCACCTCTCCAACATCCCCCATCCTC
The DNA here is from genome assembly GCA_036630365.1 of Acanthiza pusilla. Lineage (NCBI taxonomy): Eukaryota > Metazoa > Chordata > Aves > Passeriformes > Acanthizidae > Acanthiza > Acanthiza pusilla. The sequence continues at coordinate 751,121 of JAXCHO010000119.1, read as the reverse complement.
ACCTCCTCTCACCCTTTCCACTTCCCTATTTTAAAATCACATTTTTAAATATTTTTAAATTTCTTTTTTTCGCACCGTGAGGGGTGGGGGAGGGGGAAAGAAAAACCCAAACCAACAAATTACTTTTTTTAACCTTTTTTTAAATATTTTTTTTTCTCCCTCCCCCCCTCGCTCCCTCCAGACCAGAACCTTTTTAATTCCCAAATATCTGAGGTGACCTCCGCCGGGAGTTCCCAATTTGTTTATTTTGGAGAGGCAATTTCCTTTCTCTTTTCGCCGCCGTTCTCCCGTTTAGAAAAAACCGAAAAAAACACCGAAAAAACCGAAAAAAAAACACCCAAAAAAACTCGAAAAAACTCAGAAAAACCACACCAAAAAACTCCCCAAAAATCCCAGAAAAAACACCAAAAATCCCCCCCAAAAATCCTCCAAAAACCCCAAAAAACTCCAAGGAAACCCAAGAAAAACCACAAAAAAACCCCAAAAAATCCTCAAAAAAACCCAAAAAAACTCAAAAAAAAAGCAAAAAAAAAACCTCAGAGCCCAAAAAAAAAAATTAAAAAGATAAATAAATATAAAATAAAAATGCGAGCGGCGCGAAGGGTCGGAAATGCCGGAAATCATCTCCGCGCGGGCGGCGGCGATCGAGGAACGAACTCACAAAAAGTCAAATTTCCCTGCGTTCCCTAGGCCCACAAAGGCTTTTACAGCCGCGCTCCCCGCGGCTCCCGCGACCTCCGCAAATCCCGCGAAAAATCCCAAATTTTGGGGCTTTTTTGGGGGCTTTTTTTGGGTTTTGGGGCTGGTTTTGTGGTGCTGATTGTTTCAATTTTCTTTGGATTTTTGGGGTTTTTTTTCCCCGAGGGTTTCCCCCCACGCTTTTCCCCTTCTGAGGGTGTTTGGGGTCTTCCCAAAATCCGGGCGCAGATTTTCCCCTTTTTTCCCTTTTTTTCTCTTTTTTTCCCCCCTTTCTCCTCCTTTTTTCCTCTTTTTTCCCTTTTTAAACCTTTTCCCCCCTTTTTCTCGTTTTCTCCCTTTTTTCCCCCTTTTTTCCCCCTTTTTTCCCCTTTTTTCCTCTTTTGCCTTTTCCCTCCCTTCTCCCCTCTTTTTCCCCCTTTTCCCCTCTTTTTTCCCCATTTTTTCCCCATTTTTCCCCATTTTCCTCTCTTTTCTCCCTTTTTTCCTCCTTTTTTCTCCTTCTTTTCCCCATTTTTCCCCATTTCCCTCTCGTCCCAATCAGAAGTGTGAAACTCTCACCACCCCGAGCTCCCCAAACCTTCCCTTCCTTAGGCCCGAGCCCCCAAAATTCCCCAAAATCCCCAAAAAAACCCTGGGGGTGTCCCGCGACCTCCCCCGCGCCGCATTTTGGGGCAATTTTGGGCGATTTTGGGTTTTCTGCCCTCACAGGGATTGTGTTCCCTGATCGCAGCCTCGGGAATATTTCACATTTTTTACTCCTGGCCTAGGGGTTGGGGTTTGAGGTTTTTATTTAAAGTTTTGGGGTTTTTTTTTAAGTTCTCAGGGCTCCAAAATCCTTCACTCCTGTCCGCTCTCGCGGCCCCAAAAATCCTTATTTTCCTCCTCATTTTCCTCCTCATTTTCCTCTCATTTTCCTCCTCATTTTCCTCCTCATTTCTCCTCATTTTCTCCTCATTTTGTCCTCATTTTCCTCGTCATTTTCCTCTTCATTTTCCTCATTTTTCTCCTCATTTTCCCCCTAATTTTCCTCATTTCTCCCCCCATTTCTCCCACCTTGCCCTCCATCCCCACGTGGCGCAGATTTGGGGGCACAATCCCTGGAAAACGGCGCCGCCGGAGCCGAATTTTGATTTTCCGGGGAGATAAAAGGGCAACCCCCGCGCTCGCCCGGGAGAGGTTTCCCTTCCCTTCCCCGAGAGAATTAAAAAAATATATATAAATAAATAAATAAAAATTCCCATTCCGCCCCCACATCGCCCGGGGGCAGCTCCCGACTCTTCCTTGTTCTTGGAAAGCGCCGATCGCTCGGGAGCCTCCGCTTTTTATCATTTATAATTCATATTTTTTATACTTTATATTTTAGATTTTGGATTTTTTTAGATTATTTCAGCTTTTAGACTTTAGATTTTATATTTTGGATTTTAGATTATTTCAGCTTTTAGACTTTTTTAGATTTTGGATTTGGGATTTTAGATTATTTCAGCTTTTAGACTTTAGACTTTAGATTTTGGATTTTGGATTTTTTTAGATTATCTCGGATTTATAGACTTTAGACTTTAGATTTTGGATTTTAGATTATCTCGGATTTTAGATTTTAGATTTTGGATTTATAGTTAGAACGATTATTATTATTATTATTATTATTATTATTATTATTATTATTATTATTATTATTTTCGGTTCGGAGGGTGGAAAGGGAAAGGGAGGGGGAGGGGAAGCCTCGTCCGGCGTAAGAACAACAATTCACATTTTTTAAAAAAACAAGGCGGAAACGAGAAAAATAAAGCAATTAAAAAGGGATAAAAACGGGGGAAACCCCCCAAAAAACACCACACCGCGCCCCCCACTCTCTCCCCCTCTCCCCGCGGAACCTGCGCTCCTCTCCGCGGCCCCGCGCGGTTGGCACTTACTGGGGTCGAGCTCGAGCTTTTCCTCTTTGTGCTTCCCCTCGGGCTCGGGCGCCGCGCGCTCGCGGAGCTCCGCGGGACCCCCTCCGCCGTACACCAACTCCGCGTAACCTCCGCGGCTCTCCGCGGGGCCGCACTCCGCCCTGCGCGGCCCGAACGCGTCCGCCTTGATCCCGTAAGGCCTCGGAGCGAAGGCAGGGAAGGACACGGCCCCGGCCAGCGGCTCCAGCCAGCCGCGCACATAGCGCGGTTCGCCCGCGGGCGCCGCGTAAGGCCCCGCGGGGTGATGCGCGTACCCCACCGCGGGCTGCGCGCCCCACGACGAGCCGAACACGGGGGGCTTGGCCGCGAAGCTGCACGCAGGGAAATCTCCACACTCCGCGGGGATCAGCCCCGCGGGCCGCGCAGGGCCCTGGCCGGGGAATCGCGACCCCAGCAGCTCGTCGGCGTCTGTCGCGATCAGCGAGTCCACCAAGTAGTTGCTGATGGGTCCCGACATGGCCGACATGGCCGCGGAGCTGGCGGGGCTGTTTTGCATGCATCGGTTTATCGCCGCGCGCCCCCGCGTACTTTTTATCCGCTCATAAGAACAATCAGGGCAGGTAATTATTTTTTTTTTCCCAGCCGTTCCCCACCGCGCCATTGGCTGCCCGAGCCTCACGTGATTGTATTTACCCAAAAATATCGCCGGGATCAATCCGCAGGGCTTTTTTTTTTTTTTTTTTGCTTTTTTTTTTTAGTTTTTTCCCCCACCTAATTTTTTTTTTCCTTATTCCCTTTCCCCTCCTTTTCCTTCCCTCCATTTTCTCATTTTCCCCCTCATTTTCCCATTTTCCCCCTCATTTTCCCCCTAATTTTCCCTTTCCCTCCCCTTTTTTTTTTTAATTTTTCCCCCTTTTTTCCCCCCTTCTTTCCTTTTTTTAATTTCCCCCTCCTCCCACCTTCTTTTTTTTTTTTTTTCCCTTTTTTTTTTTTTTTTTAGCTAATAACGCCACCCGGCTTTTTCCTCCCAAAAAAGAAAAAAAAGAAGAGGAGGAGGGCGGAGATGAAGATGAGGAGGAGGAGGAGAGGAGGAGGAGGAGGAGGAGGAGGAGGAGGAGGAGGAGGAAGAGGAGGGCTGCGGAGCGGGGCCGGGGCCGCTCAGCCCGAGGGGAAATCCACAAGGTAAAGGCAGCCCCGAACTATTTCCTCACCAAAATCCCAAAAATCCAATTTTCCGCGAGGGAAAAGCCGCGGCCGAGCCCGAGGTGCGACCCCCGCCAGGGGAAAGGGGAGAGCGGAGCCGAAAAAAAGGAAAAAAACAAAAAAAAAATTCTTTTGTCATCGCTGAGTCCTCGGCGAGCGAAGCGCGGGAGGACTGAGCCTCTCCGGCAGAGAGAGAGAAAAAAAAAATGAAATTCTGGACAATTCCGGAGCGCTCGGGAAGGACGAGAAGAGCTCAAAAACCTGCCGTAATAAATAATAAAAATCCTAATAAAACAGCGGCGGCGGTGATCATAAACCTCAGCGGCACGCGCCCCCCTCAAAATAAAAAAAAAAAAAAATAAAAACCAAATAAAAACCCCAAATAAATCGGAGGCAGAGCCGAGCTCTCGCCGGGCGCGGGGCCGAGGAGGAGCCGCGGATGTTTTTTTTATGTCCTTCAATAAAATTTTTACGAGGATCATTTGATTGTTCATAAATGTGTCGTTCATTAAATAAAAAGCGCAGGACGGAAATTTTTCGGCTCGCGGGAGCTCCGGGGGGGAAATGTTTTCGGTGCCAGGAGGAAGAGAAGAGCTCGGGTGGAGATTTTTTTTCTCGATTTTTTGGGTTTTTTTTAAAAGAAGATTGGAAAGTTTTTTGGGTTTTCCTGCGGCAGAGCGAGCGGAGAATCGGGAGAGGTAAAAAAAGCGAATTTTGGGGGAAAAACGTTGTTTTTTGGGAGGAAAGACAGGTAAGGTGAGGAGCTCCCGCCCGGGGGAGGGACTTGGGGTGATTTGGGAGCTAAAAAAAAATGAATTAAATCCTTTTTTTTATAAAAAAACCCCAAACTCTCAGGGTTTTGATTTGTGTTTTTGTAAAGGCGGAAATCCCTCGGGGGAAAAAAAAAGGGGAAAAAAGGAATTTTTGGGTTCTCCGCGGGTCCCTAAAGGAAATTTGGGGAGGAAATTGGGGATTCTCGGGGGGTCCGCGGTGCCACCGCCCAGGGTCGCTCCCAGCGCTGCCCTCGGCCCCAAAATCCTGAGATTTTCACCCAAATTTCCCTTCGGAGCTGCGCGAGGAACGCGAGGGGCGAGGGCTGAGGAAAACCGAGGGAGAATTGAGGAGGGGATGGGAAAAAACCCCAAAATTCGGGGGAACTCCCCAAAAATCCTCTCCAGAACCCCAAAAAATCCAGGGATGGATGCGCGGGAAGAGGAAAATAAATGAGATTTTCAGCGGAAAATCTGAATTTTTCTGCGTTTTCCCAAAAGCTCCGGGTTTAACCAAAACCTCCGGATTTTCCCAAAAGCTCAGGATTTTCCCAAAAGCTCAGGATTTTCCCAAAATCTCCGCGTTTTGCCCCAAACGCTGCGCTCGGCCAGGACAGGATTTTGCCTCGCTCGGCTCTGAGCTCTCCCCGAGCCCAAAAAAAGGGAATTTTCGGGAGGAATTTGGGATTTTCCGGAAGGATTTGGGATTTCCCTCGGCCTTTGCCATTCCTCTGTCCCTGCCCGGCCTCCGCTCGGGGTGCTTTGAACATCGCGGGAAGCAAAAAAAATGATCAAAAATACAAAATATTCGCATTTTTCTCGCGTTTTTCGCCGTTTTCCAACCGAGGAGCGGAGGGGGAAATCCCGCGTGGATTTTTCCTTTTTTTTTTGGGGAATATTTTGAGGAGAATCCTCACAAAATGGAGAGGAAGGAGAGAGAGAGGCGGAGAGGGAGAGGAGCTCCGGGGAGGGATTTTTCCAGCGGGGAAAAAATGGGAATTCCAAGCGGAAAAATAGGAAATCCGCGCGGAAAAATGGGAATTAAGTCCGGGAAATCGGGAATTCTGCACGAAAAATGGAAACTCCGCGAGGAAAAACGGGAATTTTGCCTGGAAAAATGGGAATTCCGCCCCAAAAAATGGGAATTGTGCCCCGGGGAAGGATCCGAGCTCGGATTTGATTTTTTTTTTTTATTTTTTCTTTCCGCGGCCGCGGAGCGAAGTGGCACACAAAGGTGAGAATTCCGCGGATTTCCGCGCGGGGAATTTGGGGATTTTTTTTCGGAGCTTTCCCGAGGGATTGGGAATTCCCAAATTTCCTCCTCGGGAGCGCCGAGCGCGGAGCGGCACAAAGCGGAGAAGGGAAAAAGGAATTGGAGCCGCGGGGATGGCGGGGGGAGGCGGAATGGGGCGGAAAATGGGAATTTCGAGGGGAAAAATGGGGATTTTGGGGGAAAAAATGGGGATTTTGGGGGAAAAAATGGGAATTTCCAGGGGAAAAATGGGGATTTTGGGGGGAAAAATGGGAATTTCGAGGCGGAAAATGGGAATTTCGAGAGGGAAAATGGGAATTTCAAGGCAAAAAACGGCGATTTCTAGGCTAAAAATGGGAATTCGGAGGGGAAAATGGGAATTTCGAGGGGAAAAAAATTGGAATTTGGAGGGGGAAAAGTGGGGATTTCGGGGGGAAAAACGGCGATTTTGGGGCAAAAAATACGGATTTTGAGGAGAAAAATGGGGATTTTGAGGCTAAAAATTCTTCTTTTGAGGCTAAAAATTGGATTTTTGAGGTTAAAACCACGGTTTTGAGGCTAAAAATTGGGTTTTTGCGGCTAAAAATTGGGTTTTGGGGATAAAAATTGGGTTTTGGGGATAAAAATTGAGTTTTTGAGGCCAAACCCTCGGTTTTGGGCAGCCCCAAAGGGAAACCTCACAAACCTCAGCTCCCCCAAGACTCCGCGGAAACAGCGAGGGGAAATTCTGGGGGAAAACCTTCCAAAATCGGCGAAATTGGGGGAAATTCTCATTTTTCCCAGAACTGGGGATGCCGGGGTTGGATATTGGGGGATTTTGGGGAAATGAGGGAGAAATTCTCTCTCATTTTTTCCTTTTTTGGGGATCGGGGGAGGAAAAAAGGGAACTCAGCTTTGGGATTTGGAGAAATAAAAAATGAAAATATGAAATGATGGCGAAAATTAATGAGCGTGGGGAGCTAAAGAGGAAATAATGGAAATGGAGCCTTTGTTCGAGCCCCGTCCTGGGGAGGATTTTGAGGCGAAATCCGAATTTTTTGGGATTTGAAAATAAAAAAAAAAAATCCTTCCTTCACCCTCGTCCTCAATTCCGAACCTTTCCCTTTCTCCCCGAGAAATTCCGCCAGGGTTGGGACCAAAAAAAAAGAAAAAAACTCATAAAAATATTAATTAAAAAATTTTAAAAAAGGAAATTAAACAGGGACAGGAGAGGGAGGAAAGGGAAATAAGAGAAATAAAAAGAATAAACTCGCGGCCAGGCTGACGCTGCTCTTGGGGAGGATTTTTTGGCTTTTTGAGGCTTTTTTGGGATTTTTTTTTTTTTTTTTTTTTGGTGGGAGGACAGAGGCAGCAGGCGCTGCCAGGGCTTGAGGTAAAGCTTTGGGGTTTTTTTTCCCATTTTCCCCATTTTTTTCTCAGGTTTTCCCTATTTCCCAGCCTTTTTCCCTTTTCCTAGGTTTTCCCTTTTTCCCAGGTTTTTTTAACTTTTTCCCATTTTTTCCCTTTTCCCCAGATTTTTGCCTTTTCTCAGGTTTTTCCATTTTTCCCAGGTTTTTCCATTTTCCCCAGGTTTTCCATTTTCCCCAGTTTTCCCTTTTTCCCCAGATTTTTCTCCTTTTCCCCAAGTTTTTTTCTTTTTCCCAGCTTTTCCCATTTTCTCCATCTTTCCTCCTTTTCCCAGCTTTTTCCCCATTTCCCCCATTTTCCCCATTTTTTCCCCCAATTTTTTTCCCTGAGCAGAGCTGAGAGGTCCGGAAAAGGAGGACGCAAAAACCCCAAAATAAATCCCAAAAATCCCCAAATAAATCCCAAAAATCCCCAAATAAATCCCAAAAATCCCCAAATAAATCCCAAAAAAACCCCCAAAATTCCCCCAAATCAATCCCCAAACGCCAAGGCTCTTCGCTCGGCAGAGTCAAGGTCGGATTTTCCCAAAAAAAGCGAATTTTGGGCGAATCCTCCCCAACCTTCACCCAACCCAAGCTCCCTCTCCTCTCTCTCCTTTGTCCCTCCTGCTCCTCTCCCCTCAAGTTCCTTTGTGCCTCCCTCACCTCCAAAAAAATCCCCAAAATTTGGGGAAAAAAAAGCCTCGGGAATATTGGGATCGGCGGAAATAAATGAGGGGAAAATCCACGCCGGGCCCGCGGAATCCTGCGGGAAAATCGCATTTTTACCCCGCGGAAAATCGGAATTTTGTCCCTGAAATCCTGCGGAAAAAGTCCCATTTTTTCCCCACGGAAAACCTGGAATTCCTTGCTGGAATCCTTTCAGAAAAAATCTCATTTTTTCCCGTGGAAAACGTGGAATTCCTCGCTGAAATCCTGCGGAAAATTCGCATTTTCCCCCCGCGTTTCTCCCCAAAGAAAACCTGGAATTCCCCGCTGGAATCCTTCGGAAAAAATCTCATTTTTTCCCGAGTTTCTCCCCACGAAATTCCCCTCTGGAATCCTTCGGAAAAATCACATTTTCCCCCGTGGAAAACCTGGAATTCCTCGCTGAAATCCTTCGGAAAAATCTCATTTTCCCCCCGAGTTTCTCCCCACGAAATTCCCCGTCCGGATCGCTACACCGCTGAGGTAAAAAATAAATTTTTTTTTTTTTTTAAATCCCTTTTTTGGGTTTTTTTCCCCCCTTTTTTCCCGGCCGGGAAGGAAATTCCTCCGCGGGAGTTTTTTACCTGCTCGGAGCCTCCCCCAGCCCAGAATTCCTGCACAATAAATTCCGCGCTTTGATTGCACCTCAGGACCATTTCCTTCTGCCCTCTCCCCTCGAGGAAAAAATGGAATAAAATCGAATTTCGGCGCGGGGAGGGGCGGAAAATCCGCGGGTTTCCCCAATTTTGGGGATTCGGGTGTCCCCAAGCCCTCGGGAGCACGGGGGGAGGCCGAAAATCCTTTTTTTCCCCCAATTTTGGGGCATTTGGATATCCCCAACCAAAATCCTCTTTTTTTTTGCCCACTTGTGAGGAATTTTGATATCTCCAACCAAAATACTCTTTTTTTTTTTTTTTCCTCCAGTTTTTGGTGGATTTGGATATTTCCCAAACAAAATCCTAATTTTTCTGGGGTTTTTTTGGGGGATTTTGATATCCCAAAAAAAATCCTTTCCTTTTTCCCTCCACCTTTTGGAGGAATTCGAATATTCCCAACCAAAATCCTCTTTTTTTTTTTTTTTTTCCCCCCTCTGCTTTTCGGGGTTTTGGATATCCTTAACCAAAATCCTCATTTTCCTCCATTTTTTTGGGGCCATTTTTCCCGGAACGGCGGGTCACGAGAAAGGCAAAAAAAAAAAAAAAAAAAAAATTAAAAAAACAGCAGAAACACCAAAAAAAAAATTGAATTAACCCAGGGACAAGCCCGAGCGCCGCGCCGAGCCAAGGGCGCCGCGAGGAACATTTTTTCATTTTTTCATTTTTTTTTTCTGCTCCTCCCTGCCCCGGGATTGACGGCGGCTCCGCGCCAGGCTGTAATTAGCGCTCGCCCTAATTAGCGGCGCGGGGCTGGCGCTGTCTGCGCTGTCTGCGCGCCCCCGGCGGGGCCGGAGGTGGTGGGGATGGGGTTAGGGTTAAAAAAAAACCCAAAAAAACTCAAAAAATACCCAAAAAAACCCCCCGAGAAAGAACAAAAAAAAACTCCCCCAAAACCCCCCAAAAAACAAAAAAAAAAAAAGTAAAAAAAGCAAAAAAACAAAAAAAAAATCCCAATAAACCCCACCAAAAAACCAAAAAAAAGGCAAAAAAAGCAAAAAAAATCCCCAAAAAAAGCCCCAATAAACCCCACGAAAAACTAAAAACACCAGCAAAAAAGGAAAAAAAAACCCCAAAAAAACCCCAATAAACCCCACCAAAAAACCAAAAAAAACCAGCAAAAAAAGCAAAAAAAAACCCCAAAAAAGCCCCAATAAACCGCACCAAAAAAACAAAAAAAACAGCAAAAAAATCCCAAAAAACCCAAAAAAACCCCCAATAAACCCCAGCAAAAAAGCACCAAACCCCCCCAAAAAAACCCTCAAAAAACCCCAAAAAAAACCCAAATTCGGCGCGGGAGGAGGAGGAGGAGGAGGAGGAGGAGGAAGGCTGCGGGCGGTGGATTCCAGGCCGGGGCTGAATCGCAGCTCGAGAGATTTGCCGATTTTTTTTTTTTTTTTTTTTTGCCCAAAAAAAGGTGGGAATGGGAAATCGGGGCGGGGATGGGAATTCGGGGTGGGATGGGATTTTGGGATTGGGAATTTGGGGTGCTCTGGGATTTTTGGGGAGGTCTGGGGGGGTCCCCAAGGCCCCGAAAAAGCCGCAGGGTGGAGGGACCTTGGGAAGGACAATTCCTGCACAATTCCTGCGCGATTTTTGTCACAATTCCTCCCAAATTCCTGCACAGTTCTCGCAAAATTTCTGCCACAATTCCTCCGAAATTCCAGTGCGATTTCCGCCACAATTCCTCCGAAATTTCTGCACAATTTCTGCTCAATTCCTGCGCAGTTTTTGCCACAATTCCTCTGAAATTCCCGCACAGTTCTTGCTCAATTCCTGCACAATTCCTGCCCCAATTCCCACATAATTCTCGCACAATTTCTCCAAAATTCCTGCACAATTCTTGCACAATTCCTTTCAAATTTCTGCCGCAATTTCACCACAATTTCTGCCCCAATTCCTGCAAAATTCCTGTGCATTTTCCGCCGCAATTCCTCCAAAATTCCTGCCCCAATTCCTGCACAATTCCAGGTTTTTTTCCACCGTTCCCCATGGATTTTCCAGCCCCAGGACCTTCCCTCTCTCCGGGAAGATCTCGAGGTTTTCTTCACCCAAATCCGAACCAGAATTGATCAAATCCGCGGGAATTCCACCGAAAAATACCCAAATAAAAAAAATTTAAAAAAAAAAGAAAAAAACCACAAAATCCATCGGCGCAACCTCTCCTCAACGCGGAGCTTTTTCCGGGAGGTTTTTCCCTCTTTTGGGGTTCTATTTTTGGGGTTTTCTCCTTGATTTTTCCTCTTGTGGGTATTTTTTGGGGTTTGTTTGTTTCGGGGTTATTTTGTGGTCGTTTCGGGTTTTTTTTCGGAGTTATTTTGGTTTTTTTTCGGGGTTATTTTGGTTTTTTTCGGTGTTATTTTGGGGTTTTTCGGGGTTATTTTGGGGTTTTTTCGGGGTTATTTTGGGGTTTTTTTCGGGGTTATTTTGGGTTTTTTTCGGGGTTATTTTGGGATTGTTTCAGGGCTATTTTTGGGTTGTTTCTCGGCTTTTTTTGGGGGGGATTTTGGGTTATTTCGGGATGATTCTGGGCTCGTTTCGGGGTGATTTTTGGGTCGTTTCGGGCTTGTTTCGGTGTTGCTTTTTAGGCGTTTCAATTCATTTTCAGGACAAACCCCATCGCCCCCGCAGAGGGAAAAACCTCCGGAATTCCCAAATTCCACCTGCCAGGAGAGAGACAGAAGAACAAAATTCCCAAAAAACTCCGAAATTCCACCCGAGAATCCCCGAACAACCGCCGGAGAACAGAACGGAGATAAAAAACCCAAAATAAATAAAAATAAAGCGCCGGGAGAACATCAGGGGTCCCTCGGAGCGCTCGTTTTTTTCCATAAAAATCAGGAAAATCTCGGCCGTAAATCGCCCCCCGCTCGGATTTATTAATTAAAAACCACTGGGGGAGATTTGCACTTTTTATGGCTTTTCGGGGGGCGCCGTCGCTGTATTTTAATTTTATTTTTTTTTTATTTATTTCTGGTTTTTATTATTATTTTTCTCCTTTCTCTTTCTCCGGGGGGAGGCTCGGGAAATAAAAATCAATCTCAGCACAAATCGCTTCGTTCGTTTCCTGCTGTTCGGAGAGGGGAAAATAAAAATAAAATAATAATAAAAAATAAAATAAAATAAAAGAGCGAAGGAACGCACGGATCGTTCATCGCGAGAAGGCGAAACTCATCGTAAATGTAATTAATCCTTTCATTAATCATTCAATTAATATAAATAATTACTTTTCAACCTACCGGTGACCAACCTCGTCCGCGCTGAAATTTTATTTTCCAGGAGCGTTCCTTGCGTTTTCTTCTTCTTCTTCTTCTTCAGGATTTTTTTTTCCGCTTTTTTTTACCTTTTTGGTGATTTTTTAATTCCGATTTTTGCCCCCCCGGGGTTGGGGGGAAATCCCCAAAATATTTTGGGACCCGAAATCGCAGCGAAAGGCATTGAAAATGAGCATTTTTAAAACACGAACAGAGCATGAAATACAAATATTAAATAATTCATTCATTTATTCTCCTCGGTCGCACCCCCGGCCACGATTTGATGCAAAAAAATCACAATTTTTGTACCAAAATCCACTCCAGGCGCAGCGAATTTCCCCTCGGAACCAAAATTGGGACAAACACCCAAAAATCACAAACCGCGAGCGGAACCGACAGAGACAAATCACAATTCCGGACCGGAAATCCCAAATTTTCCCAATTTTGGGCTTTTTTCCTCCTCGCATTTTTTGGGGATTTCGGCTCCGACAGATCCGCGAGGAAAGGGAGAGCGAAATTCCCAATTTTCCCGATTTTCCCAATTTTCCCAATTTTCCCAATTTTCCCAATTTTCCCAATTTTCCCAATTTTCACCCTCGGCATTTCCGGGCATCGCCAATCCCTCCCTGCCTGCGATTTTCGCTTTTTTTCGCTCCTTAATTTTCCCTTTTTTCCCCTTTTTTTGGGATTGAAGCGCTGGGACGATTTGCTCCATTCACCCCAGGAAAAAAGGGAAAAATCAATTTTTTTTTGCTTTTTTTTGCCTTTTTTTTTGCTTTTTTTTTTGCCTCTCGTTCAAGGCAAACTCCAATCTCCTCCGCCCCCAAATCTTGAATTTTTCTCTGATTTTTATTCCGGAAAAAAAAAAAATCCCAATTCAGACCTCGATCAAAGCGTGGAGAAAAAAAGGGGAAAAAAGGGAAAATTGAATTTAATTCCTTGCCAGAGCCACCGGGAGAAGCAAAACCCCCAAAATTCTGTTTTTTTCCCCCATTTTTTCATCACCCTGGACCGCTGCGAGTTTTTGGGGTTATTTTTGGGGGATCAGCTGAAAAAAAAATCCCAAAAAATCTCCAAATCGCTTTCCCAGCTCAGAAAATTGAATTTTTAAAAAAAAATTCATTAAAAAGACAGCACGGGGGAAAGGGGGGGATTTTAAATTGATTATTATTAGAATTATTATTATTAATTGTTAATAATTTTTTTTGTCGTTCCTTTTTTAAAGGAGGCTCTGCCAATCGCCCAAGGCCGAAATTTTGGGGTGGAAAAGCAACGAAAGGGGGAAATGGGGAAAAATCAGAGGAAAAAGGGAAAAATCGAAGGGAAATGGAAAAAAATAAAAATCAGAGGGAAATGGGGAAAGAATCAAAGGAAATGGGGAAAAAAATCAGAGTGAAAAGGGCCGAAAATAAAAGTAAAAATGGCAAAAAAGCGGAGGGAAAAGGCTCAAAAATGAAAGGGAAAAGGGCCAAAAAGCTAAGGAAAAAAGGGGGAAAATATCGAAGGAAAATGTGGCAAAAATCAAAGGGAAAGGGGGGGGGAAATGAAATTAAAAGGGGAAAAAATCAAAGGGAAAGGGGCAAAAAATCCGAGGGAATGAGGGCAAAAATCAAATTAAACGGGCAAAAATCGAAGGAAAAGGGCAAAATACGGAATAAAAAGGGCAAAAAATAAAATTAAAGGGGCGAAATTGAAATTAAAGGGGCAAAAAGGGAAATTAAAGGGGCGAAAAATGAAATTAAAGGGGCAAAAAATGAAATTAAAGGGCAAAAAGTGAAATTAAAGGGGCAAAAAGGGAAATTAAAGGGCAAAAAGTGAAATTAAAAGGGCAAAAAATGAAATTAAAGGGGCAAAAAATGAAATTAAAAGGGCAAACCATGAAATCAGAAGGGCAAAAATTAACTAAAAAGGGCAAAAATGAACCAAAAAGGGCAAAAATTAAGCCAAAAATTAAAAAAAAAAAAGGGAAGCGCAGGGCGCGGGAGGCGCCCAAGGCCGCGGGGCAGCGCGGAGGTTGCGCGGGCGCGGATGGCGCCTCTCCCGCGGGTTTGGGGCGAATTTGGGGGATTTTGGGGCGCGACGAAGTCGAGCGGACGTGGTTAAGGCAGTTTCTTGTTGCCGAGCCCCAAGCCATCCCAACAACATGAAACTACCTAAACCACGGCGCAGGCGCCAGGCGCGGCTCCGAGCGGCGGAGGGGAGTCATTAAAATGGAAATAAAAATAAAAATTAAAATTAAAATTAAAATTAAAATTAAAATTAAAATTAAAAATTAAAATAAAAGTAAAAGTAAAAGTAAAAATGAAAATAAAAATAAAAGTGAAAATAAAAATAAAAGTAAAAATAAAAATAAAAATAAAAATAAAAATGGAAATAAAAATAAAAATAAAAATAAAAATAAAAATAAAAATAAAAACAAAAACAAAAATAAAAATGGAAATTAAAATAAAAATAAAAATTAAAATAAAAATGGAAATTAAAATAAAAATTAAAATTAAAATAAAAATGGAAATTAAAATGGAAATTCAAATTAAAATGGAAATTCAAATTAAAATGGAAATTCAAATTAACATTAAAATGGGAATTAAAAATTGGAAATAAAGTTAAAGTGAAAATGAAGATTAAGGTTAAAATTAAAATTGAAATTAAAATTAGAAGTGAAATAGAAATTCGGAGTTAAATTAAAATTAGAATGAGGGTTGAAGTGAAAATTCAGATTAAAGTTAAAATTAGAATGAAAATGAAGATTGAAATTAAGATTGAAGTTAAGGTTAAGATTAAAATCAAAGTTAAAATGAAAATTAATTAAGATTAAAATTAAATTTAATTAAAGTTAAAATTGAAATGAGAATTAAAACTAAAGGTAAAATTAAAATTAAGATTAAAGTTAAAATTAAAAGTAAAGTTAAAATTGAAATGAGAATTGAAATTAAGATTAAAACTAAAGTTAAAAGTTAAATTAAAATTAAAGCTAAAATAAAAATAAAAATAAAAACATATGTGTATGTGTGTGTGGGGGGGGAGAGCCTGGCGGGGAGAGAGGGGAGAAATGAAATAAAAATATTGAAAATATAAGGAGAGTAGGGAAGGAGAGGAGCGGGAGGAAAAAAAAATAAAAATAGAGGGAGATGAGGGAGGAAAAAACTAAATAAAAATAGAGGGAGAGAGGAGGAAAAGGGAATAAAAATGCTAAAAATGCAAGGACAGGAGGGGAGAAATTGAAGAAAAATACATGGAGAGGAGGAGAAAAATAAAATTAAAATAGAGGGAAAAAATGAAATAAAATAGAGGGAGAGGAAGGGAGAAAGGGAATAAAAATATAAGGAGAAGAGGGCGGAAAAGGAAATTAAAATGTAGGGAGAGGCGGGGGAAAGGAAATAAAAGTGTTAAAAATAGAGGAAGAGGAGGAAAAAATTAAATAAAAATAGAGGAAGAGAAGCGGAAGAAATGAAATAAAAATGTTAAAATTATAAGGGGAGCAGGGGGAGAAAAGGAATAAAAATAGTGGGAGAGGAGGAAAAAATGAAATAAAAATGTTTAAAATGTAAGGAGAGGAGGGGGGAAAAATACAATAAAAACAGTGGGAGAGGAGGAGAAAAATGAAACAAAAATATTAAAAATACAAGGAGAGGAGGGGAAAAAATGTAGAAAAATATACAGAGAGCAGGGGAAAAATGGAGTTAAAAGAGAGGGAGAGGAGGAAAAAAATTAAGTAAAAATAGAGGGAGAGGAGGGGGAGAAATTAAACAAAAATAGAGGGAGGGGAGGGGAAGAAATGAAATAAAAATGTTGAAAATATAGGGAGAGGAGGGGGGAAAATTAAATAAAAATATTAGAATTATAAGGAGAGGAGGGGGGAAAGGGAATTATAATAGAGGGAGGAGGGGGAAAAATGAAATAAAAATATGAGGAGAGGCAGGGAGAGGAGGAAAAAAAAATGAAATAAAAATATAGAGGGAGAGAAGGAAAAAATGAAATATAAATGGAGGCAGAGGAGGGGAAAAAATGAAATACAAATATAGGGAGAGGAGGGAAAAATTAAATAAAAATAAAGGGAAAAGCCGACAGGGAGAGGAGGAGGAGGAGGAGGTGAGGGAAAGAGAGATGGAGGTGGAAAAAAAATGAGGAAAATGGGAAATTAAAGGGGAAAAAACAGGAGGAAAATGGGAGGGGAAAGGGAAGGGAAAAGAGGAGAAAAAAGGGGGAAAAGGGGGAAAAAAAAAGGGGAAAAAAGGGGAAGAAAAAAAGGGAAAAAAGGCAAAGAAGGAGCAGATTCGCCCTTTGTTGCTGTGGTGGCTGAGCTCCCCCAGCCCCGAAATGCTCAGCCCGAGAAGGCTCTGCCGGGGGTCGGGGAAGGCAGGAAACGGCCCCAAAAAAACACCAAAAACCCCCCAAAAAAACCCCAAAAATCCCCAAAAATCCGCGCGGAGCGGCGCGGTAAGCGTGTGGGGAAATCGCTGCTGTCGGCGCTGCCTCTCGGGGGAAAGGAGCCCCGAAAAGCCAAAAAAACCCCCCAAAATCAGCTCCGAAATTCCGAATTTCCGCGGCCGATCGCTGCCGGGGCCGTCCCGAGCTCCTCCCGCGCCGAGCTGCGCACCCGCGGAGCCCTCGGAGCCTCCGACACCTCCAAATCGTCTGATTCCGCCCCAAAAATCAACCCAAATCGGCCAATTTCCACAAAAATCAACCCAAATCCGCCAATTCCCGCGGAACGGCTCCTCCGACACCTCCGTGGTGCTCCAAATGCTCTCATTTCACCCAAAAAATCAACCCAAATGCTCTCATTTCACCCAAAAATAAACCCAAATCCTCCGCGGTTGTGCAAATCCTCTGATTTCCTCCAAAAAAAAACCCAAATCCTCTCGTTTCGCCCCCAAAATAAACCCAAATCCGACAATTTCGCACCAGAAATAAACCCAAATCCAATTCCAGCTGAACGGCGCAGCCTCCGACACCTCCGCGGTTCTCCAAATCCTCTCATTTCACCCAAAAAATAAACCCAAATCCTCCGCGATTCTCCAAATCGCCTGATTTTCCCCCAAAGGGAAACCCAAATCCGCCAATTTCCACAAAAATGAACCCAAATTCTCGCGGAACGGCTCCTCCGACACCTCCGCGGTTCTCCAAATCCTCTCATTTCACCCAAAAAATAAACCCAAATCTAATTCACGCGGAACGGCGCAGCCTCCGAGACCTCCGCGGTTCTCCAAATCCTCCGATTTTCCTCCAAAAATGAACCCAAATCCTCCGATTTCGTCCCAAAAATAAACCCAAATCCGCCAATTCCCGCGGAACGGAACCTCCGAGACCTCCGCGGTTCTCCAAATCCTCCGATTTTCCCCCAAAAATAAACCCAAATCCGTCAATTCCCGCGGAGCGGCACCTCGGAATCAGCGCCGGCAGCTCCGCGATTCTCCAAATCCTCCGATTCCGCCCCAAAAATGAATCAAAATCCTCCAATTCCCACGGAACGGCGCCGCCGAGACTTCCATGATTCTCCAAATCCTCCGATTCCGCCCCAAAATTAAACCCAAACCAGCGAATTTCCACAAAAATAACCCCAAATCCGCCAATTCCCGCGGAGCGCCGCAGCCTCCGCGGAGCCAACGCGGCTCGGGGAAGTTCGGGGGAAATCGTGGAGGGGAGAAAAACGGGAATTTCCGCGGGAAATCCGCGCGGGAAAATCCCAAAAAATACCCCTAAAAAAACCCCAAAAATCCCCCTAAAAAAAACCAAAAAAATCCCCAAAAATCCCCCTAAAAAAAACCAAAAATAAAAAAAACCCCTAAAAAAAACTTAAAATCCCCTTAAAAAAACCCCAAAAATCCCCAAAAATCCCCCTAAAATAACCAAAAATCCCCCTAAAAAACCCAAAAATCCCCCTTAAAAAAACCAAAAAATCCCCCTAAAAAAAAACCAAAAATAAAAAAAATTCCCCTAAAAAAACCCTAAAATCCCCGTAAAAAAAACCAAAAATCCCCCTAAAAAAACCAAAAAATCCCCAAAAAATCCCCTTAAAAAAACCAAAAATCCCCCTAAAAAAAAAAAAATCCCCCTAAAAAAAACCAAAAAATCCCCAAAAATCCCCCTAAAAAACCCCAAAAAAACCCCAAAAATCCCCCTAAAAAAAACCCAAAAATCCCCAAAAATCCCCCGAAATCCCCCGAAATCCCCCGAAATCCCCCGAAATGCCCCGAAACGCAGGCAGGCGCGGCAGACGCGGCTCAGAGCGGCTCGAAAAGGCAAAGGAAAATCAGCGCGGAGCTTCCGCTCCACTCTTACCTTCCAAGCGCGGAACTCCCCGCGGGCTTTATCCCCTCCGGGCTGCTCCCCCCCAGCCCCAAATCCGCACGATTCTGCCCCAAATCCGCACGGCGAGGAGGCGGCGGAGGCTCTGAGCGCCTGCCGAGCTCCTCGGGCACCTTTAAATGCGATTTTTAGTGCGGCGCGCATTAAATTTGCAGATCATAAAGTGCACCTCCAGCGCTCACCGAGAGCGTCCTGCCACCGCTGCTTTATGACCTTGAGTGATGGCGGTCACCTGCGCCGCGCGTAAATCAGCGCGGGGGCGGAGGGGTGGGCGGTGGTGGGGGGGAAATTGGGGAAAAAATATGGGGGAAATTGGGGGGAAATGGGGGGAAATGGGGGGAAAATGTGGGGGGGTAATGGGGGTTGGGAGTGGGGAAAAAATGGTATTTATGGTGGGGGTGGGAGTGGGAAAAAATGGATTTTTGGGAGGGAAAATGGGTTGGGAGGATGAGTTTCGGGGGAAAAAAATAAGAAAAAATGGGGAAAATGGGGAAAAATGTGGGGGGGTTCGGGTAGGGGAAAATATGTTGTGTGGGGTGGGGGTGGGAGTGGGAAAAATGGGATTTTTGGTAGAGAAAATGGGTTGGGAGGATGAGTTTCGGGGGAAAAAAATAAGAAAAAATGGGGAAAATGGGGAAAAATGGGGAAAAAGGGAAAAAAATGTGTGGGGGTTGGGGTAGGGGGGAATGTGTTGTGTGGGGTGGGGGTGGGAGTGGGAAAAAATGGGATTTTTGGCAGAGAAAAAGGGTGAGGAGGATGAGTGTTGGGAGAAAATTTTTTGAAAAATGGGGAAATGGGGGAAAAATGGGGAAAAAAGGGAAAAAATGTGTGGTGGGTAAGAGGAATTGGGGTGGGGGGGAATATGTTATGTAGGGCGGGGGTGGGAGTGGGAAAAAATGGATTTTTGGCAGGGAAAAAGGTTGGGGGATGAGGCTGGGTGAAAAAAAAATTTAAAAAATGGGGGAAAACGGGGAAAAATGGGAAAAAGGGGAAAAATGTGTGGTGGGTAATGGGGGTTGGGGGTGGGGAAAAAATGTTATTTACGGTGGGGGTGGGAGTGGGAAAAATGGGTTTTTGGCAGGGAAAAAGGCTTGGGGGGCGAGCTTTGGGGGAAAAAATTATAAAAAATTGGGGAAAATGGGAAAAATAGGGGAAAAATGTGTGGTGGGTAATGGGGGTTGGGGGTGGGGAAAAAATGTTATTTACGGTGGGGGTGGGAGTGGGAAAAAGTGATTTTTTGCAGGAAAAAAAGGCTTGGGAGGATGAGTTTTGGGGGAAAAAATGGGAAAAAAATTAAAAAAAAAAGTGGTGTGTGATGGGGATTGGGGTTGGGGGAAAATGTTAGATAGGGCGGGGGTGGGAATGGGAAAATTGGGTTTTTCACAGAAAAAAAGGTTTGGGAGGATGAGTTCTGGGGGGAAGAATTTTTTTTTTAATTATATATGGAGGAGGGGGGATGGGAATAAATATTCTTCTATAGGGTGGGGGTGGGAATGGGAATTTTTTTTTCAGGAAGAAAGGGTCGGGAGGAAAGAAAATGAATAAAAATGTTATAAATGAGTGGAGTTGGGGAAATATCTTCTTTGGGGGGTGGGTGGGAATGAAAAAAGCGTTTTTCGCGGGAAAAAAAAGGTTGGGAGGATGAGTTTTGGGGAAAAAAAGATAAAAAAATCTTACGTGGAGAGGGGGGCGGGGGTGGGAAAAAATCCTGTGCAGGGCGGGGGTGTGAAATTAAAAAAAAAATGCATTTATTGGCACCAAAAAGACCCAAAATTTCGCATTTTAAAGAAGCCACTCGGGCACGGTTGTATGAAATTTATTTTCGGTACATGCAGAGGATAACACAGCACAGATCGGAATATCACAGCCACGAGAAAATTGACTTTTTTGGGGTTTTTTCCTTATTTTCAGATCGCCCCGGCACTGCTCCATTTTTAAATAATTTTTTTCTTTTTTTTTTTTTTTTCTCTCTATTCCCTTTCAATATTTTTATATTTCCTGGGAGGAACTGCACAGCTCCAATTCACACACATTTCCATCAAATCTTTTTTTTTTTTTTTCCCCTTTTTTCGCCTTTTTTATGACACAACAGTCAGGCTACGCTAAGATTTTTGGGTGAAAAAACCCAAATAAAAATAAACCCGAACTCCAGGGCGCTTCGATTCCCTCCCAGTCCATAAAAAATCCACGCGGGGGAAAGTCCTCATCGCTCTGCGCTGCGCGGAAATAACTTAAAATATTTTATAATAATTTTTTTTTTTTTTTTTAAACCACAGTCTCCATCTTTTCTTTTCCCACGGAGGGAAATAAAAAATCCTCGCGGGCGCGGAATTCCTCCTCCCTCCATAAAAACCACTCGCGGTCCTTTGATTTTATTTTATTATTTTTTTTTCTTTTCCTCTGGCGGTTTTGGGGGGGAGGAGTTTGGGATTTAAATTTTTTTTTTTTTTTGTCTTTTTGCGGTTTTTTTTGCGATTGAAATGAAAGGAGGATTGAAATGAGGCCGCGCCGAGATGAAATTACAGTGAAATAAAATAACGCTGAAATAAAATTACACCGAAATAAAATAACACTGAAATAAAATAACGCTGAAATAAAATTCCACTGAAATAAAATAACGCTGAAATAAAACAACGCTGAGATGAAAAAACTGTGAAATGAAAAAACTCTGAAATGAAACAACGCTGAAATCGAATAACAGTGAGATGAAATAACTCTGAAATAAAATAACGCTGAAATAAGAGGAGGCTGAAATGAAACAACGATCAAATGAAATAAAACAACGCTGAATTAAACAGCGCTGAAATAAAATAATGTTGAAAAAAAATAACGCTGAATTAAAATAATGTTGAAATAAAATAACGCTGAAATAAAATAATGTTGAAATAAAATAACGCTGAATTAAAATAATGTTGAAATAAAATAACGGTGAAATAAAATAATGTTGAATTGAAACAACGCTGAATTAAAATAAAGTTGAAATAAAATAACGCTGAAATAAAATAATGTTGAAATAAAATAACGCTGAATTAAACAACGCCGAATTAAAATAACACCGAAATAAAATAAGGCTGAAATAAAATAACTCTGAAGTGAAAATAACTCTGAAATGAAAATAACTCTGAAATGAAAATAACTCTGAAATGAAAATAACTCTGAAACGAAAATAACACTGAAACGAACCAACGCCGAAACCAAACAACGCCGAAATAAAATCAAATAAAATTCCGGAACGCAACAACGCCGAAACCAAACCGCGCCGACCCCCGAATAAAACATCAAAAAAACCAAAATTCTGCGCGGGCGCGCAATTTCCGCGCTCTCAGGTGAAGTGGAAGGCCGAGGTGAGCTCGCGGATGCGATTCTCGCGGTTCATCTTCTTGAGCTTCATGCGGCGGTTCTGGAACCAAATCTTGACCTGCCTGTCCGTGAGGTTGATGCTGCGGCTGATCTCCAGGCGGCGCTCGCGGCTCAGGTACATGTTGAAGAGGAACTCCTTCTCCAGCTCCAGCGTCTGCTGCTTGCTGTACGGGCAGCGCTTCTTGCGGCCGCTCCGCGCCGTCAGCCAGCTGCCCGAGCCGCGCCCCGAGCCGGGCCCGGGCTCCTCTGCGGGAACAACAGCCGCCCGTCAGTCGGGGAGGCCCCAAACGGCGTTTTTTCCCCGAAAAAATCGGTGGGCGGGGGGTTAAACGGCTTTTTTCCGCGAAAAAATGGAGTGGAAATTAAGGTTTTTGTGGGTGTGAGCCGCGCCCCGAGCCGGGCCCGGGCTCCTCTGCGGGAACAACAGCCGCCCGTCAGTGTTTCGGGTTTTTTACCCCGAAAAAATCGGCGGCGGGGGGCTTTTTCCGCGAAAAAATTGAGTACAAATTAAGGTTTTTGTGGGTGTGAGCCGCGCCCCGAGCCGGGCCCGGGCTCCTCTGCGGGAACAACAGCCGCCCGTCAGTGTTTCGGGTTTTTTACCCCGAAAAAATCGACGGCGGGGGGCTTTTTCCGCGAAAAAATTGAGTGGAAATTAAGGTTTTTGTGGGTTTGTACTGTTTTGTCAAGGTGGAAGTAGTGGGGGATCAAGGAGAGATGCGGGTGGGGAGGGAAACGGCGTTTTTTCCCCGAAAAAATCGGCGGCGGGGGGGTTAAACGGCTTTTTTCCGCGAAAAAATTGAGTGGAAATTAAGGTTTTTGTGGGTTTGAGCAGCGCCCTGAGCCGGGCCCGGGCTCCTCTGCGGGAACAACAGCCGCCCGTCAGTCGGGGAGGCCCGAAACGGCGTTTTTTCCCCGAAAAAATCGGTGGGCGGGGGGTTAAACGGCTTTTTTCCGCGAAAAAATTGAGTGGAAATTAAGGTTTTTGTGGGTTTGAGCAGCGCCCCGAGCCGGGCCCGGGCTCCTCTGCGGGAACAACAGCCGCCCGTCAGTCGGGGAGGGCCAAAAAGAGCCTTTTTACCCCGAAAAAATCGGCGGCGGGGGGGTTAAACGGCTTTTTTCCGCGAAAAAATGGAGTGGAAATAAAGATATTTGTGGTTTTGTACTGTTTTGTCAAGGTGGAAGTAGTGGGGGATCAAGGAGAGATGCGGATGGGGAGGGAAACGGCTTTTTACCCCGAAGAAATCGGAGGGATGGCGGTTAAACGGCTTTTTTCCGCGAAAAAATGGAGTGGAAATAAAGATATTTGTGTATTTGTGTGTTTGTGACACTCCCCGAGCCGGGCCCGGGCTGCTCTGCGGGAACAACAGCCGCCCGTCAGTCGGGGAGGCCCCAAACGGCGTTTTTTCCCCGAAAAAATCGGTGGGCGGGGGGTTAAACGGCTTTTTTCCGTGAAAAAATCGGGTTAAAATAAAGATATTTGTGGGTGTGAGCCGGGCCCCGAGCTTCTCTGCGGGAACAACAGCCGCCCGTCAGTCGGGGAGGCCCCAAACGGCGTTTTTTCCCCGAAAAAATGGAGTGGGAACAAAGATATTTGTAGTTTTCTACTGTTTTGTCAAGGTGGAGGTAGAGAGGGATCAAGGACAGATGCGGATGGGGAGGGAAACGGCTTTTTTCCCCCGGAAAATTGAGTGGGAATAAAGATATTTGTGTATTTGTGTGTTTGTGACACGCCCCGAGCAGGGCCCGGGCTCCTCTGCGGGAACAACAGCCGCAGTCAGTGTTTCGGGTTTTTTTACCCAGAAAAAATCGGCGGCGGGGGGGTTAAACGGCTTTTTTCCGCGGAAAAATTGAGTGGAAATTAAGGTTTTTGTAGTTCTCTACTGTTTTGTCAAGGTGGACGTAGAGGGGGACCAAGGAGAGATGCGGATGGGGAGGGAAACGGCGTTTTTTCCCCGAAAAAAATCCGGTTAAAATAAAGATATTTGTGTATTTGTGTGTTTGTGACACGCCCCGAGCCGGGCCCGGGCTCCTCTGCGGGAACAACAGCCGCAGTCAGTGCCTCTCGGACAGGGGAGAGCCAAAACGGTGTTTTTTCCCCGAAAAAAATCCGATTAAAATAAAGATATTTGTATTTTTGTGGTGGTTTCTCCAGACGGAGGTAGTGAGGGATCAAGGAGACACGCGGATGGGGAGGGAAATCTCTTTTTTCCCCCAAAAAAATTAAGTGAAATTAAAGATATTTGTGGTTTTGTGATGTCCTCCACCTTGGCCTCCTCTGCAGTCAGTCGGGGAGGGCCAAAACAGCGTTTTTTCCCCGAAAAAAATCGGTGGGCAGGGGGGTTAAACGGATTTTTTCCTCGAAAAAATTGAGTGGAAATAAAGATTTTTGTGATTTGGTGGTGGTTTCTCGAGGTGGAGGTAGAAGGGGACCAAGGAGAGATGCGGATGGGGAGGGAAACGGTCTTTTTCCCCTGAAAAAATGAAAAAATGGGGCGGAAAAAAAGGATTTTGTGGTTTTGTGATGTCCTCCACCTTGGCCTCGTCCGCGGGAAGCTCCTGAGTTGTTCTCGGACAGGGGAGAGCCAAAACGGCGTTTTTCCCCCGAAAACTTGGGGTGAAAATAAAGATATTTGTGCTTTTTGTGCTGTTTTGTCAAGGTGGGGGCGGTGGGGGATCGAGGAGAGACGCAGACGGGGCGGGAAATGCCATTTTTCCCTGGGAAAAAAAATACTAAAAATGAAGATATTCGTGGTTTTGTGATGCCCTCCACCTTGGCCTCGTCCGCGGGAAGCTCCTGAGTTGTTCTCGGCCAGGGGAGAGCCAAAAAGACCTTTTTACCCCGAAAAATTGGGGTGAAAATAAAGATATTTGTGTATTTCTGGTGGTTTCTGTAGGAGGAGTTACTGGGGGATCAAGGAGAGATGCGGATGGGGAGGGAAATCTCTTTTTTCCGCGAAAAAATTGAGCGAAATTCAATATATTTGTGATTTTGTGATGTCCTCCACCTTGGCCTCCCCTGCGGGAACAACAGCCGCAGCCAGCGGAGGGAGAAAACGGTGTTTTTACCCCGAAAAAAATGGGAAAAATAAAGATTTTTTTGTGGTTTCGTGAAGGTGGACACGGTGGGGGATCCAGGACACACGCGGATGGGGAGGGAAATCTCTTTTTTCCGCGAAAAAATTGAGCGAAATTAAAGATATTTGTGGTTTTGTGATGTCCTCCACCTTGGCCTCCTCTGCAGTCAGTCGGGGAGAGCCAAAACGGCGTTTTTACCCCGAAAAATCGGAGTGAAAATAAAGATATTTGTGTATTTCTGGTGGTTTCTGCGGGAGGAGTTACTGGGGGATCAAGGAGAGATGAGGATGGGGAGGGAAATCTCTTTTTTCCGCGAAAAAATTGAGCGAAATTCAATATATTTGCGGTTTTGTGATGTCCTCCACCTTGGCCTCCCCTGCCGGAACAACAGCCGCAGTCAGCGGAGGGAGAAAACGGTGTTTTTACCCCGAAAAAAATGGGAAAAATAAAGATTTTTGTGATTTCGTGAAGGTGGACACGGTGGGGCATCGAGGAGACACGCGGATGGGGAGGGAAATCTCTTTTTTCCGCGAAAAAATTGAGCGAAATTCAATATATTTGTGGCTTTGTGATGTCCTCCACCTTGGCCTCCTCTGCGGGAAGAGTCGCCCGTGAGCCTCTCGGACAGGGGCAGGACAAAACGGAGTTTTTATCCCCAAAAAATAGGCGGGAGGGCAATGAAACAGCTTTTTTCCCCCGAAAAAATGGGGTGAAATTAAAGATTTTTGTGGTTTTGTGAAGGTGGAGGCGGTGGGGGATCAAAGAGAGAAGCGGCGGGGGAGGGAAATATCTTTTTTCCCCAAAAAAATGGAGCGAAATTAAAGATTTTTTTGTGGTTTTGTCCTCTGCAGTGCCTCTCGGACGCCAAAACGGCGTTTTTACCCCCAAAAAATTGAGTAAAAACAAAGATTTTTGTGTTTTTGTGGTGATTTTTCCAGGCGGGGGCAGTGGGGGATCAAGGAGAGCCGCGGATGGGGAGGAAAATCTCTTTTTTTTTTCCGAAAAAAATTGGGTTAAAAATAAAGATATTTCCGTTTCTGTGGTGCTTTTTTCCATGCAGAAGTGTTTGGGGGAGGGAAATCCGGGAAATGCCTTTTTTCCCCCCAAAAAAATGGGGTGGAAATAAAAATTTTTGTGGTTTTGTCCTCTGCTCTGCCATGGGGGAGAGCCAAAACGCCTTTTTTTCCCCCAAAAAATGGGGTGAAAATAAAGAATTTTGTGGTTTTGCGATGTTTTTCCAGGCGGGGATAATGAGGAGGTCAAGGGGAGAAAGGTTTGGGGGAAGAAATCCTTTTTTTGGCCAAAAAACGGCGGGAAAATTTATATTTTTGTGGGGTTTTTTCCAGGTGGAGGGGGTTGGGGGAGGGAAAAGGGAAAAAGGGATTTTCACCAAATAAATCACAGCGAAAATTAATATATTTATATTTTTGACCTCTGTTGGGAACACCCCTCAGTGTTTCTCTCACCGGGGAAGGGAAAAAATGATTTTTCCTCTCAAAATGACTAAAAAAAAAAGTTTTTTTTCCCGAAAAAATTGACGAAAAATAAAGATATTTGTGTTTTTGTGGAGTTTTTTCAAGGTGGGAGATCAAGGAGAGACGCGGGTGGGGAGGGAAGAGGAAAAATGAGGTGAAAATTCAGAATTTTGGGATTTCGCGGCGGTTTTTGGAGGCGGCGGCGGCCGGGAGGGCTAAACGGCTTTTTCCCCAAAAAAAATTGGGGTGAAATGAAAAATATTTTTATTTTTGCGGTGTTTTTTTCTTCAAAAGTCATTAATTAAAATTTCCCCGCGGTCAGCGATGACTGAGAGGTTTGGGGAGGGAAATCTGAAGGGATTTTGGGGAAAAATGGACCGAAATTCAAAATATTTGGATTTTCGGGGCGACTTTTCGAGGTGGAGGAGAAATCGGAGGGATTTTTGGGGGGAGAAATGGGGATTTTGGGGGTTCGAGGAGGAAAACCGAGTTTGGAGGAGAGAAATCGAATTTTGGGGAGGGAAATCGGATTTCGAGGAGGAAAATGAGGTTTTGGGGAAGAAAAATCGGATTTGGAGGACATCAATCGAATTTTGGGGAAGGAAAAGAAGGTTTTGGGGAGGAACATCAGATTTTTGAGGAGGAAAATCGAGTTTGGAGGAGAGAAATTGGATTTTGAGGAGAAAAATGGGGATTTGGAGAGAGAAATTGTATTTTGCGGAGGAAAACGGGGTTTTGGGGAGGAAAATTGGGTTTTGGGGAGGAAAATGGGGTCAAGGGGTTAAAAAAATTTGGATTTTGGGGAAGAAATCGTCACCTCCACCGCCCCAAAAACCCCCGAAGATCTCGGGGTGACTCTCGCGCCTCCCCCACGCCTTTCCAAAGCTAATTAATTCCAAATTAATTTCACAAATGAACTTTGGGCTCTGCCGCAGCTCTCGGGGTTCCCTCGAATCGCCCCCCAAAAAAATCCAGATTATTTATCAGCGTTTCCGGGGGGAGAAATGGGAGATTTTGGGGATTTTTTGGGGGATTTTTGGGGGAAATAAATCCATTTTCGCTCCCTGCCCCGAGCCGCCTTTGCCTGGAGGAGCCGCGGGGGCAAAATTCGGGGGAATTTGGGGAAATTTGGGGGAATTTGGGGCAATTCGGAGGAGTTTGGGGCTCGCGCATCCCAAAATCAACGCCGGGGATGTCCTTGGGCTTTGAATTTGGTCGTGAGGAGAGAAAAAACCAAACTCGGACCCGCGGGAATTATTTGGGGCCTGAATTCCCAAAAAAAACCCCGAGAATTTCTGATGAAATTGGGGCAAATCCCCCAAAATTTGGGGTTTGCCTTTCAGGGTCAGCGCCGGGACCTTGAATGTCATCAAAGCTCGGAAATTCCACCCGAAATTCCTTTTTTTTTCTAATTAAAAACCCCAAAAATTGGGGCTCGACACTGAACCCGCGCTCGGGAAGGTTTCCCAAATCCGGCGGAATTCACCCCAAATCGGCCCCGACACAAAACAGCGAAACCCACCCCAAAAAAACCCCAAAAAAACCAAAAAAAACCCCCAAAAAACCCCCAAAAAAACCCCCAAAAACAAAAAAAAACCCCCAAAAAAACCCCAAAAAACCCAAAAAAAACCCCAAAAAAACCCCCAAAAAAACCCAAAAAAACCCAAAAAAACCCCCAAAAAACCCCAAAAATCCCAAAATCCAACACCCGAGCCGAGGCAAAGCCTTCCCCTCCTTTTCCTTCTGCCCCCAGCGCAAACCCAGCCCCTAAAATAACATTTTTTGGGATTTTTTTTGGGATTTCGCCCATCAAAACCTCTCCCGGCGTGGGCGTCGGAGGCGCTTTGGTGAGGATGAAGTTTGCGGCGTTTTCATAACCTTGACTTTGCTTTTTTTGGGCTTTGTTTTGGCTTCTTTTGGGTTTTTTTTTTTTTTTTTTTGGGGGTGGAATCGCAGCTCTGCCGTCAGATAAAATCATTTTTCCCCTCCCGGATTGCCAAAAAAGCCGCGAGGGAAATGTTAATTATTTAAAGAAAATCGAGGATGAAATGCGGATTACTAAAATCGAGGGGGAAATGTTAATTATTTAAAGAAAACCAAGAGGGAAATGCGAATTATTTAACAAAACCAAGCGGAAAATGCGAATTATTTAAAGAAAATCAAGGGGGAAATGCGAATTATTTAACAAAACCAAGGGGAAAATGCGAATTATTTAAAGAAAATCAAGGGGGAAATGCGAATTATTTAAAGAAAACCAAGGGGGAAATGCGAATTATTAAAATCAAGAGGAAAATGCGAATTATTCAACAAAATCAACTGTGGCGGAAGAGAAAAAAGGAAATTTTTGGGTTCTGCTCCCCCAAGGCCAATTTTTTGGGGGACGAGAGGTTTTGAGGGGTGGTCCCAAATTATTGAAATTTTTGGATATTTCAACCCTCACAGCGCAGCCTTAGATCCGAGCGCGATCTCCCTGATTTTTAAAGAATTTAATTTAATTTTTTCCATATTTTTTTACAACTCCTAAACGCTATTTATCCTCCGAAGTTCTCAGATTTTCCTGCCAAACCCCAAACTCCTTCCAGGCGCTCCTGGCCTGGGAAAAGAGGAAAATCCCAAATCCGAACCATCTGCGCCAACGCTCCGCCGCCGCTCGCCAACCGCGCGATTCCCTTCAAAAAGCGATTTTTTTCTTTATTTTTCCGTCTCCCCCCAGCCCTGGGAGGAGCGCAATTCCCGCCCGGAGCGGCGAATTCCGCGTTTTCATTTCCCTCATTTTCATTTTAATTAATTTTTTTAATTTTTGAACCTCGAGCCGACGCCGGAGGAGAGCAATTCCCGCGTGGGAAAGGAGGGAAAAATCAGAATTCATCGGCAGCGAAAAGCAAAAAAAATCCCTCCCAGGAGCACCAAATCCCCGCGATTTCCACCCAAAACTCTCCGAAAATTCCGATTTTCCGCTTTTTTTTTGGGCGCTCAACACACGAAACACAGATTTTCGTCAATGGCGCTCTCTGCTCCCCGTGCTCCTCTCTGATTTAAATATGGAAATATATTTCCAAAAGAACGGGGTTTGCAATATCTGGTTTTGGGGTTTTTTTTCCCAATAAAAATCTATATATTTTACAAACAACAGCCTTTGGGGCTCAATATCTGTTTTTGAGGTTTTTTTCCCATAAAAATCTAAAAATATATTTTGAAAACAACAGGATTTGGGGATGAATATCTATTTTTGGATTTTTTTCCCATTAAAAAATGTATTTCCAAAACAACAAGATTTGGGGCCGAATATCTATTTTTTTGGTTTTTCCTTTCCATAAAATAAAGAAATATATTTCCAAAAGAACTGGAATTGGGGCTGAATATCTGTTTTTTGGGGTTTTTTTTTCCACAAAAATTGATAAATCCATGTCCAAAACAACAGCCTTTGGGGCTGAACATCAATTTTGGTTTTTTTTTTCCATTAAAAAATATAAATCCATTTCCAAAACAACAAGATTTGGGGCAGAATACCAAATTTTGGTGTTTTTTTTTTTTTCCCCATCCTCATTTCAACCCCAATTTCCGCGGGGGGGGGGTGGGGGGGGCGCAGAGAGCTCCTTCCCGAACATTCCCAATTTCCCGCGTTCATTAAGCGCCGCTAATTAAGGAAATCAACTCTCGCCTACCTTTGGCCTCGCAGTCCGAGTTGTCGGTGCTCGTGCCGTCCGCGCTCTGCTTCCGCTCCTTCTCCGCGCCCGCGGAGCTCGCCTTGGCCGCGCCGCTCTGCTCCGATCTAATCCCGCGGCTCTCCGCGGGCGCGGAGCAATCCTCGGCGAAACTCCCGGGGAACTTGGGGGCGATCCTCTCCGCGGGCGCGGAGCAATTCTCGGGGAAGTTCCCCGGGAATTTGGGGGCGATCCTCTCCGCGGGCGCGGAGCAATTTTCGGGGAAACTCGGCGGGAATTTGGGGGAGATCCTCTCCGCGGGCGGGGCGGGATTTTCAGGGAAAGTCCCCGGGAATTTGGGGGACACCCTCTCCGCGGGTGCGGAGCAATTCTCGGGGAAGCTCGCCTGGAATTTGGGGGCGATCCTCTCCGCGGGCGCGCAATTTTCGGGAAAACTCCCCGGGAATTTGGGGGAGATCCTCTCCGCGGGCGCGGAGCAATTTTCGGGGAAGCTCCCGGGGAATTTGGGGGCGATCCTCTCCGCGGCCACGGAGCAATTCTCGCTGAATCCCCCCTGGAACTTGGGGGACACCCTCTCCGCGGGCGCGGAAGGCTGCGGAGGCGCCGCCGCCAGCCTGGCCGCGCTCTCAAACCCTCCCTGAAAACCCGCGGAACTCCCGCAGGCCGCGGCCTTGTCCAGCGCGGCGTAAGCGCGGAAATAACTCTCGGCTGGCAGCTCGGGCTGGCCCAGGCACGGCTCGCTCAGCCCCGCGGAGAAGCGCGCACTTTCCGCGCCTCCCTTGGGCCTTTTTTCCGCGGCGAAGGCGCAGCACGCGCTCTCCTCCTTGACGGCGGCCGGGAAGGGACACGGGGCCAGCGCCGCCATGGCCGCGTAGCCCTTGGGGTCAGCCCAGGGGTCGAGGTAGGGCCCCGCGGAGCTCTTGGCCGCGCCCGCGCAGCTCCGCGCCGCTCCGCAGCCGCCGAAGTCCTGCGCGAACATGGCCGCGCCGTCCCCGCGCTGGCTCAGCACGAAAGGCTCCGCGGTGTCGCCGTCGCCACCACCACCGCCGCCACCGCCGCTCGGGCGCGACATTTTCCGCGCGCCGCGGAGGGGCGAATAGGCGAGCGCGGGGCTGACATCTTTTTTTTGAGACTGGGGGGGGAAGGACGAGAGAGAGAGAGAGGGGAGAGAGGGGAAAAAAATTAAAAAAAACCAAAGCGAGCCGCGTAATTACCCACGCGGCCCTCCCCCCCTCTCCGCCCCCCTCCGCGGGCAGAGTTTTTTTTTTTTGGTTTTCGCCCCAATCCGCGGCCCCCGCGCTCGCGCCAGGCCAATGAGGATTGAAAATGGCCTTGGCGGCTCCGGCGGAGCGCGCGTCACCGCTCGGGTCAAGGTGGCGCCCGGAGGAGTCCCTGCGTGGAGCAACAGCGACATCTGCCCGCGCCCGCCCGGGAAATCCAAAAAAAAACCCCAAAAAAATCCCAAAAAAAACTCCCAAAATCCGCAAATCCCCGCGGCTCGGCATCTGCCCGCGCCCGGCCGGGAAACCCAAAAAAAACCCAAAAAAACCCAAAAAATCCCCAAAAAAATCCCCAAAAAAACTCCCAAAATCCGCAAATCCCCGCGGCTTGGCATCTGCCCGCGCCCGGCTGGGAAACCAAAAAAACCCCAAAAAATCCCCAAAAAAAACTCCCAAAATCCACAAATCCCCACAGCTCGGCATCTGCCCGCGCCCGGCGGGGAAACCCAAAAAAACCCCAAAAAAACCCCAAAAATCCCAAAAAATACCCAAATCACCGCGGCTCGGCATCTGCACGCACCCGCCCGGGAAACCCAAAAAAGACCCCAAAAAAACCCCAAAAAAAGCCCAAAAAACCCTCAAAATCCGCGAATCCCCGCGGCTCGACAGCTGGCCGTGCCCGGCCGGGAAACCCAAAAAAAGACCCCAAAAAAACCCCAAAAAGCCCCAAAATCCCCAATTCCCCTCGATCCTCACGGTGCTTTACCCACCTGGGGGAAATGGGGAAAAATCAGATTTTGTGGCTGAGAATTCACCGCCGGGCTCTGCTTAGGGCAGGGTGGGGAAAATAATAAATTCGGTTTACCCCCCCCAAAAAAAATCGGCGCTTTTTGTTTGATTGTTTGTTTAAAATTATTTATTAAATTTGATCTTTCACGGATCGCTGGGAAAATCCTCTTTTTGCTCCCCAAAACACAGAGGAATTTTAAATTTTATCTCCTCCCCACCCCCTCTGTCCTTTCCCCTTCTCCTCCCTCCTCCCCGAGCGCAATCCTCGACCGAATTTTGGGGTTTTTTTCCCATTTTTTGGGGGTCCCAAAAACCCCGGAGAGGCTTTGGGGGCCGCGCTTGCCTTTGGCCTTTCGGAGTGAAAGTTTGGGGTGGCGCGGGGAGAAAAATTGGGGAAAAACCCCAAAATTCCTCCTCCAACCCTCGGGGCAGATCGGGTTTATTCCCAGTTTCATAGCGAGGAAAAAAAACAGAGAAATCCTAATTTTAAAAAATTTATTTAATTTTATTCCTCTTTAAAAAACAAAAAAATGATTTTATTTTCATTTCTCTTTTATAAAATTTATTTTATTTTATTTTATTTTATTTTGATTTTCGCTTCCCCCCTCAGCCCAGCGTTCCTCCTCCGCTTCCTCTGCCGAAAACAGATTTTTTTAATTATCTTCTCCCTCTCCGAAGCCTTTGGAGTTCCTGGGATGAAATGACATCTGCGGAGCGCGGGGGAGGGAGGGGAAAAGGGGGAAAAAAAAAAAAAAAAAAAAAAAAAAAGGAAAAAAAAAAACGGGAAAAAAATCCCGGCGGATTTGGGAAAAAAACCCTCGGATTTGGGGGAAAAAGGAGATTTTTGAGGCTGAGCCGCGAGGGCTTCGCTCCCTCTGCTCTTTTTTTTTTTTAATTCCCGCGAATTCTCCCCCAAAAAATAAACTTTAAACTGAAACCCGCGGGGTCCGCGCAGGTTTTAATTGAATTTTTATCATTTTCCAGCAGTTTTTAGTTGAATTTTCATCATTTCCCCGCTGCGGTTTATGGGGGAAAAGGTCTTTTATTTTTTTCCTCTTGATTTTTTTCTCTCTCTCCTCTTTTTTTTTCCCCATCCAGGGCGGATTTTCTCGGAATTTTTAAATCCCCAACGAGAATTTATTGCCGAAAATCGGCGGAATTTGAGCTTTTCGCGGTCTCTCCACCCCCGACTTTATTTCCTTTATTATTCCTAAATAAAAGAATTTGCATCGATGGGGGTTTTGTGTAATTTTTGTTGTTTTTTGGAGTTTTTTGGGGAATGAAGAAACGGGGAAAAGTGCGGGAATTTCAAGATCACGACGGGTTCAGAGTCACTTTCAAGGGAAACAAAGGGAAAATCTTTGGGGGAAAAAAGAGGAAAAAAGCAAAAAAAAAAGCAAAAAAAAAATAGCAGAAAAAAGGGAGATGCGGGAAAAAAGGAAAAAAGGGAATAATGAAAATAGAAAAGGGAAAAAGAGAGGAAATAAAACCGAGGGGAAGAAAGAAAATAAAGAAAGGAGAAAAAAGCAAAGCAGAACTTGACCGTTTGGGGCGATTTGTGACGATTTAGGGCAAAGTCCTCGCGAGGAATTCCCGCGGCCCCAAATCCCCAAAATTCCCAAAGATTTTCCCCAAAGGATTTCCCCTGCGGAGCTCTGTCCCCGCACGGGAAAATGACAAAAATCCCAATTTTTTTCAGGCCCCAAATCCCAACTCGGGCCGAGCTCTCCGCGCTCGCGGCGCCGTTTGCTTCCCGCGGAAAAAAACCCCAAAACCCCAAAAAAACCCCAAAAACCCCAAAAAAAACCCCAAAAAAAGCGATTTTGGATTTGATGGCCTCGGTTTTCGGGGCTGGGGAAGCGCGGGGATGGAAATCGTTGATTTTTATGGATCCTGCGGAAATTCCGCGCCGCTCAAAGTCGATATTTCCTCATTTACGGCGCGGAATTGAACATTTATTTTACGGCTTTTCCCCTCCGAGGCTCAGTTTCATTTTATTTTCTCCCGCGGGTTGGATTTGATTTTAATATTTTCCCCTCGTTTGATTTTATTTTATATTTTCCACCTCCTTGTTTGATTTTATTTTGATTTTATATGTTTCCCTTCCTTAGTTTGATTTAATTTTATATTCCCCGGCCTTGATTGATTTTTTTTTTTTAATATTTTCCCCTCGTTTGATTTAATTTTTAATTTTTTTTCCCCCTTTCGGTTTGATTTAATTTTATTTTTTATTTTATTCCACCCCACGTTTGATTTTAATTTGATTTTTTTCCCCCACTGTTTGATTATTATTTGATTTTTTTTTTCCCCCCATTTTTCTCTTTGTTTTGCCCATTTTTCCCTCTGACAATCGCAGATTTTGGGACACCCAAATGTGAATTCTCTGCCTGGAGATTAAATCCATTTTTCCCCAATTTTTTTTCTCTTTATCTCAACATTTTCCCCATTTTTTTTCCCTTCCTCCCATCGCCGTTTTTTGAAAATAATTTGAATTTTCTCCTCCCGCCAGCGCGTCCTCCGCACTTGAATTGTGGAAAAAAACAGAAAAAAAAGTGCTGAAAACTCAATTTTTATGGAATTGTGAACTCCACGGGTGTAAAATAAAGATTTAAAGCGATTTTTGGGGCGGATTTTGGCATTTTGGGGCATTTTAAAGGCCTTCCGTGCCTCGGGAAATAAATAAAAATCAATTCCCATTATTATTGAGAAATTCTCACCCTGGACTGCCCAGGGACTTTTTTGGGGGAAAAAAAAAAAAAGGAAAAAAAGGGAAAAAAAGGGAAAAAATATCTTCAGGAGAGAAAATCTCGATCCGAGAGGAAAATAATTAAAAATCTGATTAATTTCGGGTCATTAATGGGAAAAAATAATCAAATCCTTCAACCCAAAGTGGGAAAGGGCAGAAATAAATTTTAAGAAATGCGATAAAAAATTTTAAAAGGATTGGGATAAAACGCTTCGGAATTTGAGGGATTTTCGGGGAATTTCGGGCCTTTCCCGTGCCCGTTTTTTGGGGAGTTTAGGCCCAAAAACCCTAAAAAAAATCGGATTTTTTGGCTTTCCCCATCCCCAGGGCTTGGGGACAATTTTTGGGGCCATTTTAGGTTTTTTTCGTCCAAAGAATTCGGAGCCAAACCAACAAAAAATGAGGATTTTCCCTTCCGGCTCCTCCTAGAGATTGGAAGACTTTTTTGGGGTAAATTTAAGGATTTTTTTTGTCCAATAAACCCTAAAAGAATTGGAATTTTTCCCTTCCTCGTTCCCTTGGAGATTTTGGGTCAATTTTTGGGTTAATTTCGTGCGATTTTTGTCCACCAAACCCTAAAAAATTGGGGATTTTTGGGGCCACTCCGGGACACTTTTTTATCAAAAAACCTTTTAAAAAGCAGATTTTTAAGACCACTTCAGGGCTTTTTTATCCTATAAATCCTGATTATATATATTTTTTTCATCCAACAAAGCCTTAAAAAATGGGAATTTTTGGGGGGTTGCTTCAGAGCATTCTTTATCCAATAAACTCTAAAAAAAAAAAAGGTTTTTTATCCAATAAACTCTAAAAAAAATTGGTTTTTAAAAATCAAATAAACTAAAAAAAATGGGATTTTCCCCCGGCGGTGTCCCCTCATCGTTCCCAACCCCAAAAACTGAAGAATTTTCCCCAAAAACGGAAGAATTTTCCCCAAAAACGGAAGAATTTTCCCCAAAAACTGAAGAGTTTTCCCCAAAAACTGAAGAATTTTCCCCAAAACCGCTCCGGGAATGGCGAGAAAAGGGAAAAGTCGATCCCATTCCCTCCCGGGCCACCTGCCAGCCCCGAGCCCATAAATGTCCAAAATTCCAATTCCGATTTCCCTTTTCCCACCCAATTCTGGCCCCGTCACTTACGTCCCTTCCCCTTTTTGTCCTTTTTTTATTCCCCTTTTTATTTCCTTTTAAATTCTCTTTTTATCCCTTTCTAATTCTTATTTTAATCCCCTTTTTTATTCCCTTTTTAATTCCCTTTTAATTCCCTTTTTTCCTCCCTTTTTTCTCCCTTTTTAATTACCTTTTTTCCACTTTTTCCCCCATTTTATTCCCATTTTTAATTCCCTTTTGTAGTTCCGTTTTTCCCCTCGAATTTTCCCATTTTATTCCCTTTTTTACTCCTTTGTTTATTCCCTTTTTCCCCTGAATTCCCCCATTTTATTCCCAGGTTTTGATTCCCATTTTTCCCCGAATTTGCCCATTTTATTCCCATTTTCTATCCCTTTTTTTAAACTGAAATTCCCCATTTTATTCCCATTTTCTATCCCTTTTTTTAACCGAAATTCCCCATTTTATTTCCATTTTTTATCCCCTTTTTTAAACCAAATTCCCCCATTTTATTCCCATTTTTTATCCCTTTTTTAAACCAAATTCCCCCATTTTATTCCCATTTTTTATCCCTTTTTTTAACCAAATTCCCCCATTTTATTCCCATTTTTTATCCCCTTTTTTTAACCAAATTCCCCCATTTTATTCCCATTTTTTATCCCCTTTTTTAAACCAAATTCCCCCATTTTATTCCCATTTTTTACGGCCCTCGTCCGCTCCTCTCGGAAGTCGTCGGAGGATTTAACGATGACCTTAAATTTGTATTTTTTATTGCATTTTTTTATTATTTTTTCCTCTCCACCCGCGCCGGAAATAATTCAGATTTACGGCCCGGGAGGTCCCAATAACAATCGACGCCAAAAAAAATAAAATAAAATCAAATCAAAACCCCAACGCCTTTTTTTTTTTGTGTTTTTTTGAGGTTTTTTTTTTTTTTTTTATTTGTTGGCTTAGGAGCGCCAGAAATCCATCAAATTTTACAATCTCTCTTTCCGCCGAGAAAACCCAAATCCGCCGATTATGGGAGGATTTTAAAAGGTTTTTTTTGGGGGTTTGGGACCCCCCACCCTGCGCAGCAGCCGGGAAAAAAAATCCTCCAAAAAAGCGGAATTCTCCCCAAAAAAATCCCTAAAAAAGTGCAGAATTCTTAAAAAAAAAAACAAAACTAAAAAAGCAGAATTCTCCCCCTAAAAATACCCCCAAAAAAGCGGAATTCTCCGCAAAAAATGAAATAAAATTAAAAAGCAAAATAAAATAAACGAAATTCAAATAATAAGATAAAATAAAATAGAATAGAATAAAATAATAAAATAACATAATAAACTAAACAAAACGAAACCAATATAAAACAAAATAATAAAATAAAATAAAATAAAATAAAATAAAATAAAATAAAATAAAATAAAATAAAATAAAATAAAATAAAATAAAATAAAATAAAATAAAATAAAGTAAAATAAAATAAAATAAAATAAAATAAAATAAAATAAAATAAAATAAAATAAAATAAAATAAAATAAAGGCTAAGAGCAAGCGCTGAAATGCAAAACCAGAGAACAATGAGGGTCCTGACAAACCTCCAAAAATTCCATTTTTACCCCCAATCCGACGAAAGGAAAATGAAATTTTCCCCTCAAAATGCCAATTACTGTGCCGACTCCAATTCCCGCAGAGCTGCGGTGCTGCCATTCCCCATCGACCCGGAAAAGGCCAAAAAACACTCAGAAAAGGGAAAAAAAAAAAACCCTAAAAGATTTTACACCTCCAGTGCAGAGATAAAGCCTAACCATAAACCAAAGCCTAGAGCCTAACCCTAACCCTAACCACAACCTTAATCTTAACCCTAACCTTAATCTTAACCCTAACCCTAACCCTAACCACAACCACAACCTTAATCTTAACCCTAACCTTAATATTAACCCTAACCCTATCCCTAACCTTAACCCTAACCTTAAACATAACCTTAGCCTTAACCCTAACCCTAACCCTAACCCATAGCCTTAACCTTATCCCTAACCCTAACCCTAACCACAATTATTGTCACAACCATAATCATAAACCTAATCCTAACCACAGCCAGAACCCGAACCTTAGCCTTTACCAGAATCGTAACTTAACCATAACCCTAACGCTAGCCCTAATCCTAACCCTGACCCTGATGTGAACCAGAATGATAACCATAACCATCGCCCTATCACTGAGCACAATGCTAACCTTAACCCTAACCTTAATCCTAACCTTAACCCTAACCATAACCTCAACCTTAACCATAACCATCGCCCTATCCCTGACCACAATGATAACCTTAACCCTAACCTTAATCCTAACCTTAACCCTAACCATAACCTCACCCTTAACCATAACCATCACCCTATCCCTGACCACAATGCTAACCTTAACCCTAACCATAACCCTAACTCTAACCTGAATCCTAACCATAACGATAAATATAACCATAAGCATAGCCACAATCATAACACTAACCCGAACCCTAACCATAACCCTAACCCTGATGTGAACCAGAATGATAACCATAACCTTGACCCAACCCTAACCCTAACCATAATGATAGCAAAAACCATAACCATCACCCTATCCCTGACCATAATGCTGACCTTAACCCTAACCTTAACCCTAACCCTAACCTTAACCCTAACCATAACCATAACCTTATCACTAACTCTAACCATAACCCTAACCTTAACCTTTACCCTAACGCTAACCATAATTATTGCCATAACCATAATCATAAACCTAATCCTAACCACAGCCAGAACCCTAACCTTAACCATTACCATAATCGTAAACTTAACCATAACCATAACCTTAACCATAACCTTAACCATAACCATAACCATAACCTTAACCATAACCATAACCATAACCATAACCTTAAATCTAACCGTAACCCGAAACCTGATGCGAACCATGATGATAACCATAACAATGACCCGACCCTCACCCTAACCATAACGATAGCAAAACCCATAACGTGAACGCTATCCCTGACCATAATGCTAACCTAACCATAAACCTAACCATAACCTTAACCCTAACCTTAACCATAACCATAACCTCAGCCTTAACCATAATCCTAACCCTAACCATCACCCTAACCATATCCATAACCATAACCATAAGCATAGCCATAACCATAAGCCTAACCCTAACCCATAGCTTTAACCTTAACCTTAACCCTAACCCTAACCATGACCATAACCTTAACAGTAACCCAAACCCGAACCATATCCCTAACCCTTAACCATAACGCTAACCCTAACCCTAATCCTAACCATAATTATTGCCATAACCATAATCATCCATAATCCATAATAACCATAATCCTAACCGCAGCCATAACCCTGACCTTGACCATTACCATTATCGTAAACTTAACCATAAACCTAACCATAACCATAACCTTAACCATGACCATAATGCTGATCAGAACCCTAACCATAACCCTAACCTTGATGCAAAGCAGAATGATAACCACAACCTTGACCCGACCCTAAGACTAACCAAAATGAGAGCAAAAACCACAACCTTAACACTGTCCCTGACCATAATGCTAACCTAACCATAACCCTAACCCTAACCTTAACCCTAACCCTAACCCATAGCCTTAACCTTAACCCTAACCGTAACCAGAACCTTAACCCCAATGCCTGAAACAGAGGCCAAACCAAATCAGGAGTATAAAATGCAGACAAATTTATTCGGGGCCTTCAAGGTCCATTGGGGCAAGCAAAATCCCCTTGGGGATGACACCAAAATGGATGCAGTGTCCCGAGCCCTTCACCTGTGATTGGTTCTGTCCCATTAGCAGATTGGCCCTAATTGTCCAATCGCTGCCTCAGGTGAGGATGTTCACCACCCCAGGCCTGCCCCCCCAGCTCAAAGGTGTTTTCATATTTTTGGGCACAAAGGCAGTGAATGTGTCCTTGGATTTGTGTCCAGAGAGCTTTGTTTGGCCAAAGGTGGTGGAACAGAGGATTGTAGCACTTTGTGAGGAACAGAGCTGCAGCAAATTAGAGAAACATGGAGAGAAAAATTAGAAATAGCTGAAGGCATCCACCCTAACCATGACCAGAATGCTAACCATAACCTTATCACTGACTCTAACCATAACCCTAACCTTAACCTTAACCCTAACCGTAACCATAATTATTGTCATAACTGTAATCATAAACCTAATCCTAACCACAGCTAGAACCCGAACCTTAACCATTACCATAATCGTAACTTAACCATCACCATAACCATAACTATAACCATAAGCTTAACTCGAACCCGAACCCTAACCCTAACCTGAAACCTGATGCGAACCACAAGGATAACCAAAACCTTGACCCAAACCTAATGCTAACCATAATGATAGCGAAAAGCACAGCCTTGACCCTGTCCCTGACCATAACGCTAACCTAACCATAACCCTAACCTTAACCATAACCTTAATGTTAACCCTAACCCTTATACATAACCATAACCCTAACCCTAACCATAATTATTGTCATAACCATAATCATAAACCTAATCCTAACCACAGCCATTACCATCATCTTAACCTTAACCATAATCATAACCCAACCATAACCATGACCTTAACCCTAACCCTAACCCTAACCCGAAACCTGATGTGAACCACAAGGATAACCATAACCTTAACCCAAACCTAACGGTAGGGTTAACCCTATAGCCATAATCGTAACCCAATCCCTGACAATAATGTTAACCAAGCCATAAACGTAACCCTAACCTTAACCCTAACCTTAACCATAACCTTAACCACAACCTTAACCCTAAACTTAACCCTAACCTTAACCCTAACCTTAACCATAACCTTAGCCATAACCTTAACCAC
Organism: Acanthiza pusilla; assembly: GCA_036630365.1. Classification (NCBI taxonomy): domain Eukaryota; kingdom Metazoa; phylum Chordata; class Aves; order Passeriformes; family Acanthizidae; genus Acanthiza; species Acanthiza pusilla. The sequence continues at coordinate 710,699 of JAXCHO010000119.1, read as the reverse complement.
AATCTTAACCATAACCTTAACCATAACCTTAACCATAACCTTAACCCCAACCATAACCATAACCTCAGCATTAACCATTACCGAACCACAAACCTTAATCCTAACCCTAACCCTAACCCTAAATTAACCTTAACCTTAACCATAACGATCACCATAAACTTACCCTTAACCTTAACCATAACCATAACTGTAAACTTAACCTTAACCATAACCCTAACCGTAACCCAAACTACCCCAAACCACATGAAATTCACCCCAAACCATCCAGAACCATCCAGAACCACACCAAACCCATCCAAACCCATCCCTAACCCTAACCCTAACCCTAACCATAACCATAACCCTAACCCTAACCTTAACCCTAACCCTAACCCTAACCTTAACCCTAACCTTAACCCTAACCTTAACCTAACTCGGTTATTGCTCATTCTGGCCTTGGATTTTACGGAAAGAAATGGAATTTTGGCCTTGGAAATGGAGGAGAATCAGGAGAAAAACACAACAAATGGAATTGTGGCCTTGAAAACAGAGGAAAATCAGGGAAAAAAAATACAATAAATTGAATTTCGGCCTTCCCAGCTGGGAAAAAAAAGGAGAAAAATAAAATACTTTGAATTTCCACCTTGAAAGCAGAGCAAGACAAAGACAAAACGCCGATTTTGAAGAGGAAAATTGGATTTTTTTTTCACAGACGTGGTGTTTTTTAAAAATTTCCCAACCCCCCGTGCTGCCCCTCCTCTCCCGAGGCCTTTTTTCCCTTTTTCCCTCTCCGCAGCCGTTTCCAATCACAGCACATCTTGGCGGCAGAAGCCGCAGGATTTCGGTGCCAAAAGGAGGGAAAAAAATTCCCTTTGATCCCCAAAAAATCCCGAATTCCGTCCCCCATCCTCCCCCCCGGGATTCCCACGGAATTCCCACACCCCTCTCCGATATTCAGGATTTTCCCACCACAGAAATGAAGATATTTGGGGTTTTTAATGGGTTTTTGTGGGATTTTTAATGGATTATTTACAGACTTTTAATGGATTTTTTTACGGATTTTTAATGGATTTTTAACAGATTTTTGCGGATTTTTTACGGACCTCTCGTGGATTTTTAATGGATTTTTTATTGATTTTTTCCACGGATTTTTTGTGGATTCTTAATGGATTTTTTATGGTTTTTTAATGGATTTTTAACGGATTTTTACACGCTTTTTACTGGTTTTTCTATGGATTTTTTGTGGATTTTTAACTGATTTTTTAATTATTTTTAACTGATTTGGGGGGGGATTTTTAAGGGAGGATTCCCAGCCTTTCCTGAGGGGATTTGGGATTTCCCCAAAATGGGATTTCCCCAAAATGGGATTTCCCTGAGTGCAGATGGGCGGAGTTTCCTTTTCTCTCACAGCGCCGCCATTTTGGGCCCAAATCTGTGAAAATTCCAATTTTTTATCCATTTCCCTACAGCTGAGGGTTCCTAAAAAACCCCAATTTTCCCCCCAAAATTCCCTAATTTCCTCTCTTTTTAATGATCGCTTTTTTCTTGGCTTTAATTTAATTTTTCTTGATTTTTATGGCGCTAAAATAGGAAAAAAGATAGAATTTTAAAAAATAATTTACAAGATTTACAAGGAATTTTTGAAAAGAATTTTAAAGACGATGAGAGAAGTTAATAAAAAGAGTAGGAATGAAAAGAAAATCGGAATTTTAAGAAGGAATGAAAGGAAAAGAGGAATAAAAGAGAACAAGAATAGAAAGAAAATAGGAATAAAAAATAGAAATTTTTAAAAATTCAGGAACGAAAAGCAAAAAAGGAATTAAAAGAAAATAGAATTTTTTAAAATTATAGTTAAAAGGAAATAGGAATAAAAAACCAGGGGGACATAAATAAATAAATAAATAAACAAATAAATAAAATAATATTTTTAAAAGGAAATTAAATAAATTAACAATAAAAAACCCCCCAACCTTATCAACCTCCTCCTGGCCGTCGGAACGCTAAAATCCCAAATTTTTTTCGCTTTCCCCGCCCCCTCCCCGCCCCCACCCCGGGGGGGGCTCTTTTTTTTTTGGGTGGAAAAAGCGCAAATTCCGCGAGGGGCGGGGCCTGCGCGACCCGCGGGACTCAAAGGGTTAACGGCGATGGCCTTGACTCCGCCCAAGGTCAAAGGCGGAGAGGCCCCAATGGCCTTTTTGGGGGGAAAATGGGAATTTGGGGCGTTTGGGATTTTTATGGGATTTTGGGGGGTTTTGGGGCTTTTTTTGGGGCTTCCGGGAGGATTTTTTGGGTATTTTTTGGGGGATTTAGGGTTTTTTTGGGGTTTCTGGGAGGATTTTTGGGAGGTTTTGGGGCATTTAAATTTGGTTTTCCTGGGGTTCTTTGGGGGGATTTTTTGGGTATTTTTTGGGGGGATTTAGGGGTTTTTTGGGGTTTCTGGGAGGACTTTTTGGATATTTTTTGCGGGGGTTTGGGGCTTTTTTTGGGGCTTCTGGGGGGGTTTTTTGGGTATTTTTTTGGGATTTTGGGGTGTTTTTTTGGGGTTTCTGGGAGGATTTTTTTGAGAGGTTTTGGGGTATTTAAATTTGGTTTTCCTGGGGTTCTTTGGGGGGATTTTTTGGGGTTTTTTTGGGGGATTTTGGGGTTTTTTTTTGGGGGTTTCTGGGAGGATTTTTTTGGAGTTTTTGGGGCATTTTCTTTTGGTTTTCCTGGGGTTCTTTGGGGGGATTTTTTTGGGTTTTTTTGGGGGGATTGTTTTTGGGTTTTGGGGGGATTTTGGGGGGGGGAGGGGGCTTTGGTTTTGGGAGTTTTTTTGGTGCTTTTTGGGTGGTTTTTATTATTATTTTTGGGTGTTTTCAGGGGATTAGTTTTGTATTTTTGGGGGGAAATTTTGGGGACATTTCTGGGTTTCTGCGGTTTCGGAGGAGCGCTTTTTGGGGTTTTTTTCTGTTTTTTTGGGGGGATTTTTGGGGAGTTTTGGGGCGCTTTTTGGGGTTTTTTTCTGGTTTTTTGGGGGGATTTTTGGGGAGTTTTTGGGGTTTTGGACAGGGGGAGTTTCTTCAGAATTTTGGAGTGGTTTGGGGGGATTTTTGCGATTTTTTTGGGTTTTTTTTTTTTATTTTTTAATTTTATTTTTGGAGGATTTTTTGTGCCACTCCTTCCCACCTCGTCCCGCTCCCAATTTCGCTGTTTTTATCCCCAAAATCCCTCCCGGGCCTCCTTTTTTTTTTTTTTTAACGATCCTGTAAACGCCCCACGCTCCATAAAATCGCATTTTACTGCCGGAATTTTACATCGCCTTTCCCCCGCCCTGGGAGGGCAAAAAAAACCCAAAAAAACCCCAAAATAAACCCAAAAAAACCCCAAAATAAACCCAAAAAATAATAAAAAAAAAACTCGGAAGGAGGGGCGAGGGTTTGGTGTGGGAAAAATGTTGGAAAAAGGGAAAAATTGGGGAAAAAAGGGGGAAAAAATGAGGGAACGGGAAAAAGGGAAAAAAGGGGAAGAATTATTAAAAAAGGGGAGAAAAGGGAAAAAAGGGGGGGAGAAAAAAATGGAGAAAAATGGGAAAAAAATTTTTAAAAAAGGGGAAAAGGGGAAAAAGTGGGAAAAAAGAAAAAAGGGGTGAAAAAGGGGGAAAAGTGGGAAAAATAAAGGGGAAAAAATCTTTGAAAAGGGGGGGGAAAGGGGAAAAAAAGGGAGGGAAGAAATGGGAAAAAGGGGAAAAAAATATTTAAATAAAGAGAGAGGGAAAGTGAGGAAAAAAGGGGGAAAAAAGGGGAAGAAAGGGGAAGAAAAAATGGGGGGAAAAGGAGGAAAAAAGGATAAAAAAATGGGGAAAAAAGGGGGAAAATTAGGGAAAAAGGGGGAAAAAAGGAGAAAAAAATGGGGAAAAAAGGGGAAAAATTAGGGAAAAAGGGGGAAAAAAGGAGAAAAAATGGGAAGAAAAGGGGAAAAATTAGGAAAAAAGGGGGGGAAAAAGGAGGAAAAAAACGGGGAAAAAAATGGGGAAAAAAGGAAATTGTTTTGCTCTCACGGGCGGAAGTGTGCGCGGGGCCCCGCGCGCGGTAATTAACGCTAATTAAAGTTTATGGCTCTGTCTAGACAGCGCGGAGCTTTCATCGGCGCTTCCGGAGAGGAGAGCAGCGCGGCCTGAGCTCCGCGCGGCCCAACGGAGCTCTTTTTGGGTTTTTTTGGGTTTTTTTATTTATTTTTTGGGGGGATTTTTGGGTTTTTTTTGGGTTTTTTTGGGTTTTTTTAGGGGGATTTTTGGGGTTCTTCAGGGGGATTTTTGGGGTTTTTTTTGGGATTTTTGGGGGGATTTTTGGGGATTTTCGGGGCTGTTCTTTTTTATTTTTTGAGGTTTTTTGGGCTTCCCCCCCTCCCCGATTTTTTGCGCCTTTTCTGGGAGTCTTTTTGCCTTTTTTTTTTCTTTCTTCAAGCTTTATTTGGATTTTTTTTTTCTTTTTTTTTGGCTTTTTTCTTGGCTTTTTTTTTTGCTTTTTTCGGGATTTTTTAGGCATGCTCTTTTTCCCTTTTTTTTGCTTAATTCGGGCTTTGTCTCGATTTTTTTTCACTCCCTTTTTTTCCCTTTTTTGGGCTTTTTTTCGGCTTTCTTTTTCTTTCTTCGGTCCTTATTTGATTTTTCTTTTTGCGATCCTCTCCTTTATTCCCATTTTCCCCCTCTCCAAAAATTCCATTTATTTCACATTTCAGGCCCAGCCCGAGCCGCCAAAATTTAAAAAAAAATAAAATCCAAATAATTAAAAAACAATAGAAAGAAATAAAAAGAAATAAAACAGAGCAGCGCCTCTCCCTCAATCCCTTTTTTTTTTTTTTTTAATCAAAACCATTCCCGGGAATTTCCTTTGCTGCGGAGAGCGGAATGGATTTAATTTGGATTTTTGTGGTTTTGCTCAATACTTTCGTCAAATTAAAATCGCAGTTCGCCCTCAAAGGATTTTTTTTTTTTTTTTTGTCATTTGGGTTTTTTTAAGGATTTTTTTGGGCTTTTTTTGTTTTGTTTTTTTGGGGGTTTTTTTGGTCGTTTCACAGCGTCGCGTTCGGAAGGAAAATGAGGATTTTACAACATATAAATGAATGGAATAAATTAAATTTTTGGGGGTTTTTTGGGGTTTTTTTTTGTCATTTCACAGCGTCGCGTCTGAAAGGAAAATGAGCATTTTATAACATATAAATTAATGGGTTAAATAGGAATTTTTGGGGGGATTTTGGGTTTTTTGGGGTTTTTTTTTTTTGTTTTTTTTGTCATTTCACAGCATCGCGTTTTACACCGTATAAATAAATGGAATAAATTGGATTTTTTGGGGATTTCTTTTGGTTTTTTGGGTTCTTTTTTGGTCATTTCACAGCCTCGCGTTTTACACCTATCAATAAATGGAATAAATCGGATTTTTGGTTGTTTTTTTGGCTTTTCCCCCATTTTTTCCCCTCCTCCCTCCGCCCCCATCCCAAATCCCACAAACCTCCGGAAAAAAGGAAATTCCCCATTCCCAAACCCCCGAAATTCGCATTTTTCACCCCAAATTCAACCCCAAATCCTCGCGCTCCTTTCGTCCTTTGCAACAACACAAAAAATCCTCGTCGGGGCCCCAAAAAATCCCAAAAATTGGCGAAAAAAAAAAAAAAAAGACTTTGGGGCTTTCCCAGGAGTTGAACTTGTTTGGGTTTGGGATTTTTTTTTTTTTTTTTTTTTTTTTTTTTTGGGAGGACTTGACTTTGCATTTGGGATTTGAGTTATCCTTGACTGAGGCGAGCAAAGCCAATTAGCGCGAGGTTAATTGCGCTCTCCATTTAATTTGATTATTTTGGGATTTTTAAAAAAAAAAAATTTAGGTTTTTTTAAGGAGATCGAGCTCCTGGAAAAGCCCAAAAAAGAGGAATTTTTTAAAAATAAATAAAAGTTGAAGTGCAGCTGAAAAATAAAAAATTCGGAGTGGAATTGCGAGGATTGGTGGGGAAATAATAATAATAATAATAATAATAATAATAATAATAATAATAAATTAAAAGAAAAAAGTAAAAAAGAAAATCAAACAATGGTGATAATAATGATAATAATAATAAAATTATTATGATAATATTAATGATAATAATGAAAATAATGAGAGTGGAAATTATAATGATGATAATAATAGAAAAGAAAATATACAAATGAAATAAAAATCAAAATTTAAAAAACTTAAAATAAAAGAAAAATAAAAGGATGATGGTGAAAATTAAAATAATAATAGTGATAATAATGACAATACTGATAATGCTGACAGCGATGATCACATTAATAATAATAAAAATAATAATAAAAAATAAATAAAAACCTTTAAAAAAAATCCTCCAAATTCCCCACGGCAAAACCCCACTGAAACCGAAAAAAAATTCCCTTTTTGCAGAGGGAAATGAAATAAATAAAATAAGAAATAAATCAAATCCAAGCCCGCGGAGAAGAGGCCTTGGGACATTTTTATTCCTCACAAAATTCACACAAACACACAAACCCAAACGCTTTTTGGGCTTTTTTCGCCTTTTTCCCGATTTTTTTTTTTTTGTTGTTGTTGTTTTTAGAATTTTTTCCTCCTCCCTTTTCCACAAAGGGAAAAAAAAAATAAAAAATTGGATATAGAAAATAAAAACAGCTACGGAGTTTATATACAAACCGCTCGGGGGGGGGTGGAAATGGAGGTTTTTTCCTTGGAAATTTAGGGTTTTTTGTCTCAGAAATGGAGGTTTTTTCCTTGGAAATTTAGGGTTTTTTGTCTCAGAAATTGAGGTTTTTTCCTTGGAAATTTAGGGTTTTTTGTCTCAGAAATGGAGGTTTTTTCCTTGGAAATTTAGGGTTTTTTGTCTCAGAAATGGAGGTTTTTTTCCTTGGAAATTTAGGGTTTTTCTCTCAGAAATTGAGATTTTTTTCCTTGGAAATTTAGGGTTTTTTGTCTCAGAAATTGAGGTTTTTTCCTTGGAAATTTAGGGTTTTTTTGCTTGGAAATGGAAATTTTTTCCTTAGAAATGGAAAGGTTTTACTCGGAAATTGATTTTTTAACTTAGAAATTGAGATTTTGCTGGAAATTGAGGTTTTTTCCTTGGAAATTGTGGCTTTTTTGCTTAGAAATTGAGAGTTTTTTTACTTAGAAATCAAGTTTTTCCGTGAAAATTGAATTTTTTTGCTCAGAAATTCAGATTTTTTTCTTGAAAATTGAGATTTTTTTTTTTGCCCCAAACCCCAAATCCAAGGGTGGGACTGAGGCCGAGGGGAGTCGAGATTTGGATAAAAATTTATTTTAATGGTCGGACCACCCAAAAGCTGTGAATATTTGGATTTTTGGGGGGAAAAGCAAGCCGGGGGAGGTGGAAATTTTTTTTTTTTTTTTGTGTCCCCAAATTTGGGGATTTTCTCGGGAGCAGTGAAATCTCCGGGGCAGCAATTCCCGGGGCCAGAAGGATGAACCAAATAAAAATAATAATAACAATAATAATAATAATAATATTATAATAATTACATAGATTTAAAAAAAAAAAAAAAAGAAAAAGGAAAAAAAAAATTCCCAACCTGTCCAGGAAAATCAGAAAAAATAAAGAAAAAAAAACCCCAAAATTAAAAACTTAAATTAAAGTCCGTGGAGATCAAGTCCTCGAAATGGGAAGGGAAGGGAAGGAAGGGAGAGGAAAACCTCTGCTGAGCACAAAAAAGAAAAAAAAAGAAAAATTCTCCAAATTCGAGGTCTTCTCTCTGCCGTCCCTCGGAATTATTTTTGTTGTTGCTTTTCCTTTTTTCCTGATTTTTTTTTTCCTTTTTTCCTGGGTTTTTTTCCCTTGTTCTGCAGGATTTTGGGTTTTTTTTCCCTCCCGGGATTTTTTTTCTGTTTTCTACACGATAGTTTTTCCTTTTCTCCAGGATTTTGTTTTGCTTTTCTCCGGGGATTTTTTTTTGCCTTTTCTCCAGGATATTTTTCCATTTTCTCCACGATAATTTTCCATCTTCTCCACGACATTTTTCCGTTTTCTCCACGACATTTTCCCATTTTCTCCACAATATTTTTCCCTTTTCTCCCGGATATTTTTCCGCATTTTCTCCACGATTTTTCCACATTTTCTCCATGACATTTTTCCATTTTCTCCCGGATTCTTTTTCCATTTTCTCCCGGATTTTTTCCCCATTTCTCCACCATATTTTTTTCCATCTTCTCCACCATATTTTCCCATTTCCTTCGAGATATTTTTCCCCATTTCTCCGCGATATTTTTTCCAATTCCTCCACGATATTTTCCCATTTCCTCCCGGATATTTTCCAATTCCTCCACGATATTTTTCCCATTTCCTCCACGATATTTTCCCAATTCCTCCTGGATATTTTTCCATTTCCTCCACGATATTTTCCACGATATTTTTCCCATTTCTTCCCGGATTTTTTTCCAATTCCTCCACGATATTTTTCCCATTTCCTCCCGGATATTTTCCAATTCCTCCACGATATTTTCCCCATTTCTTCCACGATATTTTCCACGATATTTTTCCAATTCCTCCACAATATTTTTCCCATTTTCTCCCGGATATTTTCCATTTCCTCCACGGTATTTTTCCCATTCCTCCGCGATATTTTCCACGATATTTCCCCCATTTCTCCACGATATTTTTCCCATTTCCTCCCGGATTTTTTTCCATTTCCTCCAGGATTTTTCCCCCGATTTCCCCTCACAACAAAGGGTTTCCGGAGAAGTACTGCAGGCGGTCCCGGCTGAGTTTTTTCTCCTTCATGCGGCGGTTCTGGAACCAAATCTTCACCTGGCGGTCGCTGAGGTTCAGCATCCGCGACAGCTGCAGCCTCTTCTCCTTGTTGATGTAGACGTTGAAGAAGAACTCTCGCTCGAGCTCGCGGATTTGGAATTTGGAGTAAGGGCAGCGCTTCTTCCGCGTCCGCGGGGCGCCTGGGGGGGGGAAAAATCGTGAATTTATTGGTATTTTTGGTTTTTTTTAAATTGTTTTTATTGTTGGTGTTGGTGTTGTTATTATTGGTATTGTTGTTGTTGTTGTTATTGTTATTATTTTTTATTTTTATTGTTATTATTGTTATTATTGTCGTTATTATTATTATTGTTGTTATTATAATTGTTGGTATTGTTATTGTTATTATTGTTATTATTATTGTTTTTATTATTATTATTGTTATTATTGTTATTATTATTGTTATTGTTATTATTGTTGTTGTTATTATTATTATGTTGTTATTATTATGTTATTATTATTGTTGTTATTGTTATTGTTTTTGTTTTTATTATTATTGTTATTGTTGTTGTTATTATTGTTGTTATTATTATTATTGTTATTATTTCTATTGTTATTATTATTATTTTTATTGTTATTATTGTTATTATTATGTTATTATTATTATTATTATTATTACTATTATTATTATTATACTAATGTTATTATTACATTCACGTTCTTATTATATTAATTATATTAATATTATTGTATGGATTATATATATTAACATTGTCATTATTACGTGGATTTGTTTTTTTTTTTCCTGTGGGTAAATGAGACAAAGGAAAAAAAAAAAAAAATATTCCAAAGGGGAAAAATGTCCCAAAAGAATGAAAATCCCAAAAAGGGATTAAATACCCCCAAAGGAATGGAAATCCCAAATGGAATAAATGCCCCGAGGGAATAAATAAATAAATAAATAAATAAATAAATATCCCAAAGGGGTAAAGAAATAAAGAAATGCCCCAAAGGGATGAATGTCCAGAGAAGAGAAGGATTGAATATCCCAAAGGAAAAAATGCCCCAAAGGAAGAAAGAAATGCCCCACAGGGTTCGATATCCCAAAGGGATAAATAAATATATATTAAAATAAATAAATAAATAAATAAATTCCCCAAAGGAATGAATAAAGAAATGCCCCACAGGGTTCGATGTCCCAAAGGGATAAATAAATATACAAATAAATAAATAAATAAATAAATAAATAAATAAATACCCCAAAGGAAGAAAGAAATGCCCCACAGGGTTCGATATCCCAAAGGGATAAATAAATATAAATAAAAACCCCAAAAGGGACAAAGAAGTGCCCCAAAGGGATAAAAAATAAACCAAGAGGATTCATATCCCAAATGAATAAATAAATAAATAAATAAATAAATAAATAAATAAATAAATGCCCCAAAGGGATAAATATCCCAAAGGGATCAATACCCCAAGGGAATCAATACCCCAAAGGAACCGATGAATGCCCGAAAGGAATCAATAAATGCCCCGAAGGGATCAATAAATGCCCCAAAGGAATCAATAAATACCCCAAAAGGATCAATAAATGCCCCGAAGGGATCAATACCCCATAGGGATCAATAAATGCCCCGAAGGAACAAACATCCTGAGCAGAAAAAGGGAATTAAATATCCCGAAGGGATCAATACCCCAAAGGGATCAATCAACACCCCGAAGGGATCAATACCCCAAAGGGATCAATCAATGCCCCGAAGGGATCAATACCCCAAAGGGATCAATCAACACCCCGAAGGGATCAATATCCCAAAAACACCGCGGGGTGGAGGGAGAGGGGAGAGACTCCAAATTCTGATTATTGGCAATAACATCCCAATAATCGGGAAAGGGAGAGGCTGAAAATTCCCATTATCGATCCGGGAAAAGGCTGAAAATTCCCGTTATTGATCAGCTGAAAATTCCCGTTATTGATCAGCTGAAAATTCCCGTTATTGATCAGCTGAAAATTCCCATTATTGATCCGGGAAAAGGCTGAAAATTCCCATTATTGATCCGGGAAAAGGCTGAAAATTCCCATTATTGATCCGGGAAAAGGCTGAAAATTCCCATTATTGATCAGCTGAAAATTCCCATTATTGATCCGGGAAAGGGCTGAAAATTCCCGTTATTGATCAGCTGAAAATTGCCGTTATTGATCCGGGAAAAGGCTGAAAATTCCCGTTATTGATCGGCTGAAAATTCCCATTATCGATCCGGGAAAAGGCTGAAAATTCCCATTATTGACCAACTGAAAATTCTCATTATTGATCCGGGAAAAGGCTGAAAATTCCCGTTATTGATCGGCTGAAAATTCCCGTTATTGATCAGCTGAAAATCCAATTATTGATTCGGGAAAGGGCTGAAAAATCTCGTTACTGATCGGCTGAAAATTCCCGCTATTGATCAGCTGAAAATTCCCATTATCGATCCGGGAAAGGCTGAAAATTCCCGTAATTGATCAGCTGAAAATTCCCATTATTGATCAGCTGAAAATTCCCATTATCGATCGGGAAAGGGGACAGGGACCCTGAGCCCTTTGTCGGCAGAAGTTAAATTGGATTTAGGAGAGGGAAATCGAAACCCCAAAGGGATGGAGACCTCAAAGGGATCAATAAATACCCCAAAGGGATCGATCAATAACCCAAAGGGATCAATCAATACCCCAAAGGGATCAATCAATACCCCAAAGGGATCAATCAATACCCCAAAGGGATCGATCAATAACCCAAAGGGATCAACCAATACCCCAAAGGGATCGATCAATAACCCAAAGGGATCAACCAATACCCCAAAGGGATCCATCAATACCCCAAAGGGATCAATCGATACCCCAAAGGGATCAATCGATACCCCAAAGAAATAAATAAATACACCAAAGGAATGAATGCCCCAAAGGGATCAATAAACACCCCAAAGGGATCAACCGATACCCCAAAGGGATCAATCAATACCCCAAAGAAATAAATCAAAACTACAAAGAAATAAACAAATACCACAAAGGAATGAATATCCCAAAGGGATAAATATCCCAAAGGGATCAATACCCCAAAGGAATAAATAAATACCCCAAAGGGATCAATAAATACCCCAAAGGATTAAAAATCCCAATGGGATTAATAAATACCCCAAAGGAATAAATACCCCAAAGGAAAAAATACTCCAAAAAGAATCAATATCCCCAAAAAACCGCGGGATGGAGGGAAGGGAAAGGCTGAAAATTCTGATTTTTGGGAATAACATCAGAGAGCCTCGGCCATTGTCCGGAGAGGTCAAATCGGAATTTTGGAGAGAGAAACAAAAATCCCAAAGGGATGGAGACCCCAAAAAGAATAAATACCCCAAAAAACCGCGGGATGGAAAGGAAAAAAAAGGCTAAAAATTCTGATTTTTGGGAATAACATCAGAGAGCCTCGGCCATTGCCGGGAGACGTCAAATCGGATTTTTGAGGGATTTTTGAGGGATTTTTGAGGGATTTTTGAGGGATTTTTGAGGGATTTTTGAGGGATTTTTGAGGGATTTTTCCCTCTCCGGGCAGGGGCGAACGCGGGAGTTTCCCACGCCGAGATTTTGGGGGCGAATCGCGGATTTTTTTGGGGGGAAAAAGGCCGAATTTGGGGCCGATCGAAGAGAATTTGGGGTGAATCGAAGGGAATTTGGGGCCGATGGAAGGGAATTGGAATTTGGGGCTGACGGAAGGAAATTTGGGGTGAATCGAAGGGAATTTGGGGTGGATTGAGAGGAATTTGGGGCAGATTTAAGGAATTTGGGTCCGATCGAAGGGAATTTGGGGTGGATTGAAGGAATTTGGGGTGGATTGAAGGGAATTTGGGTCCGATCGAAGGGAATTTGGGGTGGATTGAAGGAATTTGGGGTGGATCGAAGGGAATTTGGGTCCGATTTAAGGAATTTGGGGTGGATTGAGAGGAATTCGGGTCGGATCGAAGGGAATTTGGGTCCGATTTAAGGAATTTGGGGTGGATTGAGAGGAATTTGGGTCCAATCGAAGGGAATTTGGGTCAGGGATGTGTTTTTGGGGAAGGAAAAGCTCGGCGGAGGTCGCGGTCAGGGCTCGGAGCGATTCGGTTCCGCACGAGGTTTTCATTAATTCCATTCCTCGCCACACACGCGAGAAATCCCAAAAAAAACCAAAAAAGAATTCCGGGAGAGGCAAGAGAGATCAGGGAGGGAAAAAACCCCAAAAAAACAGCCCCAAAAAACCTCCCCGAGAGTCGGGAATTGGGAATTTATTGGGAAAAATGCGAATAAAAAGGGAAAATCCGCGGGGTTTGGGAACCGCGAGCCGCGGAAAGATCTCCGGACAAAAAAACAGCGCTCGGGAGGGGAAAAAAGGGAATTTCAGGGGAAAAATCGAGGGAAATCGGGGAAAACGGAAGAAAATCGGGGAAAATCAAAGATAATCGGGGAAAAATCAAAGAAAATAGGGGGAAAATCAAAGAAAATCGGGGGAAAATCCGGGGAAATCAGGGAAAATCGAGGAAAAATTAAAGAAAATAGAGGAAAAATCGTGGAAAAACACAGGAAAATCCAGATTTTCCCCCCACAAATCCCTCGATTCCTCCCCAACCCCGCGGCCGCCGCCGCCGGGAGGTTCAGCAGAGACTTTTAATTCGCAATTAATTAGAAAAAGGCTCGGCCGAGGCGCTCGGGAGCGTCTGTGCCGCGCCGCCCTGAGCGCTCGGAGAAGCTTTTAAAACTCCGCGATCAAAGTCGGTCTCTGTCACGACGCAGCGCTTTTAAAATTTCACAGACTCCGGCACCGCTTAACATCTCCATTTTATATTATTTTCTTTTTTTTTTTTTTCAGTTCTCAAAGCTCTTTTTCCTTTTTTTTTTTTTTTTTTTCTCTCTCTTTCCCTTCCCTCGTAAAAAAAAAAAAAAACCTCGCGGAGGAGAAAAACGCTTCGGAGCTTCTCATAAAATCCTTGGAGCGCTTATAAAAGTCCACATAAAAATAAAAAAGAAACAACAACCGAGCCACCCTTGCCCTGACCAAGCGCAGCCGGGCCAGGTCCCCCTCCTTAACCTTTCCAATTTTTTCAATTTTTTAGATTTTTTTCCCTTTTTTTTCCCCCTTTTTTCTCGCTTTTTAAAAAATCTTTTTCCCCTTATTTCCTCCCCTTTCTTCCCTTTCCCCCTTTGTTTCCCCTTTTTTCCTCCGTCCCTCTTTCCCCCCATTTTTGTTATTTAATCTCCCTCTTTTCTCCCCTTTTTTAAATCCCTGTTTTCCCCCGTTTTTGTCCTTTAATCCTCTTTCTCCCCCCGTTTTTCCCCCTTTTTTTAACCCACTTTCCCCCTCTTTTTCCCCCTTTTCTCCCCCATTTTCCCCCCTATTTTCCCGCGTTCTTTGCCCCATTTCTCCCGCCCTTTTTTATTGCCTTCTCCCCCTTTTCCCCCTATTTTTCCCCCATTTTCCCCCCTACTTTTTCCCCTTTTCCCCCCTATTTTTCCCCTTTTTCCTCCCTTCCCCCCATTTTTCCCCTACCCCCCCATCTTTTGCCCCCATTTTTCCCCTTTTTTCCCCATTTTTCCCCATTTTTTCCCCAATTTTTTTCTCATTTCCCCCCCAATTTCCCCCCATTTCTCCCCCATTTTCCCCCCAATTTTCCCCCATTTTTTCCCCCATTTCTCCCCCATTTTTCCCCCCAATTTCCCCCAATTTTCCCCCATTTCTCCCCCATTTCTCCCCCAATTTCTCCCCCAATTTTCCCCCATTTTTCCCCCATTTCTCCCCCAATTTTTCCCCCAATTTTCCCCCATTTCTCCTCCATTTCCCCCCTATTTTTCTCCCATTTCTCCCCCAATTTTCCCCCGATTTTCCCCTATTTTTCTCCCATTTCTCCCCCAATTTCCCCCCATTTTCCCCCCATTTCTCCCCCAATTTTCCCCCATTTTTCCCCCATTTCTCCCCCATTTCTCCCCCAATTTCCCCCCAATTTCCCCCCATTTTCCCCCAATTTTCCCCCCAATTTCCCCCCAATTTTCCCCCCATCCCCCCCATTTTCCCCCCATTTTTTCCGGCTCTACCTACTCGCGGCGCCGCTCTTTCCTCCCTCCTTGTCCGCGGGCGCGGCCGAGCCCGAGCCATCCTTGGCGCTCTCCTCCTCCTCCTCCTCCTCCTCCTCTTCCTCCCCCGCTCCCTCCGCGCTGCCCTGTCCCTTCTGCGCGCATCCTTCCGCGGGGCCCTCGAAGAAGCGATCGAAGCCGTGCGGCAGCACGCCGTTCTTGCCCGCGCCCGCGTAGATCCCCGCGGGAGGCTGCGCTGGGGCCGCGGGGTGATGATGATGATGGTGATGATGATGATGGTGGCCGTACCCTCCGTCGCTCTTCACCAGCACTTCCCCCACTCCGCACTCGCGGTGCATCAGCTCCTCGCCGGGGTAGCAACCCGCGTAAGCTCCGCGCCATTTGCCGTCCAGCGCGTAGGGCACGTCCCGCGGCACCTGCGGCAGCGCGGGCGAGTAGGGGATGGGGATTTGGCGAGCTGGGCCCTGCGGGAGGAAGGAGGGCACGCCGGGGAACTCGGGCACGTAGTAAGGACAGCCGGGCACGTACAGGTTGGCCCCGGGCCGCTCCGCGAAGTCTCCTCCGCCGCCGCGCTCCTTGCGCGCCTGCGGGCACAGGTTGCCCAGGTTCACCGAGTTGAACATAATTCGCGATTTTTTGGGTTTTTTTGGGTGTTGTACCGGGAGTTTTTGGGGGTTTTGATTGGGTTGCTTTTTTTTTTTTCTCTCTTTTTTTTTTTTTTTTTTTTTTTTTTCTTTTCTCCCGGCCCTCCCCGAGTCTGATTTTTTTTTGGCTGTGCCGCTCCCGCGCCTCCTCCTCCTCCTCCTCCTCCTCCTCCTCCTCCTCCTCCTCCTCCTCCGCCGCCGCCGCCGCCGATTGTGCCGCGGATTTATTTTATTTTTTTTTTTTTTTTCCAAAGCCGCGCCGCTCGGAGTTGGGGGTTGATTTGAGGGATTTTTTTTTTTTCCTTCCCTCTCTTTTTTCTCTTTTTTTTTTTTTTTTTTCTTTTTTCCCTCCCCAATCTGAGGGAGCGGTGTAAGGGGAGGGGGGTGGGATAAAAAAAAAAAAAAAAAAAAAAAGGAAATTTGGGGAGGCGAGTGACGCGCGCTCCACCAGTGGCCCACGTGACCCCAAAGTGCGATATTGTCATATCTCACTCGGGCCGAGCAGGAGGAGGAGGAGGAGGAGGAGGAGGAGGAGGAGGAGGAGGAGGAGGAGGAGGAGGAGGAGGAGGAGGAGGAGGAGGAGGAAGAGGAGGAGGAGGAGGGATCCCGGGGGGGAGCGCCGCAGGTTCCGAGCGCCGCTCGCGCCGAAAATTCGGAGTTTTTTGGGGCAATTCTCCCTCGCCTCTCCCTGTCCCCGCGAGCGGCGCAGCGGAACAGGCGCAGAACGGCGACTTCAGATTTGTTCTTTTCCCCAATTCTCCATCCTTTTTTCTCTTTTTTTCCCTGCCCTTCTTGCCCTTTTTCTGTCCTTTTTTTTCCTCTTTCTTTCCCCACTTCTCGATCCTTTTTTTCTCTTTCTTTCCCTGCCCTTCTTGCCCTTTTTCTTCCCTTTTTTTTCCTCTGTCTTTCCCCAATTCTCGCTCCTTTTCCCCTTTCTTTCCCTGCTCTTCTTGCCCTTTTTCTTCCCTTTTTTCTTTCCTTTTTCCCCTCTTTCTTTCCCCACTTCTCGATCCTTTTTTTCTCTTTCTTTCCTTGCCCTTCTTGCCCTTTTTCTGTCCTTTTTTTCCCTCTTTCTTCCCCCACTTCTCGATCCTTTTTTTCTCTTTCTTTCCCTGCCCTTCTTGCCCTTTTTCTTCCCTTTTTTCTTTCCTTTTTTTCCTCTTTCTTTCCCCACTTCTCGATCCTTTTTTCTCTTTCTTTCCCTGCCCTTCTTGCCCTTTTTCTTCCCTTTTTTCTTTCCTTTTTTCCCCTCTTTCTTTCCCCACTCCTCGCTCCTTTTCCCCCTTTCTTTCCCTGCTCTTCTTCCCCTTTTTTCCTTCCTTTTTTCCTCTTTCTCTACTCCCTTCTCGCTCTTTTTTTCCTCTTTCTTTCCCTGTCCTTCTGGCTCTTTTTCTTCCCCTTTTTTACTCTTTTTCCCCCACTTCTCACTCCTTTTTTTCCCTTTTTTTCCCTGCCCTTCTTGCCCTTTTTCTCTTCCTTCTCTCCACTTTCTCTCCCCACTCCTCACTCTCTTTTTCGTCTTTCTTTCCCTCCCATTCTCGCCCTTTTTCTGCCTTTTTTTTCTTCATTTTTCCTCTTTCTTTCCCCCTTCTTTCTCTGTCTCTCCCTCCCTTCCTTCTCTTTTTCTTTTCCCCTCTTCCCCCCTTTTTTCCCCTCTTTTTCCCCAACTTTTTCCCTTTTTCTCCCTTTTTCCCCTTATTTTCCCTCCTTTTTCCCGCCCCACTTTCCCCCTTTTCTCCCCTTTTTTCCCCCCTCATTCCCCCCAATTTTTTCCTCTTTTTCCCCCAATTTTTCTCATTTCTCCCCATTCTTTTCCCCTCTTTCCCCCCCAATTTTCCCCTTTTTTTCCTCTTTTTCCCCCACTTTTTCCCCTTTTCCTCCCCACTTTTCACCCCTCTATTCTCCCTTTTTTTCCCCTTTTTCTCCACACTTTTCCCCTCTCTTTTCTCCCCTTTTTTTTCCCCTTTTTTCCTCTTTTTCCCCCACTTTTTCCCCTTTTTCTCCCCACTTTTCACCCCTCTATTCTCCCTTTTTTCCCCCTTTTTCTCCACACTTTTCCCCTCTCTTTTCTCCCAATTTTTTCCCATTTTTCCCCTTTTTTCCCCATTTTCCCTCCCCTCCCCTCCCTTTGTGACGGAGGCTCCTCACGAACCCAAAATTCATTTTTTTTCCCCCAATTTCCCCCTCGTTATTAATTCTGATTTATTTCCCTCCCCGATCCAATAAACCTCGCGGATTTCCGCGGAACTTTCCCAATAAACTCCGCACCCACCCCGAGCGGAGAATTAGCGCTAATTAACAAGGCCCTAACAAGCGCTAATTACTCCTTCTCCTCCACGCTCCGCCGGCGCCTTTTGATGCGAAAAAAAAATTTAAAAATAATAAAAAAATTCAAATTCCGAGCGAACTTTCCCAACTCCCCACCCCGAGCAGGCCCCGTTTTTTTTTTAAATTTTTATTTTAAATTTTATGGTTTTTTTACGGAATTTCGTCGCGGGATTTCATCCGAGAAATAAATGAATTAATAAACATTTCCGACTTCGCCCTCCTCTCTGTCTCTCTCTCCTTTCATTTCATCCTGAAATATTTATAAATTGTTGAATATTTCATGCGCGGCTTTATTGTCAATCAATGGCGGCGCCAATTTAAATTAAAAAAAAAGAAAAAAAAAAGGAAAAATAAATGATTTTATTCTGATTAAAGTCATTTGTCTCCCGCCCGGAATTCTCTGATCTCTGTCCCGCTGGAATTCCATCCGGAAAAAAAAAAAAAAATTTAGAAATCGATTTATTGGATATTTAGAGAGTTTTACACCGAATTATTGACTTTTTTTTTATTTTTTAAAGAGAGAAAAAATGACTTTTTGAAATCCCAAAATCCTGCGGGATCGGCGTTTTCCGAGAGCTCCCGGAGGGACCGAAATTCCCTGGAAAAATTGGGGACAAATCAGCTTTTGGGTTTTTTGGAATTAATATTTTTATTTCGGGGAGCCCCCTCAGGAAACCTCCCTTTAAAACGGCCCAAAAAATGGGAATTTTCAGTGGAATTAAGGAAAAAAAATTGAATTTTCCACGCGAGAATCTGAATTAAATCCCAGCCTGGGATTTGTTTGTTTGCGGTGAATATTCTCAATAAAAAGGGGAAAGAGGGAAGAGATTTTGGGAGATTTTATCCGAATCCAGGGGGGAAAAAAGGGGAAAAAAGCGAATTTCGGGAGCGGAAAAACCTCGTGGGCTCGTGAGATAAAAAACAAAATAAAATAACAAATCCACACTAAAAAAAACCCTGAATTTCATCCCCAAAAACCCCGAATTTCAGCCAAAAAACCCCGAATTTCATCCCAAAAACCTGAATTTCACCCCAAAAAGGGATTTCCTTTAGGTCTGGGTGGTCGTCCACGGCTTTTTCCCTCTTTAATTCCATTTTTTTCACCCCCGTTCCATTCGCGGTTGGGATTTTATCCGCGGGGGTCACAGAATTCCCGGAAAATGCAAAAAATTGGGAAAAAATCGAAATATCCCCAAATTCCGCAGCTATTCGGGGGAAAAAAATTAATTTTTTGTCAAGGGAAGAGCTCCGAAATTCGGATTTTCCCCAGCGGGAATTTCTCAACTCATTTTTTTGGGATTTATTGGGAATTTTTGGAAGGGGAAAATGGCATTTCTCAACCCCAAAAATTCCTTTTAATTTGGGGATTTCCCCCAATGAATTCTCTCATTTCCCAGCGCCGATCTCATAAAAAATTCTCATTTTCCTCAGGGAATTTCCTGGCTCCGAAAAAGAGATGAAAACCGCAAATAAATACCCCAAGAACTGCGGAATATTTTTCCTTTTTCCCCCTCCCGAATTCCCTAAAATATCCCAAAAAATAATAATAATAAAAAAATAGGAATAAAATAGAAATAAAAATATTTTACAAACCACAAATAAAAACGGAAATAAAAAACAGAAATAGAAATTAAAATACGAATAAAACCCCAAATAAAAACCGAAATAAAAATAAGAAATAGAAACAAAAATAAGGATAAAACCCCAAATAAAAAACCGAAATAAAAATAAGAAATAGAAACAAAAATAAGGATAAAACCCCAAATAAAAGCAGAAATAAAAACCTCCAAATAAAAGCAGCAGCGCAGGGATTTTCCCCAGCTTTTAATCCACATTTTTATTTTTAATTTAATTTATTTTTTTATGGCGTTTTGGGGCAAAACTTTTAATTAAAGTGTCAGCGCCGTTTAGAGCGCGGGTTTTATGGGGAGATATTAATCCCAAACTCCAAATGTTTCGAGGATTCTTTATGAGCTAATTATTATTATTTTTTCCCCATTTCCCTCCTTTAAAAACAGCAAAAAAGTAATTAAAAAATGATTAAAATCTCCTTTTTTTTTTGGAGATTTTCAGATCTCGTGGAAAGCTCCGAGCGCCGTTCGTTTTTTGGTTTATTTTGGGTTTTTTTTGTTTGTTTTTTGGGGGTTTTTTTGGGGGTTTTTGGGTTTTTTGGGGTTTTTTGGGGTTTTTTTGGGGTTTTTTTGGGTTTTTTTTGTTTTTTTTCCAGAGGAGGAATTTGATCTTGTCCTTGACAAAAACCAACACTGAAAAAAAACCCAAAAAAAACCCAAAAAAACCCCAAATTCCTTTCCGGAGCGTGGATAATTTTGGGGTTTTTTTTGGTTTTTTTGTTTTTTTTTTTCAGAGGAGGAATTTGATCTTGTCCTTGACAAAAACCAACACTGAAAAAAAACAAAAAATACCCAAAAAACCCCAAATTCCTTTCCGCAGCGTGGATAATTTTGGGTTTTTTTTTGGGGAGGGAAAAGGATCTGAAAAGTCTGGAGTTTTCCTTTTAAAGCCGAGGATTTGGGGATTTAATCCCCAGGGTTTTTTTTGGTTTTTTTGGGGGATTTAGGGTCGTTTTTAAAGGGATTTAGGCACTTCCTGGCGCAGCACTTGAATTTGACCACCAGAAGTGACCGCGCCATAAAACCGCGGCCGGCGCCGCCGATTCCTGAAAAAAAAAAACACAAAAAAAAAAGAAAACAAAGGGAAAAAAAAAAAGAAATCAAAGAGCCGCCGGGGTTGCCAGCCCCGCCGCTTTCCGCCCCGAAATTCAGGTTTTTTTGGGAAAAAAAAAGAAGAAGGAAAGCTTCGGGAAGGGAAAAAAAAATCGCGGGGAGTTGGGAAAAAAGTGAAAAAAAAATCAGATTTTGGGGAGCACTGAGTGGGGAAAGTGAGATTTTAAGCTGAAGGGGTTTTTTTCTTCATTTTTTGGATTTTTTAGGGATTTTTCAGGGTGGGTTCAAGGTGGGGATTTAAATGTGGAAATTCTCATTTTTTCCCCATTTGTGCCCAACTCGGGACCCCAAAATTAAAGTGAAATTAAATTTGATCCCGACCCCAATTGGGGCCTTTTCCGACCCCAAAATCTGCTGGGAAATTGTTCTTTTTATTCATTTTTATCCTTCCCCTAAATGCGAATTTCCCTTTTTTTAACTTCCCCACACTCGGGGCCTCCTCCCGCCCCAAAATTCATGCAAAATCCCAAAATTAATGCGAAATTCCCATTTTTCTCCTCCTTCTCCCCATTTTTCCCCTCTCCACAACCTCATTTTTCCCCATTCTCCCCATTTTTTCCTTTTTCGCTTTTATCCCCATTTTTCTCCCATTTCTTCCCATTTTTTCCCCATTTTTTTCCCATTTTTTCCCTTTTTTTTTCTCATTTTTTCTGCTACGTCCATAACCGGGACCTTCTCCCATCCCCAAAATTAATTGAAATTCCCATTTTTATCCACCTCCCCCTTTTTTTCCCCATTTTTCACATTTTTCCCCCATTTTTCCCCATTTTTCCCCATTTTTTTTCCTCATTTTGGGGTCTTCTCCCACCCCAAATTCCCTCCCGGGCAGATCAAACCCTAGAAGAAAATCCACAATTCCGATTTCCGATCCTTCGGGAGCTCCGAACGCATCGAAGACAAAACGAAATCCAAAATCCAAAGGATTTGGGCTTTGGGGATTCTTCGCCGCCCAAAAATAAATCTCAAAGTTGTGAAATTTGGCTCAGCGCTTGAGCTCCTCCCAATAAATCATTTTTATTTTCCTTTTTTTTTATTATTATTATTATTTCCCCTTTATTTATTTTATTTTATCCTCTTTTTTTTTTTAACTTTCTTTTCTTTATTATTTTCCTTTTATTTTTTTTTCCTCCCGCCCCCCATTTTCTTCTTTCAAAATTTTATTTTCTGTATTATTTTCTTTTGTTCTTGTCCTTTTTTTTTATTATTTTATTCTCTTCATTTTTATCTTTTTTCTTAATATTTTTCCAATTTTATTGATTATTTTATTTTATTTTATTAATTATTTTATTTTATTTTATTTTATTTTATTTTGTTTTGTTTTGTTTTGTTTTGTTTTGTTTTGTTTTATTTTATTTTTTATTATTTTATTTTATTTTATTTCATTTTATTTTATTTTATTTTATTTTATTTTATTTTATTTTATTTTATTTTATTGATTATTTTATTTTATTTTATTTTATTTTATTTTATTTTATTTTATTTCATTTCATTTCATTTCATTTCATTTCATTTTATTTCATTTTATTTCATTTTATTTTATTTATTTCTTTTTTTTTCCAGTTTATTCCCCCCATAAACACTTTATTTTTTTTCCCCTCCCCGCCCCAAACCGCAGCTCTCCCAAGCCAAAATAATATTTTCCTTTTCCCCAAACTCTCACAAAACTCTTCTGTGTCTCTCTCTCCACAAAGAATTTCTTTGTTCGCAAAAGAAATCTTTGCCTCGGTCCGGAAAGGACAAAAAAAATCCAAATTTGGGCAGGGAAGGACTGAAAAAAAACCATAAAAATAGAAATAAAAATTTAAAAAAGCTTTGGTTCTGCTCTGAGGAGTTCGGGGCTCCCCAAAAATCAAATTTAAACCTCAAATTTCGCTACTTTTTTCCATCAGAATTGGCTCTGCTGCTGCCTTTTGGGGGCAAAAATGGGAATTTGGGAGTGGCGGGAGGGCGGAAAATACAATTTTTTAAAGGGATTTTTAGGGGAATTTTTAGCAGAATTTTTTGGGTTTTGCTCTAATTTCTTTGGGATTTTCCCGGGCGCCGCAGACCTCAAGAGTTCATTCCCTAAATGTCCTTTTTTCCCCATTTATTCCCATTTTTTATACAACTTATTCCCATTTTTACACCACTTATTCCCATTTATTCTCATTTTTTATACAATTTATTCCTTTTTTCACCATTTCCGCTCATTTTTTTTACCATTTATTCACATTTTGTGACCATTTATTCTCATTTTCCACCATTTCTTCTCCTTTTTTCCAATTTCTTGGCATTTTCCACCATTTTTTCACCATTTCTCCCACTTCCCCATTTCTTTTAATTTTCCCCCCATTTATTCTCAATTTTCTATAAAATTTTCCCATTTTTTTCCCATTTTCCCCCAGTATTTCCCTTTTTTTTTCCATTTTTTTTCCATTTTCCCATCCCCCCACAGCCGAACCCTCAGCAATTCCCAATTCCTTCAGATTCCCAATTTTTTCTCCATTTTTTTCCTCTCTCGAGGGCTGAAGAAAAACGAAATTTTTGGGGGAAATTTGACCCAAAATCCCTCAAAACTCCCCCAGGATCTCCCCCTCTCCCCAACCCCCAAAATTCCCATTTTTTACCCCCAAAAAACCCAAAAAAAGCACTCGGAAAGCTCTGAAATCCAACATTCCTTTATTCTCCGGCGGTCCCTGCGGAAAACTTCGGCGGCGCCGCTGAATTTTGGGGAAAAAAATTGAAAAATCGGGAAATTCGGGCGGGAAATCTTGAATTTTTGAACTCCGGGACACCAAATTGGGTAAAAATAACCCCAAAATTTAATAAATCGCGGGTGGGGAAACCTCCCGCGCATTCCCGGGATCCTAAATTCCAAAAAAAAATCAGGAAATCCCAAAAAAAATCAGGAAATCATTCTCAGGATTGAACTTGAATCCTTTGGCAGCCGCGCCTCCCAAATTTTGTTTTTTTTTTCCCAAATATTTGATTTTTAAAAATGTTTTTCTTCGGTATTTTATGTTTTTAATATCTTTCCTCAGTTTTTGGATTTTTTCGATGTTTTTCCTCGGTATTTTATTTTTTTGGGGATTTTTTTTCCTCCGTAGGAAGGCAAGGAGCAAAAGGCGACCCCAAAAAAAGGCAAAAATTCCTCAAAAAAAGAAGGAAAAAATCCCCCAAAAAAGAGCAAAAAGTCCAAAAATAAAGAGGGAAAAATTCGCCCCAAGAAGAGGAAAAAAGACGCCAAAAATGGGGAAAAAATCCCTAAAAAAGAGGGAAAAATTCCCCCAAAAAAAGGGAAAAAATCATCCAAAAAAGAGGGAAAATTCCCTCCAAAAATGAGCAAAAAGATCCCAAACAAAGAGGGAAAAATCCCCAAAAAAAGAGGGAAAAATCCCCTAAAAAAGAGCAAAAAATCCCCCCAAAAAGAGCAAAAATTCCCCCCTAAAAAAGAGGAAAAACTCCCCCAAAAAAAGGGAAAATCCTCCCAAAAAATGCGAATATTCCCTTTGTCCCCTGAGTGGTCCGGGGTTGGAAATTTGGGGCGAAATCCGCGGGAATTTGGGGCAAAATCCCCAATTTTCCTCTCCCCGACCCCGAATTTTCCCAATTTCACCCCAAACGCTTTTCCCGGAGCACAAAAACCCCAAAATCGCCTAAAAATCACCTAAAAATCACCTAAAAATCACCTAAAAATCACCCAAAAATCACCAAAAAATCGCGCTTTTTTATTCCCTCGGTCCCTTCCGCTCGACCCCAAAAACCCCAAACCCAAAAATTCTCATTTTCTTTAGGATCGCCTTTCCCCGTGGGATTTCCCTCATTTTTTTTGAGGGAAAAAAGTGATTTTTTTAGGAAAAAATTCGCTTTTTTCCCTCCCTCCGTCCCTTTATTTTTTCCCCTTTTCTTACCGAGCGATTTTCATTGCTTTCGGCAATTAAATCTTAATTTGGGATTTTCCTGATGAGGTTTTGTGCTCTCCGTGGTGTCCGGCTGGGGAAAATGGGGGAAAATCGGAAAAATTGCGAAAAAAAATGGGAAAAAAGGAATAAAAAAGGGGAAAAATTGGGAAAAACGGAGAAAAAATGGAGAAAAACGAAGGGAAAAGGAAAAAAAAAAAGACAAAACTGAAGTGGAGCCTCGCGGGACGGAGGAAAAAAGGCCAAAAATGCGAATTTTTTGGGAAAATCTTCTTTAAAATCCTTCGGGGGGGGTCGGGGGTGGAGAGGGTTGGGGAAAAAAGGATTTGGGGTTAAAAAAAATTGGGAAAAAAGGGGAAAAAAAGGAGAAAAAAAGAGAATTGCGGCGCTCGGCTGAGCTTAACTTGACCTTCACTTTGCTCGCGCCCTCCCCCGAGCGGCGCTCCGCCCGCGGAAATCGCCCCGAGGCGGCGGGAAAGGCCCAAATTTGGGCAAAATTTGGGCAAAAATCGGCAAAAATCGAATTAGAAAAATCGGGGGTTGGAAGGGAATAAAAAACGGAGGGTTGGGGGCGAGCCGCGAAGAGCGGAGGTGTTGAAAATGGAGGGAAAATGGGAATTTTTTTGGATTTTTGGAGGTTTTATTAGCGGGGGGGGGAGGGGGTTGGGGGGAGGGAGGTTTATAAAGAAAATAAATTTTAAAATTTGGGTTTTTTACAGAGGAAATTCTTCCCGAAAAATCCGCGCCGATCTCTCCTCACCCTCCCGAAGATTTTCCCCAAATCTTCTTTTTTTTCCCCCCAAAAAAATCCTCCCGAAAATCCATTTTTTCCCCCCAAAAAAAATCCCTCAAAAATGGATCCAGGGGAATTTCGGGGACCCTAAAAATGGATTCGATGGCAATTTGGACCCCAAAAATGGGGTGGGGTGAATTTGGGGACCCCAAAAAATAGGGTGGGGTGAATTTGGGGACCCCAAAAATGGGGTGGGGTGAATTTGGGGACCCCAAAAATGGGGTGGGGTCACTTTGGGGACCCCAAAATTGGGGTGGGGTCACTTTGGGGACCCTAAAATTTCGGGTGGGGTCACTTTGGACCCCAAAAATAGAGGGGGGACGACTTTAGGGACCCCAAAAATGGTCCCTGGTCCTTTTGGGGTCCCCAAAACAGCCCCAGGGTCACTTCAGACCCCAAAAAGGAACCTCTGACCCCTTCGGTCACCCCAAAAATGACCCCCGGTGCTTTTAGGGTCCCCAAAAATGTCACCGCGATCCCTTCAGACCCCAAAAATGAACCCCCGATGGCTTTAGGAGCCCCAAAAATGGACCCTGATCCTCTGAGACTCCCCAGAACGGCCCCGGGAACACTTGAGACCCCAAAAATGGCCCTGGGGTCACCTCGGACCCCAAAAACGGCCCCGGGTCAGTTCAGAACCCCAAAAACGGAGCCAGGGTAAGTTTTGACCCCCAAAATTGATCCGGGATCACTTCAGAACCCCAAAAACGGCCCCGGGGTCACTCTAGAACCCCAAAAACGGTTCTTTGTCCTTTTAGGGTCCCCAAAACCGACCCTGGGTCACTTTGGAACCCCAAAAACGGCGCTTGGTCCTTTTAGGGACCCCAAAATGGGTCCGGGATCACTTTGGACCCCAAAAACGGAGCCAGGGTCACTCTAGAACCCAAAAAACGGTCCCCGGGGCTTTTGGGGTCCCCAAAACAGCCCTGGGGTTCCTTCAGACCCCAAAAATGGTTCTTGGTCCTTTTAGGGACCCCAAAAACGGATCCAGGGTTCCTTTGGACCCCAAAAATGGACCCAGGGTTCCTTTGGACCCCAAAAATGGACCCAGGGGTCACTTCAGATCCCAAAAATGGTCCCCAGTCCTTTTGGGGTCCCCAACACGGCGCCGGGATCCCTTCGGACCCCAAAATCGTCCCTGGTCACTTTAGGGAGCCCAAAAACGGCCCCGGGGTCACTTCAGAACCCCAAAAATGGCCCTTGGTCCTTTTGGGGTCCCCAAAAATGGTCCCTAGTCCCTTTGGGGTCCCCAGAACGGCCCCGGGACCCCACAGACCCCAAAAACGGCCCCGGGGTCACTTCAGAGCCCCAAAACTGGTCCCTGGTCCTTTGAGGGACCCAAAAAACGTCCCTGGGGCTTTTTAGGGACCCCAAAAATGGATCCAGGGTCACTTTTGACCCCAAAAACGGTTCTTGGGCCTTTTAGGGACCCCAAAACGGCCTCGGGGTCACTTCGGACCCCGAAAACGGAGCCAGGGTCACTTTTGACCCCAAAAATGAATCCGGGATCACTTCAGAACCCCAAAAACGGCCCCAGGGTCACTTTGGAACCCCAAAAACGATTCTTTGTCCTTTTAGGGTCCCCAAAACGACCCTGGGTCACTTTGGAACCCCAAAAACGGCGCTTGGTCCTTTTAGGGCCACCAAAATGGGTCCGGGATCACTTTGGACCCCAAAAACGGAGCCAGGGTCACTCTAGAACCCAAAAAACGGTCCTCGGTGCTTTTGGGGTCCCCAAAACAGCCCTGGGGTTCCTTCAGACCCCAAAAATGGTTCTTGGGCCTTTTAGGGACCCCAAAAACGGATCCAGGGTTCCTTTGGACCCCAAAAATGGACCCAGGGTTCCTTTGGACCCCAAAAATGGACCCAGGGGTCACTTTAAGGATCCCAAAAATGGTCCCCAGTCCTTTTGGGGTCCCCAACACGGCGCCGGGATCCCTTCGGACCCCAAAATTGTCCCTGGTCACTTTAAGGACCCCAAAAACGGCCCCGGGGTGACTCTAGAACCCCAAAATCGGTCCCCGATGCTTTTAGGGTCCCCAAAAATGTCCCCGGGATGCGTTTAGACCCCAAAGTCACCCCCGTGGTCCTTTTAGGGTCCCCAGAACGGCCCCGAGATCCCTTCGGACCCCAAAATCGTCCCTGGTCACTTTAGGGAGCCCAAAAACGGCCCCGGGGTCACTTCAGAACCCCAAAAACGGCCCTTGGTCCTTTTGGGGTCCCCAAAAATGGTCCCTAGTCCCTTTGGGGTCCCCAGAACGGCCCCGGGACCCCACAGACCCCAAAACGGCCCCGGGGTCACTTCAGAACCCCAAAAACGGCCCTTGGTCCTTCTAGGGTCTCCTAAACAGCACTGTGGGTTCCTTTAGACCCCAAAAACTGTTCTCGGGCCTCTTAGGGACCCCAAAAACAGTCCTGGGGTGACTTCGGACCCCGAAAACGGAGCCAGGGTCACTTTTGACCCCAAAAATGGATCCGGGGTCACTCTAGAACCCCAAAACCAGTCCCCGCTCCTTTTAGGGTCCCCAAAACGTCCCCGGGGTCACTTCGGACCCCAAAATCGTCCCTGGTCACTTTAGGGACCCCAAAAACGGCCCCGGGGTCACTTCTGAACCCCAAAAACGGCCCTTGGTCCTTTTGGGGTCCCCAAAAACGGCCCCGGGGTCACTCTAGAACCCCAAAATCGGTCCCCGATGCTTTTAGGGTCCCCAAAAACGGATCCAGGATTCCTTCGGACCCCAAAAATGGATCCGGGGTGACTCTAGAGCCCAAAAAACGCTCCCCAGTCCTTTTGGGGTCCCCAAAAATGGGCCCTGGATCCGTTTAGACCCCAAAGTCACCCCCGTGGTTCTTTTAGGGTCCCCAAAACATCCCCGGGGTCACTTCGGACCCCAAAATCGTCCCTGGTCACTTTAGGGACCCCAAAAATGGCCCTTGGTCCTCTTGGGGTCCCCAAAAATGGATCCAGGATTCCTTCGGACCCCAAAAACGGCCCCGGGGTCACTCTAGAACCCCAAAATCGGTCCCCGGTCCTTTTAGGGACCCAAAAAATGGATCCAGGGTCACTTTTGACCCCAAAAACGGCCCTTGGTCCTTTTGGGGTCCCCAAAAACGGATCCAGGATTCCTTCAGACCCCAAAAATGGGTCCGGGGTGACTCTAGAACCCAAAAAACGCTCCCCAATCATTTTGGGGTCCCCAAAACGTCCCCCGGGGTCACTTCACGACCCCAAAAATGGCCCTGGGACGATTGAGGGACCCCAAAAACCACCCCGGGATGCCTTCTGACCCCGAAAATGAATCCCAAATATCCCAAAAAACCGAAATTTTATCCCAAATAATCCCGGCTTGATCCCAAATAAATCAATTTTTCTCCCAAATAAACCCAATTTCGCCCCAAATAAATCAACTTCATCCCAATCCAACCCAACTTTATCCAAAAATAAATCAACTTTATCCCGAAGAAAGCAAATTTTATCCCAAATAACCCCAAATTTATCCCAAATAAACCCAAATTTCCTCCCAAATAAATCAAATTTCTCCCAATGAAACCCAACTATATCCCAAACCAATCAAATTTATCCCAAATAAATCAAATTTTATCCCATATAAATCAAATTTTATCCCAAATAAACCCAATTTCCTCTCAAACAAATCCAACTTTATCCCAAATAAATCAAATTTTCTCCCAAATAGATCAACTTTATCCAAATAAATCCAATTTTTTCCCGGTCAAACCCAACTTTATCCCAAATAAACCCAATTTTATCCCAAATAAATCAACTTTATCCCAAAGAAATCAAATTTTATCCCAAATAATTCAACTTTATCCAAATAAATCAACTTTATCCCAATCAACCCCAAATTTCCTCCCAAATAAATCAAATTTACCCCAAATAAATCAATTTTTCTCCCAAATAAATCAATTTTTCTCCCAAATAAATCAATTTTTCTCCCAAATAAATCAATTTTCCTCCCAAATAAATCAAATTTACCCCAAATAAATCAAATTTTCTCCCAAATAAATCAATTTTTCTCCCAAATAAATCAATTTTTCTCCCAAATAAATCAATTTTTCTCCCAAATAAATCAATTTTTCTCCCAAATAAATCAATTTTCCTCCCAAATAAATCAAATTTACCCCAAATAAATCAATTTTTCTCCCAAATAAATCAATTTTTCTCCCAAATAAATCAAATTTTTTCCCAAACAAATCAACTTCCTCCCGATCAGCCCCGATTTCTCCCAATAAATCGATTCCCGATCAATCAATCAATCAATCAATCGATGTGGCTTTGGGCTGAATTCCTTTATTATTCCCGCGGCAGTGACGTCATCAGCCCCAATTAGCCGTTCCAATTAATTACAGTTCCGTAATGAGCAGAAGCGATTTTGTACAGCAGCCATTGCATAGCAGAGGAACCCCAGGGACGCTAATTAACGAAGGTAATTAACGAAGGGAATTAAGGGCGGGGAGGGGGCGGGGCACAGACCGGAAGTGGACACACACAGGCCCCGCCCAGAGCCTTTTTTGGACAAAAAAATTTGCTTTTTTTGGGCATTTCTGCTGCTCGGGCCTTGGGTTTGGTGCTGATTGGAATTGCGTTGGAATTGCATTTTATTCACATTTTATTCCAATTTTATTTGCATTTTATTCCATTTTTATTCCAATTTTATTCCAATTTCATTCCAATTTTATTCCAATTTCATTCCAATTTTATTCCAATTTCATTCCAATTTTATTCCAATTTAATTCCAATTCTATTCCAATTCTATTCCAGTTTTATTCCAGTTTCATTCCAATTTCATTCCCATTTTATTCCAATTCTATTTTCATTTCTTCTCCCATTTCTGTCCACTTTATTTCAATTTCATTTCAATTTTATTCCAATTTTGTTTTCATTTTTGTCCAATTTTTGTCCAATTTGTTTCCATTCCATTTCCATTTCATTCCAATTTCGCTCCAATTTTATTTTCATTTTTCCTCCCATTTTTCTCCATTTTATTTCCATTTCATTCCAATTTAATTTTCTTTTCTTTTGTCCATTTTATGTCCGTTTAATTTCCAATTAATTTACTTTATTTTCCATTTAATTTCCATTTAATTTCAAATTTTCGGATTTTTTTTTTAAGTTTAGAACCAAAACCCAACAAACTTTGGGTGGATTTGGGGTTTTTTAATAATTTCTCCACCTCCGGGACACAGAAAAGCCCCAAAATCCCCAAAATTTCACCCAAAAAAATTCCAATTTCCCATTGCTCGTGGTTGGGCCAGAGCGAAATTCTCCAAAAATTGAGATTTTTACACATTTTAGGGTTTTATTGCACAGCCCCCGGCGGCTCTGGGAGGGGAAAAAGGGAAAAAAATTGGGGGAAAAATTGGGGAAAAAAGGGAAAAAAATTGGGGAGAAAATTAGGGAAAAATTGGGGGAAAATTGGGGGGAAATTGGGGAAAAATGGAAAAATTAGGAAAAGGGAATCCTGACCCCAAAATTGGGGTTGAGGGAGAATTTTTTGGGATTTTTTTTTCCTGGCCAAAAAAACCTCGGGAAAGGAAAAAAAATGGCGAAAATATTGGGGTGGGAATGGGAAAAAATGGGGAAAAAAGAGGGAAAATGAGAGGGGGGAAAAGGGGAGAAAAAGGGAAAAATTAGGGAAAAAATGGGAGAAAAACGAGGAGAAAAGGGGGGGAAATAGGGGAAAAAACGGGGAGAAAAAGGGGGAAAAAGAAGAAAAAAAAGAGGGAAAACAGAGGAAAAAAAAGAGGGAAAACAATGGGGGAAAAGGCAAAAAAAAGATTTTAAAAAGAGGGGAAAAAAGAGGGGGGAAAAGGACAAAAAGGGGGGGGAGGAGAAAAAAAAAAAGGTCAAAGTTTCCTTTTTATTTTGGTTTTTTTGGGATCGGCGCTCGGCAATAAAATCGGCGCGGCCGTGACCGTGACCGCGCGAGCTCCGCCATGGCCAAAAAATCCTCTTTGTCCCAAATTCTTTCACTTTAAAAAAAAAAAAAAAAACCTCAGGCCTTTCTCTGCCTTCAGCCTCCCCTAAAAATCACATTTTTTCCCGATTTTTTCCCGATTTTCCCCCGATTTTTCCCCAATTTTTCCCGATTTTCCCCCGATTTTCGCCCGATTTTTCCCCATCCCAAATTTTTGCTTCTCCCGCGAAACCTCAAAGCTTCTCCGGGATTTTGGGAGAGGAAAAAAACCCAGGAAAAATGGGGAAAACCGGGAAAATAAACCCGCGATAAAACGGGGGAAAAACGAGAAAAAAACGGGGAAAACCGCGCTAAAAACTGAGAAAAAAACCGGGGAAAAATCGGGATAAAACCCGGGAAAAACGGGGAAAACCCGAGGAGAAAACTGGAAAAACCGGGAGAAAAATCGAGAAGAAAACCGGGGGAAAAGGGGGGGAAAAAAGGGAAAAAATTGGGGAAAAAGGGGGAAAAAACCTGGGAAAAACTGGGGGAAAAAAAGGGAAAAATTGGGGGGAAAAAAGGGGAAAAATCGAGAAAAAAAGGGAATAAACCGAGAAAACGCCGGCGGTGCCCTACCTGAGCTCACGGCCTTGGAAAAATCCTGGAAAAAATCCCCCAAAAATCTCCTACTCTTCCCGCCGGACGCCGCAGAGAAAGGGAATTTTAAAATCCCATTTTTCCCCAAATTCCCCTCTTTTTTGTTTGTTTTTTCCGCTGCCGGTTCGAGTTTTTTTCCCTTCCGTATTTGAGAAATTTGGGGTCGGCAGCGATTTTTCCTTTATTCCCAAATTTCAATGGAAATTTGGGATCGACAGCGACTTTTCCTCCATTCCGATTTTCTTCATTCCAATTTTCTCCTCATTCCTATTTTTCCTTCATTCTGATTTCCCCTCATTCCCATTTTCTTCATTCCGATTTTTCCTTAATTCCGATTTTTCCTTCATTCCGATTTTCCTTCATTCCGATTTTTCTCAATTCCGATTTTCCTTCATTCCCATTTTTCACTAATTCTGATTTTTCCTTCATTCCGATTTTTCTTCATTCCGATTTTTCCTCATTCCGATTTTCTTCATTTCTTTTTTTCCCTCATTCCGATTTTCCTTCATTCCCATTTTTCATTCATTCTGATTTTCCCTTAATTCCGATTTTTCCTCATTCCGATTTCCTTCATTCCGATTTTCCTTCATTCCAATTTTTTTCTCCAGAGTCTCTGCGGGACTTTATTCCGATTTTTCTCTTTTCCCTTCATCTTTCCCTCATTTTTCGCCTTTCCTCGCAATTTTCCCATTCCTCTTTTCCATATTTTTGAGTTTCCATTGGCATTTTTCTCTTTTTTCTTCATATTTTCCGCCTCTTGGGGATTTCACCAAAATTTTCCCATTTTCCCTTCGTCTTTTCCATATTTTCGGCCTTTTCATCACAATTTTCCCTTTTCCCTTCACCTTTCTCACATTTTTAGATTTTCTTTGGGATTTTCCCATTTTCCCTTCACCTTTCCCTTTTTTCTGACCTTCCATCGCCATTTTCCCTTTTTCCCCTCCATTTTTCCTCCCTTTCCTTTCTTTTTTTTTAAAATTTTTTTTCCCTCCTTCCCAACCCCCGACTCGGCCGAATTTCCACCTCCTTCCCCTCCCCAAAACAATTTTTTAAAAATTCCGATTTTCCAACCAAACATAAGAAAAAATTCCGATTTTCCAACCAAACATAAGAAAAAATTCAGATTTTCCAACCAAACATAAGAAAAAATTCAAAATTTCCAACCAAACATAAGAAAAAAAAAAATCAACTTTTCCAACCAGAAAATAAGAAAAAAACTCAACTTTTCCAACCAGAAAATAAGAAAAAAAAAATCAACTTTTCCAACCAGAAAATATGAAAAAAACTCAACTTTTCCAACCAAAAATAAGAAAAAAATTCAACTTTTCCAACCAAAAATAAGAAAGAAAATCAACTTTTCCAACCAAAAATAAGAAAAAATTCAACTTTTCCAACCAAAAAATAAGAAAGAAACTCAACTTTTCCAACCAGAAAATAAGAAAAAAATTCAACTTTTCCAACCAAAAATAAGAAAAAAAATCACATTTTCAAACCAAAAATAAGAAAAAAACTCAACTTTTCCAAGCAGAAATAAGGAAAAAAAACACATTTTCAAACCAAAAAATAAGAAAAAAATTCAACTTTTCCAACCAAAAACAAGAAAAAAAATCACATTTTCAAACCAAAAACAAGAAAAAAATTCAAATCTCCCAAACAACGACAACAACAACGACAACAACAAAAATCTACATTTTTACAACAACGCCACCGACCAAAAAAAACCCCAAAAAAGGTAAAAAAATCCCGATTTTTTCCCTCAAAAGAAGGAGAGCGCCTGCTCCCGCAGGAGGAGCCTTTTCTTCTTCATGCGGCGGTTCTGGAACCAAATCTTGACTTGCTGATCGCTGAGGTTCAGGCGATCCGAGAGCTCTCGGCGCCGCTGCCGAGTGATGAATTCGTTCACCAGGAACTCGCCCTCGAGCTCGGCCAGCTGCAGCTTCGAGTAAGGCTTGCGCTTCTTGCGCGAGCGCGTGTGCAGAGGGTACCAGGGAGCGCCTGGGGGGAAAAAAAAAAAAAAAATCGCTTTTTTGACCCAAAAAAATCGGAGTTCGGAAAGCCTTTTTCCCGAAAAAAATGCGTTATCCCAAAACAAATAGCGTTTTTCCTTGAAAAAAGTCCTCAGAACGCCCTTTGTCCCAAAAAAATTTGCATTTTCCCTAAGAGAAAGGGTCCCTTTTCCCGAAAAAAATGCGTTATCCCTAAAGAAAGAGCGTTTTCCCCTTTTTTTCCCTAAAAAAAGTCCCCAGAATGCGCTTTGTCCCCCAAAAAAAATGCATTTTCCCTAAGAGAAAGGGTCCCCAGAAAGCCTTTTCCCCGAAAAAAACCCCTCCATTTTCCCTTTTTCCCCTAAAAAAAAAGTTTCCCTTTTTTCCCATTAAATAAAGTGTCCCCGCATCGCTTTTTCCCTTTTTCTCTAAAAGTAAAGGTTCCCCCAAAATCTCCTTTCCTTTTTCCAGGACCGCGTGTGCAGAGGGTACCAGGGAGCGCCTGGGGAAAAAAACCCGCGGTGAAAATCGCTTTTTTTCCCTAAAAAAATCCGAGTTCGGAAAGCCCTTTTCCCGAAAAAAAAAGGGTTATCCCTAAAGAAATAGCGTTTTTCCTTGAAAAAAGTCCCCAGAACGCCCTTTGTTCCAAAAAAAATGTGTTTTCCCTTTTTTTCCCAAAGAAAAAGGTCCCCAGAACGCTCTTTTCCCGAAAAAAATGCGTTATCCCTAAAGGAAATGGTTTTTCCCTGAAAAATAGCGTTTTTCCCTGAAAAAAGTCCCCAGAAGGCCCTTTGTCCCAAAAAAAATTGCATTTTCCCTAAGAGAAAGTGTCCCCAGAAAGCCCTTTTCCCGAAAAAAATGCGTTATCCCTAAACAAAGAGCGTTTTCCCCTTTTTTTCCCTAAAAAAAGTCCCCAGAATGCCTTTTGTCCCCCAAAAAATGCATTTTCCCTAAGAGAAAGGGTCCCTTTCCCCGAAAATAATGCGTTATCCCTAAAGAAATAGCGTTTTCCCCTTTTTTTCCCTAAAAAAAGTCCCCAGAAGGCCCTTTGTCCCAAAAAAAAAAGCATTTTCCCTAAGAGAAAGGGTCCCCGGAAAGCCTTTTCCCCGAAAAAAAACCTCCATTTTCCCTTTTTCCCCTAAAAAAAATAAAAGGTTTCCCCTTTTCTCGTCTAAAATGAAGTGTCCCCGCATCGCTTTTTTCCTTTTTCTCTAAAAATAAAAGTTCCCCAAAATCTCCTTTCCCTTTTTCCAGGACCGCGTGTGCAGAGGGCACCAGGGAGCGCCTGGGGAAAAAAACCCGCGGTGAAAATCGCTTTTTTGACCCAAAAAAATCGGAGTTCGGACCACCCTTATCCCGAAAAAAAATGCATTATCCCTTTTTTCTCCCAAAAAAAAATCGCCCCCAGAATGTTTTTTTCACCTTTTCCCGAAAAAAGAGAGTCCCCACAACGCCCTTTGCCCGAACAAAATGCGTTTTCCCAAAAAAACAGCGTTTTCCCTTTTTTCCCCTAAAAAAAAGTCCCCAGAGTGCCTTTTTCCCCAAAAAAAATTGCGTTTTTCCTTTTTTCCCCTAAAATAAAGTGTCCCCCGATCGCTTTTTTTTTTTTTTTTTTTTTGCATCCTCCAAAATCTCCTTTCCCTTTTTCGGAAATGCTTGTGCAGAGGGTACCAGGGGAAACTGGGAAGGGGAAAATTGCATTTTTTCCCTAAAAAATTCGGAGTTTGGAAAGCCCTTTTCCCAAAAAAAAAAAAAAAAAAAAAAAAAAAAGCGTCATCCCTAGGAAAAAAGGTCTCCAGAACGCTCTTTGCCCAAAAAATTACATTATCGCTTTTTTCCCAGAAAAAAAATCGTCCCCAGAATGTCCTTTGCCTGAAAAAAATTGCGTTTTACCTTAAAAAAAAGCATTTTCCCTCTTTTTTCTTCCTTAAAAAAGCCTCCCCCCTCGCCCTTTGTCCTTTTCCCCTAAAATAAAATGTTCCCCCAATGCTTTTTTCCCTTTTTCCCGAAAAAAATTCGTCCCAAAAATCTTCTTTTCCTTTTTCACGACCGCGTGTGTATCGGGGACCCCGCGGGGTGAAAATCGCATTTTTTGCCCCAAAAAAATCATCCCCAGAACGCCCTTTTGTCGAAAAAAAATGCGTTTTCCCTAAAACAAAGCATTTTCCCTTTTTTGTTCCCCAAAAAAAGCGTCCCCGCGTCTCCCTTTTGCCCAAAAAAATTGTGTTTTCCCCAAAAAACAAAAGCGTTTCGCCTTTTTTCTCTAAAAAGAGGTCCCCGCGATGCTCTTTCCCCCTTTTCCCTAAAAAAATATTCCCAAAACGATCTTTTCCCTTAAAAAACCCCTTTTCCCGAAAAAAAGTCGCCGCTTTGGCCTTTTCCATAAAATAAAAGAAAATTTCCCTTTTTTACCTAAAGAAAAGCGTCCCCAAAACGCCTTTTATTCTCCAAAAATATCGCCCCCAAAACGCCATTTTTTCCCTAAAAAATCGGCCCCAAAACGCCATTTTTTCCCTAAAAAAATCGCCCCCAAAATGCCTTTTTTTCCCCCAAAAAATCGGCCCCAAAATGCCTTTTCTTTCCCCAAAAAATCGGCCCCAAAACGCCATTTTTTTCCCCAAAAATCGCCCCCACGGCGCCCTTTGGCCGTGACCCCAAAGGCTTTGGGGAATTCCCAAAAGCGAAAGGAAATTCGGGACAGACACCCCAAAATCGGGGCCGCCCCAAATCCCAACCCCCAAAGGATTTTTAAAGGATTTTTGGAGGATTTTTAAAGGATTTTTAAAGGATTTTTGGAGGATTTTTAAAGGATTTTTAAAGGATTTTTGGAGGATTTTTAAAGGATTTTTAAAGGATTTTAAAATTATTTTTAAAGGATTTTTAAAGGATCTTTAAAGGATTTTAAAATGATTTTTAAAGGCTTTTTAAAGGATTTTTAAAGGATGTTCCTTTTTTTCCCATTTTCCCCCGTTTTTCCCTCATTTTTTCCTCCAGGATTCCTCTCACCCTCGATCCCAAAAGCACTCCCGTTTATTTTTTAAAGAATCCCCATTTTTTCCCTTTTTTTCCTCATTTTTCCTCCATTTTTTCCTTCGAGACTCCCCTCCCCCCTGACCCCAAAACGCTCCCGTTTTTTAAAAAAATTCCTCCTTTCCCTCCCCATTTTTCCCCCCTTTTTTTCCCACTTTTTATCCTCATTTTCCCCCTCATTTCCCTCCCTATTTTTTCCCTTTTTTCCCCTCATTTCTCCTCCTTTTTTTCTTATTTTTTCCCCTTTTTCCCCCTTTTTTCCCCTTTTCCCCCCATTTTTTCCCCTTTTTCCCCCTTTTTTCCCTTATTTTCCCCCATTTTTCCCCCATTTTTTCCCTTTTTCCCCCTCATTTCTCCTCATTTTTTCCTCATTTTTCCCCGCTTTTCCCCCTTATTTTTTCCCCTTTTTCCCCCATTTTTCCCCCATTTTTCCCCATTTCCCTCCACCCCCAAATCCTCCCCAAATCTCTCCCTTTTTCCCTTTTTCCCCATTTTTTTGGGGATATTTACATCTTTATTGCCTTTCCTTCCCCGAGCGGCGCCACCCCACGAACCATTCGGGATTTCGCTGCTACCCCTAGCGGCCTGACCCCACAGCGGCCCCGAATTTACCCAAAAAAACCCAAAAAAATATCATTTTTGGGGACCTGAGCCCACTGTGGGAATTAGGGGTGACAGCGACCCCCCCAGACCCCAAATTCCCAAGAAATTCCCCCAAAAAAAACCCCAAAAAAATCCCTTTTTAGGGACCTGACCCCACTGCGGGGGTTAGAGATGACAGCGAGCCCCCGAGACCCCAAATTCCCAAGAAATTCCCCCAAAAAACCCCAAAAAAAATCCTTTTTAGGGACCTGACCCCGCTGCCGGGGCTCACCGACTCCCCCAGACCCCAAATTCCCGCGAAATTCCCCAAAAAAAACCCAAAAAAATCCCTTTTAGGGACCTGACCCCTCTGCCGGAACTCACCGACTCCCCCAGACCCCAAATTCCCGGGAAATTCCCAAAAAATCCCAAAAAAAATTATTTTTAGGGACCTGACCCCGCTGCCGGGGCTCCCCGAACCCACCAGACCCCAAATTCCCGCGAAATTCCCCCAAAAATCCTTTTAAACCCCGGATTTGGGATCTCACCTCACTGCCGGGACTCGCTGATCTCCCCCAGACCCCAAATTCCCGAGAAATTCCCCCAAAAACCCTTTTAAGCACTGGATTTGGGACCTGACCCCCTCTCCCGGGGTTAGGGGTGACACCGACCCCCCCAGACCCCAAATTCCCGAGAAATTCACCCAAAACCCCTGAGAATTCCCCCCAAAAAAGGGATCCAAACCCCCCAAATTCCCATTTTTAGGACCTCACCCCCTTTCCCGGCATTCAGGGCTGAGAGGAACCCCAAATTTGCCCCAAATTCCCCCAAATCCCCATTTTTGGGATCTTTCCCCCGCTCCCGGCGCTCAGGGCTGACAGGAACCCCAAATTCCCCCAAATTCCGGGGGGAAAACCTCTCTAAAAAACCCCAAAACCCCCGAAAATCCCAATTTTTGGTCCCTTCCCCCATTCTCGGAGTAGAGGAGTGACACCGACCCCAAATTCCCGGGAAAATCCCCCAAAACCTCCCCAAATCCCCAAAAAAATCCATCTTTAGGACCTTACCCCACTCCTGGCGTTCGGGGGTGACATTGTCCCCGCCTCGGCCCCAAATTCGCGGGAAATTCCCCCAAATTTCAATTTTTGCTCTCTTGCCCATTCCCGGCATTCAGGGGTGACAGAAACCCCAAAAATTCCCGGGGAAAATCCTACAAATTCTCCCCAAATTCCCCAAAATCTCCATTTTTAGGACCTTACCCCACTCCCGGCATTCAGGGAGCACAGGAACCCCAAATTCCCCCCAAAATCCCCAAAAATCTCAATTTTTAGGACCTTACCTGCGCTCCCGCCGTTCAGGGCTGACAGGAACCCCAAATTCCCCCCAAATTCCCCCAAAATTCCCCCCAAATTCCCCCCAAAATTCCCTTTTTTCGAGCCTTAACCCCATTCCTGGCGTCCAGGGGTGACAGGAACCCCAAATTCCCTGAGAAAATTCCCCAAATTCCCCCAAAATCGCCGTTTTTAGGATCGTACCCCACTCCAGTCATTGAGGGGCGACCCTGACCCCAAATTTCCCTCCCATCCCCCCAAAAACCTCTCCCAAACTCCTCAAAATGCCCCAAAATGCCCCAAAATCCCTTTTTTCCCAACCCCGGTCGAGCCCCGGCATTCGGGGCTGACCCCAACCCCAAATTCCAGTGGAAAATCCCCCAAATTCCCCCAAAATGCCCCAAAATCCCCTTTTCCCCAACCCTATTCCCGCTCCCGGCACTCAGAGGTGACCCCAACCCCAAATTTCCCTCCCGATTGCCCCAAAACCCCAAAATCGCCGTTTTTAGGGTCTCACCCCACTTCCGGCACTCGGGGGTGACCCCAACCCCAAATTTTCCTCCCAAATCCCCCAAAATCGCAATTTTTAGGAAATTACCTCCACTCCCGGCATTGAGGGGTGACACCGATCCCAAATTCCCGGGGAAAATCCCCCAAATTCCCCCCAAAATCCCCCAAAATCGCCATTTTTAGGGTCTTAGCCCATTCCCGGCATTGAGGGGCTACACCGACCCCAAATTCCCGGGGAAAATCCCCCAAATTCCCCCCAAAATCCCCCAAAATCGCCATTTTTAGGGTCTTAGCCCATTCCCGGCATTGAGGGACTACACCGACCCCAAATTCCCGGGGAAAAAAAACCAAAATTCCCCCCAAATCCCCATTTTTTTAGGTTTTTACCTCCACCTCCGGCGTTGAGGGATGACACCGACCCCAAATTCCCACGGAAAACCCCAAAATTCCCCCAAAACCATTGCTTTTAAGATCTTTCCTCCACTGCGGGCATTGAGAGGTGTCACCAACCCCAAATTGCCTCCTAAACCCCCCAAATTCCCAAATTCCCATTGATTTTAGGGTTTTACCTCCTCCTCCGGCATTGAGAGGTGTCACCAACCCCAAATTCCGTGGGAAAACCCTAAATTTCCTTCCCAAACACCCAATTTTTTTAGGATTTTACCTTCTCCTCCAGCATTCAGAGGTGACACCAACCCCAAACCTCCCCCAAATTCCGTGGGAAATCCCCGAAACCTCAATTTTTTTTAGGGTTTTACCTCCCCCGCTGCGTTGAGTGGTGTCACCGACCCCAAATTCCCTGGGTAAAAGTCACAAAACGCCCCAAATTCCCCCAAAACCCATTTTATTTAGGATTTTACCTCCACTCCCTGCATTGAGTGGTGACACCAACCCCAAATTCCCTGGGAAATTTCCCAAAACCTCCTTTTTTTTTAGGATTTTACGTCCTTCTGCGGCATTGAGAGGTGACACCAACCCCAAATTCCCAAACCCCATTGTTTTTAGGATTTGCCTCCACTCCCACCATTGGGCAGCGACACCAACCCCAAATTCCCAAAATCCCCGTTTTTTTAGGATTTTATCTGCCCCGCCGGCGTTGAGCGGCGACACCAACCCCAAATTCCATCTTAAACCCTTCAAACGCCCCCAAAACCCCATTTTTTAGGATTTCCCTCCCCCGCCGGCGTTGAGCGGTGACACCAACCCCAAATTCCCATGGAAAAACCCCAAAATTACCAAAAAACCCTTTTTCTTTAGGATTTACCTCCACTCCCGGCATTGAGTGGTGACACCAACCCCAAACCGCCCAAAAACGCCCCCAAAACCCCCAAATTCCCTGGGAAATCCCCCAAACCTCCATATTTTTTAGGATTTACCTCCACTCCCGGCATTGAGCGGTGACACCAACCCCAAATTCCCATGGAAATCCCCAAAATCCCTTTATTTTTAGAATTTACCTCCACTCCCAGCATTGAGCGGCGACACCAACCCCAAACCGCCCCAAACGCCCCCAAAACCCCCAAAATTCGCAGGGAAAAGTCCCCAAAATCCCAATTTCTTTAGGATTTACCTGCCCCGCCGGCATTGAACGGTGACACTAACCCCGAATTCCCAGGGAAAACCCCCCAAAATCCCTTCTTTTTTAGGATTTTCCTCCGGTCCCAGAATTAAGCGGTGACACCAACCCCAAAACGCCTCCAAAACCCCCGAATTCCCAGGGAAAGTCCCCCCAAAAAAACATTCTTTTTAGGATTTTTACCTTCGCTCCCGGCGTTCAGAGGTGACACCGACCCCCAGTTCCCTGGGAAAAACCCCAAATTCCATCCCAAACCCCTCAAACGCCCCCAAAACCCCATTTTTTTCAGGATTTTTACCTCCGCTCCCAGCGTTCAGCTGCGACACTGACCCCAAATTCCCAGGGAAAAGTCCCCAAAATCCCTTTTTTAAAAAAATTTTTACCTCCACTCCCCGCGTTCAGCGGTAACACCAACCCCAAATTCCCTGGGAAAAACCCCAAATTCCATCCCAAACCCCTCAAACCCCCCCCAAAAACCCCATTTTTTTTCGGATTTTTACCTCCTCTCCCCGCGTTCAGCGGCGACACCAACCCCAAATTCCCTGGGAAAAACCCCAAATTCCATCCCAAACCCCTCAAACGCCCCCAAAACCCCATTTTTTTTAAGGATTTTTACCTCCTCTCCCTGCGTTCAGCGGCGATACCAACCCCAAAACGCCCCCAAAACCCCCAAAATCCCTAGGAAACCCCCCCCAAAAAACCCATTTTTTTTAGATTTTTACCTCCGCTCCCCGCGTTCAGCAGCGACACCAACCCCAAATTCCATCCCAAACCCCTCAAACCCCCCCAAAACCCCGATTTTTTTAGGATTTTTACCTCCATTCCCCGCGCTCAGCAGCGACACCAACCCCAAATTCCCTGGGAAAACCCCAAATTCCATCCCAAACCCCTCAAACGCCCCCAAAACCCCGATTTTTAAAGGATTTTTACCTCCTCTCCCCGCGTTCAGCGGTGACACCAACCCCAAAACGCCCCCAAAACCCCCAAATTCCCTAGGAAACCCCCCCCAAAAAAACCCATTTTTTTTAGATTTTTACCTCCACTCCCCGCGTTCAGGGGTGACACCAACCCCAAAACGCCCCCAAAATCCCCAAATTCCCAGGGAAAAGTCCCCAAAATCCCTTTTTTAAAAAGATTTTTACCTCCACTCCCCGCTTTCAGCGGTGACACCAACCCCAAACTGCCCCCAAAACCCCATTTTTTCTCGGATTTTTACCTCCGCTCCCCGCGTTCAGCGGCGACACCATGGCGGGCGCGTCGCCCTTGTGTCCCTCGTTGAGCAGCGACGAGCCCGAGTCGGACTCGAGCGACTGACACGAGGGCGGATCCTGCGCCGCTCCCTCCGCGCCCGCGCCGGGCCCCTCGAACTTGGCCCCGAAACTCCCAAAATTCCCCAAATTCCCCGCGGGCTGCAGCGACTCCAGCGCCAGCAGCGCTCCGTCTCTCTCCGCTCCTCTCTTGTCCCCGCTGTCGCGATAGTGACACTTGTCGCCGAGCTCGTAGGGCGCTTTGGGGTGTCCCCCCGCAAAGGACGCCCCCAAATAGGGTTGGGGGTACCCCGAGCAGGATTCGGCCGAGCCCCAGG
Organism: Acanthiza pusilla; assembly: GCA_036630365.1. NCBI lineage: Eukaryota > Metazoa > Chordata > Aves > Passeriformes > Acanthizidae > Acanthiza > Acanthiza pusilla. The sequence continues at coordinate 668,317 of JAXCHO010000119.1, read as the reverse complement.
GCAGCGAGCAGACGGCGCCGTCCCTGCGCGCGTAGGGCAGCGCGGAGAAGGCGGGGAGCTGCGCGGGGAGCTGCGCGGGGAGCTGCGCGGGGAGCTGCGCGGGGAGCTGCGCGGGGAGCTGCGCTCCGCCCGCGCGGAAGTTGGGGAAGTAGAAAGCGTCGCCGGTGTGGATGTTGAGCAGAGGCCCCACGAAGCTCGGGTTGAGCAGGTTGTGCTCGCCCATGGCGCCGCGGAGCGCGGATAAAAGGGCGGATTTATAGAGCTTTTCTTTTTTTTTTTGGGGTTGGTTTTCTTCTAATTTTTTTTTCTTCTTCTTTTTTTTTTTTTTTTTTTTTTTTTTTCCCGGGGCCGCGCCGAGCCGCGGAGGTTAAAAGGCTCCGGCGCGCGCTCATTGGCGCGGCCGCGGAGCTCACGTGACCCCAAATCTGTCCCCCCCCCCCCCCCCCCTTTGTCCCCTCCTCCTTTTTTCTCCTTTTTTTTCCTTTTTTTTTTTTTTCCCTCCCTCCCCTCGGCGGCCGAGACAAAACCGCGCCGAGTTCCGCCTCTTCCCCTCCTTGGGGCTTTTTTTTCCTCTTTTTCACTCCTTTTTTTCCTCCTTTTCCACTCCTTTTTTCCCCTCTTCCACTCCTTTTTTCCTCCTTTTCCACTCTTTTTTTTCCTCTTCCACTCCTTTTTTTCCTCCTTTTCCACTCTTTTTTTTCCTCCTTTTCCACTCTTTTTTTCCCCTCTTCCACTCCTTTTTTCCCCTCCTTTTCCACTTCTTTTTTCGGTTTTTTTTTCCCTTTTCCCACTATTTTATTTCTTTTATTCCCCGTTCTCCACTCCTATTTTTTGCCCCTTCTCTACCCTTTTTTTTCCCCCTTCTCCACTCCGTTTTTTATTTTTTTCCCGTTCTCCACTGCTTTTTTCCTCTTTTCCACTCATTTTTTCCTTCCCCCCCCTTCTCCATTCCTTTTTTCTCTTTTTCTTTCCCATTTTCCACTCCTTTTTCCCTTTTCCCCCCCATTTTTCACTCCTTTTTTCTCCCCTTTTCCCCTCCTTTTTCTCTCCCCTTTCTTTCCCCCTCCCCTTTCCCACTCCATTTTTTCTTTTCCCTCCCCTTTTCCACTCCTCTTTTTCCCCTCCCCTTTCCCACTCCTTTTTACAATTTTTTTCCCTTTTCCACTCCTTTTTGTAATTTTTTTTCCCCTTTCCCACTCCTTTTCCCCACTCGCGTCCCCACCCCTAAAAAAATAATAACAGCAATTTAAAAAAATCCCTCCGAGCCCTTTTTAATTCCATTTAATTCCATTTTTGGGGTATTTTTCAGCCGCCAAAAGCCCTAAAAACGCCAAATTTCCCGTGAGAAATTGGGGTTTTTCACCCCAAAACCTCCCGCCCCTCCCCCGCCAACACTCGGGGGGCTCAGCGCGGCCGCCGCTCATTAATTACCTCATTAATTAACTCCTTTATTAACTGCGGATTTACGGAATCGCCCCAATAAATCGCGATTAGATTTTGTGTCAAATAAACTTTAACAGAGCTTTTTAAAGAGACGAATGGCGCTGCGAGCGCCGCGCTCCCAAAGCCAATTCTTTTTTTTAAAAAATTTTTTTATCATTTTTTATCATTTTAAAATAATTTTTTATCATTGTCTACCATTTTCTACCACTTTTCACCATTTTCTCCTGATTTATTATCATTATTTCTCATTTTTCTACCATTCTTTTGCCATTTTCCCCTCATTTTTTTATCATTTTTTAATCATTTCTTCTCATTTTCTCCTGATTTTTTCTCATTTTTTCATCATTTTTAATCTATTTCTTATCATTTCTTACAATTTTTAAAATATTTTTTAACATTTTCTTCATCATTTTAATTTTTCTCTCGGTTTTTTTCCCCTCAGCCTCTTCCCGACCTCTCCAGGCATTTTTTTTTTAAGGAAAAATCCACAGATTTGATCAATCGCTTTCCTTTATCTCCTACGGATCCCACCAGCGCCGTTCTCACCCCAAAATCGGAATTTTCCCCCATTTTTTCCAGGGAAAAACCCCAAAATTCCCATTCTCCCCACCTCTGAAATCTCCTTTTTCTCCCCCAAAATTCCATTTATTTCCCTCCCTCCTTTCCCTTTTTTCCCGAGGAAAAAAGAACAAAAATAATAAATAAAAATTTTAAAAATAAATCAATACCGAGAGGTTCCAAAGAGGAAAAAAAAACCCCAAAAAACTCTAAAAAAACCCAAAAAAAAATCTTGAAAAGGGAAAAAAACCCCAGAAAAGGTTGGGATGGAATCCGCGGGGCTGCGGTGGATTTTTGTCCTTTTTTGGTGATTTTTTAGCTTTTTTTTTCTGTTTTTCAATTGATTTCTTCTCGGGGGGCGCAGAATTCCCTCCCCCGCAGGAATTCCTCATTGGAAAATTCCCCAAAATCGTCAATTCCTCATTTCCCACCCCAAAACCCCACGGATTTCACCCCAAAAAAACCTCATTTTTCCCCTCCCGGATGCGCCAAAATTCCCCAAAAAACCAACAAAAAAAACCCTCAATAAATCCTGCGCTGCTCTTCCTCCCCACGGACAGCTCCCGGCGGCGCAAAAAACCCCAAAATTCCAATTTTTCCACTTTTTTTCAGCTCCGTTCCTCCCCCGGAGCTCCACGCGCCTTTCCCTGCGGAGGATGTGGAAAATTAAAAAAAAAAAAAAGATAAAAAACAGATTAAAGCGCCAAAAAAGTCGGAATTTTCCCTTTTTTTAAAACCTTTTCCTTCTATTTTTTATTTATTTTTTCCCGCGGTATTTTCCAAGCTCCGCCGAGGAATTTTTTTCCCCTCCAGGTGGGAAAAGTAAAAAAACCAAAAAACCAAAATAAAGAATTCCTTCGGCGGCTGCGGAGGAATAATTTATATCAAAATAATTTACATCCAAATAATTTCTCTTAAAAAAACCCCGCGGGCGCTCACTCCGCTCGCCTTTGTTCTCTTTTATTTTCCTTTTTGAAATGGTTTATTTTCCTTTTTAAATGTTTTTATTTTCTTTTTTAAATTTTTTTTTTTTAATTTTTTTTATTCCGCTCGGGGCTTTGTTCCGCACAATGCAAAGAGAATTTCCGCCCCGACCTCGGCTTTTTTTAAACCTTTTTCCTCTTTGTTTTTAATTTTTTTTTTGGCGGAAATCCAATCAAAATTCGCTTTTTGGCGAGGGTTGAGCGTGGGAGGATCCGAGTGAGGAAAGCGATTTATTTTGATTTTTTTAGGGTTTTTTTTCCTCATTTTTTGAGGGTTTTTTCAAGGTGGGAAAAGCTCCGGAAATATTCGAATTGTGGCCTTGAACTCGCGGCTCGGAGAGAGGAGAAGGAGTCGGAATGAAAATAAAAATAAAAATAAAAATAAAACTAGGAATAAAAATCGAAATAAAAATACAAATAAAAATAAGAAGAGAAATAGAAATCGGAGCAGAAATAAAAATACAAATAGAAATCAAAATAAGAATAGAACTAGAAATAAAGATGAAGACCGAAATAGAAATAAAGATACAAATAAAAATAAAAATAGAGATAAAAATAAATCTTAAAGGCTCTTCAGCGCTTTTCCAGGAGGGAATTTCCTCATTAAAATCTCATTTTTCGCCTCAGCTCGAGCCTTTGGGAACGCTTAAAAACCCCAAAAAAATCCAAATTCCCACTCGGATTCCTTGGGGGAAAACCCAAACCAACTCCGCTTTAATTCCCTTTTTTTAACCCAAAAAAACCCCAGGGTGAAAAGAAAACCAAAACCGGGAAAAATCCCAATTTTGGGGGTGAAATTCTCCTTTTAAATAACATTTTTAACACTTTTTTTTATTTTTTCGGGGAAATCGCGGGCGGGGAAAGGAAACCGCGCCCGGGGGGTGAGAAAAAAACACCAAAAAAAAGCCAAAAAAAGCCAAAAAAAAGCAAAACAACGGCGGAGCAATAAAAGCGCGGGCGGGGGAGGAAGGAGCGGAACAGTTCAAGGTCACTGTCTCGGGTGGTAAAGCGGGCGGGAGCGCATGCAAATGAAGGAAAAAAAAGGAAAATATTCCCCAATTTTGGGGCCAATTCCCGCGGCTTTGGGCCTTTTTAATTCGCTTTTTTCCGAGGATTTATCCCCGCGCTGTTTGGGTTTTTATCTCCTTTTTTTTCCCGCTGAAAATTGGATTTTTGGGGTTTTTTTTTGCGGTCTGAATTTTATTTTTTTTTTCCTGCTTTGAGCTCCGTCTCGGGGATTTAATTTCCCCCAAATTTCCGGCGAGGAACTGTGGAGGAAATGGCGATTATAAAATGGAAATAAATAAATTGAAATTGCGCGGATTTTACAGCCTCGCCTCTCATTTTCCGACCTAAAAAAATGAAATTTAAGCCTCCCCAGGCCCAAATAATTCCGATTTTTTCCACCGGGAGAAAAATTTAAGTGGGGGAAAAGGGGAATTTAAAGGGATTTTTGGGAATCTTGGGGTGGGAAAAAGAAATTCCGAATTTCTTCCTCCTCGCGCCGATTTCACCCCAAATCCTTCGGGAATTGGAGGAAAATGCTCCGGAGGGGAAAGATTTGGGATAAAAAAATGGGAAAATCCTTCGGAAAATGGAAATATCCCCAAAAAATGAGAATAAATCCGGACGGGTTTGGGGAAAATCCCGCGGAAAATGGAATTTTTGCGGTGGCCGAATGGTTTTTTTGGGGGGAAAATTCGCTTTTCTGTCACTTTGAGGATTTCTCCGCACCTGGAACTGATGGGAAAAATGGAATGGACCCCCGAAATTAAAGAAAATTCCGCGGAAAAGCCAAAAATTGGGAATTAAAACCTTCGTTTCGGAGGCGGGCGCGTCCCCAAGAGGGAAATCCCTGGAAAATCTCAATTTTTTCCCCGATTTTCCCTCATTTTTGAGGGGAAATCCGCGGAGGGAAAGGCTCAGCCCCCAAAAAAACCCTCGGGAAGGTTGGGGTTAACTCCTGGTGTGCTTTTGGGGAGGAATTGGCGTTTTTCCCTGGAATTCCTAAAAAAAAAACCAAAACGCAAAGAACAGGAAAAACCGGGCCGGGATTCCCGAGTCGCGAGAGAATCGCGATAGGAGGAGCCCCAAAAATGCGATTTTTTATCCGAATTTCCGCGGGAAATGAAGGCGAGAAGGGGAAAAAAAAAGGAATTTTTGGAACTTTTGGATTTATGAATTTATGGCTGAGCTCCCCCCGCGGTTTCCCGCCAGGGAATTCCCCAAAAAATCCACAAAAATGAGGTTTTTTTCACCCCAAACTGAGGCCAAAAATCAGCGCTGGAATCGCCTCGGGGAAAATTCCTTGGCAGAGCCTTCGGAAGAGCTTCGGCTGCTCCCGAAAATCATTCAAAATCCGAATTTTTTCTCCTTTTTTCTGCGCTTTTTTGGGTTTTTTTTAAGGTCGAGTTTTGGAAATGAGAGTCAGACTCACCTCGCGCTGGAGGAAAGGAAATTCCCAATCCGGAGGGGAGCTGAGCCTGAAAAAATCCTAAAAAATCCTAAAAAATCCTTAAAAATTGAGGTTTTTTGAGGAGAAAATAAGCGGGGAAAGAAAGAGAGAAAATAAAGGGAAAAAATTAAAGGGAAAGGGAAAAAGGAGAAAGGGAATGGGAAGGGAGAGGGAAAAAATGGGAATTGTGGAGGAAAGAAATGGAATTAAAGGAGAAATGAATTGAATTGAAGAGGAAATAAATGGAATTAAAGAATGAATGGAATTAAAGAGAGAATGAATGGAATTAGAGAGGAAATAAATGGAATTAAAGAGAAACTCAAGGGAATCAAAGAAATGGAATTAAAGATGAAATCAAGGGATGGAAGAGAAAATAAATTGAATTAAAGAGAAGCAACCAAAAGGAAAAAAATGGGAAAAAAAATTTAAAAATTAGGAAAAAGCGGAGGGCGATCCCAAATCCCGGGAATTTGCCCCAAAGGAAGCGCCGGGAACAAAGGGAGGGAAAGCTGCGTTTGGGAATTTCGCTTTTCGGGGAATTTTGGGGCAAATTTGGAGATTTTTGGGGACAATTTGGGGATTTTGGGGGACAATTCGGGGATTTTCGGGGCTCATTCGGGGATTTTTGGGGCTAATTTTGGGATTTTTGGGGTTAATTTTGGGATTTTCGGGAGCGCTCGGGGCCGGGAGGTCCCCGAGGTCCCCTCGGCCCCTCCCCCACTCGGTGATGTCAAGGTCAAGGGTAACGCGTGACGTCATCGGCCGTGACCTCACCGCGGGGAGCGCGAGGAGAGTGCGAATTTGGGGAAATGAGGGAAAAACGGAGCGGGAGGGAGTGGAAATTAGCCCGAAAATCACCCAAAATTAACCCAAAAATCACCCAAAATCAACCCGAAAGTCACCCAAAATTAACCCAAAAATCACACAAAATCAACCCGAAAGTCACCCAAAATTAACCCAAAAATCACCCAAAATTAACCCGAAAGTCACCCAAAAATTAACCCGAAAGTGACCCAAAAATTGAGCCAAAAGTGACAAAATGTTAACCCAAAAGTGACCCAAAATGAACCCGAAAGTCACCCAAAATTAACCCAAAAGTGACCCAAAAATGGAGCCAAAATTGACCTAAAAATGGAGCAAAAAGTGACAAAATATTAACCCAGAAATGACCCAAAATGAAGTCAAAAGTGGCCAAAAATTGAAGGCAAAAGTGACCCAAAATGAACTCGAAAGTCACCCAAAAATTAACCCGAAAGTCACCCAAAAATTGAGCCAAAAGTGACAAAATATTAACCCAAAAGTGACCCAAAATGAACCCGAAAGTGACCCAAAATTAACCCAAAAGTGACCCAAAAATGGAGCAAAAAGTGACAAAATATTAACCCCGAAATGACCCAAAATTAACCCAAAAATGACCAAAAAATGAAGGCAAAAGTGATCAAAAATTGAGCCAAAAATGATCCGAAAATTAACCCGAAAGTGACCAAAAATGAAGGCAAAAGTGATCAAAAAGGAACCCGAAAAGAACTGAAAAATTGAGACGAAATTGAGAAAAAATTGAGCCAAAAGTGACGAAAATTTAAGCCAAACGTGACCCGAAAAATGAACCGAAAAGTGACCAAAAATTAAGTCGAAAGTGACTAAAATTAACCCAGAAATGACAAAAAAAAGAACCCAAAAGTGACCAAATATTAACCCAAAAGTGACCAAAAATGAAGACAAAAGTGACCCTAAAATGAAGCCGAAATTGACAAAAAATGAACCCAAAATTGCCCAAAAATGAACCCGAAAATTACCAAAAACTGAGCCCAAATTGCTCAAAGTGAAGCCCCAAATCTCAATACCTTTTTAAATTCGGGGAAAATCTGAATTTTTTCCATTCGGGCTCCGATTTTTGTGGGATTTGCTTAAAAATGAGGACTCGGAGCTGCGCCGGTGCTGAATTTGGGTTTAAATTCCCTTTTTTTCGCTTTTTTATTCCGATTTTTCCTTCTCCGAGAGAGCACGGGCGAGGGCTGGAGCCGAAAATTGAATTTTCTGCTTTTTCTGGGGGAAAAAATGAAGGAAAATTCACCCCAAAAACCCAAATCGGCAGCGGGAGGGAGGATTTATTAAAAAAAATAAAATAAAAAGAGAATTAATTAATTTTTTGGAGGATTTTTTTGTCTTTCCAGCCCCAAACCCGAAATTTTTGGAGGGAATTAAAGGGAGGAGGCGGGAAATCCGCGAATTTGTGAGGAAAAAAAAGGAAAAATTTTGAGGAAAATTTTGAGGAAAATTTTGGATCTCTGGAGGGTCCGACCCAAGCCTGGGGGGAGGGAAGGGCAGATCCCAAAATTCCGAGAGGATCGGAGTCCAAATTCCCCAAAATTCCCCAAATTTCCCCAAAATCCAAAATTTCCTGAGCTCGCGGAGTGCTGGGGGGTGAAAATGGGGAAAAATCCCAAAATTTTGGGAAATCGCCGAAATTCCCAAGTATTTTCCAACCGAAATCCCAAAAAAATCACCCTGAAGTGGAAGGAATGAATAATTTCTTGGTTTTCCTCCTTTTTTGGGGTTTTATTCCAATTTTTTAAGTTCTCCAGGATGAAAGAGGCAAAAATGCGGAAAAAGGAGGAGCGGCAGGAGCTGGGTCTGCCCAAAAAATGAACCCAAAAGAGGCAAAAAATGAGGGCAAAAATAGCCAAAAATTAATCCAAAAGGGGCAAAAATTGAAGAAAAAAGCGTCTAAAAATTAGCGCAAAAGAGGCAGAAAATTGGGACATAAATGGCCAAAAATTCACCCAAAAGTGGCAAAAAAAGGAGACAAAAATGGCAAAAAATGAAGCCAACAGTGGCAAAAAAAGAAGCAAAAAGTGACCAAAAATCAAACCAAAAATTACCAAAATGAACTCAAAAGTGACCAAAAATTAACCCAAAAGTGACCAAAAATTAACCTAAAAGTGTCCAAAAAATGAACCCCAAAGTGATCAAAATTTAAGCCAAAAGCGACCGAAAATGAACCCAGAATTGACCAAAAATGGAACCCAAAATTACCAAAACCCCAACCCCCCCAAAAATCTGCTTTTAAATGGATTTTTATATTTATTTCTCATTTTTCCGCCACAAAGCGCTGCTCGGGATTTGCGATCTGGGCTTTTCCCACCTAAAAAATCCCCATTTATTTAGGAATTCTTTTGGTTTTTTAGGAATTTTTAGTGTTTTTTTTAGGAATCTGAGCCTTTTCCCACCCCAGTCCCAATTTGTCCCAATTCCTGGAGAATTTGGGAAGTTTCTAATAAATATTCTGATTTTTCCCGACTGAGAGTTTCCTAAAATTCCTCAAAATCCGAACAATTCCGGATCCGAATCGTTGAAATTTTCCCCCAAAAAATCCAAGAAACTTTTGGGATCAACACTTGTAATTTTCCACTTGGAAAAACAAAAAAAATCCCAAAATTTTCGGTCTCCGCACCAAAAAAATGCATTCTCGGGGTTTGGGATGGCCTTGGGAAGAACCCAAATCCACCGCCAGGAATTTTTGGGATCGAAGGGAAAATTTTTTGGGATCTCTGGAAAGATTCTTGGAGTGAAAAAATCTCAACCCGAAGGCTCTTTTTGGGGTCATTTTGGGAATTTTGGGATTTATTTGGGGGATTTTTTTTTTTAATTATTATTATTTGGGGAATTTTTGTTTTATTTTGGGATTTTTTTTGGGTTTATTTTGGAATTTTGGGGTTTATTTTGGGATTTTGGCATTCATTTCGGGACGTTCGGGATTATTTAGGAATTTCGAGGTCTATTTGGGGATTTTTGGGGTTTCTTTTGGGATTTTTCTCATTCATTTCTGCGAATTTTACCCCAAAAGTCTTGAATTTAAAGGGTTTTTTTTCCCCTTTTCCCGCGGATTTTTGATGAAATTTGAATTTTCTCCTCCGCGGGGCCGCGGGAGTTGCGCGGGGGTGGAGCCAGAGGCGTTTGGGGAAAATTAAAGGGATTTTAAAGGAGATTTTTAAGGGATTTAAATGGGATTTTTAATGGGATTTTGGAGGGATTTTTAAGGGATTTGTAATGGGATTTTAAATGGAATTTAAATTGGGTTTTTAAGGGATTTTTGAGGGATTTTAAAGGGATTTTTGAGGGGATTTTAATGGAATTTTAAAGGTGATTTTAATGGAATTTTAAAGGTGATTTTAATGCGATTTTTAAAGGGATTTTTAAGGGACGAGAGGGAAATAAAGAAGGGAAAAGAAAGGGACGGAGGGGAAAAGAAAGGAAATGAAAATGAAATAAAATCTCGAATGGAATTGAAATGAAATGGAATGAAAATACATTGAATAAAATTAAAATTGTTAATAATTAAATAGGAACGGGGGGGACAAAAATGGATGGAACCGAAATCCAATCTGATCAAAACGGACGGGAGGAAAAGGAAATTTAATAAAAATACGCTAAATAAAAATAGAGCAAATAGGAACGGAGCGACTAGAAATAAACAGAAATCAATTCAATAAAAATAAATAAAAATATATTAAATAAACTTTAAATAATTTCTTTTCTCCCCTTCCTATCCTCCGCACTTTTTCCCACTTTTTTCCCAATTTTCCCCAATTTTTCACACTTGTTTCCCAATTTTGCCCAATTTTTCCTTTTTTCCCTCTATTTCCCCCCGGAATTCCCTCCCGGGGCTACAAAAAGGTGCACAAAGAGCCAATTTTTGTTTGGTTTTTTTTCCTTTTTTTCCTTTTTTTTTTTTTCTTTTGGTCCTCCGGGCAAAACCGGCGACAAAAACAAAAACAGAAAAAAGGAAAAAAAGAGGAAAAAAAAGTTATTTATTTCTGAGAAAAAAAAAATAAAATAAAATCATCACCCGCGCTCGGTACAATGCGGACACCACAATCGATCGACATTTACAGGACAATTCCAACAAAATAAAATTTTAAAAAAGGAAAAAAAAATAAAAACAAACAAAAAAAAAATCGCATTTACATCTCCAAGGAACACTGCGGAGCGCCAAGAGAATAAAACCCCCAAAATTCGGCATTTCCCGGCAGAAAATTCCGCTTTTCCCCGACCAGGACTGCTCCAAAAATTCCCCAAAAAAATCCAAAATATCTCAGAGAGCAACGCCGATCCCAAACCCCAGAGCGGGAATTTTTTTTCCTCCCACAATCCTGATTTTTCCACCCAAAAAAAAGGGGGAAAAGCGGAATTTTTTACCCCACAACAGCAGCTTAAATTCTGATTTTTCCACCCCAAAATTCCGGGAAAAAGCCGAACCCGAGGGGATTTTTTTTCCATATATTTACACATCGGATGAGGATAACAGAAAAGGGAAAATTGGGAATTTCCACAATTTCCATCCTCAACTCCACCCTTAGCTTATTATTCCATTTTCCCCTCCCAGAAACAGCCGCGAACCCCCAAAATCCTGCGATTTTTCCCCATTTTCCCCGGGATTTTTTCCAGTTTTTCCCTTGGATTTTTCCCAGGATTTTTCCCGGGATTTCACAGTCAGAGCTCTCGGAAGGTTAAAAAAAAATCCCAAAAACGGCGATTTTGAAGGAACGGCAGCGCTTTTTTTTTTTAAGGATTATCCTCTTCAAATAATCAGCAGAATCCAACGGGGAACGAGCAGATAAATATAATTTTTTTCCAACATTTCTATTTTTTTCCCATTTCCCCTTTTTTTTTTTTCGGGAAATCCGAGTCCTTCGGCAGGATCCGATGGGGAACGAGTGGATAAATATAATTTTTTTTTTTTTTAAACGCTTTTTTCGCCCTTTTCCTCGGGAATTCTGAGTCCTTCAGGTGCCGCGGAGCTGGAGAACAACCCGGAATCAGCCGAATCCAACGGGGGACGAGCAGATCAATATAATTTTTATTTTTATGCCTTTTTTTCCCTCTTTTCTTTGGGAATTCCGAGTCTTTCCGGTAGCGTGGAACTGGAAAATGGCCTGGGATCAGCAGAACCCAACGGGGCGCGAGCAGATAAATAGAATCTTTTTTTTTAATGCGTTTTTTCCCTTTTTCCCCCCTTTTCTTTGGGAATTCCGAGTCTCTCAAGTGGCGTGGAGCTTTTTTTTTTCAGGAATAATTCCCTTTAAACAACCCGGAATCGGCCAAATCCAACGGGGCACGAGCAGATAAATAGGAATTTTTTTAATGCTTTTTTCCCCTTTTTTCGGGAATCCCGAGTCCCTCAGGAGGCGCGGAGCTGGAGAACAACCCGGAATCAGCCGAATCCAACGGGGCACGAGCAGATAAATATAATTTTTCTTTTAATGGTTTTTTTCCCGATTTTTTCCCATTTTCTTTGGGAATTCTGAGTCCTTCCAGTGGCGCGGAGCTGGAGAACAACCCGGAATCAGCCGAATCCAATGGGGTGCGAGCAGATAAATAAACTTTTTTTTTTTTTTAATGCGTTTTCCCGGGTTTTTTCGGGAATCCCGAGTCCCTCAGGAGGCGCGGAGCTGGAGAACAACCCGGAATCAGCCGAATCCAACGGGGTGCGAGCAGATAAATATAATTATTTTTTAAATGCGTTTTTTTCCCCATTTTTTCCCATTTTCTTTGGGAATTCTGAGTCCTTCCAGTGGCGCGGAGCTGGAGAACAACCCGGAATCAGCCGAATCCAACGGGGCACCAGCAGATAAATATAATCATTTTTTAATGCGTTTTTTCCCTTTTTATCCCTTTTTCTTTGGGAATTCCGAGTCTTTCCGGTAGCGTGGAACTGGAAAATGGCCTGGGATCAGCCAAACCCAACGGGGCGCGAGCAGATAAATATAATTTTCTCCAAAAACCCTTTTCCCCCCCCATTCCCCCCCATTTCTCCCCTCAATCCCGCGTCCCTCAGGAGCCGTGCAGCATTCCCGGCTTGGCCCCTTTGCTGACCACCTTCTTCTCCTTGACGCGGCGGTTCTGGAACCAGATGGTGACCTGGCGCTCGCTCAGGTTGGTGGCGGCCGAGATGCGGCGGCGCTTCTCTTTGGTGATGAATTTGCTGCTGCCGTACTCGCGCTCCAGCTCCTTCAGCTGCGCCTTGGTGTAGGGAACGCGCTTCTTGCGGCCGCGCCGGTACGCGCTGCCCTCGGCCTGCAGCGGCACCACGTCTGCGGGACAGCGGGGAGGAGAGGGTTAAACGGGGCGGGGGGGAAAGGGTTAAATTGGGCCAGGGGGAAGGGAGGAAGGGGTGGCGGGGAAAGGGTTAAATGGGGAGAGGGGAAAGGGTTAAATGGGGTGGGGAAAGGGGGGAATGGGTGGCGGGGAAAGGGTTAAATGGGGAGAGGGGAAAGGGTTAAATTGGGGGGAAGGGTTGAATGGGGAGAGGGAAAAGGGTTAAATTGGGGGGAAGGGTTAAATGGGGAGGAGAGGGTTAAATGGGGTGGGGAAAGGGTTAAATTGGGAGAGGGGAAAGGATTAAATTGGGGGGGAAGGGTTAAATGGGGTAGGGAGAGAGGGGAGGAGAGGGTTAAATGGGGTGGGGAAAGGGTTAAATGGGGTGGGGAAAGGGTTAAATTGGGCCAGGGGAAAGGGAGGAAGGGGTGGCGGGGAAAGGGTTAAATGGGGAGAGGGGAAAGGGTTAAATGGGGTAGGGAGAGAGGGGAGGAGAGGGTTAAATGGGGTGGGGAAAGGGTTAAATTGGGGGGGCGGGAAGGATTAAATGGGTGGCGAAAGGGTTAAATTGGGCCAGGGGAAAGGGAGGAGTGGGTGGCGGGGAAAGGGTTAAATGGGGAGAGGGGAAAGGGTTAAATTGGGGGGAAGGGTTAAATGGTGAGAGGGGAGAAAAGGGTTAAATGGGGTGGGGAGAAGGTTAAATTGGGGGGGGAGGGTTAAATTGGGTGGGAAAAGGGTTAAATGGGGCCAGGGGAAAGGGTTAAATGGTGAGGGGGAAAGGGTTAAATGGGGGGAAGGGTTAAACGGGCGGGGAGAGGGTTAAATGGGGAGGGAGGGGGTTAAATTGGGTGGGGAAAGGGTTAAATGGGGAGAGGGGAAATGGGAGGGGAGGGTTAAACGGGCGGGGAGAAAAGGGTTAAATGGGGTGGGGAGAGGGTTAAATGGGGAGAGGGGAAGTGGAGGAATGGGCGGCGGGGAAAGGGTTAAACGGGCGGGGAGAAAAGGGTTAAACGGGCGGGGAAAGGGTTAAATGGGGTAGGGGGAAGAGGGGAGGAAAGGGTTAAATGGGCGGGGAGGAAAGGGTTAAATGGGGAGCAGGGAAAGAGTTAAACGGGCGGCGGGGAAAGGGTTAAATGGGGGGCGGTGGGACAGGGGAGGAAAGGGTTAAACGGATTGGGGTGGGGGGGAGTGGGAATAAAGAGAAACAAATAGAGATCAATAGAGACACATGGAGATCGATAGTGATGCATAGAGATCAATAGCGATCAATAGAGACACATGGAGATCGATAGTGATGCATAGAGATCAATAGCGATCAATAGAGACACATGGAGATCGATAGTGATACACAGAGATCAATAGCGATCAATAGAGACACATCGAGACACATATAGGATCGATAAATATAGGCACTTATAGATACATGGAGATCCATATAGATACATATAGACACATGGAGACACACGGAGACACATGGAGACACATGGAGACTCATGGAGGCACATGGAGACACATGGAGACACACATGGACACATGGAGACACATGGGGACACATGGAGGCACATGGAGACACATGGAGACACATGGAGACACACATGGACACATGGAGACACATGGGGACACATGGAGACACATGGAGGCACATGGAGGCACATGTAGACACATGGAGACACATGGGGACACATGGAGGCACATGGAGACACATGGAGACACATGGAGGCACATGGAGACACATGGAGACACATGGAGACACACATGGACACATGGAGACACATGGGGACACATGGAGGCACATGGAGACACATGGAGACACATGGAGGCACATGGAGACACATGGAGACACATGGGGACACATGGAGGCACATGGAGACACATGGAGACACATGGAGGCACATGGGGACACATGGAGACACATGGAGACACATGGAGACACATGGAGACAAACACAGAAATATAGACAAACAGAGGTAAATATAGATACATATAGATACATATGGGCACACATAGATACATATGGGCACATATAGATACATATGGGCACACATAGATACATATGGGCACACATAGATACATATAGATACATGGAGATACATGGAGACACATATAGACACGTATAGACACGTATAGACACGTATAGACACATATAGATGTATATAGACACGTATAGGCACATATAGATACATATGGGCACATATAGATACATATAGACACATATAGATACATGCAGATACATATAGATGTAGGCACACTTGGATACATATAGATACATATAGATACATGGAGATACATGGAGACACATATAGACACATACAGACACATATAGACACGTACAGACACGTATAGACACGTATAGACACATATAGACACATACAGACACATATAGACACGTACAGACACGTATAGACACGTATAGATACATATGGGCACATATAGATACATATGGGCACGTATAGATACATATAGATACATGCAGATACATATAGATATAGGCACACTTGGATACCTATAGATACATATAGATACATGGAGACACATGGAGACACATATAGACACGTATAGACACATATAGACACGTACAGACACGTATAGACAGGTATAGACACGTATAGACACATATAGACACGTATAGACACGTATAGACACGTATAGACACGTATAGACACGTATAGACACGTATAGACACGTATAGATGCGTATAGGTACATGGAGACACATGGGGACACAAAGACACACATGGAGACACATAGAGACACATGGAGACACATATAGACAAACATATAAATATAGATAAAGAGGTAACTATAGATAAATCTAGATAAATATAGATAAATATAAATATAGATAAATATAAATATAGATAAATATATATCCGTACATAAATCTAGATAAATCTAGATAAATATAGACAAATATAAACAGAGATAACTACAGGTAACTATAGAGAGATATATAGACAAATATAGACAGAGATAAATATAGATACAGATAAATATAGATAAATAATAGATAAATATAGACAAACAGACAAATATAGATAACAGTAGATAAGTATAGATAACTATAGGTATAGATAAATATAGACAGAGGTAAATATAGATAAATATAAATATAGATAAATATAAATATAGATAAATATAAGTATAGATAAATACAGATAAATATAGATAAATATAGATAAATATAAATAGATAAATACAAACATAGACAAATATAGATAACAATAGATAAGCATAGACAAATATAGATAAGCAGAGATAAATATAGATATAGACAAATATAGACAACGATAGACAAAATGAGATAAAGTGAGATAGACAGAGATAAAAAGAGATAGACATAGGTAAACATAGGCAAATCGAGAAAAACGGAGAAAAACGGAGAAAAATAGGTGAACATAGAGAAAAATTGGTAAACATAGAGAAAAATATGTAAACATCGAGAAAACATAGAGAGAAATGGAGAGAAATGGAGAAAATTGAGAGAAATGAAGATTAAAGAAGGAAATGCAGAATTGATGCGCCTGCCCCGGTGTGGGGTGAGGATTTTAGGGGAGAATTTTGGGGGGAAAGGAGAATAAAATGGGGGAAAAGGGGGGAAAAATGGGGGAAAATGGGGAGAAAAGAGGGGGGGAAATGGGAAGAAAAGGGGGGGAAATGGGGGGCAAAAAGGGGGGGAAAAGAGGGGGGGAAATAGGAAAAAATGGGGGAAAATGAGGGAAAATGGGAAAAAACGGAAGGGCAGCAAAGGCAGCCGAAGGAGGAGGATAATGAACAATATTTTTGGGAATAATGCGAATAAACCCCGCCAGGACAATCCCGGACTGTTCCCCGAAAAGAGGAGCGCCGACCCCAAACCTCAGCCCGAGGGGCGCGGGCGATCAGAGCGACCCCAAACCCGACGGTTTTGGGGCAACATTTGGGTTTTTCCCTTCCCCCCCCCTTTTTTCCCCTCTTTTTTCCCCCTTTTTCCCCCCTTCCCCCCCCTTTTTTTCTCCTTTTTCCCCCTTTTTTCACCTTTTTTCCTCCTTCCTTTCTTCCCTCCCATCCTTTTTCTTTCCCCCGGCGGCAAACCCCACACGGGATCTCCCCCAGCCCCAAAAACCCCAAAATAACCCCAAAAATAACCCCAAAATAACCCCAAAACCCCCCAAATTTCGGCCGTTTTCGGGGGGGGAAAGGCTCGGGGGGATTTGGGGTCACCCTCACCCCGTTCCGGTCCCACAGAGAGGGGCAGAGCTCCCCCCGAGGACCCCCGAGGTTTTGGGGTCAGCCGAGCCCCCAAAAGGGCGCCCCAAAGGAGGAAGATGAAGGCGAGCGCTGCTCGGCGGGGCGGCGCTAATTATGGCCTAATTAACAAGCGTTAATTAGGGCGGCTTTGGGGGCGGGAGGCTCTTTTTTGGGGTCTCGGCAGGGCCGGGGGGATTGGGAAAAAATCCAAAATCCCCAAATTCAGAGGCACCCCCGAAAAAAAAACCGCCGCGCGAGGCGGAATTCCCCTTCCCGTCGCCCCAAAATTCCCGGAAAAAAATCACATTTTTGGTGCCTTTTTGTGCCGATAAAGGGGAATCAATACAGGGATGTGTCCCCCCCGCCCCAAAAATCCCCGCGCGAGGCAGAATTCCCTTCCCGCCGCCCAAAAATTCCGGGAAAAATCTCATTTTCGGTGCCTTTTTGTGCCGACAAAGGGGATCAATAAAGGGATGTGTCCCCCCCGCCCCAAAAAATCCCCGCGCGAGGCAGAACTCCCCTTCCTTTCGACCCAAAAATTCACGAAAAAAACTCATTTTTGTGCCGATAAAGGGGCAGAAATAAAGGGATGCGCCCCCCCCAAAAAAAAACCCCACACGCGACAGAATTCCCCTTCCTTTCGACCCAAAAATTCCCGAAAAAATCTCATTTTTGTGCCTCTTCGTGCCGATAAAAGGGATCAATAAAGGGATGTGTCGTCCCCCCCAAAAAAATCCCCGCGCGAGGCAGAATTCCCCTTCCTTTCGACCCAAAAATTCCCGAAAAAAGCTCATTTTTGTGCCGATAAAGGGGATCAATACAGGATCAATAAACCCGCGCCCCCCTCGCTTCTCCCCAACCCAAACCATTTGGGGTCGCGCCCCAAATTTCTTTTTGGGTTTTCGGAGCAGCCCCGTCCGGGGATTTTGGGGTCCCAGGATGCCCCAAAAGTGGAATTTTTGGGTTTTTTCCCAATCAGGAAGCGCCGTTCCCTCCCCACCGCCCTTCCCTCCTTCCTTCGCCCCAAATATTTGTCACTTGACACCTCTCGCTCGTCACCGGGGGATGATTTAGGGACACAATTCCCACCCCAAACCGCCGGCCCCTATTTTTAGATTATTGTTATTATTGTTTGGGATTTTTTCCCCGCCGATTCCCACCCCAAATCACCATCTCCTATTTTTAAATTCTTTTTATTTTTGTTTTAAATTCCCCCCTCGATGATTCTCATCCCAACTCACCACTCCCATTTTAAAATAATTTTTATTTTAAATTATTTCCCCTCTCGACAATTCCCGTCCCAACCCACCACTCCCTATTTTAAAATTATTTTTATTTTATTTCCCCTGTCGACAATTCCCATCCCATCTCGCCACCCCTTATTTTAAAATAATTTTTATTTTAAATTTCCCCCCCGCCAATTCCCATCCCAACTCATCATTCCCTATTTCAAAATTATTTTTATTTCCCCCCTCGACAATTCCCATCCCACCTCACCACCCCCCATTTTAAATCCCATTTTATTTTAAATTATTCCCCTCCTCGACAATTCCCACCCCCCATTTTAAAACCCTTTTTATTTTAAATTATTCCCCTCCTCGACAATTCCCACCCCCCATTTTAAAACCCTTTTTATTTTAAATTCTTCCCCCCTGGACAATTCCCACCCCCCATTTTAAAACCATTTTAATTTTAAATTCTTCCCCCCTGGACAATTCCCACCCCCCATTTTAAATCCCTTTTTATTTTAAATTCTTCCCCCCTGGACAATTCCCACCCCCCATTTTAAATCCCTTTTTATTTTAAATTATTCCCCTCCTCGACAATTCCCACCCCCCATTTTAAAACCCTTTTTATTTTAAATTCTTCCCCCCCTGGACAATTCCCACCCCCCATTTTAAAACCCTTTTTATTTTAAATTCTTCCCCCCTGGACAATTCCCACCCCCCATTTTAAAACCATTTTTATTTTAAATTATTTCCCCCCCTGGACAATTCCCACCCCCCATTTTAAAAACCCTTTTCCCGACAATTTCAATTTTTTTTTCCCCCGTGTTTTTGAAGCTCTCCGCCCGCGGCGAGCGAAGCCAAGCGCCCGCAAAGCGCCGAGGTGAGGCAAGAACAAAAAGCAGGGAGGAGAAGGCAGAAGAAAGGGGAGAATTAAAGCATTAAATGGCCAAGTTTCAGCGCGGATTTGGATCCGGGGATTGCTTCACCGCGGCCGAGCGTGTCCGAGCACATTGCCGCGTTCCTTCCTGCGCCTGGAGAGATCCCCGCGCCGAGCTGAGGTTCGCGGAGCCGAAATTCCCTGAGCTGAGCTTCCCTCCCTCTAATTACCGCCCGCAGCGCGGGGCAATCGGAATATGTGGAATATGGGCACGGCGCGGAACAGACGGAACATATGGAATGTGTTGGATATATGGAATATATTGAATATATGGAATGTGTCGGATATATGGAATATATTGAGAATATACTCAATATATTCCATGTATTGGGGCCTATGGAATGCATTGAATACATGGAATATGTGGAATATGGGCACGGCGCAGAATACACGGAATATATGGAATGTGTCGGATATATGGAATATATTGAATATATGGAATATCCGGAGCCTATGGAATGTATTGAATATATGGAATATATGGGGTATCCGGAGCCTATGGAATGTGTTGAATATATGGAATATATTGAATATATGGAATGTGTTGAATATATGGGATATATTGAATATATGGGATATGTGGGGTATCCGGAGCCTGTGGAATGTATTGAATATATGGAATGTATTGAATATATGGAATATGTGGGATAGCCGGAGCCTGTGGAATGTATTGAATATATGGAATATATTCAATATATGGAATATCCGGAGCCTATGGAATATGTGGAATATGGGCACGGCACGGAATACACGGAATATATGGAATGTGTTGAACATATGGAATATATTGAATATATGGGATATGTGGGATATCCGGAGCCTATGGAATATACTGAATGGAGAGAATGTGTTGAACATATGGAATATATTGAATATATGGGATATGTGGGATATCCGGAGCCTATGGAATATACTGAATGGAGAGAATGTGTTGAATATATGGAATATATTGAATATATGGGATATGTGGGATATGGGCACGGCGCGGAATAGATGGAATATATGGAATGTGTTGGATATATGGAATATATCGAATATATGGAATATGTGGGGTATCTGGAGCCTATGGAATGTATTGAATATATGGAATATGTGGGATAGCCGGAGCCTATGGAATGTATTGAATCTATGGAATATGTGGGATATCCGGAGCCTATGGAATATATTGAATCTATGGAATATGTGGAATTGCCGGAGCCTATGGAATATATTGAATCTATGGAATATGTGGGATAGCCGGAGCCTGTGGAATATACTGAATGCAGAGAATGTGTTGAATATATGGAATATGTGGAATATGGGCACGGCGCGGAATGGATGGAATATATGGAATGTGCTGAATATATGGAATATATTGAGAATTTACTCAATATATTCCATGTATTGGGGCCTATGGAATGCATTGAATATATGGAATATGTGGGATATCCGGAGCCTATGGAATGTATTGAATATGTGGAATATGTGGAATATGGGCACGGCGCGGAATGTACGGAATATCCGGAGCCTGTGGAATGTGTTGAATATATGGAATATATTGAATATATGGAATATGTGGAATATCCGGAGCCTACGGAATATACTGAATGTATGGAATGTGTTGAATATATGGAATATGTGGAATAGCTGGAGCCTATGGAATGTATTGAATATATGGAATATGTGGAATATGGGCACGGCGTGGAATATATGGAATATCCGGAGCCTATGGAATGTGTTGAATACATGGAATATATTGAGAATATACTCAATATATTCCATGTATTGGAGCCTATGGAATGCATTGAATATATGGAATATATGGAATATCTGGAGCCTGTGGAATGTGTTGAATACACGGAATATATTGAGAATATGCTCAATATATCCCATATATTGGAGCCTATGGAATGCATTGAATATATGGAATATACGGAATATCCGGAGCCTATGGAATATACTGAATGTATGGAATGTATTGAATATATGGAATATGTGGAATATCCGGAGCCTACGGAATATCTGGAGCCTAAGGGATATCAGGAGCCTGTGGAATGTGTTGAATATATGGAATATGTGGAATATCCAGAGCCTACGGAGTATATTCAATGTATGGAATATATTGAATGTACAGAGCTTACGGAATATCCGGAGCCTATGGAATATCAGGAGCCTACGGAAAATATTGAGTGTACGGAATATATGGACTATCCGGAGCCTATGGAGTATATTGAATGTAGGGAATGCATTGAATATATGGAATATATTGAGAATATACTCAATATATTCCATATATTGGAGCCTATGGAATGCATTGAATATATGGAATGTATTGAGTATGTGGAATGTTTTGAGTACACGGAATATAAGGAAAATCTGGAGCCTATGGAGTATATTGAGTGTACGGAATGTGTTGAATGTACGGAATGTATTGAATGTACAGAACATACATTCTGTATATGCATCCAATATATTCCATAGGAATATCTGGAGCCTATGGAACACATTGAATGTACAGAATATAGTGAATGTATGGAGTATATTGAATGTACAGAATGTACGGAATATCTGGAGCCTATGGAATATCTGGAGCCTACGGAAAATATGGAATATCTGGAGCCTATGGAATATACTGAGTGTACGGAATGTATTGAATGTATGGAATATACAGAATATCCAGAGCCTACAGAATATGGGGAGCATATGGAATGTACAGAATACCTGGAGCCTGCAGAATATGGGGAGCGTGTGGAATATATTGAGTGTACGAAATACACGGAATATGGACAATGTGTGCAGTATATGGAATATATGGAATATGTGGAATATGGACAACGTGTGGAGTGTATGGAATATAAAAAATATATGGAATCTATGGAATACGGGCAGCGTGTGGAATATATTCAATATGTGGAGCATGTGGAATATGCAGAATATATTGAATGCACGGAGTTTGTGGAATATATGGAGTATATGGAATATACTTAATATGTTGAATATATAGAATATGTGGAATATACAGAATAAATGGACTAGATGCAATATATTGAATATATGGAGTATGTGGAATGCATGCAATATATTGAATATCTGGAATAGATGGAATAGATGGAATAAATGGAAAATATTGAATATACGGAATATGTGGAGTACATGGAAAATATTAAATATGTGGAATTTGTGGAGTATATGGAATATAAGTGGAATACATTGAATATGTGGAAAACATAAATACACATAATACGTGGAACATATGGAATAGATGGAATAGATGGAATAGATGGAATAGACGGAATATCCAGACCACAAGGACCATCAGGAACACCCCGGAGCTAACCCCCGAGCGCTCCCCCGCGCCCCCCGCGCCGCTCCCCGGGGCCCGGCCCGGCCCGGCCCGCCCGCCTACCTGGGAACGGCGACTTCCAGAGGTGCGCGGGCTGCGGTTGCTCCTTGGAGCAGTAAACCTGCCCGTCCCAGCCGTTGGAGAGAGCCCAGTGCTGGTAGCCTTCCATGGGAAGCAAAGCCTCGTGCCGCGGCTCCGCGTGCGCGCCCAGCGCCGGCACCACCGACACGTCCAAATAGCCCGGCACGGGCTGGTAGGAGCCGGGGAAGCTCGGGTAAAAGGCGAACTCCTTGGCCCGCGCCGGCAGCTCCTCGGCGGGCAGCGGCCCCGCGGCCTCGGGGTACTTCTCGGCGCCGTGGTAGGCGCACGGCTTCTGCTGCAGGTTCACGCCGTGGGACAGGCGGCAGCCGTAGTAGCCTCCCCCGAAGGGGTAGCCGTAGCCCAAAGCCGCCCCGGACGCCGCCCCCGACGGGCACTGCCGGGGGGGCTCGGCGGCCGCCAGCTCCGCGTACGCGGCTCCCTGCGCGGGCGGCGGCGGCGGCGGCGGCGGCGGGGGCGCGGGCGGGGCGGCCAGGGCGGCGTGGGGCATCATCTCCCGGCAGTGGCCCAAGCTCTCCATGCGCGGCTTGTCCCGCGGGGAGTCCTCGCAGCGGCAGCCGAGCGCGTCGGGCCAGCGCGGGGGGAGCCCGAGCGGCGCCGTCATGTCATGCCGCGCTCCCGCCGCCTCCTCTTCCTCCTCTGCTCTGCTCCGCTCTGCTCTCCTTCCTCCTCCTCCTCCTCCTCCTCCTCCTCCTCCTCCTCCTCCTCCTCCTCCTCCTCCCGCCGGCCCGGCCGCCGCCTCTCCGCCTCCTGCCGCTGCTGCCGCTGCTGTCGCTCCGGTGCCGCCGCCGCCGCCGTCGGGGGAAGCTCCGCGCCGCGCCCCGGGACCCCCCCAACATATCGGCCCCCAGCGCGCATGCGCCGCGCGCCCGCCGCCGCCGCTCCATTAAGAAATCCGCGGGGGCCACGCCCACCCCGCGCCTCCAGGCCACGCCCCCCGCAGGCTCCTGCGATGCGATTGGCGGAGCGAGACGGCCACGCCCACGCGCTCACTTTTTCATTTCCCCCGCCCTCTCCCCGAGCCGCGATGGCGATTGGCTGAGGTCTCTAGCCACGCCCCTTCTGGCCACGCCCACCCGAGGGGGCGCGCGCCAAGCGCCCCCCCCGCTGTCCCCTCCCCCCTTTTGTCCCCTCCCTTTGTCCCCCCCCAAAATCACCCCAGGGCCCCCCCCCATTCCCGGATTTCTGCGATTTATCGCGATATTCCAATGGCGAAACGCCAAACCCCTCGGAGAGGTTAAAAAAAATTTTTAAAAATTACCCTCCCCCCTTTATTTTTAATTTTTTAATAAATTTATTTCGATTTCATCGCGAACCTGTTGAGTCTTTTTTTCCATCGCCAGGTGCTTCGCTCCCGCTCCCAAAAATTCAATAAAAAAAGGAAAAATTCATCGCGAAAGGCTCCGCCGCGCCACTCGCGAATCGTTGGATTTTCCCCAAATTCGCCCCGAAATTTTGGGGATTTCTGCTGCAGGGATCGGGCGGGAGGGGGGGACGGGGGGCGCGGAATTGGGGCGGATCGATGGAAAAACAGGACTGACGCGGAACTGGGGAAAAAACGCCTAAAATTGGGGAAAAACAGGGCAAAATGGAGGAAAAATGGGAAAATGCGATTTTTTAGGATTTTTGTCCACAACCTGCTCTTATTTCAGACCCCCCACCCACGCCAGGGCTCCTTAAATCCCAAAAATTCCCCAAACCCGCAGGTTTGGGGTCATTCCCATTCCCGGGGCTCTCCTGCTCCCACCTCGTCCTCTTCCAGCTCATCCCAGTGCGGAAAAAAGCTGGGAAAAGGCAAAAAAATATTAAAAAAAGTTAAAAACACCCAAATTCCGGGGGTGAGGCTGCACGGGGAACCCCAAAAATGGGGGAAGCGGAATTCCCGATTTTGCTGCGCTCTGGAAATTTGGGAATTTGGGAATTCGGGCCGTCCCAAGTCCAAGTTCAAGGGGGAAAAAAACCCCGGGAGGAGAAATGGGGAAAAATTCCCGAGATTTGGGATTGGGGTTGGGAAAAAAGAGAAAAATCGGGGATGATGGGAATGGGGGAAATGGGGAAAAATGGGAAAGAATGGGGAAAAAATGGGGAAAAAATGGGATAAAATGGGAAAGAAATGGGGAAAAAAATTGGAATGAAATGGGGAAAGAAAGGAATAAAATGGGAAAAAATGGCAGAGGATGGGATGAAATGGGGAAAAAAGGGAATAAAATGGGAAAAGAATGGAACGGAATGGGAAAAAAGGCAGGGGATGGAATTCAATGAGAAAGTAAAGGCGTGGGATGGGAGAAAATGGGGGAAGAAAGGAAGAAATGGGAAAAAATGGCGTGGGATGGAATGGAGTGGGAAAAGAATGGGATGGAATGGAGAAAAATGGAACAAAATGGGGAAAAATGGCGCGGAATGGAAGGAAATGAAATAAAATAAATGGATGAACAAAATAAAATCCGACGGGGAATTAAATAAACATCGATAAATGGAATACAAACAAGAAATATTAAAAATAAATCCAAATAAAAACCCGGGAATTCGGGGAAAAAAGCTTCCCATCCCGAGCTCCAGATGGGCCGAGGGGATGGAAAAATTCCCAAATTGAAGCCGCGTGTTCCCCGTGTTTTTTTTTTTTAATTTTTTTTATTTTTTGCGCCTCTAATTTTTATGGAGTGCTGAACATCGCTCAGCACGTCCGGGACGCGACGCTAAAAATGCCAAGATTTATGGGAAAAAGCTGCGGCGGAGCGCGAAAATCCGCCAAGGGCTCGGGGTCGAGGCGGGAGCCCCCGGAACGGCGGAAAATGGGGAAAAATGGACAAAAAATGGACGAAAAATAGACAAAAAATGGACCAAAAATGGAAATCCATGCCGAATTTGGGGCGGTTTGGGGTTTTCCGCTTTGTATCCCGGGGGGGAATGGGAAAAATTTGGGATTTTGGGGATTTGGGGTCGCTCGGGGTTGGGGGAGGGGGAGGAATAAAAAGAAGAGGACGAGGGGAAATAAAAAAAGAAAAAATCGGGGAAAAAATAGGAAAAAAAGGAGAGGAAAATGGAAGGAAAGGAGAGGAAAAGGAGGGAAAATCAGGGGAAGGAGAAGAAAGGAGAAAATGGAAGGAAATGAGGGAAAAGCTCTTTTTTGAGAGGTGAAAAGAGGAAAATCACATTCAGGGCCAGGGATTGGCGGGGAAGGATCGGGAGCGATGAACAAAGGAAGCTCTGGGTGCGAAAATTGGGGAATTCCTTGGAAAATGACATTTTTAGGGATTTTTTCGGGCATTTCGGGGCTCTGAGGGCGGGAGGGAGGCTCCGAGCTCGGGGCTGGGCGCGATCCCCAAAAAATGGGGAAAAGGAGATCCCAAAAATCCGCGGGGAGGGAAAATCGGGAATGGGGGGAATTGGGAATGGAGAAAATTGGGAATGGAGAAAATTGGGAATGGAGAAAATCGGGAATGGAAAAAATGGGAATGGGAGAAAACTGGGAATGGGAGAAAATGGGAATGGAGAAAATCGGGAATGGGGGGAATTGGGAATGGAGAAAATTGGGAATGGAGAAAATGGGAGTGGAAAAAATTGGGAATGGAGAAAATTGGGAATGGAAGAAAATTGGGAATGGAAAAAATTGGGAATGGAGGAAAAATCGGGAATGGGAGAGAAATTTGGAATGATAAAAATTCGGGAAGAGGAGCAGATCCCGGGGTTGGAATTCCGTCCCTCCCTCCCCAAAATTCCCCCGCGGTTCAGGTCAGACATTCCCAGAATTTGGGCATTTCTGGGACAAAAGCCGCGGATTTGGGCAATTTGAGGATTCCGCGCCGCTCCCGCAGCTTCAGATCCGCGGTGTGGATTTTTAATGGAAGAATTACCGAAAATTCCCTTTTTTTTCCTCATCCTGGGCTCGCAGATTCCTCCTGGAAAAGGTTTTTTTTATATTCCTGCAGGGATCGGCTCCTTCCACAAAGTTCGAGCAGAAAAAATCCGAATTTTCCTCTCCCGAATCCCAGGGTGCCTCCGGCTTTTTCCCTTTTCCCCCTTTTTTCGAAGGCAAATCCCAGGAAAAAATCAGTTTTAAAAAATTTCCCTCATTTATTTTTTTCATTCCTGCAGGGGATAAAAAAGAGAGAGAAAAATCAGTTTTATCTCCAAACCCACGAGGGGAAAAAAATTCCATTTCTCCTTTTGTTTTCCACCTCTGTTCCTGTTTTTCTCATTATTTTATCCCCAGCCAGAATTTAATGAATTTTCTCATTTCCCCCTTAATTTTAGGCATTAATTCTTAATTTTTCCTTCTTAAAAAAACACAGAATTTTAGGACTGAGCCCAATTTCCGCAGGTGGAGGTGACCGCGGGTGGAGATTTGAGGTTTTCCACAAATTCCCTTTGGGAAGAGAGGGTTTGGATATTCCAGGGAAAATGACCCCCAAAAAAAGGGAAAAAAAAGGGAATTCTGCCCCAAATCGCGGCCGAGGGAGAGATTTGGGAGCTCAGATCCGAGCGTGGATTTTCCAGGCCCGAATTCCCACCTGGGGGAATAAAAAACACCAAAAAAAGGTGGAAAAAAATTTAAAAATCAGATCTTTATCACCCGCGCATCCCGAGGGGGGAAAACATTAAAAAAAAGCTGGATGGGATTAAAGAAAAATGGAAAAAAAATCAATTTAAATGATGGAAATCGCTGATAATTCCCTGGAATTCCGCGGCGCGTGAGGGTTTCTCCTTTTTCCCTTTGTTTCTCTCATTTCCCCTTTATTTTTGGGCCTAAAATGGAGAAAAAAACTCCCAAAACTCCGAGATTTTTTTTTTTTTTTCCGAGGGAAAACCGCGAATCCGCGGCCCTTCCCTCCGCCCGTTCCCGGGAAATTTGCCAATTTTTTTGGGGGGACGGAAAATCGGCTCCAGCTCCTCGAAAATCCCCACTGAAATTGGGGAGAAAAAACCCTTTTTCCGTTATTTTTTTGGGGTTTTTTTGGGGGGATAGAGGGAGGGAAATAAAGCAAGAATTGAGATTTTTTTGAAGCCCCGGGGGAAATTAAATCTCCGCGAGACTCAGGGAGGATTTTCCCTCCGGAATTCTAATTTAATCCTCCGAGCTGATTTTTCCCAGGCTTTGTCCTAAATAAAAACCCCAAATTCGCCTTTTCTTGCCCCAAACTTTCCGAGCTGCTTTGGGATTTTTTTTTTTTTTTTTTTTTTAGGGAATAGAAAAGCGACTCATTTGAATTCCTCATTTTTGGGTCAGCGATTCCCAGGAAAAACTAAGGAAAAGAAGATTAAATCCCATTTTTTCCGCACACCAAAAAAACCCACTCAAAAAAAACCCCAAAAATCAGATTTTCCCCTCAATTCTTGGGTTTATTTTGAATTTCTCGCCCCCGTTTTGCACTGGGGATGTTAAAAACCCGAATAAAATAAAAATTAAACCTCCGGAGCAGCAAAATTTGAATTAAAATCATTTGGAAAAGCCAAAGAGAGACGGGACAGGAGGAAAATCCCACCCCGAGAATATCCCAAAAATATCCCGAAAATATCCCGAAAATCCCTAAAAATGAAGGATTTTCCCCCTTCCCAACCTGTCCAATTCCCGAAACCTGTTCCCCCTTTTTTCCGATTTTTCCCTCACTTTTTAATTTTTCAATTCCCCCCAAGTTCAGGGAGAGGTTGCTCCCTAAATTTGGAGTAATTTTTTTGTGTTTTATTTGGATTTTCCCGCATTTTTCCAACTTGGAAACAGCCGAAATTAATTCCAGAAATACCGAGAATTATTCCACAAACGCACAGGTTTTACCCACAGAAATTCACGTTAAATAAAAATCAAAATAAATACAATTAAATGGATTTAATTCAGAAATAAATCCAACTCCCCTTTTCCAAGGGGGAATTCCCAAACCCCAAACCTCTTTTTTTCCTTAATTCCCATTTTTTTCCCCATTTCCCCCTAATTTTAACCCTCCCGACGGCGAAAATTTGGGGCGCAATACCTCACTCCGGGCGCTTTTCCCAAAATCTTTCCCTTCCTCTTCTCGCGCCGTTTTCAGCTCAAAAAAATCTCTTTTTTTCCCCCATTTTTTCCCCTTTTTTTCCCTTTTTTTCGCAGCCGCGGCTCCCGGCGCTGCGCCGCCGCTAATGACGTTAATTGCGCTAATTATTGTGATTATTCCCCGGGATTTTCCTGCTCTCTGCCGTCGCAGACAAAACAAAATTCCGGCGGCGCTCGGGGCCCCAAGGAAGTCCAAGTTCAATTCCAAGGTAAAAAAAAGGAGGAAATCGAGGCCATTTGGTCGCTTTGTGTCACCAGAGTCACCCTCGGCGAAAGGAATTCGCGGCGGAATTTTCCTTTTTTTCCCTTAAATTCCGGGCTCGGTTCGAGTCGGGCTCGGGGTTTTATTTCCCTTTAAATTTCATTTCTTTTCCCCCTTCAATTTAATTTATTTATCCCTTAAATTTCATTTCTTTCCGGCTCTTAAATTTCATTGATTTTCCCTCTAAATTTTACTTCTTTTCCCCTTCAATTTCCTTTATTTTCCCCTTAAATTTCATTTCTTTCCGGCCTTAAACTTCATTTCTTTTCCCTTTAAATTTCACTGATTTCCGGCCTTAAATCTAATTTTATTCCTATTTTTTCTTTTTTATTTTGAGTGGCTGAAATCCCATTTTTGTTATTTTTTTTGAGGATGGAACCACCCTGGGAATGTTTTCTCCTCCTCCCTACTGAGCCCAGGCCAGCGGCCAAAAATTCCCTTTTTTTCCCTCAAAATTTTCCCCAGAGCCGCCACGCGAGGCTGGAATATTCCGGGAGATTTCTCCCCAAAAAATTCCTTTTTTTGCTCCACTTAATATCCAAACATTTCATCCCTGGCAGAGATTTTTCCCAAATTATTCAATTTTTAGAGGGAAAACGCCGAAAATTTTAGTTTCCAGGAGCAGGGGATTAACTTAAATGATCTTTATTTGCCTTTCAAAAAATTTTTTTAATATTAAATAAATATAAATTATAAATAGGTAGGATCACCTCAATTCCCAAACATTCCACTCCGGGAATTTTCCACGGAAAAATTGGGAATTTCGGAGGTTTTGGCGAGAAAATAGATCAATTCAAAAATCCCCAACCCAAACCTCGATGTTTATCCCCAAAAAAACCACTTTGGCCAAAGGGAAATATTCCCGAATTTGTTCTCTGGGTTGGATTTTTCAGGAATAAAACCATCGGGATAAAAAGAGGCCGAAATCGAGATTTTCTCCCAAAATTGGGGCGGGATGGGCGAATTTGGAGGGTTTTTGGGGAATAATTCGGATTTTCACGCAGTTTTGGGGCTGTTCTTCCACCTGCGGTGCGGTTTTTAATCATCAATTAATCATTGATCAATAACCGAGGGGAAATTAACATTTCCAACTTGCCCGAAATGCCAAAATTCCTGAGGAAATTCCATTTTTCCTCAGGTTCAGAGGGATTTTGGGGGTGAAAAAACGGGAAAAAACCAATCCCTGCTCTCCCTAAACACCGCCAGGATTTTTTAATTCCTCATTCGGGTAAGAAAATGGTGAAAAAGGGATTTTTTTTCCTTTATTATTATCAAAATAAAAGCGATTTTCCCACTCTTCCTCCAAGGTTTGTTCCCACGAGTGACCACGGAGCTTTTCCTCCCTCAAAAATTGGGGGGAAAAAACCTTATTTGGGGTTTTTTAAGGGTGGGGTTTTTTTGTTTTCTACCATGAGGAGGTGCCGGGGGGAGGAGGAAAGGGAAAAAAAGGGAAAAAATGGGAAAAAAGGGAAAAAAATGGGGAAAAAATGGGGAAAAGGGATCTGTGTTGGGACTTTGGGGTTTTTGTGAGGTTAAGGGATGAGGTTGGGGAGGGGAATCGCCTTTGGGGACAGCGGGGACAGGGACAGGGATGGGACAGGGATGGGACAGGGATGGGGACAGGGACAGGAATAGGCGACAGGGACACCCACAGGGACAAGGACAGGGAGGGGGACAGGGACAGGGACACCCATAGGGACAGGGACCCACAAGTGACAGAGTCCCAGCAGGGACAGGGACACGCGAGGGACAGGGACCCCCGCAGGGACAGGGACACGCGAGGGACAGGGACCCTCAGGGACAGGGACACGCGAGGGACAGGGACACCACAGGGACCCCCGCAGGGACAGGGACACGCGAGGGACAGGGACACCACAGGGACCCTCAGGGACAGGGACACGCGAGGGACAGGGACACCACAGGGACCCTCAGGGACAGGGACACGCGAGGGACAGAGACACCCCCAGGGACTTGCGAAGGACCGGGACCCGACAGGGGCAGGGAGAGGGACAAGGACAAAAAAGGACAGAGACATCCCCAGGGACCCGCGAGGGACAAGGGACACCCCCAGGGACAGAGTCCCACGAGGGACAAGGACCCGCGAGGGACGGGGACTCCTCAGGGACCCACAAGGGACAGGGACAAAGGACGGGGACACCCCCAAGGACCCACGAGGGACGGGGACAAGGACAGGGACTGCACAGGGACCCGCGAGGGACAAAGAAGGACAGGGACACCCCCCAGGGACCGCGCAGGGACATCAGAGGGACATTCCCAGTGACCCCCAGGGACTTGAACTGCCCTAGGGACACGGACCCACAGGAAACGGGGACAAAGAGGGACAGGGACCCCGCAGGGACAGGACAGGGACAGGGACGGGGGCCCAGCAGGGGCCCAGGAGCGACAGGGACCCCACGTGGACCCCACAGGGACTCCGCAGGAACCTCTCCAGGGACAGGGACACCCCCAGGGACAGGGACCCCACAGGGACACCCCCAGGGACCCACAAGGGACAGGGACCCTCAAGCGATAGGGACCCGACAGGGACGGGGACATTCCCAGGGAGCCACAAGGGACCCCACAGGGACCCCCGCAGGGACAGGGACACCCCCAGGGACCAAAAAGGGACAGGGACACCCCCAGGGACCCACAAGGGACACGGACCCCCACAGGGACCACACAGGGACCCCCACAGGGACAGGGACACCCTCAGGGACCAAAAAGGGACAGGGACCCACGAGGAACAAGGACATTCCCAGTGACAGGGACACTCACAGGGACCCAAAAAGGGACAGGGACCCTCGAGGGACAGGGACAAAGAAGGACAGGGACACCCACAGGGACCCAAAAGCGATAGGGACCCAACAGGGACAGGGACATCCATAGGGACAGGGACACCACAGGGACATTCCCAGGGACCCACAAGGGACAGGGACACCCCCAGGGACCAAAAAGGGACAGGGACCCTCGAGGGACAGGGACAAAGAAGGACAGGGACACCCCCAGAGACCCCACAGGGACAGGGACACCCCCAGGGACCCCACAGGGACAGGGACACCCCCAGGGACCCACAAGGGACAGGGACATTCCCAGGGACACACAAGGGACAGGGACACCCCCAGGGACATCCACAGGGCCCTCCGACGGCGAGGGGGCAACCCCCCCCTCCCTTTTAGGGCCACTCCCGAGATTCCCGTGGAAGGAGCCCCAAATCCCGGGAATTTCACCCCAAAACTCCCCCGGGGATTCGCGCCTTTCCGCCGAGGAATATTTAATCACTCCCGGTAATTAATTACTCCCGGGAATTAATTATTCCCGGGAATGAACGCGCGGGGATCTTCGGGACCCGCGGGGTCTTTTGGGGTGGAATCCCTGAATCCCCAAAATCCCCAAATCCCCAAATCTCAAAATCCCCCAAATCCCAAAAATCCCCCAATCCCCAACCCCCAAATAGCCAAATCGCCAGATCCCCGAAATTCCAAAATCCCCAAATCCCCAAATTCTCCAAATCCCCAAATCTCCAAATCCCCAAATCCCCAAATTCCCCAAATCCCAAATCCCATTCCCGTTCCCGTTTTTTCCCGGTAGGGCCAAAGCGGCTCCAGGAATTAAATTCCCGGGACGAAGAATTCCCCAAAATGAGGAATTCTGAGGAGAAAAACCGGGAATTCCGACCTGGGCATGCGCACCTCAAATAATGACTTTTTTTTCCATATAAAAGCATTTTTGGGATCTCCTGGAGAGATTTCCAGGAGCAAAAATCCCAATTTTCCCCATCCTTTCCCTCATTTCCAGCATTGGCGCCTGGAAAACGGAGGGGACACCATGGATTTTTGGTGGAAAACCATGGATTTTTGGGAAAAATCATGGATTTTTTGGGAAGTCCGTGGATTTTGGGGGAAAAGCCGGCG
Organism: Acanthiza pusilla; assembly: GCA_036630365.1. Classification (NCBI taxonomy): domain Eukaryota; kingdom Metazoa; phylum Chordata; class Aves; order Passeriformes; family Acanthizidae; genus Acanthiza; species Acanthiza pusilla. The sequence continues at coordinate 635,769 of JAXCHO010000119.1, read as the reverse complement.
CGTAAATCCAATTTCATCCCTTAAAATCAACAAATTTTGGGGATCTAGGAACATTCCAAAAAAACAGAGATCCCATTCCTGAGTGTCCGAATTAAAAGGAGCAGAAATTCCGTGGAGTAAAAGGATTTCCCATGGGAAAAAAAGGGATTTTTTAACAGGAAAAAAGGGATTTTCCATGGAAGAGAAAAGGGATTTTTTTACAGGAAAAAGAGATTTTCGCTGGGTGTTGATTCGGCACGTTTAATTCTTCCTTAAATTAATTATTCCCGTGATTAATTCCACCCTCACATCGCTCCTTTTTCCTCCCTTTCCTTGGGAAGAGGCTGCCGAAAATCCCGGGAAAAGCCACGTTCCTTCATTGCTATTATTTTTAATTATTTGTAATCCTTTTTTTATTATTTTTTAATTAATTTAAATCCCTTTTTTACTGCCGTTATTATTAATTTTTTAATCACGGACAGCATTCCCGCGATTAAAATAAATCCACGAGCTCCGGCCTGGATCACTTTTCTCAACCCCACATTTTTTCCCACTAAAATCCTTTTTTCCCATTAAAAAAAGTCCTTTTTTTTGTTTAAATTCCTCCCCAAATCCCACCCGAACAAATCGCGGGATTTTCCAGCCCCGCTCGGAGATTTTTTGGAATTTCGAGGTTATTCCAAAGGGATTTTTCCTCGTGGAAAAGCTCCTGGAATGAGGCAAACTTTGCGATTTTGGGGAGATAAAGCCAAAAAAATGCGATTTTTTCCCTGCCTTGCCCTTCCGTGGTGGACAAAAAAAGGGAATTTCGGAATTCGGGAATTAAAAACGCGAATTTTGCCACCTCCGAGGGCAAAATGGACCAAAAATGAAGATTTTAGACCCAAATTTCTCTCCTAAAAATCCCCAAATCTCCCCGAAATTCCTCACTCCCATCAGGAATTATTCCTGCGTTGGGAATGAGGGAATTTCAAGGCGATTTTTCCTCTTTTCCCAGAGAATTTTGGGGATAAAAGGACCTTTTCCCGAAGATCCCGAAGGATTGGTGTTGAAATTTCCATTTTTGCTCGCGGATTTTGCATTTTGGGGGAATTTTGGGGAGGATTTGGGGGCGGAGAGAAGGGGAAAAAAAGGATTTTTGCCCTGGAAAAATGGGGAGGGAAAAGGAAAAAATGGGAAAAGGGGAAAATGGGAGAAGGGAATTGGGCGTGGGAATGGAAAAATGGGAAAAAAGGATAAAAAGGGAAAAAAAATGGGGAAAGAGGAGAAAAGGGAAGGGAAAAAATGGAAAAAATGGGGAAAAGGGAAGGGAAAAATCAGAAAAAAGGGGGAAAGAGTGGAAAAGGACACGCGGGGCAATTCTCGGGAATTTTGGGAGCTGTCGGAGGCTCCTCCCGGCTTCAATTAAGGCGCGTTAATTAGGAATTCCCGGGGCTTAATGAACGTGGGAAGCAGCGCTGGGAATTCTGGGATTTCTGGGATGGATTCTCACCTTTCATTTATGGAAAATAACCCTCGGGGGAGCATTTGAAACCCAAAAATTCCCCAAAAAATCGCTCGGGAATGATCGCCCGCGGCCGGGAATTGCCGAACTGAGCCGCAATTCCCAAATTTCCACGGGAAAAAATGGGAATAAGGACGAGTTTAGGCTGAAATTCCCCAAAATCCGCACTGCCTGCGTTCCGGGAGCTCCCATTCCAATTTATCCCGATTTTTTTATTTGGTTCGGTTGCTTTTATTCACTTTTTATATTTTTTCCCGATTTTTCCCCATTTCCCGGGATTTTTTCCCAGCCAAGGCCTCGTTTTCCCCACAATTCCAGGAATTTTTGGCTCTCCCGAACCTCTTTTCTCCCTTTTTTTTACCCCCATATTTACCTCCCAGCCTCCCCCAAAATCCTCTCAATTCCTTCCCAAAATATCAATTTTTTCCCTCAGAATTTAAAATCCGAGTAAATTCCGATTTTCCCCTTCCTTTCCCACCATCCAAACCCTCCCAAAAATCGGCCATTCCCATCCTGAGGCCAAATTCCCGAATATTGAGGGGAATTGAGGCTCCTTCCCCAAAAAAATCCCAAAATTTCTCCCCAGGATCGACACTGGAGACCACTCCGGTCTCGGGAATTGCCCCAAAAATGGGGGAAATTAGGAAAAATGAGGGAAAACTAGGAAAAATGGGAAGCCAGGAGTGTCCTGCGTGGTTTTCCCGAGGTTTTATTCCCAAATCCATTCAATAATTCATCAAAAATAACATTAAAAAGGAAAAAAATCCCCAAAAATCCCATTTTCATCCCGTTTTTCCTGACGAAAAAAGGTGGAAAGACATTGGAAGGAGCGGGGGGAAAAAAGCCCAAAAAATGAGGAATTCTGCCTTAAAAAAATCCCTGGAAAGGACCGAAAGTTGTGAATTTTCCAAGAGGAAATTCCTCCTGAATTTTCTTTCCCAGGGCAGATTTTCCTCCCTTTTTTTGGATTATTATTTTCCCCTCGGGAATTCCAATTTGGGATCCAGACTTGGAAATCTCCAATTAATTCCCGGCCAATTAAAATCCCAATTAATTGAAGGAATTTCTGTCCTTTCTCAGGCGGGCTCGGAACGGGGAGAATTTAATTTATTTAGGGATAATTTAATTTGTTTCGGGTTAATTTATTTAGGGATAATTAAATTTGTCCAGGGATGGTTTAATTTGTTTAGGGATAATTTAATTTGTTTAGGGATAATTTGTTTAGGGATAGTTTCATTTTAGGGATAATTTATTTTGGGATAATTGACTTAAGGAAAGGAATTTTTCCCTCTGGGCTTTATTTGGATTTTTCCATTTCCATTCTCAGGTTTTCCCTTTCCCTTCCCCCTTTTAAAATCGATTTTTTTTGGGGGAAAGATCAGATCCCAGATCCACCCGAGAGCACCCTAGGAGAATTCCACATTTAGGAACGACCCCCAAATGGAAGAAATTCCCCCCCAAAATTGAAGAAATTTCAAAAAAACCTGAAGAAATTCCCCAAAACCCAGAAGAAATTCTCAAGAATTTCTCCAAAATACAGAAGAAATTAAAAAATAGAAACCAAAGAATTTTTTTTTAAAATCAAAGAAATTCCCAAAAAAATCCCTGAAGAAATTCCCGAAAACCAGAAGAAATTCCAAAAGAAAAAAAGAAATCTCCAGAAAATTGAATAAATTCCCAAAAACCCAGAGAAATCCCCAATGAATTGAAGAAAATCCTCAAAAAACCAAATTAATTCCCAAAAAATCCAATAAATCCCCCAAAAAACCAAATAAATTCCAAAAAATCCAATAAATTCCCCCAAAACCCTAATAAATCCCCCAAAAACCTGAATAAATCCCCCCAAAAAACAAATAAATTTCAAAAAAATCCAATAAATTCCCAAAAACCCAAATAAATTGCCAAAAAATCCAATAAATCCCCCCAAAACCCAAATAAATCCCCCAAAAGCCTGAATAAATCCCAAAACCCCCCAAATAAATTTAAAAAAAATCCAATAAATTCCCAAAAAAACTAAATAAATTCTCAAAAAACCCTAATAAATCCCCCAAAAATCCAATAAATCCCCCCAAAAACCGAACCAATTCCCCAACCCAGGCGGATTTTCCGTCCCCGCCGCCCCCGGGGAGGAAAGGCTGACGCGCTCGGGTTCTCCTCATAAAACACTTCTCCGCCGAATTCTCTGCTAATTATGGGGTGCTTAATTACAGCCGCAGCAGCTCCGGGAGGGAGGAGAGCGAAAAATCTCATTTTTTGTTGTTTTTCGCGGATTTTTGGAGCCTGTCCGGGAGCGAATCTTAAAGCTTTCAACACGCGAGGGGCGTGGGGAGTAAATCACGGCAGCGATCGTAAATCTGTCCGCTCCGGGCCCAGAGCCCGCGGCCAAATTATCCCAAAAATAATTAGGGAAGGAGTTGGGAGTCCAAGCTCCGAGGGGATGGGGGCGGGGGGACCCAGGGGGATTCGGGAAATTATCCCAAAAATAATTAGGGAAGGAGTTGGGAGGCCAAACTCCGAGGGGATGGGGGCGGGGGGACCCAGGGGGGTTCGGAAAATGGGAATTTTGGGATCGGTGGGGTTTGGGGTGGGCATTGGGGTGGGGAGGTGGTCCCGATTGCGTTTGGGGGAATTTGGGGTGGGAATGGCCCCAAAAAATCCCCAAAATTCCAGGCCCTGGGGAGCACCAAAATTGGATGGATTTGGGTTTTTGGGGAGCTCAGGGGCTTCGGGAAATGGGAATTTTGGGATTGGTGGTGTTTGGGGTTGGGATTGTGGTGGGGAGGTCATCCCAATTGCTTTTGGGGGAATTTGGGGTGGGAAAGTGGGGATGGGAATAAACAGCCCCAAAAAATCCCCAAAATTGACACTCCGGAGCACCAAAATGCGGTGGATTTGGATTTTTGGGGAGCTCAGGGGGTTCGGGAAATGGGAATTTTGGGATTGGTGGTGTTTGGGGTTGGGATTGGGGTGGGGAGGTGGTCCCGATTGGGTTTGGGGGAATTTGGGGTGGGAACAGCCAAAAAAATTCCCCAAAATTGACACTCTGGAGCACCAAAATCTGGTGGATTTGGGTTTTTGGGGAGCTCAGGGGGTTCGGGAAATGGAAATGTTGGGATAAAGAGGATCGGAGGGGTTTGGGGTTGGGATTGGGGCTGGGAGCTGATCCCGATTGGATTTATGGGAATTCGGGGTTGGAATTTGGGGATGGGAACACCCTGGGCCTCTATCCCCACCCCCACCCCAGTTCGGGGCTCTGGAGCACAGAAATTCGGCAGATTTGGGTTTTTGGGAAGTTTTGCTGCCCCCCACCCCTCCGAGAGCAGGAATTTGGGATTTTCCAGTGGGATCCCCACTTTAGGAACAAGTCCCTCAACCCGGAGTGCTCTGTGCAGAAATCCATGGATTTATATCCATTAAATCCACCCAGGCCTTCCCATCCCTCGACATTTCCCTTTCCCGAGAAACATTTCCCATGGATTTTCTGATTTTTCCACCTCCGAGGACCCAATTTTTCCGGGAATCACCTCCTGGTGACTAAAACCTCCTTTCCTTGGTGGACACACCGCGAATTTGGTGGATTTTTGGTGGCATTTTGGTGGAATTGTGGCGGAATTTTGGTGTAAATCTCTTGGAATTTTGGCTTAAATCCTTTGGGATTTTGGTGTAAATCCGTTGGCATTTTGGTGGAATTTTGGTGGAATTCTGGCGGAATTTTTCTGGACTTCTAGTGGAATCTCGCTGGAATTCCGGCAGAATTCTGCTGTCATTTCGGGGTATTTTTGGCTCCCCAAACCCCTTTCACTTCCCCAAATCCATTTTTTGGGCCAATTCCACCCCGGGCCCTCCCCGCGGGCTCCTGCAAGTCCCCACAGGAACTGCGGGTGACGTTTGGGAGCTCATAAAATCAGATTTAACCCCAATTTGGGATCCCCCGAGGGCCCAGGTCCACCCCTGGGCCTTTTCCAGCCCCCTCCGGGATTTGGGAAAGGATTTGGGAACAGACTGGGAACACGGAGGAGCTTTTCCTTTTCCGCCCGCCGGAGCTGTGCGGATCGCGCTCCCTCCGAGGTTTCCATCAGGACGTGTTGGGATAGGAACGGCCCCGAGCTGGTTCAGCCCCGCGGGAGCCGAGCCAGGATTTTCCCGGGACGCATTCCCAGACTTTGGGATGGCTCCGGGGTGGGGAGAGCCAGACGAGTTGGGCTGGGGTTGGTTTATGCATTTATTTATTAAATTATTTATTAAATTATTTATTTATTATTTTATGTACTCATTTATTTAACAGTTGATTGATTCTTTTATTTATTACCTTATATATTCATTTATTTATTGTGTTATTTATTTTATTTATGTATTACTTAATTTATTCAATTTGTTAATTTGCTTATAATTTAATTTATTTAATGTATGTCTTATTTTATTTATTAACTTACTTGCCCATTTATTTATTGCATTTTTATTCATTTATTTAATAATTTATTTATTCATTTATTATTTCCCAGGTCGAGATTCCCAAGATTAAACCTTAAATTCCCAAGGCAAAATCTGACATCCCCAAGACAAAGGCCGAGATTCCCAAAATAAACCCCGAGATTCCCAAAACAAACCTCGAGATTCCCAAAATAAGCCCGGAGATTCCCAAAAAAAGCCCCAAGATTCCCAGAATAAACCCAGAGATTCCCAAGGCTCCGTTAGAACCCCGCGCGGAGGGAGGGATTGGGATTCACCTGCTCCGGAGTGAATCAGCCGCGATCGGCTCCGAGATAAGGCCGGGAACGCTCATCCCGTGCCAGGAACCGCTGGAACCGCGGGATGGGCACCGGAATTCCCGGGAAACCGTCAGGATCGGCACCGGAATTCCCAGGGAACCACTGGAATTGTCATTGGAATTCCTGGGGAACCAATGGGATTGTAATGGGAATTCCCAGGAACTGCCGGATGGGTACAAGAATTCCCAGGAACCGCCAAGATCAGCATGGGAATTCCCAGGGAATCAGTGGGATCGGCACCGGAATTCCCCGGGAACCGCCGGGATTGGCACGGGAATTCCTGGGGAACCGCTGGGATTGGCACGGGAATTCCTGGGAAACAACCGGGATCGGCCCAGGAATTCCTGGGGAACCGCTGGGATTGGCACGGGAATTCCTGGGAAACAACCGGGATTGGCCCAGGAATTCCTGGGGAACCGCTGGGATTGGCACCGGAATTCCCGGGGAACCACCGGGATTGGCACCGGAATTCCCGGGGAACCGCTGGGATTGGCACGGGAATTCCTGGGGAACCGCCGGGATTGGCACCGGAATTCCCAGGAACCGCCAGGATCAGCATGGGAATTCCCAGGGAATCAGTGGGATCGGCACCGGAATTCCCTGGGAACCGCCGGGAGTGGCACGGGAATTCCTGGGGAACTGCTGGGATTGGCACAGGAATTCCCAGGGAACCGCCGGGATTGGCACGGGAATTCCTGGGGAACCGCCGGGATTGGCATGGGAATTCCTGGGGAACCGCCGGGATTGGCACCGGAATTCCCAGGAACCGCCAGGATCAGCGTGGGAATTCCCAGGGAATCAGTGGGATCGGCACGGGAATTCCTGGGGAACCGCTGGGATTGGCACGGGAATTCCTGGGAAACAACCGGGATCGGCACAGGAATTCCTGGGGAACCGCCAGGATTGGCGCCGGAATTCCCAGGGAACCGCCGGGATTGGCACGGGAATTCCTGGGGAACCGCCGGGATTGGCACCGGAATTCCCAGGAACCGCCAGGATCAGCGTGGGAATTCCCAGGGAACCGCCGGGATAGGCACCAGAATTCCTGGGGAACAACTGGGATCGGCACAGGAATTCCCAGGGAACCGCTGGGATTGGCACCGGAATTCCCAGGAACCGCTGGGATCGGCACAGGAATTCCCAGGGAACCACTGGGATTGTCATGGGATTGGCACAGGAATTTCCAGGAACCGCTGGGATGGATTTGGGGTGGATTTGGGGTGGATTCATTGATTTGGGGTGGATTTGGGATGGATTCATTGATTTGGGGTGGATTCAGGGTGAATTCAGAGTGGATTCAGGGTGGATTCAAGGATTCGGGGTGGGTTTGGGGTAGATTCAGGATGGATTCATTGATTTGGGATGGGTTTGGGGTGGTTTTGGGGTAGATTCATTGATTTGAGGTGGATTCATTGATTCGGGGTGGATTCATTGATTCGGGATGGATTCGGGATGGATCCATTGATTTGGGGTGGATTCAGGATGGATTCGGGATGGATCCATCGATTTGGGGTGGATTCATTGATTCGGGATGGATTCGGGATGGATCCATTGATTTGGGGTGGATTTGGGATGGAGTCGGGATGGATCCATTGATTTGGGATGGATTTGGGGTGGATTCGGGATGGATCCATTGATTTGGGGTGGATTTGGGGTGGATTCGGGATGGATCCATTGATTCGGGGTGGATTCAGGATGGATTTGGGATGGATCCATTGATTTGGGATGGATTTGGGGTGGATTCGGGATGGATTTGGGATGGATCCATTGATTTGGGATGGATTTGGGGTGGATTCGGGATGGATCCATCGATTTGGGGTGGATTCGGGATGGATCCATTGATTTGGGGTGGATATGGGATGGATATGGGATGGATCCATTGATTTGGGATGGATTTGGGGTGGATTCGGGATGGATTTGGGATGGATCCATTGATTTGGGGTGGATTTGGGGTGGATTCGGGATGGATCCATTGATTTGGGGTGGATTCGGGATGGATTTGGGATGGATCCATTGATTTGGGGTGGATTTGGGGTGGATTCGGGATGGATCCATTGATTTGGGGTGGATTCGGGATGGATTTGGGATGGATCCGTTGATTTGGGATGGATTTGGGGTGGATTCGGGATGGATTCGGGATGGATTTGGGGTGGATTTGGGATGGATCCATTGATTTGGGGTGGATTTGGGGTGGATTCAGGATGGATTTGGGACGGCTTTGGGACGGATCCATTGACTTGGGATGAATTTGGGATGGATCCATCCCACCCAAGGCTCTCCAGCTCCGGCCGGGGCCCATTCCCAGCAGGAAAGCTCTCCCGGCCCAGCGCAGCATCCGAGGAGCTCTCCTCGCGCCCTTCCCTCGCCCCCAGCGATCCTCGGGGCAGGAAAAGGTGGAGGGAAAGGGAAAATAAATCGGGAACGGCGCGGAGGAGCCGAAAATTCCCGTCGGGATCCCTGGCACGGCTCGGGCCCAGCCCGGCAGCGTCACGCCGATCCCAAAGCTGTAATTTCAGGGAATTTCAGGGCGTGGAGCGAGGAGCGAAATGAGTGCCGAGATAAGTGGTGGCGTTGTTCACACGCCACGATGCCCAAAAAAAAAAATAAAATAAATAGCCCAGACACGGAGGCCGAGCTGGGAAATCTGTGGGATCGCCGAGCCTTGGGGGGTTTTTGGGATGGAGGTTTTTTGGGGTGGGATCGGGGGAGGTTGTGGGGGGAAAAAATGGGGGGGAAAGGAGGAAAAAGAAGGAGAAAAAAAAAAGGGAGGAAAAAAGGGGGGGAATGGGAAAGAAAAGGAGAAAAAGACAAAGGAGGGGGGAAAAGGAGAAAAAAAAGACCCAAAAAAATAGGGTGGGGGAAGGAGGAAAAAATGGGAAGGAAAAGGAGGGGGGGAAAAGTGAAAGTTTAAAAAGGAGACCAAAAAAAGGAGTGGGGGGAGGAAAGGAGAAAATAAAAAAAGGAGACACAAAAAAAGAGGGGAATTAAAAAAAAAAAAAAGGAGGAAAATGATCCTGGCTGGAATTGTCAGCCCCTCCCTCCCACGCCGCGAAAATCGCCGGGTGTGAAAAGCGGCGGCGTCCCCGCGGAAAGGCGGCGCCTGGCAGGGATAAATCCGGGATAAATCAGGGATAAATCAGGGATAAATCACCCTCGGAGCCGCGGCGGTAATTATGGGATGTCTGGAACATCCCGGGGAAAAATGGGGGAGAGAGGAGAAACCCGGAGCTGGCGGAGTGGGAGAGGGAAGGGGAGGGGGGCCGGGGTTATTCCAGGGAAAAGGAGGAAAAGGTGGATTCGGGAGAGGAGGAAAGGTTGGATTTGCGGGGTTCGAGTCCCGGCTTGCCCGCAGGGAGAGGTTTGGGGTGGTTGGATAATCCTGAGGGGTTTGTTAAAGGAGAAAGTGCAGGAGTTTGGGAGTAAATGCGGGAAGAGCGAAGGGGAGGTGGTGGTGGTGGAGGGGGGTGGGGTGGGCAGGACTCCGAATTCGGGTGGGATGTCTGGGAATGGTGGTGATCCCAAAAAAATCCCAAATCCAGGTGAGACATCCCAGAAAAAAACCAAATCCAGGTGGGATATCTGGGAATGATGACGATCCCAGAAAAAGGCCCAAATCCAGACAGGACATTCCAGAAAAAAACCCAAATCCAGGTGGGATCTCTGGGAATGGTGGTGATCCCAGAAAAAACCCCAAATCCAGACCTGGGAATGGTGGTGATACCAGAAAAAAAAACCAAATCCAAGTGGGACATCCCAGAAAAAACCCAAATCCAGGTGGGGTACTGGGAATGGTGGTGATCCCAGAAAAGCCCCAAATCCAGATCTAGGAATGGTGGTGATCTTGGAAAAATCCCAAATCCAGGTGGCACATTGGTGGTGATCCCGGAAAAAAGCCCCAAATCTGGATGGGATGTGTCGGAATGGTGGTGATCCCGACCAAAAAAAAAAAAAAAAAATCCAGATGGGACATCTGGGTCTGCATTCTCATTCCCATTCCCATTCCCATTCCCATTCCCATTCCCATCCCATTCCCATTCCCATCCCAATCCCATTCCCAAACCCTGCAGCCCCTCAGCCAATCCCCCTCTGCCATCCATTGTCCCGATCAATCCCGTGCTGCTGCCTCGCTCCGCATCCCAAAAATCCCACCCCAATCCCATCTCTGCAACCCAAAAATCCCACCCCAAATCCCCCACTCTGCACCCCACCAATCCCCCCCCAAATCCCCCACTCTCCATCCCACCAATCCCACCCCACATCCCCCACTCTGCACTCCACCAATCCCACCCCAATCCCACCCCAATTCCACCAGCCCCACCCCCCGCATCCTACAAATCCCCTCCTCTCCATCCCACCAATCCCACCCCAATCCCCTCCTCTCCATCCCACCAATCCCACAAATCCCCCCCCTGCATCCCACAAATCCCACCCCACATCCCACCAATCCCACCCACCCCAAACTGCCACCTAACTCCGCTTCCCACCAATCCCATTCCCCATCCCCATCCCCACCAATCCCATTCCCCATCCCCATCCCCACCAATCCCATTCCCCATCCCCATTCCCACCAATCCCATTCCCCCCCCATCCCATAAACCCCCCCTCGCAGCCGCTGTAGCTCCCTGAGGATCTTTTGGGGATAAAAAATGGTATTTTTGCTCACTGACCCCCCCAGAACCGCTCCACAGAATTCCCCCTTCCCGCTCCATCCCCAGACTCTCCCGATCTCATTAGGGCCTGGCACTAATGAACCTTTCTTGCCGTGGGGGGGGGCTCATTAACCCCCCCCGCAATTAAAATCCGCCATTAACCCACAGCTCATTGGCACTCGAGCTCTTCCCGAGCCTTTTTTCCCCTTTTTCCCCGTTTATTTTCCGGTTTTCCCCGCTTTCCCCGGGTTTTCGCGGCCGCCGGGACTGGCACGGGCAGACCCCTCCCGCTCTGGCTCGCCCTCATTTGCGGCCGCGATCCCGCGGGGTTGCGACACCGCCGTTGCCACGGCAACGCGGCGCGACGCCGTCAGGCGCGGACGGCGCCGAAGAACAAAGAGCGGGGGGCGGAAAATCACCGAATCCGTGGGATGAAAACCCCCAAATCCATGGGATGAAAACCCCCAAATTTATGGGAACAAATCCCCACATTTATGGGAACAAATCCCCAAATTTATGGGACCAAATCCCCACATTTATGGGAACAAATCCCCAAATTTCTGGGGCCGCTGCGGAGCCGCGGCATCAATGGCGGCTGGAAGCGCCGGCTTTGTGCGGTCGCTGTCGAGCTGGAGAGGCCCCAAAATTCCTCGGTTTTCCCTCAAAATGGGCTCGGGGCCCGCACCCTAAACCCCCCCCAGGGCTTCCCGAGACCCCAGGAGGTTTTCCAGCCTGGAAAATCCCTCGGCATGGCCCGGAAAGCCCTCGTTCCCACCGCCCGGCCCCGCCCCGCGTCCCGCCGGGGCTGTCCGCCCGTCGTTAATCGCGACAATGTCGCGGGGCTGGGGTCACCCTGTAAAACCTGAGCAGCCTGGGAGCGGCTCCGGGGCTTTTCCCAAATCCGCCCGGAGCGTTCCAGATGTTCGGAGATCCCCGCGCGGACCCGCGGGATCCTGCTGCCGGCAAAAGCCGTTCTGTCTGCCCGAAGGGTTTCGTCGGCACCGCTAAAATTCCTCATCCCCGAATCCATTTTCCAGCAAAAGAAACCTGCTTGGGGTGGCCCCATGGGGTCCAAATCCCCCAAATTCCCCAGGATGTGACCCCACAGGGATCTCCTGCTCGGCTTCCCGGTCCCATGGGGTCCAATCCCCCAAATTCCCCAGAATGTGACCCCACAGGGATCTCCTGTTTGGCTTCCCGGTCCCATGGGGTCCAATCCCCCAAATTCCCCAGAATGTGACCCCACAGGGATCTCCTGTTTGGTTTTCTGACCCCATGGGGTCCAAATCCCCCTAATTCCCCGGGATGTGACCCCACAGGGATCTCCTGTTTGGCTTCCCAGCCCCATGGGGTCCCAATTCCCCAAATTTCTCAGAATGTGACCCCACAGGGATCTCCTGTTTGGTTTTCTGACCCCATGGGGTCCAAATCCCCCTAATTCCCCGGGATGTGACCCCACAGGGATCTCCTGTTTGGCTTCCCGGCCCCATGGGGTCCAGATCCCCCAAATGCCCCAGGATCTCACCCCACAGGGATCTCCTGTTTGGTTTTCTGACCCCATGGAGTCCCAATCCCCCAAATTTCCCTGGATGTGACCCCACAGGGATCTCCTGTTTGGCTTCCTGACCCAATGGGGTCCAAATCCCCCAAATTCCTTGGGATGAGGGAGAGGAAGGGATGGGATTTGACTCCCAAAAGTTGGAGATCCGTGCCCCCAACCTCCCTTTGGACTGAGGTGGCTTCTCTGGGAAGCTTTTTTTTTTTTTTCTAGTTTCATTGAGGTTTTGGGGACTTTTGTTGCTTTTTTTTTTTTTTTTTTTTTTGCTTTTGTTGTTTTTTTGGAGGGCTTTTGTTGGGTTTTTCTTGGGGTTTGTTGGGGGTATTTTTGGCATTTTTTGGGTGGGGTTTTTTTTGCTTTTTGGTTTTTTGTTGAGTTTTTGTAGGGCTTTTTTGGGTTTTTTTTGTTTGGGGGGTTTTTTTGGGTGTTTTTTTGGGGTTTTTGTTGGGATTCCTTAGGGAATGGCAGCTGGGAAGAAAGAAGGGAAGAAACTGAGACCTTTTTGACCCCAAATTCACCCCAAACCCCTCTTGACCCCCACCCATCCCTTCTTCCCCCCAACCTCCCACCCCAGGTGCCATTATCCTCATTTTTGGGACCTTCCCCACAAATTCCATCCCAGGGCTGCCAAATCCCCGCACGGCCAGGATTTGGGGGCCCCCAAAAATGGGGAGGGGGAATAAAATCCGGGATCAAATCCAGTATCAAATTCCCGCCAGCACAAATCGATTTCTTCCCACAGCCGCTCCTTCCCTCCATTCCGAATTCCCGACAAATCCCCGGGATCTCAAATTCCTTCCCTCGACCCCAAAACCTCTGATCGAGTGTCGGAGTTCGTGGATTTCTCTTTTTTACCCAATTTTCCCATTTTTTCTCAGGCATCCTCAGAGAAATTCCCACAACCATTCCTCATTCCTTCCGGACATCTGCTCCTGATGGAAATTCTCCTTTTCCCCCTAAATTCTCCTTTTTCCTTTAAACTCTCCCTTTCCCCCTAAATTCTCCCTTTCCCCCTCAATTCTCCCTTTTCCCCTAAATTCTTTCTTTTCCCCCTAAAACCCACCTCAATCCCACCCTGCTGCAGCTTTTTTTGGGTTTTTTTTGGGGGGATTCCTTTGGGAATGGCAGCTGGGAAGGACGAAGGGAAGAAGAAAAGAGCTCCTGGCTTGGAAAGAACCTCCAAGGAAACCTGGGGAAAACCAGGATTTTTTGGGGGGAGTTTTTGGGATTTTTGACACCAGGAACATCCCCCACTCTCCGGGGAGTCGTTCTGATCCCATGGAAAGGAACCCCACAAACAACTTTTCCCTGGGAGGAGTTTTCCCTCCTCGGGCTGGAATTTCGGGGCTCAGGGAGGTGGCGTCGAGGGTTAAAATTTGGATTTTCCTGTGGAAAAAATCGTGCTTTTTCCACCAATAACTCCCCACTTTTTCCATGGATAAAACCCCACTTTTTCCTGGGATAAACCCCCTTTTTTCCCACCCGCTTTTGGCTGGGATTTACGAGGTCGCGATGTTTTCCCGAGCCGTCCCCGCAGTGCCGTGAACCGCGGCTCCCAAGAAAAACAGGGACATGTTTGATCCATAAAACGCGGTGCGCGCGAGCTCGTTAAACACCGCCGTAAAATCCGGGAATAAACGCGCCGAGCGTGGAAAGCTGGGCCCGGGGAAGGGAATGGAAAATCGGGAAGGGAATGAAAAATCGGGAAGGGAATGAAAAATCGGCAAGGAGAGGTTATTCTGCTCTGGAAGGAAGATCTCGGCCTCTTTTTTTGGGATATCTCTGGGTTTTGGGGGTGTTGAGGCATTCTGGGGTTGGATTTTTGGGGGTTTTTTGGGATCTCTGGGATATCTCAAGGTTTTGGGGAGGTTGAGGCATTTCAGGGTTGGGTTTCTGTTTTTTGGGAAGGGATAGCTCAGGGATATTTGGATTTATTTCCCAGTTTTCCCCCACAGCAGGAACTTGGTGATTTCTCCTTGGATTTGTCCCCCAAAGGGGGAGTAGGAAAAACTCTTTGGATTTGGGGTTTTTTTCAAGGGCTGGGAAATAAAAAATAATTAAAAATTCATTCTTGCCCAAACCAGGGGAAAATATGGGATGGATCCTCCAAACCTTCCCAGGGTGGGAACCTTCCGTGGCTAGAGCTGAGGACACAAAATGGGATTAAACCCCCAAAATTTGGGAATATTTGGATTTATTCCCCATTTTTTCCCTCCTGGCCCCGTTTTCCACGCTCGGAGGCCACGACACCCAATTATCATTCAGCACCTTCGTTCCCATGTAGCGACCAGGGGTCAATTTATTCCCAAATCCCGTTTTTTTTATGGCTCTATTGAACTATTTGCCACATTATTTATGTGTTAATGCGCCGAGTCCCGGCGGATCCGGCCGTGTCCAATAAATAACGGGACAAATCATTAAGCAGGGCGATAAAATCAAGGCATTTAAAAATACATCAACCTGTGTTGCTTTCCGTGGAAAAAGGAGCTCCAGGGGCTCATCAGGACGGGAGAGGAACACATGGAAAAAAAAATAAAAAACAGGGAAAAACAGCTGTTTTTGCTGATTTCCTCGGAAAATGAGGGATGGAGGGGGTGGGGACATTGGGGGTTTATGGAAGTGGGGAAGATGGAAAGGAGGAAATTCAGGGGAGTGGGAAAGGAATTATCCCAAAATTCCATCAGGTCCAAATGCCAAGGTTGGGATCCCAGCTCGGCGTCCCAAAAAAGCCTTGGAGGAGACATCGAGGCCTTGATGGATCTCAGATTTTGGGAAAAGCTTCCGGGTGGGAAGAAGGCCCAGCAGCCCCAGGTGGGGATTGATCCCAAAATCCCACCAGATCCAAGTCCTGGAAAAGCCCAGGAGGAGACCCCAAGGCCTCCGTGGCTCCCGGATTTTGGGAAGAGCTTCCAGGTGGGCAAGCAGATCTCCAGCCCAGCCTGGGATTTTCCAGAGGAGCCGAATCCCAAACCCTGGGTGCATCCCAAGCAGGAGGTGGATGGGATTTTTGGGAATTGCATCCCAAATCCTTCCCGGGTTGAGGGAGGTGAGGCAGAGTTGGAGGAACGACGGCTCCGATCCTCCTGCCCTCATTCTCACCTCTCAATATCCCACAAAACCTCCATGCTCCCCACCGGAGATCTGCCCCAGCTCCCCAAAATCCCCAAAATCCCCAAAATCCCCAAAATTGGATTGCTGGGCAACCCCTCCCTCGATCCCAAGGAGAAAATCTGCTCTGAAGCCAGCGCTGGCCTCTGCAGCTTCCCCGTGATGTAATCCCAGTTTATTTGTGTGACAACCAAACGGTTATTACAGTAATTAGCATAATTAGCAGCAGCCAATTTCCATAATAACACATTCCCGGGATCCAGGGGACTTTGGGAAAAACAGGTTTCTTCAGGATTTTGGAGAAACAAATAAAAAATTGCTCAGAGAGACGCGGCCGTGGGGAACAAAGAGTGGCTTCTCCCTGGGGATTTGGAGGTCATTGGGAACTCCAAAAAAAATCTCATCCCAAAAATCTGCTCCAGGAAAATACCAGGATAACCTGGAAAAAACCCTCCAGCATCACATCCCAATGGATTTGGGACATGACTCGTGTGTGGCTACCCCTCCAGAGGAGAACCATTCCTGAAAAACCAATTCCTGAAAACGTTCCCCAAAAAGCAATTCCTGAAAGCATTCCCGAGGGATTGGAGCTGTGGAAGATGCTGCGGGAAGCTCCGGCAGCGGCAGCAGCAGCAGCAGCCAGGATTTATGGCAGGATAATGGGAGCCATTAAAAATCTGCTTCGTTTCGTTTTCAACCCACGCCCTTCGTGCGCAGGGAAACTTTTCCAGGCGGCTCCAGAGGCTCCTGGAGGATGAGCAGCTCTGCAAGGGCTCAGCTCCTCCTCCAGGGTGGGTTTGAATCGCGGATTCCCCAAAATAATGTGGGAAGAGGTGCTGGAGATGTGCCTTATCATCCCTGAGGGCTCAGGACCCTAACCCTAACCCTAACCCTAACCCTAACCCTAACCATAACCTTAACCCTAACCATAATCCTAACCCTAACCCTAACCTTAACCCTAACCCTAACCATAATCCTAACCCTAACCATAACCTTAACCCTAACCATAACCTTAACCCTAACCCTAACCATAATCCTAACCATAATCCTAATCCTAACCCTAACCCACGTCTGGGCCTCGTGTGCCTCCCCTGAGCCAGGCATGGAAAACTTTGGGAATGGCCTTGTCCCCCACCAGCCACCCCAAAATTCCTCCTCTTCTCTGTCTGAACCTCAACCCAAACCCCGTGGGGTCTGCAGGACATCCCCGAAATCCACGAAACCTCCAGGCTGAGCCCAGCCTGGAGCCTCTTCCCCTCCTGGTGACATCTCCCAGCCTGGAGTGCAAATCCCAGCCTGGGCCTTGGGATTTTTAAGAGGATCCTTTAAAAACCTCACTTTAGGACCATTTTCCCTCCTGGCAATGTCTCCAAGCCTGGACTTCGGGATTTTAAAAAGATCCTTTAAAAAACTTGCTTTAACACGATTTTTCCCTCCTGATGATGTCTCTCAAGCCTGGACTTTGGGATTTTAAAAAGATCCTTTAAAAATCACATTTTAGGACCATTTTTCCCCTCAGCCCTATTATTTTCAGCTGCGTGGAAGGATTTCTCGGCCGCCGGCGAATCCCAACCCAATTCCAGCCGGGAGCGATGGCTTCTCCCTGGATTCCATCCCGAGGACTCTCTGGAAAGGCCCCAGAACGTCTCCCGTGGAGGATTTTCCCCTCGCCGAGCCTGGCTGAGCCCGAATTTATGGGATAATGAAAATAACGTGAGCTGGCATCGTAAACGGGCGGGAGCCGAGCGCGGCTGGGAAGCCTCGGGATCGGATCCCCGCGAGCCCCGGGATCCTCCCGGCAGGACCAACGCCAGGAATTGCCCATAAATAATCCCCTCGCAGCGGGATAATCCGCCATAAACACGCGGGAATCACCCGAGGATGGAAAACAGCCCCGCGGCCCAGCGAGGATTTTGGGGCCGCTGCCAATTCTGAGCCGCCGGATCATAAACCATTCCCCGCGTCGTGCCGGGGCCGCTCGGCCGTGGAGAATTCCTTTAAAAAATGAGGAATTTGGGCTGCCCGGGGGCACCTGATGGCCCCCAAAATCCCGTGGGGGTCCCCGAAGCCTGTGGGGAGCAGCGAGGGGAGCCCTGCTGGGAACGAGGGCCCTGGATGGACCAAAATTTGGGAATTTCTCTCCCTCCAGCCCTGATCCCAGGCTGGGGTGAGCCTCAGGAGGCACTGAGGTGATCCTCAGACCCCCAGCCCCTCAAATTGTCCTGTGATGTTGAAGGGAGAGCAGAGCTGGTGACAAAAATTCCCAAAATTCCCCAAAATTCCCATTTTTTGGGAGCTCCTGATGGAAACCCAGCCCTGGGTCACCGGGAGGTGCCACCAGGAGGAAAATTCCAGTCCCTCCTGTCCCAAAATCCAGAGGGAGGCCTGGGGGGGTCAGAATTCCCTCCCAGCTGCCATTTCCCATTTGGAAATTGAGGTAATTTACTCAGCATTTGTGTTCATTTGCTTAATGGGATTTTTTTCTCTTTATTTTTTTCCCTTTCTTCACTCCCCAGATGTTTTGTTTTTTCCTTTTCTTTCTCTTCCCCCTCCTTTCCTCTCTCTTCCCCTTCGCAGGGAAAATCCACCCTCAGCCCTGCCCCGGGCAGATCAAAATCTGCCTTTTAATGTCAAAATTCACCTTTGAACGTCAAAATTCGCCTTTGAATGTCACAGAAGGGAGAAAAAACATCCAAACCCCAAACCCACAGCCCCACAAAATCACCCCAAATCCCTCCCAGTTGTTTCCCCCCATCCCAGTCCCCCCAGTTCGTGTGGGCTGGGGGGGCAGCACCAAGCTTGGATTTTTTAAGGAAAAAACTCAGGATTTCTCCCACTTTTTTCTGATCTAAACCCAAGAAATTAGTAGGAAAAAAGGGCCGGGAAGGGAATTAAAGGGTGGAAAATTCCATCCGTGGGATCGAGGGGTTCCCCGCCGGGATTTGGGGCTGGAATTGGGGTCTGGGGGAGGTGGGAAGGGGCCAGGCCGTTTTTCTCCTAAAACAAACAGTTTTGGGACTCAGCCCCACTGGGGGGGGAGTTGAAAAAACCCCAATTTTCCGTCCTGCCATAATTCCTCCTTGTCATTCCCGCCAGGAGCCGCATTCCAGCACCGCCGGCCCGGGCAAAATTTCCCAAAATATTCCTTTCCCGAGGAATTATGGGCTCGGGGCTTCCTCTCCTGGGGGCACAAACCCCAGTCCCTCCCCCAGCCCCTCCCTCCCGGCCAGCAGGGGAGCCAAATCCGGGGGATTTCATCCCAAATTTCTGCAGCTGGAGCCAAGCGTGGCCCTGCTCCAGCTCCTGTCAATGGCACCTTTGGAAACCAGGCCGGATTTCTTTTTTTTTTTTGGGATTCTGGAAGAGCAGCAGGAGGGTTGTGGGGGTTTTAAAAAAATTTTTTAAGGGGAGTTTGTGGGGTTTTGAAATTATTTTTAAGGGGAGTTGTGTGGGGGGTTTTATTATTTTTTAAGGGGAGTTTGTGGGGGGTTTTAAATTATTTTTAAGGGGAGTTTGTGGGGGGGTTTTTTATTATTATTTAAGGGGAGTTTATGGGTTTTTAAAAAAAATTTTAAGGGGAATTTGTGGGGTTTTAAAATTTTTTTAAGGGGACTTCATGGGTTTAAAAAAAATTTTAAGGGGAGTTTGTAGGTTTTTTATAATTATTTTTAAGGGGAGTTTGTGGGTGTTTTAAATTTATTTTTTTAAGGGAAGTCTGTGATGTCATTTATTTTAAAAGCAGAAAAATTCGGAAGCAAAGGGGTGGAAAATGGGGGTTTTTACTCCATTTTCTTTTGGTGTCACCCCAAAACTTTCAAGGGGGAATCCCTTGGGGGAGTTTGTGGGTTTTTTTTCTTTTTTTTCTTTTTTTTTAATTTTTGAAGGGGAGCTTGTGGGATTTTTTTATTCTATTTTTTAAGGGGAGTCTCCAATGTTGTTTATTTTAAAAGAAGAAAAAGGGGGGGAGACAAAAGGCTGGAAAATGAGGCTTTCCACACAATTTTTTTGGTGTTGTCACCCCAAAATTGGGTTAGGGGAATGGATTAGGGAACGACGCCCAAACCTCCATGGATTTGGAGAATTTCCCCTTCCCCTGGATCCCAAATCCCTCTGGATCAGCCCCAAATCTCCTCCTCGCGGCCTCACCCCATAACCGCGGGATGACGGCGGCGCCAATTAACGATCACGGCGCCAATTAGCGCTGATCACGCGCTCCCAATTAACCGCCTCGGCGTTGGGCGAATTGCGAAATCGGCGACATTAAAACCCCAAACATCGCAGCCCTAATTATCCTCCGCGCTAATTGCCCCGCCAGGGGTGTGGAAATGGGGCTTTGAAGCCTCCAAAATTGGGGTTTGGAAGCCTTGAAATTGGGGGGTTAAGCCTCAAAATGACGTTTGAAGGCCTCAAAATGGGGGCTTAGGCCTAGAAATGGGGTTTGTAGGCCTAAAAATGGGGTTTTTAGGCCTCAAAAATAGGGTTTATTACGCCTCAAAAATGGGATTTTTTAGACCTCAAAAATGGGGGGTTTAGGTCTCAAAACTGGGGGGTTTAGGCCTCAAAAATGGGGGTTTATTAGACCTCAGAAATGCGGGGTTTAGGTCTCAAAAATGGGTGGTTTAGGCCTCAAAATGGGGGGAGGTAGGCCTCAAAATGGGTTTTTTAAGCCTAAAAATGGGGTTTTAAAGGCTCAAAGTGAGGTTTGTAGGCCTAAAAATGGGGGTTTTAAGCTTCAAAAATGGAAAATTTAGGCCTCAAAAATGGGGAGTTTAGGCCTCAAAATGGGGTTTATTCGGCCTCAAAATGGGGTTTATTCGGCCTCAAAATGGGGTTTATTCGACCTCAAAATGGGGTTTATTCGGCTTCAAAATGGGGTTTATTCGGCTTCAAAATGGGGTTTATTCGACCTCAAAATGGGGTTTATTCAGCCTCAAAATGGGGTTTATTCAGCCTCAAAATGCGGTTTTTAAGCCGGCCTCAATCCCCACCACAGACAAAATATTTGCTTTTTTCCCCCTTTTTTTCCCCCCACTTTTTCCCCATTTTTCTATGCTCGTCCTCCTTCCTTTCCCTGTCCTGACAGACAGAATTACAGGCGAGGGCTGTAAAAAATTAATTGGGAATTATGGAAAACGGCCCCGAGGCTGTGGAGTGCTGGCGGCGGGGCCGGGATTTATGGATTTCATGCTCGTGGGGTTTTATGATCTCGGTCGGGCCATCGATCCTAATCCGCGATCGGAATCAGCGATCCTAATCAGGGATCCTTATCAATAAGCGATCCTAATTAGTGATCCTTATCAGGGATCCTAATCAGCAGTCCTTATTACCGATCCTAATCAAGGATCCTAATCAGGGATTCTTATCACACCCCGGCCACTCCGGCTCGTGCCCAGGAGTAATTTTATCCCTTTAGGGCTCCATTTTCCCTTTTAGGGTGGCATTTTCCCTCCCTGAAAACCCCAAATCCCTCCTGGGGATCCTCCCCGAGGATTCCCGGGACTCTACCCTCCCCCAAAACCCCAAATTCCTCTTTGGGGACACCCCCAGAGCCCTTTTATTTCCCTCAAAACCCCAAATCGCTCCCCGAGGAGGATTCCCGGGACTCTTTGCCCTCCCCCCCCAAAACCCCAAATCCCTCCTGGGGACACCCCCAGAGCCACTTTCCCTCCCTGAAAACCCCAAATCCCTCCTGGGGATCTCCCCCGAGGATTCCCGGGACTCTCTGCCCTCCCCCCCAAAACCCCAAATCCCTCCTGGGGACATCCCCAGGGCCACTTTCCCTCCCTGAAAACCCCAAATCCCTCCTGGGGATCTCCCCCGAGGATTCCCGGGACTCTCTGCCCTCCCCCCCAAAACCCCAAATCCCTCCTGGGGACACTCCCAGAGCCCCTTTCCCTCCCTGAAAACCCAAAATTCCTCTCCAGGGACACCCCAGGATTCCCAGGACTCTCTGCCCTTCCCCAAAACCCCAAATCCCTCCTGGGGACACCTCAGGGATCCCTCAGAGCCCCTTTCTCTCCCTGAAAACCCCAAATCCCTCCTGGGGATCCTCCCCCAGGATTTCCGGGACTCTCTGCCCTCCCCCCAAACCCCAAATCCCTCCCGGGACCCCCGGATGTCTCCCCAGGATTCCCCGATGGATTCCCCTCTCCCCCATGAGCAGGGCCGGGCTGGGGGCGGCCCCGCAGCGCCGCCCCCCTCCCTGTTCATGGCTTTTTTATGGGAATTCACACGCGGGCAGCGAGCGGCGCCTCCCGGCAGCGGCCCCGACCCCACTCCGCGGCTTTGGGGTCAGCTGGGGGGCCGCCGCGGGTTTGGGGTGAACCGTGGGGCCGCCGCGGTTTTGTGGTGAACCGTGGGGCCGCCGCGGTTTTGGGGCCGTGTGGCTGCCGCGGTTTTGGGGTGAACTGTGTGGCTGTCGCGGTTTTGGGGTGAACTGTGGGGCTGTCGCGGTTTCGGGTTGAACCGTGGGTCTGTCGCGGTTTTGGGGCCGTGTGGCTGTCGCGGTTTTGGGTTGAACCGTGCGTCTGTCGCGGTTTTGGGGCCGCGGGTCTGTCGCGGTTTTGGGTCTGTCGCGGTTTTGGGGTTGTCGCGGTTTTGGGGCTGTCGCGGTTTTGGGGCCGCGGGGCTGTCGCGGTTTTGGGGCTGTCGCGGTTTTGGGGCTGTCGCGGTTTCGGGGCCGCGGGGCTGTCGCGGTTTTAGGTCTGTCGCGGTTTTGGGGCTGTCGCGGTTTTGGGTCTGTCGCGGTTTCGGGGCCGCGGGGCTGTCGCGGTTTTGGGTCTGTCGCGGTTTTGGGGCTGTCGCGGTTTTGGGTCTGTCGCGGTTTTGGGGCTGTCGCGGTTTTGGGTCTGTCGCGGTTTTGGGGCTGTCGCGGTTTCGGGGCCGCGGGGCTGTCGCGGTTTTGGGGCTGTCGCGGTTTTGGGGCTGTCGCGGTTTTGGGGCTGTCGCGGTTTCGGGGCCGAGTGTCTCTCCGCTCCGCTCCTCTCCGGAGCCGTGCGGAGCTCTTCTCTCCCCATCTAGTGTCGGCCGCGCGCGTAGCAGCGACTGTGGATCATCCCAGAGCCTTGGGGCCGAGCCGTGCCGAGCCGGGAGGGGAAATCCTAAATCCGAACCCCTCCCGGCACCGCCCTGCAGGGAGAGGGGACGTCCCTGGCCTTGTCCCCAAACCCCGAGTCCTAAATCCCCAAACCCCGAGTCCTAAATCCCCAAACTCCGAGTCCTAAATCCCCAAAACTCCGAGCCTTAAACCCAAACCCCCGAGTCCTAAACCCAAACCCCGAGTCCTAAACACAAACCCCGAAATCCGGAGTACTAAACCCAAATTCCCTCAAACCCCGAGTCCTAAATCCTCAAACTCCGAGTCCTAAATCCCCAAAACTCCGAGCCTTAAACCCAAACCCCGGAGTCCTAAACCCAAACCCCGAGTCCTAAACCCAAATCCCCGAAATCCGGAGTACTAAACCCAAATTCCCTCAAACCCCGAGTCCTAAATCCCCAAACCCCGAGCCCTAAACCCAAATCCCCAAAACCCCCAAGTCCTAAATCCAAATCAATCAGTGGTGCCACCCTACAAAGAGAGGGGATGACACCCTTGCCATTGTCCCCAAAAACCCCGAGTCCTAAATGGAAATCCCCCAAATCCCCGAGTCCTAAATCCCCAAAACCCCGAGTCCTAAACCCAAACCAATCCACGGTGCCACCCTAGAAAGAGAGGGGTGACATCCCTGGCCTTGTCCCCAAAACCCTCACCTCCCAAACCCAAATCAGTGCCGCCCTACAAAGAGAAGAGGTGACCCCAAATTTGGGGCACCCCAAGGAATTGATGCTCCAGGGAAGCCTCGGGGAGGGTCCGACCGTGGGGGCTTTGGGATTTGGGATTTGGGACTTTGGGATTTTGGGATTTTCCTCTTGGCCTGGGGGTGGCTCCGACCGTGGGGACTTTGGGATTTTAGGATTTGTGATTTTGGGATTTTCCTCTTGGCCTGGAGGCGGCTCCGACTGCGGGGACTTTGTGATTTTAGGATTTGGGATTTTGGGATTTTTCTCTTAGCTTGGGGGAAGCTCTGACTGCGGGGACTTTGGGATTTGGGATTTTGGGATTTTGGGATTTTTCTCTTAGCTTGGGGGAAGCTCCGACTGCGGGGACTTTGGGATTTGGGATTTTGGGATTTTGGGATTTTTCTCTTAGCTTGGGGGAAGCTCTGACTGCGGGGACTTTGGGATTTGGGATTTTGGGATTTTGGGATTTTTCTCTTAGCTTGGGGGAAGCTCCGACTGCGGGGACTTTGGGATTTGGGATTTTGGGATTTTGGGATTTTTCTCTTAGCTTGGGGGAAGCTCCGACTGCGGGGACTTTGGGATTTGTGATTTTGGGATTTTGGGATTTTTCTCTTAGCTTGGGGGTGGCTCCAACTGCGGGGACTTTGTGATTTTGGGATTTGTGATTTTGGGATTTTCCTCTTGGCCTGGAGGCGGCTCCGACCGCAGGGACTTTGTGATTTTGGGATTGTTTCTCTTGGCCTGGGGGCGGCCCCGACCGCGGGGACGTTTTTGGGATTTGGGATTTTGGGATTTCCCCTGGGCTCGCCCCTCTCAGCAGCCCTGCTGATTTATGGCCGTGGCCACGCTCCCGCCGCAGCCCCCGCGCTCCCACCGGGAGGCACAAAGGGCATTTTTTGGGATTTTTTTCCCCCTTTTTTTATAAATTTTTATCGCGTTGCTTTTTTTGGCTTGCAAGAGCGAGAAGGGGAAAAAAGAAATCCAAAACAAAACAAGGGATTGGCTTTGTTTGCTTGGGATTTCTTGGGATTTCTTGAGATTTCTTGGGATTGCTTTGGGATTCCTTTGGGATTTCTTGGGATTGCTTTGGGATTTGCCCAAAAGGGCAAATTTCCCCCAAAAGGACACACCAAAAGGGTGAATTTTTCCCCCAAAAGGGCAGATTTTCCCCCAAAAGGACAAATTTTCCCCCAAAGGGTGAATTTTCCCCCAAAAGGACAAGTTTCTCCCAAAAGGTCACAACAAAAGGGTGAATTTTTCCCCCAAAAGGGTGAATTTTCCCCCGAAAGGACACCCCGAAAGGGCAAATTTACCCCCCAAACCCCAAAATGGATCCGTGCCTTAATTACCCCTTCCCCAATTAAGTCGGGGGCAAAAAACCCCACAAAATGTGGGTCACAAAATGGGGCAAAAAATTGGATTTAAGGGAAAAAACCCACGGAGCAGCGCAGGGAGCCACGTGGGGATTCCAGAGCGGAAAAAAGGGAAAAAAAAAAAAAAATCAGATTTTCCCCCATTCTTTTTGAATTTTCCGGAGGTGATTTTTCCCCCAAAGCTGTGGATTTCCAGCAGCCGCCGGCGGCTCCTCCCGGGAGGAATAAATAAATCGGAATAAAACCTGAGGGAAGGAACATTTCCCGACCTTTTCAAAGGCAATTAAAACCGCGATGGAAAAAAGGGATTTTTGAGGGGAAGGAGCTGAGCTTTGCAGGGGAAAAACACAGAAAAAAATAGAGAAAAAAACAGAGAAAAAAAATCAGATTTTTAAATTTTTGTATTCCCACCCCCTCAGGTTTTTTGGTTTTTTCCTCCCAGAAGCAGAGCAAATTTATGGGGGAATAAATGGGATTTTTGGGGGGTTTTTGCACCTGTCCTGGCGGTTTTTTTGAGGCAATAAAGGGGTTTTGGGGTGGGGAAAATTCCGCCCCGCTCGGGTTTATGGAGCCTCTCTGAGGTGCTCATTAGCACCGCAGCTCGGCTTTTTTGGGGCTATTTTCGCTTTTTATATTTGATTTTATTATTGGATTTTATGACCTTTTTTTTTTCCCCTCCTCCGAGGTAATACCAAAGGGAAAAAAAAAAAAAAAAAAAAAAAAGGGGAAAAATAAGGGAAAAAAAGGAAAAAAAATCGCCATCCCCTTTGCCTGGAGGGATCGGATATAAAATAGGGAACAATTTGTCAGTTACAGCAGGAAATAAAAATGATGGATTGGAGGGCCAGGGAGGAGCGGGAATGAGCTGAAATGGGGAAAGGATGGCGGAAAATCGCTTTTTTGGGGGGATATTTGGGGTTTTTTTGGGGCCACCTGCTCGCCTCAGCTTGGGGAATGGAGCTGAAATAGGGAAAGGATGGGGAAAATCACATTTTTTGGGCGATATTTTGGATTTTTGGGGCCACCTGCTCCCCTCAGCTCGGGGAATGGAGCTAAAATGGGGAAAGGATGGGGGAAAATCTCATCTTTTTGGGGATATTTGGGGTTTTTTTGGGGGGTTAAGGGGTGTGAAGGTTTTGGGGTGGGGTTTTTAGGGTGGGGGAAAGAGGGGGAAAGGAGGGAGGGAGGATAAAAGGATAAAAGGATTTCTTCCTGTGCAACTCCTTCCTCCCTGACCTTCCTCTTCTTCTCCTTGGCCTCTTCCTGTCCCATCCCCACCGCTGTCCCTGTCCCTATGGGTGTCCCCAACCCTGTCCCTGTCCCCATTCTCATCCCTGTCCCTGTCCCCTCTGTCCCCATTCCCATCCCTGTCCCCATCCCGCCCCTGTCTCTGTCCCCATCCCTGTCCCATCCCTGTCCCTGTCCCCGTCCCTGTCCCCATCCCTGTCCCATCCCTGTCCCTGTCCCTGTCCCTGTCCCCGTCCCTGTCCCCATCCCTGTCCCTGTCCCCATCCCTGTCCCATGCCTGTCCCTGTCCCCGTCCCTGTCTCCATCCCTGTCCCATCCCTGTCCCATCCCTGTCCCTGTCCCCATCCCTGTCCCCATCCCTGTCCCATCCCTGTCCCATCCCTGTCCCTGTCCCCATCCCCATCCCTGTCCCCATCCCTGTCCCCATCCCTGTCCCTGTCCCCATCCCTGTCCCCATCCCTGTCCCCATCCCTGTCCCTGTCCCCATCCCTGTCCCATCCCTGTCCCTGTCCCCATCCCTGTCCCCATCCCTGTCCCTGTCCCCATCCCTGTCCCATGCCTGTCCCTGTCCCTGTGTCCCTGTGCCATCCCTGTCCCCATCCCTGTCCCTGTCCCATCCCTGTCCCTGTCCCTGTCCCTGTCCCCATCCCTGTCCCCATCCCTGTCCCCGTCCCTGTCCCCATCCCTGTCCCTGTCCCCATCCCTGTCCCATGCCTGTCCCTGTCCCTGTGTCCCTGTGCCATCCCTGTCCCCATCCCTGTCCCCGAATATCTCCTCCCTCCCCTCCCCCTGCCCCCCTCCCCCTCGCGCCGATTTTTGATTTTCCGCTCGATTTTCCGAGCTCCTCTCCCGCATACAAATGGCGCCCTTATCCCCGGCCCAGACGCTTTCGTTTTTTTTTTTTTTTTATTATTATTTTATTTTAATTTTTTTAATACTTTTTTCCCGCCCCCGTTGCCATGGAAACCTTCCCTCGGCTGCTCTTCCCCTTCAGAGCTTCGTTCGCGGGGACGGAGGGGACGTGCCACGCGTGGGGACACCTGGGGACACCGCGGGGTGCGGGGATTTGGGGGATCTGGGGGGGACTGAGGGGCACGGGGGAGATTTTGGGGATTTGGGTTTTTTTTGGTGGGATTGTTGGCACAGAGGGATTTGGGAGCACAGGGGGATTTGGGGGCACAGGAGGATTTTGGGGTTTTTGGGGGCGCAGGTGGATTTTGGGGGACAGGAGGGATTGAGGGGCACGGGGGAGATTTGGGAGCACAGAGGCACTTGGGGGCGCAGGGGGGATTTGGGGTTTTTGGGGGATTTTGGGGTTTTTCGGGGGCATTTGGAGCACAGAGGGGATTTGGGGGCACAGGGAGATTTGGGGTTTCTGGAAGAATTTGGGGGAGAAGGGGGACTTTGTGGGGATTTGGGGGGACAGGAGGGATTTGGGGCACAGGGGAATTTGGGGGCACAGGGGAATTTGGTGTTCTTTTGGGTTTTTTGTGGGATTTGGAGCACAGGGGGACTTGCGGTTGTTTTGGGGGTTTTTTTCGGGATTTGGGAGCCTCGCCGGGGTCTCCCCCCAGCCCGGGGGTGGTCCCAGGGTGGTCCCGGGGGTGGTCCCAGGGCCCTGCGCTCCTGGGCCAGCCCTGAGGGTGGAGCAATTGTCCCAAAAATGGGAACGGCGGATCCGCCCCCAGCCCGGCCCCGTCTGGGGACAGAGCCAGCCCCGTTTGGGGACAGAGCCAGCCCCATTTGGGGACAGAGCCAGCCCCATTTGGGGACAGCCCTGAGCCCAATTTGGGGACAGAGCGAGCCCCGAGCCCCATCTGGGGACAGCCCCGAGCCCCATTTGGGGACAACGCCGAGCCTCATTTGGGGACAGCCCCGAGCCCCATCTGGGGACAGCCCCGAGCCTCATTTGGGGACAGCCCCGAGCCCCATTTGGGGACAGAGCCAGCCCCATTTGGGGACAGAGCCAGCCCCATTTGGGGACAGCCCCGAGCCTCATTTGGGGACAGCCCCGAGCCCCATTTGAGGACAGAGCCAGCCCCATTTGGGGACAGCCCCAAGCCTCATTTGGGGACAACGCCGAGCCTCATTTGGGGACAGCCCCGAGCCCCATCTGGGGACAGAGCCATCCCGGGGGGGCACCTGCTCACCCCTGCGTGCCCCCAGGTCACTGTCACCTCCTTGGGGACACCCGCGGGTGGCACCGCGCTGACCTGGGGCTTCCCATCCCACCCCATCCCCCTAAAAATCCTGAAATTAAAAACATCCCTAAAAACCCTCTAAAAATCCTTAAAAAAAAAAAAAACTACAAAAAACCTAAGAAATCCTTAAAAAAAAAATCTTAAAAGCCCCTAAAAAATCCTAAAAAAAAAAAAAAAAATCCAAAACAAGAAAAGATGTTAAAAATAATCCCTTAAAAACGGTAAAAATAAAAATCCCCCCAAAAAACTATAAGATCCTAAAAAAAAACAAACCAGAAAACCTAAAAAAATCCTTAAAAAAACCTCAAAAAATCCTCAAAAAACCTAAAAAATCTTAAAAAACCCTAAAAAAAATCCTAAAAAAAAAAAAAAACCCCGAACAAACCTAAAAAATCCAAAAGAATCCTAAAAAGTCGCTGTCCCCTGCCCCTGGCGCAGTAATCCCAGGCAGGACGGACGAGATCCACAATCCGGCGGTGCTGTCGGAATAAATCTCTCGGCTCCTCCAGACCCCAATAAATTTCTCCATTTCCCCTGTCCTGGAGGGAAGATCTGATCAGCTTTTAAATGTCAGGCGTAAAGGAAAGTTTGTCATAAAAGAGCGTGTAAAAAATAAAAAAAAAAGGGAATAAAAATCCCGGGAACAGAAAATTCCGAGCTGAGGTGGGCGGAGGTGAGCTGGGCCACGGGTAAGGGCAAAAAGGGTCTTCATTTTTAGGGTGAGAGCCCCCAATTCCTGGGATGAGAAACGCCATTAATGGGGTGAGAAACCCCCCCTTTAATGGGGTGAGAAACCCCCACTTTCCTGGGATCGGAAACCCCACATTCTTGGGGTGAAACCCCCCCAATTCCTGGGATGAAAAACTCCCAATTCTGGGGTGAGAGACCTCCCATTCTTGGGGTGAGAAATCCACAATTCTTAGGGTGAGAAATCCCCAATTCTGGGGTGAGAGACCCCCCTTTAATGGGGTGAGAAACCCCCACTTTCCTGGGATTGGAAACCCCCCATTCCTGGGGTGAAAACCCCCCAGTTCTGGGGTGAAAGACCCCCCAATTCTGGGATGAAAACCCCCCAATTCTGGGATGAAAACCCCCCAATTCTGGAGTGAGAGACCCTCCGTTCTTGGGGTGAGAAATCCCCCAGTCCTGGGATCAAAAACCCCTCATTCCTGAGGTGAAAACTCCCCAATTCTGGGGTGAGAAACCCCCACATTTCTGGGATTGGAAACGCCACGTTCCTGGGGTGAAAACCCCCCAGTTCTGAGATGAAAACCCCCCAGTTCTGGGATGAAAAACCCCCAATTCTGGGGTGAAAGACCCCTCTTTAATGGGATCAGAGACCCTCCCATTAATGGGATTGGAAACCCCCATTTCTGGGGTGAAAGACCCCCCCAATTCTGGGGTGAGAGACCCCCATTAATGGGGTGAAAAACCTCAATTCCTGGGGTGAAAGATCCCCCATTTCTGGGGTGAAACCTCCCTCAATTCCTGGGATAGCAGGGAATGCCGACAGGATTTTTTTTGGGGGGGGTTAAGGGTATTTTTCCTGCCCATCCGCTCTCCCCCCGGACAAACCCCACACATCTCCCCCTTCCACCGGCACCGCGAGGCCCAAACCCCCCGGAATTCACCCCAAACCCCCCTGAATTCACCTCAAAACTACCCTTGAATTCACCCCCAAATCCTCCTGAATCCCCCCAACCTCCCTGAATTCCCCCAAACCCCTGAATTCCCCCTAAACTGCCTGATTTGTCCCCAAAACTTCCCTTGAATTCAGCCCCCAACCCCCCTGAATTCCCCTCAAAACCCACCCTGAAATCCCCCTGAACCCCCCTGAATTCCCCCAAATCCCCCTAAATTCACCCCCAAATCCCTGAATTTCCCCAACCTCCCTGAATTCCCCCCGAAACTACCCTTGAATTCACCCCTAAACCCCCTGAATTCCCTCCCTGAATTCCTCCCAAACCCCGAATTTCCTGCCTGAATTCCCGCAAACCCCCTGAATCCCCCCCAAAACCCCCTGAATTCCCCCCAAATCCCCCTGAATCCCCCCCAAATCCCCCTGAATCCCCCCAACCCCCCCGGCATTTCACCCCCAAACCCCCCTGAATGCCCCTAAAACCCCCCTGAATTCACCCTCTAACCCCCTGAATCCCCCCAAACCCCCCCGAACGCCCTCCCTGAATCCCCCCAAAGCCCCCCGAGTTCCCCAAACCCCCCCGAGCCCCCCCAATTCCCCTCGCTCTCCCCCGCGGCTCCCGGCGCTCCCGTGACGCCACCGCGGCTGAATCATGTCGCGCTCCGTGTCCCCATCGAGCCGCGAGACACAGCGGGGCCGCCACTTAGGGCCGCGAT
Organism: Acanthiza pusilla; assembly: GCA_036630365.1. Lineage (NCBI taxonomy): Eukaryota > Metazoa > Chordata > Aves > Passeriformes > Acanthizidae > Acanthiza > Acanthiza pusilla. The sequence goes on along the minus strand of JAXCHO010000119.1, from coordinate 605,246 downwards.
TTATTGTCCCCTCGGGGGCTGCCACCCCCACGGGGACCCCGAGGCCGCGGTGGCCACGCCCGGGTGTTTGGTGGCCACGCGTGGGTGGGGGAAGCCCCTCCGAGCTGGGGGAGGGGGCGTGGGGGGCTCGGGGGTTTTGGGGCTGCTCTCCCAGCGTGTCCCGTGTGTCGCCGCGATCCCTGTCCCCATCCCTGTCCCTGTCGTGTCCCCATCCCTGTCCCTGTCCCCATCGCTCTCCCTGTCCCATCCCTGTCCCGGTCCTATCCCTGTCCCTGTCCCTGTCCCTGTCCCCATCGCTGTCCCCATCCCTGTCCGGTCCCTGTCCCTGTCCCAGTCCGGTCCCTGTCCCTGTCTGTGTCCCCATCCCTGTCCCCATCCCTGTCCCCTCTCGTCGCCACCTCATTAAGATGCAGCGCGGGCGGCGACTGCGACAGAGCCGCGACCGGGACTGGGATCGGGATTGGGATGGGATCGGGACTGGGACTGGGACAGGGACCGGGACCGGGACCGGGATCTTGAAGGGATCGGGACAGAGACCGGGATTGGGACCGGGATTGGGATCGGGATTGGAATCGGGATCGGGACAGAGACAGGGATCGAGACCGGGATCGGGACCGGGATCGGGATCTGGAGAGGACCGGGACCGGGACCGGGATTGGGATCGAGATTGGAATCGGGATCGGGACAGAGACGGGGACCGGGACCGGGATCAGGATCTGGAGGGGACCGGGATTGGGACCGGGATCGGGACAGGGATTGGGACCGGGATTGGGATCGGATCGGGATTTGGATGGGACCGGGACCGGGACTGGAATCGGGATCGGGACAGAGACGGGGGTCGAGACCGGGATCGGGATGTGGAGGGGACCGGGCCGGTGCCGGTGGTGCCGCAGCGCCCCCCCCAAGCCTCTCCCGGGCCCCCCCAGCCCCTTCAGCCCCCTCTGCGGAGGGGAGGGGCTCCCCCAGAGCCCCCCAAACCCCCCAGGCCCCTTGAACTCCCCCCAAATCCAACCCCCGGCCCCTCCCACCCCCAAAATTCCCATCGATCCTCTCCGCTCCGCACTCGTGCCTCAGTTTCTCCAACCCCTCCGAGCTCCCAGAGGTGGGACCCCCCCCTCAAATGCCCCCCAAACCCCTCCGAGCTCCAAAAGGGAGAGACCTTCCCCCAAATCCCCCCCAAATCCCCCCTCAGATCCCCCCCGAGCGCCCCCAGCCGCCGTCACGCGCCGCTCCCCCATTAATCGCAAGGTCAAAACCATTACGGGGACACGAAAGCCATCAGCGCCCGCGGGGGGGACTGGGGGGACTGGGGGGACTGGGGGGACTGGGAGGGACTGGGAGGGACTGGGGGGACTGGGGGGGCTCCTCTCGACCCCCCCGCCCCTTCCCCCGGAGTTGGGTTTTGATTGGAGCCGTTCAGGGCTCAGCGAATGGAGCCGCGGCTGAAATGGGGAATAAAACAATAAAATGGGAAAAGGAGGAAAAAATGACAAAGGGAGGAGGGGAAGGGAAGGGGGAAAGGGGGAGGGGCTGCGGGGGGGTTTGGGGAGCTGAGATTTTGGGGGGAGGGAGGGTTTGGGGGGCTGAGGAATTTGGGGGGGCTGGAGGGAGTTTAGGGGGCTGAGATTCGGGGCTTTGGAAGATTTTGGGGGGCTGAGGGGTTCCGGGGGGGCTGCAGGGGGGGCTGGGGGTACAGGGGGATTTGGGGGCCCCCCCCCGAGGGTTGGGGGTCCCCGGCTGCCCTCAGCCCCCCCGGCCCTGCCCCCGTGCGGAGCCTCCCCCCAGTGCCGGCTCCTCGTTATTGATTTCCCGTTAATGGCAGTTAATTATGGCGCTGATTTAATTAATGGCCCTGACGGCTCCGCGGCAGCGGCGCTGCTCAGAGAGCCCCGGGGCGGGGGGGGGAGACACTGAGCTCGGGGGGGGAACCCTGAGATCAGGGGGTGGCAGTGTCCCCAAGGGGGGGCACAGCACCTGGGGGGGACACTGAGATCAGGGGGTGGCAGTGTCCCCAAGGGGGGGGAGGACACTGAGATCAGGGGGTGACAGTGTCCCCAAGGGGGGGCACAGCACCTGGGGAGGGGAGGGGATAACACAGCACATGGGGGCGACACTGTGCCCTCTCTGCACCCCGTGGGGACACGGTGGGGACACGGTGGGGACACGGTGGGGACACGGTGGGGACACGGTGGGGACACGGGGCCCACCCGGCCTCACACGCAGGTTCACACGCGGATGAACACAGGTGAACACAGAGCCACATGTGCACACATACGTGAACACACACACACACGAACACACACACGAACACACACACACGCGAACACACACACACATGAATACACACACACGCGAACACACATGCACACACACGTGCACGCTCCCACTCACGTGCACGCTCACGTGCTCCCCCCAGGTGCGCACACCTGTGCTCCCCCCGTTTCCCGCCAGAGGGCGCGCACGGCCCAGCCCCGCCCACCCCGCCCAAGCCCCGCCCAGGCCCCGCCCACATATCAGCCCCCGCACTGCTCCGAGTCCTCCCATCCCGCAGGGGGCGCTGTGCGCGGCCCCGCCACTTCCCGGCCGCGCTTCCGGCGGCGCTTCCGGCGGCGCTTCCGGCCGCGCCTGCGCACTCGGAGCGGCCGCGACCTGCCCGGCGGAGCCGGTGAGAGGGGGCGACGGGGCCGCGGCAAGGAGGGACAGAGCGGCCCGTGCGGGGACAGAGCCCCGGGGGACGCTGAGGGCCCTGGGAGGGGGGACAGAGCCGCGGGGGAGGCAGCGAGGGGAGCCAGAGCCCTTGGGGACGGGGGGAGAATGGAGCCCCCGCGCTGTGGGAGGGGACAAGGCCGGGGCCGCCCCTCGGGCAGCGGCTCGGGGGATCCTCCTGTTCGGGGGACGTTCCCTCCCGCGGCCTTTTGGGCTCCCTCCCCAGTCCCCGCGCCCCCTGCCAGGGCTGGGGGTTCCCAGACCGTCCCCCCAGGCTGTGTGTCCCTTCTCGGACCGTGGCCCTCGGGAGCTGTCCCTCCCCGGGGGTGACACCCCCAGCACCTGCACCACGACCTCGATCCCTGACCCCCAGCTGCCACCACGGTGCCACTGCCGGGAGGTGCCACCCGGGTGACACCGACACGTCCTGCCCCTCCCGTGTGTCCCCATGTCCCCTGTGTGACCCCCCGGGCCGGGGTCACCCGCGGGGCCGGACCCGCCGTGCCTCAGCCCTTCACGCGCGGTGCCTGTGTCCCCTCAGCCGTCTCCCACGCGTGTCCCTCCGGCCGTGTCCCACGCGTGTCCCTCCGGCTGTGTCCCACGCGTGTCCCTCCGGCCGTGTCCCGCACGTGTCCCCTCAGCCGTGTCCCACGCGTGTGTCCCTCCAGCTGTGTCCCACGCGTGTCCCTCCAGCCGTGTCCCGCGTGTGTCCCTCCGGCCGTGTCCCGCACGTGTCCCTCCGTCCTCGCCATGTTCACCTGTGCAAAGTTCGTCTCCGCTCCTGCGCTTGTGAGTAGTGACAATCCCTGCCCTGCTGTCCCTGTCCCTCCGGCGGGACGGGCTGGGGGTGACGTGTGACCCCTCGAGGACACGGGGAGGTTTGGGGACACTTTGGGCAGGTTGGAGCCCCACAAGGTGAATGGTGACTGGGGCTCGGGTGACCCTTCCCCACCCCTCGGGGACACTGATCACCTTGAGGGGGACACGGTGCTGGCAGTGACACTCCCGGGCCGAGCTCTGCCAGCTGGGGGGCTCACGGGGGTCCCCTGAAATGGGGGATGCCAGGACAGACCCCCCGACAGGTGCTGCCAGCCCTGGAGGGGCTGAGCGTGCCCGGGGGGTGGCAGTGGTGGCCTTGGGGGTCCCCCGGGTGGTTCCACAGGGGGATGTCCCCCCCAGGCTGAGCTCTGTGTGTCCCGCAGGTGAGGAGGAGCTCGCGGGTGCTGGGCCAGCCCCTCTCGGCCACGGCGCTGAGCAGCCCCGAGGCTCGGCCGGAGCAGGTGACGCACCTGGGCTGGGGACAGGGGCTGGGGACATGTCCTGGGAGTGACAGGAGAGGCTGGGGACAGTGTCCTGGGAGTGACACTGCCCCTGGGGCAAACAGGAGGGCTGGGGACAGTGTCCTGGGGAGTGACACTGCCCCCGGGGGCAAACAAGAGGGGCTGGGGACACGGGCTGGGGAGTGTCCTGGGAGTGACACTGCCCCTTGGGGGCAAACAGGAGGGCTGGGGACAGTGTCCTGGGAGTGACATTGCTCCCCGAGGGGCAAACAGGAGGGCTGGGGACATGTCCTGGGAGTGACACTGCCCCCGGGGGCAAACAGGAGGGTTGGGGACACGGGCTGGGGACAGTGTCCTGGGAGTGACACTGCCCCCGGGGGCAAACAGGAGGGGCTGGGGTGAGCTTGACCCCCTGCCCACCCTGCTGTCCCCAGGTGCAGCCGGGAGCCCCGCGGGCCCTGCGGACGAGCGCTGCCCACCGGGACATCGACACGGCCGCCAAGTTCATCGGCGCCGGCGCTGCCACCGTGGGGGTGGCAGGGTCCGGGGCTGGCATTGGCACCGTGTTCGGGAGCCTCATCATCGGCTACGCCAGGTCGGGGGGGATGGGGGATGGGGGGGTCGGGGGGATGGGGGCTCAGGGGATGGGGGCTCTGGGGGAGGGGGGGCTCTGGGGGATGGGGGGGTCGGGGGGATGGGTGCTCAGGGGATGGGGGCTCTGGGGGATGGGGGCTCTGGGGGATGGGGCGCTCTGGGGATGGGGGCTCTGGGGGATGGGGGCTCTGGGGGATGGGGGGGTCAGGGGGTTGGGGACTCAGGGGGGAGCGGAGGGCTCTGGGGGGCGGGGGATCTGGGGGATGGGGGCTCTGGGGGATGGGGGACTCTGGGGGATGGGGGACTCTGGGGGATGGGGGCTCTGGGGATGGGGGGCTCTGGGGATGGGGGGCTCTGGGGAGATGGGGGGCTCTGGGGGATGGGGGCTCTGGGGAGATGGGCACTGGGGGATGGGGGCTCTGGGGGATGGGGTGCTCTGGGGGGAGCAGGGACAGGGCTGGCTGTGCCCCCTGACCCCCACCCCGCTCCCCACAGGAACCCCTCGCTCAAGCAGCAGCTCTTCTCCTACGCCATCCTGGGGTTCGCCCTCTCCGAGGCCATGGGGCTCTTCTGCCTCATGGTGGCCTTCCTCATCCTCTTCGCCATGTGACGGAGCGGGTGGCGGTGGCAGTGACAGAGCTGGGGACGGTGGCCCCGTGCCCGGCCGGGAATGCCAGGGGGAGGCTCGGCCCCACCACAGCCGGGCGGGGAATAAAGACGGTTTGGTGACACTCGCTGAGCTCCTCGTGTCTCCTTGGTGGCACTGTCACCTGTCTGCAGCTGGGTTTGTCCCCGCAGAGTCACCCCAGGGAGGTGGCAGTGTCACTGCCAGTGACACCGGGTGCCTGGGGGTGAGCCCGGCTGCCACCCGGAGCCCTCAGCCGTGTCCCCAAGGGGGTGGGGACACCACTGATCGCCAGGAGCACCTGTGGCTGCCACCCCGGCTGTCACCTGCACCCTGCAGGGCCTTCACACCTGTGGGGACAGCTCAGCCGGGAGGGACTGCAGGGCTGTCGGGGGCCAGGAGCAGGGTTTGGGGTGTCGCAGCTGCTGGGAGGGGACACTTCAGCCGTGTCCAGGCTTTGGGGTGTCCGGGGAACCAGCCATGGCTGGGATTCGGGGGTCCCTGTGTGCCGGGGGTGTCCCGGGGGTGTGCCGGGGGTGTCCCGGGGGCCGGTCCCGGCCGTGCCCGGGTTTCGGGGTGCCCCAGGGGTGGCGGTGTCCCCAGGGTCGCGGTCCCCCCCGCTCCCCTCGCGTCGCAGGCCCGCGGCACGGCGGTGCCAACTGGGCGGGGCTTCCATCTGACCACGCCCACTGGGTGGGGCAACCACGCCCCATCAGCGCCGAGGCCCCGCCCCCGACGCATCTCATTGGCCGCGGCGCCGTTACCTCCCCGCGGGTCTCGCGAGAGCCTCACGCGCGGGGCGGGGGGGGCGGCGGGAGCCCCAGCGCGAGCGGCGCCAGCGCGAGGCCCCGGCCCTGCTCCCTCAGGTAACGGCGGCACCGGGACGGCGGCAATGGCGTGCCTCGAGCGCCTCCGCGGCGGCGGCGGGGGAGCCCCGGGGAGCCCCGGGGGCGGCGAGATCTCCGGCCGGCCCCTCCCCCCACAACTCTCCCCGAGTTTTCGTGCGGCAGCGGCTCCGCCCGCCCCGCCCCCGCCTTGAGTGACAGCGCACGGCGGCCAATGGGATCGCGCGCAGCCCCTGAGCGGCGGGCGCGGCGGCCAATGGTGGGCGAGGGGGCGCCGCTATGCGGCCAAGCTCCGCCCCCGGGGCGGGGCCACGAGCAGCGAGGGGCCCGGGCGGTGCCGGGGGGAGCGCGGGGGGCCCCGGGAGGGGAGCCCCGAATTGGGGCTGGGGGGCACGGGGGGCAGGAGGGGCTCAGGGCTGAGGGCCCCGGGGGGAGATCCCCGGAATTGGGGCTGGGGGGGCAGGAGGGGCCTCGGGGGGAGATCCCCGGAATTGGGGCTGGGGCGGCAGGAGGGGCTCAGGGCTGAGGGCTCCAGGGGGGAGAATCCCTGAATTTTGGGGGGAGTCAGCGGGATCTGGGGGGCTTAAGGCTGGGGGCTCCTGGGGAGTGTGAGGATATGCGAATAGGGGGGCAGTGCCCTGGGGGGTGTGCACATGTGGGGGCATTTAAAGGGAGAAGGATTCTGGGGGTGAGCCCTGGGGGGGCTCTGAGGAGTCCTGAGGCGCTTGAGGAGGGGGCAGCTTTGGGAGATGAGAGACAATTTGGGGTGGGGGTGTCTGTGGAGGCCGTGGATGGGGGAGATGCTCTGGTTCGCAGGGCCTGGGGGGCCCTGAGGAGATGTGGGGTGGCAAATGTGGGACCCCAGAGGTTGGAGGAGCCTCGGGGGGCTCCTGTGCGGGGCTGAGGAACGCCATGAGTTGGACTCTGCGCTCTGAGCTGGGCAGGGGTCTGTGCTCTGGGGGCACCGAGGGGTCCAGAGGGATGTGGGGGGGCTGCAGGTGCCCCTGGGGAGGCTGTGGGGAGCTGGGGGTCTCTGACTCCCATTGCTCTGAGTGCAGGGAGAAACAGGAACGTGCAAGTGTCAGGAATTGGAGAGTTTGGGGAGTTTGTCTGAAGCCAGGGGTTAATTCCTGTGCAGGAATCGAGGGCTCTGACTGAAGCTCACCTGCTCACCTCTCCCAGCCCAGTGTGATCCCACTCGGGTCCATTCCTGCTGCCAGGGATTGTGTGGCTCAGGTGGGGGACAGCACCTGTGTGACCCCACAGAGCCCTTGGCTCGCCCTGTTGGCTCTCCCTGTCCCTTCCGTGGTCCCTGTGCCCTGATCCCCTGTCACCCCTGTGGAACTGTCACCACTTTCCCTCTCCAGGTCCCTTTTTGGACAACATTCCAGTTTAATATAGAGTGGCACCAACTGCGGTGAACTCCCCAGTTTATTGTGCCTTTTAGGACTTCACCCTCTGGGAATGATCCAGAGGGGTTCTCTAGCTCTTGGCAAAACGCTTCACAGATAATCGTCCCTAAAACAGCTCTGGGGAGGAGTCCAGCAGCAATTCCAGCTCGGCTGGAGGATTTCGGTTGCGTTGGGGTTTTGTCAGCAGAGACCAAGAATAACTGCAGTGTTTGAAGCGGGGGAGAGGTCTGTGGGAGGTGGGCTGAGCAGCCGAATTCCCGTTTGGGAAGCGGAGGGAGGGGGAACATCCTCTTTTCCTTGAAGGCAGGGCTCACACTCGGATCCTGTGGCAGGAATGGGGTGAGTCCTGCGCCGGCTCCGATCGCTCCGTGGGCTGGAGGGCTCGGAAGGCCTCTCAGGAAAGGGTTTCAATCCCAGTCGTATCAATTGGTGAGGTTTGAGTTAAGAGTCAGTCTCCCGTGGGCTGGAGAGCTCCAGAAAGCCTCTCAGGAAAGGGTTTCAGTCCTGATCCTGTCAATTGGTGAGATTTGAGTTGGGAGTCAGTCTCCCATGGGCTGGAGGGCTCGGAAAGCCTCTCAGGAAAGGGTTTCAATCCCAGTCGTATCAATTCATGGGATTTGAGTTGGGAGTCAGTCTCCCGTGGGCTGGAGAGCTCCAGAAAGCCTCTCAGGAAAGGGTTTCAGTCCTGATCCTGTCACTTGGTTGGGATTTGAGTTGGGAGTCAGTCTCCTGTGGGCTGGAGGGCTCAGAAAACCTTTGAGGAAAGGGTTTCAATCCCAATCCTGTCACTTGGTTGGGATTTGAGTTGGGAGTCAGTCTCCCATGGGCTGGAGGGCTCAGAAAGCCTCTAGGAAAGGGTTTCAATCCCAATCCTGTCAACTGATGGGATTTGAGTTGGGAGTCAGTCTCCTGTGGGCTGGAGGGCTCGGAAAGCCTCTCAGGAAAAGGTTTCAATCCCAATCCTGTCACTTGGTTGGGATTTGAGTTGGGAGTCAGTCTCCCGTGGGCTGGAGAGCTCAGAAAGCCTCTAGGGAAGGGTTTCAATCCCGATCCTGTCACTTGGTTGGGATTTGAGTTGGGAGTCAGTCTCCCATGGGCTGGAGAGCTCAGAAAGCCTCTAGGAAATGGTTTCAATCCCAATCCTGTCACTTGGTTGGGATTTGAGTTGGGAGTCAGTCTCCCACGGGCTGGAGGGCTCAGAACACCTCTAGGAAATGGTTTCAGTCCCGATCCTATCAACTGATGGGATTTGAGTTGGGAGTCAGTCTCCCATGGGCTGGAGGGCTTGGAAAGCCTCTCAGAAAAGGGTTTCAGTCCTGATCCTGTCAGTTGATGGGATTTGAGTTGGGAGTCAGTCTCCCGTGGGCTGGAGGGCTCAGAAAACCTTTGAGGAAAGGGTTTCAGTCCTGATCCTGTCAATTGATGGGATTTGAGTTGGGAGTCAGTCTCCCATGGGCCTTCCCCCTTTGAGAGCCTGAAATCAGCCCTTTCCCCATGGAAAAATTGTGATTTTCGGGTGCCACCCCTTGGTGACCCCGAGCTGTGGGCACTGGGCACTTCCCTGGCTGGTCCCACGGGTTGTGCCTGCCCTCCCCACCACTCCACGTGCAGTTATTTCCATTTTTCCTGGGAATTCTCCCCTCTCCAGCTGTTATCCATGTTTTCCTGACTCCCCGTGACCCCAAGCAGCTCTGCAGCAGAGCCCTGAGCAGAGCTTTCCTTCCCTCTGCTCGGATCAGGAGGAGGAAAACTCAAGACACGACTTTGGGAACGTGGAAAAGCTCCCTCTTGAAATTCCCCTTTTGCTCTGCCCAGGGCTCGTTTCTGCCGTGGATTTCTGTTTTATTTCTGCTTTCTGGAGGTTCCTCGTTCCCCAGTGCTCCCCAGCGTTTCCCAGCAGGTCCCTCTGGCGCTCTGGGTGTGCTGTGGAGGTGCAGGTGCACACCTGGGCAGGTGCAGGAGCCCTTCCTGCAGCTCTGAAGATCCCTGGGATCCCCTGGGGCACAGCTGGGGATTGTGGAGGGACACAGCAGAAATGAAAGGATGTGCCTTGAAAGAGGTTCAGCTCCTCGTTCATGTCTTTATTCCCATTTCTCCCGAAATCCCTCGGAGCTGGGCAGGAGGATGGATAAAATGGGGATTTGGGATGGGAATTCCCCTCGCCTGCTTTGGAATTTGGGTTTATTTTTCCCTTGGACTTTCTTGGAGCCTTTTTTTCTCTTTTTCCTTCTTTTTTCTCCATTTTTTTCCCTATTCCTGGTCCTGGCACTGAGAATCGAGGCCAGATTTCCCAAAGTGCTCTTCCCCCCTCATTCAGCACCGAACTGTGCTGCAGTCAGGGAGGAAATGAAAAAAACCTTCTGGTGACAGCCCTGCAGCACCTGTTGCTTCCTGGGGTTCCTCAGTGGTTTTCTCCCCATTCCTGGTGATTTTGGGGTTCAGTTTGGGCTTTGAGGAGCTCGTGGGATCGTGGAGGAGTGGGATGGGTTCACCCCGAGTCCTGAGCTTCCCTGGTGGTTCCTCTTTGGGCTGGAGGTGTGGGAGAAGCGCTTGGAGAGACTAAAAATGACATTTTTAGGGTCCAGTCAGCCCTCCCAGCACAGCATTTCCAGCTTTTGTCCAACTCCTGCTTGGAATCCTCGGTCAGTCTCCTGGTTCTGCTCAGTCCTTCCCATTCTCCATTCTCCGCTTCTTCAGATCCGCTTGGCCCAGACCCGAAAAGTTCTGATTTAACCCGAGTTGTGGAGAGTTTAACCCAAATTGTGGCTGAGTTTAACTGGAGATGTGGTTGAGTTTAACCCGAGTTTAACCCAAATTGTGGTTGAGTTTAACCCAAGTTTAACCCGAGTTGTGGCTGAGTTTAACCCGAGTTGTGGCTGAGTTTAACCTGAATTGTGGTTGAGTTTAACCTGAGTTGTGGTTGAGTTTAACCCGAGTTGTGGTTGAGTTTAACCTGAATTGTGGTTGAGTTTAACCCAAGTTGTGGTTGAGTTTAACCCGAGCTGTGGTTGAGTTTAACCCAAATTGTGGTTGAGTTTAACCCGAGTTGTGGTTGAGTTTAACCCGAGCTGTGGCTGAGTTTAACCCGAGCTGTGGTTGATTTTAACCTGAGTTGTGGTTGAGTTTAACCTGAGCTGTGGTTGAGTTTAACCTGAGTTGTGGCTGAGTTTAACCCGAGTTGTGGAGAGTTTAACCCAAATTGTGGTTGAGTTTAACCCAAATTGTGGTTGAGTTTAACCTGAGTTGTGGTTGAGTTTAACCCGAGTTGTGGTTGAGTTTAACCCAATTTGTGGCTGAGTTTAACCTGAGCTGTGGTTGAGTTTAACCTGAGCTGTGGTTGAGTTTAACCTGAGCTGTGGTTGAGTTTAACCCGAGCTGTGGTTGAGTTTAAACCGAGTTGTGGCTGAGTTTGAGGCTGGCCCAGCTGTACCTGTGCCCAGCATTCCCAGTGAGGATCACCAGTATTCCCAGTGCAGATCTCCACCATTCCCAGTGCAGAACTCCACCATTCCCAGTGCAGATCTCCACCATTCCCAGTGCAGATCTCCACCATTCCCAGTGCCGATCTCCACCATTCCCAGTGAGGATCTCCACCATTCCCAGTGAGGAGCTCCACCATTCCCAGTGAGGATCTCCACCATTCCCAGTGCAGATCTCCACCATTCCCAGTGAGGATCTCCACCATTCCCAGTGCCGATCTCCACCATTCCCAGTGCAGATCTCCACCATTCCCAGTGAGGAGCTCCACCATTCCCAGTGAGGATCTCCACCATTCCCAGTGAGGAGCTCCACCATTCCCAGTGCAGAACTCTAGCATTCCCAGTGAGGATCTCCACCATTCCCAGTGAGGATCTCCACCATTCCCAGTGCAGATCTCCACCATTCCCAGTGCCCACAGCTCGCTGTTCGCTCCCAGCTTTTCTCGCTCCCCCGAGCTGGGATTTACAGCTTTTGCTGCAATTAGTCTTGGCTTAATTCCTCGCCCTGGAGTTCCATTTCCTCCTTTGCCAGGAGGCTCCTGGCGCCCTCCCCTCGCCCGGGGCAGCCTTTGGTGCCTTTGGGAAGCTCCAGACCTCTCTGGGTTTGGAATATTGGGAATTCGGGTCAGCCCCAGCACAAGGGGCTCACCTGGGCCAGACCCAAGTTTGAAGTTTGGAGTTTTTCTGTCTGGGCTCCAAGTTTTGGGGATGGCCCTGGAGGGATCTGGGGCTGGAGTGCTGTGCCACCCCCGAGGGACAAACACAAAGTTCTGTGCCCAAGGTGTCTCCAGGCTCCCTTTGTGCCCACAGTGCCAAAATCCCCTAAATTCGCCGATTCCTCCGACTTTTCCCTGCCCTTCTCCCAAAAAAGAGCCATTTGAGCTCCTCCAGAGAGCGCAGCCGGGACGGAGCAGGGTCTGGGAGGTCCTTCCCGAGCCAAACCCTTCCCAAATTCCGTGCTGGGGCTGCCAGCGCGGCTCTGTGCTCCTGGAGAGCGTTCCCAGCCCGGCTGGCAGCTCCCTGCTCGAATTCCTCCGGTGCTCTTCGGAATAACAATCCTGCTCCAGGAGCTGCCCTTGGCACGGCGGGCACTTGGCAGCAGTGCTGTGCCTGGCTGCCTTTGTTTATTTATGTGCATTTATGTGTATTTTGTGTGTATTTATGTGCATTTATGTGTATTTTGTGTGTATTTATATGAAAATACACATAAATGCACATGAGTATTTATATTTAGATTGATGTATTTGCCATTCTAAGCCACTTCCACGGCAGAAATGAGGGGTTTTCCCATCTCTGACACCCCTAGGGGACTCTGTCCCAGCTTTTTGGGGTTTTTCCCATCTCTAACATCCCTGAAGTGACTGTGTCCCGGCTTTTTGGGGTTTTTCCCATCTCTAACATCCCTGAAGTGACTCTGTCCCGGCTTTTTGGGGTTTTTCCCATCTCTAACATCCCTGAAGTGACTGTGTCCCGGCTTTTTGGGGTTTTCCCCATCTCTGAACCCCCCGAGGCCCTGCTGCCCTGACTTTTTGGGGCTCCTTCCTAATCTAAACCCCCAGGACGGTCCATCCCCAGGGGAAGAGCTCAGCCTTGGCATGAGGTTTCCCTGCGAGTGCCTCGTTAAACCTCCGTGCCCGGGGGGGATTCGTTCCCAGCGAATTCCCTGCCAAAATTCAGTTTGTACAGTTGGCTTTGCCCCCGGAGCGTGAGGCTGCAGTGCCTCCCGAGCAGGTTTGGAGCTCATCCGAAGCTCTCACGGCGTTTTGGTCACAAAGCAAACGCTCTCCCTCCTCCCCTCACACCCCAAAATAACTCAGAGCCGAGTTCGGGCCTGGGGGGGCTCTCCTGCGAAACCGAAAGGATTGCACAATCTCATGGGTGGATCCCGGCCGGGAGAGCTCTGGGCACCCGGAGGGGCAGGGAGGGCTCTGATCGGGGGCTGCAGGCTCCGAATTCTGTCTGGGACAGCTCTGGGGACAGGATGGGCTCTGATCTGGGGGCTGCAGGCTCTGAATTCACTCTGGGACAGCTCTGGGCACCCAGAGGGACAGGACAGGCTCTGATCCGGGGGTCTGCAGCCTCCAAATTCACTCTGGGACAGCCCTGGGCACCCGGAGGGGCAGGACAGGCTCTGATCCGGGGGTCTGCAGCCTCCAAATTCACTCTGGGACAGCCCTGGGCACCCGGAGGGGCAGGACAGGCTCTGATCTAGGGGCTGCAGGCTCTGAATTCACTCAGAGACAGCTCTGGGGACAGGACCAGCCCCATGCCCGAGGTCTGCAGGCTCCAAATTCACTCTGGAAATGGCAGGGACAGCCCCGTGGCCACTCCAGACTCACTGTGAGATGTCCCTGCAGTGGCAATGAGGAGCCAGGCTGGCTCTGCAGATCAGACCGGGCCCCATTCCTGCTTTTCCCCTCGTTTATTTAGGGAAGAGCTGTGCCCTGTTGGTTTTCCCTCACTGCGGATGGATCGTGGCACTCCCAGGGACAGTGGCACCGAGCCCTGGCAGGGACAGGGCTGTCCCCACACATTCCCTGGGTGACCCTGCTGTCCCCAGCCCCTGCACAGAGCGCTGCACGCTCATTCCGAGGCTCAGGAAACCCCGAGCTGCTCTCAGAAAAATAACAAGGAGCCTTTCCTGGCCTCAGAGCTCCCCACTTCCTTCCTCGCATTTTTGTGGGAAATCTCCGAGTGTTTCTGAGGGCCCAGGGCAGAGCCTGGTGCTTCCTTCTCTGGAGCTGGGAATGGCACCTGGGGCAGGGAATGGCACTGAGAGCTGGGAATGGCACTCGGGAATGACACCCGGGGATGGGAATGGCACCTGGGGTGGCACTGAGAGCTGGGAATGGCACCGAGCTCTGGGAATGGCACTGAGGAATGGGAATGGCACCAGGGATGGGAATGGCACTGAGAGCTGGGAATGGCACTGAGGGTGGCACTGAGAGCTGGGAATGGCACTGAGGGATGGGAATGGCACCAGGGATGGGAATGGCACTGAGAGCTGGGAATGGCACTGAGGGATGGGAATGGCACTGACAGATGGGAATGGCACCCGGGGCAGGGAATGGCACCGGGGATGGCACTGAGAGCTGGGAATGGCACTGAGCTCTGGGAATGGCACTGAGAGCTGGGAATGGCACTGAGGGATGGGAATGGATGGCACTGAGCTCTGGGAATGGCACCCAGGGCAGGGAATGGCACCCAGGGCTGCCTTCTGTCCTTCCTGCTCACTTTTGGGTTGCAATCCCCTCTGGCCTCTCCTCCTCCTCACTTTCGGGCTGCGATCGCCCCTGGCCTCTCCAGCCCCGGCTCTGCCAGGGCTCTGTGTGTTCTCTGGAATTCCGAGGGCTCTCCAGCCCAGACCCGCGGCCATCCATAATAACCTCAGTTCTTGTGGTTTTCCCCGGGGCTGGGCCGGTGCCCGGAGCCGCGTTTGGGTTTCAATGAGTTTGTTTGTGCTGCTCGGGGGCTGCCGGAGCCGCTCCTGGCACAGCTCCCGCGGCTCGGCAGAGTCACCCGCACGGCGCTGGGATGGCCTGGATGCTCGCTAGGCTCTGCGAATTAATTAATTCATTCATTAATTAATCCCACGGAGCTCAGGCTCGTCAAGAGTTTAACTGCCTCGGTCTCAACTTGGGGTGTGGAGAGCAGGGAAGCCGTGAGGATTCCGTGGAGGAGTAAATGAGGTGCAGTGCAACCCAGGCTGGGGTTTTTGGGGGAAAATTGTGGATAAAAAGCCATTTCTGCCCTTTCTCCTGCTGCCTGCCAGGTGCTGCAGTTCTCCTGCCCTGGCACAGGGCCTGGCAGGGTTTGGTGCTGCCCTTGGCAGGGCCACCTCCCCTTGGGCTGCGCCTCTGCTGCAGGGACTTGTTCCTGCAGGCCCAGGCTTTGTGTCTGAGCTTTCCCTGCTCAGGGATGGCCCAGGGTTTGTGTCTGAGCTTTCCCTGCACAGCAAACCCTTGAAATCCCCTGAGGGACCTGTCCTGCAAGACTCAGGAGTGCCCCAAGGTTTGTGTCTGAGCTTTCCCTGCTCAGGGATGGCCCAGGGTTTGTGTCTGAGCTTTCCCTGCACAGCAAGCGCTTGAAAGGCCGGTGAGGATTAAAACGTCCTGCAGGGACTCAGGGATGGCTCAAGGTTTGTGTCTGAGCTTTCTTTGCCCAGGGATGGCCCAGGGTTTGTGTCTGAGCTTTCTCAGCCCAGGGATGGCCCAGGGTTTGTGTCTGAGCTTTCCCTGCTCAGGGATGGCCCAGGGTTTGTGCCTGAGCTTTCTCTGCCCAGGGATGGCCCAGGGTTTGTGTCTGAGCTTTCCCTGCCCAGGGATGGCCCAGGGTTTGTGTCTGAGCTTTCCCTGCCCAGGGATGGCCCAGAGTTTGTGTCTGAGCTTTCCCTGCCCAGGGATGGCCCAGGGTTTGTGTCTGAGCTTTCTCTGCCCAGGGATGGCCCAGGGTTTGTGTCTGAGCTTTCTCTGCCCAGGGATGGCCCAGGGTTTGTGTCTGAGCTTTCTCTGCCCAGGGTTTGTGTCTGAGCTTTCCCTGCTCAGGGATGGCCCAGGGTTTGTGTCTGAGCTTTCCCTGCCCAGGGATGGCCCAGAGTTTGTGTCTGAGCTTTCCTTGCTCAGGGATGGCCCAGGGTTTGTGTCTGAGCTTTCTCTGCCCAGGGTTTGTGTCTGAGCTTTCCCTGCCCAGGGATGGCTCAGGGTTTGTGTCTGAGCTTTCTCTGCTCAGGGATGGCCCAGGGTTTGTGTCTGAGCTTTCCCTTCACGGCAGAGCTGTTTTAATCCTGTCAGGGTTCTGTCCCTTCCCGTGCCACCTCCCCAAATCCATCCCTGCCAAGCTCGATCCAAGGCCGTGTGGAGCATTTTGGGGGAAAAGCTCCAGAGGTGCCGAGGACTCTTTGGAAGTGCCGTTCTGCTCCTCCTGCTGCTTCTCTCCACTTCCAATTGGGATTTTTTCCGGCGCTTTCCGGGCGGTGCCGGCGCCGTGTCCTGAGGGACAGTGTTGGGGCTCTGAGTGCCGCTGGCCATGCGTGTGATGTGTGTCGTGTGACATGTGTCATGCAACGTTTAATGTGTGACCTGTGTCGTGTGTCATGTGTCGTGTGACATGTGTCATGTGACATGTGTCATGGTCATGTAACGTTTAATGTGTGACATGTGTCGTGTGTCATGTGACATGTGTCGTGTGACATGTGTCATGTAACGTTTAATGTGTGACGTGTGTCGTGTGTCATGTGTCGTGTGACATGTGTCATGTAACGTTTAATGTGCGACGTGTGTCGTGTGACATGTGTCATGTGACATGTGTCATGTGATGTATGTCATGTGACGTGTGTTGTGTAATGTTTAGTGTGTGACATGTAATGTGTAATATGTCACGTGAAATGTGTAATGTGCGATGTGTGACGTGTGATGTGTAACATGTGACCTGTGATTTGTACCGTGTGATGTGTAACGTGTGACGTGTAACGTGTGACGTGTAACGTGTGACGTGTAACGTATAGCGTGTGATGTGTAACGTGTGACGTGTGGTTTGTAATGTGTGATGTGTGACCTATAGCATGTGACATGTGATATGTGACATGTGACGTGTAATGTGTAGCGTGTGGCACGTGATGTGTGACGTGTTATGTGTACCGTGTGACGTGTAATGTGTAACATGTAATGTGTAAAGTGTAACATGTGATGTGTAATGTGTAGCATGTGACGTGTAACATGTGACATGTCCCTTCCTGGGGTCCCCTGGGTGTCCCAGCCTCTCCCAGTGTCCCTCAGTGCCACCCCAGCCTCTCCCAGGGTCCCTCGGTGCCACCCCAGCCTCCCCCAGGGTCCCTTGGTGCCACCCCAGCCTCTCCCAGTGTCCCTCAGTGCCACCCCAGCCTCTCCCAGGGTCCCTCGGTGCCACCCCAGCCTCTCCTAGTGTCCCTCAGTGCCACCCCAGCCTCTCCCAGGGTCCCTCAGTGCCACCCCAGCCTCTCCCAGGGTCCCTCGGTGCCACCCCAGCCTCTCCTAGTGTCCCTCAGTGCCACCCCAGCCTCTCCCAGGGTCCCTCGGTGCCACCCCAGCCTCTCCTAGTGTCCCTCAGTGCCACCCCAGCCTCTCCCAGGGTCCCTCAGTGCCACCCCAGCCTCCCCCAGGGTCCCTCGGTGCCACCCCAGCCTCTCCCAGTGTCCCTCAGTGCCACCCCAGCCTCTCCCAGTGTCCCTCAGTGCCACCCCAGCCTCTCCCAGTGTCCCTTGGTGCCACCCCAGCCTCTCCCAGGGTCCCCTCCTGGTGTTCCCTGGGTGTCCCAGCCTCTCCCAGTGTCCCTCGGTGCCACCCCAGTCTCTCCCAGTGTCCCTCAGTGCCACCCCAGCCTCTCCCAGGGTCCCTCAGTGCCACCCCAGCCTCTCCCAGTGTCCCTTGGTGCCACCCCAGCCTCTCCCAGTGTCCCTCAGTGCCACCCCAGCCTCTCCCAGTGTCCCTTGGTGCCATCCCAGCCTCTCCCAGTGTCCCTCGGTGCCCCCCCAGCCTCTCCCAGTGTCCCTCGGTACCACCCCAGCCTCTCCCAGGGTCCCTTGGTGCCCTCCCAGCCTCTCCCAGTGTCCCTCAGTGCCACCCCAGCCTCTCCCAGGGTCCCTCGGTGTCCCCCCAGCCCCTCCCAGGGTCCCTTCCCGCTGTCCCCTGGGTGTCCCACCCTCCCCAGGGTCCCTCTGTGCCCCCCCAGCCTCTCCCAGGGTCCCTCAGTGCCACCCCAGCCTCTCCCAGTGTCCCTTGGTGCCATCCCAGCCTCTCCCAGTGTCCCTCGGTGCCACCCCAGCCTCTCCCAGGGTCCCTCTGTGCCACCCCAGCCTCTCCCAGGGTCCCTTCCCACTGTCCCCTGGGTGTCCCAGCCTCTCCCAGTGTCCCTCGGTTCCACCCCAGCCTCTCCCAGTGTCCCTCGGTGCCACCCCAGCCTCTCCCAGTGTCCCTCGGTGCCACCCCAGCCTCTCCCAGTGTCCCTTGGTGCCCTCCCAGCCTCTCCCAGGGTCCCTCTGTGCCACCCCAGCCCCTCCCAGAGTCCCTTCCCGCTGTCCCCTGGGTGTCCCACCCTCCCCAGGGTCCCTTGGTGCCCTCCCAGCCCCTCCCAGGGTCTCTTCCCGCTGTCCCCTGGGTGTCCCACCCTCCCCAGGGTCCCTCGGTGCCACCCCAGCCTCTCCCAGGGTCCCTCGGTTCCACCCCAGCCCCTCCCAGGGTCCCTTCCCGCTGTCCCCTGGGTGTCCCACCCTCCCCAGGGTCCCTCGGTGCCCCCCCAGCCCCTCCCAGCTCGGAGCAGGCGCTGCTGGCAGCCCCCGGAGCAGCCCCCAGTGACAGAGAGCATTTTCTTTATTGCAGCTCTTTAAAGCTCCAATAAAAGCATCAGTGGGTGGAGGGGCTGGAGGTGCTGGGGGGGGGCGTTCTGCTTTATTTACTCTTATTTTTTATTAATAAGAGCAGCTTCACTCGTGGCATAATGGGAGTGAGTGTTTTGTTATCCTTGGCTGTAATCCGTGATGAAGTGCCCCTGCCATCCGCCGTGTAGTTTACCCACTGGGGAGCCTGATTATGGCCTTGTAAAACGGAGCACCACTCCTATAATCCCTTAATTAATTAAATGACAAATTTTAGCTCTCTCCCATTGAAAATATAACGGCCGCGCAGAGGGGCCGCGGATTTATTTGATGGCTGCTCGCTCGCGCTTTGTTTCGCCGCGCGGCGCCGCCGGCTCTGCTGAGTTGGTGGTGTGGCTGGAGGGGATCTGGGACCTGGGAAGTGGCTGGTGATCCCCTGGGATCCCTCCAGGGGATCTGGGAGATGGTCTGGTGATCCCCAGGGATCCCTCCAGGGGATCTGGGACCTGGTAATTGGCTTGGTGATCCCCTGGGATCCCTCCAGGGGATCTGGGAGATGGTCTGGTGATCCCCAGGGATCCCTCCAGGGGATCTGGGACCTGGTAATTGGCTTGGTGATCCCCTGGGATCCCTCCAGGGGATCTGGGACCTGGGAATTGGCTTGGTGATCCCCTGGGATCCCTCCAGGGGATCTGGGAGATGGTCCAGTGATCACCAGGGATCCCTCCAGGGGATCTGGGACCTGAGAGTTGGCTTGGTGATCCCCTGGGATCCCTCCAGGGGATCTGGGAGATGGTGTGGTGATCCCCAGGGATCCCTCCAGGGGATCTGGGAGATTGTCTGGTGATCTCCAGGGATCCCTCCAGGGGATCCGGGAGATGGTCTGGTGATCTCCAGGGATCCCTCCAGGGGACCCAGGAATTGGGTTGGTGATCCCCAGGGATCCCTCCAGGGGATCCAGGCGATGGTCTGGTGATCCCCAGGGATCCCTCCAGCTCGGGATATTCCCCAAATCCAGCTCCAGATCCCGAGGGAGGCTGTGCTGGGAGGTTCAGGGATCCTGGAATTGGCTGGTGATCCCCAGGGATCTGTCCAGGGGATCCAGGAGATGGTCTGGCGATCCCCAGGGATCCCTCCAGCTCGGGATATTCCCCAAATCCAGCTCCAGATCCCGAGGGAGGCTGTGCTGGGATCCAGGAGCTGGTCTGGTGATCCTCAGGGATCCCTCCAGCTCGGGATATTCTCCAAATCCAGCCCAAATCCCAAAGAAAGCTGAATCAGGCGGCACTGGGGGGAATCTGGGATCTAGGAGCTGGTCTGGTGATCCTCAGGGATCCCTCCAGATCCCGAGGGAGGCTGTGCTGGGATCCAGGAGCTGGTCTGGTGATCCTCAGGAATCCCTCCAGATCCCGAGGGAGGCTGTGCTGGGATCCAGGAGTTGATCTGGTGATCCCCAGGGATCCCTCCAGGGCATCAGGGAGCTTGGTTGGTGTTCCCCAGGGATCCCTCCAAATCCCAAGGGAGGCTGTGCTGGGGGGTTCAGTGATCCAGGAGCTGGTCTGGTGATCCTCAGGGATCCCTCCAGCTCGGGATATTCCCCAAATCCAACCCAAATCCCAAAGAAAGCTGAATCAGGCGGCACTGGGGGGAATCTGGGATCCAGGAGCTGGTCTGGTGATCCTCAGGGATCCCTCCAGATCCCGAGGGAGGCTGTGCTGGGATCCAGGAGCTGGTCTGGTGATCCTCAGGGATCCCTCCAGATCCTGAGGGAGGCTGTGCTGGGATCCAGGAGCTGGTCTGGTGATCCTCAAGGATCCCTCCAGATCCCGAGGGAGGCTGAACCAGGCCGTGCTGGGTCCCTTTTGCTGCTGCCCCTCAGCAGGCTCGGGCACTGTCCCCACCGAGCAGGAGGTGACAGAAGGTCCCCTGACCCTCTGGGTGACACTGGGAGCTCCCACACCTCTCCAGTTCCTTTTCCAGCTGTGAAATCCCCCAGTCCCTCCCGGATCCCAAACTCGGTCTGGGATAATTCCCTTCCCAGGACCCTTCAGCCCCGCCCCAGCAGAGGGGCAGCTCCTGCTCTCGGTCTGGGGGATTTTTTTAAAACTTTCTGAACAATTTTTTAACGATTTCTCTCCACTTCTGTGCCCTCCGCAGCAGCTGGGAACGATGGGAGACGACAGACCCTTCGTGTGCAGCGCTCCGGGCTGCGGCCAGGTACGGTCCGGGCGGGAGCCGCGCGGGGATCGAGATCCTGAGGCTGGTTTTGTGGGATCTGGGTGGGAATCGAGATCCTGATGATGTTTTTGTGGGATCTGGGTGGGAATTGAGATCCTAAGGCTGATTTTGTGGGATCTGGGTGGGAATTGAGCTCCTGACGCTGTTTTTGTGGGACCTGGGTGGGAATCGAGATCCTGTTTTTGTGGGATCCATGTGAGAATCGAGCTCCTGATGATGTTTTTGTGGGATCTGGGTGGGATTCCCATGGGAATCGAGATCCTGACGCTGTGTTTGTGGGATCTGGGTGGGAATCGAGCTCCTGATGATGTTTTTGTGGGATCTGGGTGGGAATCGAGCTCCTGATGCTGTTTTTGTGGGATCTGGGTGGGATTCCCATGGGAATCGAGATCCTGATGATGTTTTTGTGGGATCTGGGTGGGATTCCCGTGGGAATCGAGCTCCTGATGCTGTTTTTTTGGGATCTGGGTGGGATTCCCGTGGGGATCGAGATCCCGACGCTGTGTTTGTGGGATCTGGGTGGGAATCGAGCTCCTGACGCTGTTTTTGTGGGATCTGGGTGGGAATCGAGCTCCTGACGCTGTGTTTGTGGGATCTGGGTGGGATTCCCATGGGAATCGAGCTCCTGACGCTGTTTTTGTGGGGTCTGACTGGTAATCGAGCTCCTGATGATGTTTTTGTGGGATCTGGGTGGGATCCGTGTGGGAATCAAGATCCAGCCGCTGTTGTTATGGGGGCCAGGTGGGAATCGAGCTGTGTTTGTGGGATCTGGGTGGGAATTGAGCTCCTGACGCTGTGTTTGTGGGACCTGGGTGGGAATCGAGATCCTGATGATGTTTTTGTGGGATCTGGGTGGGAATCGAGCTCCTGTTTTTGTGGGATCCATGTGGGAATGGAGCTCCTGATGCCGTTTTTATGGGATCTGGGTGGGATCCCCATGGGAATCGAGGTCCAGCCACTGTTTTTGTGGGATTGCAATGGGTTCCATGTGGGAATCGAGCTCCAGCTGATGCTTTTATGGGATCTGGATGGGAGCCGGGTGGGAATCGAGCTCCAGCCGCCGTTTTTGTGGGATCTGGGCAGGATTCACGTGGGAATCGAGCTCCAGCCGCTGTATTTTTGGGATCTGGGTGGGATCTGTGTGGGAATTGAGCTCCAGCCGCCGTTTTTATGGGATCTGGGTGGAATCCCCATGGGAATCCAGCTCCCAGCTGCCATTTCTATGGGATCACAGTGGGATCTGGGTGGAATCCCCATGGGAATCCAGCTCCCAGCTGCCATTTCTATGGGATCACAATGGGATCTGGGCAGGATTCCCGTGGGAATCCAGCTCCCAGCCGCCGTTTCTGTGGGATCCCCATGGGAATCCAGCTCCCAGCCGCCGTTTCTGTGGGATTCTGGCAGGGAATGGGATCCACAGGATTCGCAGGGAGTCAATCCTGGTCATGGGCTCTCAACCCCCACCCAACCCCGCCTGCTTTGGGGTTTCTCGGCGCCGATGGTTGTGCCACAGCCCCAGAGCTCTCCCGGGGCCTGCTCCCCCAAATTCCACTCCCGAGGGATGAATCCCTGACCCGAGGGATGAATCATCACCCGCGGTCCCTCCGGGCCCAGGAGGCTCCGGAATTCTCCGTGAGCAGCTGGGAATGTGACAGGTGCCGGGCCGGGCTCTGGGGTCCCCCAGGGCTATTTTGGGATGGGGCTGTGCCCACCCCTCTGTGGATTGCTCCTGCCTGGAGCTGCCGCGGAGCTTCCGGGGAAGGAGAGGGAGGCAGGTCCTGTGTCAGAGCTTCTTCCCACCCCATGGCCCTGAAATTCCGGGGAAAACGGTGCCCCTATCCCATTTTCCTTTAAATTCTGGGGAAAACGGTGCCCACATCCCATTTTCCTTTAAATTCCGGGGAAAACAGTGCCCATATCCCATTTTCCTTTAAATTCCGGGGAAAACGGTGCCCATATCCCATTTTCCTTCAAATTCTGGGGAAAACGGTGCCCACATCCCATTTTCCTTTAAATTCCGGGGAAAACGGTGCCCACATCCCATTTTCCTTTAAATTCTGGGGAAAACGGTGCCCACATCCCATTTTCCTTTAAATTCCGGGGAAAACGGTGCCCACATCCCATTTTCCTTTAAATTCCGGGGAAAACAGTGCCCATATCCCATTTTCCTTTAAATTCCGGGGAAAACAGTGCCCATATCCCATTTTCCTTTAAATTCCGGGGAAAACGGTGCCCATAACCCATTTTCCTTTAAATTCCAGGGAAAACGGTGCCCATATCCCATTTTCCTTCAAATTCCGGGGAAAACGGTGCCCACATCCCATTTTCCTTTAAATTCTGGGGAAAACGGTGCCCATATCCCATTTTCCTTTAAATTCCGGGGAAAATGGTGCCCATATCCCATTTTCCTTTAAATTCCGGGGAAAACGGTGCCCATATCCCATTTTCCTTTAAATTCTGGGGAAAACGGTGCCCATATCCCATTTTCCTTTAAATTCCGGGGAAAACGGTGCTCATATCCCATTTTCCTTCAAATTCCGGGGAAAACGGTGCCCATATCCCATTTTCCTTTAAATTCCGGGGAAAACGGTGCCCATATCCCATTTTCCTTTAAATTCCGGGGAAAACGGTGCTCCTGTCTCATTTTCCTTTCATTTCCAGGGAAAGAGATGGAGGCACATCCTGTTCCAGGGCTCCTTCCCACCCCATTTTCCTTTAAATTCCAGGGAAAACGATGCCCTCATCCCATTGCCCTTGAAATTCTGGGGGAAACAGTGCTCCTATCTCATTTCCCTTCAATTTCCAGAGGAAATGGTGTTCCTATCTCATTCTTCTGTAATTTCCAGGGAAAACGGTGCTCCCATCTTATTTTTCTTTAATTTCCAGGGCTCTCTGGCACTTGGTACTGGGAGGAACAGGCGGATTGGGGAATTCTGCTGGGAACTGGGGGATGATGGAATTCCTGCAGATTTAATGGGATCTGCTGGGGGATGATGGAATTCCTGCAGATTTAATGGGATCTGCTGGGGGATGATGGAATTCCTGCAGATTTAATGGGATCTGCTGGGGGATGATGGAATTCCTGCTGATTTAATGGGATCTGCTGGGAGCTGGGGCTGCCCTGGCCCTGCAGAGCCCAGCAAGGTTTGGGGTTGTCAGTTCTGAAGACCCCAAAATGCCTTTTTTGGGGTGGAAATGTGGCTTTGAGTCAGGTGTGAAGTGAATTCCTGGCTGCACTCGGATTCCCAAGTGGGATTGGTTTGGGATGGATTTGGGAATGATCATCAATCCCACGGATTGTGTGTGTCCAGTGCTTTTAATTTAATTTTATTTATTTTAATTTAATTTAATTTCGTTTAACACCTTCGCGCCTCCCGTGGGGATTTAATTGAAATTAAAGGCAATTCTGCATCCCCAGGGAGGATCCTCTGAGGGATCTGCGCTGCTGTTCCTTTTAGGGCACAAAAATGACTCAAAACCCCTCACCTGGGGCCTTCAAAAACACAAATTTAGGCTTTCCTACTTTCTGCTCAGCCTGGCACGAGCCCCATCCAGATCCTGGCAGGTGAACTTCCTCCTTTCGCCTTTTATTTCATTTTTTTTCTGTTTTTGGAGGCTGCTTTTTACCTGAAACTCCTCAGCCTGTGAAATTGTGCGAGCCCCATCCACATCCTTGCAGGTGAACTTCCTCCTTTCGCCTTTTATTTCTTTTTTTTTTCCCCCTGTTTTTGGAGGCTGCTTTTTATCTGAAACTTCCCTGCCTGTGAAATTGCCAGAGCCGTTTATAAAATGGATTGGCTGTGTTTGAGCGCTTAATGGTGTGAGCACTCCAATCCCACGGCCCTCAAATCGCCCTCAAACAAGCAATTAAGGCAAACAACAAATGTATTTAAATTTAATCTCCCCCAATCTCCCGCAAATGACATCCAGAGGTGGCTGCTTCCTCCTTGCCGCCGTTCCGTTCCGCCGCTCGCGGGTAATTCCGACAGTTTTTCACGTTAATGTGGAAATTCGGGGATCCGCGCGTGATTCATGGGATCCGCCTGACCTCACCCCGGGCGGCGTCACCTGCGGCGTCCTTCAGGGCCCTGCTGCCCAGGTGGGGTCCCTGGGGTGGGATTGGTGGGGTCCCTGGGGTGGGATTGGTGGGATCCGTGGGGTGGGATGGGGATGGGAATAGGAATGGCAATGGCGTGGGATTTATGGGAATGGGAATGAGAATGGGAATGGGATTTATGGAATCTATGGGATAGGATCCATGGGATGGGAATGGAATGGGAATGGAATGGGAATGGGAATGGGAATGGGAATGGGAATGGGAATGGGAATGGGATGGAATGGGGTGGGGTGGGATTGACGGAATAGGAATGGGAATGGAATGGGAATGGGAATGGAATGGGAATGGGAATGGGAATGGGAATGGGAATGGGAATGGGAATGGGAATGGGATGGAATGGGGTGGGGTGGGATTGACGGAATGGGAATGGGAATGGGAATAGGAATGGGAATGGCGTGGGATTTATGGGAATGGGAATGAGAATGGGAATGGGATTTATGGGATTTATGGGATAGGAGCCATGGGATGGGGATGGGAATGGGAATGGGGTGGGGTGGGACTGATGGGAATGGGATGGGAATGGGAATGGCATGGGATTTATGGGATGGAATCCATGGGGTGGGATTGACGGAATGGGAATGGGAATGGGAATGGGAATGGGAATGGGAATGGGAATGGTGTGGGATTGATGGAAAGGGATCCATGGGGTGGGATGGGATTGATGGGATGGGAATGGGATGGGGTGGGATTTATGGGAATGAGATGGGAATGGAATGGGATGGGATTGATGGGAATGGGAATGGCGTGGGATTTATGGGAAGGGATCGATGGGATGGAATGGGATGGGATGGGGTGGGATTGATGGGATGAGATCCATGGGATGCGGTTTATGGGATGGGATGGGATGGGATGGGATGGGATGGGATGGGATGGGATGGGATGGGATGGGATGGGATGGATGAAATGATCCATCCTGGGTGGGAAATGCTTCCAGGGGTGGGAAATTCCTCAATGGGAAGCAATTCCAGGGAAGGAAAATTCCTTGATGGAAAGCAATTCCAGGGGTGGGGAATTCCTCGATGGAAAGCAATTCCAGG
This sequence comes from Acanthiza pusilla, assembly GCA_036630365.1. Taxonomy (NCBI): domain Eukaryota; kingdom Metazoa; phylum Chordata; class Aves; order Passeriformes; family Acanthizidae; genus Acanthiza; species Acanthiza pusilla. The sequence continues at coordinate 579,565 of JAXCHO010000119.1, read as the reverse complement.
GGTGAGAAATTGGCCCTCTCTGCTTCCCTGGGAATTCCCGGGTTTTGGGCGCTGCCCTCCGGTTTGGATGGAGCTCGGGATGGGCTCCTGGATGGCCCTGCCAGGGGCACAGTGGGACAAGGTGCCCAGTCCTTTTTTTGGCTCCCTAAAATTCGGAATCAGCCTCCTCCAGTGCTCTCTGGGATGGGAGGTGGAAAAGGAATGGCAGAGCCAAACTGAACTCTCTGAAACCAGCCCCAATTCCCCCTTGGTGTAAAGTTAAAAAATCAAGTTATTTTGATTTTTATTTGATTTTATTTTGATTTTTGATTTTGCTATTTTTATTTTGATTTTTATTATTTCACTTCCCATTGAATGCCGTAACCCAGCAGCTGCTCCATTCCATCCATAACCGACACCACCCCATCTTTTATGCCTCAAACCCTTTTTTCCCTCATTTTTTTCCTCTTTTTTTCCCCATCTCCACATCGGAAAAGCAGCGAGGAGGGGGAAATAAAAAGCAAAACCCCGAAATAGCCGCGCAGGGCTCCGGGAGCCCCGCGGGTGTAAACATTTTGGGGTTGCCAGGGCTGCGGGGGATTATTTTGGGATTCTCCCAGCAGCCGCTGGCCGGGAATGCGCCGATCCCAAGGAATGCCCCAAGGTCGCGTGCGCGGCACAAGGACAGGTGGGAATTTTCCGCTTTTGCAGCCCACGGAGCTGCTCTGGAGGGGCAGAGGGTGCCCCGAGCGGGGATTTTGTGGGGTGGACCCATCTTGGGGGGGATCAGTGCTGCTCATCATCCTCAGAGCTGCCGAGCGCAGGGTTTGGGCAGGGACAGCTCCGCCTCGGCAGGGAGGGGGTTAAACCCTCGGGTTTGGGGGAGTTAAACCTTCAGGATTGGGGGAATTAAACCCTCAGGTTTTGGGGAGTTAAACCCTCGGGTTTGGGGGAGTTAAACCCTCGGGTTTGGGGGAGTTAAACCTGCAGGTTTGGGGTAATTAAACTCTCAGGTTCAGGGGAATTCAGCCTTTAGGTTTGGGGGAGTTAAACCCTCAGGTTTGGGGAATTAAACCCTCAGGTTAGGGTTATGGTTAGGGTTAAGGTTATGGTTAGGGTTAGGGTTAAGGTTACAGTTAATTTCTTTAATTCCCCCTCAGATTCGGAGGAATTAAACCCTCAAGTTTGGGGGAGTTAAACCCTCGGGTTAGGGTTAGGGTTAAGGTTATGGTTAGGGTTAGGGTTATGGTTATGGTTAGGGTTAATTCCTTTAATTCCTCCTCAGGTTCGGAGGAGTTAAACCCTCAGGTTGGGACAATTATACCCTCAGGTTTGGGGGAGTTAAACCCTCAGCTTTGGGGAATTAAACCCTCAGGTTAGGGTTAGGGTTAAGGTTATGGTTAGGGTTAGGGTTAAGGTTACAGTTAATTTCTTTAATTCCTCCTCAGATTCGGAGGAATTAAACCCTCAGGTTTGGGGGAGTTAAACCCTCGGGTTAGGGTTAGGGTTAAGGTTATGGTTAGGGTTAGGGTTAGGGTTAGGGTTAATTCCTTTAATTCCTCCTCAGGTTCAGAGAAATTAAACCCTCAGGTTGGGGCAATTAAACCCTCAGGTTGGGGCAATTAAACTCTCAGGTTGGGGCAATTAACCCTCAGGTTTGGGGGAATTAAACCCTCAGGTTAGGGTTAGGGTTAGGGTTATGGTTAAGGTTACAGTTAATTTCTTTAATTCCTCCTCAGATTCGGAGGAATTAAACCCTCAGGTTTGGGGGTGTTAAACCCTCTGGTTAGGGTTAGGGTTATGGTTATGGTTAGGGTTAGGGTTAGAGTTAGAGTTAGGGTTATTGTTAATTCCTTTAATTCCTCCTCAGATTATGAGGAATTAAACCTTTGGATTTGGGGCAATTAAACCCTCAGGTTGGGGCAATTAACCCTTCAGGTTTGGGGGAGTTAACCCTCAGGTTAGGGTTAGGGTTAAGGTTACAGTTAATTTCTTTAATTCCTCCTCAGATTTGGAGGAATGAAACCCTCAAGTTTTGGGGAGTTAAACCTGCAGGTTTGGGGGAATTAAACTCTCAGGTTCGGGGGAATTCAGCCTTTAGGTTTGGGGGAGTTAAACCCTCAGGTTTGGGGAATTAAACCCTCAGGTTAGGGTTATGGTTAGGGTTAAGGTTATGGTTAGGGTTAGGGTTAAGGTTACAGTTAATTTCTTTAATTCCTCCTCAGATTCTGAGGAATTAAACCCTCAGGTTTGGGGGAGTTAAACCTTCAGGTTTGGGGGAATTAAACTCTCAGGTTCAGGGGAATTCAGCCTTCGGGTTTGGGGGAGTTAAACCTTCAGGTTCGGGGCAATTAAACCCTCGGGTTAGGGTTAATTCCTTCAATTCCTCCTCAGGTTCAGAGGAGTTAAACCCTCAGGTTGGGACAATTATACCCTCAGGTTTGGGGGAGTTAAACCCTCGGGTTTGGGGAATTAAACCCTCAGGTTAGGGTTAGGGTTAGGGTTAAGGTTATGGTTAGGGTTAGGGTTAAGGTTAGGGTTAGGGTTAAGGTTATGGTTAGGGTTAGGGTTAGGGTTAATTCCTTTAATTCCTCCTCAGGTTCGGAGGAATTAAACCTTCGGGTTTGGGGCAATTAAACCTTCGGTTTGGGGGAATTAAACCCTCAGGTTTGGGGGAATTGTCCGGGGAACTTGGGCACTGCTGTTGGAATGGGGAGGTGTCATAATTGGACAGTTCCGCCTCATTAATTAGGGAATTAACCCCTCAGGTTTGGGAGAGTAAAACCCTCCAGTCTGGGGGAATTAACCGTTCAGGTTTGGGAAAATTTGGGCATTTCTGTTGGAGCTGGGAGGTGTCACAGCAGCACACCTCCACCTGGTTAATTAGGCAATTAAACCCTTCCCTTCCCGTGCTCATTAAGGTGCCCCAGCACAGCTCTGGCTCTGGGGGTCTCAGGTGCAGCCCCAGGGAAGTTCTGCCCCATGGGAAATGACCCCAAAGCCTCTCGGGGACCCACAGGTGCCAACCCCAAATGCTCGGGATGCCCCAGAGCCTCGTCAGGAAGAAAATCCTGATTATTGGGATTATTTGCCCACTCTGCTGCCCAGGGCCGGAATATTGGATATATTTACCGGGAGCAAGGCTCTGCCCTCCCTCCCCGCGCGCCATTTCCCTTTTACAGGGCACACAAATCATCCCTCCGGCCCTAATTCCAGAGCTCCCGTTATCCAGGCCATTTCCTCGGACAATCGTTTGCTTTTTAAACCCCCCCCTTTAATTTTCCCAATTTATTCTCCCTAAACCCAGCAGGGAGGAGCAGCTTTGTGCAGCCCCCGGGAAACGCCGAGCCCCCGGCTTCGCGCGAGGCCAGAAAATGATTTTATATTTTTATTTTTTCCCTCCTCGCCGGTTTATTGTATCCTCTTATCTTGTCATATAATAGAAATAATGTTTATGGCGGCATCACTTGGCATTTAACCAACCTCAGAAGCAGTTTATGGCTTTGTATACTCTGCAGCCGTGACCATTATCCCTTAAATCTCCATTGCCCCGTAATGGATGAGGCACGGCGGCTCCTGGGGTGGAGAATCCCAACATGGATTCGTCCTTCCAGAGGGGAAATGGCCTTTTCCCCTTCCCCTTTTCTCCCTGGCACTGCTCAGTTTGTGGGGTGGCACTGTGGGGTGGCACTGCTGTGGGGTGGCATTGCTGTGGGGTGGCACTTCTGGGGCTGTGGGGTGGCACTGCTCAGTTTGTGGGGTGACGCTGCTGTGGGGTGGCTCTGCTGTGGGGTGACACTGCTGTGGGGTGGCATTGCTGTGGGGTGGCTCTGCTGTGGGGTGGCATTGCTGTGGGGTGGCTCTGCTGTGGGGTGGCACTGCTGCGGGGTGGCACCGCTCGGGCTGTGGGGCATGTCACTGTGATGGTCACAGCCCCAGGACCCCCAGGTGACCCAGGCAGGCCTGCATGGCACTGGGAGCAGCTCCCATGCCACCTCCCAGGTGTCCCCAGGTGTCCCCAGGTGTCCCCAGGAGCCCCAGGTGACCTGGACACCACAGGGATCTCAGATCAAGGACCCTGAGGTGACCCAGACAGCCCTGGATGTCACCGGGAGCAGCTCCCCTGCCACCTCCCAGGTGTCCCCAGCTGTCCCCAGGTGTCCCCAGGTGTCCCCAGGTGTCCCCACCCCAAAGCCCCTCCCTGCCGGGGCCGGGCTGTGCTGCTCCCCTCCGTCCCCAGCGCGGTGTTCACCCCAAACCCACGGAATTTAGCGTGGAAAAGGATCAAATCCTTTTTGTCACACGTCAGAGCCGTGTCCCTGCCGCCCCGGGTGGCTCTGGGAGCCGATCCGTGGATTTCCCGCTCTGCTCTTGGGATCAGAGGACAATCTGGAGCTCTGCGCTCGGGAATTCCTCAGCCCAGCTGCAGCTTCTGAGCTGCAAAATCTTGCGGAGGAGCAGCTCCGTCATTCCCGGGAATGCAGAGAGAATCATTCATTCAGAAATGAATAAACAGAATCATTCCCGTCATTCCCGGGAATGCAGAGAGAATCGTTCATTCGGAAATGGATAAACGGAATAATTCCCGTTATTCCCGGGAATGCAGAGAGAATCATTCATTTGGAAATGGATAAAGTGGAAATAACATTCCCGTTATTCCCGGGAATGCAGAGAGAATTATTCCAGAGTGAATTATTCATTTGGAAATGAATAAACGGGATCATTCCCCTCATTCCCGGGAATGCAGAGAATTATTCATTTGTAAAACATTCCCGTTATTCCCAGGAATGCAGAGAGAATTATTCATTCGGAAATGAGTAAAGTGGAAATAACATTCCCGTTATTCCCAGGAATGCAGAATGAATTATTCATTTGTAAAACACTCCCGTTATTCCTGGGAATGCAGGTTTGCAGAGTGAATTATCCATTTGTAGAGGTCTCCTTTTATTATTATATTATATACTATAGATTGTCTATTGTGTATTATATAGTATTATATTAAATATTATATACTATGTACTATATATTATGTATTATATAGTATATATTACATATTACATATTGTATATTATATATTATATATTATATACATTAAGTATTATATATTATATATGCTATATTATATATTACATAGTATATATTATATATATTATATTATATATTGTATATTATATATTACATAATTTCCCAGGAATGCAGGTTTCCAGAGCGAATGTCTCATTTGTAAAGGTCTCCCGCTATTACCATATTCTATATTGTATCTCTTATTTCCCGGGAATGCAGCTTTGCAGAGTGAATTATCCATTTGTAAAGGTGTTATTTCCCGGGAATGCAGCTTTGCAGAGTGAATTATCCATTTGTAAAGGTGTTATTTCCCGGGAATGCAGCTTTCCTGGGAATGCAGCTTTGCAGAGTGAATGATCCACTCCAGGCCCGGGCAGCTGCAGTACCTGCACCGAGTGGCAGATGCTGCACAAAATTCTGATTTTTCGGGGCTGGAATGGCTCCGCACGGAAGCAGGGCTGGCTCCAGGAGCCGTGCTCGTTTTTGGCAGAAAAAGAGGGAATTAATTCGAGCCGTAACTCGTGGGCTGTCAGCAGAGCCGATGCTCTCTCCCACCTCTCGCCGAAGGTATTTTTGGAGGTGGGGAGGGGAAGGCTAATTTGGAATAATAATAAGCTGGAGAAGGCATCTGAAACCAGTAAACGTTTATTTTTTACACTGCTATAACTTAAAAACGGCCAAACCAATTTAAAGCAAATTGGATCATAAAAAATATTGCTCCTAGGCTGAGCCCCTGTTTGCCAAGTTCCAGCCTAGAATGAATTTTTATGGCCAAATTATAAACCCCCTAGAAATGAAGGTTTAAAATGGAAATGTTGACAGACCTTTAACTACAAAAGCACCGTCGCAGAGCTCCTTTTTTCCCAAAACGGCCCGGTTTAAAATATAATTAAGACTTAAATATTATTTAATAGCAGCGTTTCCTGTAAGTTAAAACCTTTATCATTCCTCTGGCCGGGATTCCTTGGCAGCTCCTGCGGCGCTGCTCTGCGGCACTGGCACGAGCGGGGCTGGACAGTGGCTGAGCTCCGGCCAGGGCTGAGCCCTCCCTGGGTCATCCCGAGGGGCTGGGGCTGGACAGCGGCCGGGGCTGAGCCCAGACCCTCGGTCTGATCCCACCTTGGGTCAATCCGGCACGAGCAGGGCTGGACAGAGGCCGGGGCTGAGCTCAGACCCTCGGCCTTGGGTCATCCTGAGGGGCTGGGGCTGGACAGCGGCCAGGGCTGAGCTCAGACCCTCGGCCTTGGGTCGTCCTGAGGGGCTGGGGCTGAGCTCAGACCCTTGGCCTTGGGTCATCCCGAGGGGCTGGGGCTGAGCTCAGACCCTCGGCCTTGGGTCATCCTGAGGGGCTGGGGCTGGACAGCGCCGATCTGCGGCTGGGGAGGCTCTGAGCCCTCCCTGGGTCACCCCGAGGGGCTGGGGCTGAGCTCAGACCCTCAGCCTTGGGTCATCTGATGGGGACGAGGCGGGACAGCGCCGAGCTCTGGCCGGGGCAGCTCTGAGCCCACCTTGGGTCATCCCAAGGGGCTGAGCTCAGACCCTCAGGATGAGTCCACCTTGGGTCAATCCAGCATGGGCTGGGGCTGGACAGTGGCCGAGCTGCAGCCGGGGCTGCTCTGAGCCCACCTTGGGTCATCCCGAGGGGCTGGGGCTGGACAGCAGCTGAGCTCCGGCCGGGGCTGAGCTCAGACCCTTGGCCTTGGGTCATCCCGAGGGGACAGGGCTGGACAGTGCTGAGCTCCAGCCAGGGAGGCTCTGAGCCCACCTTGGGTCATCCCGATGGGCTAGGTCTGAGCTCAGACCCTCAGCCTTGGGTCATCTGGCATGGGCTGGGGCTGGACAGCAGCCGAGCTCTGGCTGGGACTGCTCTGAGCCCACCTTGGGTCATCCCGAGGGGCTGAGCTCAGACCCTCAGGATGAGTCCACCTTGGGTCATCCCAAGGGGCTGGGGCTGGACAGTGGCCGTGCTGCAGCCGGGACCACTCTGAGCCCAGCTTGGGTCATCCCAAGGGGCTGGGGCTGAGCTCAGACCCTCAGGATGAGTCCACCTTGGGTCATCCCGAGGGGCTGGGGCTGAGCTCAGACCCTCAGTCTGATCCCACCTTGGGTCAATCCAGCATGGGCTGGGGCTGGACAGCGCCGAGCTCTGGCCGGGGCAGCTCTGAGCCCACCTTGGGTCATCCCGAGGGGCTGGGGCTGGACAGCAGCAAGCTCTGACCAGGGCTGAGCTCAGACCCTCGGCCTTGGGTCATCCGATGGGGACAGGGAGGGACAGCGGCCGAGCTCTGGCCGGGGCTGAGCTCAGACCCTCAGTCTGATCCCACCCTGGGTCATCCCAAGGGGCTGGGGCTGGACAGCACCGAGCTCCAGCCGGGACCGCTCGGCTTGGCTCGGCTGGACAGGCACAGAGTGGTCTGAGCCCACCTCGGGTCATCCCAAGGGGATGGGGAAATGGGCCGTGGCTACTCCAGTGTGCTCAGCCTTCCCAGGATCTTGGGGAAATGGGGAACGAGCCTGGATTTGGGACAGCCTGGAACAGGGACAGCCACCCCTGAGTCTGTTCCCGTGCTGCTTTCAAGGGCGGGCACTGAAGCCTCGTTTCTCCCCCAGTCCCAGGTGGGATTTTTCCCCAAAAGGTGGAATTTCTCCCCAGATTCCAGGTGGGATTTCTCCCCAAATCCCAGGTGGGATTTCTCCCCAAAAGGTGAGATTTCTCCCCCTGTCCCCGGTGGGTTCCGGGCTGTTTCCCCTGCAGTCCCACTGCAGTGTCACCGGGAGAAGGTCCCCGCGGAGCCGCTCCCCAGGGCTCTGCTGCTCCTGTCCCCTGTCCCCTGTCCCCTGTCCCCTGTCCCCTGTCCCCTGTGCCCTGTCCCCTGTCCCAGCGCCGGCGCAGAAATCCTCCGTGGGTCAGTTTGGCGTGGGTGAAGTCCCAGCGGCCTCACACAGGCGACATTGACCCTGAGGAGTGAGTTCAGCTCCCATCCCTTCACCTCCGATTGGGATTTTCCAGAAACATCTGCGCTGTGCCTCCGGCTCTGCTCTGCTCTGTGTGCTGTGAGGGAATGTTCTGGAAGGAGCCCTGGGCTCGTGACAGGAGGACACAGCCCCTGCCCGCCAGACCCTGCTCAGGATTTTCCCATCTCAGGGGTGCCGTGCCCAGGCTGCAGAATCCCAAATCCCTCCAAATCTGCCGCAGCCAAACCGAACCCAATTTCAGCCAAATTTCACCCAGGGCTTTGGCTGGGAAGGGGCCAGCAAAGGCTGAGCTGTGCCGCTGATCTGCCGCACTCCCCTGGCCCTTCCCCGGCTCGTTTTGGGGTAAAAACAGGCGATTTGGGGCAGCGAACCCATTTCCTGTGCAGCAGGATCCCCTGGAGCACTCCTGGGTTCCCCACCCATCCCCAATCCCCCCAAAACGCCTCAGGGCCGTGGGTTGTGCCCCCCAGACCCCTCCTGCCGGCACGGGAGCCCAGGGCTCCTCGGGGCTGTAGGATTGTCCCCAACCCAGGGTGGTTTCCAGGGAGGCAGAGCCATCTGCTCTGCCGGGGACGTGCAGACTCAGCAGCCATAAATAACCGGGCTGGGGCCAGCAGCCGAGGAAAAAGGATGGGATGGGGTGGGAATGTGTGTCCGTGGGGATGGCAGCCCCTGGCCCTGTCCCCAGGGCTGCAGGGGAGCGTCCCCAGAGCAATCCCAGCCCCGGATCCACGGGCTTTACTCAGGCTTTACTCAGGGTTTGCTATTCATCCTCAAGCTGCGTTTGGAATTCCTCAGTTCAAATTGCTAATGGTCTCAATTTCTGATTTATTTGGGGTTTATGTTTTTTTACCGACCCTCGTTGTTCCCCGTTCGTGGCATGGTGGGTTTGGAATTCCTCACACTCTGATGGATTTCTGATTATTTGGATTTCTGATTAATTTAGGGTTTATGGTTTTTTACCAACCCTCACTGTTCCCAATTCATGGCGTGGTGGGTTTGGAGTTCCTCACACTCTGATGGATTTCTGATTATTTCAATTTCTGATTTATTTGGGGTTTATGTTGTTACCGACCCTCGTTGTTCCCCGTTCGTGGCATGGTGGGTTTAGAATTCCTCACACTCTGGTGGATTTCTGGTGATCTCGATTTCTGATTTATTTGGGGTTTATATTTCTTTCCTGAGCCTCGCTGTTCCCGTTATGATCTCCACTTTCTGCAGCAGCAGCAGGGAATGAGCAGGGAGGGTTTCTGCTTTTTTGGGAACACGATCAGGGCTGCAGAAAAAGCCCCGAAAGGAGCTCGGCCCTGCACTCGCAGGGGGTGGCTCCTTCTTGTTTTGATTTAAGGCATTTCACACCCACGGAGTTTCTGCTTCGAGCTGAGCCAAGTCCTCACCTGGAGCTGCAGCTCTGGCCCAGAAATGCAAATTTTGCTGCCAGGAGCTGAGCCAGGCTCGGGGGGAGCAGAAAACTGCTCAGGAGCTGGAGCTGCGCTGGCTCTTCCCAAAACCGGTGAAATTGGGGTGTAATTCCTCCCTAAATCCACAGAAATGGGGCTCAGCCTGTGGGGGGATGCGTAGGAAGAATTCTGAAATTCAACCAAAGCCCCCAAATGCTCGGGGTTTGAGCTTTCCCCTCCCTTCTGGAGCTCGGGGTGTTTTCCTGGCACGGCCAATCTGTCCCGATGTTAAAGGCGCTGTTTGGAAGGCAAAGCTGTTCGCTTTCGAAGCGTCGCTCGCTCCCCGCCTGCTGCTCCCAGACAATTGTAAATCCTTTTTATTTTACTGCGGGAACAAATCACGGATTCCTCGGAGCGGCGGCTCTGACAAAGAGCTCGTTATCGGCACCGCGGATATCCCAAAATCAGCAGCGCGGCGGGGCTGGGCTGCGGAGGAAAAGGATTTATCCTGCCCTCGCAAAGGTGCCTGAGTGTGCAGGATTTTCTGTAAACTTCGTTATTAAATTAAGCTGTCACTTAAGGGTTGAAAAAGCCAGGCTGGAGTGAGGGAATCTGCCTGGGCTTTTCTGCCTTTCCGCAGTCATGTCGGGGCTCTGTGGGATGGAGAAGGATGAAGGTTTTCCTTTGGATCCCCGGGTTTGTTTCAATACCCAAATAATTCCGGGAAAAAAAAATGATTTTCCTGCACCGCCTCAAGGGTTCTGTGGGATGGAGGGAGAAGGATGAAGGTTCTCCTTTGGTTTATTTCAATACCCAAATAATTCCGGGGAAAAACTGATTTTCCTGCGCTGCTTCACGGGGTCTGTGGGAGGGAGAAGGACGGAGGTTTTCCTGTGGATCCCCGGGTTTATTTCAATACCCAAATAATCGAGGGGAAAACTGATTTTCCTGCGCTGCTTCACGGGGTCTGTGGGATGGAGGACAGAGGTTTTCCTTTGGAGCCCCGGGTTTATTTCAATACCCAAATAATCGGGGAAAAATTGTTTTTTCTGCGCTGCTTCACGGGGTCTGTGGGAGGGAGAAGGACGGAGGTTTTCCTGTGGATCCCCGGGTTTGTTTCAATACCCAAATAATCGGGGAGAAAAATTGATTTTCCTGCGCCGTTTCCCCGCCCGGCCCCGGCCGCTGAAATTCTCCTTTTTCTCCAAAGGACGCTTTGTTGGCTGGCGGAGGCTGCTCCGCCCCTCTGCGGCAGCCGCGGGTCCATGCGGCGCTGGCGGCGAGCGCTGGGGACACTGGGGACACTGGGAACAGTGGGGACACTGGGAACACTGGGAATAATGGGAATACTGGAAATGCTGGAGCGCGGGCAAAGAGGACACACCCTCCCTGGTTTGGGGTTGAATTTTGGCTAAAGCAGGTTCACCCCTCCCTGGTTTTGGGCTGAATTTTTGCTCAGCCGGCGTCACCCTTCCCTTGCTTTCGGGTTGAATTTTGGTGGGGTCACCCCCCGGTTTGGGGCTGAATTTTGGGGGTTCACTCCCCTGGTTTGGGGTTGAATTTTGGGGGTTCACTCCCCCGGTTTGGGGCTGAATTTTGGGGGTTCGCTCCCCCGGTTTGGGGCTGAATTTTGGGGGTTCACTCCCCTGGTTTGGGGTTGAATTTTGGGGGTTCACCACCCCGGTTTGGGGTTGAATTTTGGGGGTTCACTCCCCCGGTTTGGGGCTGAATTTCGACTAAAGCAGGGTCAGCCCTCCCTCGTTTCAGGTTGAATTTTGGGGGGTCACCCCCCGGTTTGGGGCTGAATTTTGGCTCGGGCAGGCTCTCGCTGAGCGGCCCCAAAGCCCAACTCGGGGAAGGAGCCCTCATCCCCTCCCCAAAACCCTAAATCTCGGCGCGCGTTTAACACCTGCTCAAGCGCCGCGCCTGCCGAGCCTCGGCCCAGCTGTTGTGCTCAAGTGATTTTCCTTTCCCTTTTTATACGCCGGATTAAAACAATAAAAACATTAAAGTCCTAAAATCGCCCCCGGGGATAAAGATGTAGCCGGGACAGGATTTATTTATCGAGCCGAGCTCTGCAGCGAGCGCATCTCAGCGCTGCGGCTGAGCCCCGCGGGCAGGGCCGGGCCGGGCTGGGGTCGCCCCCGGGCCACTTCCAGCGCTTTTTGGCCACTTCCCTCCGGGATATTTATAACCGGGAGTGGCCGCGGCTGGGGCGGGGCCGTGGGGACGGGGCGGGCACGGAGGGTTTGATGGGCACGGCCATAATGGTCGCGAATTCGGAGCATCGCCCCCGGCTGCTCAAACCCCCGGGGATGGCGAGGGGCGAGGGATTCTGGCTGAAAAACCCAAATTTATAAGAGTAAACCCCCAGATCTGTAGGGATAAGCACTCCGAGGGCCGCTGGGAGGGATCCGGGGCAGGTTCGGGTGCGAGGAGCTGCCGATGGCTCCGCGGTTCTTTCCCTGCTTTTGTTGGGAGGCTCCTGCCGTTCCCTGCGGCTGCTGCTGCCGCCGGGGACACCTGCGGGGCCACCTGCGGGGCCACCTGCGGGGCCACCTGCGGGGCCACCGGGGACACCTGCGGGGCCACCGGGGATACCTACGGGGCCACCGGGGACACCTGCGGGGACACCGGGGATACCTACGGGGCCACCGGGGACACCTGCGGGGCCACCGGGGATACCTACGGGGCCACCGGGGACACCTGCGGGGCCACCGGGGATACCTACGGGGCCACCGGGGACACCTGCGGGGACACCGGGGACACCTACGGGGCCACCGGGGACACCTGCGAGGCCACCGGGGATACCTACGGGGCCACCCCCGGCACCTGCGGGGCCACTGGGGATACCTGCGGGACCACCGGGGACACCTGCGGGGCCACCGGGGACACCTGCAGGGCCACCGGGGACACCTGCAGGGCCACCGAGGAGGGCTCCTGGGATTTGGGGTGAGCCCCGCAGGGCTGGGATTTGGGAATGAGCCGTTCCCTGTGCCAGGATTTGGGATTGAGCCTTTCCCTGTGCTCTGCAGTGCCCCTGCAGGGCCGGGATTTGGGAATGAGCCCTTCCCTGTGCCAGGATTTGGGATTGAGCCCTTCCCTGTGCTCTGCAGTGCCCCTGCGGGGCCGGAATTTGGGAATGAGCCCTTCCCTGTGCCGGGATTTGGGACTGAGCCGTTCCCAGCTCCCTGCAGGGCCGGGATTTGGGATGGAGCTCTTCCCAGAGCCACGATTTGGGAATGAGCCCTTCCCAGTGCCGGGATTTGGGATTGAGCCGTTCCCAGTGCTCTGCACTGCCCCTGCAGGGTCAGGATTTAGGAATGAGCCCTTCCTTCCCTGTGCTCTGCGGTGCCCCTGCAGGATCAGGATTTGGGAACGAGCCGTTCCCAGCTCCCTGCAGGGCCGGGATTTGGGAGTGAGCCCTTCCCGGTGCCGGGATTTGGGATTGAGCCGTTCCCAGCTCCCTGCAGGGCCGGGATTTGGGAATGAGCTCTCCCAGCCCCACAGCACGGCCGCAGTTCCCTCTCCCCCTGCTCCTTCCCCGCTCCAGGAATTCGGGAATTCTCAGGAATTCTCCCCAGCTCGAGTTTGGTGCCTCTCCCATCCCCGCCAGGCTCGGGAGGCGTTTGCTGCAGAGCTCCGGAGGAGAATTCCAATGAGTTTCTCTCCAGAATTCCAATGCGTTTCGCTCCGTGGGAGATTTTATTACCTGCAGCCCGACCGTGGGCGGGAAGAACGGCTCGGGAAGGGCTTTTGGTGACCTTGGCTTTGTGTTTCCACATCACCGAATCATCACCTCGCCCGCCCGCCCGCCGGGGGATGTGGGGGGAGCTGAGGGAAGGTTTTCCGAGGATTTATCCGCTCGGTTTTAGGGGGGCTGCGGTGGGAAGGGTTTGCGGGAGCCGGGAGGGCATTTGGGGGTCGGGAGGCTCCGGCTTTTTTTGGGAATTCTGTTGGGATCGTGTCAGCGTTTGCTCTTCCCGTCAAGGATTCAGCTCCAACCTCCCCTGTGAGTCACCTCGTGGTGAAAAATGGGGTAAAGCCAGAAAACCCCACAGAAACCCCCAAAAACCCCCAAAAAACCCCACAAAGCCCCACAGAAACCCCACAAAAACCCCACAAAACCCCACAAAACCCCACAGAAACCCCACAAAAACCCCACAAAACCCCACAAAACCCCACAGAAACATGACCCCGGAGGGGAAAATCCACCTCCTTTTGTAATCAGTGCATATTTACAGACAATTCTGGGGGAAAAAGAGATCTGGGAGCTCTCGGGGCTGCGGGATGCAGTCAGCTCTGCCGGGAGAAACCATAAATCTCCGGGGAGAAGAGGGTCACTGAGAACCTCATCAGGGTGGGAGCAGCAGCTCCGCGTTAATGTGCCCATAAATCGCCCGTTCCCATAAAACAGGTGGCTCTTCCGAGAGGCAAAAAGAGGCAAATGCGGATTTTTTGCTGCTGCTGCTGCTGTGCTTTTTTAAAAGCTTTAATTACCGCAGCGCTGGCGGCTCGGCGCGGGAGTGCGGCTGATGCGGGAAGGAACGAGGGCAGGGAGGCTGAAATCCCCGGGGAAAGGCACAAAAAATGGGATTTTATCCGTGGGGTGAGGGTGGCACTGCTGGAAAATGTCGGTGCTGGAAAGGAGGAAAATGAAGGGAACTGCGGGGTGGGAATTGGAGCTCCGGGCAAGGGATGGGTGAGGAGGGATGGGACACCTTCCCCTGCCCCAGCCTGGCCTGGGGCACTTCCAGAAACATCCGCAGCTTCCCTGGCGTTCCTGCAGCTCATCTCCAAAATTTCCCTCTTTTTCCTTAATTTATAATGTAAATATATATATATATAATGTATATAAAATTTGTGGGTAATTTCCCTAATTTATAATATAAATATAATAGGTATATAGAATTCGTGGATAGTTTCCCTAATTTATAATAAAAATTCTTTATAATATGTATATAGAATTTGTGGATAATTTTCAAAATTATCCACAAATCTCAGTTTGCCTCCTGTTTCTTTGTCCCCCTCCCCCTGATGATTTCCCCCCTCCAGGAATTCCCTCTCCCCATTTTTAGGGCTTTCCCCTCAATCCCACCATGACAGGGACAAACCCCAAACCTCGGAGCGACTCTAATTCTGTTCATGTTTGACCTCCCGCCCTTCCCAGCAGCTGCCGGAGCTTCCCCGGGAGATAAAGGCACAAAAATCCCTTTCCAGGGATAAAAAGGCACAGAAATCTCTTTCCAGGGATAAAAAGGCACAAAAATCCCTTTCCAGGGATAAAAAGGCACAAAAATCCCTTTCCAGGGATAAAAAGGCACAAAAATCCCTTTCCAGGGATAAAAAGGCACAAAAATCCCTTTCCAGGGATAAAAAGGCACAAAAATCCCTTTCCAGGGATAAAAAGGCACAAAAATCCCTTTCCAGGGATAAAAAGGCACAAAAATCCCTTTCCAGGGATAAAAAGGCACAGAAATCCCTTTCCAGGGATAAAAAGGGACAAAAATCCCTTTCCAGGGATAAAAAGGCACAGAAATCCCTTTCCAGGGATAAAAAGGTACAAAAATCCCTTTCCAGGGATAAAAAGGCACAGAAATCCCTTTCCAGGGATAAAAAGGCACAGAAATCCCTTTCCAGGGATAAAAAGGGACAAAAATCCCTTTCCAGGGATAAAAAGGCACAGAAATCCCTTTCCAGGGATAAAAAGGTACAAAAATCCCTTTCCAGGGATAAAAAGGCACAGAAATCCCTTTCCAGGGATAAAAAGGCACAGAAATCCCTTTCCAGGGATAAAAAGGCACAGAAATCCCTTTCCAGGGATAAAAAGGCACAGAAATCCCTTTCCAGGGATAAAAAGGCACAGAAATCCCTTTCCAGGGATAAAAAGGCACAAAAATCCCTTTCCAGGGATAAAAAGGCACAAAAATCCCTTTCCAGGGATAAAAAGGCACAAAAATCCCTTTCCAGGGATAGAAAGGGACCGGGCTCGGGGACGGGGCGGGCGCGTTCCCGACCCGCTATGAATTGCAGGAAATCGCCGCTCCAGGGCCGCAGAAAGCTCAGTGGGGCCGGGGCAGCTCTGTGGGACTGCGGCAGCGTGCCAAGGTCAAGGCTGAGCCACGGCGGCGCTTCCGACCCGCACGGGATCCCTCTGGGGCCTGGGGTTTGTTTTAGGGTCGGGATTCCACTGGAATTTGGGTTTGGGGTTTATTTTAGGGTTGGGATTCCATTGGAGTTTGGGTTTGGGGTTTGTTTTAGGGTCGGGATTCCACTGGAATTTGGGTTTGGGGTTTGTTTTAGGGTCGGGATTCCACTGGAATTTGGGGTTTATTTTAGGGTCGGGATTCCATTGGAATTTGGATTTGGGGTTTATTTCAGGGTTGGGATTCCACTGGAATTTGGGTTTGGGGTTTGTTTTAGGGTCGGGATTCCACTGGAATTTGGGTTTGGGGTCTGTTTTAGGGTTGGGATTCCACTGGAATTTGGGTTTGGGGTCTGTTTTAGGATTGGGATTCCATTGGAATTTGGGTTTGGGGTTTGTTTTAGGATTGGGATTCCATTGGAATTTGGGTTTGGGGTTTATTTTAGGGTTGGGATTCCACTGGAACTTGGGTTTGGGGTTTATTTTAGGGTTGGGATTCCACTGGAATTTGGGTTTAGGGTCTGTTTTAGGATTGGGATCCCATTGGAATTTGGGTTTGGGGTCTGTTTTAGCATTGGGATTCCACTGGAATTTGGGTTTGGGGTTTATTTTAGGGTTGGGATTCCATTGGAATTTGGGTTTGGGGTCTGTTTTAGGGTCGGGATTCCATTGGAATTTGGGTTTGGGGTTTGTTTTAGGATTGGGATTCCATTGGAATTTGGGTTTGGGGTTTGTTTTAGGGTCAGGATTCCACTGGAATTTGGGTTTGGGGTTTATTTTAGGGTTGGGATTCCTTTGGAGTTTGGGTTTGGGGTTTATTTTAGGGTCAGGATTCCACTGGAGTTTGGGTTTGGGGTTTGTTTTAGGACCAGGTTCCCATTGGAGTTTGGGTTTGGGGTTTGTTTTAGGACCAGGATCCCATTGGAGTTTGGGTTTGGGGTTTGTTTTAGGGTCAGGATCCCATTGGAGTTTGGGTTTGGGGTTTTAGGGTCAGGATCCCAAAGCCTCTCCCAGCACCCTGAGCCCCTTCCAGAGGCATTTTCCAATCCCCCCTGGATCGGTGAATCCATCGGCTGCGGTTGGGATTTCATTCTGTTCACACATCCATTCTAATTCCGGGGCCGTGCAGGGATGGATTTTCTGTTTTCCTTTTCCTTGCCCTCCATAAATCCTGCCCGGCCGGGGCTGTTTGTTTTTTTGTGGGAATAAAGCTTTGGGAAGCTCCAGGATTGTTCCTCAGGACAGGAGTGACACCGAGCGAGCGAGCGGCAGAGGCTGCAGAGGAGAGCTGCGTTCCATTCTTTTGATTTTTTCCTCTTTTTTCACCCTTTCTGTTCCGCCAGAAACCCCAGGGCCTCGCAATTCTCTCCAGTGCATCCCAAAAACACAACAGTGCCCCCCAAAAACTGAGCAGTGCCCCCCGAAAATGCAGCGGTGCCCCCAAAAACACAGCAGTGCTCCCCGAAAACACAGCAATGCCCCCTGAAAACACAGCGGTGCCCCCCAAAATGGGGTTTTCATTAGTGGGATTTTCATTCATGGGGTTTTGGAATTTTTGTTCACGGGGTTCTTAGGGGTTTTGCTAACAGGGTTTTTGGGGTTTTTGCTAATGGGGTTTTTGCTAATGCGGTTTTCGGGGTTTTTGCTAGTGGGGTTTTCATTGGTGGGATTTTTGTTCATGGGGGTTTTGGGGTTTTTGTTAATTGAGTTTTTGTTCATTGGGTTTTTGGGGTTTTTACTAATGGGGTTTTCAGGGTTTTTGCTAATGGGGTGTTCTGGATTTTTGCTAATGGGGTTTTCAGGGTTTTTGCTAATGGGGTTTTCGGGGTTTTTGCTAATCGGGTGTTCAGGGTTTTTGCCCATGGGGTTTTTGCTAACAGGGTTTTTGCTAACGGGGTTCTCGGTGCGGGGCTCGGCGCCGCCCCGGCGCAGATGGAGCTCTGCGGCGCTGTGTGCGCGGAGCGAGGATCGATGATCGATGATCGATGATCGATGATCGATGATCGATGATCGATGGCTGCCCAAGGTCACGGCCGTGGTTCGCTCCGGAGCCGCTCCGCCCCGCGCTCGCCCCGCTCATTACCGGGGGCCTCTCCCCTCGCTTCCCTTCCCGCGCCAGCGGTAATTAACGCGCGGCTCTTAATCACCCGCGCTCCATCCGAGCGAGAGCGGCGCCTCCGAGAGGCTCCACCGTGTGGAGATCGGGACCGCTGCACTCCCGGGGTCTGCGGGGGTCAGGGGTCTGGTCTGTGGGGTGGGCTCCATCCCTGTCCCTATGGGGTGTCAGGGGTCTGCTCCATATGGGATGGACTCCATCCCCATCCCCGTGGGGTGTCAGGGAACTGTTCCATATGGGACGGACTCCCATCGATCCATGGTATGGACTCCCTCCCCATCCCCATGGGGTGTCAGGGATCTGATCCGTATGGGATGGACTCCATCCCTGTCCCTGTGGGGTGTCAGGGATCTGATCCGTATGGGATGGACTCCATCCCTGTCCCTGTGGGGTGTCAGGGGTCTGATCCGTATGGGATGGACTCCATCCCCATCCCCATGGGGTGTCAGGGGTCTGATCCATATGGGATGGACTCCATCCCCATCCCCATGGGGTGTCACGGGTCTGATCCGTATGGGATGGACTCCATCCCTGTCCCCATGGGGTGTCAGGGATCTGTGCTGTGGGGTGGGCTCCATCCCCATGGGGTTTTAGGGATCTGTTCTATGGGATGGACTCCATCCCTGTCCCCGCGGGGTTTTAGGGATCTGATCCATATGGGATGGACTCCATCCCCACTGGCCTTTAGGGATCTGCTGTGTGCGATGGACTCCATCTCCATCTCCGTGGGGTTTTAGGGATCTGCTCCATATGGGATGGGCTCCATCCCTGTCCCCATGGGGCTTTAGGGATCTGCTCCATATGGGATAGACTCCGTCCTCATCCCCCTCCCCGCGGGCTTTTAGGGATCTGCTCTATATAGGATGGACTCCATCCCCGTGGGGATTTAGGGATCTGTTCTGTGGTGTGGACTCCATCTCCTTGGGGTTTGAGGGATCTGCTCCATGGGATGGACTCCATCCCTGTCCCTGTGGGGTTTTGGGGATCTGTTCCATGGGGTGGACTTCATCCCTGTCCCCGCAGGGTGTTTGGGGTGGATTCTGTCCCCATCCCTGCAGGGTTTTAGGGATCTGTTCCATATGGGATGGACTCCATCCCTGTCCCCATCCCTGCAGGGTTTTAGGGATCTGTTCCGTATGGGATGGACTCCATCCCTGTCCCCATCCCCGCGGGGTTTTAGGGATCTGTGCCGTGGGGTGGATTCCATCCCCATCCCCATCCCCACGGGGTGTTAGGGGTCTGCTCCATGGGATGGACTCCAGTGTCGGTGTCTGCTCCCACCTCGGCCCTGCCCTGGGAGATTTCGCTAAAATTCAAGGGAAAAAAGGAAAAAAAAAAAAAAAAAAAAAGGAGAAAAGGACACAGAGTCGGGAAATCCGGAGTTTGTGGAGGATATTGCCCCAGCGTCCTTGGCTCCTCACGTCCTGAGCCAGATGGTTCCTTCTCCCGCTCCCAAACACCTGCATTCCAGGAGGGACACGTGCCTGAGAAACCCTCTGGGATCGCCGAGCCATAGAAATGTAAATGAAATTATTTACCTACTCCCGTTAAACGCTCTGCCCTTCTGGCCAAGGAGGATCGGGGTGGGATGGGCTCCGGAACCTGCTTAATTAACTCTTTGTGCAAATTGCGGGGAAGTTTGGGGAGCATCCTAAAAAAAAAATAAAAAATCTCTGAGCAAACAAGAGAAAGGGGGAAAAAATCCCGATTTTGGCGATTTGCACAGTGTTCTGTGGGGCTGCCGGGCCGGGGATTCCTCAGCCAGGGCTGCCCACAGTTTCTGATTATTATTCTTATTCCTCCTTTTTTTTTTTTCCTCCACACGAGGAAGGACCAGGAATCAATCAGGGGCAGGAGGGAGCAGCGTTTTAAAGGGAAAGGCAGAGCCGCAGGGTCCCTGCAGTCACCAGAGCCCAAAATCGCATTTCGGGGATTTAACCTCCATGCGATTTTACCTGGGGGGGACCCGCGGGGGGGAATGGCCCTGGAGCCTTCCCGATTTCCGCGGAGCCTGCAGGAATCAGCTTTACCTGCAGGAATCAGTTTTTTCTTCAGGAATCGGCTTTTCCTGCAGGGCTCGGTTTTTCCTGGGGCTGGCAGGAATCAGTTTTTCCTGCAGGACTCGGTTTTTCCTGCAGAAATCGCATTTTCCTGCAGGAATCTGATTTTCCTGCGGCTCGGGAATGCACGGGAGGATCGCAATTCGCATCCCGTGCGGATCGGGTCCGGGTCCGGGTCCGGCCCCGCTGCGGCAGCGCTGCCGAGGCTCGGGGTCACCTTTCCCAGCTTTTCCTCGGCTCCAGCTTCCCCTGGACTGCGGGAAACGACCCCGAGCTGCGGCCCGAGCTCTCCGAGCGCCGAAATGGGTCTGGGGTCGGTGTGGTGTCCCCGCGGGCTCCCCGTCCGTGAATCGCTCCCGGATCGGATGGGATCAGATGGGATCGGATGGGATCGGATGGGATCGGATGGGATCGGATGGGATGGGATCGGATTGGGCACTTTGGGCACTTTAGGCTCATTAGCGAATTAGTCCCCGCGGCCGGGGGGGATTGTCCCCGGCTCGGGGGAGATGGAGCCGGGGGCGGGGTCACAGCACCCACCGGGGACAGGGGACAGCCCCTGGGACAGCCCTGGGGACAGCCCTGGGGACAGCCCTGGGGACTCCCCGGCCCCGGGGACAGCCGTGGGGGCAGGAGACAGCCCCGAGGACAGCCCTGGCCCCGCAGGAGGCACCCTGAACTTGTGTGCCCCCGTTCAGGTGTGGCAGGACAGTGTCCCCATGGTGTCCCGGCGTCACCGAAACTGTGGGGACGGTGACTCCAGTGGTGTCCCCGTGTTCGGGTGTGGCAGGACAGTGTCCCTGTGGGCAGGGTGACCCCAGCGCTGTCCCCGTGGGCTCGGTGACCCCAGCGCTGTCCCCGTGGGCTCGGTGACCCCAGCGCTGTCCCCGTGGGCTCGGTGACCCCAGCGCTGTCCCCGTGGGCACGGTGACCTCAAGTGTGTCCCCGTGGGCTCGGTGACCCCAGAGCTGTCCCCGTGGGCTCGGTGACCCCAGCGCTGTGCCCGTGGGCTCGGTGACCCCAGCGCTGTCCCCGTGGGCTCGGTGACCCCAGCGCTGTCCCCGTGGGCTCGGTGACCCCAGCGCTGTCCCCGTGGGCTCGGTGACCCCAGAGCTGTCCCCGTGGGCTCGGTGACCCCAGCGCTGTCCCCGTGGGCTCGGTGACCCCAGAGCTGTCCCCGTGGGCTCGGTGACCCCAGAGCTGTCCCCGTGGGCTCGGTGACCCCAGCGCTGTCCCCGTGGGCTCGGTGACCCCAGCGCTGTCCCCGTGGGCTCGGTGACACCACAGCTGCGGTGACTCCGCGCTGGCGCTGATGTCGCAGCGCTGGCTCTCTCGGCGCGGCTCAGCCTCCCCGCGGCGGTGGCGGTGGCGGTGGCGGTGACAGTGACAGTGACAGCTCGTTAATCGCGCCGTGACGAGCCGGGGGAGGCAGCGCTGGCTCCTGGCCCCGCCAGCCCCCGGGCTGTCCCCAGGGAGTGTCCCCTGTCCCCTGTCCCTGTGCCGTCGGTGCTGCCGCAGCCACGCCCCGGCGGTGTCACAGGAAATTTTGGGAATTTCGGCTGGGGAGGGCTCTGAGGGGATTGTCCCCGGCGGTGTCACAGGGAATTTTGGGAATTTGGGGAATTTCAGCTGGGATTGGCTCTGAACCGATTGTCCCCGGCGGTGTCACAGGGAATTTTGGGAATTTTGGGAATTGTGGCTGGGAATGGCTCTGACGGGATTGTCCGGGTTAAACCCTGCTGGGGCTGCCGGGAGAGCTCCTGCTCTCAGAACCTGCTTTTGGGGTTTTTTAGATTTTTTTGGGGGTTTTTTAGATTTTTTTTTTAAGCTCTCGCCGCTGTTTCTGAAAGGCTAGAGGATTCATGGCCAGAAGGGCTCCGATGTTCGCTCTTTGAGGAACCTCACAAACAATTCCCCAGGTGTCATTTCCCAAGCTTTAGGAGCTGCAGTGAAAGGGTGCAGAACAAACAAAATTTCCCCAAAACCGAGTTAAACCACGAGCAACCATTCCTCCTCAAACTCCGGGAAAAATCCCTTCCTGCCCGCCCGGGGATCCAGGATGAAGCTCGGCGCTGCTCGGGCTGCGAGCATTGTCTGCTGTAAATAAGGGATTGAAATGAGCATTTATCTGTGGGTTTTGAGCACATTTATCTGTGGGGTTTGAAATGAAGGTATTTATCCATGGGGTTTGAAATGAGCACATTTATCCGTGGGGTCTGAAATGAACACATTTACCCGTGGATTTTGAAGTGAGCACATTGATCCGTGGGGTCTGAAATTAGGGTATTTATCTGTGGATTTGAAACGAGCACATTTATCCGTGGGGTTTGAAACGAGCACATTTATCCGTGGGTTTGAAATGAGGATATTTATCCGTGGATTTTGAAATGAGCACATTTACCGATGGATTTGAAATTAGGGTATTTATCCGTGGATTTTGAAATTAGGGTATTTATCCGTGGATTTTGAAATGAGCACGTTTACCCGTGGATTTGAAATGAGCACATTTATCTGTGGATTTTGAAATGAGGGTATTTATCCGTGGGGTTTGAAATGAACACATTTATCTGTGGATTTTGAGCACATTTATCCGTGGGTTTGAAATTAACACATTTACCCATGGATTTGAAATGAGGATATTTATCCGTGGGGTTTGAAATGAGGATATTTATCCGTGGATTTTGAAATGAACACGTTTATCTGTGGGGTCTGAAATGATCACATTTATCCGTGGATTTGAAATGAGGATATTTATCTGTGGGATTTGAAATGATCACGTTTATCCGTGGATTTTGAGCACATTTATCCGTGGGTCTGAAATGAACATATTTACCTGTGGATTTTGAAATGAACACATTTACCCGTGGGTTTGAAATAAGGATATTTACCTGTGGATTTGAAATGAGGGTATTTATCCATGGATTTTGAAATGAGCACGTTTATCTGTGGGGTCTGGAATGAACACATTTACCCATAGATTTGAAACAAGGGTATTTATCCGTGGGTCTGAAACGAGGACATTTATCCGTGGGTCTGAAACGAGGACATTTATCTGTGGGTCTGAAACGAGGATATTTATCCGTGGGTCTGAAATGAACACATTTACGCGTGGATTTGAAATGAGGGTATATATCCGTGGGTCTGAAACAAGAATATTTATCCCCAGAGCTGTCAGGGCCTGCAGGGCAGCGATGCCGAGGCTCTGCAGCCTCTGCCCCAAAAAGAGCCGCGGCACCCTCGGGTTCACTCCCCAAACCCCAAACACATCTCCGGCTCCACGGGGCGAACAAAAAACCCAAATTCGGGGCTGCGGGAGGCAGCTCCAGCCTTTTTCCTGCCTGGAAAACCCCGAGGGCCACTTGGCAGCTCCCGTCCCTCGCCCCAAAGCCTTTACAGCCAACATCTTCTTTTTAATTCCGACACCGGCGCAATAGCAGCTGAAATAACCCTGCTGCATGTCAGCTGCTGATGGAAGGAGATTAAATATTAAAGCCAGCGCTGTGGCTTTAACTCATTCCATTTTTTTTTCCCCTTTCCCTCTGTCTCTCCCCCCTCTGCTTCCCCTCTCGGTGTAAAACGACATGATTTAGAGCCCCAGCGCCAGACTCAGCCTCTGGCTCTGGGCGTTTGGAAATGCGTGCGGAAAGATATATTGTGTCTGTGAGCATTTCTGCGCGGGGCAGGAGAGAGCTCCCGAGCTGGGAGCCCACATAAAGATGTTAAATAGAGCTGTAACGCGCGCCCAAAGTGCCGCGGAAAAAAAAATTAGGGGGAAAAAAAAATCCGGCAATGAAGGAAAATGAAAGATTAAAATAAACCTGGTGCTGCTGGCGAGGCCGGGGCTGCCGGGAGAGACAGGCATGACCCCGCTCTGCACCTCTCTGTTCCCTCCCTGACCTAAAATCATGGGTTTTAGTACAAAACAGAGCGGGAGAATTGGGAATTTTCCTCCTTTTCCTTTTTTTTCCTCCTCGTCTTTGGTGTTCAGGATTTCCGACGCCGCCCGCCTGCTAAATATTCATCCCGACCCCGGCGCTCCGTGCAAAAAATGAGTTTATTTCCCTCGGTTCGCCCCATCCCACCCATTTCCCTCCACGGGCAGATAAATTCTGTAAAAAATGGTAATTTTGGGGCCAAAACCCTGGAACAACGTGGGTGTCTCTTCCTTTTCAGGGCAGTGCGGGGCCGGCGCCGCCGATTCTCCCTCACGCGCCGTTCCTTTGTTCGGGAGCGTTTCGGGGTCACCGGGATTTGTGAAAATAAAAAGGAGTTTATGGCGAGGCTGGAGCAGAGCGCGGGGGTCGGAACCTGCGGGGAGGGAAACAAAAATAGCCCCGATCGGGCAGATTTTGGGCAAAGTGGGGAGAAATTTCATTTGGGGTTTGGTTGGGGTTTGGTTTCGGAGCGGAGCTGGGAGAGACAGAGCCTCTGCTCCTCTCGGCTCTTCCCCAGCAGCTCTGATTTCCTGAAATTTCAGCCCAAATTTCGAGTCTGTGCCGAAGCAAAGGTCACTCCGAGTGACCCCTTGGCCTTGAGGGGAAGATGGGCTGGGTGTGGGTGGGCCCTGTGCCCTGGTGTCCCCTGGCACCCGGGTTTGTCCCCTGGCATTGAGGGATTGTCCCCTGGCACCTGGGGATTGTCCCCTGGCACTGAAGGATTGTCCCCTGGCACCTGGGATTGTCCCCTGGCACTGAGGGATTGTCCCCTGGCACTGAGGGATTGTCCCCTGGCACTGAGGGATTGTCCCCTGGCACTGAGGGATAGTCCCCTGGCACCTGGGGATTGTCCCCTGGCACTGAGGGATTGTCCCCTGGCACTGAAGGATTGTCCCCTGGCACCGAGGGATTGTCCCCTGGCACCTGGGGATTGTCCCCTGGCACTGAAGGATTGTCCCCTGGCATTGAGGGATTGTCCCCTGGCACCTGGGATTGTCCCCTGGCACCGAGGGATTGTCCCCTGGCACCTGGGATTGTCCCCTGGCACTGAAGGATTGTCCCCTGGCACTGAAGGATTGTCCCCTGGCACCGAGGGATTGTCCCCTGGCACTGAGGGATTGTCCCCTGGCACTGAAGGATTGTCCCCTGGCATTGAGGGATTGTCCCCTGGCACCTGGGGATTGCCCCCTGGCACTGAGGGATTGTCCCCTGGCACCTGGGATTGTCCCCTGGCATTGAGGGATTGTCCCCTGGCACTGAGGGATTGTCCCTTGGCACTGAGGGATTGTCCCCTGGCACTGAAGGATTGTCCCCTGGCACTGAGGGATTGTCCCCTGGCACTCGGGATTGTCCCCTGGCACTGAGGGATTGTCCCCTGGCACCTGGGGATTGTCCCCTGGCACTGAGGGATTGTCCCTTGGCACTGAGGGATTGTCCCCTGGCACCTGGGGATTGTCCCCTGGCACCCGGGATTGTCCCCTGGCACTGAAGGATTGTCCCCTGGCACTGAAGGATTGTCCCCTGGCACTGAAGGATTGTCCCCTGGCACTCGGGATTGTCCCCTGGCACTGAAGGATTGTCCCCTGGCACTGAGGGATTGTCCCCTGGCATTGAGGGATTGTCCCCTGGCACTGAAGGATTGTCCCCTGGCACCTGGGATTGTCCCCTGGCACTGAAGGATTGTCCCCTGGCACCTGGGATTGTCCCCTGGCACTGAAGGATTGTCCCCTGGCACTGAGGGATTGTCCCCTGGCACTGAAGGATTGTCCCCTGGCATTGAGGGATTGTCCCTTGGCACTGAAGGATTGTCCCCCAGCTCAGAAAATGCCAATTTATTTACTAAAACAACAGAGCCATAAATAAACTTGGGCAAAAGCCCAAAGTGGGGGTCCCACCTGAGCGGCCCCACAGGAACAGGTGGCTCTGGGTGGGTTTGGGATGCTCTGGGTGGGTTTGGGATGCTTTGGGATGCTCTGGGTGGGTTTGGGATGCTTTGGGTGGGTTTGGGATGCTCTGGGTGGGTTTGGGATGCTTTGGGATGCTCTGGGTGGGTTTGGGGTGGGTTTGGGATGCTCTTGGGCAGGTTTGGGGCAGGTTTGGGATACTCAGGGTGGGTTTGGGATGCTTTGGGATGCAGCCCCACAGCAGCAGGTGGCTCTGGGTGGGTTTGGGATGCTCTGGGTGGGTTTGGGATGCTCTGGGTGGGTTTGGGATGCTCTGGGTGGGTTTGGGATGCTCTGGGTGACTTTGTGGTAGCTTTGGGATGCTCTGGGTGGGTTTGGGATGCTCTGGGTGGGTTTGGGATGCTCTGGGTGGGTTTGGGATGCTCTGGGTGACTTTGTGGTAGCTTTGGGATGCTCTGGGCGGGTTTGGGATGCTCTGGGTGGGTTTGGGATGCTCTGGGCGGGTTTGGGATGCTCTGGGCAGGTTTGGGATGCTCCAGGTGGGTTTGGGATGCTCTGGATAGGTTTGGGATGCTCTGGGTAGGTTTGGGATGCTCTGGGTAGGTTTGGGATGCTCTGGGCAGGTTTGGGATGCTCTGGGCAGGTTTGGGATGCTCTGGGTAGGTTTGGGATGCTCTGGGCAGGTTTGGGATGCTCTGGATAGGTTTGGGATGCTCTGGGTGGGTTTGGGGTGCTCTGGGTGGGTTTGGGATCCTCTGGGCAGGTTTGGGATGCTCTGGACAGGTTTGGGATGCTCTGGGCAGGTTTGGGATGCTCTGGACAGGTTCGGGATGCTCTGGGTGGCTTTGGGGTAGCTTTGGGATGCAGCCCCGCAGGAAGAGGTGGCTCCAGACAGGTTTGGGATGCTCTGGAGCAGGAGGGCAGGAGGGAAGGAAGGGAAAGGGCAGCACTGCGCCGCCGCCGCCGCCGCCGCAGCGCTCTCGGTTCGCGGCTCGTGCCGCCGCAGCCGCAGCCGCTCCGGCGCAGCACAAAGCCCTGCCTGGGGCCGCCGTTTGTCGCAGTCTATTAGGAGAGACTGCAATCCATCCTGGGCTTTATGGGGCCGCGCCTTAACCCCTTCCTGCCCGTGCTGTGCTGCCACGCTCTGCTCTGCTCCGCTCTGCTCCGCTCTGCTCTGCTCACCCCACGACTGCTGCTGCCCTGCCTCCCTCCATCCCTCCTGCCCTCCTTCCCTTCCCTCCTTCCCTTCCCTCCTTCCCTTCCCTCCTTCCCTTGCCTCCTCCCTGCCTTTGTCTGCCTTCCCCAGCCCCAAAACCCTGGAGTCAGCGGAGCTTTTACTCTGCCCAAACCATCCTGAAAGGACAGGGTTTGGGATTTTCACTGCCCAAAGGACAGGGTTTGGGATTTTCACTCTGCCCAAAGGATGGAGTTCGGGATTTTCACCCTCCTGAAAGGATGGAGTTTGGAGTTTTTACCCTGTCCAAAGGACAGGATTTGGGGTTTTCAGCCTCCTGAAAGGACAGGATTTGGGACTTTCATCCTGCCCAAAGGATGGAGTTTAAGGTTTTCACCCTCCTGAAAGAATGGGGTTTGGGATTTTCACCCTCCTGAAAGGACGGGGTTTGGGATTTTCAGCCTCCCCAAAGGATGGGGTTTGGGATTTTCAGCCTCCCCAAAGGATGGGGTTTGGGATTTTCACCCTTTCCAACCCCCCCAAAGGACAGGGTTTCTCCCACCCTTCTCCCCACAGGTGGAATTTCAGTGTCAGGGGAGATGCAAGTCCCACTCGGGGCTGCTCCATCCTCGCCCCATAAAATCCCAGGAGCTGAGCTGCCTGCAGGACTGGCTCAGCCTCAGCCTCAGCCCACCCAGGAACGTTCCCCAATCCCTCCTAACCCCCACTCCCCGGGAATTCCAGAGCTCAGAATTCCGATCCGTGTTCCCAGTCACTTCCAACCCCAGATTATTAAAAACCCCTCACTCCCACCCTCCAAAAACCCCAATAAAGGCTTTTTTTTCCTCACCCATCCCTCCCTCCCCTGCCGTGCTCTCCCCCTGCGGCGCCGCGGGCCGTGCCCGTAAAACACAGCCCCGCGTTTATCCCCCGTTTTGGAAATGGTTTCATTTCAGAGGTTCACAAACGAGGACCACCTGGCGGTTCATAAACACAAGCACGAGATGACATTGAAATTCGGCCCCGCTCGCACCGACTCCGTCATCATCGCAGGTACGTGCCCGGCCAGCGCCCCCGAGATTGATGCCAGGGACCAGCTGCACCGCAAACGCCATAAAACCTCCTGTGATCTGCATTTAATCAGGGCCAAAGCACAGCCAGAGCCTTCCAGGTTTTTTTTCTTTTTTTCTTTTTTTTTTTTTTTATGGTAGTATCAGGTTTTGTGGGGTTTGGGTTTTTAATTTTTTTTTTTTTTTTTTTTTTTTTTTTAAGCTCTAGCCTCTTTTTTATTAAAGGCTGGAGGATTTATGGCCAGAAAGGCTTTCACGTTCCTGCTTTGAGGATGGTGAAGCCAACCTGACAAAGCAGCTTCCCCTCTCGGCCCAGGTGTCCATTTTCCGGAGCTCTGGGGAAGCTGCAGTTCATTAATTCAAACCCCACCGAGTGCAGACCCCACCGAGGAGCTCCGACAGCGCCTGGGCAGCGCAGCCTTCGTAAAACCGGGGAGAAACCCAAACCCCACGGAATTTGGCCAGTTCCAGAGTCCCTCCTGTCCCTTTGGTGTCCCTGCTGGGTGAAAAGGCTGAAATAGGGAAGGGGAACGATCCCTGCAGGGTTTTTAGGGAAAGCAAAGCTGCTGCAGGAGCCTGGCGCCTTCTCCCAGTTCATTTCCAGCCCAGAGCTGGTGTTGAAATGGAGAATGGGAGCTCGGTTGGGTTCTGAAGGGTTTTGAGAGAACCAATTTATCCATGGCCAGGTCAGAACCAGATAAAACCCCCAAAAATCAATTTATCTGTGTCCGGTTCAGGACCAACTAAACTCCCCTAAACCAATTTATCCATGGCCAGTCCAGGACCACCCAAACCAATTTATCCGTGGCCAGTTCAGAACCACCTAAACCCCCCCAAAAAATCAATTTATCCATGGCTAGTTCAGGACCACCCAAACCAATTTATCTGTGGCCAATTCAGAACCAGCTAAAACCCCCAAAAACCAATTTATCCATGGCCAGTCTAGGACCACCCAAACCACCCAAACCAATTTATCTGTGGCCAATTCAGAACCACCCAAACTCCCCCAAACTAATTTATCCGTGGCCAGTTCAGAACCAGCTAAACGCCCCAAAAACCAATTTATCTTTGACCAGTCCAGGACCACCCAAATTTACCCATGGCCAGTTCAGGACCACCCAAACCAATTTACCCGTGGCCAGTCTAGGACCACCTAAACCCCCCAAAAACCAATTTACTCATGGCCAGTTCAGGACCACCCAAACCAATTTATCCATGGCCAGTTCAGGACCACCCAAACCCCCCAAAACCAATTTACCCATGGCCAGTTCAGGACCAGCTAAACTCCCCAAAAAACCAATTTACCCATGGCCAGTTCAGGACCACCCAAACCAATTTATCCATGGCCAGTTCAGAACCAGATAAAACCCCCCAAAAAACCAATTTATCCATGGCCAGTTCAGGACCAGCTAAACTCCCCAAGAAACCAATTTACCCATGGCCAGTTCAGGACCACCCAAACCAATTTATCCATGGCCAGTTCAGGACCACCCAAACCCCCCAAAACCAATTTACCCATGGCCAGTCCAGGACCACCCAAGCCCCCCAAAAACCAATTTACCCATGGCCAGTTCAGGACCACCCAAGCCCCCGAGCAGGGCAGGCCCAGCACAGCCAGGGGTGCGAGGGCCATAAAGCAGCGCTGGCTGTGAGCCCCGAGCTCCAGGCTCGTTTTTCCCTGACTTTCCCAATTTCCTGGGGTTTCTCTAAGCCACCATTTTGTCTCTGGGATCTCCCGAGGCAGAGCAGGACCTGGCCGAGCCGAGAGGGCCGCAAAGAATTGTCCTTGGGGGATTTTTTTGGGAACGGAGCTTGCTGAGCTGCGGATGGGGGAAGGACAGGAGCTTTGTTTGTGCGGCTGGAAATGTGTGCAGCTCGGGAGGGCATTGCTGAACAGAAAATGATCCCAAAAGAGCCCCGGGAGCTGTTAAACCTCAGGAAAAACAACCTCCTGCGGAGAGATTCGCTTGATGAAGTTCTGAATTTTATGGGCTGGGGTCTGGGGGGAATCGAGGGGGGAGCCCAGGGGGGGAATTTCCTGCAGCAGCAAACCCAGCAGGGAGGGTTTGGAGCCAGGCTGCTCTGTGCAGGTCGGGCTAAATTAATTAATTAGCCCAGGGATGCTCTTTGTGACGGAAAATCCCTGAGGTTTTCCACGGGAAGGATCCTTTGGAAAATTCCCGAGGTTTTCTGAGAGAAGGATCCTTTGGAAAGGGAAGGATCCTTCAGAAAATCCCGGAGGTTTTCCGAGGGAAGGAAAATCCCCGAGGTTTTCCACGGGAAGGATCCTTTGGAAAATCCCTGAAGTTTTCCGAGGGAAGGATCCTTCGGGAAAATCCTGGAGGTTTTCTGAGGGAAGGAAAATCCCCGAGGTTTTGCTTGGGAATGATCCTTCGGCAAATCCCCGAGGTTTTCCTTGGGAAGAATCCTTTGGAAAGGGAAGGATCCTTTGGAAAATCCTCGAGGTTTTCCTTGGGAAGGAACCTTTGGAAAGGGAATGATCCTTCGGAAAATCCCCGAGGTTTTCTGGGGGAAGGATCCTTTGGAAAATCCTCAAGGTTTTCCATGGGAAGGATCCTTTGGCAAATCCCCGAGGTTTTCCTTGGGAAGGATCCTTTGGAAAGGGAAGGATCCTTTGGCAAATCCCGGAGGTTTTCCTTGGGAAGGATCCTTTGGAAAGGGAATGATCCTTCGGAAAATCCCCGAGGTTTTCTGCGGGAAGGATCCTTTGGAAAATCCTCGAGGTTTTCCTTGGGAAGAATCCTTTGGAAAGGGGAGGATCCTTTGGAAAACGCTCGAGGTTTTCCTTGGGAAGGATCCTTCGGAAAGGGAAGGATCCTTGGGGAAATCCCAGAGGTTTTCCTTGGGAAGGATCCTTTGGAAAGGGAAGGATCCTTCGGAAAATCCCCGAGGTTTTCCGCGGGAAGGACCCCTCGGCTGGCTCCCTCCGGAATGCTGAGCACGGAGGTTTCCTGCTGCTTTTATGGGCTGGGGATGGCCAGAGAGATCACAGCTCACGTTCCTGGGGAGGGAACGGCCCTGGGGATGGCTGCGGACAGGAGAATTCCCAGGGAGTTGTGTCTGTGAGAATCCAGGGAATTTTGAGCGAGAATCCAGGGAATTGTGTGTGAGGATCCCTGGAATTGTGTGTGAGAATCCCTGGAATTGTGTGTGAGAATCCCAGGGAATTGTGTGTGAGAATCCCAGGGAATTGTGTGTGAGAATCCCTGGAATTGTGTGTGAGAATCCCTGGAATTGTGTGTGAGAATCCCAGGGAATTGTGTGTGAGAATCCCTGGAATTGTGTGTGAGAATCCCAGGGAATTGTGTGTGAGAATCCCTGGAATTGTGTGTGAGAATCCCAGGGAATTGTCTGCAAGAATCCTAGGGAATTGTTTGTGAGCATTCCTAGGAAATTGTCACATTTTCAGGGAATTGTCACATTTTCAGGGAATTGTCTCATTCCCAGGGAATTGTCCCATTTTCAGGGAATTGTCTCATTCCCAGGGAATTGTCACATTTTCAGGGAATTGTCACGTTTTCAGGGAATTTCCCATTTTCAGGGAATTGTCTCATTCCCAGGGAATTGTCACATTTTCAGGGAATTGTCACATTTTCAAGGAATTGTCCCATTTTCAGGGAATTGTCTCATTCCCAGGGAATTGTCACATTTTCAGGGAATTGTCCCATTCCCAGTGACCAGAAATGATTGTCCCCGTTCCAAATTGTCCCTCGCTGTGCCAAGGTGACACTCACGCTCCCCAGGGCAGGGCTGGGGTGGGTAAAATTCAATTTTTTGGCCTCTCCCTGACCAAATTCTCGGCGTTCCAACCCCAACCAGACCAGACCCCGACCCCGACGCGGTTCCTGAAGAACTGTGAGGAGGTGGGACTGTTCAACGAGCTGGCGAGCTCCTTCGAGCACGAGTTCAAGAAAGCTGAGGATGACGAGAAAAAGGCAAGAGGCTGAGCCCTGGGAGGGACTGGGGACACTGGGAGGGACTGGGGACACTGGGAGGGACTGGGGACAGCTCTCACGGAAGGCGCAGGCCCTCGGGTTGGATTTGCTGCCCTGTGTGGGGTTTTATTTTTGTAACTACTGATCCCAGGCCTGCCGAGAGCAGATTTCATGGTTTGTTTTTCCTTTGGCTTTTCACTTCGAAAAAAGGGGTGGGGAAAAAAAAAGAAAAAAACCCAAATACCTCCCACCTCGGGAAGGAGCTGAGGGGAGGAGGAGCAGAATGCTGTGGGAGCAGAAACCCTTCGGAGCCTGCTGGGGCTGAGATCCCAAGGGTTGGTGCTTTAGGGCTGAGATCCGAAGGGTTTGATGCCTTTAGGACCCGGATCCGAATGGTTGATGCCTTTAGGACTGAGATCTGCGGGTTCGGTGCCTTCAGGGCTGAAATCTGACGGTTTTGCTGCCTTTAGGGCCAAGATCTGAAGGGTTCATCCCTTTAGGGCCAAGATCCGCATGTTTTGATGCCTTTAGGGCCCAGATCTGAAGGGTTCGGTACCTTTAGGGCTCAGATCCCAAGGCTTCAGTTCCTTTAGGACCCAGATCCGATGGGTTCGGTGCTTTTAGGGCTGAGATCCGCAGATTTTGGTGCCTTCAGGGCCCAGATCTGCATGTTTTGATGCCTTTAGGGCTGAGATCTGCAGATTTTGATGCCTTTAGGGCTGAGATCCGAAGGGTTTGGTGCCTTTAGGGCCAAGATCCGAAGGGTTCAGTGCCTTTAGGGCCAAGATCCGCATGTTTTGATGCCTTCAGGGCTGAGATCCGCAGGTTTTGGTGCCTTTAGGACCGAGATCCAAAGCGTTCGGTGCTTTTAGGGCCCAGATCCGAAGGGTTTGTTGCCTTTAGGGCCCAGATCCGAAGGGTTTGTTGCCTTTAGGGCCCAGATCCGAAGGGTTTGGTGCCTTTAGGGCCCAGATCCGCAGGTTTCGGTGCCTTTAGGGCCCAGATCCGCATGTTTTGATGCCTTTAGGGCCCAGATCCGCATGTTTTGATGCCTTTAGGGCCCAGATCCGCATGTTTTGATGCCTTTAGGGCCCAGATCCGCAGGTTTCGGTGCCTTTAGGGCCCAGATCTGCAGGTTTTGATGCCTTTAGGGCCCAGATCCGCAGGTTTCGGTGCCTTCAGAGCCCAGCCCTGGGCACTCCCGTCCCCTTCCATTCCCCCCACGGCCATCAGCAGCTCCCCTCCCAAAGCTCTCCCCACACATCCATCCATCCATGGCTGCCCCACGGCTGAAGGACACCGCATCTCATCAGCGAGCAGCTAATTAAGGCCATTTCCAGCCGCAGCCCCTCCTCCCTCCCTCCCGAGCCGCAGCAGATGCGTGCGGGGCTCTCGGGCTGGCACATACATTTACTAAATTGATGGATGTCCCCACATACGCTCGCAGTCAGCGGCGCTGCTCGGAAATAAACTGCGGGAGCCGAGCCGCGTAAATCTTGCCGAGATGGGGAACGGAGGAATTCGGAATTAAAACTGAAACCTGCCTTCCCAGCCGCTCGGCCCCCCCCTGCTCCCCTCGGCCAATAACAGGCTCTTTAAAGCGGAATTGATCTCCCTCATTGCTATGCGCGGGGCTGCTCCGCTCCTGCCCTTTGTTCTGCGAGCTCAGGGGAAGGCAAGGGGAAGGGGCTGGGGCTGGGAGGGAGCGGCCCCGGGGTTTGTGCTTATGGGAGTGTGGGGCTGGGAGGGAGACCACCCAGACCATCCGGACCCCAGCCGCCGCTGCTGCCCCGGGCTGTTCTCCTGGGATGGGCTGGAGGATGGTTCTGCCTCGATATTCCTCTGCATTGCTCCGTATTCGAAAATATTCCTAAATATTCCTCTGTGTTCCTCTGTATTCCTCAGTATTTCTCAGTATTCCTCAATATTCTTAAATATTCCTCAGTATGCCTAAATATTCCCCAATATTCCTAAATATTCCTCAATATTCCTCTGTATTCCTCAGTATTCCTCAATATTCCTTTATATTTTTAACTATTCGTCAGTATTCCTCAATATTCCTCAATATTCCTCAGTATTCCTCAATATTCCTTAGTATTCCTAGATATTCCCCAATATTCCTAAATTTTCCTAAATGTTCCTGAATATTTCTAAATATTCCTCAAGATCCCCAAATATTCCTCAATATTCTAAAATATTCCTCAATATTCCCCAATATTCCTCAATATTCCTCAATATTTCTCAATATTCCTCAATATTCTTAAATATTCCTCAATATTCTTAAATATTCTTCAATATTCTTCAATATTCCCCAATATTCTTCAATATTCCCCACTATTCCCCAAAATTCCTGCGGTAGGCAGCACATGGAGCCCGGGGGCTGTCATCTTTTAGGGAAATCATTTTCCCTCCCCAAGCCCCGAGTCGGGGCGAGCTCAGCTGCTCCGTGCCCAAGGTTTTTTTTTTTGGATCTGAGCTTCCATCAGCCGAGCTTTGCCTTTGCCCTCCGTTTCTCCGAGCTTTGCGCTTTTCCTCCCTTTTGCGAGGGTGGTCTCGCCCCGGCGGCGTTAATTAAAACCAGCGAGCGTCCCCGGGGCGCTTTGAGAGCTTTGGAACTTCCCCGAGCACTAATCCCGGCGCCTTTGTCATTCCCGGAGCTCGGAAGGGGCAGGGAAATGCTTCCTGAGCCTCCCGCCCCCCGAAACCCAGGACATCGGGGAGGGCAGGGGGCTGCGGAGTCATCTGTGTTTAAAAAAAACCCGAATGGAGGGGCTGGGGATTCGTCCCTTTCTGAAAAACCCCAAATGGAGGGGCTGCAGCTTCATTCCCGTTTAGAAAAACCCCAAATGGAGGGGCTGCGGCTTCATTCCTGTTTAGAAAAACCCCAAATGGAGGGGCTGCAGCTTCATTCCTGTTTAAAAAAACCCAAACTGGGGGGCTGCAGCTTCATTCCTGTTTAAAAAACCCCAAATGGAGGGGCTGCGGCTTCATTCCCGTTTGAAAAACCCGAATGGAGGGGCTGGAGATTCATTCCCATTTAAAATATCCCAAACTGAGGGGCTGCAGCTTCATTTCCATTTAAAAAAACCCCAAATGGAGGGGCTGCGGCTTCATTCCCGTTTGAAAAAAAACCAAATGGAGGGGCTGAAGATTCATCCGTGTTTAAAAAACCCCAAATGGAGGGGCTGCAGCTTCATTCGTGTTTAAAATACCCCAAACGGAGGGGCTGTGGCTTCATTCGTGTTTAAAAAAACCCAAACTGGGGGGCTGCAGCTTCATTTCCATTTAAAAAAACCCCAAATGGAGGGGCTGCAGCTTCATTCCCGTTTAAAAAAACCCAAGTGGAGGGGCTGCAGCTTCATTTCCATTTAAAAAACCCCCAAATGGAGGGGCTGCAGCTTCATTTCCATTTAAAAAAACCCCAAATGGAGGGGCTGCAGCTTCATTCCCGTTTAAAAAACCCAAATGGAGGGGCTGGAGATTCATCCCTTTCTGAAATACCCCAAATGGAGGGGCTGCGGCTTCATCCGTGTTTAAAACACCCCAAACTCAGGGGTCGTAGAATCACCCCCATCTAAAACACCCCGAGCTGAAGGGCTGGAGCCTCGCTCTGCTCCAAGCCCTCCTCAGGTGCCCGAATTTTCCCTTCCGCTGCAGTTTTCCCTCCCTGGCAGTGCTCCCAGAGCAGCAGCAGGAGGTTTAGGGGCGAGGGGAGCCCGGGGAGGGATCGGGCAGGGACGGATGGACGGATGGACGGGGCAGGGATGGATGGACGGATGGACAGATGGAGAACAGGCTGGACAAGCTGCTGATTTAGGAACACTGTCAGGGCTGATTTAGGGACAATCAGGGCTGATTTAGGGACACTTTCTCCTGCCCGGACAGCAGGAGGGACCGGCTGCTTTGCAGAGCATCCTCGCTCTGCCACGCTCCCCCTCCCGCTCTCCTCCCTCCCCGTGGGTGTGGGCAGGGGACAGCTGACCCTCCATTCGCCTGTCCCCTCAGCTCGGTGTCCCCCTGCAGGTGAGGGGACAGCTGACCCTCCGTTCGGCTGTCCCCTCAGCTCGGTGTCGCCCTGCAGGTGTGGACAGGGGACAGCTGACCCTCCATTCGGCTGTCCCCTCCATTTGGCTGTCCCCCCCGTTCAGCTGTCCCCTCACC
Organism: Acanthiza pusilla; assembly: GCA_036630365.1. Lineage (NCBI taxonomy): Eukaryota > Metazoa > Chordata > Aves > Passeriformes > Acanthizidae > Acanthiza > Acanthiza pusilla. The sequence continues at coordinate 543,625 of JAXCHO010000119.1, read as the reverse complement.
TTGGTGTCCCCTCCATTCGGCTGTCCCCTCCCTTGGTGTCCCCTCCATTCGGCTGTCCCCTCTCTCGGTGTCCCCTTCCCTGTCCCCTCCCTCGGTGTCCCCTGCCCTGTCCCCTCCCTCGGTGTCCCCTTCCCTGTCCCCTCCCTCGGTGTCCCCTGCCCTGTCCCCTCCCTCGGTGTCCCCTGCCCTGTCCCCTCCCTCTGTGTCCCCTGCCCTGTCCCCTCCCTCGGTGTCCCCTGCCCTGTCCCCTCCCTCGGTGTCCCCTGCCCTGTCCCCTCCCTCGGTGTCCCCTGCCCTGTCCCCTCCCTCGGTGTCCCCTGCCCTGTCCCCTCCCTCGGTGTCCCCTGCCCTGTCCCCTCCCTCGGTGTCCCCTGCCCTGTCCCCTCCCTCGGTGTCCCCTGCCCTGTCCCCGTTCGGTGGCTCCCCTGCTGGATCCTGCCATGGCAGGTGGCCAAGCACAGGCATATGGTTGGGTTTTATTTTAATGGGGCGCTCATAGATATTTAATAACTTGCATGGCTCTTTGTTTGCTTTTGATAATCGGGTAATAAAATAATTCAGGCTGATTTATACAATGTTTTACAGCTCTTCTGTGAATGAAAGCGCCTCCTGTAACTCGCAGGCATTTGGCTGGGGTACCTGCTCTCCTTAGCAAGGCCCTTTTTTTATATCAAAAAATCACAATAACGACCCGCGGCGACGCCGTGTGTGTCACCGAGAGCCACCAAGTGCTGCCATCTGGGGCTGCCTGTCCTTCCCGGGCCTCCATCTCCGTTTGGCCAGGCTGGAGCAGCCCGTGCTCAGCCCGGGGCTCCCAGCTGCTGCTGCTGCAGTGCAAATAAATAATCACAATTTGGCAGCAGCTCGGGGCCTCTGCTGGGGCAGCGTTTGGCTGGCGATGCGAGGACATTGTCCTCTCAGCTCCGTGTGTCTGTCCCGCAGGGCTCCGGGGCCCTGGACATGTCCCTGCCCTCCACGCCCGACATCAAGATCAAGGAGGAGGAGCCGCTGGAGGTGGACTCGTCCCCCCCGGACAGCCCCGCGTCCCCTGCCCGCTCACCGCGGCACAGGGACAAGGTGGGACAGGGTGGGGACAGGGACAGGGTGGGGCACTGGGTGGGTCACAGGGACAGGGTGGGGCACTGGGTGGGTCACAGGGACAGGGTGGGGCACAGGGACAGGGCAGGGTGGGCATGGGGACAGGGCGGGGCACTGGGTGGGTCACAGGGACAGGGTGGGGCACAGGGACAGGGTGGGGACAGGGACAGGGTGGGGCACTGGGTGGGGCACAGGGACAGGATGGGGCACAGGGACAGGGCAGGGTGGGCATGGGGACAGGGTGGGGCACTGGGTGGGTCACAGGGACAGGGTGGGGCACTGGGTGGGGCACAGGGACAGGGTGGGGACAGGGACAGGGTGGGGCACTGGGTGGGTCACAGGGACAGGGTGGGGCACAGGGACAGGGCAGGGTGGGCATGGGGACAGGGCGGGGCACTGGGTGGGCCACAGGGACAGGGACAGGGTGGGGCACTGGGTGGGGCACAGGGACAGGGACAGGTGTGGGGACAGGGCAGGGCGGGCACAGGGACAGGGTGTGGCACAGGGTGGGGCACAGGGTGTGGCACAGGGACAGGGCGGGGCACTGGGTGGGGCACTGGGTGGGGCACAGGGAGAGGGTGGGGCACAGGGTGGGGACAGGGACAGGTCAGGGGACAGGGCGGGGCATAGGGACAGGGCGGGGCACAGGCACAGGGACAGGGTGGGGCACAGGGACAGGGTGGGGCACTGGGTGGGGCACAGGGACAGGGATGGGGTGGGCACAGGGACAGGGTGGGGCATAGGGTGGGGCACTGGATGGGCATGGGGACAGGGTGGGCACACGGACAGGGCGGGGCTCGGGGACAGGGTAGGGCATGGGGACAGGGAAGGGTTCTCCTGACCGAGGTGTGGGACCTTTTTTCCGTGTGGGAACAAGCTGTGGGGCCAAGGCCTCAGCTGGGCTCTCTCAGACCTCATTTGGGCGCTTTTCAGGCTGATTTGGGCTTTTTCGGGCCTGTTTTGGGCTCTTTGAGGCCTGATTTGGGCTCTTTGAGGCCTGATTTGAGCTCTTTCCTGGCCTGATTTGGGCTGGAGCCTCACCCCTCTCTAAACCCCCCAAAGTGAGGGGCTGGAGCCTCACCCCTCTGTAAACCCCCCAAACTGAGGGGCTGGAGCCTCCCCCCTCTGACCCCACGTCCCTCGGGGTGATGTGCTCCCCTCAGTTCCCTGACACTGATCCCTGCACTTTTCGAGCCCCCAGGACGAAGAGCCATGCCCATGGCGGTGATGAGGAGCTGCTCATTAACAGCCGCTCATTAACAGCCGCTAATTAACCGCCGTGTTGTGTTGTACCCGCAGGAGCTGCCCGCCAAGGCCGTGATCCTGTCCGCGCCCACGCCCACCATCGTGCGGCCGGGCTCGCTGCCGCTGCACCTGGGCTACGAGCCCCTGCACCCCACGCTGCCCTCGCCCACCTCCGTCATCACCCAGGCCCCCCCGGCCAGCCGACAGCTCGGGTCAGTGCGGCCGGGGGCCTTCCCTGGGGGGGGAATTGCATCCTTGACCGATCCCTGGGGTGGGAATGGCACTCCTGGTGGGGGGAATGGCACCCCTGGGGTGGGAATGGCATCCCTGGGGCGGGGATTGCATCCCTGAAGGAATTCCCAGAGCAGGAATTGCATCCCTGGGGTGGGAATCCCATCCCTGGGGTGGGAATTGCATCCCTGACCGATCCCTGGGGTGGGAATTGCACCCCTGGGGCAGAAATGGCATCCCTGGGGTGGAAATGGCACTCCTGGTGGGGGGAATGGCATCCCTGACTGATCCCTGGGGTGGGAATCCCATCCCTGGGGTGGGAATGGCACTCCTGGTGGGGGGAATGGCACCCCTGGGGCAGAAATGGCATCCCTGGGGCGGGGATTGCATCCCTGAAGGAATTCCCAGAGCAGGAATTGCATCCCTGGGGTGGGAATCCCATTCCTGGGGTGGGAATTGCACCCCTGACTGATCCCTGGGGTGGGAATTGCACCCCTGACCGATCCCTGGGGTGGGAATTGCACCCCTGACTGATCCCTGGGGTGGGAATTGCACCCCTGACTGATCCCTGGGGTGGGAATTGCACCCCTGACCGATCCCTGGGGTGGGAATTGCATCCCTGACTGATCCCTGGGGTGGGAATTGCATCCCTGACCGATCCCTGGGGTGGGAATTGCATCCCTGACCGATCCCTGGGGTGGGAATTGCACCCCTGAAGGAATTCCTAGAGCAGGAATTCCATCCCTGGGGTGGGAATTGCACCCCTGGGGCGGGAACTGCATCCCTGAAGGAATTCCAGGAGCAGGGAGCCATCCCTGGGGTGGGAATTGCACCCCTGGGGTAGGAATTGCACCCCTGACTGATCCCTGGGGCAGGAATTCCATCCCTGAAGGAATTCCCTGAGTGCCAGAAGTGCCAGAACCGCAGAGGAGCTCCTCAGGGCTCCATCTGCGAGCTTTGTACCCTGCTCAGAAACACGGAAACCACCCCAAACCCACTGGCTGGATCCAGGGGCTGTCAGAAACCTGGAAAATAATCCAGAATTGAGCTTTGTACCCTGCTCAGAAACAGGGGAACAGCCCCAAACCCATAGCTGGATCCAGCAGCTGCCATAAACCTGGAAAATAATTGGGAATTGAGCGATTCAGGGGCTGTGGGGATGACATAAACCTGGAAAATATTGGGAATTGAGCGATTCAGGGACTGTGGGGCTGTTGTAAACCTGGAAAATAACCGAGAATTGAGCGATTCGGGGCTGTGGGGCTGTGGTAAACCTGTAAAATAACCGAGAATTGAGTGATTTGGGGGCTGTGGTAAACCTGGAAAATAACCGGGGATCATTGGTTGCCGCAGGTCTCCCACAGGCTCCCTCCCGCTCGTGGTGCAGCTCGCCAATGGCCAGACCATGCCCGTGCTCCCCGGGCCCCCCGTGCAGATGCCTTCTGTCATTTCGGTGAGAGAAGCTTCCAGAACCTCCCGAGCTGCGGCACAGCCTGCGCGGGGCTGGGAACGGCACTGCTCATGTGAGGCTGCGGCAGCAGGAGGAGGAGAGGAGGAGGAGAGGGAGAGGAGGAGGAGGAGGAGGAGGAGGAGAAGGAGGAGAGGAGGAGGAGGAGGAGAGGAGGAGAGGAGAAAGAGAGGGAGAGGAGGAGGAGGAGGAGGAGGAGGAGGAGGAAGAGAAGGAGGAGAGGAGGAGGAGGAGGAGAGGAGGGACGGCTCTGGCAGGGCAGGGCAGCAGTAACTGGCAAGAGGGCAGTGAGTGTGGAACATTCCAGATCCGTGCCCGGACAGATGGCAGGAGCTGCAGGATCCCTGAGTAGCTGCTTCATTTGGAGCTGCCTGCTCCGAAAGCAGCCGGGCTGGCAGGGAATGTGTCCGGCCGTGCTGGCCAGGACAGCCACCCGGGCTGGGAGTGTCACATCCCAGCCAGCCTAGCCACCAGGGCTGGGAATGTCACATCCAGACAGGGAATGTCACATCCCAGCCAGGACAGCCACCCGGGCTGGGAGTGTCACATCCCAGCCAGCCTAGCCACCCGGGCTGGGAATGTCACATCCAGACAGGGAATGTCACATCCCAGCCAGGACAGCCACCAGGGCTGGGAATGTCACATCCCAGCCAGCCTAGCCACCTGGGCTGGGAGTGTCACATCCAGACAGGGAATGTCACATCCCAGCCAGGACAGCCACCCGGGCTGGGAATGTCACATCCAGACAGGGAATGTCACATCCCGGGCTGGGAATGTCACATCCCAGCCAGGCAATGTCACATCCCAGGCACGCAATGTCACCTCCCAGCCATGACAGCCACCTGGGCTGGGAATGTCACCTACTGGGCAGGGAATGTCACATCCCGGACTGGGAATGTCACATCCTGGGCAGGGAATGTCACATCCAGACAGGGAATGTCACATCCCAGACTGGGAATGTCACGTCCTGGGCAGGGAATGTCACATCCTGGGCAGGGAATGTCACATCCTGGGCAGGGAATGTCACATCCCGGACTGGGAATGTCACATCCTGGGCAGGGAATGTCACCTCCTGGGCAGGGAATGTCACATCCCGGACTGGGAATGTCACATCCCGGACTGGGAATGTCACATCCAGACAGGGAATGTCACATCCCAGACTGGGAATGTCACATCCTGGGCAGGGAATGTCACATCCAGACAGGGAATGTCACATCCTGGGCAGGGAATGTCACATCCAGACAGGGAATGTCACATCCCAGACTGGGAATGTCACATCCCAGCCCCGGGCTGCGTTCTGCGCACACACACACACACACACATACACACACACACAGAGTTTTCCATGGGCAGAGTCCCTCTGGCTGTGCCCCGAGCTGATCCCCAGCCCCAGGAATCCTCTCCGTCCTGTCCCTGGGGTTTGGAGGGAGCAGTGGCCAAAAGCTTCTGCCTCAGGCGCAGCAATGGTGGCTCCGAGCATGGCCTGTGGGCACAGGAACATCCTCACCCCGTCCCTCACGGTTTGTAGGGCTCTGCCACCTGAGGGGGGTTAAAAACGTGCCCAAATTCTGGTTTTTCTTCCCGTTGTTGAGGGAGAAAGCTCGAGAGGGGACACAGGGGCAGCTTTGCCATAGAACCAGAGGGGATTTGGTGCCTTCCCTCTCATCCATGGCACGGGAAGGGAAGGGAAGGGAAAAGGGGAAGGGAAAAGGGGAAGGGGAAAGGGGAAAGGGGAAAGGCAAAGAGGAAGGGGAAAGGGAAAGGGAAGAAGAAGAGGAAGGGGAAAGGGATGAGGAAGAGGAAGGGGAAGGGGATGAGGAAGGGGATGAGGAAGGGAAGGAGCTGCCCCTTCCCCGTGTTCCAACTGGGTGACTCCAGCACAGCCACCATGGCCTCAGGTGGCAGCGGCAGTGACGGATGGCTGGAGTCACACGTTTGTCAGGATTTATGGACCGGCTCTGTCAGGGAGTTCGTGCTCCACTTCCCAACCCTGCCGTCCCTCTGTCCGCAGCTGGCTCGGCCCATGTCCATGGTGCCCAACATTCCCGGCATTCCCGGGCCCCCCATCCACAGCAGCGGCTCCATCTCGCCCTCGGCGCTCGCCGCGCACTCCGAAGCCAAAATGGTGAGTTTTGGCTTTAGATTTCTCGAGGATTGCAGGAGCTGGCTGAGAGAATTCAGGCAGATGAACCAAGATGGTGAAAGGAGAGCTTTATTTACAGGAAACCTCTTTATATATCCATTAATAATCTGGCAACTATTGGTCAGCAGGGAATCCACCTCCTAAAACCATTGGTCACAGCTATACAACACCTAATACCAAACACAGAGATTAAGAAAGTAAAAGAATGCAGCTTATCTCTATTCTCTCTGAGAAAGAACAGAAAGATTCCTAAAACAGTGCAACTACAGTGAGTGGCGGGGAGGGGTCACCCAAAATGGTGAGTGGTGGGGAGGAGTCACCCAAAATGGTGAGTGGCGGGGAGGGGTCACCCAAAATGGTGAGTGGTGGGGAGGGGTCACCCAAAATGGTGAGTGCCGGGGAGGGGTCACCCAAAATGGTGAGTGGTGGGGAGGAGTCACCCAAAATGGGGACTGGTGGGAGGGGTCACCAAAAATGGTGAGTGACAGGGAGGGGTCACCCAAAATGGTGAGTGGGGGGAGGTGTCACCCAAAATGGTAAATGGTCAGTGGTGGGAGGGGTCACCTAAAATGGTGGGTGGGGGGAGGTGTCACCCAAAATGGTGAGTGACAGGCAGGGGTCACCCAAAATAGTGAGTGACAGGCAGGGGTCACCCAAAATGGTGAGTGGCAGGGAGGGGTCACCCAAAATGGTAAATGGTGAGTGCAGGGGAGGGGTCACCCAAAATGGGGAGTGAAGGGGAGGGGTCACCAAAAATGGTGAGTGGTGGGAGGGGTCACCAAAAATGGTGAGTGACAGGGAGGGGTCACCCAAAATGGTGAGTGACAAGGAGGGGTCACCCAAAATGGTGAGTGACAGGGAGGGGTCACCCAAAATGGTGAGTGGGGGGAGGGGTCAGGGCCGCGGGGCTGTCCCTCAGCCCTCAGCACCTCCTGGCTGGAGGCTCTTCCCCTTCCCGGGGAGTCAGGGCTGCTCTGGGGTCCTGTGGGTCCTTCTCCTGGGTCCCCTGGGTCCCCACTCCTGGGTCCCCTGGGTCCCCACTCCTGGGTCCCCTGGGTCCCCTCTCCTGGGTCCCCTGGGTCCCCACTCCTGGGTCCCCTGGGTCCCCACTCCTGGGTCCCCTGGGTCCCCTCTCCTGGGTCCCCTGGGTCCCCTCTCCTGGGTCCCCTGGGTCCCCACTCCTGGGTCCCCTGGGTCCCCTCTCCTGGGTCCCCTGGGTCCCCACTCCTGGGTCCCCTGGGTCCCCACTCCTGGGTCCCCTGGGTCCTTCTCCGGGGTCCCCTGGGTCTCCACTCCGGGGTCCCCTGGGTCCCCACTCCTGGGTCCCCTGGGTCCCGCTCCAGTTCCTGGAGCTGCCCTGGGAAAGGGAAACCCCAGGAAAATTACAAATATGTAGGCTAAGGGTACAGAGGATATATGAAAGGTATAAAAAGATATTTAAAGTATAAAAATATATTAAAAAATTTAAAAATATATTTTAGAAAATACAAAAATATTTTTAAAAGTATATAAAAAATAGAAAAAGGTATCTAAAAAAGAAAAGGCAAGAGCTGTTCACCATCTCTGTCCCTTCTGTTCTCTTGGCAGAGGCTGAAGGCCAGCCTGGCAGCATCCTCCTCCTCCTCCTCATCCTCCTCCTCGTCCTCGTCGCTGAACGGCGCCGGGCTGGCCGTGGGCTCGGCCAGCGCCCTGGTGACAGCGCGGCCGGAGCAGAGCCAGGCCCTGGGCCAGCACCCCGACGCGCCCTCCCCTGCCCAGCCCCAGGTCTGTGCTGCCCCCGGGCTGGGGGTTGGGTTGGGGGGCTGGGGGGGCTGGGGAAACAGCAGGGAAACCTCCCAGCTTCATTCAAACTGGGATTTGCTGGGGGAGCTCCTGCCCGGAATGGCGATGTGATGTTCTCCCGAATAAAACCACGAGGTGTGGGGCCTTACAGAATCCTGTGGGCTCGGTTACCTCCAGGAGCTTGTTTGGCTGCAGATTTTGAGGGGAAAATGGAATTTTAAAGTGGTTTTCCCCCTCGAAAAGTGGGAGCTCTTGCCCGGAATGGTGATGTGGTATTCTTACGAATAAAACCAGGAGGTGTGGGGCCTTACAAAATCCTGTGGGCTCAGTTACCTCCAGGAGCTTGTTTGGCTGCAGATTTTGAGGGGAAAATCAATTTTTAAAGTGGATTTCCCAGTCCAAACCCAGGATTTGCTGTGGGAGCTCCTGCCTGAAACAGCCACAGTGCCTCATGGTGTTCTCCTGAATAAAACCAGAAAATCTGCAGCCCTACAACATCTTGTGGTCTTGGTTGCCTCCAAGACCTTGTTTGGCTGCAGATTTTGAGGGGAAAAGAAATTTTTAACGTGGTTTCCTCCCTCAAAAACCAGGATTTGCTGCAGGAGCTCCGTCCCAGAATGACCACAGTGCCTCGTGGTGTTCTCCTGAATAAAACCAGAAAATCTGCAGCCCTACAACATCTTGTGGTCTTGGTTGCCTCCAAGACCTTGTTTGGCCGCAGATTTTGAGGGGAAAATCAATTTTTAAAGTGTATTTCCCACTCAGAATTGGGATTTGCTGTGGGAGCTCTGGCCCAGAACGGCGATGGTGCCTTGTGATGTTCTCCCGAATAAAACCAGGAGATGCGGAGCCTTACAAAATCTTGTGGTCCCAGTTACCTCCAAAAGCTTCTTTGCCTGCAGATTTTGAGGGGAAAATCAATTTTTAAAGTGTATTTCCCACTCAAAAACCAGGGTTTGCTGCAGGAGCTCCTGCCTGAAACAGCCACAGTGCCTCGTGGTGTTCTTATGAATAAAACCAGGAGGTGTGGGGCCTTACAAAATCCCGTGGGCTCGGTTACCTCCAGGAGCTTGTTTGGCTGCAGATTTTGAGGGGAAAATCAATTTTTAAGTGGATTTCCCAGTCCAAACCCAGGATTTGCTGCGGGAGCTCCTGCCTGAAACAGCCACAGTGCCTCATGGTGTTCTCCTGAATAAAACCAGAAAATCTGCAGCCCTACAACATCTTGTGGTCTTGGTTGCCTCCAAGACCTTGTTTGGCTGCAGATTTTGAGGGGAAAATCAATTTTTTAAGTGTATTTCCCACTCAGAATTGGGATTTGCTGTGGGAGCTCCGGCCCAGAACGGCGATGGTGCCTTGTGATGTTCTCCCGAATAAAACCAGGAGATGTGGAGCCTTACAAAATCTTGTGGTCCCAGTTACCTCCAAAAGCTTCTTTGCCTGCAGATTTTGAGGGGAAAATCAATTTTTAAAGTGTATTTCCCACTCAAAAACCAGGGTTTGCTGCAGGAGCTCCTGCCTGAAACAGCCACAGTGCCTCGTGGTGTTCTTATGAATAAAACCAGGAGGTGTGGGGCCTTACAAAATCCCGTGGGCTCGGTTACCTCCAGGAGCTTGTTTGGCTGCAGATTTTGAGGGGAAAATCAATTTTTAAGTGGATTTCCCAGTCCAAACCCAGGATTTGCTGCGGGAGCTCCTGCCTGAAACAGCCACAGTGCCTCATGGTGTTCTCCTGAATAAAACCAGAAAATCTGCAGCCCTACAACATCTTGTGGTCTTGGTTGCCTCCAAGACCTTGTTTGGCTGCAGATTTTGAGGGGAAAATCAATTTTTTAAGTGTATTTCCCACTCAGAATTGGGATTTGCTGTGGGAGCTCCGGCCCAGAACGGCGATGGTGCCTTGTGATGTTCTCCCGAATAAAACCAGGAGATGTGGAGCCTTACAAAATCTTGTGGTCCCAGTTACCTCCAAAAGCTTCTTTGCCTGCAGATTTTGAGGGGAAAATCAATTTTTAAAGTGTATTTCCCACTCAAAAACCAGGGTTTGCTGCAGGAGCTCCTGCCTGAAACAGCCACAGTGCCTCGTGGTGTTCTTATGAATAAAACCAGGAGGTGTGGGGCCTTACAAAATCCCGTGGGCTCGGTTACCTCCAGGAGCTTGTTTGGCTGCAGATTTTGAGGGGAAAATCAATTTTTAAGTGGATTTCCCAGTCCAAACCCAGGATTTGCTGCGGGAGCTCCTGCCTGAAACAGCCACAGTGCCTCATGGTGTTCTCCTGAATAAAACCAGAAAATCTGCAGCCCTACAACATCTTGTGGTCTTGGTTGCCTCCAAGACCTTGTTTGGCTGCAGATTTTGAGGGGAAAATCAATTTTTTAAGTGTATTTCCCACTCAGAATTGGGATTTGCTGTGGGAGCTCCGGCCCAGAACGGCGATGGTGCCTTGTGATGTTCTCCCGAATAAAACCAGGAGATGTGGAGCCTTACAAAATCTTGTGGTCCCAGTTACCTCCAAAAGCTTCTTTGCCTGCAGATTTTGAGGGGAAAATCAATTTTTAAAGTGGATTTCCCACTCAAAAACCAGGATTTCCTGCAGGAGCTCCCATCCCAAATGCCGAGATCACCTGGGCGGGTGCGGCAGCAGCACCGAGCTCCTCTCCGCGGTGCCACCGCCGTGTCCTGCCTTGTCCCCCAGTCCCTGCTGACCCTGTCCCCTGTCCCACAGGTGTCCCCAGCCCAGCCCACGCCCAGCACGGGCGGGCGGCGCAAGCGGGCGGCGGACGAGGACCCTGACGAGCGGCGGCAGCGCTTCCTGGAGCGGAACCGCGCGGCCGCCTCGCGCTGCCGCCAGAAACGCAAGCTCTGGGTGTCCTCCCTGGAGAAGAAAGCCGAGGAGCTCACCAGCCAGAACATCCAGCTCAGCGTGAGTGGGGGACACTGTGACATCGGGGCTGGCACGGCTCTAGGACAGCCCTGGCGTGGCCCTGGCACCATCGCCACTCCTGTGGGAGAAACCAAAACCTTCCCTCGACACTGCTAATGGCAGAGAGTGAGGTGTTGGAAACAACAGGGCTTTAGGATTTTATTTTATTTTATTTCTTTAGTCAGGCTTGGTTTGACTTTGCCTTGGGGAAAGGAATTTTTTAATTCCTCCTTTTAATTCCTTAATTCCTCGGGGCTGCAGCTCAGGCTGAGCTCGGCTCGTTCAGGGAGGGAATGGCTCAGTCCCTGCGATTTTGGGCAGCTCTGACCCTGCTGGTTCATTCCCTTCCCAAAAAAATTATAGAAACTCTCCTCGGGCAGGTTTGGGAAGCCATCGTCGGGTTTTGGGGAGCAGAGCTGGCTCAGTTTTTTGGGAGGCAAAGCTGGTTCAGTGTTTTGGGAAGCCAACCTGGCTCAGTTTTTGGGGAGCAGAGCTGGCTCAGTTTTTCAGGGCATTTCAGTAGGAACTCAGCTGGACATTCTTGAGCCAGAACCATCTCAGATCAGACACAAAATGGGAATTTTCAGGGCATTTTGGTGTGAACTCAGCTGGACGTTCTTGAGCCAGAACCATCTCAGATCAGACACAAAATGGGAATTTTCAGGGCATTTTGGTGTGAACTCAGCTGGACGTTCTTGAGCCAGAACCATCTCAGATCAGACACAAAATGGGAATTTTCAGGGCATTTTGGTGTGAACTCAGCTGGACGTTCTTGAGCCAGAACCATCTCAGATCAGACACAAAATGGGAACTTTCAGGGCATTTTGGTGTGAACTCAGCTGGACATTCTTGAGCCAGAACCATCTCAGATCAGACACAAAATGGGAACTTTCAGGGCATTTTGGTGTGAACTCAGCTGGACATTCTTGAGCCAGAACCATCTCAGATCAGACACAAAATGGGAATTTTCAGGGCATTTTGGTGTGAACTCAGCTGGACGTTCTTGAGCCAGAACCATCTCAGATCAGACACAAAGTAGGAATTTCCAGGGCATTTCACAGTGGATTTGACTGGACATTCCTGAGCTGGAGCCTCCTCAGATCAGACACAAAATGGGAAATTTTCAGGGCATTTTGGTGTGAACTTAGCTGGATATTCCTGAGCCAGAGGCACCTCAGATCAGACACAAAATGGGAAATTTTCAGGACATTTCAATGTGAACTCGATTGGATATTCCTGAGCTGGAGCCACCTCAGATCAGACACAAAACGAGAAATTTTCAGGGCATTTCAGTGTGGACTCAGCTGGATATTCCTGAGCCAGAGGCACCTCAGATCAGACACAAAATGGGAAATTTTCAGGGCGTTTCAGTGTAGATTCAGCTGGGCGTTCCCAAGCCAGAGCCACAGACACAAAATGGGAATTTCTAGGGCATTTTGGCTGCCCTGGTGCCAGCCCGGTGTGTCTGTCCCCCAGAACGAGGTGACGCTGCTGCGGAACGAGGTGGCTCAGCTGAAGCAGCTGCTGCTGGCCCACAAGGACTGTCCTGTCACCGCCCTGCAGAAGAAGACTCAGGGCTACCTCGGTGAGTGATGTCCTGGGGCCACCGGGGGGAGGGGAGGGAGGGGAATGTCCCCTCGGGTCACCTCTGGGCATGGACAGGGAGAGACCCTTGAAAACACCACACAAAAACCCTCAGAATACCCCAAAACCCCACAGAAATACCCTCAGGACACCCCAAAACCCCACACAAATCCCCTCAGGACACCCCAAAACCCCACACAAATCCCCTCAGGACACCCCAAAACCCCCCACAAATCTCCTCCGGTCACCTCCGGGCATGGACAGGGAGAGACCCCTGAAAACACCACACAAAAGCCCTCAGAATACCCCAAAACCCCACAGAAATACCCTCAGAGAATACCCCAAAACCCCAGACAAATCTCCTCAGGTCACCTCTGGGCACTGAACAGGGAGAGACACCCAAAAACCTCACAGAAAAACCTCAGAACAGCCCAAAAACCACACAGAAATGCCTTCAGGTCCCGTCTGGGTCACTGCAGTGTCAGGGCTGGCACTGACACAGGCTCAGGATGAGGAGGGACCCCCAAAAACCCCCCAGGAATCCCCTCAAAATACCCCAAAAACCCCACAGAAATCCCCTCAGGTCACCTTGTGGGCACTGAACAGGGAGAGACCCCCAAAAACACCACAGAAAAACCTCAGAATACCCCAAAAACCTCACAGAAATCCCCTCAGGCTCTGCCCTGTCACCTCCCGGGCACTGCAGTATCAGGGCTGGCACAGAGACAGCTACAGAACCCCAAAACCCCACAGAAATCCCCTAAGACACCCCAAAAACCCCACACAAATCCCTTCAGGTCACCTTGTGGGCACTGGACAGGGGGAGACCCCCGAAAGCCCCACACAAATCTCCTCAGGACACCCCAAAACCCCAGACAAATCCCCTCAGGACACCCCAAAACCCCACACAAATCCCCTCAGGACACCCCAAAACCCCACACAAATCCCCTCAGGACACCCCAAAACCCCACAGAAATCTCCTCAGGTCACCTCCGGGCATGGACAGGGAGAGACCCCTGAAAACACCACACAAAAACCCTCAGAATACCCCAAAACCCCACAGAAATACCCTCAGAGAATACCCCAAAACCCCAGACAAATCTCCTCAGGTCACCTCATGGGCATGGACAGGGAGAGACACCCGAAAACACCACAGAAAAACCCTCAGGGCACCCCAAAAACCCCACAAAAATCCCGTCAGGACTTCCCAAAACCCCACAGAAATCCCGACAGGTCCCCTCCAAGTCACTGCAGTGTCAGGGCTGGCACTGACACAGGCTCAGGATGAAGTGGGACCTCCAAAAACCCCCCAAAATCTCCTCAGGATACCCCAAAAACCTCACAGAAATCCCCTCAGGACACCCCAAAAACCTCACAGAAATCCCCACACAGAACACCCCCAAAACCCCACAGAAATCCCCTCAGAATACCCCAAAACCCCACAAAAATCCCATCAGAATATCCCAAACCCCTCAGAAATCCCCTCAGAACACCTGAAAAACACAGAAATCCCCTCAGGATACCCCAAAACCCCTCAGGACACCCCAAAAACCCCACGGAAATCCCCTAAGACACCCCAAAAACACCACACAAAAACCCTCAGGACACCCCAAACCCCATCCCTATTTCTGATTCCCATCCCAATTTCACATTTCCCATCCCCCGAGTGTCCCTGTGCCCTGGGGTGGCATTGGCACTCGGATTTCTCTCTCCCCGACCTCTCTGAAATTCAGAATTTGTGCCGCAGAGCAGAGCCACAGTCAGGAAAGGCCAAACCTCTCCCCATGACATCATCAGCTCCATTCTGCAATTCCCATCCAGCTGGAAGCTAAAAAAAAAAAAAAAAAGCGTTTTTTTAATCCTCTTTTTATTTTTTTTTTCATTAAATTCAGCCTGGGAGCTGAGCTGAGCTGGGTCCTGCTGTCCTCCCGCAGTGCCAGCGCAGCCTTCGGGAGGACGCTGGAGTCCCCTAGTGTTCCTTGGGGGAAAAGGAAAAAAAAATACTAAAAAATTGGAATTCAGTGTCCTTTGGGGGTTGTCGCATCCCAGGGTCTGTGGAATTCCTTCCTGGGATGTGCTGAGTCCCCGAGTGTTCCTTGGGAAAACAGGAGAGAGGGAAGGAAAAGGAAAAAAAAATATTAAAAAATTAGAATTCAGTATCCTTGGGCTTGTCCCTTGGTCCCATCCCCGGCTCTGTGGGGATAGAGGCAGGGATGAGTGAGCTGAGAGAGAAGGAAAAGGAAAAAAATATTAAAAAATTGGAATTCAGTGTCCTTTGGGGGTTGTCCCATCCCAGGGTCTGTGGAATTCCTTCCTGGGATGTGCTGAGTCCCCGAACGTTCCTTGGGAAAATGGAGAGAGGGAAGGAAAAGGAAAAAAAATACTAAAAAAATTAAAATTCGGTGTGCTCAGGGTTGTCCCTTGATCCCATCCCTGGCTCTGGAATTCTGTCCTGCCTGGGGTGTGCTGGGACGGTCTGGCACAGCCACTGCCACCCCTGCGGTGACTCTGAGCCCGAGGGATGATGTCCTGACTGTCCCTGTGTCCCCACAGGATGTCCCCATGTCCCCACGGGCTGTCCCTGTGTCCCCCCACGATGTCCCCATGTCCCTGTGGGATGTCCCCATGTCCCCCCGGGCTGTCCCCGTGTCCCCACAAGATGTCCCCATGTCCCCACAGGTTGTCCCTGTGTCCCCACAAGATGTCCCCATGTCCCCACAGGCTGTCCCCGTGTCCCCAGGGGCTATCCCCATGTCCCCACAGGTTGTCCCTGTGTCCCCACAAGATGTCCCCATGTCCCCACAGGCTGTCCCCGTGTCCCCAGGGGCTATCCCCATGTCCCCACAGGATGTCCCCATGTCCCCACAGGCTGTCCCTGTGTCCCCACAGGCTGTCCCCATGTCCCCACAGGCTGTCCCCATGTCCCCACAGGATGTCCCTGTGTCCCCACAGGATGTCTCTGTGTCCCTGTGGGGTGTCCCCACAGGCTGTCCCCATGTCCCCACAGGATGTCCCTGTGTCCCCACAGGCTGTCCCTGTGTCCCCACAGGATGTCTCTGTGTCCCTGTGGGGTGTCCCCACAGGCTGTCCCCATGTCCCCCCACGATGTCCCCATGTCCTTGTGGGATGTCCCCATGTCCCCATGGGCTGTCCCCATGTCCCCACAGGCTGTCCCCATGTCCCCAGGGGCTGTCCCCGTGTCCCCACAAGATGTCCCCATGTCCCCACAGGCTGTCCCCATGTCCCCAGGGGCTGTCCCCATGTCCCCCCAGGATGTCCCCATGTCCCTGTGGGATGTCCCCATGTCCCCACAGGCTGTCCCCATGTCCCCCCAGGCTGTCCCTGTGTCCCCACAGGCTGTCCCCGTGTCCCCCCACGATGTCCTCATGTCCCCACAGGATGTCCCCATGTCCCCACAGGCTGTCCCCATGTCCCCAAGGGCTGTCCCTGTGTCCCCAGGGGCTGTCCCCATGTCCCCACACGCTGTCCCCAGGCTGTCCCCATGTCCCATGGGGCTGTCCCCATGTCCCCCCAGGCTGTCCCCATGTCCCAGCCCTGCCGATCCCTGCCGTCCCTGATTTCCCAGCTCATCCCGAGGTTTCCAATTCCCCGTGTCCCCCGAGGCTGTCCCCATGTCCCCCCAGGCTGTCCCCGTGTCCCAGCCCTGCCAACCCCTGCTGTCCCTGATTTCCTGAGGTTTCCAATTCCCCATTCCCCCCAGGAATTCACATCCGAGTGCCACCGCTGCCATCCCCTCCCTCCCTCCCTCCCTGTCCCTTTTACGGCCAGGATTTGTGGCCAGGCAGGGCTGTCACCATCCCTGGTCCTGATGGAACTGCAGTCCCTCGGGGACTTTATTTGCAATTCCTGTAAATCTCGGGGGTTCGGGGGCAGGAGGAGATTGCTCTGCTCGACCTTTCCCGGCCAGGCCAAGGTTTTCTGGGGAGAGCAGAGGGAAAAGGAGCCTGAGGCATTTTCCAGAGCCCTGAGGTGTTCAACCCCAGCCCTGATTTTTAACCCCAGAATTAGGAGGTTTATTGCCCTGAAATGGAAGAAATATCCTTTATTTTGGAGAGAAAATGCAGAATTCTGGAAGGCACCGAACAAAGGGAAGAAGGGCTCTGCCTTTGTCCCCTCCTGGTGCTTTAAATTCCCAAAAAATGGAGCAGGCTGAGGATTGTGATGGGCATTGGCTGACTTTAGTATTTTCGGGAATAAAAGAGTAAAACAGGGGATTTGGATAAAAAATACCCCAAAAGCCCAACCCTGCTGAGGGATCCCATTCCACACCCTGGGCAGGAGGGGAAGGGCTGCCCACGCCAGGGCTCACTAACCCCCGGGAAATTAATTAATTCCTCCTAACGAGGCGGGAATGAAGGATTGATGGGGATGAAGGCTGTGGCAGTGCTGCCCTCCTCGGGAAGCTTTGCTGCTCCTGCCTGGAATTCCAGAGGATTCCACAGCCTGGAGGATTCCACAGCCTGGAATTCCAGAGGATTCCACAGTCTGGAATTCCAGAGGATTCCACGGCCTAGAGGATTCCACAGCCTGGAATTCTAGAGGATTCCACAGCCTGGAGTTCTGGAGGATTCCACAGTCTGGAATTCTGGAGGATTCCCAGCCTGGAATTCCGGAGGATTCCCAGCCTGGAATTCTGGAGGATTCCACGCAGGATGGGGGCAGCAAACCCCGAGTGTGGGGTGTTGTTATTCCCCAGCTTTAATTAGTGCTGTCCCAGAGTGTCATTATCTCCCAGCTCTTAATTAGTTCAGTCCCAAAGGGGAGGGCCCTGGTGGGGGCGGTTGGGGTCCATATCCCATGGGATTGGCTTTTCCCTGCTCCAGGCTGGGGAGGTGAGCCCAGCCTGTCCTGGTGTGTCCCTGAGCCTGAGCTGCTGGGCCAGCCCCGGTCCCACCCGAACCAGGAGCATTCCCACCCCAAACAGCCCCGTTCCACCCCAAACCCACAGCATTCCCACCCCAAACCAGCCCCGTTCCACCCCAAATCCAAACCAGGAGCATTCCCACCCCAAACAGCCCCGTTCCACCCCAAATCCAAACCAGGAGCATTCCCACCCCAAACAGCCCCGTTCCACCCCAAACCCAAACCAGGAGCATTCCCACCCCAAACAGCCCCGTTCCACCCCAAATCAGCCCCGTTCCACCCCAAACCAGGAGCATTCCCACCCCAAACAGCCCCGTTCCACCCCAAACCCACAGCATTCCCACCCCAAACAGCCCCGTTCCACCCCAAACCCAAACCAGGAGCATTCCCACCCCAAACAGCCCCGTTCCACCCCAAACCAGGAGCATTCCCACCCCAAACCAGCCCCATTCCACCCCAAACCAGCCCCGTTCCACCCCAAACCAGGGGCATTCCCACCCCAAACCATCCCAGTTCCACCCCAAACCCACAGCATTCCCACCCCAAACCAGCCCCGTTCCACCCCAAACCCACAGCATTCCCACCCCAAACAGCCCCGGTCCCACCCCAAACCCAAACCAGGAGCATTCCCACCCCAAACAGCCCCATTCCACCCCAAACCCACAGCATTCCCACCCCAAACAGCCCCGGTCCCACCCCAAACCAGGAGCATTCCCACCCCAAACAGCCCTGTTCCACCCCAAACCCAAACCAGGAGCATTCCCACCCCAAACAGCCCCGTTCCACCCCAAATCAGGAGCATTCCCACCCAAAACAGCTCCGTTCCACTCCAAACCAGGAGCATTCCCACCCCAAACAGCCCCGTTCCACCCCAAATCAGGAGCATTCCCACCCAAAACAGCTCCGTTCCACTCCAAACCAGCCCCATTCCACCCAAAACCAGCCCCGTTCCCACCCAAACCCACAGCATTCCCACCCCAAACAGCCCCGTTCCAATCCGAAACCCACGCCATTCCCACTCCAAACCCGCAGCATTCCCACCCCAAACCAGCCCCATTCCATCCCAAACCAGGAGCATTCCCACCCCAAACCAGTCCCGTTCCACCCCAAACCAGGAGCATTCCCACCCCAAACAGCCCCGTTCCACCCCAAACCAGGAGCATTCCCACCCCAAACCAGCCCCGTTCCCACCCCTCCAAGCCTGTTCCTAACTCATTTTCTCTCTTTCCCCTTTGTGCAGAGAGCCCCAAGGAGAGCTCGGAGCCATTGGGCTCGCCCGTGCCCGTCACCAGCACAGCTCCCACCCCAAACCAGTGCCGTTCCCACCCCAAACCCACAGCATTCCAAACCAGGAGCATTCCCACCCCTCTGAGCCCGTTCCTAACTCATTTTCTCTCTTTTCCCTCGGAGCAGAGAGCCCCAAGGAGAGCTCGGAGCCCTCGGGCTCGCCCGCGCCCGTCATCCAGCACAGCTCCCACCCCAAACCAGTGCCGTTCCAACCCCAAACCAGTGCCGTTCCCACCCCAAACCCACAGCATTCCAAACCAGGAGCATTCCCACCCCAAACCAGCCCCGTTCCCACCCCTCCGAGCCTGTCCCTAACTCATTTTCTCTCTTTCCCCTTTGTGCAGAGAGCCCCAAGGAGAGCTCGGAGCCCTCGGGCTCGCCCGCGCCCGTCACCAGCACAGCTCCCACCCCAAACCAGCCCTGTTTCCATCTCTCTGAGCCCATTCCCATCCCTCTGAGCCCGTTCCTAACTCATTTTCTCTCTTTTCCCTCGGAGCAGAGAGCCCCAAGGAGAGCTCGGAGCCGTTGGGCTCACCCGTGCCCGTCACCAGCACAGCTCCCACCCCAAACCAGTGCCGTTCCCACCCCAAACCCACAGCATTCCAAACCAGGAGCATTCCCACCCCTCTGAGCCCGTTCCTAACTCATTTTCTCTCTTTTCCCTCGGAGCAGAGAGCCCCAAGGAGAGCTCGGAGCCCTCGGGCTCGCCCGCGCCCGTCATCCAGCACAGCTCGCAGTCGGCCGCGCCCAACGGGCTCCGCGGGGCTCGCTCGGCCGCCGAGGCCGTGGCCACCTCGGTGCTGGCGCAGCTGGCCGGCCAAAGGACAGAGCTGGCCGTGCCCGCGGCCTCGCCCGTCATCATGGCGCCACAGTCGTCGCAGTCTGCCGGCAGATGATGGCCCCGCGGCCACGACGGACTGAGCCCGGCGCTGACCCGCCAGGATTTCTCCTTTTCGTTTTTTTGGGGTTTTATTCTTTTTTTTTTGAGTTAAGGGCAGCTGTGGCGCTTTCCCACCGCACAGCCCGCGGAGCACCCAGAGCGAAGGGCGGATTCTGGATCCGTGTGGTAACACTAACTCTGGGCCCTGGCCCTGGCCCTGGCTTGGGGACACTGGGGGACACTCGGGGACACTCGGGGCTGTGTCTGTGCTGCTCCCGGGCTCACCCCTGTCCCTGTCCCCGGCTTGGGGACACTCGGGGACACTCGGGGCTGTGTCCGTGCTGCTCCCGGGCTCACCCCTGTCCCTGTCCCCAGCTTGGGGACACTCGGGGACACTCGGGGCTGTGTCTGTGCTGCTCCCGGGCTCACCCCTGTCCCTGTCCCCAGCTTGGGGACACTCGGGGACACTCGGGGACACTCGGGGCCATGTCCGTGCTGCTCCCGGGCTCACCCCTGTCCTTGTCCCCAGCTCGGGGACACTCGGGGACACTCGGGGTCACTCGGGGCCGTGTCCGTGCTGCTCCCGGGCTGACCCCTGTCCTTGTCCCCAGCTTGGGGACACTCGGGGACACTCGGGGCCGTGTCCGTGCTGCTCCCGGGCTCACCCCGTCCCTGTCCCCAGCTTGGGGACACTCGGGGACACTCGGGGACACTCGGGGCCATGTCCGTGCTGCTCCCGGGCTCACCCCTGTCCCTGCCCCCGAAACGTTGCACCTTCACCTCGCGGAGCTCCCGATGGATCGCAGGGCTCCTCCCTCCCCAAATCCCAGACACATTTTGGACACGATGGGAAGTGGAACCGCCCTGGATGTGTGCCCCCGTGGCTGGGACGAGGGGACAGCGTGGGGCTGGGGGGACAGACGTGTCCCTGACACTCAGGGGCTGCTCCTGGGCGCTGGGAAAGGTACAGCCTGGCCGGGGCTGCTCCCTCTTCCCGACAGGAATGTGCGCTGGGGCCCAGGAATGCAGAGATGCAGGAATGCAGAGATGCAGGAATGCAGAGATGCAGGGGTGCAGAGATGCAGGGGTGCAGGATTGAGGACTGCAGGGGTGCAGGGAAGGCCCCAGCAGGCAGTGACGATGTCAGTCCCAAACCCGGCACCCATCCCTGCACTCGCTGGGATCACCTCGCACTCCCTCACTGACCTTAATCTTGGTGGCCTTAAATGATGGAATTGTCCCTGTTCCGATGGGAGGCAGCCAGCAATGGGGGCTGCGTTTGTCCAGGGTTTCCTGTCCCTAAAATCATGGAATTGTCCCTGTTCCGATGGGAAGGAGCTGGCAATGGGGGCTGCGTTTGTCCCTCAAACGATGGAATTTTCTCTGTTCCGATGGGAGGGAGCTGGCAATGGGGGCTGCGTTTGTCCCTAAAACGATGGAATTGTCCCTGTTCCGATGGCAAGGAGCTGGCAGTGGGGGCTGCGTTTGTCCCTAAAATCATGGAATTGTCCCTGTTCCGATGGGAAGGAGCTGGCAATGGGGGCTGCGTTTGTCCCTAAAATGATGGAATTGTCCCTGTTCCGATGGGAGGCAGCCAGCAATGGGGGCTGCGTTTGTCCCTAAAACGATAGAATTGTCTCTGTTCCGATGGCAAGGAGCTGGCAGTGGGGGCTGCGTTTGTCCCTAAAATCATGGAATTGTCCCTGTTCCGATGGGAAGGAGCTGGCAATGGGGGCTGTGCTTGCCCAGGGTTTCCTGTCCCTCGCGGTGATTTTGGGACAAAGCCTCCAGGATTCCCAGAGCTCCCGGTTCCCATCCTCCACGGCGAGTAACTCCTGGAATCGTGTCCCTTTTCCCTCTGGGGGCACATGGGACACTCCCGTGGCCGTCGGTGCTCCCGAGGCCACGATCAGAGCCGGCGGTTCAGGAACGGAAGGGTCGCTGTGTTTTGGGGTTTGGAGGAATCTCGCCCCGGTCCCTGCCCCCTCGGTCCCTCCTCAGCCGAGCCCTCCCCTCAGGTCGCACTTTGTCACTTTGGAGCCTCTGGGTGTGTCGCGGTGACCTCGTTTGGTTCCTGCGCTCGGGAGGTTCCCAGGGACAGCAGAACCCAAAGCAAAGGCTGAGCAGGAGATGGGAAACTCCAGGGTTTGGGGTTTTTCCAGCGGTGGGGTCCGGCTTGTCCCCACTCCCTCTCCTGCAGCTCTTCCTCGGCTGGGATCGGGATTGGGATCGGGATTGGGGTCAGGATCACGATTGGGATCAGGATTGGGATTGGGATCAAGATTGGGATCGGGATCGGGATTGGGATCAGGATTGGGATCGGGATTGGGATTGGGGTCAGGATCACGATTGGGATCAGGATTGGGATTGGGATCAGGATTGGGATCGGGATCGGGATTGGGATCAGGATTGGGATCGAATCTGGATCGGGATGGGTTTGTGTTGCTGCTCCCGCGCTCTCCTTTTCCCTCTTGCTCATCCGACTCCTCTCCGTGCTCGGGGTCACATCCAGCCTCGGGAATCTCTCATTGGGATCCCCCACGTCCCCCAAAGCCCTTTTCCTCCCTTAAAGCTGTTCCTAAAGCACAGTCCGGGCGTTCCCAGCTGTTCCTGAATTCCCTGTCCCCACCCTGGATTTGTTTCTGCCGCAGGACATGGTGGGAAAGGCACAGGGAGGGGCTGAAGCCCGTTTTTGGGGGCTCAGCCCCGTTTTTGGGGTCTCAGGCCCGGTTTTTGGGAGCTCAGGCCCATTTTGGGGTCTCAGGATCCCTGCAGGGTCTGCAGGAGGTGCGGAAATCGCGGCTCTCCAGGAGAAGCGTTGGGAAGAGGAAGGGAAGGAGGAATTGAGCTCCGGGCGGGTTCCCGTTCGCTGTGGGTCCGGGGAGGCTTCGGTGGGAGATCAGGAATGATCCAGGGATGGAAGGGTGGGAAATTCGGGATCGAAAGCTTCCCCAGAGCCTCCTTCACCCTGCGTTTTGTGCGGTGAGGTTTCCCTGCCTCGCTGCTCCCCCGGGAATCCTCGCGGCCCCTCGGGGTTGTGTCCCAAAGCGCCCCATTCCCACCCCTCCCAGCGCCAGTGCCTTGAAAATCCCGAAAATCCGGGAACGGACCGGGAAAGCTCCAGACCTGGGCAGGGAATGAGCAGGGAATGAGCTGGGTCCGGGTTCGGCTGCACCTGATCTGGTGCTGGAGCTTCCCGTGCCTGGTCCAGGTGTGTCTGACCCCAAGAGCAGCCACTGCCCCCTCTGTGAGCACTTTTGGGGTGGAAAAAATCCCTGCTTTCTGCTCCGTGGCAATTTCTCCCGCTTTTCCGAGGTAATTTTTCCCACTTCTCCAAGGTGATTTGTCCCGCTCTTCCGAGGGGATTTCTCCCGGTTTTCCGAGGTCATTTTTCCCACTTCTCCGAGGTCATTTTTCCCACTTCTCCGAGGCGATTTCTCCTGCTTTTCTGAGGGATTTTCCCCGCTTTTCCGAGTTGATTTTCCCCGTTTTTCCGAGGCTCCGGGGGTGGCAGCCCCAGCCCCGGCCCCGCTCGGCAGCGCCGGGCACCTGCACTTTGCTCTGCCAGCCCCAGCGAGTCCCGAGCTCCTCCTGTCCCCGCCCTGTCCCATCCTGTCCCTTTGGGTCGCCAGGATCTCCATCCCCGAAATCGAGGGCCAAGCAGGGATTCCCCCCAGGAGCTCTGTGGGGTTGGAAGGCTCCTTTAGGGTCGGCTGGGGAGTCACGAAGAGCGGGACCAGCCCCCGGGATTTGGGATTTGGGATTTGGGACTTGGGACTTGAGCAGAGCCGCGACACCGAACAGGAACGAGAGGCTGCGAACGAGTCCCGGGGAGCCCCGCGATAAGGAACTCCTGCTCCTTCCCTCCTCTTCCTCCTCCCGGGGGGTGGGAAGGGTTTGTGCCGCCTCCCCCCCCCCCGAAAATTGATTTTTTATCCGGAATGGGATGGCTCCGGTGGGAAATGCGTCACTGTGGCACTCGCGGACCCGTTCCCGTTCCCGTTCCGTTCCCCCGGTTCCGTGCGCCCCGAAACGAGCCTGGGAGGTGCCGGGGGGACGCGGGAGGAGGGTCCCGGGTGCGCCCCCCACCCACTCACCCCCCCCCAGCTGCTTTGTGCCACGAGCTTTGACGATCAATAATGGAAGAAGCCAAAAAAGCCCCCCCAGTCCCCGTGTAGTATTTACAGTCCATATCGCCGCCTATACGCTCCATGTATCGCAGATCGGCCGCCCCCGAGGGACCCCCAGGGACCCCCGCCCCCCGGGTCCTGTGAGCGGGTCCTCACAGCCCCGCGGGGGCTCGGGGCCGCGGGGGGACCCGGGGGCCACGTCCCTGCTCCCCCAGCCCTCGGCCGTGTCGTACCAAACATGTAACGTGCCTTTTATTTATGCTGCAAATATAACATTAAAATATTACCCAGGAGCCGGCGGCTGCCGCCCCTTGCTTTGGGGGGGGGCTGGGGACACCCCCGGTGTCACTTTTTGTCCCACGGACACCTCTGGGTGTCGCTTCCTGTCCCACGGACACCCCCGGTGTCACTTTTTGTCCCACGGACACCCCCGGTGTCACTTTTTGTCCCACGGACACCTCTGGGTGTCGCTTCCTGTCCCACGGACACCCTTGGGTGTCACTTTTTGTCCCACGGACACCCCTGGGTGTCACTTTGTCCCACGGACACTCCTGGGTGTCACTTTTTGTCCCACGGACACCCCTGGGTGTCACTTTTTGTCCCACGGACACCCCTGGGTGTCGCCGGGGCCGCAGTGTGGGTGTCACTGGATGGAGGTGACACCGCCTGGACTCGGGACGCCGTGGGACAGTCACCGCTCCCGGGTGAGCTGCTCTGGGGACACCGTAGTGGCCCGGGCCACCCTCGGGTGCGTTTTTGGGGCGATTTCGGCTGCTTTGGGGTCGGGGGGAGCCGCGGCCACACCGTCGGGGCTGCAGGAGCGCGGAGAGGCCACCGGGTGGCGGCAGCGAGACTCGGCCGAGCGGGGAGGGGCGCGGGGGTCCCGGGGGGTGTCGGGTTCAGGGGGTCTGGGGGGACCGGGAAGGGGTCCTGGAGGTGCAGGGAGGAGTCCCGGTGCAGGCCGGGGGTCCCGGGGGGTTCCGGGCTCAGAGGTTCTGAGCGGCCCCGCTCTCAAGGGGGTCCCGGGGGGTCCCGGGCTCAGGGGTCTGGGGGGGCCGGGGAGGGGTCCCGGTCTCAGGGGGGTCCCGGGGCAGGCCGGGGGTCCCGGGGGGTTCCGGGCTCAGAGGTTCTGAGGGGCCCCGCTCTCACGGGGGTCCCGGGGGGTCCCGGGCTCAGGGGTCTGGGGGGGCCGGGGGGTTGTCCCGGTCTCAGGGGGGTCCCGGGGCAGGCCAGGGGTCTCGGGGCCGGGCCGGGGTCTCGCTCCGCAGCCCCGGCGGTGCCGGCTGCGAGTCCCTGGCGGGGGGGGCGGGCGATGCGGGGCCTCCCCGTCCGTCCATCCGTCCGTCCGTCCCCGGGGGCGACTGTCGCGGCTGCTAAATGGCTTTCATTAACGGCGGCGGGGCCGGGGCTGCTCCCGCCGCCCCCCGCTCCCCCGGGACCCCCGGCCCGGCCCGGCCCGGCTATAAGAGGCGGCGGCGGCGGCGGGGCGGCGGCGATGGCGATGTCGGGGCGCCCGGAGCTGCTCCTGCTGCTGCTGCTGCTGCTGGCGGGGACCCCGCGCTCCGCCCGCGCCTGTCCCGGGACCCC
This sequence comes from Acanthiza pusilla, assembly GCA_036630365.1. Lineage (NCBI taxonomy): Eukaryota > Metazoa > Chordata > Aves > Passeriformes > Acanthizidae > Acanthiza > Acanthiza pusilla. The sequence continues at coordinate 518,382 of JAXCHO010000119.1, read as the reverse complement.
CGGCCCGGCCCCGGTGAGCCCCGGCCCGGTCCCGGTGAGCCCCGGCCCGGTCCCGGTGAGCCCCGGCCGGGCCGCGCCTTCGGAGCGGGGCTTCGCTTTGGGGGGGCACGCTCGGGATTAGGGTCGCGGGGTCGCGCTGCGGTTCCCGGACCGCCGTGACCCCCCGGTCCTCCCCCACCTCAGGCCGTCGCCGCCGCCCCCCAGGGGCCGCCCCCCGCCGCCGCCGCCGCCGCGCTGGGAGCGCTGCTCCGGTCCCTGCGGCGCCCCGGCCGCTCCCCCGGGCCCCCCCTCCAGAGGTGAGTGGGGATAGGGGTCCCGGTGCGGGGTCTGGGGGGGTCCAGGTGCTGCGGAGCCATTGAAGGATGGGGTATGGAGGGTCTGGGGACATCGGGAGGACGCAGGAGGTGGGGACGGACCCGGGCGGTTTGGGGGGCACGAGGAATGGTCAGGGGTGCAGGGATGGGGGTCCCTGTAAGTGTCCGTGTCCCTCAGGCCGTTCCCATCCATCTCTGTCCATTTGTCTGTCCATTCCCACCCCACCCCATCCATCCCTGTCCATTTGTCTGTCCATTCCCGTCCATCCTTGTGTCCATTCCCACCCCATCCCATCCATCCCTGTCCATTTGTCTGTCCATTCCCGTCCCTCCGTCCCTCTGTCCCCATCCCCCGGTGCTCACCGGTGCCGTGTCCCCCCACAGGTCGGGGTGGGGGCCGCAGGGGGGGCCCCAGGCGCGGCTCAGCCCCCGCAGTTGGGACCCCCCGGTGGCGCCGTTCTGGACGATGGCGACCCCGCAGCGCTTCGGCCGCCGCCGCTGAGCGTCCGCCCCGAGCCCACCCCGAGCCCACCCCCGGCTGTGCCCACCCCCAAATAAAGTGCTGACCCCAGCCCGAGCCCCGGCTCTGCTCGCGCCCTGGGGGTGGCCGTGGGGGGTGTGGCTCCTGTCCCCTCCCTGTTCCCAATCCCCGGACCCCAAGCAGACACCGACACGGAGTACAAACCCCCCCAGCTTTATTCCCGGGGGGCACCCGGGGACCCTCCAGCACGGGGTGGGAGGGGCCACACCAGAGGGAGACCCCGGGCCTTGAGGTCCGTCTGTCCATCCGCCGCCAGCGGGGTCAGCGTCCGGAGCTCCGGGGCCGCGGGGGGGACCGGGGCCAGGGCTCCGGGGGCCGCGGCGGGGGTCGTGCCCAGAGCTCCGGGCGTTGCCGGTGAGTCCCGGGCCGGGCCCAGAGCTCCGGGGGCCGCGGCGGGGGTCGTGCCCAGAGCCCCGGGCAGTGCCGGTGAGTGCCGGACTGTGCCCGGGGCACCGGGGTGCCGCGGGTGGGGCTGTGCCCAGGGCTCCGGACATTGTCTGGTGACTCCCGGGCCGTGCCCAAGGCTCTGGGCATTGGCCAGTGAGTGCCAGGCCATGCCCAGGGCTCCAGGCATTACCGGCGAGCCCCGGGCCGGGCCGGGCCGTGCCGGGCGGGGTCACTTGCCGCCGGCCATGATGCGCAGGTACTGCAGGGCGTTGCGGGCGGCCTGGGCGCGGGCGCCGTCGCGGGACGGGGCCGAGCCGTGGCACACCGTGGTCGGCTGCGTGGACAGCTCCACCAGGCACTGGTGCAGCCCGCTGAGGCTCAGGGCGTCTGGGGGGGCACAGGGGTCACCCCACAGCCCCCGCTGTGGGGGGGACACCCGGGGAGGGGCCGGGGGGTTCCTGGGGGCGCTCACCGATGTCGAGGTAGCTGATGGCGAAGCTCTGCTCCTCGGAGAGCTCCTGCAGGAGGGCGCAGGCCCCGCCCGGTGCGGGGTTGGCCCCGCGGCTCCGCAGCTGGCCCAGCTTCTCGCCCGCCGAGTTGCGCAGAGAGTCCCACGTGCAGCCGGGGGCGCGGCCCCGCAGCCCCTCCAGCCGGGGGCACGTCTGGGGAGGGGGCACGGGGCGCTTGGGGACCTGCCCAGCCCCGGGGAACCCTCCCGACCCCCCCAGGGACCATCTCAACCCCCCCAGGGACCATCTCAACCCCCCCAGGGACCATCCCAATACCCCCGGGGACCACCCCGACCCCCCCAGTGACCATCCTGATCCCCCGGGGCGCCATCCCAACCCCCCCAGGGACCATCCTGACCCCCCCAGGGACCATCTCAACCCCCCCAGGAGACCATCCCGACCCCCTTGATGTGTAGGAATCCCCCGGAACATGGGACACCCATGGGGCCACACTCACCCACCCACGACCCCAAACCCAGAGGAGCGCCCTCCATGAGCCCTGGGGCACGGGGTGCCGAGGGGCACTTCGGGGTGGCTTTGGGGTGTTTTTGGGGTCCCCACGCCCCCCAGGCCCCCCGGGTACCATGTTGAACTGGTCGTCCTCGCCCTCAGCCTCGCTGCCGTCGCGCGGCTCCATGGGCACGTTGTGGATCCTCACCAGCATCTTGGCAGCTGCGTTGCGCTTGGCCAGCTTCTTGGAGGTGCCGCTGCCTGCGGAGGGGCGGCGGCTGAGCCGGGACCCCCAAACCCACCCCCATCACCTGCTGGGGCTCAGCCGGGACCCCCAAACCCACCCCCATCACCTGCTGGGGCTCAGCCGGGACCCCCAAACCCACCCCCATCACCCATGGGGGCTGAGCCGGGACCCCCAAACCCACCCCGATCACCTGCTGGGGCTCAGCCGGGACCCCCAAACCCACCCCCATCACCCATGGGGGCTGAGCCGGGACCCCCAAACCCGCCCCGACCACCCGGGGGGGCTGAGCCAGGACCCCCAAACCCGCTCCGATCACCTGCTGGGGCTCAGCTGGGACCCCCAAACCTGCCCCGACCACCCGGGGAGGCTGAGCCGGGACCCCCAAACCCACCCCGATCACCTGCTGGGGCTCAGCCGGGACCCCCAAACCCACCCCCATCACCCATGGGGGCTGAGCCGGGACCCCCAAACCTGCCCCGACCACCCGGGGAGGCTGAGCCGGGACCCCCAAACCCACCCAATCACCTGCTGGGGCTGAGCCGGGACCCCCAAACCCACCCCGACCACCCGGGGGGGCTGAGCCGGGACCCCCAAACCCGCTCCGATCACCTGCTGGGGCTCAGCCGGGACCCCCAAACCCACCCCCATCACCCATGGGGGCTGAGCCGGGACCCCCAAACCCACCCCGACCACGCGGGGGGGCTGAGCCAGGACCCCCAAACCCGCTCCGATCACCTGCTGGGGCTCAGCCAGGACCCCCAAACCCGCTCCGATCACCCACGGGGGTCCCCGGGACCCCCAAACCCGCCCCCATCACCCACGAGGGCTGAGCCAGGATGCCCAAACCCAGCCCGACCACCCTCGGGGGTCCCCGGGCCCCTCACCGATCTCCACGAATCTCTCCACGCGGCAGGTCATGGTGAACTCCTTGCGGTGCGCCGGCCCCGACTCTTGTGTCACCGTGTACTCGGGCAGGCGCCAGCCCTTCTGCACCACCAGCTCCTGGGGACAGGGACAGCCCCGAAACGGCCATCAGCCACCCCGAAACGGGGGAACGGGCCCCAAAACGGGGATCAGCCACCCCGAAACGGGGGAATGGGCCGCAGAATGGCCATCAGCCACCCTGAAATGGGGGGAACGGGCCACAAAACGGGGATCAGCTACCCCGAAATGGGGGAACGGGCTGCAGAATGGCCATCAGCCACCCCGAAACGGGGGAACGGGCCACAAAACGGGGATCAGCCACCCCGAAACGGGGGGAACGGGCCGCAGAATGGCCATCAGCCACCCCGAAACGGGGGAACGGGCCACAAAATAGGGATCAGCCACCCCGAAACGGGGGGAACGGGCCCCAAAACGGGGATCAGCCACCCCGAAATGGAGGAACGGGCCCCAAAACGGCCATCAGCCACCCCAAAACGGGGGAATGGGCCCCAAAACGGCCATCAGCCACCCTGAAACAGGGGGAACGGGCCACAAAATGGCCATCAGCCACCCTGAAACAGGGGGAACGGGCCTCAAAACGGGGATCAGCAGCCAAAAAATGGGGAGAATTGGCCCCAAAATGGGGGAACGGGCCACAAAACGGGGATCAGCAGCCAAAAAATGGGGAGAATCGGCCCCAAAATGGCCATCAACCACCCCAAAATGGGGGGAATGGGCTGCAAAATGGGGGTCAGCAGCCAGAAATGGGGAGAATCGGCCCCAAAATGGGGATAACCGGTGCCGAGACTGGGATAAATGGCTCAAAATGCAGGGAACTGGCCCCAAAATGGGGATAAGCAGCCCCAAAATGGAGATGACTGTCCCCAAAAGGAGGATAACCTGCCCCGAGGTGGGGATAACGGCCCCAAAATGGAGATAATTGTCCTCAAAATGGAGATAACTGGCTCCAAAACGGAGATAAGCAGCCCAAAATGTGGATTAGCAGCCCCAAGGTGGGGATTACTCCCCAAACTGGGGATAAGTGTCCCCAAACTGAGGATAAGTGTCCCCAAATGGGGATAACGAGCCCCAAAATGTGGGCAAATGGCCCCAAAAGGGATATAACTCACCCCAAAGTAAGGATAACCAGGAATGACTGGCCCCAGGTGGGGATAACCAGCCCCAAAATGGGGAAAACTGTCCCCAAAAGGAGGGAACTGTCCCCAAAATGGAGACAGCTGTCCCTAAATGGGAATAAGCAGTCCCAAATTAGGAATAGCTGTTCCCAAAAAAGGGATTGCTGTCCCAAAAAGGCGGAGGAGGAGCCCCCAAAGGCCATCGTCCCCTCCCCAAGGGCCGTGTCCCCCCCCCACCCCTGGCTGGATCATCCCCCCCAAAATGGGAATGGCCCCCGGGCTGGGGGGGACAGTGTCCCCTCCCGGTGTCCCCTCCCGGTGTCACCCACCTGCAGAGCCCCCACGGGGTTACACTCGGACTGGGGGGGCGACACCGACGTCTTCATCTCCAGGGGGGGTCCCCTGTGGGGGCACAAGGGTCAGGGGTGCCCACGGCCCCCTCGGGGGCACAGGGGGCTTCGGGGTGGGGACACGGGGTCACCCCTGGGGGGTGTTCAGGGTGGGGACACGGGGTCCTCTCGGGGGGGCACAGGAGGTTCGGGGTGGGGACACAGGGTCTCCCCAGGGGGGCACAGGGGTCAGGGGGTGCCCACAGCCCCCAGGAGGGCACAGGGGGTTCGGGGTGGGGACACGAGGTCCCCCTTACCTGGGCGAGGGGGGGGGTGCAGCAGGGGCCGGGGGGGGCACGGCGGGGCCTGGCTCTGCCGGGGGCTCCGGGGGGAACGGAGAGCTGGGAGGGGGAGGGACAGTGCCTGAGTCACCCCTGGGCCTTACAGGGACCCCCAGAGACCCCCACCCCGGGTATCCCCAGACACCCCTGGGCATCCCCAGACCCTCCTGGGCACCCCCAGACCCACCCTGGTGCCCCCAGACCCTCCTGGGTACCCCCAGAGCCCCCCAGGCACCCGCAGAGCCCCCCACCCCGGGTACCCCAGACCCTCCTGGGCACCCCCAGAGCCTCCTGGGAACCCTCCAGACCCCCCCAGGTACCCCCAGACCCTCCTGGGTACCCCCAGAGCCCCCCACCCCGGGTACCCTAGACCCTCCTGGGCACCCCCAGAGCCCCCTGGGAACCCTCCAGACCCCCCCAGGTACCCCCAAACCCAACTGACCTCTCCAGCCCCCCAAATCTCACAGCATCCCCAAGACCCCTGGGTGCCCCCAAATGCCTCTGGGTGCCCCCCGAACCCCCAAACCCCGAGTGTCCCCCACTCCTGGGTGCCCCCAGCCCCCCCACCTGTGCTCCAGGGGCTCCAGCATGGCCCCCCCCCCTCTGAGCAGCCTCAGGGCCACCTCGGCTGCCTTGTGCTTCGCCGCCTTCTTGCTGGGACCCTGCCCTGGGGGACACCGCGGCTCAGGGACACCGGGGGACACCCAGGGACCCCCACAGGACCAGGCTTTGGGGGATCCCAGAGTTTCCCCCCCTCCAAAGCATGGGGGGAACCCTTGGGGGTGACAAGGGGTCCCAGGCTGGGGACAGGGGTCTGGGGTCCCACTGGGGCAGGTGATGTCCCCGAGGGAACTTGGGGGACAGGGCTGGGTATGGGGGGGTCCCCAAAGGGACGGGGGGTCCGTGAGGGGTCTGGGGTCCCACTGGGGCAGGTGATGTCCCCAAGGGGACATGGGGGACAGGGCTGGGTATGGGGGGGTCCCCAAAGGGACGGGGGGTCCGTGAGGGGTCTGGGGTCCCACTGGTGCAGCTGGTGTCCCCGAGGGGATATGGGGGACAGGGAGGGTCCAGGTTGGTTGTGGGGGTTCCCCAAAGGGACAAGGGGTCCCTGAGAGTTTTGGGGTCCCACCGGTGCAGCTGATGTCCCCAAGGGGACAAGAAGGACGGGGGAGCTCAGGTTGGCTGGGGGGTGTTCCCCAAGGGGACAGGGGGTGCAGAGGGGGCCCCAGGAGTTTTGGGGACCCATTGGGGCAGGTGGTGTCCCCAAGGGGACAAGAGGGACAGGGGGAGCCCGGGTTGGATGGCAGAGGTTGCCCAAGGGGATGGGGGTCCCTGGGGAGTTTGGGGTCCCACTGGGGCAGGTGGTGTCCCCAAGGGGGGGTCTGTGAGAGTTTTGGGGTCCCACCGGTGCAGCTGATGTCCCCAAGAGGACACAGAGGTCTGGGGTGGCCCAGGTTGGCTCGAAGGTGTTCCCCAAGGGGGCCCTGGGAGTTTTGGGGTCACACTGGGGCAGGTGGTGTCCCCAAGGGGGGGTCCCAAAGGGGGGTCTGTGGTCCCACTGGTGCAGCTGATGTCCCCAAGGGGGGGGTCCCTGGGAGTTTTGGGGTCCCACCGGTGCAGCTGATGTCCCCGAGGGGGGGTCCCTGGGGGGTGTGGGGTCCCACTGGGGCAGGCGGTGTCCCCACGGGGGGGTCCCAAAGGAAGGTCTGGGGTCCGTGGTGTCCCCAAGGGGGGGTCCTGGGGGGTGTGGTGTCCCACTGGGGCAGGCGGTGTCCCCACAGGGGGGATCCCAAAGGAGGGTCTGGGGTCCGTGGTGTCCCCAAGGGGGGGTCCTGGGGGGTGGGGGGTCCCACTGGGGCAGGCGGTGTCCCCAAGGAGGGGTCCCTGAGAGTTTTGGGGTCCCACCGGTGCAGCTGATCACCCCAAGGGGGGGTCCCTGGGGGGTGTGGGGTCCCACTGGGGCAGACGGTGTCCCCACGGGGGGGTCCCAAAGGAGGGTCGGGGGTCCATGGTGTCCCCAAGGGGGGGTCCTGGGGGGTGTGGGGTCCCACTGGGGCAGGCGGTGTCCCCAAGGGGGGGTCCCTGGGAGTTCTGGGGTCCCACCGGTGCAGCTGATGTCCCCGAGGGTGACGCGGAAGGTGAAGTTGGGCTGGTGGGCCTGGCCCTCGGCCTTGAGCAGGTCGTAGCCGGGGGTCCGTCCTAGGCGAGTCCCATACTCCTGCAGGAGGCTGATGGGCGTCTTCCCGGGGCTGGCGGCCACCATCTGCTCCAGGCTGGGGACACGGGGACAGGACTGTCACCGGCCCCGGGTCAGGGGACATGGGGACACGGCTGTCACTGACCCCTGGGTCAGGGGGACATGGGGACACGGTTGTCACCAACCCCAGGTCAGGGGACATGGGGACAGGGCTGTCATCGGCCCCAGGTCAGGGGACATGGGGACAGAATGACAGGGCTGTCACCAACCCCCCGGCTCAGGGGGCACATAGCAACAGGCACTGCCATGTCCCTGCCATGTACTGCAGGGACATGGGGACAGGGATGACATCTGCTCCAGGCTAGGGACAGGGCTCAGAGGGGACACAGGGGCACGGGTGGCAGTGCCACAGGGCATTAGGATATGAGGATGGAGATGGCACCGCTGGGGACGCAAGGGTGGCATCACCGCATGGCACAGGGACATGGGGATGGGGGTGGCACTGCCATGGAGTGTGGGGACACGGGCACCTGGGGGGACATGGGACGGCATTGGTGTGTAACCATTGGTGGTGACACGGGGACAGGGATGGAGCCCCCGCAGGGTGGGGACACGCGTGGCACTGCCACACAGCGCGGGGACACGGGGACACGGGTGGCACTGCCACCTGGGGACACGAGTGGCACCGCCGCGGACACGGGCACAGGGATGCCACCGCCACCCCGCACAGGGACAGCCTGTCCGCCCTCCCCCGCCGCCACTCGGGGACGATCCCGCGTCCCCCCCGCCTACTCCCGCGCCCCCCGCGCCGCGGCCCGGCCTAGGCCGCCCCCTCCCCCTGCCCGCCCCGCCGCGGGGCTGGGGGCTGCGGCGGTGCCGGGGGAGCCCCGGGGAGCCCCGGGCCGTGCCGGGGGGTGCCGGGGGGTGCCGGGGGTCCCGGTACCTGGGGAAGGCGCCGCCGCTCCGCCGGGCCCCGCCCGCCCCCTCCTCGCTCATCCCCGCCGCTCCGGCCGCCGCCCGCGCCGCCAGGGGGCGCGCGGCATCACGGGAGCGCCGCGCCGCGCGGGGCATTCTGGGAACTGTAGTCCGCCGAGCGCGGCCCGCGGCGCGCCCAGCCGCCGTCACCCCCCGGGCGGACTACGCTTCCCAGAATGCCCCGCGCGAAGGGTGGGGCGGGAGCGTGGCGGAGGTGGGAAGCGGGGTCACGTGGCGCTGGGGGGGGTCGTGCCTCAGTTTCCCCCTAGAGGGGTTAAGGGACAATGGGGACAATGGGGACAGGGCAGAGGTGGCCCTGGTCAGAGTGGGAGCGCTGGGATCACACCGGGAGCGCTGGGGACGGAGGGACAGCCGTACTGGGAGCACTGGGATCGCACTGGGATCGCACTGGGAGCACTGCGGACAGCGGGACACCCATACTGGGAGCACTGGGGTCGCACTGGTGCCCCGTGTGCTGCTGGGACCGGGCGATCCCGGTACCGGCGGGGTCATGGGGCACCGCTGGGGCCGGTCCTGGAGGTCCCGGTGCTGATGCCGGGGGGTCCCGGTGCCCGTGCCGGTCCGGGAGGAGGTCCCGGTGCCCGTGCCGGTCTCTCCGGTACCGGGGGATGATCCCAGTGCCGTATCGGGGTCCCAGTACGGAACCGGGGGGGTCCCGGTGCCCGTTCCGGTCTCTCCGGTACCGGGGGATGATCCCAGTGCAGTATCGGGGTCCCAGTACGGAACCGGGGGGGTCCCGGTGCCCGTTCCGGTCTCTCCGGTACCGGGGGATGATCCCAGTGCAGTATCGGGGTCCCAGTACGGAACCGGGGGGGTCCCGGTACCCGTGCCGAGCTCTCCGGTACCGGGGGATGATCCCAGTGCAGTATCGGGGTCCCAGTACGGAACCGGGGGGGTCCCGGTACCCGTGCCGAGCTCTCCGGTACCGGGAGATGGTCCCGGTGCAGTATCGGGGTCCTGACGCAGGACTGGGGTCCTGATCCTTTTGCGGTGTCCAAAGGGGCCCCGGTACCCGAGGCGGTCCCGGTGTCGGTGGGGGAGACCCGGTGCCGGTCTCTCCGGTGCGGGGAGACCCGGTGTCGGTGCCGTATCTGGGTCCCGGTGCAGTATCGGGGAGTTCCCGGAGCAGTATCTGGGTCCCGGTGCCGTGTCTGGGTCCCGGTGCTGGATCTGGGTCCAGGTGCAGTATCTGGGGGTCCCGGTGCGTTCTCAGGGGCGTTCCCCCTCCCTCCCGGTGCAGTTTGGGGGTCCCGGTGCCGGGTGAGGGTCCCGGTGCAGTATCTGGGTCCCGGTGCCGGATCTGGGTCCCGCTGCGGCACCGGGGCAATCCCGATGCGGTATCTGTGTCCCGGTGCGATATCGGGGGGTCCCGGTGCCGGGTGGGGGTCCCGGTGCCGGGTGGGGGTCCCGGTGCCGGGTGGGGGTCCCGGTGGCAGATCTGGGTCCCGGTGGCGGATCCGGGTCCCGCTGCGGCACCGGGGTGATCTCGCTGCGGTATCCCAGTCCCGGTGCGGTATCTGGCTGCCGGTCCCGGTCTCTCCGGTGCGGGCGGTCCCGGTGCAGTACCGGGGTGCCGGTGCGGTATCGGAGGGGTCCCGGTGCAGTATTGGGGTCCCGGAGAGCTGCCGGGGGGGTTCCCGGTGCCCGTGCCGGTCTCTCCGGTGCGCGGGGCGGGGCCGGGGCGGGGCCGTTCCCGTCGGGCGGGGCCGTTCTCGCCGCTCGCCCCGACCGCGGCCCCGGCCCCGGTACCGGCCCCGCCCGCCGGGCCCAGCCCCACCAGCACCGGCACCGCCGGGACCCCCCCGGCAGCGGGACCCCCCCGGCATCACCCGCAGCCCCGGGCGAGGGGCCCGGAGCCCCCCCAGGTACGGCACCGGCGCGGGGAGGCCGAGGGGGGGGGGATGCACCGGGATGGAGGGGGGAGGGCGGGGGCAGGACCGGGGATGCGCCGGGATGGGGAGGGGGCACCGGGGACGCGGGGGGCCCTGGAGGGGCTCCTGGCCCCCCTCCGTGGCCGTGTGCCCCTGTCCCCCCCAGGCCCGGGGGGGCCGCGCCCTCCCCTCCCCCCTCGGCCGCGGGGTCCCCGCGGGGGGGCTGGGGGGGCTGAGGGGGAGGGGAGGGGACACGAGCTGTCCCTTGCACACGCGTGTGCACATGCGTGACCCCCCCATCCCCCCGGCCCCCCCCCCCCCCGCGGCCGTGCCCGCATCCCCGTGCACGCGCTCGTGACCTCTCGCACACGCGTGTGCGAACGGCGGCAGGTGCGTGTGCGCGCGTCCGTGCGCGTGTCCGTGTGTCCGTGCGCGTGTCCGTGTGTCCCCCCCCCTTCCATGTGTGTCCGTGTGTCCCCCCCATGTGTGCGACCCCCTCCCCCCGCACGCGCACCCCTCCCGGGGGTGCAGACCCTCCCCCCCTTTGCACGCGCGTGTGCCCTCCCCCCCTCCCCGGGTCTCTGTACCTCCCCCCCCGGTCACGCAACGCCCCCCGCACCCTCCTCATGTCGCGACAGGGCGCCATGTCCCGACATGACGCGCCGGCGGGGGCGCTGTGTCGCCCCCGCTCCCCTCCTCCAACACTGCGCTGTCGCGACCCGGGGCCGGCGCTGTCGCATGTCGCAAATGCCACCCTTCCCCCCTCTTTGTCCCAAGCCCCCCCGGGGCTCTGGCCCCCCGCTCCTGCCTCAGTTTCCCTGGGGGTGGGGAGGGGGGAAGGCTCCATCCCTTACCGGGATGACGTCACCGAGTGACGTGATGTCACCACGGGGGGACACACGCGACACCTGGAGGGGCGGGTCGTGCCCCCTCCCCCCGCGGGTCCCTCGGGGTGACGTGAAGCCCCTCCCACGCCCCCCCCGTGACTCAACCCCCCCAATTTTAGTGATGACATCACCGCCGGGCGCGCTGTTGCCATGGCAACAGCCCCCCCGGGACCCCTGGTGCCTCAGTTTCCCCCGGCGCGCTCCCGCGTGGCCTGGCACGCGCACGGGGGGGGGTCTGCGCACTCGTGGGCACTTCGGGGGGCACCCGCGGGGCGCGGAGGGGGCGAGGGGGGGAACACGTGTGTAAGGGGGTCACACGTGTTTGGGGGTGTCTGTGGGTACGGGGGGGGCACACCCGTGTGTAAAGGGGTCACACGCGTGTTTGGGGGTGCCCGTGGGTCCTGGGGGGGCTCACGGCTCTCTAAGGGGCTCACGTGTGTGTAAAGGGGTCACCCCCATGTCCGGGGGTGTCTGAGGGGACCGGAGGGGCTCACAACCGTAGTTGGGGGTGCCTGAGGGTCCTGAGGGTCACCCCCGCACCCGGAGGTGCCCGAGGGTCCTGGGGGTACCCCCCGGCCGGAGGTGCCCGAGGGTCCGGGGGGTCTCCCCGGCCGGAGGCGCCCGAGGGTCCCGGGGGCTTAACCCCCGGCCGGAGGTGCCCGAGGGTCCCGGGGGTCTCCCCGGCCGGAGGTGCCCGAGGGTCCCGGGGGCTCAATCCCCGGCCGGAGGTGCCCGAGGGTCCCGGGGGTCTCCCCGGCCGGAGGTGCCCGAGGGTCCCGGGGGTCTCCCCGGCCGGAGGTGCCCGAGGGTCCCGCTCGCTGCCCCCCGCCCGCAGGGTCCGGCCATGGCCTGCCTGCACGAGACCCGCACGCCGTCGCCGTCGCTGGCGCTGCCGTCGGACGGGACCCCCGAGCAGGAGCTGACGCCCACCCAGTGCGTCCTGCGCGATGTGCTGCCCGCCCCCAGCGCCCCCCCCGAGGCCTGGCCCCGCCGGGGGGGGTCCCGGCCCCCCGAGCTCGGCCCCGAGGCCGCGGGGCCGCTGGCGGCAGACGGAGCCCACCTGCGCTGCCAGGCCGGGGGGGGCTTCCTGGAGGGGCTCTTTGGCTGCCTCAAGCCCGTGTGGACCATGATCGGCAAAGCCTATGCGGCCGAGCACAAGCACCCCCCCGAGGGTGAGACCCCCGCCCGGGGAGAGCGGCGAGGGGGAAGGGAGAGGGGAGAGGGGGAAAGGAGGGGGTGAAGCGCAAAACAGAATCCAAGGGGGCAAAAGAGGGGGCATGGGGGGCAAAGGGGGGTCTAAAGGAGGGTCCAAAGTGGGCAAAGGATGAGGGTGAGGGGCAAAGGGGAATCCAAGGGGGCAAAGGAGGATGTGAGGAGGGCAGAGGAGGGAGCAGGGGGGCGAAGGCAGGGTTGGGGTGTGTGGGTGCCATGGCCGTGGGTGCACCAGGGGTTACTGTGGGGGTGCTCAGGGTGCTCAGGGGCTGCTCTGGGGGTGCTCTGGGGGTGCTGTGAGGATGCTCTGGGTGCGCAGGGGGTACTCTGGGGGGCTCTGGGTGCTGTGGGGGTGCTCTGCGGGTGCTCAAGGTGTTCTGGTGGTGCTCTGGGGGTGCTCTGGGGGCGCTCAGAAAGTGTTCAGGGGGTGCTGTGGGTGCTCTGGGGGTACTCTGGGGGTGTTCAGCGGGTGCTTAGGGGGTGCTCTGGGGGTGCTGTGAGGATGCCCTGGGTGCTCTTGGGGTGCTCAGGGGGTACTCTGGGGGGCTCTGGGTGCTGTGGGAGTGCTCAGAGGGTGCTCAGGGGGTACTCTGGGGGTGTTCAGCGGGTGCTTAGGGGGTGCTGTGGGGGTGCTCAGGGTGTTCTGGGGGGTGCTCTGGGGGTGCCCTGGGTGCTGTGGGGATGCTCTGGATGCCGTGGGGGTGCTGTGGGTATTATGACGATGCTCTGAGTGTTGTTGGGGTGCTCTGGGGGTGCTGTGGGAGGTCTCTGGGGGTGTCGTGGGTGCTGTGGAGGTGCTCTGGGGGTGCTGTGGGAGGTCTCTGGGGGTGTCGTGGGTGCTGTGGAGGTGCTCTGGGTGCCGTGGGTGCTCTGGGGGTGCTGTGGGGTGCTGGTGCCACAGCCACGGGTGCTCTGTCCATGCTCTGGGTGCTCTGGGTTTTGTGGGGTGCTGGTGCCGTGGCCGTGGGTGCTCTGTCGGGGCCGTGGGTGCTCTGTGGGTGCCGTGGGGTGCCAGTGCCACATCCGCGGGTGCTGTGGGTGCTCTGGGGGTGCTCTGGGGGTGCCCTGGGTGCTGTGAGGATGCTCTGAGTGTTGTTGGGATGCTCTGGGGATGGTCTGGGTGCTCTGGGGATGCTGTGTGGGTGCTGTGGAGATGCTCTAGGTGCCCTAGGTGCTCTCCGGGTGCTGTGGGGTATCGGTGCCACCGTCGCAGGTGCTCTGTGGGTGCCGTGGGTGCTCTGTGGGTGCCGTGGGTGCCGGTGCCACGTGCGCGGGTGCCCGCAGACCCCTGGGAGGTGCCGTTCGAGGAGATCCTGGACCTGCAGTGGGTGGGCAGCGGGGCGCAGGGCGCCGTGTTCCTGGGCCGCTTCCACGGCGAGGAGGTGGCCGTGAAGAAGGTGCGGGACCTGAAGGAGACCGACATCAAACACCTGCGCAAGCTCAAGCACCCCAACATCATCACCTTCAAGTGAGCGGGCACCGGCGGGGGCACGCGGGCACGGGGACATGGCGGGCACGGGGACACCGCGGGCATGGGGACATGGGGGGCATGGGGAAAACACGGGCACGGGGACACCATGGGCACAGGGACATGGCGGGCATGGGGACACCGCGGGCCTGGGGACACCGCGGGCACAGGGACACCGCGGGCCTGGGGACACCATGGGCATGGGGACACCGCAGGCACAGGGACACCGCGGGCGCGGGGACACCATGGGCACGGGGCGTGCTTGGTCCTGGACATGGCACGGGGGCATGGAAGATGCCAGAACATGGATGTGGCATGGGGCATGGAGCATGCTAAGACATGGACACAGCATGGGCATGGACATGACATGGGCACAGCATGGGCATGGCGTGGACGTGGCATAGACATGGCATGGGCACAGCATGGGCATGGCATGGACATGGCATGGGCACAGGATGGGCATGGCATGGACATGGCATGGACACAGGATGGGCATGGCATGGGCATGGCATGGGCACGGCATGGCATGGCCACAGCATGGACATGGCACAGACACAGCATGGACACAGCATGGACATAGCATGGCTTAGACACAGCATGGACATGGCATGGACATGGCATGGACACACCAAGGGCACGGGGACCCCAGCATGGCATGGACCATGGGCAGGACACGGTGAGGACTCTGGGCATGGCCCCGCCGAGGGCTCGGGGCACCCTGGTGAGGTGTCCTGGCCACAGAGTGACCCCGGCGGCCCCGTGCCAACGCTGAGGTGGGCTGTGCCCGCAGGGGCGTGTGCACCCAGGCCCCCTGCTACTGCATCATCATGGAGTTCTGCGCCCAGGGCCAGCTCTACGAGGTGCTGCGCGCCGGCCGCAAGGTCACCCCGTCCCTGCTGGTGGACTGGTCCATGGGCATCGCCGGCGGCATGAACTACCTGCACCTGCACAAGATCATCCACCGCGACCTCAAGTCGCCCAAGTGAGCCGGGGCCGGGGCTCGGAGCACCCGCGGGTGCCCCCGGGCGCGGGGACACGCGTGGGGTGGGTGCGTTGGACGGTGGCGTGTCCGCGGCGGTGCCGTGTCCCTCCTGGTGCTCTGTCCGTGGTGCTGTGTGGCCGTGGCAGTCGCATGACCCTGGCAGTGCCACCACTGGGGGTTTTGTGGCCGTGGTGCTGCGTGGCCCTGGCAGTCGTGTGACCCTGGCAGTGCCACCCCGGGGGTTTCGTGGCTGTGGCGGTGCCGTGCTCATGTTGGTGGCCGAGCTGTGCATGTGGTGGTGGTGTCCCCTCAGCAGGAGCACACTCGTGGCAGGTGCAGGTCCATGGCAGTGCCATGTCCACGCTGGTGTCCCATGATGGTGTCATGTCCATGTTGGAACAATGCCTGTGCTGGTGGTGTCCCATGGCAGTGCCATACCCGTGGCGGTGCCATGTCTACACTGGTGGTGTCCCATGGCAGTGCCGTGTCCATGTTGGCGTTGTGCCCGTGTTGGTGCCATGTCCACAGTGTTGATGTCCCATGCCAAGGCCACATCCATGTTGGAACCATGTCCATGCTGGTGGTGTCCCATGGTGGTGCCATGTCCATGCTGGTGGTGTCCCATGGTGGTGCCATGTCCATGCTGGTGGTGTCCCATGGTGGTGCCATGTCCATGCTGGCGTTGTCCCACTGTGGTGCCATGTCCACATTGGAACCCTGTCCACGCTGGTGTTGTCCCATGACGGTGCCATGTCCATGCTGGCATTGTCCCCTGTTGGTGCCATGTCCATGCCCATGCCATGTCCGTGTCAGTGCTGTCCCACTCTGTGCCGGTGTCACCCGTGCCACGCCATGACCTGCTGGTGCTCGCAGCGGTTGCATGCCCGCGGTGGCGCCGCGCCCGTGCCGTTGGCGTGTCCTTGGCGTGTCCTTGGCGTGGCGCTGAGCGCGTGTCCCCAGCATGCTCATCACCTACGACGACGTGGTGAAGATCTCGGACTTCGGCACCTCCAAGGAGCTCATCGACAAGAGCACCAAGATGTCCTTCGCCGGCACCGTGGCCTGGATGGCCCCCGAGGTCATCCGCAACGAGCCCGTCTCCGAGAAGGTGGACATCTGGTGAGGCTGGGGACACCGGGGACAGCTGCGCTGGCACTGGGGACATGGCACTGGGGACAGGGAGATGTTGTGGGGACACCAAGGACACAGCGGGGGACACTGGGGATACTGGGAGTGACATTGCAGGCTCAGGGGACATCAGGGAGCACAGGAGCAGGGGACACAAGGGACATCGGGGACAGCTGCGGTGGCACTGGGGACACAGCGGTGGGGGGCAGTGGGGAGAAGGACACAGTGTGGGGACACCAAGGACGCAGCGGGGGAGTGGAGATCAGGGCACTGGGGATACTGGGAGTGACATTGCAAGGTCAGGGGACATCGGGGGGGAGCAGGAGGCCACAGGGGGTGCCCTGCTGTGGGTGACAGTGCCATGGGCGATGGGGCTGGAGGTGACAGGACCATGGGTGACAGTGCCGCGGGTGACAGTGCCGGGGTGACAGTGCTGGGGGGTGACAGTGCCGCGGGTGACAGGGCCAGGGGTGACAGTGCCGGGGTGACAGTGCCGGGGGTGACAGTGCTGCGGGTGACAGTGCCGGGGTGACAGTGCCGGGGTGACAGTGCCGCGGGTGACAGTGCTGGGGGTGACAGTGCCGGGGGTGACAGGGCCGGGGGTGACAGTGCCGGGGGTGACAGTGCCGGGGGTGACAGGGCCGGGGGTGACAGGGCCGGGGGTGACAGTGCCGCGGGTGACAGGGCCGGGGGTGACAGTGCCGGGGTGACAGTGCTGGGGGTGACAGGGCCGGGGGTGACAGTGCTGCAGGTGACAGGGCCGGGGGTGACAGTGCCGGGGTGACAGTGCTGGGGGGTGACAGTGCCGTGGGTGACAGTGCCGGGGTGACAGTGCCGGGGTGACAGTGCCGTGGGTGACAGGACCATGGGTGACAGTGCCGTGGGTGACAGTGCCGGGGTGACAGTGCTGGGGGTGACAGTGCCACGGGTGACAGTGCTGGGGGTGACAGTGCCGGGGTGACAGTGCCGGGGTGACAGTGCCGCGGGTGACAGTGCCGTGGGTGACAGGACCATGGGTGACAGTGCCGGGGGTGACAGGGCCGGGGGTGACAGTGCCGGGGTGACAGTGCCGGGGTGACAGTGCCGGGGTGACAGTGCCGCGGGTGACAGTGCTGGGGTGACAGTGCCGGGGTGACAGTGCTGGGGGGTGACAGTGCCGTGGGTGACAGTGCCGGGGTGACAGTGCCGGGGTGACAGTGCCGGGGTGACAGTGCCGGGGTGACAGTGCCGGGGTGACAGTACTGGGGGTGACAGTGCCGGGGTGACAGTGCCGGGGTGACAGTGCTGGGGGGTGACAGTGCCGTGGGTGACAGTGCTGGGGGTGACAGTGCCGTGGGTGACAGGGCCAGGGGTGACAGTGCCGGGGTGACAGTGCCGGGGTGACAGTGCCACGGGTGACAGTGCCACGGGTGACGGGGCCGCGGTGCCCGCAGGTCCTTCGGGGTGGTGCTGTGGGAGCTGCTGACCGGGGAGATTCCCTACAAGGACGTGGACTCCTCGGCCATCATCT
This sequence comes from Acanthiza pusilla, assembly GCA_036630365.1. NCBI lineage: Eukaryota > Metazoa > Chordata > Aves > Passeriformes > Acanthizidae > Acanthiza > Acanthiza pusilla. Next base: position 500,953 of record JAXCHO010000119.1, on the reverse strand, counting down.
GGGGCGTGGGCAGCAACAGCCTGCACCTGCCCGTGCCCTCCAGCTGCCCCGACGGCTTCAAGGTGCTGCTGCGCCAGTGCTGGTCAGTGCCCTGGGGACACCGGGGACACCCCTGGGGACATCTGTGGTGTGGGGGACCCCACTGTGGATGGAGCCATGGGGCACGGCAGGGGGGCCGCAGTCACAGCAGTGCCCCTGCCCTGGGGGTGACCTCTGTGTCCTGTGCGTCCTCTGTCCCTGGTCCCCCAAATCCTTGAGCACCCCCAGACCCCCGCAGACGCCCCAGGACTCCCCCAGACCCCCCCCCAGACCCCCAGCCCGGTGTCTGTCCCCGCAGGAACAGCAAACCGCGGAACCGGCCGTCCTTCCGCCAGATCCTGCTGCACCTGGACATCGCCTCGGCCGACGTGCTCTCCACCCCGCAGGAGACCTACTTCAAATCCCAGGTATGGATCCCGGGGTCCTGGGGCCCCAGATCCCCACTGAGCAACCCCCAGATCCCCTCTGACTAACCCCCCAGACCCGCTCTGACCAACCCCCCAGACCCCCTCTGACCAGCCCCCAGACCCCCTCTGACCAGCCCCCAGACCCCCTCTGACCAACCCCCAGATCCCCTCTGACCAACCCCCCAGATCACATCTGACCAACCCCCAGATCCCCTCTGACCAACCCCCCAGACCCGCTCTGACCAACCCCCCAGACCCCCTCTGACCAGCCCCCAGACCCCCTCTGACCAACCCCCAGATCCCCTCTGACCAACCCCCAGATCCCCTCTGACCAACCCCCAGACCCCCTCTGACCAGCCCCCAGACCCCCTCTGACCAGCCCCCAGACCCCCTCTGACCAACCCCCAGATCCCCTCTGACCAACCCCCCAGATCACATCTGACCAACCCCCAGATCCCCTCTGACCAACCCCCCAGACCCCCTCTGACCGACCCCCCAGACCCCCTCTGACCAACCCCCCAGACCCCCTCTGACCAACCCCCAGACCCGCTCTGACCAACCCCCCAGACCCCCTCTGACCAACCCCCAGACCCCCTCTGACCAGCCCCCAGACCCCCTCTGACCAGCCCCCAGACCCCCTCTGACCAACCCCCAGATCCCCTCTGACCAACCCCCAGACCCATCTGACCAGCCCCCCAGATCCCTCTGACCAGCCCCCCAAGATTCACGGGACCCCCACACCCCATGCCTGCTGTGGGCAGCACCGCGCATGCCCAGTGCCCAGTGCCACCAGCGCCCTGGATGCCCAGGGTGGCCGTGGTGGCCGCTGGCAGTGACAGCAGTGTCCCCATGCCCCAGGCCGAGTGGCGGGAGGAGGTGAAGCTGCACTTCGAGAAGATCAAGTCGGAGGGGACATGTCTGCACCGCCTGGAGGAGGAGCTGATCAACCGCCGGCGCGAGGAGCTGCGGTGGGGCCTGCTGGGAGCACTGGGAGCACTGGGGGCACTGGGGGCACTGGGGGCACTGGGGGCACTGGGGAGCACTGGGAGCACTGGGAGCACTGGGAGCACTGGGGGCACTGCGAGTACTGGGAGCATTGGGGAGCACTGGGAGCGCTGGGGGCACTGGGGGCACTGGGGAGCACTGGGAGCACTGGGAGCACTGGGAGCACTGGGGAGCACTGGGAGCACTGGGGGCACTGGGAGCACTGGGAGCACTGGGGGCACTGGGGAGCACTGGGAGCACTGGGGGCACTGGGAGCACTGGGAGCACTGGGGAGCACTGGGAGCACTGGGGAGCACTGGGAGCACTGGGAGCACTGGGAGCACTGGGAGCACTGGGGAGCCAGGGCAGGGGCACCAGGGGGTGCTGGGGCATGGGGAAGGAGGGCGGTGGGGTCCCTGTCCCTGGGGAGGACCATGGGGTGCCTGTCCCTGTCCCTGGTGGGTGCCACAGAGGACCATGGGGTGCCTGTCCCTGTCCCTGATGGGTGCCACTGAGGCCCTTACCCCTGTCCCTGTCCCTCACGGGTGCCCCAGAGGGCCATGAGATCCTTGTCCCCGTCCCTGGTGGTGCCATGGAGGGCCATGAGATCCTTGTCCCTGTCCCTGGTGGGTGCCACTGAGGCCCTTATCCCTGTCCCTGTCCCTGGTGGGTGCCACAGAGGCCCTTTCCCCTGTCCCTGTCCCTCACGGGTGCCACAGAGGGCCATGAGATCCTTGTCCCCGTCCCTGGTGGTGCCATGGAGGGCCATGAGATCCCTGTCCCTGTCCCTGATGGGTGCCACTGAGGCCCTTATCCCTGTCCCTGTCCCTGATGGGTGCCACTGAGGCCCTTATCCCTGTCCCTGTCCCTGATGGGTGCCACTGAGGCCCTTACCCCTGTCCCTGTCCCTCATGGGTGCCACAGAGGGCCATGAGATCCCTGTCCCTGTCCCTGATGGGTGCCACTGAGGGCCATGAGATCCCTGTCCCTGATGGGTGCCACTGAGGCCCTTACCCCTGTCCCTGTCCCTCACGGGTGCCACAGAGGGCCATGAGATCCTTGTCCCCGTCCCTGGTGGGTGCCACAGAGGACCATGAGATCCCTGTCCCTGTCCCTGATGGGTGCCACTGAGGGCCATGAGATCCCTGTCCCTGATGGGTGCCACTGAGGCCCTTATCCCTGTCCCTGTCCCTCACGGGTGCCACTGAGGCCCTTACCCCTGTCCCTGTCCCTCACGGGTGCCACAGAGGGCCATGAGATCCCTGTGCCCATCCCTGGCGGGTGCCGTGGCTGTCCCCCCTGTCCCCGTGCTGACACCTCACGTGTCCCCGGGCCAGGCACGCGCTGGACATCCGGGAGCACTACGAGCGGAAGCTGGAGCGCGCCAACAACCTCTACATGGAGCTGAGCGCGCTCATGCTGCAGCTGGAGCTCAAGGAGAAGGAGCTGCTCAGGTGGGTGGGCAGCGCCCCAAATCACACCCCCGAATGGCACCCAAATAATACCCCCAAATCACACCCAAACAGCCCCCAAACAGCATCGCCAGCGCCCCAGATAACGTCCCCGAACGGCACCCAAATAATACCCCCAAATCACACCCAAACAGCCCCCAAACAGCATCGCCAGCGCCCCAGATAACGTCCCCGAACGGCACCCAAATAATACCCCCAAATCACACCCGAACAGCCCCCAAACAGCATCCCCAACACCCCAGATAACGTCCCCGAACGGCACCCAAAGAGCACCCCGAAGTGGCCCCCAAAGAGCATCCCCAGCACCCCCAAATCACACCCCCAAACGGCGCCCAAATAGCACCAACAGTACCCCCAAATAATGGCCCCGAACGGCCCCCAAACGGCATCCCCAGCACCCCCAAATAACTCCACCAAATGGCACCCAAACAGCACCAACGGCACCCCCAAGTAACACCCCCAAACAGCCCCAAAACCCACCCCTAAAGAGCCCCCAAACAGCCCCGAAACCCACCCCTAAACAGCCCCCAAACAGCCCCAAAACCCACCCCTAAAGAGCCCCCAAACAGCCCCAAAACCCACCCCTAAAGAGCCCCCAAACAGCCCCGAAACCCACCCCTAAACAGCCCCGAAACCCACCCCTAAAGAGCCCCTAAACAGCCCCGAAACCCACCCCCAAACAGCCCCCAAACAGCCCCAAAACCCACCCCTAAACAGCCCCCAAACAGCCCCCTCGGCACCCCTATACCCACCCCACGTTCCCCCCCGGCCATGGCCCGCCCTTTATCCCCATCCCTGCCCCGTGGCCGCCCCCCGGCCGCGCCCCCTCCCCCGGGCCGTGCCCCCTCCTCCCCCGGGCCGTGCCCCCTCCTCCCCCGGGCCGTGCCCCCTCCCCTCGGCCATGCCCCCTTCCCCGGCCGTGCCCCTGCCCCTCGGCCGCTCCCCCCGGCCATGCCCCCTCCCCCGGCCGTGCCCCCTCCCCCGGCCCCGCCGCCCCCCGGCCCCGCTGGCCCCGGTCCCGGGCTCAGTGGCCGCGCTGGCCCCGCTGGCCCCGGGCTCAGTGGCCCCGTGGCCGTGGCAGGCGGGAGCAGGCGCTGGAGAAGCGCTACCCTGGGCTCTTCAAGCCGCGGGTGCCGCGGGGGCTCCTGCACGGCAACGCCGTCGAGACCCTCATCAAGAAACGCAACGTCCCCCAGAAGCTCTCGCCCCACGGCAAGCGGTGAGTGGGGCTGGGGTCCCTGGGGGGTGTGCGGGGTGGGGGGAAATGGGGTTTGGGTGGTTTGGGTCGGGGGGAGAATGGGGTTTGAGTGATTTGGGTCGGGGGGACACGGACAGGTGGGCCCGGCAGGGTGGGGGGATCTGGGGACCTGGATGTGGGGTCGTTGAGGGGACTGGGAGCCCCGGGTCCTTTGGGGTGGGGGGTCTGGGCACTTTGGGGAGGAGGAAATGCTCGGGGTGTGCAGATGTTTGGGGTCTGAATTTGGGGTCCTTTAGAGACCTGGGAGCCCTGGGGGGGCTGGGCTCTTTGGGGAGGGGGGGAATGCTCGGGGTGTGCAGATGTTTGGGGTCTGAATTTGGGGTCCTTTAGAGACCTGGGAGTCCTGGGGGGGTTTGGGTTCCTGGGGGGGGGGGAATGATCAGCGTGCGCAGATGTTCGGGGAGCTCAGGTTGAGGGTCTGGGGTCCTTTGGGGAGTTCCGGGGCTGCAGGTGTCCATGTCCCTCGGACGGGGGGGTTCTTTCGGGGGGTTCCTCTGGGCCTGGGGACATCTCGGGGGTCGCGGTGCCGGACCCGCCCCCACAGCCGCTCCCGTGTCCGTGCCCGTGTCCAGCCCCGACATCCTGAAGCCGGAGGTGCTGCTGCCCAAGCTGGACGCGGCCATGGCGCAGGTGGCCCTGCCGGGCTGTCCCAAGGGTCCCCCGTCCCCCGGGCGCAGCCGCCGGGCCAAGGGCCGCCACCGCAAATCGGGACCCCGGGGGGGCTGCGGGGAGCCGGGGCCCGAGGCCGGGACCCCCCGGGGCCCCCCCGCCACCGCCGCCAGCCCCGACATCCTCGGGGGCACCCTGGAGGCCGCGGGTGCCCCCTCGGCCACGGTACCTGATGTGGGACCCGAGGGGGCGACGGGCAGCCAAGGGTCCCCCCCGGCGCAGCCCCCCACTCCCGGGGAGCCTGAACGGGAGAGCGGGGCCGGCCGGGGGGGGAAAGGGGGGGCCGGGCAGCACCTCACCCCCGCCGCTCTGCTCTACCGGGCGGCCGTCACCCGCGGGCAGGTGAGACCCCCAGACCCCCGGGGCCCTTCGGGAGGGGGGGAGGACACGGGGAGGGACCCCAGGGCCACCCTGCCGCGGGGGGGGAGGGAGTCCATTCCGTCCGGGGAGGGCTTTGGGGAGGGGTCGGGATCCTGCGTCCCTGCGGGGCGGGGGGCGGGTCAGGACCGCGGGACCCTCCCGAGGGGCGCCGGGAGGATCCCGACGCCCCCTCCTGTGCCCCCAGAAACGGGGGGTCTCGTCGGAGGAGGAGGAGGGCGAGGTGGACAGCGAGGTGGAGCTGCCGCTGCGGCAGAGGTGCGTGCCGACCCCTCCCCCTGGGGACACCGGGAGGGTCTGGGGGTGCCGACCCCTCCCCCTGGGGACACCGGGAGGGTCTGGGGGTGCCGACCCCTCCCCCTGGGGACACCGGGAGGGTCTGGGGGTGCCGACCCCTCCCCCTGGGGACACCGGGAGGGTCTGGGGGTGCCGACCCCTCCCCCTGGGCACACCGGGAGGGTCTGGGGATGCCGACCCCTCCCCCTGGGGACACCGAGAGGGTCTGGGGGTGCCGACCCCTCCCCCTGGGGACAGCTGGGCAGGTCTGGGGGTGCTCGGGCCCCCCCTGGGGACACCCGGGCGGGTCCGGGACTGCTCTGGGGACACCTGGGCAGGTCTGGGGGTGCCGACCCCCCCTGGGGACACCCGGGCGGGTCCGGGGCTGCTCAGGCCCCCCCGCCCTCACCCCTCACCCCTCGCCCCCCGCCCAGGTGGCCCCCGGGGATGAGCAAGCGTCAGTCGCTGTCGACCTTCAGCTCGGAGAACTTCTCGGACGGGGACGGCGACGAGGGCCACACGAGCGAGCCGTCGCACAGCGCGACCCCCGACGTGGGCAGCACCAACACGGACGAGCGGCCCGATGACCGCTCCGAGGACCTGCTGTCGCAGGGCTCCGAGATCCCGCTGGACGCGGCGCCCCCCGAGGGGCCCGGCCGCCGGCACGGGGGGCTCAGCCCCACCAAGGTGATGCCCCCGACCACCGGGGGGCCCTCCCGGGGATGGGCAGGGTGGGGTGGGGGTGTCCCGAAGCCCCCCAGGGATGGGCACGGGGGGGTGGGGGGTCCTTGAGCCCTCCAGATGGGGTTAGCAAAGCAGACTGTCCCCAGGGGTGGTCACCGTGGGGTGGGGGTCACTCTGAGCCCCCCAGAGGGGGTTAGCCAAGGGAAGGGGGTCTGCAGAGATGGTCACCATGGGGTGGGGGTCACTCTGAGCCCCCCAGATGGGGTTAGCAAAGCAAACAGTGTCCCCAGGGGTGGTCACCGTGGGGTGGGGGTCACTCTGAGCCCCCCAGAGGGGGTTAGCCAAGGGAAGGGGGTCTGCAGAGATGGTCACCATGGGGTGGGGGTCACTCTGAGCCCCCCAGATGGAGTTAGCAGAGGGAAGGGGGTCCCCAGAGTCCCCCCGGGATGGTCACCGTGGGGTGGGGGTCACTGTGACCCCCAGATGGGGTTGGCAAAGAGGGACACTGAGCCCCCCAGATGGGGTTAGCAGAGGGAAGGAGGTGCCCATGGCCCCACCCTAGGGTCCGCCAGGACGGGGGGACATGGGGATGTGTGACCCCCCCAGGATCCCCAAGGGGGGCATGGGATCCTGACCCCCCCGAGGTCCCCCAGGACAGGGGGGGCAGTGGGATCCTGACCCCCCCCCCGTTTTCCCCCCAGGGCCAAAGGGGATCCTGACCCCCGCAGGGTCCCCCAGAACAGGGGGGACAGGGGAATGCTGACCCCCCCCCTTTGTCCCCACAGTGTCCCCAAGGGGGGCAGGGGATGCTGACCCCCCCTGTGCCCCTCAGGGCCAAAGGGGATCCTGACCCCCCCAAGGTCCCCCAGAACAGGGGGGGACAGGGGATGCTGACCACCCCTGTTTGTCCCCCCAGGCCAAAGGGATGCTGACCCCCCCGTTTGTGTCCCCGCAGTGTCCCCAAGGGGGGCAGGGGACGCTGATCCCCCCATCTGTCCCTGCAGTGTCCCCAAGGGGGCAGGGGGACGCTGACCCCCCCGTTTGTCCCCACAGTGTCCCCAAGGGGACAGGGGACACTGACCCCCCCATTTGTCCCCGCAGTGTCCCCAAGGGGGCAGGGGGATGCTGACCCCCCCCGTTTGTGTCCCCGCAGTGTCCCCAAGGGGGGCAGGGGACGCTGACCCCCCCGTTTGTCCCTGCAGTGTCCCCAAGGGGGCAGGGGACGCTGACCCCCCCGTTTGTCCCCGCAGGTCTCCGAGGACTCGGACTGTGACAGTGCAGAGCTTGACCACTCAGGCAGCGGCGAGGGCCCCCCCCGGCCCACAGCCCCCCCGGGCCTGTGACCTGCGTGCCCCCCACACCCCACCCCCCCGCACCCCCTCACTTGTACAGCCCCAAATATTTATATAAATATCTATCGCTCTCTACTGCTGCTGCTGCCTCGGGGGAAGGGATTGGGGCAAAAAATGGGGAAAAAAGGGTTGATTGTGTTCCTTTGTTCCTGTAGGTCCTACTGAAACACCCCCCGGGGTGGGGGGTGGGAAAGGGAGCTGCCCCCCCCCATTCAGACCGGGGGATAATGGGGGGGGGGTGAAGGGGCTGAGCCCCAACTTCGTTACTGGTGGCACTGGGAGCAGTGGGGGCAGCACCTAGGGGACGGGGGGGGGGGGGTTTGTCATCCCCACAGGGCCCAGGTGGATTTTGGGGGGTTTTTGTCACCCTCGCATGTCCCAGGTGGATTTGAGGGGGGGTTGTCACCCCCACAGGTCTCAGGTGGATTTTGGGGGGTTTTTGTCACCCTTGCATGTCCCCGGTGGATTTGGGGGGGGGGGGGGTTTGTCACCCCCACAGGTCTCAGGTGGATTTTGGGGGGGGGTTTTCACCCCCACAGGTCTCAGGTGGATTTTGGGGGGGGGGTGTCACCCCCACAGGTCTCAGGTGGATTTTGGGGGGGGGCTGTCACCCCCACAGGGCCCAGGCAGATTTTGGGGGCTTTTTGTCACCCCTGCAGGTCTGAGGTGGAGTTTGGGGAGGGTTTTGTCACCCCCAGAGGTCTGAGGTGGATTTATTTTGGGGGATTTTTGTCACCCCCAGAGGTCTGAGGTGGATTTATTTTGGGGGATTTTTGTCACCCCCAGAGGTCCCAGGTGGATTCTGGGGGGAGAGCAGACAGTGAACAGAACCACCAGCAGTTCCCATTAAAGACCAGTTAGGAGGGAAATGGGGAAGACTCCCCAGAATTCACCTGGAGGGTCCCAGTTCCATCCCCAGGTTCATCCCACACTCCAGTGGGACCTCCAGAACCCAACTGGGCCATACTGGGAGCACTGGGTTGGCTCTCCACTCTCGGGAAGGATCCCAAATATCCTCTCCAGAACCCAACTGGGCCATACTGGGAGCACTGGGCCACTTCACCCCATGCCAGAGGGAGCTCTGGCCCTGAGCTGGGCCATACTGGGAGCACTGGGTGGGCTCTCCACCCTCTGTAAGGATCCCAAACACTCTCTCTAGACTCCAACTGGGCCATACTGGGAGCACTGGGGGGGCTCTCCACCCTCTGAAGGATCCCTAACACCAACTGGGCTGCTTTGTCCCTCTCCAGACCCCAACTGGGCCATACTGGGAGCACTGGGAGGAGCCAGGGGGGTTCAAATAAAGACTGAGACAGGCAGATCCATTAACCAAAATATCCTGCAGGTTCTATTCACAAGGAAAAGCTCCAGTCCATCTTTTTATTCAGTTTTTTTTTGAAAAATTTCCTGACGTTACAGAACTAAACTGAAATGTTTTTTTTTTCGTTTTTTGTTTGGGTTTTTTTTTAGGTTTTTTTTTTTAAGGTTTTTTTTTTTTTTTCATTTTTCTTCCACTCTTAACATTTCATGACAAAAACAGAAACTTCAATGAGCCGAGAGAACGGGGAGAAGGTGCCGGGGGTGGGTGGGGAGAGGAGAGAGAGAAGCTTTATAAAACTAACATTTGGGGTTCAGCAAATTTTAAAGAGCTGAACGAAGGAATTAAAATGCTTTTAATTCGAGAGGAAAAAAAACCAAAAATATAACCCCGAAAAACAGAGGGAAAAAAAAAAACAAAAACAACGAACCAAAACAAAAAAAAAAAAAATTTTTTTTTTTTTTTCGAAACAAACTGAACCTGGTGAGTGGCGAGAGGCTGGAGGAACCGAAAATGTACAAACTAGTTTAAAACCTGGGTCGGTGCTAAGGGGCCGCAGATGGATGGCGAGGCTGGGGGGGTCCGGGGCCCCCCTAACTGCTGCCCATGCCCCCGGTCTCCGAGGAGAGCCTGCAACGAGAAAAGGGCGTCAGAGGGACCCCCAGGCAGGGATGGGGCAGGGGGACCCCCCCAGGCAAGGAATTGGGGCAGAGACCCCCGAGGCAGGGATTGGGGACAGAAGGACCCCCGAGGCAGAGGGCAGAAGGACCCCTGAGGCAAGGAATGGGGGCAGAGACCCCCAGGCAGGGATGGGGCAGGAGGACCCCTCTGAGGCAAGGAATTGGGGCAGAGGGACCCCCAAGGCTGGGAATGGGGGCAGAGGGACCCCCGAGGCAGGGGTGGGGGCAGAGGGACCCCCGAGGCAGGGGGTGGGGGCAGAAGGACCCCCGAGGCAGGGGTGGGGGCAGAAAGACCCCTGGCCATAAATTGGGGTCTGGGGGCTGCTCTCCATGGCTCTGCCCCATGGGGAGGGGGACAAAGGCAGCCCCGTGGGGGTCTCCCCTCGGGAGGGTCTGGGGTCGGCACAAGCAGCGGGGGAGGGGAGGGGAGGTGAGGGAGGTGGGTGCCCCCCGCCCTCGAACGGCGCCGGAGGGTCCTGGGGGTCTGGGCTGAGCGAGGTGGGCTCGGCTCTGGGGGTGGGGGAGGGGAGCGTGGGGGGGAGGGGCACCTGAACAGGGACCCCCGGGGGGAGCAGGGCACACACAGACACTGCCAAGGTCCCCGAGCCAGCAGGGACCCCCGGGGCCAGCCCACCCCAGCCCCGCCCGCGGCAGCTCCGAGTCGCTCCCTCCCTGGAATTGGGGGGCAGTGGGTGGGGGGAGAGCCCCCCCGGAGGCAGAGGGACCCCCGGGCAGGCACACATCTACCAGAGCAGATTCTCACCGTGGCAACTTTATTACAGGTACAGACAGTTAAGAGAGGACAGGTGAGGCCCCCAGGGCACCGGGGATGCGATTCCCCCTCCCCCAAAAAAAATCACCGATTCCCTTCCCTCCCCTCCACCCCCCTCTAGCCCGCCCCAAACCCCAAACTGCGCCCGGACTACTCAAAAAAATTTAAAAAAAAAAAAAAAAAAAGGGAAAAGGAGGAGAAATGGAAAAAAAAAAATTTTTAAAAAGTAACAAGCGACAACTACAGGCAGGCAGAGAAGGAATTGTGACCATCACAGGACAAAGGGACACAGTCTCTCGGCCGGCAAGAAAAAAAAAAACAAACTCTGCTGCTGCCAGGGCAGCATGAGCTGAGTAAAAAGGAAAAAAAATTTTAAAAATAGGAAAACTGGAGGAAAAAAAAAAAAGGAAAATTTAAAAAAAATTTAAAAAATAGAGAAAAAAAAAAATAATTTGGTGTTCCAAGTCTCCTCTACGGGGTCCCGGTGCTGCCACCCCCTGGAGCAGCCTCAGTACGGGGAAAACCTTTGCTTCTCCGCCTTGAGTTTGTTAGTGACACAGGGCACGGCGGCGGCGGGCGCCGCGGCCCCTTTGGCCGCAGACACGACATTTAGCGCCAGGAGAGGGACAGGTTTCATGCCAAGCAGACTGGAGACACAAGGGGCGGTCGGAAGAGGGTTGGGGAGGCTGGAGGGTGCGTCGGAGGCCCCCGCGGTGGCGAGCGAGGGGGTGGTGGTGGAGGAGGAAGAAGAAGAAGGGGTGGAGGATTGAGAGAGGTTGATGCTGAGGTGGTCAGGGATCGTGACGGAGGCTGCCTGGGAGGAGGGTTTAGCGCTTTCTAAACTGTAACAGAGGAGAAAAGGAAAAACAACAACAAAAAAAAAGAAAAAAAAAAAAATAGAAAAAAAAAAAAAAAGAAAAAAAAAATACACGGGTGTGGGTGGGAGGGAAGGAACAGCACAAAATGCGAAAAAAAAGCACAGGACAAACAGCGAAACGGCGCAGGAGCCGAGCTGGGGGGGGAGGAGGAGGAGGAGGAGGGAGGGACGGGAGGAGGAGCGAAGGGACAGTGCTGCCAGGCCTGGCCCGGCCACACAGGGACCCCCACACCCCCCGGGAGCCCCCAGGAGCCCCCCGGGCACCAGGAACGAGCCAAAATCCGAGAGAACCGCCATCCTGCTCTGCGGGACACCAGGCAGGGACCAGGGGACACCACAGGGACACCACGGGGACATCGAGGGGACAGCTCGAGCCCCACGGCCCAGGTGCTGCCAGCAGCACCACAGCTCTCGGGGATGGGGACGGGGCTGTCCTGTCCCCCCTCAGGGGGCTCCCCCAGCCCCACTGTCACCCTGCAGTGACACTCCTGGAGGCGATGGCAGTGGGGAGGGGACACCGGCGGGGAGGGGACACCGGGAGGGGACAGGGAGAAGGGGAACTCGGGAAAGAGAGAGAGAGAGAGAGGAAAGCCCTTCCCTCATGCGGGGCACGGGGAGGGAGGGAGGGAGGGAGGGAGGGACGGGGGGTACAGAGGGGACCCCGAGGACTGGCGGGCACTCACCTGACATTAATTAGATACTGGGCCAGGCTGATGCTCGCTGCAGATCCAGTTATGGTCACCTGCCTGTCAGTAGAGCCTTCCACGGGGTTGGCAATCTTGATCTGAGCCCCGGACATCTGGCGGATCTCGTTGATCTTGGCGCCCTGACGCCCGATGATGCAGCCAATCAGCTGGGGACGGACACCAAAGGGTTAACTCGGCCTCGGCCCTCCTCGGGTTGGGATTTGGGGGAAATCCTGCAGGGATTGGGCTGTCCCAGGGCACGAGGGGGGACACTGTCCTTGCAGGTGGCCAAATCACCCTCGGAGGTGGCCAAAATCGTGTGGATGTGGCCCTTGGGGACACAGTTCAGTGGGGGGGACAGCTGGACTTGGTGGCCTTGAAGGCCTTTTCCAGCCTGAACAGCTCCCAGTTATGGGATTAATAGTTATGGGGTTAATAATTATGGTTCCCAGCTGGGGCTGGGGCGTTAGGGAGCTGTAAAATGGGGTTTTCAAGGCATTGAAAAAGGGGATTTGTGCCTTGAAGATCACTGGAATGGAATGAGGGGTGTGGTGGCAGCCAGAGTGACCTGAGAGGTGCTTTGGGACACAGCCACGAGGCCACAAGAGCTTTAACGCCAACCACAGGCACCCCACAGCCCCTGCGAGAGGGGCACACCCTGGGGACCCCCGAGATGAGGGGCACACCCTGGGGACCCCTGAGATGAGGGGCACACCCTGGGGACCCCCAAGCCGAGGGGCAGACCCTGGGGACCCCCGAGATGAGGGGCAGACCCTGGGGACCCCCGAGCCAAGGGGCAGACCCTGGGGAACCTCTGAGCCGAGGGGCACACCCTGGGGACCCCCAAGCCGAGGGGCACACCCTGGGGACCCCCAAGCTGAGGGGAACACCCTGGGGACCCCTGAGAGCTGAGGGTCATACCCGGGGGACCCCCGAGCTGAGGGGCACACCCTGGGGACCCCTGAGATGAGGGGCACACCCTGGGGACCCCCAAGCTGAGGGGCAGACCCTGGGGACCCCCAAGCCGAGGGGCACACCCTGGGGACCCCCAAGCTGAGGGGAACACCCTGGGGACCCCTGAGAGCTGAGGGTCATACCCGGGGGACCCCCGAGCTGAGGGGCACACCCTGGGGACCCCCAAGCTGAGGGGCAGACCCTGGGGACCCCCGAGATGAGGGGCACACCCTGGGGACCCCCAAGCTGAGGGGCAGACCCTGGGGACCCCCACCCCAACCCCCCGGGATACTCACATCGTTTGGAATGGTGAGTTCATGGGAGGTGGTTTGGGCAGAGGCATCCAAACCTGCTCGGAGACAGAGAGAGGGGGCCCAGGTGAGCGCAGGGGCGGCCGGGGGGTGCAGCACCCCAAGTGCTGCCAGGCTCAGGCTGCCCGCGAGGGCTCCGGGCGGGCGGGAGGGAGGGCACAGCTCTGGGCACCGCTGCTCCCCACCCTGTGGCCTGCTTCCCCTCTCCTCGCTCACCCCTGCAGTGTCCCCTCTGTCCCCTCCCCGCGTGGATTGTCCAGCCGAAGGGGGGACAATCCTGGAGTGGGGGGCTGCACTGGGGGGCTCCAGCCAGGCACTCCGCTCCCGCTCCGGCTTCCGAAGGCTACCTTACCCTCCTCCTCCTCCTCCTCCTGGTCCCTGCAGCCCGGCGGGGCCTGCTAGGCCGGCGGGCGCTGGGAGGCTGCTCACACCCCACCCGGGGCTGAGCTCGTGTGCCTGGGCTGTTTCGAGCTCATTTTTCTACTTTTTCCCCTTCCCCAGCTCGCTCCCTGCGAGAGGGAGCGGCGCAGCCTCGGCCTCGCGCCGGGGCCGTGGCAGAGGGACACAGCAGGTGACACTCGGTGCTGTCCCCCCACTCCCGGGGCAGCTCCGGCTCCTGCCAGCTCCAGCACCTCCTGGGCCAGGGGCTGCTCCCCTCCGTGTGTTTTTTTGGGGGGTTTAAAGCTCGGGGCCCACAGCTCGCTGGGACAGCCGAGCCTCCACCCAGCCCTGCTGCTCTCCTCTATCCAGCTGTGCTCCAGGGCAGGGCCAGCCGAGCCAGGCTGCACCTGCAGCCCCTCCAGGGCTCCCCTCGACCCCCTTTCCCCCCCATCCGGGCAGCACGGAGCAGGGAGAACGAGACCCCGGGCAGCATCAATACACAACAGAGTAACTACAGATCGTGTGTTTGGATCATTACCCCAATAGCCTTTCACCTCTGGAGAGCTGGAGTCAATGCCTGTTAAGATACAAGTCACAATGAGTTTGGCTGTCTCGAGTTTAGAGCCCCAAATGGGTCATTTCTCATTTCTTTCTTTAAGTCTTTTTTAGGCGTTTCTTTTTTAGCCATCTTAGCAAATCTACAGCGAATTTTAGAGCTCGGCAGTCGCCTGCTTTAGGCCTGGAGCAGCCGGAGGGCAGAGCGGGTGCTGCGGGCCGGGGGTCTCCCAGAGCATTCCTCGGCAGAGCTGCGCAGGACGGGGGGCACCAGGGAGGGAGGGAAGCAGCATGGATGGATGGAGGCCCTACCCCTGCGGCCCCCGGACACGTCACAACAGCAGTGGTTACCTGGCCGGGCCCGGGACAACGTTTGGGTTTAGGATTTTGTGAGCACAGCCCCACACAGGAGCTGGGAGCGGCCCGGGCTGGGCTCCGGCCCCGCGCGAACGCACACGGAGAGAAGAGTTTCCATACCACTGAATCCAGTGTTGCCATGAGACATTGGAAAGTGTGACTGTTGCATTGCCAACTGGTGCAGCTTGGTCAGCTAAAGGAGGGAGAGGGAGAGGGGAGAGGGAGAGAGAGGAGAGAGAGAGAGGCTGGCGTTAGCCATTTCCCGAGGCCGGGGGCCAGCACTCACCGCGCGCACCCGCACGGACACGGACACGGCCCCGCCGCCCGCCCCGGCCCCTCGCGCTGCCCGGCCCGGCCCGGGGGGCTGGGGGCTGTGCCCACCCCCCAGTGCAGCGAGGGCTGGAGGAGCGCAGGAACGGAAGCAGAGAGGAGCGGGAGGAGGGAGCGGGTGCCGGCGGCACCGCAGGGAGCCGCGGGGAACGGGCACGGAGCGCTCGGCTCAGCTCGGCTCTGCTCCGCCAGCCCAGAGCTTCCTCCTCGGAGCCCCGACCCCCGGCCTGGCGCGTCAGACCCCCCCTCGCTGCCCTAACGGTGCCAGGAGCAGAGATCAGCCCCTACGGGATGAGGATGGGTGCCAGAGGATGGAGGTGTCCGGCAGCACCGGGATGGTCCCTCCGCTCCCGAGGGCCCCGCCAGGCTGGCAGGGCCTGGCATGGGCCGGAGCCAACCCCCTCCCCGACTGCCACCTGCGCCCGCTCGCTGGGCCAGCTGTCCCCTGCCCCGGGAGAGCCACCGTGACAGAGCCACCGTGTGCTGGCTGGGGGGGTTCTCGTGCCGAATTGAGGGAGGAGGGGGGGGCAAAGGAAAAGGCAGAGCTGGTGTGAAATGCCAAGCCAGGGAGAGGTGGGTTTGGAAAAAAAATATAATAAGGAGGAGGGGAGTGTCAGAGAGGAGGTGGGGGAGGATCCAAGGAGAGATCTGAGGCCGGCTGAAGCTGGCTGCAGGAAGGCCAACTGAGGGGGCCGAGTTTTTTTTTGGGGAGGGGGAGTGTCGGGGAGCTCGGATCAGATCGAGTAATTCAGGCCCAAAGCTGAGCAGCTCGAGTGGAGAAAGCACGGAGAAAATTTTGGAAGGTGGGGGAGGAAAAGGGTGGATTTCAAGACAAGAAGTTGTAAATAAAAACTTACATCTGGCTGTGGAATGGCATACTGTCCTTGAATGGTATAGGCCTACAAAAGGAGGAAAACAGTCCTATTAACAACCATCGGACAGCCACCCAGGGACAGACAGATTTCAACTAGCCAGGAAGTCAGAGAGCCAAGGTGGAGAGTTCTCCGGGGCGAGGGAAGTGGGGCAGGAGAGGCGGGGACGGTAAATGCTGTCACAAGCAGTTTCTAGGCTGGCGGTTACTCGAATTGGCCTGACGTGGCGGGTACCGGGAGGGGGTGGGCAGAATCGGTGCCGTCCCCCTCCCCCAAAAAAAAGGTGGCAGACAAAAAAAAAAGAAAAAAAAAAAAAAAGGAAAAAAAAAAACCAAAAAAGAAAAAAAGAAAAAAGAAAAAATAGAAACAAAACAAAGGAAAAAAAAAAAAAAACAACAAGAGAACGGCTGGGATCTTGATGAAGATGTTATGGTGTGGTGAGTCCGACAATGCTGCTAGCCCTGCGCCCCCGCGCAGGCAGGGAGGATCCAACGCCCCCGCCGGCCCTGCTGCTGCTCCTGGCCCCTCTCTGCCCCGGCCCGGCAGCTCCCCCGCCTCCCCTCCCACCCCCACAAAAAAAAAGTTTGCCCCGTTCCGAGTCCTCTCGTCACTCCGCACGCCTAGGACAACGTCGCCGGGCAAGCTAGAGGTCAGTGCTGGCGCTGGCTACCACTGCTCGACACGGCCCAGTGCTCGGAGGGCAACGAGGCGAGGGCCTGACCTGCCACAACTCCGTGTCCCCCCCGTTACGGGGGACAGCAACAGACTTCAGATTCCTCCTGAAGCTACCCAGAAAGGGCGAGTCACTGGCTGGGGCCTGGCTGGCTAAGGTTTGGGGAGGTCTGGGGGGGCCGGGCAGGTGGGGGTGGGTGGGAGAGGAAGGGGAGAGGGGGGTACACAGCCTCACTTCCAGGTCACCGGAAGAACTGCAGCCCAGGCTGGAATTGGCCCAAGTTCGTTGCCATGCAGTGGCTGCCGGGTGGCCTGCGTGAGGAGAGGTTGGTGGGCTCAGAGTCCAGTTCCCAGTGGACAGGAGTCCACAGCACAAAAAGCCACCGTTGTCGGTTTTGGGGGACGGGGACGGGGATGCCACCCTTGTTGGCAGTCTCAGAGAGGCCAAGGATTGAACGGGCCGTGGAGACTGAACTCCCCTCTCACCTCCTGAGGTGGTCCCTCCAAGTCAGAGTTGAGGCACATGGATGGGGCGGTGTGGGGGTAGCTCGCACTGCCGCTGCTGTACCTGTCCTGTGGATAAATTAGAGGACTTCAGTCTCCAGGGCTGTCAATCCGAAACCTTTCGCTAACACCAAACTCAACATCCACATTAGCTCAGTGCTGCTGATCGAGGGCTCGCCCTGCTCTACGCACGACTCTGAGCTGCGAAGACAGAGAGCGCGAGGCGCGCCGGGAGCGGGGCCCGGGCGGCTGCTGCGGGCCTGGGCCGGGGACGGGGGTGGAAAGAAGGAAGGGGGAGAAGAGGGGCACGGGGAGGGAAGAGATGCGTGGCTCTGGGAAGCCTGCTCCTCACTGCTCTAACGGGGAAGGCGGCCGGCTCCCGCCCCGGGGGTCCGCACGCTGCGGCCCCGCCGCTGGCAAGGGGCGCGGGGGCTTCCCCCGGGTGCAGAGCGGCGGGAGAAGCTGTTGGAGAGGCGGGAGGGGGGGCTGACCGGGTTCAGGTGGGGAGGAAGAGGCAGGGAGGGGCAGGGTGGGGAGGAGGAAGGGGACGGCGGCAGCTCCGTCCCCGAACAAGCGTGGCAGGGTCGGGAGGGGGCAGAGCAGAGTCAGGCCTGGCTCTCGGGAGGCCGGCGGCAGCCACAGCCCTTCCCTGACCCTTCCCTGCCTAGCGAGACCCCCTGACAAAGCCAGGCCCTGCCCACCCGAGGGGCTCCCTGGCAGCAGGAAGGCAGCAGATGCGGTGGCGCCGTGGTTTCTCCCTCCCTCCGAGGAGCCGAGCGTGGGGGCAGCCCCGGGGGCCGCAGGGTGGGAGCAGCTGCCCCACCCTGGGCCCCGCCGGCCCGGGGGGCTCCGGGCGTTACAGCAGACAGGATCCCAAGGGAGACCTGTCCCCTGTAAGGTGGCTGGGGCAGGGCTCGGGCACGGCCCAGCTCAGCGCAGGAGGGACTCCAGCCCGGTCACCTGGCACTACTCCTAGCTGCTGACGCCCTCCCCTCGTGCGAGACGAAGCCTTTGCGCACCCCAACCCTGCCCACGGCACAGGCTGAGCCTTTGCACCCCAAGAACCATTCGCAGAGAGCACAGAACCCCCAACCTCCGGGCCGGTCACCCACAGGGGGCCACACGAGTCCTTGGAGCCAGCCCGAGGCAGAGGGGCAGAGCCTGACTTTGGCAGCTCGGCCTGATTCAAACCCCTCCTGCCGCCACCACACTGGCAAATGGGTTTGGGTTTTTTTGGGTTTTTTTTTTTGGCTGGTTAATTCCAGCAGTGTTTTCCAGCACCCTCTCCTCCCAAATCGGCCCTTTTCCCTGCTGCCATCCCTCAGCAGGGACGGCTGGAGCTGGCTCTGGGAGGCCGAGGGCACGGCGTGGGTGACGGGCACGCAGAGCAGCCGGGGCGCGCTGGCAGCTCGGAACGACCCCCCCGCCCCTCCCCAGCCCACCCCGCACCCCAGGAGCAGAGGAGAGGCCTTACCTGGCCGCCTGCAAAGATGACGGGAGAGCTGGATGGCTTGGGTCGGTACGGGATGGTGACACCCTTCGGGGGAGACTGGTGACAGGCAGAGAGGGCACGTCAGACACCGAGCACCGCTGGCACCGACACCCCCTCCCCGCACCCCACGCCGCCAGGGCTCTGCCCTGCTTTTCCAGTGGCCCTTGGGAGTTAATTGTTCCCCATCCCGGGCACAGGGCCGGGGCAGGACGCCCCAGGAGCACGGCGGGGCCGTGGGTGACACCGCGAGCAGCTCTCGAGGCCCCGCTCGACCCCGGGTCTAAGCAGCTCCGAGCCTCACCTGGATGAGGCTGTAATCCCCAGCTATCCCTTTATCCCCCAGCAGCTGTTTTTCCTCTCCCCCCTCAGCATTTGCAGCCCTCCAAGGGCAGCGAGATCCCCTGCAGCGCTGCCCTTCCCAGGGGGACAGGCCCGAGGAGGGGCCCTACCTCAAGCATGACGACGCAGATCTGTTTGACGCACTCGATGATGGACTGTGGGATCCCAGCGATGGTGATGGCTCGCTCAGTCGAGTTGGGCAGCATGTCCCCTGCCACCTGGACCTGTGCCCCCGTGCTCTGCCAAGCCGAGGGGTAAAAATAGCCTGTTAGAGCCCGGGCAGGGCTGCGCCCTCAGCGACGAGCCCCGCGGAGGGTTATACATAGCCAAAACTGCCCCCCCTGCGCTCCTCCGTTCCCCCAAAATAAAGTCCTTTAATCCCAGCTGGATACAATTCGGTCACCAGGAGCCTGGGGCGGCACAGGGGGACCTGGGCTCAGCCTGTCCCTGTAACCCAAGCCAAGCCTGTCCCCACGCCAGCAGCGCGGGGCAGAGTTAATCCAACAACACCCAGCGCTAAATGACATGACCGAGGGCAGCGCTGGCCTGGCAGCACATTCCCTCTCCAAAATCTGGGAAAAGGCTGGGGCTGGGGCAGTCTGGAGCCGTGGGAAGGGGGAGCAAGAACCCAGGCACCAGCTGGGAGGGGCAGCACCGGCAGAGAATGGCCTGCCCCGCGTCTGAGTTTGCCAGGCACCAAAAATACAGAGAGCTCCAAAAATTCCCAGTGATGCCACACGTGCCCGACGCAGGGACAGCGCAGGGATTGGCCTCTGGGGACCCCCGACCTCCCTGTGGACCCCCTGGGCTGGCCAGCACGCACCTCTCGGATCTCCTTGATCTTGCAGCCTCCTTTGCCAATGAGGGACCCGCACTGGCTGGCGGGGACCACAAGCCGGAGGGTGACCGGGGGCCGGCTGGCAGCTGTGCTGTTGGTCATGGAGCTGCTGATGTCCTGCGAGGAAGAGGAGGTGGTGAGGGCTGGGCCCTGCTGGAACGGCACGCGCTGGGGACGTGCCCGGCACAGGGACAGGGAGGTGACGCTGGCACCGGCGGCCAGGCCAAGGTGACCTCGGGGCTTTCCCAGTGGCGATTTCCCAGGACTTCCTCAGAAGGCAGCCCAGAAAAAACACGGGCGTATTTCGGGCAAGCAGCAGCCAAACTCTACTGTCTCAATGAAGAGGTTTGTTTAAGCACTGCCCCAGGCTGGGTCACACCTCAGCCAAACCAGAGCTGGAGGGGGACAAGGGACTGGGGGGGCTCGGGGACTCCACAGCTCCAGGGTCAGCGCGGAGCCTCCCCCTGCACCAGGGATCAAGG
Source organism: Acanthiza pusilla (assembly GCA_036630365.1). Classification (NCBI taxonomy): domain Eukaryota; kingdom Metazoa; phylum Chordata; class Aves; order Passeriformes; family Acanthizidae; genus Acanthiza; species Acanthiza pusilla. The sequence continues at coordinate 481,014 of JAXCHO010000119.1, read as the reverse complement.
CAGCAGCTCCGGGAAAAACAATCCCGGCGCCGATTACCGCGGTCATGTGCTGGCAGGGGGAGGGGAGGCACAAGGCCAGGGCTCAACTGACCTACTAAAAGCAAAGCTTCAGCTCCAAGGCCGGTGCCCAGAGCGCCGCAGAGCCGCGCAGCCCTGGGAGGACTCGGCTCCCAGCATTCGGCACAAACAGCTCTGAGCCCTGCAGCCTTTGAGGCTGCGGCGAGAGCAGGGGGGTTTGGGGACAAAACTGCCAGCACAGGGTTGTTTCTCCCAGGGTGGCGTCCCAAATCCAAAGGGTGACGGGACTTGTACCCCCACAGGTGAGGTGAGGGCCACGGAGCTCTGCCCCACAGCAGGTGAGGAGCACTCCCAACTCCTGCTCCCTCCAAGGCGGAGCAGGATGGAAATCTCGGTATCACAGCCCTGAGCAGGCTCTAACACCTGCAGCCAGGATTTGTTATCCAGCACCAAAATCCCCCCTGGAAGTCCCTGATTTAACAGGACCAGGGACACGGTGCAGCTCCTGCAGCCCTGCACAGCTGGGGTGTGCAGCCCCTGCAGCCCCGCACAGCTGGGGTGTGCAGCCCCCCCTCTTTGGCGGGGCTGGGGTCAGAGCTGAGCCCTGGCTGTGCTCAGAGGGAAGTGGCACCAGGACAAGCAGAGCCGGGGGATTCCAAGCCCTGTTCTGTCCCAAGCCACGGGCAGGAAGTCCCTGCGGGGCTCTGGCTCCGGCACTGCCTGGACCTTGCCCCAGCTCGGCGCCGGGCAAAGATCGGGGGCCAGGCAGGGAAATGCCGGCCGCCCGTGCGGAACCACGGCCCTGCCCCGGGGCTCATCGCGGGGCTGGTTCATCCGGAGAAGAGGGCTGCACGGGGGCGGTGACTGCAGGGGGCCGCGGACACACCTCTTCCAGTTTGTCAATGATCATCGCAAAAGCTTTGAAGATGGCGTTGGTGGGTCCCGCGAGGGTGATGATCCGCTCGGGGCAGTTCCCTTCCGAGATGTTGATGCGAGCTCCGCTCTGCGGGGAGGCAAACGCCACCTCAGTGCTGCCCCGAGTCGCTCAGGATTCCTCCGGATCCCCGCCGCCGCCACCAGGGACAGAGCCCTCCCTCCCTCCTCCTCCTCCTCCCCTCCCTCGGCTCGGGCAGCCATCTTCTCCTCCTCGGCTTCCTGCCGCGCCTGCCCACACCTCCCGGCATTCCCCGCGCCGCCGCTCCGGCCGCCGCCGCCGCGCTGCCTGCGGAGCCCGCGGCAGGCCCCGCCATCCCCCCAATCCTCCCGCAGCCCCCCACACTCACCTCCTCACGCATCTTCTTCACGGACTCCCCTTTCTGTGAGGGACGAGAGAAGGGAGAGAGGCATCAGCGCGGCTGCGAGAGGGAGGGAGGGGGCCGAGGGGAGAAGGGGAAGGCAGGCTTGGGGAGTTTGTTCCTCACTTACCTTCCCAATGATGCTTCCCACCTCCTGGGATGGAAACAAAAGCACCATTAGTCAGCGTTTTCAAAACTCCCGGAGCCCCAAGCCTAAACTCGGCTCTTTTCACAGTCAAAATAAGCTCCGGAGCACTTGGGATCTGCCCCTCATACCACGGGGATTTACCCCAGTTGTGATGATCTTGCTCCCACCTGAGCTCCCATCAGCTCCTTCCCCCCACCCCGTAATTATTTTTTGCTGGCTGCACCCCAGGATCCACCCGGGCGCCAGGAGCACATTCCCGAGCCCACGGAAGCTCCAGGAGATTCATGGAGGCTCCCAGCCCACCCCAGGCCAGGCCAGGGCTGAGCACAGGGGGCTGGGGGACACGAACCTTTCCGTGCATGAGTAGCCGGATGGTGAGCGTGACATTGAGACCCCCTTCGATGACTCCGGTGTCCATGGTGGGCAGCGCGGGGTCGGCTCAGGCTGCGGCAGCGCTCGGGCCTCGGCTGGGGGGAGAGGGGCTGGGTGAGTGAGGGGCTGCGACTCGAGGGGCTCTGCCAACCCCCCCGGCCCGTGCAGGTGAGGATTCCAACCTCCCTGTGCTGTTTCTCCTCTCAGATCGCCCCCCGGAAGTGTTGGGGCAATCCATGGTGGTTTGGCTGCTCCTGCTGCTGATTTCCAGGGCTGAACTGGCCCGATCCCACCGGGATCCAGCAACTCCTGGGGCCACGAGGGTCCCACTCTGCACCTGCCTCCTCCCAGCCCTGCTCCTTGCATCTCCGAGGGACAACTGAGAACTTCACGGTGACCCCCAGGCAGCACCGGGGACACAAACGGTCCTTGGACACAACCAGGGATCCTGAAGGGGCACTGGGGACTAACTGTGATCCCTTCAGGTCCGAGGAATCTGCCTCTCCCTGCGAGCCCCACACTGTCCCCAGCCCAAGTCTTCTCACGGCTGCCCGATGGGAGCAGCCACCTCGATCCCGGGGGTTTGGCCCGCTGGGAAGCTGGGATTAGGGAGAAAATAAACCCCATCTGCTTCCCCCAGCCCCGTGCCCGCGCGGGGCCTCCCGGAGCAGGTTCCGAGGCGATTCCCTCAGACCCAGATAAGGCCACATGAGCGCACGATCAGGTTTCAAACCACCTGAGTCGGCAGCGGTTGCAAAACAGCCCGGCCGGCCCCAGCCGAGCGTTCCGTGGGTAAATCCGGTAAATAAACTCCCATTTCAGCCCCCGCTTCTGCCCCAGCAAAGTTTAACCACGGCCGCGGCCGCGCTGCCTCGCTGGCGCCGGAGGGTTTTGCCGCGGCCTCCATGAGCTCAGCCCAACCTCCCCCCGCATCCCGCCTGGTTCGGGGAGCAGAGCCCGGGATCGGAGCCCGGAGAGGGGCGAGGGCAGAGCCGGCCCCGAGCCCGCCCCGGCAGCGGCTGGGCCCGTCCCGCCGTGCCGGGGACAAAAGCGGCCGAGCGGCCCCGGCGGGGGTGAGGCGGGCCCGGGCCGGGCTCCCGGCGAGGCTCCTCCGCAGGGAAACTTCCCCGCTCGGATCCCTCCCGCCCCGGGCCCGCCGTCCCAAAGCCACCCAAAGGGATGCGGGAGCTGGGACGTGGCTCCGACGCGAGCCCGTCCCCGAGGCGGGGACGCGGCTCCGGAGCCAGCTCAGCCCTGCGCAGGGGGGGACCAGCCCGGGGCCGCGGGTCCCGGCCCCGAGCCCGCCCGGGGGAGCGGGAGCGCAGCGGCTGTCACCGAGCGACCCCCGGGCCGCGATGGAGCCCCCGGATGGGGCCCGATCACAAAGCGGATGAGGGGAAACCCGGGCCGGCGGCTCCGAACGGGACCCGGAGCCCGGCGGGGGAAACGGCCGAGTGCTGGGAGAGCGGGGGGGCCGCGGGGAGCGGGGGTCGGGGGGGGGAACGGGGCCGCTGGAATCCCGGACCGGGCCGGGAGGCACCGGCCCCGGGGCTCCGAACCCCTCTGAGGCGGGGGGGGCAGCCCCCGGCCGGGGATCATGGCTCCGCTCCGGGCAGGCCCGGGGGAAGGCTCTCCGATGCCCCGGGGGAGCGGCGGCTCCGCGCGGGCCCGTCCGTGCCCCCCCTCCCGCTCCGGCGGGGGGAAAACAACAACGCGGGATGGCGGAAAATCCGGGCCCGGGCGGGAAAAGAAAAACTCCTAAAATTAAAAAAAAAAAAAAAAAAAAAAAAAAAAAAACTAAAACAAAAAAAAAAATTTAAACTCCAAGAAAACGGAGTAAAAAGAAAAAAAAAAAATCTCTCCACGCCCCTCGGGGCCCCCCCGCACCCGGCCCGGGCGGGGGGCGGCGGCGCCATGTGACGCACGCGGCGCCCCGACACCCCCCCGGGCCGGTTCCGGCGGGGGGGCAGCGGGGGGGGCGGCGGGAGGCGGTAACGGCGGTCCCCAACCCCCCCGGGCCCGTTTCTCCCCCGCGGCCGGCGGCGCGGGGCGCGCGGGCCGCACAGGCCGCACAGGCCTCGCAGGCCGCGGGCGCCGTGAGGGCGCGGCCGGCGGGGGGGCGGCGGGGGGGCCGCGCCAGGGCCCGGCCCGGGGGGGATCGGACCCGGATGGCGGCCGGGGGGGCGCGGGGGGGCTCGCGGGGAGTGCCGGGGGGCGACGGTGGGGGGGCGATGGGGGGGGGGGCGGGGGTCGGGCCTACCTGTGTCGGCGCCGGTAACGGCGTTGGGCGAAGGGCGCTCCGGGCGGAGCGGGAGGAGGGAGGGCGGGAGGGAGGGGGGGGGAGGCGGGGAGGGAGCGCGGCGGGCGGGCGCGCGGGATGGCGGCGGCGGCGGCGCGGGCGCGGCTGCTCCGGCTGCGGCGGCCGCGGGTCTGGGAGGGGGCGGCGGGCGCGGCCCGATTTACACCCGCCCCGACCCGGAAACGCACGGCGCGCGCGGGGCGGGACGGAGCGGCCGCCGCCCCGCACAGCGCCCCCCGCGGAGCGGAGGTCCGAGGGAGAAATGGGGGCAAGTTGGGGAGCACGGGGGAGAATGGGGGGCAGCAAGGGAATGGGGGTGATGAGGTGTAATTAGGGTAATTAAACTAATTAATTATTTAGTGGGGTTTGTGTCCCTCCCCTAACCCCACCCCCATCGGCGCGAAGGAGACGCTGACACACATTGGGCTGTCCCAGGGCTTTATTGGGGGGCAACGGGGGGCACCCCTGGGACCCCCCGGGACCACCGGGTGGGGGGACACGGGGACATGACGGGAACCGGGTGGTCCCAAGGGTTCTCGGGTGTCCCGGGGGGTCCCAGGGGTCCCAAGAGGCCCGAGGTGGTTCCTGCTTGTCCTGGGGGGTCCCGAGTGATCCTGGGGGTCCCAGGGGTCCCTGGTGGTCCCGGGTGGTCCTGGGGGTCCCGGGTGGTTCTGAGGGGTCCTGGGGGGTCTCAGTAGTCTCAGTCGGAGCTGCTGGAGGAGGAGGAGGAGGACGACGACGAAGAGCGCTGCAGGGGGACACAGCAGAGCCATGAGCCTCTGGGGGGGCTGGGGTGACCCCCTGTGCCCCCCCGTGTCCTCCCCCACCTTGTGCCTCTTCTGAGCCTTCTTCATCCTCTTCTTCATCTTCTTCGCCGCCTTCTTGTCCAGCGCGGGGGGGAACTGGGGGAGCCCCCCGGGGTGGGGAAGCACCCCCGGCTGGGGGGGGCCAAAGGGGGGCGCCAGGGGCTGTCCCGGGGGGTACGGGGGGGGCCCGGCGGGGTAGGGGGGCTGCCCGGGCCCCCCCAGAGGGTTGGGGGGTGCCGCGGGGGGCGGGGGGTACACGGGGTTGGGGGGCGGCACCTGGGGGGGGTTGGGGGGGTACACGGGGTTGGGGGGGGGCGGCTGCCCTGGGGGGGGAAGAGAGAGGAGATTGAGGGGGTGTCTGACCCCGGGGGGGGGGTCAAGGCAGCCCCCCCAGTTTGGGGTGTCCCCCTGTACCTGCGCCAGGGTTCCACATGGCAGGAGACTCCCGGACCTGGGGGGGCACAGGGGTGAGCAGGGACCCCCAAACCCCCCCCCCAATGCCGTGGGCAGCCCCCCCCGCACCCCGGGGAAACTGAGTCACGGAAGCTTCGGGGGAGTTCCAGCCCCCCCGATTTTGGGGTGCACGGGGGGATTTGGGGGTGCAGGAGACAATGTGGAAGTTGTGCAGGCAGAGTTTGGGGTGCACGGCGGAATTTTGGGGTGCGGGAGGCGGTGCGCAGGTAGTGCAGGCAGCGTTTGGGGTGCACAGGGGGATTTGGGGGTGCAGGAAGCAGTGCGCAGGTTGTGCAGGCAGAGTTTGGGGTGCCGGCGGATCTGGGGGTGCACAGAAGGATTTTGGGGTGCAGAAGCGGCTGCAGGCGGAGTTTGGGGTGCACAGGGGAGGTTTGGGGGTGCAGCGGGATCGCAGGGGAGCCCTGGGGGCGCACAGAGGGATTTTGGGGTGCAGAAGCGGCTGCAGGCGGAGTTTGGGGTGCGGGGAGGGTTTGAGGGATCGCAGGGGAGCCCTGGGGGCGCACAGAGGGATTTTGGGGTGCAGAAGCGGCTGCGGGCGGAGTTTGGGGTGCAGGGAGGGTTTGAGGGATCGCAGGGGAGCCCTGGGGGTGCGCAGGGAGGTTTTGGGGTGCGGGGGGAGTCCTGGGGCTGCGCTCCCACCTTCGCTCCGGCCGCGGCCCCTCTGGGCAGGAAGCGGGGGCGGGGCTTGGGGCGGGGCCACACCCAGGGGGCGGGGCATGATTCTGGCCCCTCCCAGCCCGGTGCCCGCTCCCCCCCGCCCGCCCCGTGCCTCAGTTTCCCCGAGCACTCGGTGGATCCCCGCTGCCCCCGCCCGCCCCGTGCCTCAGTTTCCCCGAGCACCCGGTGGATCCCCGCTCCCCCCCGCCCGCCCCGTGCCTCAGTTTCCCCGAGCACCCGGTGGATCCCCGCTCCCCCGCCCCGTGCCTCAGTTTCCCCGAGCACCCGGTGGATCCCCGCTGCCCCCGCCCCGTGCCTCAGTTTCCCCGAGCACTCGGTGGATCCCCAGTCCCCCCCGCCCGCCCCGTGCCTCAGTTTCCCCGCACTCACGTGGCGGGGGGCTGTCCCCGGGCCGGGGTCCCCCGGGGTCGGTGCAGGCCCCGCGGCCAAACGCTGCAGCCTCTGCAGCGCCCGCTCGGCCGAGAGCCGCGCCTCGGGGTCGGGGTCCCAGCAGTCCTCCAGCAGCTCCGGCAGAGCCCCCCCGGGCTGTGCGACCCCCCCGTGGGCTCAGCGGGGAAACCCGGGCGGGGGAAGACCCCCAAGCCCAAGGGATGCCCCCGAGAGTGACACCCCCGGACAGGGACACTCCCCGGTCCCCTCAGCACCATCGCCGGGCAGCTGGGACAGGACCCCCGGGCAGTGACCCCCCAAACACCCCGGGAGCCCAAGGGAGGACCCCTGAGTCATCCTGGGACCCCCAGAGTGACACCCCCGGACAGGGACAGCCCCCCGGTACCCTCAGCATCCCCGGGCAGCTCGGACGGGACCCCCGAGCACCTCCAACCCCCCAGGGCACCAGGGAAGGGACCCCCCTGCCACCCCCGCGGGTCACCGCAGCCCCCGGCCACCCTCATCACCGCTCGGGGGTCTGACCTGGGGGGCTCGGTGCCAGGCCGGGGGGATGAGCGGCCGCCGCCTCTCGTCCGCAGCCAAGCGCCGCAGCTGAGCCCCGCTGGGGCTGGAGCCCAGCTCGGCCTCGTACGCCAGCCGGAACGGCGGCACCGGGGCTCCTGCGGGCGGCCGGCGGTCAGCGGGGCCGGGGGGCCGCGGGGGGACCCCGGGGCTCCCCGGGGCTCACCGGGGCTCAGGGCCTGGCAGCGGGACAGGATCTCCCAGAGCAGCAGCGCCAGCGCGTAGACGTCGGCCTGGCGCAGGGCGCGGCCCCAGGCCCGCAGGTCCAGGCTCTCATCCAGGATTTCGGGGGCCAGGTAGCGCTGGGTGCCCGCCTGTGCCCAACGGGGCGCTCAGCTCGGGGGCACGGGGACACCGGGGCCACCGGGGCCACCGGGGCCACCACGGCCACCAGGGCCAATGCAGCCACCAGGGCCACCGGGGCCACCAGGGCCACCGCGGCCACCAGGGCCACCACGGCCACCAGGGCCAGTGCAGCCACCAGGGCCACCGGGGCCACTGCAGCCACCGGGGCCACCGCAGCTACCCGGGCCACCGGGGCCACCAGGGCCACTGCAGCCACCGGGGCCACCGCAGCTACCCGGGCCATCGGGGCCACCAGGGCCACCGCAGCCACCAGGGCCACCGCAGCTACCCGGGCCACTGGGGCCACCAGGGCCACCGCGGCGACCAGGACCACTGGGGCCACAGGGGCCACCAGGGCCACTGGGACCACTGCAGTCACCGGGGCCACTGGGGCTCCTATGCCATAGACTGGTTTGTGTGGGTGGCAAGGGCTCAGCTGGCACCCACAGCCCACGCTGCCAGTGACACCTGGGATGCCATCTCCATCCAGGGCTGTCACCTTCCCATGCCATCCCCATCCCCATGCCATCCCCATCCCATCCCCATCCCAATTCCACCCCTCCCCACCTTGCGGATGCTCACGGCGTGCCGGGCCCCGCTGCTGTCCTGGGCACGCGGTGGCAGTGCCAGCGCCAGCCCGAAGTCACCGATGGCGCAGGTGCCATCCTCCCGCACCAGCACGTTCTGGCTGCTCAGGTCCCGGTGCACCACGCTGGGCTTGTACAGCCCTGGGGGACACGGGGGTCACGGGGGGACAGGGCAGGGGACCCCAGACAGAGTCCAGGGTGGGGGACAGGGCAGGGGACACCTGGACAGAGCCCAAGGTAGGGGACAGGGGAGGGGACTCCGGACAGAGCCCAGGGTAGGGGACAGGGAGGGGACCCCAGGACAGAGCCCAGGGTGGGGGACAGGGAGGGGACCCCAGACATAGCCCAGGGTGGGGGACAGACAGGGGACCCCGGGGTGCCGTGTCACCGTCACGCCACAGCTCCTGGTGCAGGAAGGCCAGGCCGCGGGCCAGGGACAGTGCCAGGCGCACGCTGCCTGCCCAGGTGCCCACGTGCTGCCCCAGGAAGTGGCGCAGGGAGCCCTGGGGACACGCGAGGGACACGCGTGGGGACGAGGGGCACCCCCCGGTATGTCCACACACATCTCCCCCCATGCACCCCCACACCCCTTAACCCCCATTACCCCTGGAGCCTCCCGAGCCCCCCAAGACCCCATTAGACCCCGAGCCCCCCAGCCCCGTCCATACTCCAAGACCCTCCAGCCCCTCGCACACCCTGAGCCCCTCCAGCCTCTCATTGCCCCTTGGACCTCCCGCAGCCCCCCTGAGACCCCCAGCGCCCCATTACCCCTGTACCCCCCGAACCCCCCGAGCCCTGTTACCCCCTGAGACCCCCAGCCCCCGTTACCCCTGTACCTCCCGCAGCCCCCGAGACCCCCAGCCCCCGTCACCCCTGTCCCCCCCGAGCCCCCCAGCCCCCCGAGGGCACTCACGGCCGGGTAGAGCTGCAGGACCAGCAGCCCCCCCCGGGCCGGGGGCGCGGCCGCGCGGGTGTGGAGCAGCCTGGCCACGTTGTCGTGCTCCATCAGCGGCAGCGCGTGCACGGCGCGCTCGGCCGCGAACCTGCGGCCAGCCCCGGCCGCGAACGCCTTGATGGCCACGGGCCGCTGGCGCAGGGTGCCCTGCCACACGGCCGAGAAGCGCCCCGACTGCAGCACCTGCCCGCGGGGACACCGGCGACACGGTGGCACCGGGCGGCCCCAACCGCCGGCACCCCCGGGCGCGGGGACGCGCACGGCCGGGCACCCCCGGGGTGTCCCCGGGCACCCTCTGTGCTGCTGTGCCACCCCCGGACCGACGACCCCTCTGCCATGGGTGTCCCCGGGCACCTTCGGGGTATCCCCAGGCATCCCCGCGGCGTCCCCAGGCACGGTCGGCCCTGCTGTGCCACCCCCGGACCGATGGCCCCTCTGCCGTGGGTGTCCCCGGGCACCTTCGGGGTATCCCCAGGCACGCTCGGAGTGTCCCCAGGCATCCCCGCGGTGTCCCCGGGCACCGTCGGCCCTGCTGTGCCACCCCCGGACCGACGACCCCTCTGCCGTGGGTGTCCCCGGGCACCTTCGGGGTATCCCCAGGCACGCTCGGAGTGTCCCCGGGCATCCTCGGGGTGTCCCCGGGCACCGTCGGCCCTGCTGTGCCACCCCCGGACCGATGGCCCCTCTGCCACCCACACAGGTGCCCCCTCCCAGCACCGCCTGCCCTCCCACTCGGGTTCCCCCCGCAGGCGACCCTCGCCCCGTGGCTGTCCCTTGTCCCGTGGGTGTCCCCTCCATAGGTGTCCCCTCCCCATGGCTGTCCCCCCCCGTGGGTGCCCCGCACCTGCAGGAAGTGCAGCGCCGGCAGGTCCGGGCTGGGGGGCTCCGGGGGGACCCCGATTCTCCGCCCCCCCCGCGGGGGCTGCCTCGTGTGGGCTCTTGTCCGTCGCAGCCCTGGATGGGGACACCAGGGACACCCCCGTCCGGGGACACCCCAACCAGAAACCCCCCCAGTCAGGGACACGGGGACACTAGGGACCACCGCCCCCCCTCACCACCCAGGGGACACGGTGGTGGCAGCCCGGGATCCGGGGGACACCGGGGACACCCCACCCGGGACTCCCACCCAGGGGACCCTAGGACACCAGGGACCACCCCACCCCGGGGACAGGGTGACACGACCCTTGGGGACACCCCCTCCACCCCGGGAGCCTGGGGACAGCAGGGATGTGGCATTTGGGGCCATGGGGCAGGGGTGGCTGTGCCCGGGGGTCCCCCCGTCCCCGCCGTGTCGCTACCGTGTCCCTACCGAGGACGCCCAGACAGGTGAGGAGGATGAGGAGCAGGGGGCCAGCACCCCAGAGCCACAGGGTCCCCGCGGAGCCCCCCCGGCCGGGCCCTGGGGACAGAGACCGCGGTGAGTGACACCGGGACCCCCCCGGTGTCCGTGGTGGCGACAGGGGACACTTCGGGCATCCCATGGCTTCCCCGGGTCCCCGCGGGTCTCAGGTCCCCTCCACGGACCCCTCTGACCCCCACGGGACCCCGTGAGTCCCAGGCCCACCGCAGCCCCCCCTCGAGTCCCCTCTGGGTCCCACCCCCCAACCTGGGGGTCCATTCCCCCGTGGGTCCCACATCCCATTATGGGTCCCCTACGGACCCCCTATGGGCCCCCCCAGCCCCCGTGGGTCCCCTCTGTGTCCCCATCCCCGCGTGTCCCCAGAGCCCCCCGCACCTGGACCCTGGCGGGGTCCCCCCAGCCCCTCCGTGTCCCCATCCCGAGTGTCCCCAGAGCCCCCCGGCCCCCCCGTACCTGGGCCCTGGCGGGGTCCCCCCATACCCCGTGGGTCCCCTCCGTGTCCCCATCCCGAGTGTCCCCAGAGCCCCCCGGCCCCCCCGTACCTGGGCCCTGGCGGGGCCCCCCCAACCCCTCCGTGTCCCCACCCCCGAGTGTCCCCAGAGCCCCCCGGCCCCCCCGTACCTGGGCCCTGGCGGGGCCCCCCCAGCCCCTCCGTGTCCCCACCCCCGAGTGTCCCCAGAGCCCCCCGGCCCCCCCGTACCTGGGCCCTGGCGGGGCCCCCCCAACCCCTCCGTGTCCCCACCCCCGAGTGTCCCCAGAGCCCCCCGGCCCCCCCGTACCTGGGCCCTGGCGGGGCCCCCCCAGCCCCTCCGTGTCCCCACCCCCGAGTGTCCCCAGAGCCCCCCGGCCCCCCCGTACCTGGGCCCTGGCGGGGCCCCCCCAGCCCCTCCGTGTCCCCATCCCGAGTGTCCCCAGAGCCCCCCGGCCCCCCCGTACCTGGGCCCTGGCGGGGCCCCCCCAGCCCCCCTGCCGCGGCTGTCCCCGGCCGTGTCCCCGAGGCGTTGCCGTTGCAGAGGTGGCCGCGGCACAGGCACACGAGGACGGAGCCGCCCGGGGGTCCCGCGGGGCTGGGGGCGCAGGTGGCCGAGGGGCAGGCGGCCCCCCCGCCCCCCCAGCAGCCTGGGGACAGCGGCGCGGTCACCGCCGGGGCACGGGGAGGGGACAGGGGACAGGTGGGACCCCCCGTGCGGGACCCCCCCGCGCCGCTCCTCCCCAGCGCTGCTGCTCAAGGCCAAGGTCAGGCGCAGCTGCAGGGAGGGAGCAGAGCCTCCCCAAAGCCCCCCCGGGTGGGATCGGCCCCCGCGCCCCCGCCCGGCCCAGCCCCCGGTCCGGCTCCCCACAGCCCCCCCGGGCACGAGCAGACCCTTCTGCCCCCCAGCATCCCCCGGGCAGGAGCGAGCCCCTCAAAGCCCTCCATCCTGCCCGAAAATTCCCTCAGGAAGGAGCAAACCCCCCATCCTGCCCGAAAATTCCCTCAGGAAGGAGCAAACCTCCCCATCCTGCCCGAAAATCGCCGCCGGGACAGGAGCGAACCCCTCCATCCTGCCCCAAAATCCCCCCCCAGCAGGATCAAACCCCTCCATCCTGCCCCAAAATCCCCCCGGGAATGATCAAACCCCTCCATCCTGCCCCAAAATCCCCCCGGGAATGATCAAACCCCTCCATACTGCCCGAAAATTCCCTCAGGAAGGAGCAAACCCCTCCATCCTGCCCGAAAATTGCCGCCGGCCAGGATCAAACCCCTCCATCCTGCCCCAAAATCCCCCCGGGAATGATCAAACCCCTCCATCCTGCCCCAAAATTGCCGCCGGGGCAGAAGCAAAACCCCCCGAACCCCTCCATCCCGCCCCAAAATCCCCCAGGAAGGACCAAGCCCCTCCATCCTGCCCCAAAATCCCCCCGGGCAGGATCCATCCCTTCCATCCTCCCACATCTCTGCCCCTCCGAACCGCCCCCCGTCCCCCTCCCCAATTCCCCCGGGGGGCCCGGGGGTCTCACCCTGCACCAGAGCGTGGCTGCGGTTCCAGATGCCGATGCAGCACTGCCCGGGGGCGCAGCGCACGCGCCCCCCCGCGCCCCCCAGCCCGCCCCGCACGCTCGGGTGCTTGTAGGACACGCACGTCAGGTTCTGGGGGCCTGGGGGGACACGCGACAGCCGGCGGTGGCTCTGAACCCCTCCAAATAGCCCCCCCGGGCCGGGATGGGACCCCCGGCACCCATCTGGGCTCCCCAGCACCTACCTGGGCCCCCCAGCACCCACCTGGGCCCCCCACCACCCTCCTGGGACCCCCACACGCACCTGAGCCCCCCAGCACCCACCTGGGACCCCAGCACTCACCTGGGCCCCCCAGCACCCTCCTGGGACCCCCAGCACCCACCTGGGACCCCCAGCACTCACCTGGGCCCCCCCAGCACCCACCTGAGTCCCCCAGCACCACCTGGGCACCCCAGCACCCTCCTGGGACCCCCAGCACCACCTGGACCCCCAGCACTCACCTGGGCCCCCCCAGCACCCACCTGAGTCCCCCAGCACCACCTGGGCACCCCAGCACCCTCCTGGGACCCCCAGCACCACCTGGACCCCCAGCACTCACCTGGGACCCCCCGCACCCACCTGGGCCCCCCAGCACTCACCTGGGCCCCCCCAGCACCCTCCTGAGCCCCCCGCACCCACCCGGGACCCCCAGCACCCACCTGAGCGCCCCATGGGAGCCTCCGTGGGGCCGCTGGGAAGCAGAGCCGAGGAGGAGGAGAAGAAGGAGGAGGAGGAGGAGGAGGAGGAGGAAGGTGCTGCCCCCGCACCAGGGAGGAGACAGCCGGGGGCTGGGGGGGCGGCCAGGCCTGGCCCCTGCCCTGTGCCACCCAAACCCAGCTCCGTGTCCCCGCACCCGACTCTGGGACTGACTGTGCCCCCCAAACTCGGCTGTGCTCCCCCAAACAACCCCAAACCCAGCTCAGTGTCCCTTTCCCATTTGGGGCCACTCTGGGACTGTTTGCACCCCCAAAACCCTGCCCTGCCACCCCAAATCCAGCTCAGTGTCCCCTGTCCCCTTTGGGACCATTCTGGGACTGACTCCATCCCCAAACCCGGCCGTGCTCCCCCAAAACCAGCCAGGACCCCCCCAAATCCAGCTCAATGTCCCTTGTCCCTGCTGGTGCCACTCTGGGACTGACTGCACACCCAAACCGGCTGTGTCACCCCAAAACCACCCCAAACCCAGCTCAGTGTCCCTGTCCCCTTTGAGGCCACTCTGGGACTGACTGCACCCCCCAAAACCAGTTGTGCCCCCCCCCAAAACGGCTGTGCCCCCCCAAACCCAGCTCAGTGTCCCCTATCCCCTTTGGGGCCACTCTGGGACTGACTCCACCCCCCAAAACCAGCCGGGACCCCCCCAAATCCAGCTCAGCGTCCCCTGTCCCCTTTGGGGCCACTCTGGGACTGTTTGCACCCCCCAAAACCAGCCGGGACCCCCCAAAACCAGCCGGGACCCCCCCAAATCCAGCTCAGTGTCCCTGTCCCATTTGGGACCACTCTGGGACCGACTGCACCCCCAAACCCGGCTGTGCCCCCTCCCAAAACGGCTGTGCCCCCCCAAATCCAGCTCAGTGTCCCCTCTCCCCTTTGGGGCCACTCTGGGACTGTTTGCACCCCCCAAAACCAGCCGGGACCCCCCCAAATCCAGCTCAGCATCCCCTGTCCCCTTTGGGGTCACTCTGGGACCGACTGCACCCCCAAAACCAGCTGTGCCCCCCCCCAAAAAAAACGGCTGTGCCCCCCAAAACCAGCTCAGTGTCCCCTGTCCCATTTGGGACCACTCTGGGACTGTTTGCACCCCCCAAAACCAGCCGGGACCCCCCCCAAATCCAGCTCAGCGTCCCCTGTCCCCTTTGGGGCCACTCTGGGCCCGACTCCACCCCTGTCCCCCCCCCAATTCGGCCGGGACCCCCCAAAGGGACCCCCCCTCAGACGTGCAGACAACGCCAGCGACTCGTGTTTATTACAAAAAGAACTCGTCGTTCCCCATTTACAAAGGAGCCCCCCAAAACTAACAGTTTCATCTAAGTCTTTTTGTACAAAAAAATAGCACTTTGGGACCCCAAAAAAAAAAAAAAAAAAAAAAAAAGTCGTCCCCCACCCCCCCCAAAAAATCGCCTTTTCGGGGGGGGGGAGGTTTATGACATCAGCCACCGGATTTGTAAAAACCAACCCCGGCCCACCCCCCTCCCCCTCCCCAAATTAAAACAGAACAGAGACGGGACGAGATCAAACAGGGAGAGAATTATTGCCAGTTTGGGGGGGCGGGACCCCCCAGGACCCCCCCACTGCATAGAGAAGCAGCCCCGGCCCCCCCGGAATGAAGGGGTGACAGCAGATTAAAGCTGGGGGTGGGGACAGCCTCGGGGACAGCCCCCAGAGCCCCCCGACCCCACCCCTGGGGGCAGGGGGGGCTCGTCCCCAGGCTGTCACCCCTGCTCAAGGCACGTTCGTGGTTGTGTCCCGGGAATGGCTGGGGGGTCTGGGGGTGCCAGGGGCGGGGGGGGGACCCCAACAGAGCCAAAACGGGGGGGAGGGGGTCCGGCTGCCCCCCCCGGCACTGGGAGCAGCGCTGGTGGTGTGAACCCCCCCCAAAATGCTCGGATTTCCCCTCAAAATGCTCGGATTTCCCCCCAAAATGCCCCCATTTCCCCCCCCAAAATCCTCTGATTTCCCCCAGATCCTCTGATTTTCCCCTCAAAATTCTCTGATTTCCCCCAAATCCTCTGATTTCCCCTAAATCCTCTGATCCTCCCCAAAATACTCTGATTTCCCCAAAATCCTCTGATTTTCCCCCTCCCCAAAAACCGCAGGGGAGCAGCCCAGGCTCTGAGCAGAGCCCACCCCCCGGTTTTTGGGGTCCCCCTCCCTCCCAGCTGCGTTTCCATAGGAAAGCCAAGCTCCACGGTTTGGGGACACGCGGGGGACACCCCGGGGGAGGGGAGGGGACACCTCGGGGACATCCCAAAATCCAGGATCGGCTTTGGCACTTGATCCCCGCCGGGCTCGGGAGGGGCTGGGACGGACTGGGGTTCAGGGGGGGGTCGGGGGGGCAGCGAAATCATCAAATTGAGCATTAAATTAAGAAATTTCCTGGTTTCTGTCCCAATCCTTCGCGGGGTTTTGGGCTGGGGGGGGAGCTCATAGTGCTTCACAGGGTTATTAAAATACAAATGCTTAAAGTTTCCTATATAAAAATATACAAATGCAAAAATAGATATCAAGAGAGAGAGCCGGGGGGGGGCTGGGCCCTGCGCCCCCTCCCCGGGGAGCTTCTGCCACCTTTCCTTTTTTTTTCTTTTTTTTTTTTCTTTCTTTTTTTTTTTTTTTTTTTTTTTTTTTTTGGCGGGGTTTTCTTTTCCTTACAAAAAAAAAAAAAACCCCAAATAAAAACAAAATTCCCGCGTCACGGTCCGGCCCCGCTGGGATCCCAGAAAATCTGGGATGGGTTTGGGTTTGGGTCTGGGGTCTCTCCCGTCCACCAGAGACTTTCCCGAGGGATTTTTGGCACCTCCCCAGTGCTGTTGGCTCTGCTGGAGCACCTCCCGGGAAAAGGGAAATTTGGGATTTTCCAGGGTGGGAAGCACACGGCGGTGGTGGGGGTGGGGTGGGGTGGGCGATCTCCTCGTGCCCCCCAAAAAATCCCCCATTGATCTGTGGGAACGGCCCGGGGCAGGTGGGATTTGGGGATTGGGGGTCCTCCCCTCTGGACCCCCCAGAGCGCAGGGGGCACAGCCTGACCCCAAACGGAGCAGGGATGTCCTTGTCACCTCCAGCCCCTCCTCGTGCCACCCCCGAGGTCACTGCCAGGACCCCTGCCCCGCTCAGCCCCCGGGGGTGCACCCCAAATCTCACTGTCCTTTTTGGGGTGACATCCCAAATCCCACTGCCCATTTAGGGTGTGCACCCCAAATCTCATGGCCCTTTTGGGATTGCAACCCAAATCCCACTGTCCTTTTTGGGGTCGCACCCCAAACCCCACGGCCCTTTTGGGTGCACACTTTAAATCCCCTGGCCCATTTTGGGGTGTGCACCCCAACTCCCATTGCCCCTTTAGAGTGCACACCCCAAATCCCCTGGCCCATTTTGGGGGGCACACCCCAAATCTCATGGCCCATTTTGGGGGGCACACCCCAAATCCCACAGCTCGTTTTGGAGGTCACACTCCAAATCTCAGTGCCTCTTTAGGGTGTGCACCCCAAACCCCACAGCCCATTTTGGGTGCACACCCTAAATCCCATGGCCCGTTTTGGGGTGTGCACCCCAAACCCTACTGCCTCTTTTTGGGTGCACACCCCAAATCCCACTGCCACTTTTGGGTGTGACCCCAAATCCCATGGCTCTTTTGGGATTGCAACCCAAATCTCATTGCCCCTTTTGGGATGCACACCCCAAATCCCACGGCCCATTTTGGGATGCACACCCCAAATCTCATTGCCCATTTTGGGATGCACACCCCAAATCTCATTGCCCCTTTTGGGATGCACACCCCAAATCTCATTGCCCATTTTGGGGTGCACACCCCAAATCTCATTGCCCATTTTGGGATCACACCCCAAACCGCACAGCCCTTTTTGGGGTGCACACCCCAAACCCCCCTGCCATTTTGGGGTGGCCGTTCGGGGCCGGCCGAGGGCCCGGATGTGCCCGGGGCAGGAAGAGGAGGGTGTGGGAGGAAGAACGGAAAGGCCCAAGCCCTCCCACGGCGGCGGGAAGAGCCGGATCCTGGAAAACTCTTCTTTTAGGGTTTTTTTTTTTTTTTTTTTCCCAAGCTGTCCCTATTTCCAACGCCCTTTTTGTTTTGTTTTTCTCAGGAGCCACCTCCAGCGGTGCCACCACAAAAGCCCCGAGTGTCCCTCGTGTCCCTGCGGTGCTTTCCCCTCGCTCCAGGCCGGCTGAGCTCCGCAGATTCTCCTTTTTCCCAATTATTATTATTATTATTATTAAATCCAACGCTGGCTGGTTTAAAAAAAAAAAAAAAAAAAATCGATTTTTTCCCCCTTCCCGAGGAGGCTCCGATTGTCCCCCCCGGGGCCACGTCCGGCCCTTCTGTCCAGGACCTTCCCCGGAGCCATTCCGGGGAGCCTTGCCAAGAAAAGAGCTGGAAAAAAACCAAGATCCGAGAAAAAAAACAAAATCCAACGCCCGCCAAGGTCCGGCGCCGGCAGGGGAGGGCAGTGGGAGTCCGAGGGTGGAAAATCCAGCGGGACCTTCCCCAAAAATGCCAAAGGAATTACAGAATCACCTCAAAGCAAAGCGTCCGACAGCCCGGGGAGGGTGGGGGGGTTTTAGGGTTTTTTTTTTTTTTTAGGGATTTTGATGGGAAATGGATCTGGGAAGGGAAGGAGAGCTCGGGCATTGTCCGACCTGCCCCCGACGGGGCCGACCTGCTCTGGGATAAGGCATCGAAGGGACCACGCCATGGTCGCAGCAACATCTCTCCTCTCTCAAACAAACACATTTTATATTTTTATATATATAATAATAATATAGAATCTTTTCTCCTTTTTTTTTTTTTTTGTTTTGTGATTTTGGTTTTTTTTGCTTTTTTGTTTTTGTTTTTTTTTTTTTTTTTCCTTTTTGTGTTTTTTTGTGTTGTTTTGTTGGTATTTCTGTCGGGAGTTTTTTTTTTGGCTTTTTTTTTTTTTTTTTTGCTAAAAGGACCAAGGCATGACGACACCGAGGGCGACAGACCTCGGGTTGGGAAAGAGGAAGGTGAGGAAAAAAGGGACCAAAAAATGGGCCGAGAACATAATAATAATAATAATAATAATAAAGATCAAGCCGAAATTAAAAAAAAATATATATATAGCTCTGGCCTTTTTTGTTTTTTCGCTAAAAGGACCAAGGCATGACGACGCCGAGAGGGAGAGGAGAGCGGGACAGGAAAGAAGAAAAGGACCAAAAAAAAAAAAAAAAAGGGCCGAAAAATAATAATAATAATAAAGATCAAGCCGAAATTAAAAAATATATATATATAGCTCTGGCCTTCGAGTGGAGGTGGCAGCGATGCCGCGCTGGGTTAGTGCTGGAGGCGCCGTCTCCGCCGCGGTGGTGGCCCTGGTGGCCCTTGGTGGCCCTCAGAAGCCGTTGCCGCTGATGTTGATGGACTGCAGGTCGGCCACCTGCATGACGTTGATGCCGCTGCTGGCCAGGCGCGCGATGCCCTCGGGGCAGATGGCCTCCATGGCCACCATGTTGGTGGCGATCAGCGCCGAGGGCGTGGCGCCGCCGTTGCCCTCGGCCGCGGCCGCCGTGTCCATGGGGACGGCAGAGACGTTCATGGCCACGCCGGCGGCGCCGCCCTTCTTGTTCTGGTGGGTCTTGATGTGCTTGGAGAGGTGATCGCTGCGCATGAAGCGTTTGGGGCACTCGGGGCAGGCGAACTTCTTCTCTCCTGGGGGAAAGGGAGAGCGGTGAGGGAATGGGGAATGGGAAAAGGGTTGGGGTTTGGGGTTTGGGGAGAGGTTTGGACTTCTTCTCTCCTGGGGGAAAAGGGAGAGCGGTGAGGGAATGGGGAAGGGTTGGGGTTTGGGGTTTGGGGTTTGGGGAGAGGTGTGAACTTCTTCTCTCCTGGGGGGAAAGGGAGAGCGATGAGGGGATGGGGAAGGGTTGGGTTTTGGGGTTTGGGGAGAGGTGTGAACTTCTTCTCTCCTGGGGGGAAAGGGAGAGGGGTGAGGGCGTGGGGAAGGGTTGGGGTTTGGGGCACTCGGGCAGGCGAACTTCTCTCCTGGGGGAAAAGGGCAGCGGTGAGGGGACAGGGAATGGGGAAGGGTTGGGTTTGGGATTTG
Organism: Acanthiza pusilla; assembly: GCA_036630365.1. Lineage (NCBI taxonomy): Eukaryota > Metazoa > Chordata > Aves > Passeriformes > Acanthizidae > Acanthiza > Acanthiza pusilla. The sequence continues at coordinate 461,900 of JAXCHO010000119.1, read as the reverse complement.
GGGAGAGGTTTGAACTTCTCTCCTGGGGGAAAAGGGAGAGTGGTGAGGGGACAGGGAATGGGGAAGGGTTGGGTTTGGGATTTGGGGAGAGGTTTGAACTTCTTCTCTCCTGGGGGAAGGACAGCGATGAGGGGATGGGGAGTGGGGAAGGGTTGGGGTTTGGGGAGAGGTTTGTGTCCTGGAGAGGTTCCCTTGGGATGTGGTTTGATCCTCTAGGGATCAAGGACAATGCTCCGAAATGCTGGATTTTGGGGAGAGGTGTGAACTTCTTTTCTCTTGGGGGAAAGGACAGCGATGAGGGGATGGGGAGTGGGGAAGGGTTGGGGTTTGGGGAGATGTTTGTGTCCTGGAGAGGCTCCCCTGGGATGTGGTCTGATCCCCAAGAGCTCAGAGATAATGCTCTAAAATGTTGGATTTTGGGAAAAGGTTCCTGTCCTTGACAGGGGTCAGGCCCTGGAGCCAAGAGCTCAGGGATAACACTCCAAAATGTTGAATTTTGGGAAAAGGTTTGTGCCCTTGAGAGGGGTCAGGCCCTGGAGCCAAGAGCTCAGGGATAACACTCCAAAATGTTGACTTTTGGGAAAAGGTTCATGCCCTGGAGAGGCTCCCCTGGGATGTGCCCTCGGCCCCGAGAGCTCAAGGACAACTCTCCAAAATGTTGGATTTTGGGAAAAGGTGCCTCCCCTTAAGAACTGAACCCCGGAAAGGCTCTCAGCCCCAAGAGCTCAAAGATAACTCTCTGAAATGGTGGATTTGGGGAAAAGGTTGGGATTTTGGGCAAAGGTTCCTCCCCTTGCCAACTGAACCCCAGAAAGCCTCCCACCCCCAAAAGCTCAAGGCCAACGCCCCAAAATGTTGGATTTGGGGAAAAGGTTGGGATTTTGGGCAAAGCTTGGGATTTTGGGAAAATATTCCTCCCCTTGCCAACCGAACCCCAGAAAGCCTCCCACCCCCAAGAGCTCAAGGACAACAGGGAAAAGGTTGGAATTTTGGGAAAAAGTTCCTCCCCTTGCCAACAGAACCCAAAAAGCCTCCCACCCCTGAGAGCTCAAGGCCAACACTCCAAAATGTTGGATTTTGGGAAAAGGTTCCTCCCCTTGCCAACTGAACCCCAGAAAGGCTCTCAGCCCCAAGAGCTCAAAGACAACACACCAAAATGTTGGATTTCGGGAAAAGGTTGGGATTTTGGGAAAAGGTTGGGATTTTGGGAAAAGGTTGGAATTTTGGGAAAATATTCCTCCCCTTGCCAACTGAACCCCAGAAAGCCTCCCACCCCCGAGAGCTCGAGGCCAACACATCAGGATTTCACGATTTTGGGGATCCCCGAGGCCTCCCCACGTGCCCCAGCAGCCATCCCCAAAATTCCCAGCCCCCAGGAGCCCAGGCCCACCTGTGTGCGTGCGCTTGTGCCGCTGCAGCTCGTCGGAGCGCGTGAAGCGCTTCCCGCACAGCATCCAGGTGCAGATGAAAGGCCTCTCGCCCGTGTGCCACCGCAGGTGTGCCCGCAGGTGAGAGGTCTTGCCGTACACCTTGCCGCAGCCCGGGATGTGGCAGATGTGCTGCTTCTTCTTGCCTGGGTCCCCAGAGCTCCTGCGGGGAGGGAAGGGTTAAAGGTGAGGGGTTCAGGTGAGGCAGAGTGGGGTTAAAGCTGAGGAAATTCAGGTGATGCAGAGCTAAACCTGAGGAAATTCAGGATTCAGGTGAGGCAGAGTGGGGTTAAACGCAGGGATTCAGGTGAGGCAGAGTGGGGTTAAACCCCAGGGATTCAGGTGAGGCAGAGTTAAACCTGAGGGATTCAGGTGAGGCAGAGTTAAACCTGAGGGATTCAGGTGAGGCAGAGTGGGGTTAAATCCAGGGATTCAGGTGAGGCAGAGTGGGGTTAAATTCAGGGATTCAGGTGAGGTGGAGTGAGGTTAAATCCAGGAAATTCAGGATCCAGGTGAGGCAGAGTGGGGGTGCAGAGCTGCTGGCTCGGGATTGAGATCAGGGTCAGGTGGGGCCGTGGGATCCATGGGGTTAGGGCTCGGGGGGGGTGCCCAGGTGGACACACAGGTGTGACCTTTGGGGACACGGGGTGGAGGTGGCCTTGGGGCTCAATGACCCAAGGGACCTCTTCACTTTTCCAGCCAAAATAATTCCATGGAATGAGAACTTTGGGGGTCTCAGACACATGGCTGTGCCCTTGGGGACACAGGGCAGTGACATCCCTGGGACTCCATGATCCAAGGGACTTTTTCACTTTTCCAGCCAAAATAATTCCATGGAATGAAACACTTTGGGGCCTCAGACACGTGGCTGTGCCCTTGGGGACACATGGCAGTGCCCTTGGGGACACGGGGCAGTGACATCCCTGGGACTCCATGATCCAAGGGACTTTTTCACTTTTCCAGCCAAAATAATTCCATGGAATGAAACACTTTGGGGTCTCGGACATGTGGCTGTGCCCTTGGGGACACAGGGCAGTGACATCACCGTGACTCCACGACCCAAGGGACCTTTCCACCCCAAAGCACCCCAAACCCGAGCCCCTCTGGGGCTGCTGGAGCCTCACCTGCCCTCTCCTTCCTTGCAGTAGGGACAGGTGCAGGCCTCCCTCCGCGTCTTGCGGCCCTGCTGGGGCTGGGGGTCCGGGCTGGTCTCGCCCTCCTCCACGGCCGCGCTCTCGTCCCCCAGCGCGTCCCCACTGCCGCCGTGCAGCCCCAGCTGGGCCCCGTGCTCACCTGGAACAGAACACAGGGCGTTGGTTATGGACAATTCCTCACCTGGGAGGTGTTCATCTCACCTTTCCCCTTGGCTTTCCCAATTTTTCCCTCCTGGAAGGTGTTCATTCCATCCTTTTCCCTTGGCTTTCCCGATTTTTCCCTCCTGGAAGGTGTTCATCTCACCTTTCCCCTTGCCCTTCCTGATTTTCCCCACCTGGAAGGTGTTCATCTCACCTTTCCCCTTGCCTTTCCCAATTTTTCCCTCCTGGAAGGTGTTCATTCCACCCTTTCCCCCCTTGCCTTTCCTGATTTTCCCCACCTGGGAGGTGTTCATCTCACCTTTCCCCTTGGCTTTCCCAATTTTCCTCACCTGGAAGGTGTTCATTCCATCCTTTCCCCTTGCCCTTCCTGATTTTCCCCACCTGGGAAGTGTTCATCTCACCTTTCCCCTTGCCTTTCTCGATTTTCCCCACCCTGGGACCCTCCCAGGCCCCGAATTTCCTGAATTTCCCCTGTTTTGGTCTGGGTTTTTAATTTTTTTTCAGGAGAAAGGTGGGAACTGCGTCTCTCCCAAGGAACAGCCCTGTGCCAAATGCTGCAGCTGTTCCAGCAGAATTCCAGTGGAATTCCAGCAAAACTCCAGCAGAATTCCACCAAAATGCCAGAAAAATTCCAGAAAAATTCCAGCAGAACTCCAGCGGAATTCCAGCCAAACTCCAGCAGAATTCCACCAAAATGCCAGAAAAATTCCAGAAAAATTCCAGCAGAACTCCAGCGGAATTCCAGCAAAACTCGAGCAGAATTCCAGCAAAATTCCAGCACAATTCCAGCCCAGCTCCATCAAAACTCCAGCAGAATTCCAGCAAAATTCCAGCCAAACCCCAGCAGAATTCCAGCCCAACTCCAGCGGAATTTCAGCAAAATTTCAACAAAATTCCAGCCCAACTCCAGCAAAACTCCAGCACAATTCCAACACAATTTCAGAAAAATTCCAGCAAAACTCCAGCAGAATTCCAGCAAGACTCCAGCAAGACTTGACAAATCCACCTTTTCCCACCATTTCACCACGGGAAGGACATCCTGTCGCCTGAACGTGGCAGGTTTGGACAAATCTGACTTTTTCCAACCAATTTCCTCATGAGGAATCTGATTTCTGTCATCTGAATGTTGGACAAGAACCTCCAGGAATGGGTCCCTGGGGCTCAGGAAGGACAGAAGCCACCAGGAATGGATCTCTGGGGTTCGGAGAAGGACAAAATCCACCAGGGAAGGACAAAAGCCACCAGGGAAGGACAAAAGCCACCAAGAAGAGATCCCTGAGGCTCAGGAAGGGACAAAAGCCACCAAGAACAGATCTCTGGGGTTCAGAGAAGGACAGAAGCCATGAAAAATGGATTTTTGGAGCTCAGGGAAGGACAGAAGCCACCAGGGAAGGAAAAAATCCACCAGGAATGGATCTCTGGGGCTCAGAGAAGGACAGAAGCCATGAAAAATGGATTTTTGGGGCTCAGGGAAAGACAAAAGCCACCAGGAATGGATCCTTGGGATCCAGAAAAGGACAAAAGCCACCAAAAATGGATTTTTGGAGCTCAAGGAAGGACAGAAGCCACCAGGGAAGGACAGGAGCCACCAAGAATAGATCCCTGGGGCTCAGGAAGGGACAAAATCCACCAGGGAAGGACAAAAGCCACCAGGAATGGTCCCTGGGGCTCAGAGAAGGACAAAAGCCATGAAAAATGGATTTTTGGAGCTCAGGGAAGGACAGAAGCCACCAGGGAAGGACAAAAGCCACCAGGAATGGATCTCTGGGACTCAGAAAAGGACAAAAGCCACCAAAAATGGATTTTTGGAGCTCAGGGAAGGACAGAAGCCACCAGGAATGGATCTCTGGGTTCAGAGAAGGACAAAAGCCACCAGGGAAGGACAAAATCCACCAGGAATGGTCCCTGGGGTTCAGGGAAGGACAAAAGCCATGAAAAATGGATTTTTGGAGCTCAGAGAAGGACAGAAGCCACCAGGAATGGATCTCTGGGGTTTGGAGAAGGACAAAATCCATCAGGGAAGGACAAAAGCCACCAGGGAAGGACAAAAGCCACCAGGAATGGTCCCTGGGGCTCAGGGAAAGGACAAAAGCCACCAGGGAAGGACAAAAGCCACCAGGAATGGTCCCTGGGGTTCGGAGAAGGACAAAAGCCACCAGGGAAGGACAGGAGCCACCAGGAATGGTCCCTGGGGCTCAGGGAAAGGACAAAAGCCACCAGGGAAGGACAACAGGAACGGAACCCTGGAGCTCAGGAAGGGACAAAAGCCACCAGGGAAGGACAAAATCCACCAGGAATGGATCCTTGGGATCCAGAAAAGGACAAAAGCCACTGAAAATGGATTTTTGGAGCTCAGGGAAGGACAGGAGCCACCAGGAATGGATCTCTGGGTTCAGAGAAGGACAAAAGCCACCAGGGAAGGACAAAATCCACCAGGAATGGTCCCTGGGGTTCAGGGAAGGACAAAAGCCATGAAAAATGGATTTTTGGAGCTCAGAGAAGGACAGAAGCCACCAGGGAAGGACAGGAGCCACCAAGAACAGATCCCTGGGGCTCAGGGAAAGGACAAAATCCACCAGGGAAGGACAGGAGCCACCAGGAATGGATCTCTGGGGTTCAGAGAAGGACAAATTCCACCAGGGAAGGACAACAGGATCAGAACCCTGGAGCTCAGGAAGGGACAAAAGCCACCAGGGAAGGACAGGAGCCACCAGGAATGGTCCCTGGAGCTCAGGAAGGGACAAAAGCCACCAGGGAAGGACAGGAGCCACCAGGAATGGATCTCTGGGACTCAGAAAAGGACAAAAGCCACCAAAAATGGATTTTTGGAGCTCAGGGAAGGACAGAAGCCACCAGGGAAGGACAAAAGTCACCAGGAATGGTCCCTGGGGCTCAGGGAAAGGACAAAAGCCACCAGGGAAGGACAAAAGCCATCAGGAACAGATCCCTGAAGCTCAGGGAAAGTACAAAATCCACCAGGGATGGACAAAAGCCACCAGGAATGGATCTCTGGGGCTCAGAGAAGGACAGAAGCCATGAAAAATGGATTTTTGGAGCTCAGGGAAAGACAAAATCCACCAGGAATGGATCCTTGGGATCCAGAAAAGGACAAAAGCCACCAAAAATGGATTTTTGGGGCTCAGAGAAGGACAAAAGCCACCAGGGAAGGACAAAATCCACCAGGAATGGTCCCTGGGGCTCAGGAAGGGACAAAATCCACCAGGGAAGGACAAAAGCCATCAGGAATGGATCTCTGGGTTCAGAGAAGGACAAAAGCCACCAGGGAAGGACAGGAGCCACCAAGAACAGATCTCTGGAGCTCAGGAAGGGACAAAAGCCACCAGGGAAGGACAAAAGCCACCAGGAATGGATCTCTGGGACTCAGAAAAGGACAAAAGCCACCAAAAATGGATTTTTGGAGCTCAGGGAAGGACAGAAGCCACCAGGAATGGATCTCTGGGTTCAGAGAAGGACAAAAGCCACCAGGGAAGGACAAAATCCACCAGGAATGGTCCCTGGGGCTCAGGGAAGGACAAAATCCACCAGGGAAGGACAGCAGGAACGGAACCCTGGAGCTCAGGAAGGGACAAAAGCCACCAGGGAAGGACAAAAGCCACCAGGAATGGATCTCTGGGACTCAGAAAAGGACAAAAGCCACCAAAAATGGATTTTTGGAGCTCAGGGAAGGACAGAAGCCACCAGGGAAGGACAGGAGCCACCAAGAACAGATCCCTGGAGCTCAGGAAGGGACAAAAGCCACCAGGGAAGGACAAAAGCCACCAGGAATGGTCCCTGGGGCTCAGGGAAAGGACAAAAGCCAGGAAAAATGGATTTTTGGAGCTCAGGCAAGGACAGAAGCCACCACGGAAGGACAGGAACCACCAAGAAAAGTCCCTGGGGCTCAGGGAAAGGACAAAAGCCACCAGGAATGGTCCCTGGGGCTCAGGGAAGGACAAATTCCACCAGGGAAGGACAACAGGAACGGAACCCTGGAGCTCAGGAAGGGACAAAAGCCACCAGGGAAGGACAAAATCCACCAGGAATGGATCTCTGGGACTCAGAAAAGGACAAAAGCCACCAAAAATGGATTTTTGGAGCTCAGGGAAGGACAGGAGCCACCAAGGAAGGACAAAAGCCACCAGGAATGGCCCCTGGGGCTCAGGGAAAGGACAGAAGCCACCAGGGAAGGACAAAAGCCACCAGGAACAGATCCCTGGAGCTCAGGAAAGGACAAAAGCCACCAGGGAAGGACAAAAGCCACCAGGAATGGTCCCTGGGGCTCAGGAAAGGACAAAATCCACCAGGGAAGGACAAAAGCCGCCAGGAATGGATCTCTGGGGCTCAGGGAAGGACAAAAGCCATGAAAAATGGATTTTTGGAGCTCAGGGAAAGACAAAAGCCACCAGGGATGGATCCTTGGGACTCAGAAAAGGACAAAAGCCACCAAAAATGGATTTTTGGAGCTCAGAGAAGGACAGAAGCCACCAGGGAAGGACAAAAGCCACCAGGGATGGATCCTTGGGACTCAGAAAAGGACAAAAGCCACCAAAAATGGATTTTTGGAGCTCAGGGAAGGACAGGAGGAGGGAACTGTCCCCTCCCAAGGTGACAGATTCCAGGCCTGCCCCACTCCCGCGATGCTGAGGAGCTCCAGGAGCCTCCCAGGCCCTCCCTGCAGCTCCTGTGACGTCCGAGGAGGCAGGGAGGAGTTTTTAAGCTCCCTAAGCCGAGAGCTTTGTGCTCCAGCCACGGATTAGAGATTTCCCCGCATGGGAAGAGCTGCTGGACACAAAAAAAAAAAAAAGAAAAAGGAGAAAATGCAAGTTTTCTCCCCCAAAAAATCCCAAACCGAGAGAAAACACAAGTTCTCGCTCAACAAAATCCCAAATCAAGAGAAAATACAAGTTCTCTTCCCCAAAAAAAACTCCAAGCCAGGAGAAAACACAAGTTCTCTCTCAAAAAAAAAAAAAAAAAAATCCAAACCAGGAAAAAACACAAGGTCTCTTCCCAAAAATTCCCAAACCAGGGGAAAATGCAAGTTCTCTTCCCCAAAAATTTCCAAACCAGGGGAAAACACAAGTTCCCTCCCCAAAAATTCCCAAACCAGGAGAAAATGCAAGTTCTCTCCCCAAAAAAAACTCCAAACCAGGAGAAAACACAAGGTCTCTCCCCCAAAAAATCCAAACCAGAAGAAAACACAAGTTCTCTTCCCAAAAATCCCAAACCAAGAGAAAATGCAATTTCTCTCCCCCAAAAATTCCCAAACCAGCAGAAAACACAAGGTCTCTCTCAAAAAAAAAAACCTCCAAACCAGGAGAAAACACAAGTTCTCTTCTCCAAAAAAAACCTAAAACCAGGAGAAAATGCAATTTCTCTCCCCAAAAATACTCCAAATCAAGAGAAGACACAAGTTCTCTCCCCCAAAAAAAACCCAAACCAGGAGAAAACACAAATTCTCTCCCCAAAAACACTCCAGGGAGGAGAATCCACCCAGGGTACCTCGGAATGGCTTCAAGCCTCGAAAATCCCACGTGGTATTTTCCAGCCTTTTGACATAATATTAAAAAAAATAAATTTTTTTTATCTAAAAGAACAAAACCCAAATGCTGCGAATCCAGGGCTGCTCAGAAATTTTTTTTTTTTTAATTCAGAGAGGTTGAAATCTTGGAGCTGATGGAACACCTCAGCCCCTCAGCAGAGCTGGGAGTGTCCAGGACAGAACAGGTCCAGGGAAAAGTGAGCAGAGAGGATAATTCTGTTTATTATCCTCACTAATGCACGGCCCTGAGCAGATCAAGCTCCCCCCCAGGGCTCCGCGCTCAGGTCAGCAAAGCTCTGCAAAAAATGATTTATTAATAGAGCAGAGGGGAGTTTAATCCCTGGGAAAACCTGGGGAGAAAGAGGATGGGGAAGGCAGGAGAGGGGAGCTGGCCCCCAGAAATGGGGATTTTTTAGTGGTGCCCCCAGAAATGTTTTTTTTCTAGTGGTGGCCCCCCAGAAATGCAGATTTTTTAGTGGTGTCCCCCCAGAAATATTTTTTTTTTAGCGCTGGCCCCCCAGAAATGTTTTTTTTTAGTGCTGGCCTCCCATAAATGTTTTTTTTTGAGTGGTGCCCCCCAGAAATGGGGATTTTTTTAGTGCTGGCTCCCCAGAAATGCTTTTTTTTTTAGTGCTGGCCCCCCAGAAAAGGTTTTTTTTAGTGCTGGCCTCCCATAAATGGTTGTTTTTTTTAGTGCTGGCCCCCCAGAAATACGTTTTTTTTTAGTGCTGGTCCCCCAGAATTTTTTTTTTTTTTTTTTTTTTTTTTTTTTTTTTTTTTTTTTTTTTTTTTTTTTTTTTTTTTTTGTTAGTGATGTCCCACTGAAAACCCCAAAGTGGGGAATTTTGGCTGGGGAATTCTGGGCAGACAAGGTGTTCCTTGTGCAGGGAAAAGCAGCAGGGCTTGTTTGCTTTATTTAGCAGAGCGGCAGGAGGTGAGAAATGCCCGCGGGAGGAGAGAGAGCTCAGAGGCACCCCGGGCTGGGAAACAAACCCTGCGTTCATCGCGAGGGGAAAGGTGGAAATGGAACCCAAAACCAACAGAGCTCGGCTGCCAACCTGGGCAGGGGCAGGGCTGGAGGGGAAAAGAGAGGGAAAAGAGAGGGGAAAATGAAATTAAATGGAATGGAGTGGAATGGAATGGAATGGAATGGAATGGAATGGAATGGAAGGGAAAGAAATTAAATGGAAGGAGAAGAGAAGGAGAAGAGAAGGGAAAGAGAAGGAAAAGAGAAGGAAAAGAGAAGGAAAAGAGAAGGAAAAGAGAAGGGAAAGAGAAGGAAAAGAGAAGGAAAAGAGAAGGAAGAAAAAGAGAAGGGAAAGAGAAGGGAAAGAGAAGGGAAAGAGAAGGGAAAGAGAAGGAAAAGAGAAGGGAAAGAGAAGGGAAAGAGAAGGGAAAGAGAAGGGAAAGAGAAGGAAAAGAGAAGGAAAAGAGAAGGAAAAGAGAAGGGAAAGAGAAGGAAAAGAGGATAAGGAAAAGAGGAGGAGAAGAAAAGGAAAAGAGAAGGGAAAGAGAAGAGAAGGAGAAGAGAAAAGAGAAGTGAAAAAAGAAGAGATCCAGGGTCACACAGTCCCAACCTCTCAGGGTGCATTCCTGAAAAAAAACCTCCAAAATCCACATTTTCTAGCTCCCAACTCCAGCCCTCCCCACTTCCTGCTTGGTTTTGGGGTCACTGCCCTCCCCAGGAGCTGCACAAAGGGACAGAGCACATTTGGAACGCTGTCCCCCTGGTTTTTGGGGTCACTGCCCTCCCCAGAGCTGCACAAAGGGACAGAGCACATTTGGAACGCTGTCCCCCCGGTTTTTTCCGCCGCCAATTCCCTCTCTGATCTGCAGGATGAGTTAATCTGCGCCAGGAGCTCATCCACGTCAGCGAGCCAAGCTCTGGCTCAGCAATTCCTCGGAGATGGGCGGCACAGGAGGCAGGGACGGACGGACGGACGGACGGACGGATGGATGGATGGATGGATGGAGGGATGGAGGGATGATGGATGGATGGAGGGATGGATGGATGATGGATGGAGGGATGGACGGATGATGGATGGAGGGATGGATGGATGGATGGATGATGGATGGACGGACGGACAGATGGATGGATGGATGGAGGGATGGACAGACGGACGGACGGATGGATGGAGGGATGGAGGGATGGATGGATGGAATCCATGGATGGATGGATGGATGGATGGATGGATGGAGGGATGGAGGGATGGATGGATGATGGATGGAGGGATGGATGGAGGGACGGACGGACGGATGGATGGATGGATGGAGGGATGGATGGAGGGATGGATGGAGGGATGGAGGGATGGATGGATGGATGGAATCCATGAATGGATGGATGGATGGAGGGAGGGATGGATGGATGGATGGATGATGGATGGATGGATGGATGGATGATGGATGGATGGATGATGGATGGATGGACGGACGGACGGATGGATGGAGGGATGGATGGATGGATGGATGGAATCCATGAATGGATAGATGGACGGATGGATGGATGGATGGATGGATGGATGGAGGGACGGGGCAAGTTGCAAGGCTGCAGTGACTGTGCTTTAATTTGGCCTCTGCAGGAACTGCCGCAGCTTTCTGTGCTCAGGGAGAGCCACACTTCCTCTGGAGAGGAACAAATGGGGATGGGGCCATGGAGGAGCGGGGTGGGGTGTGAGGGGGCAGAGCTGAGAGGGAATCACCTCCTCTGCCAGATCCCTGAATCCCCTGGATCCCTGAATCCCCAGGATCTGCCCTCAGGATCTGCCAAATCTCTCAGGATGTGCCACATCCCTGAATCCCCAGGATCTGCCTGGCCCCTGAATCCCTGAATCCCCAGGATCTGCTGGATCCCTGAATCCCCAGGATCTGCCCACAGGATCTGCTGGATCCCTGAATCCCCAGGATCTGCCCCCAGGATCTGCTGGATCCCTGAATGCCCAGGATCTGCCAAATCCCTCAGGATCTGCCAGATCCCTGAACCCCCAGGACCTGCCAGATCCCTGAATCCCCAGGATCTGCCTGGCCCCTGAATCCCTGAATCCCCAGGATCTGCTGGATCCCTGAATCCCCAGGATCTGCCCCCAGGATCTGCCAGGCCCCTGAATTCCCCAGGATCTGCTGGACCCTGAATCCCTCAGGATCTGCCAGGTCTGCTGTACTGCAGACAGACAGACAGACAGACAGACAGATTGTGCCCCTGGAACTCCCGTCTGGACTGGCACCAAACCGGGATGAGACCTCTGCTCCTGCCCTGTCCTTTTGGGGTGACAGCACCCAGAGCTCCTCACCAAACCACCAGGCAGGAATCCCTGAGACACGGCCGTGGAAGGAGGAAAATCCCTGCAGGAGACAATTCCCGAGAGGGGAACCCCAGCAGGCAGCTCCCACCTCACCCCAACCTCCGTGCGCCTCTCTCTCTCCGGGGGCGGCGCTTCCCCGAGCCCCAAACCCCAAACGTGAACCCCAGAGGAGGAATTCCTGCCTGGATCAGCCCCAGGATCTACCGAGGGGGTGGGAAGGGATGAGGAGTGTCTGGACCCTGCCGAGGTGGGACAGGAGGCACAGGGAACTCCCCCGGGGACGGAGCCGCGTCCCCCGCGGGCGATAAGGAGGAGCTGGGGCAGGGCTGGCTGGGGGAGATATCCCCACATCAAAGGGACACGCACATCAGGGCCTGGCACACGGGGCTGGAGCCCCGGGAGGAGTCACGGGGTGGGTGCTGTGCCCGACCCGTCCTGTCCCACCCCAGCCGACCTGTCCGGTCCGACCGGAGCGGCTGCAGAGCTGCCTGAGCCCTGCCCGGAGCACGGCAGAGCAGGGGGAGGAGGAGGAGGAGGAGCAGGGCTGCCCCACGGAGCCCACGACCCACCCCACGGAGCCCACGACCCACCCCGTGTGGGGCACAACCTCCCCCGAACAAAGCTGTGCCAAGCCCGGCCCTGCCAGGATCACTCCTTTTCCCCCAAGTGACCCCCGGGGTCTCTGGGACTCGTGTCCACCCCCAAGTGACCCCCGGGGTCTCCAGGACTCGTGTCCACCCCCAAGTGACCCCCGGGGTCTCCGGGACTCGTGTCCACCCCCAAGTGACCCCCGGGGTCTCTGGACTCGTGTCCACCCCCCAGCACAGGGCACGGGCAGAGGTCAGCCCAGGAAGCCGGAGGGATGTAAAGTCCAGCTGGGCTGGAACCCAGGGCAGGAAGTTTCACAATGCCTTGTTTTGTGCTGTGATGTCACGGGCGCGGCGCTGGGACAAACACGGGCGGTGTCACCGTCACGGGCAGCCCCGAGTGCCACCCTCCGTGCCATGGGCACGGCTCAGCCCGGCCCTGCCTCAGAGCTGCTCTTAAAAACAGCAGCAGGACACAATCGGGGCTTTGTGACACTGCCCGGTGCTGGGGACAGCCTGGGGACAGAGTGGGAGTGGGGCCAGGAGGGGTTTTGGGGACACATCTCTGGGGCTCCTTCACCCACCGGGGGTCCTTCACCCACTGGGGGTTTTTCCCTTTCTCGATCCCCCCACATTCTCCATCTGAGGAGCTGGAAGGGAGCTTGTCCTGCCCAGAAAATCCCAACCCCACCAGTGACCCCAATAGTTCCATTCCAGAAAATCCCAAACCCCACTGGTGACCCCAAGGGCTCTATTCCAGAAAATCCCAACCCCACCAGTGATCCCAATAGCTCCATTCCAGAACATCTCAACCCCACTGCTGACCCCAATAGTTCCATTCCAAAAAACCCCAACCCCACTGGTGACCCCAATAGTTCCATTCCAGAAAGTCCCAACCCCAGCGGTGACCCCAAGGGCTCTGTCCAGCTCTGGAATCTGACACCCCAAAGTCAGGGACATCCCCTGAGCGCCCCCAAAACAAGAAGGGGTTGAACTCTGGTACTGACCTCCCTGCTGGTCACCTGTTTGACCAGCGTGTACCTCAGCCAGGTAGGGCTGGGACAGGGACAGGGACACGGGGACAGAGACATGGGGACAGCAGGGCTGACAGGGACAGGGACATGGGGACAGAGACATGGGGACAGCAGGGCTGACAGGGACAGGGACACAGGGACAGGGACATGGGGACAGCAGGGCTGACAGGGACAGGGGTGTGGGGACAGGGACATGGGGACAGCAGGGCTGTAAGGGACACAGGGACAGGGACATGGGGACAGCAGGGCTGACAGGGACAGGGGTGTGGGGACAGAGACATGGGGACAGCAGGGCTGACAGGGACAGGGGTGTGGGGACAGGGACGTGGGGACAGCAGAGCTCGGCCAGGGACAGGGACACAGGGACAGGGACATGGGGACAGCAGAGCTCTGTCAGGGACAGGGACACAGGGACAGGGACATGGGGACAGCAGGGTTCTGCCAGGGACAGGGGTGTGGGGACAGGGATGTGGGGGCAGAAGGGTTCTGAGAGGCACAGAAATATGGGGACAGAAAGGTTCTGCCAGGGACAGGAACGTGGGGACAGCAGGGCTCTGACAGGGACAGAAATATGGGGGCAGAAGGGTTCTGACAGGGACAGAAATATGGGGGCAGAAGGGTTCTGACAGGGACAGAAATATGGGGGCAGAAGGGCTCTACCAGGGACAGGGACACAGGCACAGGGACAGGGCCACAGGCACAGGGCCACAGGGACAGAGCCACTGAAGGACACAGAGCTCAGAACTGTCCCTCTCCTCCTCCCCCTCCCTAGGGCAAAAGAGGAAGAGAAACCCCGATGTCACCAAGTCCCCGCCACCCCCCCCCCCACACAGGATGTCCCCTCCCTGAGCGGGCCGGGTGACACTGAGGTGGCTCTCAGCCCCACGGAGGTGTCACAGCCCCGGGAGGGTTTTGGGACACTGCCAGGGCAGGAAATGCCCTCCCCGGGGGCGGCAGGGCCTGCTGGCCCACATGCCACCCCTGCTGGTCACAGCCCTGCCCTGCTCTGCTCCTCCCAGCCCGGCCCAGCACGAGGAGGAGGAGGAGGAGGAGGAGGAGGAGGACAGAGCTCTGAGCCACCCCATTAACACAGACACCGAGTTGGATCTGCACCGGGCTCCGCCTCACACGCAGGAGCAAAAAAATCTGAGTTTCAAAGACCCTTTCAGGTGTTGTTTTCTCCCAGGGGGATTTTTCCCTTGCCAAAAACCAGGAGAAAACCTCATTGGCCACGGGCCCGAGGGGTTGGGAGCCAAGCCCCCAATCCGTGGGGCTCAGGAGGGGACGTGGAACCCCCGAGGAGGCTCTGGCAGGGGCAGGACACGAGTGCTGCCAGCCCAGGTGGCAGCAGGGCCACCCCAGCCCTCGTGGGTCACCTCCTGTCTCCACCCCCCAAACACGCAGCAGGAAAACCCTGTCTCCTCCCCAGGAACCCTGGGGCTCGTGTTCCCTTCGCCTCCCCCCGAAGCAGAGCAGCTTTTCCTGCTCTGAAAATCCCTCCTGGCAATCCCTGCCTGCAGCGGAAAGTTCCAGCACACGTGGAGGCTCGGGAAGCGCTCAGGGTTGGGATTTGGAACAAATTCCTCCTCAAATTCCCAGGGGACAGCTCGGATCCCGAGGGACCATGCTCTGGGGGGGCTCAGCACCCCCTGGAGAGGGGTGGCTGTGCTGGGGGACAAAGGGACACATTGCCACGTTTGAGGGACACGGCTGGAGAGAAACTCCTCCAGCCCAGAGTCAAACCCTGCCGCTGGATCGGCGCCAGGAGCTCTGTCCTGCCCACAGCCTTCCCCATTTCACCCCAGGAGCCTCCAGAACCATCCCCCGGAGCTGGGGCTCCCCAAAAACCCTCTCTGAACCCTGCCCTGGCTTTTCAAACATCCCCACGTCACGGTGACAGCGCCAGCGCCACGTCCTCGGGGCTGGGGACAGGGCGAGGAGGCACCACCGCCAGCGCCAGCGCCAGCTCACGGGGAATTCGTCACCGCGGATCAAGGGCTGAGCTCAGAGAGCTGAGCTAAAAAAAAGAGGAGGAGGAGGAGGAGGAAAAAGAGGAGGAGGAGAAAGAGGAGGAGGAGGAGAAAGAGGAGGAGGAGGAGGCGGCGGCTGTGCGGGGTTGGATGGGTGGTCTCTAGAACGTTCCTCCCTGTCCCACCTCCGAGGGCAGAGCCAGGCACCAATACAGGAACTGGGGCTTGCCCATGCCTCTCTCCAGAGCCTTCAAAACAAGGGACGAGCGCGGGACCCAGCGAGGAACAAGCCCAGGACCCAGCGAGGAACGAGCCCAGGACCCAGCGAGGAACGAGCCCTGTCCACCCCCAGCAGGGGATGGCACTGAGGGGACCCCGGGGGTGACAGAGGCCACGCGGTGTCCCCCTCGGGGTGCTCGTGGCAGCCCCCACGGGTGGGAAATCCAAGGCTCAGGCTAATCCCGAGGCTGGAGCAAGCCGTGCAGGGCCTGCGAGCCAAGCTGCTGTAGCAACAGCCCAAAATAATGCTGCAAAACAAGCCCGGGGGAGCAGCCGCCGCCTCTCGCGAGAGGGAAGTGCGCAGGGGATTGAGCAACATTTTCTGCTGCCTCTCAGCTGTGACTAAATCCAGCAACAGCTCCTTTTAGTCAGAGCCAGAACAAAAAAAAAAAAAAAAAAAACCCCAAAAAAACAAAAAACCCAAGGAAAACAGTGGAAAAGCAAGTGGAGAGCGTTCCCAGAACTGATTCCTTCCGCGGCGGAAGCTGAGCAGGCTCCAGCTCGGTTCCCACATCCACGTATCTCCCTTTTCCCAGGCTGGGGGAGAGGCTGGGGCGGATCCAGGGGGTCTGAGCAGCGTGCCCTGTGCCCACGGGCCCGTCTGGGCCACCACGAGGTCACACTGTCCCGCGCCAGCACCCAGACAGACATTTAATGAGCCCTTTCTTCCGCCCCGTGAGGAAATTCCCCCCGGCTCTGTGACTCTGTTTGTTTTCATGGCGTTGGCAGTTAATCCCGGGTGTTTCACGGCCGTGACTCTCTGCAGGCTCAGCTGAGGAGCTCAGCTGGACTCGGTTCGTCACCCCAGCCCTGACCCGAGGGCCCTGCGTGGCCACCAGGGCAGGACAGTGGCACAAATCCAGCAGAGAGCTTTTCCCCTTTCCCCCCACAGCCACCTCCTCCCTTTCCTTCCAAAACTTAAACTCCCCAAAAACACCTCCAGCCTCTTCTGGCGATCAACAGACACTTCACACTCCCTCCCAGGGCCAGCACAAGCCCCACCCCACTCGCCAACACCATCTGAGCCCATCCCCGCCCAGCCCGGCCCCGGCCCGGCCCCCGCAGGGCCCGGCGCTCCTCCTCGGTGCCCAGCACTCACCGGGGGCGTTGGCGATGGCCAGGGGCAGCCCCTGCAGCTGGTGCACCTGGATCCCGGACGCTCCCAAGGCACTGAGGTTAATAGTCTGGAGGCCCGGCACGGACGAGAGCTGGGCGGCGTTGACGGTGACGGTGCCGCTGGGCAGCGAGGCGATGGGGGTCAGCGTGGTGCTGGTGCTGCCCGACTGGCCCAGCGACACGCCCTGCATGGGGGCCAGCGTGATTGTCTGCGCCTGGGGGTTCTGCACCTGCAGGTTCTGCAGCTGGATGGTCTGCCAGCTCACCTGCCCGTTGGGACCCACCGTGGGCGTGCGGATGATGATGGGGCCCGAGTTGGGCACGGCTTGGAGCTGCAGGTTCTGCAAGGTGTCTTGGGAGATGGCCTGAGTGGCGAAGGTCTGGCCGGACAGCGGGGTGGTCTGGAGGGCCTGGATGGTCTGCCCTCCCTGCACCAGCTGGGGTTGGATCAGGATCTGCTGCTGCTGCTGCTGCTGCTGCTGCTGCTGCGACTGCTGGCTCTGATCGCCCTCCTTCTGCTGGCCCGGCTGCAGGGCCACCCCGGACACGGGGCTCTGCAGAGAGTCCGAGCTGGGGACGCTGCTGGCCCTCTGGGGGGTCTGCGCCTGCACGTTGGTGCCCACCGTGGCGCTGGTGGAGAAATTCATCACGCCCACGTTACTGGTGGTGGTGGTGCCCGAGTAGCTGTTGGCGTTGGTGAAGAAGGCGCCCGAGCCCGCCTGGGACGTGGCCGTGCTGGCCGAGCTGCTGGCGGCCCCCGAGGTGGCCGGCTGGGCGCTGCTGTCCGGCGAGCCCGAGCTGCTCAGGGTGCCCGTCTGGGACGTGGGCGCCAGGCTGGCGGCCACGCTGTTGACGGGCAGCAGGGTGATGTTGCCGTTCAGGGCCACGGGCACGTTGGCCACGTACTGGGTCTGCCCCGAGAGGCTGTTGTTGGCCAGCCCCACGCCCTGGATGGGCACGGCCTGCTGCAGCAGGTTGGGCATGGCGATGAGGTTGCTGCCGCCCGCGCGGCTGGTGATGATCTGCTGGTTGGAGCCGGGGATGATCTGCAGCTGCCCCGAGGCATCCTGCTGCACGTTCACCTGCGCCGGGGTGGTGGCGAACTGCAGCTGCTGCCCGTCGATGGTCTGGAACTGGGGGATCACCTGGTACTGGATGTTGGGGATGACGCCCGGCAGCCCCGTGAGCACCTGCTGGTTCTGCAGGCCGGACGCCGAGGTGACCACGTAGGGCCCGGTGCTGACCGGGCGGCTCTTGGAGGCGTCGCCGCCGTTGCTGCCGTTGCTGCCCGGCTCCTTGGAGCCCGTGGGGGTGCTGGAGCCTGCCGAGATGATCTGCCAGCCGTTGGCCGACTGCGTGAGCTGGGCGGCGGCTGCGTTCAGGTCCAGCTCGCCGCTCCCGCCCTGCTGGCCCTGGGAGCTGTTGGAGTTCTCATTGGGAGACTCGATGCGGCTGCAGGTGGCTGCCAGCAGGGCCAGCGGGGAAGGCTGCGACTCCTGGGGATGAGAGGAGGAGGAGTTACGGGGGTGGGACGCGGCCCGAGGGGCAGGCCCGGAGTGGGGAAAAAAAACAAAAAAACACGGGGAAACAAAAAAAACTTAAAAAGAGAAAGCAGGGAGGAGCGTACTCGGAAAAGATAAACACTCCTTCCTGAACAAACCCACCCACAGCCGGAAAAATACAACTGCCAGGCACAGGGCTGTCAGGCCGGGACAGCCTGAACCCATAGGGAAAAGCCCTTTGGGAGGGAGGCAAGGGGAGGGAGCCTGCCTGGGAAAGCCGAGAGGAGACGGCTCCTCCACCCCGAAACCGGGGAATCCCCTGCAGCAGAGCAGACCCCCAGGAAGGGCGGTCGGGGTCCTGGGCGCCCCGAGCTGGAGCAGGGCCAGCGGGGGCCGTGGTGTCACCGGGAGCGGGGGAACTGCGAGTTTGTTTCCGAGGAGAGCCGGGGAGGAGGGGAAGCCACGGGCGCTGCTTGGCAGCGCTCAGCCTCCTCTTCCTGCCCGGGCTGAAACGCTCGCCTGGGCCCAGCGAGCAGCCCGGCCCGGCCCTGGACTTTGCCACGAGCCCGGCGGGGCCGGGCGGGGGCCGATCCTCCCCCCACTCACCTGGGCCTCCCCTCCGCCGGCGCTGCTGGTGCTGCTGGCGTCGCCTTCGCCCTTGTCGGGCTTCACGGCCGACATCTCCTCGGGGCTCTCCTGGTCTGCGCGGGAGGGAAGCGACAGCCGCGCTTAGGGACATTTTGGGGCAGCGCAGCGGCACGAGGCTCGGCAGAGCCGGGCAGGGCCCGGGGGGCACACGGCGGGCCGGCTCCGGGGGGACCATGTGCTCCTGGCGCAGCCGGCCAGGGGCTGGGAAGCGCCGGAGCTGCCAAAGGGGAGCTGGCAGCGGGACAGGGGGGGAGGACCCGGCCCTGCTCCAGGCCCCAGCTCCTCCCCAGCCGCTCGGGACACTCCCTGGCCCCCGCCGAGGTCCTCCCCGGGCCTCCCCCTCGCCGTGCCCGCCGGCCTGGGCGCACAGCTCCCGCCCCGGCCCCGCGGAGCCACCCCGGGATTCCCCCGCGCGGCTCGGCCCGCGGCATCCCCCGGCCCGCGGGATCCCCGCCCGGGGCCGCCCCCGCCGCGCTCCCCCGCGCGGGGTCCCGGCTCCCACCAAAGCCTTGCTCTCCCGGCGCTCGGGAGCCTCCTCATCCTCCGCCGGCCACCGGGGCTGCGCCCCCCGCTCCTGCCCTCACCGGGGTCTGCACCGGGGGGGTGAGGGCGCTGAGCGCCCCCCAAAACCCCCCCGGCCGCTCGCACCTTCCCACGGCCCTCCCGCACGGCCCCCCCGCCCGCGGCTCCCGCATCCGCCCCCGCAGGGCGCCTCGCCCGGGAACGGGGGAAAGCCCCCCGGTCCTTGCGCTCGCAGCCGCCCACCCCCGGAGCCTCCCCCGCCATCCCCGCGCCCGATCCCCCGGGATCCCTCCCGCCATCGCCCCCCCCCCGCCCCCAGCCCCGATTCCCGGGGCCTCCCCATCACTCCCCGCCGCCCCCTCCTCCGCTCCAGCCCTGCCCGGCGCGGCCGCCGGTCCCTCCCCCGAGGCCTTCCCCCCTCCCCCGGGTCCCTCCCCCGGCAGGTCCCCCCGGCGCGGCGCGGCGAGGCCCGGCCCGGCGGGGCCCGGCCCGGCCCGGCGGGGCGGGGCCGCCTCTGGCCCCTCCGAGCGGGCGGGCGCCGCCGCCTCTGCGTGTGCCCGGAGCCCCGCGCGGCGCTCGGCCCCGGCCCCGTCCTTACCGCTCATGGTGCCGGGGCCGGGCCGGGCGCGCGGGGCGGGGCGGGGGCGCGGGCGGGCGAGCGGCCGAACCCGCCGGTGCCGCCGAGGGGCTGCCGAGGGAGGGGCCGCGCGCCGCGGCCGCAGCCCCGCGCCCCGCCCCCGCCGCCCCCGCAGCCAATGGGCGCCGCGCGGCCGGCGGAGCGACGGGCGCCGCGGCCAATGGGAAGCGAGGGCGGTGCGGGGCGGGGGGGAGGAGGGCGGGCGGGCCCCGCCCCCGCCGCCCCGCCCCGTGGGGGAGGGGAAGCGCGGCGGGGCGGTGGCCAATGGGGGCGCGGGGGGGAGGGCGGGCGGCGGCGGCGGCCAATCAGCGCCCGCGCGGGCTCGCAGGGAGACCCCGTATGGGCGCGGCCGCGGCGGCGCGGGCCGCGGCGTGATGGGCGTGCGGCGCGGCCAATGCGGCGCGGGAGGCGGGGCGCGGCCGGGACCGGCGGCGCGGGGCACCAATCGGCTGCGGGGGTCGCGGCGCGGGGAGGGCGGGGCACGGCGATTGATGGCAGCGCTGACCAATGGGAGCGCGGGGGCGGTGGCCGCCGCGCGGCGCCGAACCAGTCAGCGGCCCGGTCTGTCTCAAACGGGCCAATGGGCGCCGCGGGGAGGCGGGGCCAGCGGCCGGGCTGCGCCCTTGGGGGGACGGCGCGGCGAATGGCGGAGTCGGCGCCATGTTGGGTCGTGTTCCCTCAGACCTGGCCGCGCTCCCCCAGGCACCGCCACGGCGCCCCTCGCCCTCGGTACCGCGAGTTCCGTGCGGCATTTCCCTCCCAGAGTCCCAATTCCACGCCACGAGCCGGCCCGGCGCTGTCGCGACAGCCGCCACGGCGCTGCGACACGTCCTCACGGGCCCGCGGCGCTGCGTGAGCACCCCCAGCGCCCTGTCGCGACACCGCCCGGTCCTGTCCCGACACAGCGGGTGCCACGGCGGGGAGCCCGGGCCGCCCTGGGCCTGGGAACGTGGCTCGGGAAAATCTGGGGGCTTGCGGGGTTTTGGGAGTTTCCCACCAAAATCCTTCATTTTACAGAAAAACGAGCGGTTTGGTGACAAACGGGGCGGGCGGGGCTCGGGAGGGACAACAGGGGACACGGAAGGGCTTTGGTTTCGCTTTCCAGCATTAAAAACAATCCGAGCCGCCCCCCCCGTCCGTGACCTTGCCATTTCCCGGTGTTTTCGGCCCAATTCCCACCCCGGCAAGGGAAGGCCCCGCGGCCCCGGGCCCGGCGGGGCTTGGGGACAACCTGTCCCTGCCGTGTCCCCTCCCTGTCCCCCTCCAGACCATCGGGGTCTCTCAGTGTCCCCTCCCGACCCACACTGATGGCACTGGGAGGGCGCAAAAATGCTTGGGGGGACATGGGGACTGTCCCTGTCCTGTCCTCAGAGCTGAGTCGTGACCCACTTGGGGTCTGGGGTGGCCTGGGGGGACAAGGGAGGCATGGCAGGACCTGGCCCCATGAGATCCCCCTTTTTTGGCTCCTTCATCCCATTTCTCCCAGTAGGATCCTCGTCCCAGTGTCCCCCCTTCAGTAACTCCCACCATTAGGGCCCCACTGTCCCCATAACCCCCATGGGGACTCCCCCAATTAACCCCCAAATTAACCCCTCATTTCCCCCCATCGAGACCTCCCCCAATTAACCCATTGTCCCCCTAATTAACCCCCAATTCTCCCCCATCGGGACCCCCCAATTAACCCCCCATTGTCGCCCATAGGCTCCCCCCCTAATTAAATCCCCAATGCCCCTCATCGGAACTCCCCCAATTAACCCCCCAAATTAACCCATTGTTGCCCCCCATGGGGACCCCCGTGTCGCCACAGGGACCCCTTCCCAGTAACCCCAGTATCCCCAGTAAGCCCGCTGCCCCCATGGGGACCCTTCTCCAGTGTCCCCAGTGTCCCCAGTGTCCCCCACTGCCGCCCCCCCGCGCCCCCTGGTGGTCACGGCCGGGCGGTGCCGCCCCCGGGCCCGAGGCTTCGCTGCCGCCCGGAGGGGGCGCCACCGCGCCTGGGCGGCGACAGTGGCAGCGACAGTGGCACCGACAGTGTCACTAATAGTGTCGGCGACAGTGCCCTCGACAGTGTCAGCGACAGTGACACCGACAGTGGCACCAGCAGTGCCACCGACAGTATCAGCGACAGTGTCACTGATAGTGTCAGCGACAGTGCCCTCGACAGTGGCAGCGACAGTGTCACCGACAGTGGCACCAACAGTGGCACCGACAGTGTCAGCGACAGTGTCAGCGACAGTGCCACCGACAGTGTCAGCGACAGTGGCACCAACAGTGGCACGGACAGTGTCCTGTCATCCGTCACAGCACCTGGGCAGCGACAGTGTCACCGACAGTGTCACCAACACTGTCACTGGCAGTGTCACCAACACTGTCACCGGCAGTGTCCTGTCACCTGCCACAGCGGGGTCTGGGCACTGACAGTGTCACCGGCAGTGTCCTGTCACCCGCCACAGCGGGGCCTGGGCACTGACAGTGTCACTGACAGTGTCACCAACAGTGTCCTGTCACCCGCCACAGTGGGGTCTGGGCACCGGCTGGCACTGACAGTGTCACCGACAAACAATGTCACAGACCCTGCCCTGTCACCCACTGCAGTGGGGCCTTGGCAGTGACCATGTCA
This sequence comes from Acanthiza pusilla, assembly GCA_036630365.1. Taxonomy (NCBI): domain Eukaryota; kingdom Metazoa; phylum Chordata; class Aves; order Passeriformes; family Acanthizidae; genus Acanthiza; species Acanthiza pusilla. Next base: position 439,404 of record JAXCHO010000119.1, on the reverse strand, counting down.
CTCACAGTGTCACCCATAGTGTCACCAGCTCTGCCCTGTCACCAACAGTGTCCCCAGTGTCACTGACAGTGTCCCCAACCCTGTCCCGTTCCCAGCCCTGTCCTGTCCCCATCCGTGCCCCTGTCCCCACCTCCCATCACCACGTGAGCTCAGGGGACACGGGACGGGGACAGAGGAACCCTCAGCCTTGGACTGGGGACAAACTGGGAGGGGCACTGGGAGCGCTGGGACCAGGCGGGGGTGCCCCACCCCCCCCGCCACCCCCGAGCGTCCCCCCGGGTCCCCCCCGTCCCCCCCGCGGGTCGCGGCCGCGGAGGAATCAGGGCGACGCCGGGCGACTCCCAGCAATTTTGGGTTGGGAACCGCAGAAATGCAGCGCGGCGCGAGCCAGGGCGGCCCGGCCCGGGGACAGCGGCGGGCGGGGGCACCGGGGGGGTCACGGGGCCTGGGGGGACCGGGGGGGACACGGGGCCGGGGGGACGGGGGGGATCACGGGGCCCGGGGGGGTCACGGGGCCTGGGGGGACCGGGGGGGATCACGGGGCCCGGGGGGACCGGGGGGGACACGGGGCCCGGGGGGCCGGGGGGGATCACGGGGCCCGGGGGGGTCACGGGGCCCGGGGGGAGCGGGGGGGACACGGGACCCGGGGGGGACACAGGGCTTGGGGCACCGGCGGGGTTACGGGGCCTGGGGGGGACACGGGGTCCGGGGGGGACACAGGGCTTGGGGCACCGGGGGGGTTACGGGGCCTGGGGGGGACACGGGACCCGGGGGGGACACAGGACCCGGGGGGGACACAGGGCTTGGGGCCCAGGGGGGTTACGGGGTCTGGGGGGGACACAGGACCCGGGGGACACACAGGGCTTGGGGCACCGGGGGGGTTACGGGGCCTGGGGGGGACACGGGACCCGGGGGGGACACAGGGCTTGGGGGGGACACGGGACCCGGGGGGGACACAGGGCTTGGGGGGGACCGGGGCGCTCACAAGGCACTGGGGGAGGGGACACAGCCGGAGCAACTTGGGGGGCTCAGGGCTGGGGAGGGGTCGCTGGCAGCTTGGGGACGGGTCCCAGGATATTGAGGAGGGGCCCCAGGATATTGGGGAGGGGTCCCAGGATATCGGGGAAGGGTCCCAGGGCCGGGGGGAGTCCCTGGCACCTTGGAGGGGTCCCAGGAACCCTTGGGGCTGTCCCCGGGCTTGGGGGACACGTGGGGTCCCCCATATTGTCATGGGAGGGGGGCTTGGGCAGCCGTGGGTGGGACCCAGGGCACGGTGGCAACTTGGGGGGGTCCTCTCTGCAGCCTGGGGGGCTCCGGAGGGGGGGTCAGGCCCCGGCGCCGCCCCCGCGGCTGCCGCTGCCACCGCTTTGATGTGGCCTCGGCACCGCAGCGCGATGGGAGCCACATGGCGGGGGGGACAGGGGGAGCGGGGCGGGCTGGGGGTCCCCGCGGGGCTGGGGGCCACCCCTGTCCCCCTGGGGGCCACCTCTGTACCCCCAGGGTCACCCCTGTCCCCCCAGGGTCACCCCTTTCCCCGGGGGTCACCCTCGTCCCCCCTGGGATCAATCCCTGTCCCCCTGGGATCAATCGCTGTCCCCCTGGGGGTCACCCCTGTCCCCCCGGGCTCTGTGTGTCTGTCCCCCCGGGGTCTGTGTGTCCCCCCGGGGTCTGTGTTTCTGTCCCCCCGGGCTCTGTCTGTCCCCCCGGGGTCTGTCCGTCTGCCCGTGCCGGTCCGTCCCTGTCCCCCCGCTCGGTGCCCGTGTTCCCCCCTCCCCCCGGCCCCGCAGTTATTTCCAGGGATAATTCCCGGGATAATTAAAGGGTGGGAGGAAGCACCGGGGCCGTGGGCGCAGCTCAGCCCCGGGGCCACCCTGCCGCGGCTTCCCCGGGGGTGGGAACCCCCCGCCCCCATTCCGGTCCCTCCACGTCCCCAGTGTCTCCTGGGGTCCCTCCGGATCCCCCCAGGTGCCTGCGGGACCCCCGATGTCCCCCTAGGTTCTCCCCCCATCCTCTGGGTGCCTCATGCTCCCATGGGACCCCCCCCCTGTCCCATGGGACCCCCGATCTCCCCCGTGACCCCCCCCATGTCCCCACGTGTCCCCTGGACACTCCCCCCCCCCCATTTCCCTTCCTCTCCTCCTGTCCCCCCAGCGCCGGGGGCATGCCGGGGGAGGCTGAGACCACCGGGGTGTCCCCGTGGGTGGTTCTGGGGGGGTCTCAGCCCTGCTCCGAGCCCCGGAGCCTCCCCCCGGCCCCCCCCCGGTCCCGCGGGGCCGTGGGCGGCCGTGGCCGGCGCACCCAGCGCGGGGGCTGCGCTATTTCGGGGCCTCCGACCGCAAGGGAAACATCCGCGGGCCGGGCGGGGCGGGCGGGCACGGGGGGGACACGGGGGGACACGCGGGGGGACACCGCGCCAGGTGGGGACACGCGGGGGGACACCGCGCCAGGTGGGGACACGGGGGGGACACCGTGCCAGGTGGGGACATGGGGGACGCGGGAGTCACCCCCGGTGTCCCCGGGCTGGCGGAGCTTGGGGACAGCAGGGTGGGGGGGACACTGCGCTTTGCGATTCCCGCTGCTCCCAGTGCCACATTCCCAATGTCCCCAGTGCCACATTCCCGGTGCTCCCAGTCCCATTCCCGCTGCTCCCAGTGCCATTCCCAGTGTCCCCAGTTCCCATTCCCGCTGCTCCCAGTGCCATTCCCAGTGTCCCCAGTTCCCATTCCCGCTGCTCCCAGTGCCATTCCCGGTGCTCTCAGTCCCATTCCCGCTGCTCCCAGTGCCACATTCCCGGTGTCCCCAGTCCCCATTCTCGGTGCCCCCAGTGCCACATTCCCGGTGCTCCCAGTCCCCGTTCCCAGTCTCCCCAGTGCCCCCAGTCCCCATTCCCAGAGTCCCCCGTGCCCCCCGCACACACGGAAGCGATTCGGGGCTGGTTCCGCCTCCCCCCGCCCCGCCCGGCCCAGCCCCCGGTGTCACCGCAGGGCGGGGGGGACACTGCCGGGACCCCCGCGCTGGGCTGGGGAGGCCCCCGGCCCTGGGGACCGGGATGGGGACAGGGACACCTCCAGCCCTGCAACCTCTGTCCTGCCGAGACCCCCCAAACTCATCTCGGGGGGATGAGACCCCCTAGACTCGAGTCATGGTGGGGCTGAGACCCCCAAACTCATTTCGGGGGGATGAGACCCCCCAAACTCGTGTCATGGTGGGGCTGGGACCCCCCAAATTCGGGACATGGGGGCTGAGACCCCCGAACTCGTGTCAGGTCCTGAGGCAGGCTGACAAATGTGGGGGGAATGAGGCAGAGGAGGGAAGGAGGAAAGGGAAGGAGGAAGGACGGAAGGAAAGAGGGATGGAGTGGAGGAAGGAAGAATGGGAAAGAGAGACGGAGGGAAGGAAGGAGAGGAGGAAGGAGAGGTGGGGAGAAGGAGGGATGGAGGGGAGGAAGGAGGGATGGGAAAGAGGGATGGGAAGAAGTGGGGCTGGGAAAGAGGGAAGGGAGGGAGGATGAAGGAAGGAGGAAAGGAGGGAAGGAAGGAGGGATGGAGGGGAGGATGAAGGAAGGAGGAAAGGAGGGAAGGAAGGAGGGATGGAGGGGAGGATGAAGGAGGGAGGGACGGACAGACGGAGGGTGCCTGGCCGGCTGCCCGGGCCCGGACACCCCCGCTCGGTGCCGGCGTCCGGCCGGGTATAAATACCGGGTAATTGCGGGGGCCCGGCGCGGCCGCGGGGCCGTGGGCGGCCGAGCCCGGCGCCGCCCTGTAATCAGCCCCCGCCGCCCCCCCGCGCCGCCGCCGCGCTTTGAAGGGTCCCGGGCCACGCGGGGGGGGGTCCCCGCCGCCCCCGAGCCGGGGAGAGACCCCCGCCCCAATTCACAGCCCCATCCCGGGACCGCCGCGCGGGCAGCTCCCGACCCCGCCGTGAACCGGAGCCCGGTGGGAGCGAAACCCCAAAAAATCCCTGGGGGGCCCCCCCCGTCCCACGGCGGGCTGGCTGAGGAAGAGGAGCGATGCAGCGGCCGTCCCAGTTTGCTCCCAGTCCGCGGGCAGTGCGAGCCCAGCGCGGGGGGGCCGCGGTTGTGGCCTTCGGCGGCGCCGGCGGCTGCGGAGCGGAAAGCCCTGAGTCAGGGCTGGGACAGGGCCCCGCTGGCTCCCGAGCGGGGCAGCGGGCAGCGGGGAGCGCCAGGGGAGAACGGGGACAGTGGGGAGTGAGAAAATAAAAAATAAAAGGGGAAAAAGAGTGGTTGGCACATCCCTCCGTGGGGGAAACTGAGGCACGGGGGGCCCTCAGCCCCATCTCCAGGGCCACTCGTGTCGCTGTCCCCTGCCCTGCTTCTCTGCGCGTGTCCCTTGTCCCAGCTCTGTCCCCACTCCCTGACCCCATCCCTGATCCCTCCAGCCCCATCTCTGCTCCATCCCCAACTCCTGTCCCCATCCCCAACTCCTGTCCCCATCCCCAACTCCTGTCCCCATCCTGGGACCCCTGTCCCCATTCTGGTACCTCCAGCTCCAGCCCAGGTCGCTCCCATCCCTTGTCCCCTCCTGTCCCCATCCCTGATCCCATTCCCATCCCTTGTCCCCTCCTGTCCCCATCTCTGCTCCATTCCCATCCCTGGTGCCTCCAAGTCAATTCTCGGTCCCCATCCCTGCTTTGTCCCCATCCCTTGTCCCTCCCGTCCCCATCCCAGCCCCTCATCCCCATCCAGCTCCATCCTGGCACTTTTTGGGGTCACAAGCCCCGGGCTGCCCTGGCTCTCCCCTTTTCGCTCCCCATCCATCTGTTCCTTCTTTTGCTTTTTCCCTCCCTCCTTTCCAGCACTTTTCCCTTGCACCCACTTCCCCTTCCCAGCCCCTTCCTCCCGCGCTCCTTCCCCCTTTTCCTGCCCTTATTTCCTCTCTCTTCTCTTTTCCTTTTCCCTCCTTTCCCTTCCTTCCCGCTCCCCATTCTTCTCCTTTCTTTTTCCCTGCACTGGTCCCTGTCCCACATCCCTCGTCCTTCCTCCAGCTCTCAGCCTCCTCATCTTCCTCCCTTGACAACTTTTCCTTTCCTGCCTTCTTTCATTCTTCTTCCACTCCCTCACATACTTTTTCTTTTCTCTTCCCTTCCCTTTTTCATCTTTTCATTCCTTTTTTCCTTTCCTCTTTCCCATTCTTCCTCATCTCATTTCTCCTTTCCTCCCTAACTTTTCCCTCTTTTAATTCCTGGCGCTCTTTCTTTTTCCTCCTTCCCTTCTTCTCCCCTTCCCCTTCTCCCCTCCCGCCCTTCTTTTCCTTTTCCTCTTCCCCTTTTCCCCTTCCCCTTCCCCTGCCCCCTCCCCGCGGCGCCCCCGGCCCCCCCCGGCGGGGGGCGGTTCGGGGCCGGGCTCTCGCTCCCGGCGCCGGTCCCGGCCCGGCCCAGCCCCGCCGCAGCGGCACAGCGGGGCGGGCGGCGGCCGCGGTGCTCCCTCCCTCCCTCCGTCCCTCCGTCCCTCCCTCCGTGCGCACCGAGCCTCGGCATCCCGGGACAGCGGCATCCCGGGACAGCGCGACAGCGCCGCGACAGCGCCGCGACAGCGCCGCGACAGCGCCACAGCCGCGTCCCCGCGCCGGGAGCCACCCCCGGCATCCCCGGAGCGCGGTAAGGACCCCCGGGACCGGGACCCCTCGGGGTGGGGGACAGTGCCCCGGGCAAAGGGACAGGGACCGGGACCCCTCGGGATGAGGGACACCCCCGGGACAGGGAGCCCTCGGGGTGGGGGACACTGCCCCGGGAAAAGGGACAGGCACCGGGACCCCTCGGGATTGAGGACACTGCCCAGGGACAGGGACCCCTCGGGATGAGGGACACTGCCCAGGGACAGCGAGCCCTCGGGATGGGGGACACTGCCCAGGAACAGGGACCCCGGGACAGAGGAACACGGGGTGGGAGAACACCCCTTGGGGACAGGGACACTTTGGGGTGGGGGATGCCCCTCCAGGGACAGGGACCCCGGGATTTGGGACCCATGAGGTGAGGGACTCGCTCCAGGATGGGGGCGACCCCCGGGACATGGGACACCTCAAGGACAGGGACATGTGCAGGGCCTGAGCATCCCCCGCGGTCCCTGTGCTGGGGACACGGGTGTCCCCTGTGGTCCCTGTGCTGGGGGACACGGGTGTCCCCTGTGGTCCCTGTGCTGGGGGACACGGGTGTCCCCTGTGGTCCCTGTGCTAGGGGACACAGGTGTCCCCTGCCATCCCTGTGCTGGGGACACGGGTGTCCCCTGTGGCCCCTGTGCTGGGGGACACGGGTGTCCCCTGTGGTCCCTGTGCTAGGGGACACAGGTGTCCCCTGCCATCCCTGTGCTGGGGACACGGGTGTCCCCTGCCATGCCTGTGCCAGGGGACATGAGAGTGTCCCTTGCCATCCCTGTGCCGGGGGACACGGGTGTCCCCTGCCATCCCCAGGGAGGGAACAGGGACAGAAGGACAGGGCTGAGTGCCACCATCACCCCAAACTGTCCCTGTGGATGGGGACAGCACTGCTCTGCAGGACGAGCAGGCCCAGGGTGTCCTCGGGCTCAGGGGACAGCGGGTGGCACTGCCAGGGCAGGGGGAAGATGGGGCAAGGGCTGTGGGGACACGGGGGACCTGGAGTGGGGCTTGGGGACAGTGGGTGGCTTTTGGAACCAAGAAACCACGGACTTAGGGGATCGGGGACTGGGGACAGGAACTGGGGAACTGGGACTGGGGACCAAAACTGGACACTGGGACTTGGGGACCAGGGACAGGAATTGAGGAACTGGGATTGGGGACCAAAACTGGACACTGGGGACTGGGGACAGGAACTGGGGAACTGGGACTGGGGACCAAAACTGGACACTGGGCACTGGGGACAGGAATTGGGGACCAAAACTGGACACTGGCGACTGGGGACTGGGGACAGGAATTGGGGAACTGAAATTGGGGACCAAAACTGGACACTGGGACTTGGGGACCAGGGACAGGAATTGAGGAACTGGGATTGGGGACCAAAACTGGACACTGGGGACTGGGGACAGGAATTGGGGACCAAAACTGGACACTGGCGACTGGGGACTGGGGACAGGAATTGGGGAACTGAAATTGGGGACCAAAACTGGACACTGGGACTTGGGGACAGGAACTGGGGACCAAAACTGGACACTGGGACTTGGGGACAGGAACTGGGGACCAAAGCTGGACACTGGGACTTGGGGACTGGAATTGGGGACCAAAACTGGACACTGGGGACTGGGGACAGGAATTGGGGAACTGGGACTGGGCACCAAAGCTGGGCACTGGCGATCGGGGACAAGACCCCAGGAGTTCAGCCCCAGAATTTGTGTCCCCACGGCGGGAGGGGACACGGGAGGGGTCAGGATGGCTGTCCCAGCTGCAGCCACGGGTGCAGTGAGCTCCCGCCGTGCTCAGCCCGCGGCTCCCGGGGCTCCTTCGCTGCTCCTTAATTTCCCGGCGCGAGCGGAGCTGATTTATGGCACTTTGACACTATTTTAAGCGTGCGCCTCCGTTTGCCGCTCGCCCTGGTTTTAATTACCTCGGCTCTCGCGGCAGGGCAGCGTTCCCGGGGCACAGGCCTGGCCCTTGTTATCCTTGGAAAACCGGGAGCGCGCTTGCGGCCGCGGCCGGGGCCGGCGTAAAAATAGGCGCAAAAACCACGGGAAAAAAGAAAAAAAGGAAAAAAAAAGAAAGGGGGGTTGGTGGGGGACACCCTAAAAAAAAAAACCTCGCCCCAGACTGGAAATGCCACAAAGTGGGTGAAGGAATGAATTTAAAAAAAAAAAAATAAATTAAAATTAAAGGAATAAATAGGGTGATGGGGGTGAGGGACAGCTCGTGACACCCTAAAAAAAAAAACAAAACCACCCCAAACTGGAAATGTCACAAAGTGGGTGAAGGGATGAATTAAAAAAAAAAAAAAATTAAAATTAAAGGAATAAATAGGGTGATGGGGTGAGGGACAGCTCGTGACACCCTAAAAAAACCCCAAAACCACCCCAAACTGGAAATGCCACAAAGTGGGTGAAGGGATGAATTTAAAAAAAAAAAAAAAAAAAAAAATTAAAGGAATAAATAGGGTGATGGGGTGAGGGACAGCTCGTGACACCCTAAAAAAAACCCAAACAGACACCCCAAACTGGGTGAAGGGATGAATTTTAAAAAATTGAAATAAAAGGAATAAAAGGGTGATGGGGCGATTGGCAGCTCATGACACCCTAAAAAACCCAAACACCCCAAACTGGAAATGTCACAAAGTGGGTGAAAGGATGAATTAAAAAAAAAAAAAAAATTAAAAATTGAAATAAAAGGAATAAAAGGGTGACGGGGGCGATGGGCAGCTCGTGACACCCCGGGCCAGCCCGTGCAGCTGAAAGCCATGATGGTACAGAGCAGAGGAAGTGGCCCGCGGAGGGGGAGGCCACAGCATAATTCGATTAAAAGGCCATAAAGGCAGAAGGAGCCGAGACTGGGGGCGGGGGGAGGCCCTGCCACCAGCACAGCCCCACAGCAGCCCCCGAGGAGCCCCTGGGGGCGGGGGGCTCGGCTCTGTGCGGGGAAACTGAGGCAAAGGGGATGGGGAGCGGTGGGGCTGGGGGGTGACACGGTGGGGTGACACTGGGAGGCTGGCGGTGGCACCGTGGGGTGACACTGTGAGGCTGGCGGTGGCACCGTGGGGCTGGGGTGTGACACCGTGGGGCTGGGGGGCTGCCTGGTGCCCCTGCACTGGGTGTCCAGCAGGGCCGATACCCCAATACTGGTGTCCCCAGTGCCCCCAGTGTCCCCAGTGCCCCCAGTGCCCCCAGTGCTGAGTGTCCAGCGGGGCCAGTACCCCAATACTGGTGTCCCCAGTGCCCCCAGTGCTGAGTGTCCAGCGGGGCCAGTACCCAATACTGGTGTCCCCACTGCTGAGTGTCCCCTGGGGTCGACACCCCGATACTGGTGCCCCCAGTGTCCCCAGTGTCCCCACTGCTGAGTGTCCCCTGGGGCCGACACCCCGATACTGGTGCCCCCAGTGTCCCCAGTGTCCCCACTGCTGAGTGTCCCCTGGGGCCGACACCCCGATACTGGTGCCCCCAGTGTCCCCAGTGTCCCCACTGCTGAGTGTCCCCTGGGGCCGACACCCCGATACTGGTGCCCCCAGTGTCCCCAGTGTCCCCAATGCTGAGTGTCCCCTGCCACCGGGAGCCCCCCAGTTCCTCACGCCCCCTCCCCTTTTTCCGCAGGCTGCCGAGTGCCATGGCCGCGAGCCCCCGCTGACATCGCCCCCACGCCTCGGGGTGTCCCCATCGCCGCCCCCCACGCCTCGGGGTGTCCCCACCGCCACCGCCGCCGCAGCCACAGCCATGGGTGACTCGTACGCCGCCGCCTTCCCCAGCGGCCCGGGGCTGCTGTCGCCGTCCGCCAGCCCCCAGGCCTCCCCCGGCCCCTACGGCCCCGACTACGGCCCCTTCGGGCACCCCTTCCCCGCGCCCTCGGGGGCGCAGGAGGTGCTGGGGGCGCCGGTGGTGGTGGCGGCCAAGGGCCACCCGCCGGGGGAGTGCCTGCCGGGGGTGTACCCCTCGCTGGAGATGCCGCACCCCTACGGCTCGTGGTACAAGGGCGGCATCGGCGGGGGGCTCCCGGGGGGCTCGGGCCCCGCCGCGCCCTCCTGGTGGGATGTGCACCCCAACGGGGGCTGGCTGGGGGGCCCGGCGGGCGCCGAGGGGCTGCAGGGCTCGCTGCAGGGCCAGCCCACCCTCAGCCCCCCGCTGCCCACCTACGGCTCCGACTTCGGCGCGCTGAACCCCCCTCCCTACACCAACGCCCCCGCCGCGCCCCCCGCCCCCAAACCCAGCCCGGGAGAGACCCCCAAAGGTCCCCGCGGCGGTTCCCTGGGGGGACGGCCGGCGTGCGACTGTCCCAACTGCCAGGAGCTGGAGCGGCTGGGCGGCCCGGGCGGGGCGCGGCGCAAGCCGGTGCACAGCTGCCACATCCCGGGCTGCGGCAAGGTGTACGGCAAGGCGTCGCACCTGAAGGCTCACCTGCGCTGGCACACGGGCGAGAGACCCTTCGTGTGCAACTGGCTCTTCTGCGGGAAGCGCTTCACCCGCTCCGACGAGCTGGAGCGCCACGTCCGGACCCACACGCGCGAGAAGAAGTTCACCTGCCTGCTGTGCAGCAAGCGCTTCACCCGCAGCGACCACCTCAGCAAGCACCAGAAGACCCACGCCGAGCCCCCCAAGCCGCCCCCCGGAGCCGAGCAGCCCCCGGGCTCCCCCCGGCCGCCGCCAGCCTCGCCCGGTAAGGATGGCGGCAGTCCCGAGGCCGGGAGTTTGTTGGAGATTTGAGCCTTTCTTCTTCTTCATCATCATCATCTTCATCATCATCCTCCTCCTCCTCCTCCGCCGCGCCGCTGGGGATATTTATTACGGGGTGATGCCCCCCAAAGTCATCCCCCCTCCCCTCGATTCCCCCGCTCCTCATTAGCCATTATAATTTATGTCTTAAATTATGGGGGGCTCTCCGAGCGCTCTGGGGCTCACGGGGGGGTGTCAAGGTGAGACCCTCCCCCCCTTTTTCTGTCTTCCCCTCCAGCCCCACCCCAAACCTTCATGCCCCCCGACCCTCGCCTCGCCCCCCGCACTCAGGGACAGGGTTTGCCCCCTCCCCCGGCCTGGTTCGGCAGTGCTGATGTAATGAGTGTCCCCCCCCGTCTTTCTGAGCTGCCTGCCCCCCGAAAAAAAAGCAATAAAAGGATTGAGAGTGGAGCCGCGCCCCCTTCAGTGCTGAGGCCGGGGGGCTTCACCCAGGGATGGGCTCAGCATCCTCCACCCTGCAGGGCTCCGAGGGAAACTGAGGCACGGGGGGGGACGTGGCCCTGCTCGGGGTCACTGTGTCCCCCCTCTCTGGGGGTGGCAGGAGATGAGTGGGGTTGGGGACAAGCTGGGCTGTCCCCTTGTCCTCAAGCCCTGGGGTGCTGTACCCCTGTGGTCCCCTGTCCCAGTGTCCCCATGGTCCCCTGTCCCTCTCCCCTTTCCTAGGACCCCAGCCCCGTGTCCCCAGGACCCTGTAGGGCCATGTTCTGCAGTCCCCTGTTGTCCTGTCCCCATGTCCCCATGTCCCCAGGACCCTGTAGGGCCACATCCTGCAGTCCCCTGTTGTCCTGTCCCCATGTCCCCAGGGTCCTGTAGGGCCACATCCTGCAGTCCCCTGTTGTCCTGTCCCCATGGCCCCAGGGTCCTGTAGGGCCACATCCTGCAGTCCCCTGTTGTCCTGTCCCCATGTCCCCATGTCCCCAGGACCCTGTAGGGCCATGTCCTGCAGTCCCCACAGTCCCATGTCTTCCTGTCCCCAAGACCCTGTCCCCCACGGCCCTGTCATCCCATATCCCTCTGTCCCCATGTCCCTCCTCATGTCCCCAAACTCAGCGACCCCCCAAGCTGCTTTTGGGGGCCCCCCTGGGACTTCTCCCCCCGCACACGCGTGTCCCCAACATCCAGGGACACGCCCCACACACGTGTGTGCACAGCCCTGTGCCTCAGTTTCCCCCCAGCCACGTCCCAGGGCCCACGTGGCCGCAGTGGGCACATGGCAGGGCCACGTGTCCCCGAGGACACCCCAATTTTGGGCGCTGTGGGCTGGCAGGGACCCTGCTCCCCTCCCCCCGAGCTCCCCCTCCCCGTGCCCTGGGCTCCCGCCAGCCCTTTGATGCGCTCAGCCCTGGTTTGGGGCTTTTCCTGAAAAAAAAACCCAAAAAGCCACGGAAAAAGGCAAAAGGAGGCGGAAAAGAGTTCCTGTGCCAGCACAAGGGGGGAGCTGCTGGCACCCGCGGGGGACAGGGACAGGGACAGGGATGGCAGCAGGTCCCTGGGCCAGCCCCGGGCGAGGCACGGTGGCCACGAGCTGGCCAGGACCCAGATGTCCCCAGGGACGGGGGACACGCTGTCCCCCACACAGCGTGGGGAAACTGAGGCACGGAGGCATCAATGGAGTGCCCTGAGCTCAGTGCCACCACAGAGCGTGACAGAGCTGTCCCCAGGGTGGCTCCCGGGGGCATTCAGAGTGGCAGTGCCACCTCTGCTTGTCGCCTCCCAAGCCAGCCACACAAAGTTGCCCATTCCGGGGGTTTTTCCCCCCAAAACGGCAGCCCCGCCGCCGCTCGCCGCTCGCCGTGGGTGGGCCGGTGCCAAGCAGGGCAGCGAGCCACGTCCCCGAGCCAAACCCCGGCCCGGCGGCCACCGAGGGCTCGACCGCCCGGAGCCTCCCAAACCACAGAGCCCAGCGACCCCCCCAACCCCACCGGGGACCCCCCCTCCGCCACCACCGGCTCTTTTCCTGTCTGCTGCCCCACCAGGGCCGGGTTGGGGGGGTCCGAGGGACGCCACGCCAGCCCTGCGGTGGCTCTGATGTCGGCGCCATCCCAAATCGTCGTCTCCTATCGAACCCCGCTCGCTCCGTAACGGGCGAGGAATGTGGGGCCCCCCGCCGCAGCTCCCCCCGCCGCCTTTATTTAATATCCTGAGAAAATTAAAATAACTCTTGCGGCCGCTAAGGAAAACACGGAGACAAACAGAAAAAAGCGGGAGCCCCGGGAGAGGGGCTGGGAGCGAGCCAAGGAGGGGGCGCACGGCACCCAGGGGACGCGGGGACAAGGGACACGGCCACCCGCGACAGGGGACACCGGGGGGGTGGCACTGGGGACCCCACGGGACACCGGGATGCCCCGGGACCCCGCGAGGGGGGGCGGGACTGGGGACACCCGCAGGCCACGGGGGTGTGGGACACGAGGGGTGCCCACAGCACACAGGGGTGTCCCGGGGGTGTCCCGGGGGTGTCCCGGGGGTCCCGATCCGGTCCCGGTCCCGGTCCCGCTCGGGCCCCACCCACACGCGCGGCCTCCCCGCCCACCAGGCGAGGATCCCCGCCCCCCTTAAAGTGGGAACGAATCTAAACAGTGGGACTCACTTTGATGGGCTCCCGTTACAACCGGAGAGTTACTGATTTACCGGAGAGACGACTCTGAGCAGGGAGCGGAGAGAATCACGCAGCCTCCGCGGCGGAAAAGCGGGGTCTCGCTGTGCTGGATGAGCCCTCATGAGGGGCCCGCGCTTTTCCGGGGCCAGCCGTTGCCCCTTTAAGTTCCCCCCACACGCAGCCCCGGCCGTGAGGGCGGCGCGCGGCGGCGATTGGCGCGAACCGCGAGCGGGAAGGGTGAGGGGAGTCAAGATGGCGGCGCCGGGGGCTGAGGGCGGGGGGCGGGTGAGGGGACACTGAGGGGACACTGAGGGGAACCCGGGGGCACCGGGGGCTGTGGATGGGTGACGGGCGGCGGGGCCAGCGGATGGGCCGCCGGGCTGGAGCCGCCGCGTCCTGAGGGCACCGGAGGCTGTAGCTGTCGCCCCCCGCCCCGCGATCGCCCCCAGGCCCGGCGCCGCCATGTGCTCCCTGGGGCTGTTCCCGCCGCCGCCTGCCCCTGGGGATGTCACCCTGTACGAGCTCAACAACGCCCTGGTCTGCGGCCGCGTCAGCGAGCAGCTCCCGCTGGCCTTCCAGAGCCAGGTGAGACCCAGGGACGGGCATGGCCCTCCTTCCCCTCCCCAGAGCCAGGTGAGACCCCCAGAGCCAGGTGAGATCCAGGGACAGGTGAGCCCCTCCTTCCCCTCCCCAGAGCCAGGTGAACTCTTCCTTGCCCTCCCCAGAGCCAGGTGAGACCCCCAGATCCATGTGAGCCCCCCAGCCCGGGCGATTCCCCTTTGCTCCCAAAGCCGGGCGAGCCCCCCTTGCCCCGAGCACTGCCAGCCCCTCCAGCCTGGGGGTGCCACATTTGTCCCCTCAGCTGTGGCCGGAGCTCTGTCCCCTCTGCTGGGCTCTCCTCCAGGATCCTCTGGCTCTTCCCTCATCCCTTCTCCCCTCCTTGTGCCCCATTGCCGTTTGCCCCCTGCCCCGGGGGGACTCCCTGTGCTCCCCCCGGGCTCAGGTGTGCTCAGGGTGGGCTTAGGGTGAGCTCAGGGTGCCCTCAGGGTGGGCTCAGGGTAGGCTTAGGGTGAGCTCAGGGTGAGCTCAGGGTGGGTTCAGGTGGGTTCAGTGTGATCTCAGGGTGGGCTCAGGGTGGTCTCAGGATGGGCTCAGGCTGGGCTCAGGATGGGTTCAGTGTGAGCTCAGGGTGGGCTCCGGGTGGGATCAGGGTGGCCTCGGGGTGGGTTCAGGGTGGGCTCAGGTGCCCTCAGGGTGGGCTCAGGTGGGCTCAGGATGGGCTCAGGCTGTGCTCAGGTGGCCCTAGGTGGGCTCAGGATGTGTTCAGGTGGGTTCAGGGTGGGCTCAGGTGCCCTCAGGGTGGCCTCAGGGTGGGCTCAGGGTGGTCTCAGGTGCCCTCAGGGTGGCCTCAGGTGGCCTCAGGGTGGGCTCAGGGTGGTCTCAGGTGGGCTCAGGTGGGCTCAGGTGGTCTCAGGTGTCGCGGTGCCGCAGGTGGCCTCAGGGTGGTCTCAGGTGGTCTCAGGTGGGCTCAGGTGGTCTCAGGTGCCGCGGTGCTGCAGGTGCCCGAGCTGCCCGTGCTGAGCCTGCCCAAGGAGCCCCTCAAGGCCCACGGGCGCCTGGAGCCCAGCGCCCGCCCGCCCTTCATCCACCACCGCGAGTCGCTCTGGAAGCGCTGCCTCAGCGCCTGGTGAGTGCCCCGCTGTCCCCAAAGTGCCTCTCTGTCCCCAGACCCGCGGGGACACGGGCTGACCGCGCTCTCGCCGCAGGCGCGACGCCGGGCTCTGCGGGCTGCTCAGGGAGCTGGCCGGCGCCGAGGAGGAGGGTGAGTTTGGCCACCTCCTGCTTGTGTCCTGCTGTCCCTGCCCGTGTCCCCTGGGGTGCTGGCAGGGCGGCTGAGGCTCCTGTGCCCCCCAGGGCTGCGGTGGCTGCGGACGGGCTCGAGCCACGCGCTGGCCGTGTGCCGCTGGCTGTCCTCGCTGCACGGATCTCTGTTCCCACACCTCTCTGTGAGTGGCTCCAGGCCTGGCCCTGCTCCTGGGGTGAGGGGAGCAGCGATTTGGGGTGGGGGGTGGTCCCTTCCCCGCTGGAAACCCCAAAATGCTCCTCCCGGAGCAGCTCCGAGTGCTGCTTCTTCCTCCACCAGAGGAAAGTGGACACTGGGAGGGCATTTGGGCAGCTCCCAGAGGGGCCCAGATCCAGGTGGGGGAGAGGGAAAAAGGGGGGGTGGGCACTGGGGGTCAGCATTCTCCTGTCCCCTGCAGCTCACCAGTGAGGACATGATCGCCGCCTTCTCCCAGGCTGTGGACTGGTGAGTGCTGGGACCCCCAAATCCACGGTGCCGGGGGTCTGGGACCCCCAAACCCAATGTGCCGGGGGTCTGGGACCCCCAAACCCACCATGATGGGGGTCTGGGACCCCCAAACCCACCATGATGGGGGTCTGGGACCCCTAAACCCACTGTGCCGGGGGTCTGGGACCCCTAAACCCACCGTGCCAGGGGTCTGGGATCCCCAAAGCCACTGTGCAGGGGATCTGGGACCCCCAAACCCATGGTGCCAGGGGTCTGGGACCCCCAAAGCCACCATGCCAGGGGTCTGGGACCCCCAAAGCCACCATGCCAGGGGTCTGGGACCCCCAAAGCCACTGTGCTGGGGGTCTGGGACCCCTAAACCCACTGTGCTGGGGGTCTGGGACCCCCCTGGAGCTGGGTGGGGGATGGCCCCATTGGGGTGGGCTTGGCCATGGAAGGGAAATATTTCCCCACTGGCTCTGTGTGCTGTGATTTGTGTGTCCTGCTCAGAGAGAGATCAGGGTTAGAGGAGATCAGATCCTGGAAATTCCTTCCCATTCCAACCCCAGACTGTCCTCACCATCCCAGGGTTAGAGGAGATCAGATCCTGGAAATTCCTTCCTGTTCCAACCCCAGACCGTGCTCACCATCCCCTCACCATTCCTGTGAATAATTCCCAGAAATGGCATTTCCTGAACAAAAACAGCTCCCTTGAGTAGCCAAAAGGAAGTTTTATTTCCCTGGGGACTCTGTGAGGGCTCTTTGCCCACCCAGGGGGTGCTGGGGGTCTCACCCTGCCCTGTCCCCCTCCAGGGCAGGCTGTCCCACCCAGGGGGTGCTGGGGGTCTCACCCTGCCCTGTCCCCCTCCAGGGCAGGCTGTCCCATCATCCGGGGGGTGCTGGGGGGTCTCACCCTGCCCTGTCCCCCTCCAGGGCAGGCTGTCCCATCATCCGGGGGGTGCTGGGGGTCTCACTGTGCCCTGTCCCCCTCCAGGGCAGGCTGTCCCATCATCCGGGGGGTGCTGGGGGTCTCACCCTGCCCTGTCCCCCTCCAGGGCAGGCTGTCCCGTCCGGGCCTTCGCCTGGCACCCTCACACCAACAAGTTCGCCGTGGCTCTCCTGGACGATTCCATCCGCGTCTACAACTCCAGCAGGTGAGGATCCCTGTGGGCTCAGGGTTTGGGCAGCGTGGGGTGGGCAGGGCCCTGCTCCTGCTGCCCACGGCCTCCGGGCTCACCTGGGCACACCTGGGTGCACCTGGGCACACCTGGGCACTCCTGGGTGCACCTGGGCTCACCTGGGCACTCCTGGGCACACCTGGACTCACCTGGCCACTTGTGGGTGCACCTGAGCACACCTGGGCTCACCTGGGCACTCCTGGGCACACCTGGACTCACCTGGGCACTTGTGGGTGCACCTGAGCACACCTGGGTGCACCTGGGCACACCTGGACTCACCTGGGCACTCCTGGGTGCACCTGGGCTCACCTGGGCACTCCTGGGCACACCTGGGCTCATCTCGCTCACCTGGGCACACCCAGGCACACCTGGGTGCATCTTGCTCACCTGGGCTTTCCTGGGCACACCTGGACATACCTGGGCTCACCTCGCCCACCTGGGCTCTCCTGGGCACACCTGGGCACACCTGGGCACACCTCCAGCCCTCCCTGCTCCTCCGCCGAGCCTGAAGAGCTTTGCCTTTCCCTCCCTGCTCCGTCACTCTGGGGACATCCCGAGGGTCACCGGGGGGTGGTGGCACAGCCGGGGGGACACGGCCTGAGTGTCCCCTCTCCCCCAGGTCCCCCTGCTCCCCCGGGGAATGCCAGTCCCTGCTCAGGAGAAGACTCTGCCGGCTGCTCCTGGTGTCCCCAAGATGGGATTTCCGGCCAGCCTGGGATGTCCTGTCCCCTGTCCCCGGGCTGGGGACAGCTCAGCTCGGCCACACCAGGTGTGCTGTGGCTCGCTCCGGTGTCACCTGGCCGGGAATTCCTGTCCCCTCCCGGGGAAGCAGAGCTGGCAGGGGACAGTGTCTGCGCGAGGGCTGTCACCCCCACCTTTCCCCCGTGTGACACCCGTGTCACCTGTGCCCTCCCGGCAGTGCCACCGTGCCCTCGCTGAAGCATCGCCTGCAGAGGAACGTGGCCGCCATGGCCTGGAAGCCTCTCTGTGCCTCCATCCTGGCCGTGGCCTGCCAGAGCTGCGTCCTCGTGTGGCACCTGGACCCCACCTCGCTCTCCACCAGGTGACAGCCCTGTTCCTTCCTGGCTGCTGTCACCCCATTGTCACCACCTCTCCACCAGGTGACAGCCCCCGTTCCCATCCTGGCCATTGTCACCCCATTGTCACCACTCCCTCTCCACCAGGTGACAGCCCTGTTCCCTTTGTGGCTGCTGTCACCCCATTGTCACCACTCCCTCTCCATGAGGTGACAGCCCTCACTCCCTTCGTGGCTGTTGCCACCCCATTGTCCTTGTCACCACTCTATCTTCACCAGGTGACAGCCCTCGTTCCCATGAGGTGACAGACCCTGTTCCTTCCTGGCTGCTGTCACCCCATTGTCACCACTCCCTCTCCATGGGTGACAGACCCATTCCCTTCCTGGCTGCTGTCACCCCATTGTCACCACTCCCTCTCCATGGGGTGACAGCCCCCGTTCCCATCCCGGCTGCTGTCACCCCACTGTCACCACTCCCTCTCCACCAGGTGACAGACCCGTTCCCTTCCTGGCTGCTGTCACCCCACTGTCACCACTCCTTCTCCATGAGGTGACAGCCCCCCCTTCCCTTCTTCTGTCACCCCACTGTCCTTGTCACCACTCCCTCTCCATGAGGTGACAGCCCCCCTTCCCTTCCCGGCTGTTGTCACGCTGTTGGTGCCAGCCTTCGGGACAATGCCACCCACGGTGCCATCAGGTCCCAGCCCCTGCCGTGCTCTCTCCCTGCTCTGTTCCAGGCCCTCGTCCGGCTGTGCCCAGGTGCTGTCCTACCCCGGGCACAGCCCTGTCACCAGCCTGGCCTGGGCGCCCAGCGGGGAGCGGCTGCTCTCGGCGTCACCCGTGGACACGGCCATGCTGGTGAGGACCCTGGGGACACCCCGAGGGACACTCGGGCTGGGCATGGGTGGTGTTCCCACCGGGATTTCACCTGGACCCGAAATCGTCACTCCCTGATCCCACCCAGTGTCCCCATCCCAGTGTCACCATTGTCCATCTGCACCTGAAATCGTCACTCCCTGATCCCACCCGGTGTCCCCATCCTGGTGTCACCATTGTCCACCTGGACCTGAAATCGTCACTCCCCACCCGGTGTCCCCATCCCAGTGTCACCATTGTCCATCTGCACCTGAAATCGTCACTCCCTGATCCCACCCAGTGTCCCCATCCTGGTGTCACCATCATCCACCTGGACCCAAAATCGTCACTCCCTGATCGCACCCGGTGTCCCCATCCCAGTGTCACCATTGTCCACCTGGACCTGAAATCGTCACTCCCTGATCCCACCCGGTGTCCCCATCCCAGTGTGACCATTGGGATTTCACCTGGACCCGAAATCGTCACTCCCTGATCCCACCCGGTGTCACCATCCCAGTGTCACCATTGGGATTTCACCTGGACCCAAAATCGTCACTCCCTGATCCCACCCGGTGTCCCCATCCCAGTGTCACCATTAGGATTTCACTTGGACCCAAAATTGTCACTCCCTGATCCCACCCGGTGTCCCCATCCCAGTGTCACCATTGGGATTTCACCTGGACCCAAAATCGTCACTCCCTGATCCTACCCGGTGTCACCATCCCAGTGTCACCATTGTCCATCTGGACCCAAAATTGTCACTCCCTGATCCCACCCGGTGTCCCCATCGCGGTGTCACCATTGGGATTTCACCTGGACGTGCTCTCATCGCTCCCTGATCCCACCCAGTGTCCCCATCTGGTGTCACCATTGTCCTCCTTGTCCCCCCTGCAGGTGTGGGACGTGTCCACCGAGAGCTGTGTGCAGCTGCAGTGGTTTGGGGGTGGCGGTGTCACCTGCCTGGCCTGGTCCCCCGATGGCAGCAAGGTGCTGGCAGCCACGCCCTCCGCTGTGTTCAGGTGAGATCCTCTTCCTCATCCTCCTCATCCTCATCGTCCTCCTCATCCTCATCATCCTCATCATCCTCATCTTCCTCATCCTCCTCATCCTCATCGTCCTCATCTTCCTCATCCTCCTCATCCTCATCATCTTACTCATCGTCCTCGTCTTCCTTATCCTCCTCATCTCCCTCATCCTCCTCATCCTCGTCATCCTCATCGTCCTCATCGTTCTCATCCTCATCATCTTCCTCATCCTCCTCCTCTTCCTCCTCCTCTTTCTCCTCCTTATCATCATCTTCATCATCCTCCTCATCCCCATCCTCATCCTCCTCATTCTCCTCATCCTCCTCCTCATCCTCATCCTCATCATCCTCCTTGTCTTCCTTCTCCTCCTCATCCTCCTCCTCCTCCTCTTCCTCCACCTCATCCTCCTCATCTTCCTCATCCTCCTCATCTTCCTCCTCATCTTCCTCCTCATCCTCCTCATCCTCTTCCTCATCTTCCTCATCCTCCTCACCCCCATCATTCTCCTCCTCCTCCTCATCGTCCTCATCCTCATCCTCGGTTTTGCTCCCAAAAATTCGGATCCGGCTCCCAAACATCCTCACCTGTTGCAGGGACAGGGCGGGGACAGGTGTGTGATGGGTTGGCCACCGTGGATTCCCGGAGCAGCGGGATTTGGGGCAAATTCCCGGGAATTCTGCTCCTCAATCCCATCAATCCCATTAATCCAATTAATCCAATTAACCTCATTTCCCGCAGGGTGTGGGAGGCTCAGATGTGGACGTGTGAGCGCTGGCCCACGATCCGGGGGCGCTGCCAGGTAGGATGGGATATTCCATTCCCACCATTCCCAGGGAATCACTGGGGCTGGAAATGCCCTCTGGGGCCATCCTGTCCAGCCCTGGCACTGCCCAGGCCACCACTGACCCCTGTCCCCGAGTGCCACATCCCCCAGCTGTTAAATCGCTCCCTCCCATGGGCAGCCAGCCCAAGGAAATCGTGGAAATTCTCCCTAATTGTGTGGAAATTTTCCCTAAAATCCAACCTGAACCTTCCCTGGTGCCACTCGAGGCCATGTCCCCTTGTTCCCCCCCTGGCCGTCCCCTCCTGTCAGAGACTTGTCCCTCCTGATCGCCCTTTTCTCCAGGCTGAGCCCTTCCCCAGCTCCCTCAGGATTCTCCAAGCCCTTCCCAGCTCCATTCCCACCTCTGGACATGCTCTTGGAGCCCCAGAGTGACCCCAGGTGACCCCAGAGTGACCCAGAGTGACCCAGAGTGACCCTGCTGTGGCCTCACCATGAAGAGCAGGTGTCCCCTCCAAGGGACACTTTGGGATTTATTCCAAAGCCTCCATTCCCAGCTCCCTCAGGATTCTCCAAGCCCTTCCCAGCTCCATTCCCACCTCTGGACACACTCCAGCCCCTCCTGGACCCCAGAGTGACCCCAAAGTGCCCCCAGAGTGACCCAGAGTGACCCCAGAGTGACTCTGCTGTGGCCTCACTGTGCAGAGCAGGTGTCCCCTCCAAGGGACACGTTTGGGGTTTTATTCCAAACCCTCCATTCTCAGCTCCCTCAGGATTCTCCAAGCCCTTCCCAGCTCCATTCCCACCTCTGGACATGCTCTTGGAGCCCCAGGTGACCCCAGAGTGACCCCAGAGTGACCCTGCTGTGGCCTCACTGTGCAGAGCAGGTGTCCCCTCCAGGGGACACTTTGGGATTTATTCCAAACCCTCCATTCCCAGCTCCCTCAGGATTCTCCAAGCCCTTCCCAGCTCCATTCCCACCTCTGGACAGGCTCTTGGAGCCCCAGAGTGACCCCAAAGTGCCCCCAGAGTGACCCCAGGTGACCCCAGAGTGACCCTGCTGTGGCCTCACTGTGCAGAGCAGGTGTCCCCTCCAGGGGACATGTTAGGATTTATTCCAAACCCTCCATTCTCAGCTCCCTCAGGATTCTCCAAGCCCTTCCCAGCTCCATTCCCACCTCTGGACATGCTCTTGGAGCCCCAGAGTGACCCCAAAGTGCCCCCAGAGTGACCCCAGAGTGACCCTGCTGTGGCCTCACTGTGCAGAGCAGGTGTCCCCTCCAGGGGACATGTTAGGATTTATTCCAAACCCTCCATTCCCAGCTCCCTCAGGATTCTCCAAGCCCTTCCCAGCTCCATTCCCACCTCTGGACATGCTCTTGGAGCCCCAGAGTGACCCCAGGTGACCCCAGAGTGACCCCAGAGTGACCCCAGAGTGACCCTGCTGTGGCCTCACTGTGCAGAGCAGGTGTCCCCTCCAGGGGACACTTTGGGATTTATTCCAAAGCCTCCATTCCCAGCTCCCTCAGGATTCTCCAAGCCCTTCCCAGCTCCATTCCCACCTCTGGACAGGCTCTTGGAGCCCCAGAGTGACCCCAGAGTGACCCCAGAGTGACCCCAGGTGACCCCAGAGTGACCCTGCTGTGGCCTCACTGTGCAGAGCAGGTGTCCCCTCCAGGGGACATGTTAGGATTTATTCCAAAGCCTCCATTCCCAGCTGGTTCTGGGGGGTCCCGTGGCAGCTGTCCCCTCCCTGGATGACACTGGGGTGGCACTGGGTGACACCGGGGTGACACTGGGGTGGCACTGGGTGACACTGGGGTGACATGGGGTGGCACTGGGGTGACACTGAGGTGGCACTGGGGTGACACGGGGTGGCACTGGGTGGCACTGAGTGGCACTGGTTGACACTGGGGTGGCACCGGGTGACAGTGGGTGACACCGGGGTGGCACTGGGTGACACTGGGGTGACACTGGGGTGGCACTGGGTGGCACTGGGGTGACACCGGGGTGGCACTGGGTGACACTGGGGTGGCACTGGGTGACAGTGGGTGACACTGGGTGGCACTGGGTGACACTGGGTGACACTGGGTGGCACTGGGGTGGCACTGGGTGACACTGGGTGACACTGGGTGGCACTGGGGTGACACTGGGTGGCACTGGGGTGACACTGGGTGACACTGGGGTGGCACTGGGTGACACTGGGTGACACTGGGGTGACACCGGGGTGACACTGGGGTGACACTGGGTGGCACTGGGTGACACTGGGGTGGCACTGGGGTGGCACTGAGTGGCACTGGGTGGCACTGGGTGACAGTGGGTGACACCGGGGTGGCACTGGGTGACACTGGGTGACACTGGGGTGGCACTGGGTGACACTGGGGTGACACCGGGGTGGCACTGGGGTGGCACTGGGTGACACTGGGTGACACGGGGTGACACTGGGTGACAAGGGGTGGCACTGGGTGACACCGGGGTGGCACTGGGTCACACTGGGTGACACTGGGGGGCACTGGGTGACACCGGGGTGGCACTGGGTCACACTGGGTGACACTGGGTGACACTGGGTGACACTGGGGTGGCACTGGGTGACACTGGGTGGCACTGGGGTGGCACTGGGTGACACTGGGTGGCACTGGGGTGACATGGGGTGGCACTGGGGTGACACTGGGTGACACTGGGTGGCACTGGGGTGGCACTGGGTCACACTGGGTGACACGGGGTGGCACTGGGGTGACACTGAGTGACACTGGGTGACACTGGGGTGACACCGGGGTGGCACTGGGTGGCACTGGGGTCATACTGGGTGACACCGGGGTGGCACTGGGTGGCACTGGGTGACACGGGTGGCACTGTCCCTCCCAGACAGGCTGCTGGAGCCCCGATGGCAGCCGGCTGCTCTTCTCCGTGCTGGGCGAGTCCGTGATCTACTCCTTGTCCTTCTCCGAGTACCGCGGTGAGTTTGGGATCGTGGGGGTCCCAAATGATCCACAGCTTTGGGGTGAGGAGCTCCCGAGGGTTCTGGAATGATCCACAGCTTTGGGGTGAGGAGCTCCCGAGGGTTCCGGAATGATCCACAGCTTTGGGGTGAGGAGCTCCCGAGGGTTCTGGAATGATCCACAGCTTTGGGGTGAGGAGCTCCCGAGGGTTCCGGAATGATCCACAGCTTTGGGGTGAGGAGCTCCCGAGGGTTCCCAATGATCCACAGCTTTGGGGTGAGGAGCTCCCGAGGGTTCTGGAATGATCCACAGCTTTGGGGTGAGGAGCTCCCGAGGGTTCTGGAATGATCCACAGCTTTGGGGTGAGGAGCTCCCGAGGGTTCTGGAATGATCCACAGCTTTGGGGTGAGGAGCTCCCGAGGGTTCTGGAATGATCCACAGCTTTGGGGTGAGGAGCTCCCGAGGGTTCCGGAATGATGCACAGCTTTGGGGTGAGGAGCTCCCGAGGGTTCCGGAATGATCCACAGCTTTGGGGTGAGGAGCTCCCGAGGGTTCTGGAATGATCCACAGCTTTGGGGTGAGGAGCTCCCGAGGGTTCCGGAATGATCCACAGCTTTGGGGTGAGGAGCTCCCGAGGGTTCCGGAATGATCCACAGCTTTGGGGTGAGGAGCTCCCGAGGGTTCTGGAATGATCCACAGCTTTGGGGTGAGGAGCTCCCGAGGGTTCCGGAATGATCCACAGCTTTGGGGTGAGGAGCTCCCGAGGGTTCTGGAATGATCCACAGCTTTGGGGTGAGGAGCTCCCGAGGGTTCTGGAATGATCCACAGCTTTGGGGTGAGGAGCTCCCGAGGGTTCTGGAATGATCCACAGCTTTGGGGTGAGGAGCTCCCCAGGGTTCTGGAATGATCCACAGCTTTGGGGTGAGGAGCTCCCGAGAGTTCTGGAATGATCCACAGCTTTGGGGTGAGGAGCTCCCGAGAGTTCTGGAATGATCCACAGCTTTGGGGTGAGGAGCTCCCGAGGGTTCCGGAATGATCCACAGCTTTGGGGTGAGGAGCTCCCGAGGGTTCCGGAATGATCCACAGCTTTGGGGTGAGGAGCTCCCGAGGGTTCTGGAATGATCCACAGCTTTGGGGTGAGGAGCTCCCGAGGGTTCCGGAATGATCCACAGCTTTGGGGTGAGGAGCTCCCGAGGGTTCCGGAATGATCCACAGCTTTGGGGTGAGGAGCTCCCGAGGGTTCCGGAATGATCCACAGCTTTGGGGTGAGGAGCTCCCGAGGGTTCTGGAATGATCCACAGCTTTGGGGTGAGGAGCTCCCGAGGGTTCTGGAATGATCCACAGCTTTGGGGTGAGGAGCTCCCGAGGGTTCTGGAATGATCCACAGCTTTGGGCTGAGGAGCTCCCGAGGGTTCCGGAATGATCCACAGCTTTGGGGTGAGGAGCTCCCGAGGGTTCTGGAATGATCCACAACTTTGGGGTGAGGAGCTCCCGAGGGTTCCGGAATGATCCACAGCTTTGGGGTGAGGAGCTCCCGAGGGTTCTGGAATGATCCACAGCTTTGGGGTGAGGAGCTCCCGAGGGTTCTGGAATGATCCACAGCTTTGGGGTGAGGAGCTCCCGAGGGTTCTGGAATGATCCACAGCTTTGGGGTGAGGAGCTCCCGAGGGTTCTGGAATGATCCACAGCTTTGGGGTGAGGAGCTCCCCAGGGTTCTGGAATGATCCACAGCTTTGGGGTGAGGAGCTCCCGAGGGTTCCGGAATGATCCACAGCTTTGGGGTGAGGAGCTCCCGAGGGTTCCGGAATGATCCACAGCTTTGGGGTGAGGAGCTCCCGAGGGTTCCGGAATGATCCACAGCTTTGGGGTGAGGAGCTCCCCAGGGTTCTGGAATGATCCACAGCTTTGGGGTGAGGAGCTCCCGAGGGTTCTGGAATGATCCACAGCTTTGGGGTGAGCAGCTGGAACACCCAGGGGTGTTTTGAGGTCTCCCAGAGCACGGAATCGTTGGGATTTAGGATTGTCCCTCCCAAGCTGGGACAGTGACAGAGCTGGCACACCCAGGGGCTGTTTTGGGGTCTCCCAAAGCACAGAATCTTTGGGATTTAAGATTTTCCATCCCAAGCTGGGACAGTGACAGAGCTGGGACATGGTGCGGCTGTTTTGGGGTGTCTCAGAGCATGGAATCTTTGGGATTCAGGATTGTCCCTCCCGAGCTGGCACACCCAGGGGCCTTTCTGGGGTCTCCCAGGGCACAGAATCATTGGGATTTAGGATTTTCGGTCCCTTCCTGGGACAGTGACAGAGCTGGGACATGGTGGGGGTGTTTTGGGGTCTCCCAGGGAACAGAATCTTTGGGATTTAAGATTTTCCATCCCAAGCTGGGACAGTGACAGAGCTGGGACATGGTGGGGGTGTTTTGGGGTCTCCCAGGGCACAGAATCTTTGGGATTCAGGATTTTCTGTCCCTTGCTGGGACAGTGACAGAGCTGGGACATGGTGGGGGTGTTTTGGGGTCTCCCAGGGCACAGAATCTTTGGGATTCAGGATTGTCCCTCCTGACCTGGGACACCCAGGGGCTGTTCTGGGGTCTCCCAGAGCATGGAATCGTTGGGATTTAGGATTGTCCCTCCCAAGCTGGGACAGTGACAGAGCAGGGACATCCAGGGAGGTGTTTTAGAGTCTCCCAGGGCACAGAATCTTTGGGATTTAGGATTTTCCATCTCTCCCGTCGCTCCTCACTCTCAGTCACCACTGTGGGGTCAGGAAGGGTTCCCGGGCAGTGTCCAGCGGCTCTGGGGCCACCTCGGGGGTCCTGCTGTCCTTTATCCTCCACGGTCACCTGGAAATGCCATAGGATTGATGGATTGACGGATTGATCAATTTATGGATTTATCGATTGATGGATTGATGGATTTATCAATTTATGGATTTATCGATTGATGGATTGATGGATTTATCAATTTATGGATTTATCGATTGATGGATTGATGGATTTATCAATTTATGGATTTATCGATTGATGGATTGATGGATTTATCAATTTATGGATTTATCGATTGATGAATTGATGGATTTATCGATTGATGGATTGATGGATTTATCAATTTATGGATTTATCAATTGATGGATTGATGGATTTATCGATTGATGGATTGATGGATTTATCAATTTATGGATTTATCGATTGATGGATTGATGGATTTATCAATTTATGGATTTATCGATTGATGGATTAATGGATTTATCAATTTATGGATTTCTCGATTGATGGATTGATGGGTTTATGGATTTATCAATTTATGGATTTCTCGATTGATGGATTGATGGATTTATCAATTTATGGATTTATCGATTGATGGATTGATGGGTTTATGGATTTATCAATTTATGGATTGATGGATTTTTGGATTGATGGATTTTTGGATCTGTCCCTCGCTCCAGGGGAGATGCAGGGCCAGGTGGGAGGCTCCAAAACAGCTTCCATCGTGGCAGACCTGGCCGAGACCACCTTCGAGACCCTCCACGGGGACGAGAGGTGCGGCTGGGGGGCTTGGGGGGACCCTGGGGGGCTCGGGGGGACCCTGGGGGGCTCGGGGGGACCCTGGGGGGCTCAGGGGGACCCTGGGGTCTTGGGGGTCCCCTGCTGCCCCTGGAAGCCCCCCATGGTGATGGGCCCCCAATTTTGGGGGGTTGTTCTAGGGGTTTTGGGGGTCTGTTTTAGGGATTTTGGGGGGTTGTTCTAGGGATTTTGGGGATTTGTTCTAGGGGTTTTAGGCATTTGTTTTAGGGATTTTTGGGGTTTATTTTAGGGGTTTTGGGGTATTTGTTTTAAGGGTTTTGGGGTCTGTTTCAGGTGGTTTTGGGTGTCTGTTCTAGGGATTTTGGGGGATTTGTTTCAGGGCTTTTGGGAGTCTGTTTTAGGGATTTTGGGGGTCATTTTGGGGGTTTGTTTTAGGGATTTCGGGGATTTGTTCGAGGGATTTTAGGGGTCTGTTTTAGGGTTTTGGGGGTCTGTCTTAAGGGTTTTGGGGTCTGTTTCAGGATCGGAGGAGAGGTGCACTCCATGGTGTGGGACCCCACTGGGGAGAGGCTGGCGGTGATCCTCAGAGGTCAGTACCATGTTTCCCTGGAAATTCCCATTCCCAGGTCCCCATTCTCACGTTTCCCAGGGAATTCCAGGGAAAAGGGACCCTGGGGGTGGATGGGGAGAGCCCTCCTGCTCTGTCCCCCCCTGCAGGACCCCCCGACTGCGGGGGCAGCCCGGCCGCCATCGCCGTGTTCCGCACGCGCAACAGCCCTGTCTTCGAGCTGCTGCCCTGGTGCGTCTGGGGGCTTTGGGGTGGGTTTGGGGTCATTGTGGGGGGGTTTGGGGTCATTGTGGGGGGTTTGGGGTCATTACAGAGGGGTTTGGGGTGGGCTTGGGGTCATTGCAGGGTGTTTGGGGTCATTGCAGGGGGGTTTGGGGTGGCTTTGGGGTCATTGCAGGGAGGTTTGGGGTGGCTTTGGGGTCACTGCAGGGGGTTTGGGGTGGGTTTGGGGTCATTGTGGGGGGGTTTGGGGTCATTGTGGGGGGTTTGGGGTCATTACAGAGGGGTTTGGGGTGGGCTTGGGGTCATTGCAGGGAGGTTTGGGTTAATTTCAGGGGGTTTGGGGCTCATTTCAGGGGGGTTTGGGGTCATTGCAGGAGGGTTGGGGGTGTTGGGGTCCCTGCAGGGAGGTTTGGGGTTCACTGCAGGGGTTTGGGGTGGGTTTGGGGTCATTGCAGAGGGCTTTGGGTGGGTTTGGGGTCACTGCAGGGGCGTTTGAGGTGGGTTTGGGGTCATTGCGGGGGCTTTGGGTTGGTTTGGAGTCATTGCAGGGGGTTTGGGGTCATTTCAGGGGGGTTTGGGGTGGGTTTGGGGTCATTGCAGGGTGTTTGGGGTCATTGCAGGGGGGTTTGGGGTCATTTCAGGGGGGTTTGGGGTGGCTTTGGGGTCATTGCAGGGAGGTTTGGGGTGGCTTTGGGGTCACTGCAGGGGCTTTGGGGTGGGTTTGGGGTCATTGTGGGGGGGTTTGGGGTCATTGTGGGGGGTTTGGGGTCATTACAGAGGGGTTTGGGGTGGG
Organism: Acanthiza pusilla; assembly: GCA_036630365.1. Classification (NCBI taxonomy): domain Eukaryota; kingdom Metazoa; phylum Chordata; class Aves; order Passeriformes; family Acanthizidae; genus Acanthiza; species Acanthiza pusilla. The sequence goes on along the minus strand of JAXCHO010000119.1, from coordinate 411,244 downwards.
CTTGGGGTCATTGCAGGGAGGTTTGGGTTAATTTCAGGGGGTTTGGGGTTCATTTCAGGGGGGTTTGGGGTCATTGCAGGGGGGTTTAGGGTCATTGCAGGGGTTTGGGATGGCTTTGGGGTCATTGCAGGGGCTTTGGGGTGGCTTTGGGGTCATTGTGGGGGGGTTTGGAGCCATTGCAGGGGCTTTGGGGCGGGTTTGGGGTCATTGCAGGGGGTTTAGGTGGATTTAGGTTCATTCCCCTCTCCCCAGCTTTTCCCATACCATAACCCCAATTTCCCCATCCCTGCCTTATCCCATACCATAATCCCGATTTCCCCACCCCGATTTTTCACAGAACCCCAATTTCCCCACGCCGATTTTTCCCATAACCCAATTTCCCCTCCCCACAGCGGATTCGTGCGGGGCGAGCGCGGCTCACAGCCCCAGCTCATCTCCTTCCACCCCTGCTTCCCTCGGGGCGCCCTCCTCACCGTGGTGAGTGCCTCTGCCCCATCCCTGCCCCATTCCCATTCCTGCCCCATTCCTGCCCCATTCCTGCCCCATTCCCATTCCTGCCCCATCCCTGCCCCATTCCTGCCCCATTCCCATTCCCTGCTCCATTCCTGCCCCATCCCTGCCCCATTCCTGCCCCATTCCTGCCCCATCCCTGCCCCATTCCCATCCCTGCCCCATCCCTGCCCCATCCCTGCCCCACTCCCACCCCATTCCCATCCCTGCCCCATCCCTGCCCCATCCCTGCCCCATCCCTGCCCCCTTTCCATTCCCCAGGGACACCGGGAACGGGATTGGGATTAGGGAAGGGTCCCAAGGGTTGCCTCCTGACCTTGGGGACAGTTCCTGCAGCTTGGGGACAGAGGGGCTGGACAGGGGCTGGGGACAGAGGGACCTGGAGGGACAGAGGGACATTCCAGGGGTGCCCAGGTGGCCTAGTGGGGTCCTGGACCAGAATTCCAGCAGGATCCTGGATCACAATTCCAGCAGGATCCTGGATCACAATTCCAGCAGGATCCTGCCCACAATTCCAGCAGGATCCTGGATCACAATTCCAGCAGGATCCTGGATCACAATTCCAGCAGGATCCTGCCCACAATTCCAGCAGGATCCTGGATCACAATTCCAGCAGGATCCTGGATCACAATTCCAGCAGGATCCTGGATCACAATTCCAGCAGGATCCTGGATCACAATTCCAGCAGGATCCTGGATCAGAATTCCAGCAGGATCCTGGATCACAATTCCAGCAGGATCCTGGCCCAGAATTCCAGCAGGATCCTGGATCACAATTCCAGCAGGATCCTGGATCACAATTCCAGCAGGATCCTGGATCACAATTCCAGCAGGATCCTGGCCTGGATCAGGTTCAGCACAAGAGGACACAGCCAGGGGAGCTTTAAGGGTGGATTTTAGGAAAAACCCCTCCCCAGAACGAGGGATTTGGAACTGGAATGGGCTGGGAGGGAGGTGTGCAGTGCCCAGGAAATGCCTGGGTGTGGCACTCGGTGACAAGGCCATGGGGTGGCCTCGATCCCAAAGGATTTTTCCAATTTCCCAAGGATTTTCCCAGTTCCCCCAAGGATTTTCCCACTTTCCCCAAGGATTTTCCCAGTTTCTCAAGATTTTCCCACTTTCCCCAAGGACTTTCCCAGTTCCTCGGGATTTTCCCAGTTCCCCCAGGATTTAACCACTTTCCCCAAGGATTTTCCCAGTTTCTCAGGATTTTCCCAGTTCCTCGGGATTTTCCCAGTTCCTCATGATTTTCCCAGTTCCCCCAGGACTTTCCCAGTTCCTCGGGATTTTCCCAGTTCCCCCAGGATTTTCCCAGTTCCCCCAGGATTTTCCCAGTTCCTCAGGATTTTCCCAGTTCCCCCAGGATTTTCCCAGTTCCTCGGGACTTTCCCAGTTCCCCCAGTATTTTCCCAGTTCCTCAGGATTCTCCCAGCGGTTCCTCACCCTGCCCTGTCCCCTGTCCCCACAGTGCTGGTGCTCGGGGAAGATCACCCACATCCCCTTCTTCTTCGTCAGCGCCAGGGACCCCCGGGGCAGCCCCCGGCCCAGCCCCGCGCCCGTGCTGGGCAGCGCCCGCGAGCAGCCGCTCTTCTCCGAGCTCTGAGCCCAGCCTTCAGCCTCAGCATCTTCATCCTCATCATCCTCAGCCTCAGCATCTTCATCCTCATCCTCCTCATCCTCCTCAGCCTCAGCATCCTCATCCTCCTCAGCCTCATCCTCCTCAGCCTCATCTTCATCCTCAGCCTCATCCCTCCTCATCCTCATCCTCCTCATCCTCCTCATCCTCATCCTCCTCAGCCTCATCATCCTCATCCTCCTCAGCCTCATCATCCTCATCCTCCTCAGCTTCATCTTCTTCAGCTTCAGCCTCATCATCTTCATCCTCATCAGCCTCCTCATCCTCACCCTCCTCAGCCTCATCTTCATCCTCAGCCTCATCCCTCCTCATCCTCATCCTCCTCATCCTCATCCTCCTCATCCTCATCCGTGCTCAGCCTCATCCTCATCTTCATCATCATCCTCATCCCTCCTCATCCTCATCCTCATCCCTGCTCTGCCTCATCTTCATCTTCCTCATCCTCATCTCTCCTCATCCTCATCTTCCTCCCGGGACCCTCTGGAGCCTCCTCTCCCCCCAGGGACCCCCGGCGCCCCCACTCTGGCTCGGGGTCCCCTGGTGCCGGTGCTGCTCCCATTAAAGGTGGATTTTTCCTCAGATTTTTCCTCTTTCCTTACCCTCTGTGGGTCCCTAAAACCCTAACTGTGGGGGTCCCTGAGCCCCCCAAGTGACCCCAAACCTCCCTGGGTCCCTAAAACCCTAACTGTGGGGTCCCTGAGCCCCCCAAGTGACCCCAAACCCTCTGTGGGTCCCTAAACCCCAACCGTGGGGGTCCCTGAGCCCCCCTTGTGACCCTAAACCTCTCTGGGTCCCTAAAACCCCAACCCTGCAGGCCCTGAGCCCCCCAAGTGACCCCAAACCTCCCTGGGTCCCTAAAATCCCAACCGTGGGGGTCCCTGAGCCCCCCAAGTGACCCCAAACCTCCCTGGGTCCCTAAACCCCAACCCTGCAGGCCCTGGGGTGCTGGGGCTGCCCCCCCGAGCCCCCCAGCCCCGGTGGGGGAGCAGATGGCCGCCCCCTCCCCAGAGGGGATTAAGGGGCTCGGGGGGCAGCGCTGCCCAGTCCCAATCCCGGGTTTAGCTCAGGATTACTCACCCTAATCCCGGGATGACGCTGCCCGGGGCGATCACGGGGACAGCGCGGGGCCTGCCCACCCCGCAGCCCCGCGGGACCCCCGGAGTGCTCCCCGGAGCGAGGGGAGACCCCTCCCCACCCCCGGAGCGAGGAGAGATCCCTCCCCACCGCCAGAGCGAGGGGAGACCCCTCCTCACCGCCAGAGCGAGGGGAGACCCCTCCCCACCCCCAGAGCGAGGGGAGACCCCTCCCCACCCCCAGAGCGAGGGGAGACCCCTCCCCGCCCCCAGAGCGAGGGGAGACCCCTCCCCACCCCCAGAGCGAGGGGAGACCCCTCCCCACCCCCGGAGCGAGGGGAGACCCCTCCCCACCCCCAGAGCGAGGGGAGACCCCTCCCCACCCCCGGAGCGAGGGGAGACCCCTCCCCACCGCCAGCTGCAGCAGCAGCCCCTCTGGGGCCGAGCAGGAGGAGCTGGGGGGACCTGGGGGGATCCAGGAATGGTCTGGGGGGACCCCGGGGGATCCAGAAGTGGTCCAGGGGGATCTGGGGGGATCCAGAAGTGGTCCAGGGGGATCTGGGGGGATCCAGAGGGGATCCGGGGGGGAATCCAGAGGGAATCCATGGGGAAATCCAGGGGTGGCCCAGAGGAGATCCAGGGGTGACATGGGAGGATTTAGGATGATCATGGGGGGACCTGGTGGGATCCAGGGGTGACCCAGGGGGACTCAGGTTGATCATGGGGTGACCCAGGGGGATCCAGGGGTGATCTGTAGGGGACCCAGGGGTCTGAGCCCACCGCAGCCGCTGGGGCAGGGCTGGGGGGGCTTCGTACCTGGGGCCTGCCCGCTTGGCTCCTGGTGCCACCTCCGGGGACACTGCTGGGACACAGCTCCTCCTGTCCCTGTCCCTGTCCCCTGGGGTGTCACAGGGCAGTGCCCACAGGTGCTCCAGGTGCTGTTTCAGGTGCTCCTGTCCCTGTCCCTGTGCCCCGGGGTGTCACAGGGCAGTGCCCGCAGGTGTTCCAGGTGCAGCTGGGTCTCCTTGCAGCTCCTGTCGCTGTCCCTGTCCCTGTCCCCAGGGGTATCACAGGGCAGTGCCCGCAGGTGCTCCAGGTGCAGCTGGCTCTCCTCGTGGCTCCTGTCGCTGTCCCTGTCGCTGTCCCCATGCCCCGGGGTGTCACAGGGCAGTGCCCGCAGGTGCTCGCGGTGCCCGTCCAGGTGCCCGCAGGTGCTCCAGGCGCTGTTTCAGCCACTCCTGTCGCTGTCCCTGTCCCCTGGGGGTCACAGGGCAGTGCCCGCAGGTGCTCCAGGTGCAGCTGGGTCTCCTCGCGGCTCCTGTCCCTGTCCCTGTCGCTGTCCCCATGCCCGGGGGTGTCACAGGGCAGTGCCCGCAGGTGCTCCAGGTGCTGTTTCAGGTGCTCCTGTCGCTGTCCCTGTCCCCAGGGGGTCACAGGGCAGTGCCCGCAGGTGTTCCCGGTGCCCGTCCAGGTGCCCGCAGGTGCTCCAGGTGCAGCTGGCTCTCCTCGCGGCTCCTCCTCACCACGCGCCCCACCCAGGCCAGCAGCGCCCCCAGCCACCCCCCCAGGGCCACCAGTGCGGCCACGTCCGGGCCCCGCGCTGTCCCCGCTGTCCCCAGGGTGTCGTTGTGACCCCCGCCGGGCGGGGCCGGGGCCGGGACAGCCCCCCCGGGGCACCGGGAGCTGCCGGGGGGGGGTCGGGCCGGGGGTCGCGGCAGCCCCAGCAGCAGCAGCAGCAGCAGCGCGGCCACCCCCATGGCCCCGGGGACGAGAGGGGACACGCCGTGACCCCCCCGGCAGGCTGGGCATGCTCCGTGACCCCCCCGCGGCGCTGGGGACACTCCGTGACCCCCCCGCAGTGCTGGGGACACGTGGGATGGCAGCGGTGACAGCAGGGGGGTGGCACTGGTGGCTGTGCCCGTGCTGGGGGGGGGCACGGCTCGAGCTGAGTGACAACAATGCCCCCAGTGTCACACAGAGCCCCCCCGGACCCCCTCACACCCCCCCAGTGTCACCCACAGCCCCTCAGTGTCCCCTCAGTGTCACACAGAGCCCCCCCGGACCCCCTCACACCCCCTCAGTGTCACCCACAGCCCCCCCAGTGTCCCCTCAGCCCCCTCAGTGTCACACAGAGCCCCCCCGGACCCCCTCACACCCCCCCAGTGTCCCGTCAGCCCCCCCAGTGTCCCCTCAGTGTCACCCTCACCCCCCCAGTGTCACACAGAGCCCCCCGGGCCCCCTCAGACCCCCCCAGTGTCCCGTCAGCTCCCCCAGTGTCACCCTCACCCCCCCAGCGTCACACAGAGCCCCCCCGGACCCCCTCAGCCCCCCAGAGCCACTCCACTGGGCACACACTGGTTTTTACTGGTGCTGGCAGCGCCGGGCGTGGGGATGTGACACAATGGGGACAAACTCCCGAGGAATGGACCCAGGAGGGTCTGACCGAGCTGGCACCGCCCAGCGCGGGGGGAGGGCCCTGAGCCCCCCGGCAGGGGCTGTGCCCCCCCAGCCCCTCCGATCCCTCGGAGAATCGGCGATCCCCGCGGGGACAGTCCCTGCAGTGTCCCCAGGGTCCCTTTGGGGTCACCACGCTGTGGGGGGGGGGGGTCACCCGCTCTGGGCGTGCCCCCCCAGCTGCAGAGCCCTGCGGGCCATGGCCAGGGCCCCCTCGCGGTGGCAGTGTCCCCCGATGAAGCCACTGGCGTGGACGAAGACACAGCCAGGGATCCCTGCCAGCTCGGACAGCGCCGCATCCCTGAGCCCCCGCCAGGCCTCGGGCAGTGGCAGCCTGCGGGGACACAGAGGGGACAGAGAGGGGACAGAGGGGACAGTGAGCACTGCCCATGGGGGGGACAGAGGGGACAGTGAGCACTGCCCATGGGGGGGGACACAGAGGGGACAGAGGGGACAGAGGGGACAGAGGGGACAGAGGGGACAGTGAGCACTGCCCATGGGGACAGAGGGGACAGTGAGCACTGCCCATGGGGACAGAGGGGACAGTGAGCACTGCCCTAGGGGACGGAATGACCCAGAGTGACCACTGCCCCTGGGGGGGACAGAGGGGACAGTGAGCACTGCCCCTGGGGGGGGACACAGAGGGGACAGTGAGCGCTGCCCCTGGGGACATAATGACCGAGAGTGACCACTGCCCATGGGGGGGACAGCGGGGACTGTGAGCACTGCCCATGGGGACAGAGGGGACAGTGAGCACTGCCCCTGGGGGGGACAGAGAGGGGACAGTGAGCACTGCCCCAGGGGACAGAGGGGACAGTGAGCACTGCCCCAGGGGACAGAGGGGACAGTGAGCACTGCCCCTGGGGACAGAATGACCGAGAGTGACCCCTGCCCGTGGGGGGGGGACAGAGGGGACAGTGACCCCTGCCCTAGGGGACAGAATGACCCAGAGTGACCACTGCCCCTGGGGGGGACAGAGGGGAGAGTGACCACTGCCCCTGTGGGCAGAATGACTGACAGTGACCCCTGCCCCTGGGGGGACAGAGGGGACAGTGACCTCTGCTCCTGGGGGGGATAGAGGGGAGAGAGTGACCTCTGCCCCTGAGGGGACAGGGGAGAGTGACCACTGTCCCCAGGGGACCGAATGACCCAGAGTGACCCCTGCCCGTGGGGGACAGAGGGGTGAGAGTGACCTCTGCCCCATGAGGGACAGAATGACCCAGAGTGACCCCTGCCCATGGGGACAGAATGACTGACAGTGACCCCTGTCCTGGGGAGACAGAGGGGAGAGTGACCCCTGCCCATGGGGACAGAATGACTGACAGTGACCCCTGCCCGCGGGGGACCCTCAGGGCAGGGCAGGGCAGGGCAGGGCAGGGCAGGGCGGGTCTCTCACCGGCTCTGGAAGCTGTGGGGCGCCGTGGGGACACTCTGGACACGCCACTGCCCACTCCGGTCCGGGAACAGCACGAGCAGCAGTGGCTTGGGCAGCGCCAGCTCCTGCTCCAGCTGGAACACGTGCTCCTGCCAGGGACAGCCACCCTGCGCCAGCTCCAGCACCTGCCCGCCGGGGTCCACCTGCGGGGACACGGGGTGACAGTGGGGACAGTGGGGTGACAATGGGGACACGGGGATGGATCCTGAAATCGCCCTGGGACAGCTCCAGCACCTGCCCGCCAGGGTCCACCTGCGGGGACACGGGGTGACAGTGGGGACAGTGGGGTGACAATGGGGACACGGGGTGACAGTGGGGACACAGGGGTGACAGTGGGGACACAGGGGTGACAGTGGGGACATGGGGGTGGCTCCCGAAACTGCCCCGGGCTCAGTTCTCTTTGGGCTCCCCTCATTGTTCTTCCTGCTGTCCCCTCACTGTCCCTGCTGACCCCTCACTGTCCCCGCTGTCCCCAGAGAGGACATTGAGGGGACAGTGAGGGAGGACAGCGGTGGAACAGTGAGGGGGGAATGGGTGGCACAGTGAGGGGACAGCAAGGGGGACAGCAGGGACAGAGAGGACAGTGAGGGGGGACAGTGGGGGGAACAGTGAGAGGACAGTGAGGGGGGGACATGAGGCACAGCTAGGGGACAGCAGGGACCTCAGCATCCACTCCTGTGGGGACACAGGTGCCACACGGGGTCCGGGGTACAAAGGGCCCCTGGAAGGTTCCTACTGAGGATTTCCCCTCCCCACACCCCAATTTCCCTCCAAAATTCCAGATTTTCCCCCAAAATTCTGGATTTTCCCCCAAATTCCAGCTCTGCCCCGGCCAGCCCAGCCCTACCTCGAAGCGGCGCCGCACGGCCTCGTCCAGCAGGGCCCGCGCAGGCAGCCAGGCCTGCCGGAAAAAGTCCAGGCGCTCCAGGAACTCAGAGCCCACCAGCTGCATGGCCCTCCGGAACCCCGCCTGGGGACACAGGGTCAGTGATGTCCCCATGGAGGTGTCCCTCACTGCCCGCCCCACCTGGGGACACACAGGGGTCAGTGATGTCCCCAAGGGGGCTGTCCCCGCCTGGGGTGTCCCTGACTGCCCTCCTGTGGACACACGGGGGTCAGCCATGTCCCCATGGAGGTGTCCCCATGGAGGTGTCCCCATGGAGGTGTCCCTCACTGCCCTCCTGAACCCTGCCTGGGGACACACGGGGGGGTCAGTGATGTCCCCAAGGGCGCTGTCCCCATGGAGCTGTCCCTCACTGCCCTCCTGGGGACACACCGGGGTCAGCCATGTCCCCATGGAGGTGTCCCCATGGAGGTGTCCCCATGGAGGTGTCCCTCACTGCCCTCCTGAACCTCGCCTGGGGACACACGGGGGGGTCAGTGATGTCCCCAAGGGGGCTGTCCCCGCCTGGGGTGTCCCTCACTGCCCTCCTGAACCCCGCCTGGGGACACACCAGGGGTCAGTGATGTCCCCAAGGGGGCTATCCCCATGGAGGTGTCCCTCACTGCACACCCAAACCCCGCCTGGGGACACAGGGGTCAGCGATGTCCCCAAGGGGGCTGTCCCCGCCTGGGGTGTCCCTCACTGCCCTCCTGAACCCCGCCTGGGGACACACCAGGGGTCAGTGATGTCCCCAAGGGGGCTATCCCCATGGAGGTGTCCCTCACTGCACACCCAAACCCTGCCTGGGGACACAGGGGGTCAGCGATGTCCCCAAGGGCGCTGTCCCCATGGAGCTGTCCCTCACTGCCCTCCTGGGGACACAGGGGGTCAGCCATGTCCCCAGGCGGGGTGTCCCCACGCAGGTGTCCCCGCGGGGCCGTGCCCACCTCGGTGTCCTGCTCGGGGTCGTTCCAGCGCGGGTTGAGCTGTGCCACGCGGGCGCTCAGCGTGCTGGTCACGGCGTAGCGCGGCTCGCCCGCGGCCTGCGCGATGCCATTGTCGATGGCGTCGATCTCCTCCACGAAGTTCTCGTACATCTGGGGACAGGGGACAGCGAGGGGACAGTGGGGACGGGGAGGGGACAGCAGAGCTCAGCCTGCCTGGAAGCCCAACTGTCCCCAGCAGCTGCCACAGACTGGTGCCCCCTCACCCCAGTGAGGACACGGCCTGGGCACAGCTGTGCCTGCGGCAGGTGACAGAGCCCTGGCACCCCTGTCACCTCTGTCACTGCCATCACCCCCTGTCCCCTGTCCCCACGGTCACCCCTGGCACCCCCTGTCCCCGCTGTCACCCATCTCTGCTGCCACCCCTGTCCCCACTGTCACCCCTGTCCCCCCCTGTCCCTGGTGTCACCCCCGGCACCCCCTGTCCCTGGTGTCACCCCTGACCCCACTGTCCCCACTGTCACCCATCCCTGCTGTCCCCCCCGTCCCCGCTGTCACCCCCTGTCCCCCCTGTCCCTGCGGTCACCCCCACTCCCGCTGCCACCCCTGTCCCCACTGTCACCCATCCCTGCTGTCCCCCCCGTCCCCGCTGTCACCCCCTGTCACCCCTGTCCCCGCTGTCACCCACCCCTGCTGCCACCCCCATCCCCGCTGTCACCCATCCTTGCTGTCCCCCCCGTCCCCGCTGTCACCCCCTGTCACCCCTGTCCCCGCTGTCACCCATCCCTGCTGCCACCCCCATTCCCGCTGCCACCCCTGTCCCCACTGTCACCCATCCCTGCTGCCACCCCCGTCCCCGCTGTCACCCCCTGTCCCCCCTGTCCCCACTGCCACCTGTCCCCGCTGCCCCCCACCTTGTCGTAGAGCGCGGTGACGTCGGGCACGTCCTCGGGCTGCCCCAGCAGCGCGGCCAGCACCTGGTGGCCGAAGTGGCCGTAGACGAGCCCCGCGCTGCTCAGCCGCGTGCCCCAGGGCTTGTCCGGCCGCAGGCTCCGCATGGACACCGAGAAGGACCTGCGGGGCCGCGCGGTCACCCCGGGGAGGCGCGGGGACCCCCGGGGCCGGGGGGGGCTCACCTCTGGTGGTGGTCGTAGCGGTGCCGCCCCGGGTCGTACTCGCCGCCCACGTCCACCACGACATCGCACTGCGCCAGCAGCTGCGGGTCCCGCGTGCGCACGATCTCCGCGTCCTGCGGGGACAGTGGCCTCAGGGGACACCCCGCGAGAGGCCTCTGGGGACGGGGGACACCGGGGAGGGACCGTGACACCCCCAGGAGTGGCCTCTGGGGACAAGGGACACCGGGGAGGGACCCCGAGACCCGCCGGACACCGGGGAGGGACCCCGAGACCCCAAAGGAGCAGCATCTGGGGACAGGGGACACCGGGAGGGACCCCGAGACCCGCCGGACACCGGGGAGGGACCCCGAGACCCGCCGGACACCGGGGAGGGACCCCGAGACCCGCCGGACACCGGGGAGGGACCCCGAGACCCCCCGGTCACTGGGGAGGGACCCCGAGACCCCCCGGACACCGGGGAGGGACCCCGAGACCCGCCGGACACCGGGGAGGGACCCCGAGACCCCCCGGACACCGGGGAGGGACCCCGAGACCCGCCGGACACCGGGGAGGGACCCTGAGACCCCCCGGACACCGGGGAGGGACCCCGAGACCCGCCGGACACCAGGGAGGGACCCCGAGACCCCCCGGACACCGGGGAGGGACCCCGAGACCCGCCGGACACCAGGGAGGGACCCTGAGACCCCAATGGAGCAGCATTTGGGGACGGGGGACACCGGGGAGGGACCGTGACACCCTCCGGGAGCAGCATCTGGGGACAAGGGACACCGGGGAGGGACCCTGAGACCCCCCAGGAGCAGCATCTGGGGACAGGGGACACCGGGGAGGGACCCTGAGGAAGGGCTGGGGGAGATAAGGGTGACCCCCAGGTGGGACCGGGGGCAGAACGGTGGCACCCACGTGGGACCGGGGACAGAACGGTGACCCCCAGTGGGACCGGGGGCAGAACGGTGGCACCCACGTGGGACCGGGGACAGAACGGTGACCCCCAGTGGGACCGGGGGCAGAACGGTGGCACCCACGTGGGACCGGGGACAGAACGGTGACCCCCAGTGGGACCGGGGGCAGAACGGTGGCACCCACGTGGGACCGGGGGCAGAACGGTGGCACCCAGAAGGGACCGGGGGCAGAACGGTGACCCCCAGAAGGGACCGGGGGCAGAACGGTGGCACCCACGTGGGACCGGGGGCAGAACGGGGACCCCCAGGTGGGACCGGGGGCAGAAGGGCACCCGCTGGGTGGGCTCGAGTGTCCCCACGTGGGTCCGGGCACTCGGAGGTGGCCCCAGGCGGGGCGGGAGCGCGGCTAACGGGACCCGGAGGCAGAGCCCGGCCCCCGCGGATGTCCCGGGCCCGCCGGTGCCGCCGCACGGGGCCGTACCCGGTAGCGCGGCAGGAGGCGCAGCAGGAAGCAGGCCAGCGCCTCGTCGCAGTGGAAGGTGCCGTCGTGCGTGCCGATGCGGGCGGCGGGCTCGGGGTGCGGCCGCTTGTGCCCGGTGCCGGTCCCTGTCCCTGTCCCTGTTCCGGTCCCGGTCCCGGTGCCGGTGGCGGCCATGGCCACGAGCCGCGCCGCGCGCACCGCACTGCGCATGGCAGCAGCGAGACCACGCCCCCTTCCCACACCACGCCCACACAGACCACGCCCCCTCCACCATCACGCCCGCATAGACCACGCCCCCTCCATGCATCACGTGCACACGGACCACGCCCCATCCGCCACCACGCCCACGCAAACCACGCCCACCTACCGATAATTCATTCCCGCGCTTGCCCGGGCTCGGCCCCGCCCTCCCGCCGCCAGTGCGCATGCGCAGATCCGGTGTGTCGAGCGCTCCCTGGCGGCCGTGCCCGGGGACGCGCGGGGCGGGAGCGGGACACGAGGACAGGGACACAGGGACACAGGGACACAGGGACACAGGGACAGGGACACAGGGACAGGGACACAGGGACAGGGACACGAGGACAGGGACACAGGGACAGGGACACAGCAACACAGCAACACAGCAACACAGGGACACAGGGACACAGGGACACAGGGACAGGGACACAGGGACACAGGGACACAGGGACACAGGGACACGGGGACAGGGACACGAGGACAGGGACACAGGGGCAGGGACACAGGGACACAGGGACACGAGGACAGGGACACGGACACGAGGACAGGGACACAGGGACAGGGACACAGGGACACAGGGACACAGGGACACAGGGACAGGGACACAGGGACACAGGGACACAGGGACAGGGACACAGGGACAGGGACAGGGACACAGGGACAGGGACAGGGACACAGGGACAGGGACACAGGGACACAGGGACACAGGGACACAGGGACAGGGACATGGACACAGGGACACAGGGACAGGGACACAGGGACACAGGGACAGGGACACAGCGACACAGGGATGGATGGGCACACGGATGGCCGGACACACGAGCCTGCGGCTGAGCTGATTTGTCCAAGCAGGAATTTATTGGCCGGAGCTGGGACCCTCCAGACACTGGGGACCCTCCAGACACTGGGGACCCTCTGGACACTGGGGACCCTCCGGACATTGGGGACCCTCCGGACACTGGGGACGCTCCGGACACTGGGGACCCTCTGGACACTGGGGACCCTCCGGACACTGGGGACCCTCCGGACACTGGGGACCCTCCGGACACTGAGCATGGCCCGGGGGGGCTGACGGCTCCTCCTGGGGGTCTGGAGCCCCCCAGCTCCCAAATCCTCCTTCCCAGCATTTGCCCCGAGTGGGGACAGCGGCCTGGAGCCACCTCCAGGGCATGGCAGGGCGAGGAAGCCCAGCTGGAATTGAATTGGGGTCACTGCCCCAACCCGGGGGTCACTGTCCCATCCCGGGGGTCACTCCCCCGTCCCAGGGCCACAGAGGGGCTCAGCTCCCAACTGGGGGCGTTTCCTGGAGATCCCCCTGCTCCCCAGTTCCCGGGGAATGTCCCCTTTGAGGGTCGAGGACAGAATTTCCCCTCTCGGGCCTTTTCTGGCTCGTCCCAGTGCGGTGGGTTGAGCTGTGGGGACAGCGTCCATGGCACCTCCTGGCTGGGATTTGGGGTGTCCGACCCCAAATCCTCTGGGACTGGGGAGGGGGCGAGCGCTGTGGGGTTCGGGGGGCAGAGCCCGGCACCGACAGCGGCGCCCTGAGTTCATCTCGCGGCACTTCCCCTTCCCGACTTCGGAAAAAATAAAGGATTTGAGGCACAAAACATCCACGAAGGGTTCAGTCAGCTCCCACAGGCAGCAGGGAAACCCCGGCTGGAAAAACCGGGGCTCATTCGTCGCTTTTAGGGACAGAATGAGGGTGATTCTCTCCCTTTTTGGGGACGAAATGAGGGGGATTCCCTCCTTTTTGACCCTTTTAGGGCTCGGGGGTGATTCCCTCCCCTTTGTCCCTTTTTAGGGACAGAATGAGGGCGATTTCCTCCATTTTTAGGGACAGAATGAGGGGGATTTCCTCCCTTTCTGGGGACAGAATGAGAGGGATTTCCTCCCTTTCTGGGGACAGAATGAGGGCGATTCCCTCCTTTTGTCCCTGTTTAGGGCCAGCCAGGCTCGGGGGGTTGCTTCCCTCCCTTTTGTCCCTTTTTAAGGACACCATCAGGGCTATCCCCTCCCTTTTTAGGGACACAACGAGGGGGCGATTCCCACAACCCAACCCCGAGCTCACATCCCCATCTCCTCCCGGCACTGCCGGGGCTTCTCCCTCTCCCCGTACCGAGCCGGGCCGCATTCTCCCTTTTTTTTTTTGTTTTTTTTTTTTTTGTTTTTTTTTCCCCCCCGGCAAATTCAGGATATCTCGTTCCCGAACACCTCGAGCACGAGCGGCGTGAGCTGCATGCTGTGCTCGGGCTGGAAGGAGAGGCAGCGGTACTGCCGCGAGTGCTCCTCGTTGAGGCTGCGGAGGTCGGCGAGTTTTTGGATCATCTTGGCGTAGAGCAGGCGGCCCCCGGGCGGGGGGTGCCGGCACACGATGTAGCTCTGCAGCACCTCCGAGAGCCGCTCCTGCAGCGCCTCCACCCGCGCCGCGTCCCGCACGCCCGGCCGGTCTGCGGAGGGGCTGGGGTTAGGGGGGATTTGGGGGGTTTGGGGGTGGGGGGGGTCAGGGGGGATTCCACCCCTTTGTAGGGACTGCTGCCTTCGGGGGCTTTTGGGGGTGGGGGAGTCGGGGGAGATTCCTTCCTTCGCGGGGGGATTGCCTCCTTTTGGGGGGATTGCCTCCTTCGGGGGGGGATTACCTCCTTCGGGGGCATTGCCTCCTTTTGGGGCTTTCTAGGGGTGGATGGGAATCAGGGGGGATCCTTCCTTCGGGGGGGATTCCTTCCTTCGGGGGGATTCCTTCCTTCGAGGGGCATTCCTTCCTTCGGGGGGGATTCTGTCCCTTTTGTCCCTTTTTGGGGCTTGGGGGGGATTCCCTTCTCCGGAGGGCGTTCCCTCTTTTTGGGTCTTTTTAGGGGCAGATGGGAGTCAGGGGGGTTCCTTCCTTCAGGGGGGATTCCCTCCTTTTGGCCATTTTTAGGGGCGGATGGGTGTCAGGGGGGATTCTGTCCCTTTTGTCCCCTTTTGGGGCTTGGGGGGATTCCCTCCTTCGGGGGGGCATTCCCTCCTTTTGTCCTTTTTTGGGGCTCACGGGTGATTCCCTCCCTTTTTAGGGCCACGATGAGGGTGATTCCCGCCTCACGTCCCTTTAAGGGCCAGAACAAGGGTGATTCCCTCCCTTTTGCCCTTTTTTGGGCCACAATGAGGCTGATTCCCTCCCTTTTGCCCTTTTTAGGGCCACAATGAGGACGATTCCCTCCCTTTTGCCTTTTTTGGGCCACGATGAGGATGATTCCCTCCCTTTTGCCCTTTTTTAGGGCCAGAACAAGGGTGATTCCCTCCCTTTTGCCCTTTTTTGGGCCACGATGAGGATGATTCCCTCCCTTTTGCCCTTTTTTGGGCCACGATGAGGACAATTCCCTCCCTTTTGCCCTTTTTGGGCCATGATGAAGATGATTCCCTCCCTTTTGCCCTTTAAGGGCCAGAACGAGGGTGATTCCTTCCCTTTTGTCCTTTTTAGGGCCACAATGAGGATGATTCCCTCCCTTTTGCCTTTTTTAGGGCCACAATGAGGACGATTCCCTCCCTTTTGCCTTTTTTAGGGCCACAATGAGGATGATTCCCTCCCTTTTGCCCTTTTTTGGGCCATGATGAGGTTGATTCCCTCCCTTTTGCCTTTTTTGGGCCACAATGAGGACGATTCCCTCCCTTTTGCCCTTTTTAGGGCCACGATGAAGATGATTCCCTCCCTTTTGCCCTTTTTAGGGCCAGAACGAGGGTGATTCCCTCCCTTTTGCCCTTTTTAGGGCCAGAACAGGGTGATTTTGGGGCCAGGGCCCGGGGTGTCCCCACCTGGGCTCAGGATGCAGATGGCCATGAGCAGCACGTGCTCCTCCTCGTGCAGGTTCAGCTTCTTCAGCCCCACCTGGAATTTCACCAGCGGCTCCAGCAGCTCCATGCTGTGCCCGGCTGGGGAGAGAAAACCTTGAGTGGGGCTCTGGAGAACGATCTTCTCCTCTACAATGGGATTTTTTTTTCCTCTGGAATGGGATTTTTCCCTTTGGAATGGGTTTTTTTCCTCTAGGAGGGGATATTTTCTTCTGGAATGGGATTTTTCCCTCTGGAGTGGGATGTTTTTTCCTCTGGGGAGGGGATCTTTTCCTTTGGAATGAGAGTTTTCCCTTTGGCAATGGGATTTTTCCCTCTGGGAGGGAATTTTTCCCTCTGGAATGGGATTTTTTCCCTCTGGAATGGGATTTTTTTCCTCTGGAATGGGATCTTTTCCTCTAGGAGGGGACTTCTCTCTCTGGAATGAGATTTTTCCCTCTGGGAAGGGATTTTTCCCCCGGGAGAGGATCTTACCCTCTGGAATGGGATTTTTTCCTCTAGGAGGGGATCTTTCCCTCTGGAAAGGGATTTTTTCCTCTGGAATGGTATTTTTCCCTCTGGAATGGGATTTTTTTCCTCTAGGAGGGGATCTTTCCCTCTGGAATGGGATTTTTCCCTCTGGAACGGGATTTTTTTCCTCTAGGAGGAAATCTTTTCCTCTGGAATCGGTTTTTTCCCTCTGGAATTGGATTTTTCCCTCTGGAATGGGATTTTTCCCCCTGGGAGAGGATCTTTCTCTCAGCAAACCTCGCCGGGTGCAGCAGGAAGGACAAAGCCTCGGGATCAAAACGGGACAAACCCTGGGAATTGGCAGATTTGGGGCGGGGTCTCTGTACCTTGGGTGACATCGCTGACCCTGTACTTGAAGTCGTTGCTGCCGCAGGTCCAGGACATGTCCTCGAGGGTGAAGGATTGGTTGGAGCGGAGCATGATCACCTCGATGGCACTGCACTTGAGCAGCACGATCTGGTCCTCAGCCGAGAGATCCCTGCAGGGGACAGGGGGACAATGGGACAGGAGCTCCCCGAAAATTCCCTGCCCAAAAATTCCCAAAGTTCCAAAAATTCCCTGCCTGAAAATTCCCTGCCCAAAAATTCCCAAAGTTCCAAAAATTCCCTGCCCAAAAATTCCCTGCCCGAAAATTCCCTGCCCAAAAATTCCCAAAGTTCCAAAAATTCCCTGCCCCAAAATTCCCTGCCCCAAAATTCCCAAAGTTCCAAAAATTCCCTGCCCGAAAATTCCCTGCCCAAAAATTCCCAAATTCCAAAAATTCCCTGCCCGAAAATTCCCAAAGTTCAAAAAATTCCCTGCCCGAAAATTCCCTGCCCAAAAACTCCCAAAGTTGCAAAAATTCCCTGCCCGAAAATTCCCTGCCCGAAAATTCCCTGCCCAAAAATTCCCAAAGTTCCAAAAATTCCCTGCCCGAAAATTCCCTGCCTGAAAATTCCCTGCCCAAAAATTCCCAAAGTTCCAAAAATTCCCTGCCCGAAAATTCCCATTCCTGGGGATTTTTCAGGTGAGTTTTGGCCCCAAATCTTGGAGTGGAACAGAGCTTGGCACAGGTCCCTGCTGAGGGGACAGGGGGGACAATGGGACAGGGCTGGGAGGAGCTCCCCAAAAATGCCCTGCCCAAAAATTCCCAAAATTCCAAAAATTCAGGTGGGTTTTTTCCTAAATCTTGGAATGGAACAGGGCCTGAGGCCCCTCTGCTGAGGGGACACAGGGGGGACATGGGACAGGAGGAGCTGCTACCCCTGCCAGGGCCCTCAGCTGGGGCTCCCCAAAATTTCCCTGCCCAAAAATTCCCATTCCTGGGGTTTTTTCAGGTGAGTTTTGGCTCCAAATCTTGGAGTGAACAAGGCCTGAGACAGGTCCCTGCTGAGGGGACACGGTGGGGGGACATGGGACAGGGCCAGGGGGAGCTGCCACCCCTCCAGAGTGGTCACCACTCCCTCAGCTGGGGCTCCCCAAAATTTCCCTTCCCAAAAATTCCCATTCCTGGGTTTTTTCAGGTGGATTTAGGCCCAAATCTTGGAGCAGAACAGGGCCTGAGGGCCCTCATGAAGCCCTCAAGTGCTGCAGCAGCTCCAGGTATTCCCTGCTGGAATTTGGGTGAGTTTTGCAAGGTTTTGGGGAAAAAAGGAGACCCCCAGGAAGGGGAAGAGTGACAAAACAGAGATGAGAAGGGAGGATGGCTGGGAAAGGAAAACAGGGAAGGGTTTTTGTCCCAAATCTTGGAGCAGAACAGGGCCTGAGGGCCCTCATGAAGCCCTCAAGTGCTGCAGCAGCTCCATAATTTTCCTGTTGGAATTTGGGTGCACTTTCCAAGGTTTTGGGAAAAAATGAGAACCCCAGGAAGGGGGAGAGACAAAACAGAGATGGGAAGGGAACAGCGCTGAGGGAAGGAGAAACAGGGAGGGGTGTGAGGGGCAGGATGGGATTCCCAGGAGTGGAAAAGGCCGGGTTTGGGATCAGAGCCCTCACCTCAATCCCAGGATCAGGAAAGGCCGGGTTTGGGATCAGAGTGTGAGGGGCAGGATGGGATTCCTGGGATTAGGAAAGGCCGGGTTTGGGATCAGGAAAGGCTGAGTTTGGGATCAGGGAAAGGCCGGGT
Source organism: Acanthiza pusilla (assembly GCA_036630365.1). Lineage (NCBI taxonomy): Eukaryota > Metazoa > Chordata > Aves > Passeriformes > Acanthizidae > Acanthiza > Acanthiza pusilla. The sequence continues at coordinate 393,118 of JAXCHO010000119.1, read as the reverse complement.
TTGGGATCAGAGTGTGAGGGGCAGGATGGGATTCCCGGGATTAGGAAGGGCCGTGTTTGGGATCAGAGCCCTCACCTGAACCCTTAGATCGGGAAAGGCCAGGTTTGGGATCAGGAAAGGCCGGGTTTGGGATCAGAGTGTGAGGGGCAGGATGGGATTCTCGGGATCAGGAAAGGCCGGGTTTGGGATCAGAGTGTGAGGGGCAGGATGGGATTCCTGGGATCAGGGAAGGCTGAATTTGGGGTCAGAGCCCTCACCTGAACCCCAGGATCAGGAAAGGCTGGGTTTGGGATCAGGAAAGGCTGGGTTTGGGATCAGAGTGTGAGGGGCAGGATGGGATTCCCGGGATTAGGAAAGGCTGAATTTGGGATCAGAGCCCTCACCTGAACCCTTAGATCGGGAAAGGCCAGGTTTGGGATCAGGAAAGGCCGGGTTTGGGGTCAGAGTGTGAGGGGCAGGATGGGATTCCCGGGATCAGGGAAGGCTGAATTTGGGGTCAGAGCCCTCACCTGAACCCCAGGATCAGGAAAGGCTGGGTTTGGGATCAGGAAAGGCTGGGTTTGGGATCAGAGTGTGAGGGGCAGGATGGGATTCCTGGGATTAGGAAAGGCCGGGTTTGGGATCAGAGCCCTCACCTGAAGCCCGGGATCAGGAAAGGCCGGGTTTAGGATCAGGAAAGGCTGAGTTTGGGATCAGGGAAAGGCCGGGTTTGGGATCAGGAAAGGCCGGGTTTGGGGTCAGAGTGTGAGGGGCAGGATGGGATTCCCGGGATCAGGGAAGGCTGAATTTGGGGTCAGAGCCCTCACCTGAAGCCCAGGATCAGGAAGGGCTGGGTTTGGGATCAGGAAGGGCCGGGTTTGGGATCAGAGCCCTCACCTGAAGCCCGGGATCATCTTGGCGAAGCCGATCACCTTCTGGATGCTGTAGCTGACCAGGTCGGCCAGGTGAGGCAGCATGGAGAGCTGAGAGAACTCGAGGTTCATGGAGGAGCTCTCGTCCTGCTCCTCCGACAGCACCAGGCTGGAGAACATCGGCGGCTCCACCGAGTCTGCCCAGAGGAGACACCACAGGAGGTAAGGAAAGGCTCTGGAGTGCTGAATTTAGGGGGAATTGCTGCATTTGTGCCCTCGTCACCTCTGGGGGGTGAGAAAAAGGGAATTTGGGAGGTTTTGAGGCCCTGTTTACCTCAGGGGTTTGGGATTCAGGGCCGGTTTGGGATCCCCGTCTGGGAATGAAGAGGAGCAGGGCAGACCCTCATGGAAGGGTTAATTTGGGGATTTTTAGGCAGAAAAAGGTATCTGGAAGGTTTTGAGGCTGGGTTTACCTCAGGGGTTTGGGATTCAGGGCCAGTTTGGGATTCAGGGCTGATTTGGGATCCTGGTCTGGAAATGGGGAGGAAGAGGAGGAAGAGGAGCAGGGCAGACCCTCATGGAAGGGTTAATTCGGGGATTTTTAGGTGGAAAAAGGGAATCTGGAAGGTTTTGAGGCTGGGTTTACCTCAGGGGTTTGGGATTCAGGGCCACTTTGGGATCCCAGTCTGGGAATATGGGAGGAGGATGAAGAGCAGGGCAGACCCTCATGGAAGAGTTAATTTGGGGTATTTTTAGGCAGAAAAAGGTGTCTGGAAGGTTTTAAGGTTGGGTTTACCTCAGGGGTTTGGAATTCAGGGACAATTGGGATCCAGATCTGGGAGTGTGGGATGGGAATGAAGAAGAGCAGGGCAGACCCTCATGGAAGGGTTAGTTTGGGGTCTGGCCCAGGCAGACCCTTCCCCACCCCAAAATTTGGGATTTTCGGTAGTTTTAGGTGCCCCCTCCACCCCAAACCAAATCCTGGGGTCTCTTCCTGGGCTCCCAATCCCATTTTGGGGCCAGGAGGAGCCAGGGGCACACCTGGGAATGCACCGAAGGTGTCAGAGCCAAAAAGATCCGAGGAATCCTCCGAGGACAAGTCCTGGGTGAGGATCGAGGAGGATTTCGTGGCCCCTCGGGGGTTTTTCCTCACGGGAGGCTGGAAGAGAGAAAAAACAGAGAAAAAACCCTTGAAAAATGCAGCTGGGAGAGCAATTTGTGAATTTTGCAGGGGAAATTCTTGGGATAAAAGGGAGTTTTCTGGGGGTTGAACCCAGAGCAATTTGTGGATTTTGCAGCAGGAATTCTTGGCACAAAAGGGAATTTTTGGGAGGTTGAACCCAGAGCAATTTGTGGATTTTGCAGGTGGATTTTCAGAGGGAATTCTTGGGATAAAGTGGATTTTTTGGGGGGGTTGAACCCAGAGCAATTTGTGGATTTTGCAGGTGGATTTTTCAGAGGAAATTCTTGGGATAAAAGGGAATTTTTTGGGGGGTTGAACCCAGAGCAATTTGTGGATTTTGCAGCAGGAATTCTTGGCACAAAAGGGAATTTTTGGGAGGTTGAACCCAGAGCAATTTGTGGATTTTGCAGGTGGATTTTCAGAGGGAATTCTTGGGATAAAATGGATTTTTTTGGGGGGTTTGAACCCAGAGCAATTTGTGGATTTTGCAGGTGGATTTTCAGAGGAAATTCTTGGGATAAAAGGGAATTTTTTGGGGGGTTGAACCCAGAGCAATTTGTGGATTTTCCAGCAGGAATCCTTGGGGTAAAATGGATTTTTTTGGGGGGGTTGAACCCAGAGCAATTTGTGAATTTTGCAGGTGGATTTTTCAGAGGGAATTCTTGGGATAAAACGGATTTTTTTGGGGGGGTTGAACCCAGAGCAATTTGTGGATTTTGCAGATGGATTTTCAGAGGAAATTCTTGGGATAAAATGGATTTTTTGGGGGGGGTTGAACCCAGAGCAATTTGTGGATTTTCCTGCAGGAATCCTTGGGATAAAAGGGAATTTTCTGGGGGTTGAACCCAGAGCAATTTGTGGATTTTGCAGGTGGATTTTCCAACAGAAATTATTGGGATAAAAGGGAATTTTTTGGGATTGAACTGGGGCTGGCGGAGCAATTTTTGCATTTTGCAGCAGGAATTCTTGGCACAAAAGGGAATTTTCTGGCGGTTGAACCCAGAGCAATTAGTGGATTTTCCAGCGGGAATCCTTGTGATAAAAGGGAATTTTTTTTTTTTAAATTTTACCCGGAATTTGGTGAAGTCGGCGTAGGTGGGGTCGTAGGTTTTGCGGTGAGCCTCGAGCAGGACGTCGATGACTTTCTGCTGCTCCTCCGAGAGTTTGGGTTTGAGGCTTTCCCGCAGAGCCTCCTCCTCCTTCCTCCTCAGGATCAGCTCGCGCTTCCTCTGCACCTCCTCGTCCGTCAGGATGACTGCGGAAGGAAAAAGGGTGGAAAGACGGGTCGGAGTGATGGCAAAATTGGGTTTTCCACTGGGAAAATTGCTTTTTCCACCTGCAAAATTGGATTTTCCAGCTGGGAAATTGGGTTTTCCACCCGCACAATTGGGCTTTCCACCTGAAAAATCACTTTTTCCACCTGGAAAATCACTTTTTCCACATGGAAAATCACTTTTTCCACCTGAAAAATCACTTTTTCCACACGGAAAATCACTTTTTCCACACAGAAAATCACTTTTTCCACACAGAAAATCATGTTTCCCACCTGAAAAATCACTTTTTCCACCTGGAAAATCACTTTTTCCACATGGAAAATCACTTTTTCCACACAGAAAATCATGTTTCCCACCTGAAAAATCACTTTTTCCACCTGGAAAATCATGTTTCCCACCTGAAAAATCACTTTTTCCACCTGGAAAATCACTTTTTCCACCTGAAAAATCACTAAGCAGTTCCTGAGCGATCCCTGCTCACCCAGGGCAGTTCCAATGGGAATTTTCAGGTCAAGGCACAAGGACCATCCCCACCCTGGGCATTTATGGCTTTTATCGGCGGCGGCGGCCAAAGGTTGGGCTCCAAGGGCTGCTCCTGCTCATTCCGGGAAAAACGAGCAGCCCGGGATCGCCACGGCCCCAATTTCTCATTTTTTAGGAAGAACTGAGGTCCTGAGCAGGCTCTGAGGGCTGGGAGTGGAAAATTCCCCAAGGGAATCTGCAGATCTGTGGGGTCACAGCAGCTGAGGGCTCTGGGTGGGACAGAGCCCCCCAAAAATGGGAATTCTCTGCTCCCAACCCTTTTCCTGGGGGTCAGAGCCCTCCGAGGGCTGGTTTTACCTTCCCTGGGTGCAGGAATTCTACCTTTTCCCAGGAAATTCTCCCTTTTCCCAGGAATTCTCCCTTTTTCTGGGGATCAGAGCCCTCCAAGAGCTGTTTTTACACTCCCTGGGTGCAGGAATTCTCCCTTTTCCCAGGAAATTCTCCCTTTTCCCAGGAAATTCTCCCTTTTTCTGGGGATCAGAGCCCTCCAAGAGCTGTTTTTACACTCCCTGGGTGCAGGAATTCTCCCTTTTCCCAGGAAATTCTCCCTTTTCCCAGGAATTCTCCCTTTTCCCAGGAATTCTCCCTTTTTCTGGGGATCAGAGCCCTCCAAGAGCTGTTTTTACCTTCCCTGGGTGCAGGAATTCTCCCTTTTCCCAGGAAATTCTCCCTTTTCCCAGGAATTCTCCCTTTTTCTGGGGATCAGAGCCCTCCAAGAGCTGTTTTTACACTCCCTGGGTGCAGGAATTTTCCCTTTTCCCAGGAATTCTCCCTTTTCCCAGGAAATTCTCCCTTTTCCCAGGAATCAGAGCCCTCCAAGAGCTGTTTTTACACTCCCTGGGCGCAGGAATTCTCCCTTTTTCTGGGAAATTCTCCCTTTTTCTGGGGATCAGAGCCCTCCGAGGGCTGTTTTTCCACTCCCTGGGCGCAGGAATTCCGCGGGGGCAGAGCCAAGGTGGAACTGAGGTCAGGAGGAGCTCGGGGCAAGGAACCTCAGGAACCTCAGGAACTTCAGGAACCTTCACCTCCTCGGCTCCTCCGGCCTGGGGCCATTTTCCCTTCGCTATTTTCCATTTTTTTCCATTCCTTTCCAGCCTTGCACAACCCCAAGGGGCCAGGGACACCTCAGAGGGGGTGGGAGGGACAGAAAGGTCACTGTCACCTCCAGCTCTGGCTGTTCGGGGAGAAAAACCTGCGTTTGGGGGGGAAAATTGGGATTTGGGGAGGGAAATCAGGATTTGGGGAGGAAAAAATCAAGATTTGGGATGGAAAAAATCAAGATTTGGCAGTGCTTGGGGAGGAAAAATCAGGATTTGGCAGCTCCATGGGGAGGAAAATGAGGATTTGGGGAGGAAAATCAAGATTTGGGGGGGGAAATGAGGATTTGGGGAGGAAAATCAGGATTTGGGGGGGGAAAAGCAGGATTTGGGGAGGAGAACCAGGATTTGGGGAGAAAAAAAACAGGATTTGGGGAGAAAAAAACCAAGATTTGGGGTGGAAAAATAAAGATTTGACAGTGCTTGGGGAGGAAAAATCAGGATTTGGCAGCTCCATGGGGAGGAAAATGAGGATTTGGGGAGGAAAATCAAGATTTGGGGGGGAAAAGCAGGATTTGGGGAGGAGAACCAGGATTTGAGGAGGAAAATGAGGATTTGGGGAGAAAAAAAACAGGATTTGGGGAGAAAAATGAGGATTTGGGGAGGAAAAAAACAGGATTTGGGGAGAAAAATGAGGATTTGGGGAGAAAAAATAGGATTTGGGGAGGAAAATCACGATTTGGCAATGCTTGGGGAGGAAAAATCAGGATTTGGCAGTGCCTGGTTTGAAAAATCAGGATTTGGGAAGGAAATTTAGGATTTGGGTGCTCCGTGGGGAGAAAAATCAGGATTTGGGGAGGAAAATGAGGATTTTGCCATTCCCCAATCCTTCTCAGCCCTGAATCCCAACCCCCTGAGGAAAACAAGGCCTCAAAACCTTCCAAATTCCCTTTTTCAACCTAAAAATAACCCCAAGGCCTGGCCCTTCCTGCTTTTTCCAGAGGCAAAGTCCATTTTTTAAACTATTTTTAGCCTCTTTGGGTCACTTTTGGTTAATCCAGGCAGGATTTGCTAACGGGGTCGTTTACACTTTAACTCCTGGAGAAATCCTGGAGAAAACCTGGAGAAAATCCTGGAGAAAACCTGGAGAAAATCCTGGGGAAAAACTGGAGAAAAACTGGGGAAAACCTGGAGAAAAACTGGAGAAAAACTGGAGAAAAACTGGAGAAAAACTGGAGAAAAACTGGAGAAAAACTGGAGAAAATCCTGGAGAAAAACTGGAGAAAAACTGGAGAAAATCCTGGAGAAAATCCTGGAGAAAATCCTGGAATTGCTGCCCAGGAACCTTCCAGCCCTTCCTGGGTAATGAATTGGTGCAAATTAATTGAATTTCCCTCATTAGGGGCTCCCAAAATGGGGAAACATCCCCAAAAAATGGGAACAGCCCACGTGGGGTGTGGATTTTTCCTGCCAAAGAATAAAATCCACGGATTTCCATCAGAATAATTTAAAATCTAAGCATTTTTCCCCCAAATTCGGATTTTCCAGAGGCCCTGGGGTGACAATTAACGCATTTCCCTCATTAGTGGCTCCCAAAATGGGGAAAACTCCCCAAAAAATGGGAACAGCCCATGTGGGGTGTGGATTTTTTTTCCCTCATCAATCCCAAAGAATAGAATTCAGGGATTTCCATCAGAATAATTTAAAATCTAAGCATTTTCCCCCAAATTCCAATTTTCCAGAGGCCTGGGGTGACAGTTTCCCTCAGTGGGGGCTCCCAAAATGGGGAGAACTCCCCAAAAATTTGGAACAGCTCATGTTCTGTATGGATTTTTCCTCCCGAATAATAAAATCCAGGGATTTCCATCAGAATAATTTAAAATCTAAGCATTTTCCCCCCTAATTCTGATTTTCCCGAGGCCTGGGGTGACATCAGGCTCTGTTTGCTCCCCGAATTTCCATGGACACCCAGGCCACAATCTCCCAGGAGAAAAACCTTTGCTTGGGCACCTCAAACAAACACATTTTGATTTTTAAAAGGCACTTATCTCTGAACAAACTCGGGAAAAACAAACATTTGGGCCGTGTTCGTGTGTTTGGACTGCGCTAAAATCCGATTTAATTCCCTCTGCTGTTGACTCAAGTCCTGCTTTACCCCACGGGGATAAAAGGCCTTGGGGGAAAAAAAAATAAAAAATCCTGGAGGGAAAATAAAACCCAACCCAGGGATGGGGAAAGCTGTTCCAGATCTCCCTGTTTTTTTTTTTTTTTCTTTATTTCCTATTCCTTTTTCTGTGGAATTCCAGCGGGATGAGGAGGGTGGGAAAGGCCTCCTCTAGAAATGGTAAAAAATCCATAAAAATCCATTAAAATCCTGGAAATTTAATGAGAAATATGCTGGGAAATTATTCCAGGAAATGGAATTGGAGGGTGGGAAAGGCCTCCTCTAGAAATGGTAAAAAATCCATAAAGATCTGTAAAAATCCTGGAAATTTAATGAGAAATATGCTGGGAAATTATTCCAGGAAGTGGAATTGGAGGGTGGGAAAGGCCTCTTCTAAAAATGGTTAAAAATCCATAAAAATCTGTAAAAATCCTGGAAATCTAATGAGAAATATGCTGGGAAAATATCCCAGGAAGTGGAATTCCAGCAGGACAAGAATGGTGGGAAAGGTCTTCTCTAAAATGGTTAAAAATCCATAAAAATCCATTAAAATCCTGGAAATTTAATGAGAAATATGCTGGGAAATTATTCCGGGAAGTGGAATTCCAGTGGGACAAGGAGGGTGGGAAAGGCCTCTTCTAAAAATGGTAAAAAATCCATAAAAATCTGTAAAAATCCTGGAAATTTAATGAGAAATATGCTGGGAAAATATTCTGGGGAGTGGAATTGGAGGGTGGGAAAGGCCTCCTCTAAAAATGGTTTAAAAAATCCATGAAATAAAAAAAAAAAAAAAAAAAAAGGAAAATCCACAGGCAAACAACTGCAGGATGGGAAGGAATCATTAAACCAAATTTTTTAATCATTATCTGCCATTTCCTCTGTCCTTTGGGATGTTCCAATCCCACCAGGGACACGGAAAAGGGATGGGAATGACCCATCTGGGCTGAATTCCCATGGTTTTGGCTGGGAAATGGATGGGAAAAGGGAAAAAAAATCACATTTTGGGCTGAATTCCCATTGTTTTGGCTGGGAAATGGATGGGAAAAGGGAAAAAAAATCACATTTTGGGCTGAACTCCCATTGTTTCGGTTGCGAAATGGATGGGAAAAGGGAAAAAAAAAACATTTTGGGCTGAATTCCCATTGTTTCGGTTGCGAAATGGATGGCAAAAGGGAAAAAATCACATTTTGGGCTGAATTCCCATTGTTTTGGCTGGGAAATGGATGGGAAAAGGGAAAAAAAATCACATTTTGGGCTGAATTCCCATTGTTTTGGCTGGGAAATGGATGGGAACAGGGAAAAAAAATCACATTTTGGGCTGAATTCCCATGGTTTCGGTTGCGAAATGGATGGGAAAAGGGAAAAAAAACCATTTTGGGCTGAATTCCCATTGTTTCGGTTGTGAAATGGATGGGAAAAGGGAAAAAAAATCACATTTTGGGCTGAATTCCCATTGTTTTGGTTGTGAAATGGATGGGGAAAAGGCAAAAAAAAAAAAATTTGGGCTGGGAAGGAACTCTGGAGCATTCATGGATCATTCCGGGGTCGTTCCCAGGTCATTCCCAGATCATTCTGGGATCATTCCCAGGGTCATTCTGGGATCATTCCCGAGTCATTCCCAGATTATTCTGGAATCATTCCCAGGATCATTCCTGGGGTCATTCTGGGATCACTCTGGGATCATTCCTGGGGTCATTCCAGGACCATTCTGGGGTAATTTTGGGATCAGTCCGGGATCACTCCAGAATCGTTCCCAGATTATTCTGGGATCATTCCCAGATCATTCCCTGGGTCATTCTGGGATCATTCCCAGGTCATTCCCAGATTATTCTGGGATCATTCCCAGATCATTCCCAGGGTCATTCTGGGATCATTCCCAGGTCATTCCCGGGATCACTCTGGGGTCATTCTGGGATCACTCCGGGATCATTCCAGAATCATTCCCAGATTATTCTGGGATCATTCCCAGGGTCATTCTGGGATAATTCCCAGGATCATTCCCAGATTATTCTGGGATCACTCTGTGACCATTCCAGGGTCATTTTGGGATCACTCTGGGACCATTCCTGGTTCATTCCCAGGATCACTCCGGGACCTTTCCCGGGGTCATTCCAGGATCATTCCCAGGTCACTCTGGGATCATCCCAGGGTCATTCCCAGATCATTCCCAAGGTCATTCTGGGATCACTCCGGGCCTATTCAGGGATCATTTTGGGATCACTCTGGGGTCATTCCAGGATCATTCCCAGATCATTCCCAGGATCACTCTGGGACCATTCAGGGATCATTTCCGGGGTTACTCCAGGACCATTCTGGGATCATTTTGGGATGACTCTGGGACCATTCCCGGGGTCATTCCAGGATCATTCTGGGATCATTCCCAGGCTCATTTTGGGATCACTCCAGGATCATTCCCGGGGTCATTCCAGGATCATTCCCAGGGTCACTCCAGGATCATTCCAGAATCATTCCCAGATTATTCCAGGATCACTCTGGGACCATTCTGGGATCATTCCCGTTTCATTCCCAGGTCACTCTGGGATCATCCCAGGATCATTCCCAGATCATTCCCAGATCATTCTTGGGGTCATTCAGGGATCATTCCCGGGGTTACTCCAGGACCATTCTGGGATCATTTTGGGATCACTCTGGGACCATTCCCGGGGTCATTCCAGGATCATTCCCAGGGTCACTCCAGGATCATTCCCAGGGTCACTCCAGGATCATTCCACAATCATTCCCAGATTATTCCAGGATCACTCTGGGACCATTCTGGGATCATTCCCGTTTCATTCCCAGGTCACTCCGGGATCATCCCGGGATCATTCCCAGATCATTCTTGGGGTCATTCAGGGATCATTCCCGGGGTTACTCCAGGACCATTCTGGGATCATTTTGGGATCACTCTGGGACCATTCCCGGGGTCATTCCAGGATCGTTCCCAGGTCACCCCAGTGTCATCCCAGGGTCATTCCCAGGATCGTTCCCAGGTCACTCCGGGACCATTCCCAGGGTCATTCCAGGATCATTCCCAGATAAATCCCAAGATCATTCTGGGATCACTCCAGGATCATTCCCGGGGTCATTCCAGGATCATTCTGGGATCATTCCCAGGGTCATTTTGGGATCACTCTGGGACCATTCCCAGGGTCATTCCAGGATCATTCCCAGATAAATCCCAGGATCATTCTGGGATCACTCCAGGATCATTCCCGGGGTCATTCCAGGATCATTCTGGGATCATTCCCAGGGTCATTTTGGGATCACTCTGGGACCATTCCCGGGCTCATTCCAGGATCATTCCCAGGTCATTCCAGGATCATTCCCAGATAAATCCCAGGATCATTCTGGGATCACTCCAGGATCATTCCCGGGGTCATTCCAGGATCATTCTGGGATCATTCCCAGGGTCATTTTGGGATCACTCTGGGACCATTCTCGGGGTCATTCCAGGATCATTCCCAGATAAATCCCAGGATCATTCTGGGATCACTCCAGGATCATTCCCGGGGTCATTCCAGCATCATTCTGGGATCATTCCCAGGGTCATTTTGGGATCACTCTGGGACCATTCCCAGGCTCATTCCAGGATCATTCCCAGATAAATCCCAGGATCATTCTGGGATCACTCCAGGATCATTCCCGGGGTCATTCCAGGATCATTCTGGGATCATTCCCAGGGTCATTTTGGGATCACTCTGGGGCCATTCCCAGGGTCATTCCAGGATCATTCCCAGATAAATCCCAGGATCATTCTGGGATCACTCCAGGATCATTCCCGGGGTCATTCCAGGATCATTCTGGGATCATTCCCAGGGTCATTTTGGGATCACTCTGGGACCATTCCCGGGCTCATTCCAGGATCATTCCCAGGTCATTCCGGGATCATTCCCAGACCATTGCCAGGCTCGGGACTCACACTCCTTCATCATGCCGATGTCCAGGCAGCGGCGCAGCCTGCAGGCCTGGCAGTGCCGCCGGTTGTCCTTGGTGATGTGGCAGTCCCCGGAGAAGGGACAGGTGAACAGCGCCTTCCTCTTCATGCTGCGCCTGGGGAGGGAAAACATCCTGGGTTGGGATGAATTCACAACCATTTGGTGGGAAAAGTGTGGGAAAAGGGAAAAAAAATCCCATTTTGGGCTGAATTCCCTCTGCTTTGGTTGTGCGAGAGGGAGTTGGGAGCTTCAGGCACTGCTGATAATGAGGGAAAGGAAAATTTCCCAAGGGAAACATCCAAGGGTTAACCCTGAAATGATTGGGGTGGAAATGAATCCTGAAATGACTGGGGTGGAAATGAACCCTGGAATGGTTGGGGTGGAAATGAACCCTGGAATGGTTGGGGTGGAAATGAACCCTGGAATGGTTGGGGTGGAAATGAACCCTGGAATGGTTGGGGTGGAAATGAACCCTGGAATGGTTGGGGTGGAAATGAACCCTGGAATGGTTGGGGTGGAAATGAACCCTGGAATGGTTGGGGTGGAAATGAACCCTGGAATGATTGGGGTGGAAATGAACCCTGGAATGGTTGGGGTGGAAATGAACCCTGGAATGGTTGGGGTGGAAATGAACCCTGGAATGGTTGGGGTGGAGATGATTGGGGTGGAAATGAACCCTGGAATGGTTGGGGTGGAAATGACCCCAAGGCCTGACCTGACCCCTTCCACCTCCCCCCAAACCACTGCTCTCAGCCAGGCCCAACCTGCTGTGTTTAAGGAGAGTTTGGGGTCTAAACAGGGAATTTTGGGGCTGGAAGGACTGAAGGATTGAGGGATTGAGGGATCGAAGGATTGAGGGATCGAAGGATTGGAAGATTGAGGGGTTGAGGGATCGAAGGATTGAAGGATTGAGGGATTGAAGAATTGAAGGATTGAGGGATTGAGGGACCAAAGGATTGAGGGATCGAAGGATTGAGGGATCAAAGCATTGAGGGATCAAATTGAGGGATTGAGAGATCAAGAGATCAAGGGATTGAAGGATTGAAAACTTGAGGGATTGAAGGATTGAGGGACTGAAGGATTGAGGAATTGAAGAGTTGAGGGATTGTGGAATTGAGGGATTGAAGGATCGAAGGATTGTGGGATTGAGGGATCGAAGGATTGGAGGATTGAGGGATCGAGAGATCAAGGGATTGAGGAATCAAAGGATTGAAGGATCAAAGGATCGAAGGATTGAGGGATCGAAGGATTGAAGGGATCGAAGGATCGAGGGATTGAAGAATTGAAGGACTTAAGGATTGAAGGACTGAGGGATCGAACGATTGAGGGATTGAAGAATTGTAGGATTGTGGGATCGAAGGATTGTAGGACTGCAGGCTTTTCGGATTGTGGGATTGAGGGATTGAAAGATTGAGGGATTGAGGGATTGAAGGATTGAAGGATCGAGGGATTGTAGGATTGAGGCATTGAAAGACTGAGGGGTTGAAGGATTGAAGGATTGAAGGATTGAGGCATTGAAAGACTGAGGGGCTGGAGGACTGAGGGGTTGGAGGACTGAGGGGTTGGAGGACTGAGGGGCTGGAGGACTGAGGGGTTGGAGGACTGAGGGGTTGGAGGACTGAGAGAATCAGCAGAATCTCCCGAGCTGGCCCCGCGGGGGTTAAGGCAGCCTGGCCCAGCCCGGCCGCGCTGGCAGAACTGGTTCTGGGAGGCTGCGAGGAGGAATTGTCGCTGCGGGACACGAGCAACGGCCCCAAAATGATAACCCTGAGCTGAGCGAAACCACAGCCCCGGAGCTGGAAAATGGCCCCGGAGAAAGGGCAGAGCTGCAGGAGAAAGGGCAGAGCTGCAGGGGCTGGGGACAGAGGGCAGAGCTGGGAGATCCGGAGAAAAAGGGTCAGAGGCAAAATCTTGTGAGGAAAAAGGGTCAGAGCTGCGAGGATCCAGGGAAAAAGGGTCAGAGACAAAATCTTGTGAGGAAAAAGGGTCAGAGCGGCGAGGATCCAGGGAAAAAGGGTCAGAGGCAAAATCTTCCAGGGAAAAAGGGTCAGAATCTTCCAGGGAAAAAGGGTCAGAGCTGCGAGGATCCAGGGAAAAAGGGTCAGAGCTGGGAGAATCCAGGGAAAAGTGTCAGAGCCAGAATCTTCCAGGGAAAAAGGGTCAGAGCCAGGAACTTTCAGGGAAAAAGGGTCCGAGGCAGAATCTTCCAGGGAAAAAGGGTGAGAATCTTCCAGGGAAAAAGAGTGAGAATCTTCCAGGGAAAAAGGGTGAGAGCCAGGAACTTTCAGGGAAAAATGTTCAGAGCCAGGATCTTCCAAGGGAAAAGGGTCAGAGCCAGGAGAATCCAGGGAAAAGGGTCAGAATCTCCCAGGGAAAAAGGGTCAGAATCATCCAGGGAAAAAGGGTCAGAATCTCCCAGGGAAAAAGGGTCAGAGCTGGGAGAATCCAGGGAAAAAGGGTCAGAGCCAGAATCTTCCAGGGAAAAAAGGGTCAGAGCCAGGAACTTTCAGGGAAAAAGGGTCCGAGGCAGAATCTTCCAGGGAAAAAGGGTGAGAATCTTCCAGGGAAAAAGGGTCAGAATCTTCCAGGGAAAAAGGGTGAGAATCTTCCAGGGAAAAAGGGTGAGAGCCAGGAACTTTCAGGGAAAAATGTTCAGAGCCAGGATCTTCCAAGGGAAAAGGGTCAGAGGCAGAATCTTCCAGGGAAAAGGGTCAGAGCCAGGAGAATCCAGGGAAAAAAGTTCAGAATCTCCCAGGGAAAAGAGTCAGAATCTTCCAGGGAAAAAGGGTCAGAATCTCCCAGGGAAAAGGGTCAGAATCTTCCAGTGAAAAAAGGGTCAGAGCTGGGAGAATCCAGGGGAAAAGGGTCAGAGCCAGGAACTTTCAGGGAAAAAAGTTCAGAGCCAGAATCTTCCAGGGAAAAGGGTCAGAATCGTCCAGGGAAAAAGGGTCAGAGCTGGGAGAATCCAGGGAAAAAGGGTGAGAGGCAGAATCTTCCAGGGAAAAAAGGGTCAGAGCTGGGAGAATCCAGGGGAAAAGGGTCAGAGCCAGGAACTTTCAGGGAAAAAAGTTCAGAGCCAGAATCTTCCAGGGAAAAGGGTCAGAATCTTCCAGGGAAAAAGGGTCAGAGCCAAAACCTTCTGAGGAAAAGGGGTCAGAGTCAGAAACTTTCAGGGAAAAAGGGTCAGAGCCAAAATCATCCAAAGAAAAAGAGTCAGAACCTTCCAGGGCAAAGGGTCAGGAGCTTTAAGGGAAAAAAGGGTCAGAGCCAAAATCTTCTGGGGAAAAAGTGTCAGGGTCAGAATATTCCAAGGACAAAGGGGCAGAGCCAGAATAATCCAAGGAAAAAGGGTCAGAACCTTCCGGAACAAGGGGTCAGAACCAGAAACTTCCAAGGAAAAAGGGTCAGAATCTTTCGAGGATAAAGGATCAAAGCCAAAACCTTCTAAGGAAAAAGGGTCAGAGCCAAAACCTTCTAAAGAAAAAGGGTCAGAGCCAAAACCATCCAGGGACAAAGGGTCAGAGCAAGAATATTCCAAGGAAAAATGGGTCAGAGGCAGAACTGTCCCAGGACAAAGGGTCAGGGTCAGAACCAAAACATTTTCAGGAATCCATCCTGGAAAAATGAATGGCAGGGTTTTCTCTGTTCCTCCAAAACCTTTGGAATTTTGTTGTCCCCAACAGGAACAAACATCGCCCTGGAATCAGAATTTAACCCCAGACACCCCAAAATTCCCATTTTTGGTGCACAAAAAGCTCCTTTTTCCCCCCAAGAAACCGAGGGAAGAGCTGGGAACGCACAAACAACGAGGCCTCGGGGCAGGGAAAAACATTCCCGGGGCTCGGGGCAGCCAAAATTCCAGGGTTTGGAATGAAAATTGCAGCCTGGGCCACTCGGGAGGCTCCTGGGGCCACACCGGAGCCGCCTGGGCTGGAATTGCACAGAAAGCTCCCAGGCCAGGCAGGAATTTCACATCCCAGGGCTGAAAATAGCTCAGAATGTCCCGGGAGGGCGTCGGGGTCGGGAGGGATCCGGGGGGAAGTGGGAATGGGGAGGGAATTGCAATGGGGAGAGAATTCCCAGAGTGGGGGAGAGAATTCCCAGTGGGGACAGAATTCCAAAAAGGGGGAGAAAATTCCCAAGGAGGGACAGAATTCCAAGGGAGAGAGAATTCCCAGTGGGGAGAGAATTCCAAAAAGGGGGAGAGAATTCCCAATGGGGACAGAATTCCAAGGGAGAGAGAATTCCCAAAAGGGGGAGAATATTCCCAGAGTGGGGGAGGAAATTGCCAAGGAGGGGAGAAAATTCCCGAAGGGGACAGAATTTCCAGAATGGGATAGAATTCCCAATGGGGACAGAATTCCAAGGGAGAGGAAATTCCCAATGGGGACAGAATTCCCAGAGTGGGGGAGGAAATTCCCGAGGGCGACAGAATTCCTAAGGAGGGGAGAGAATTCCCAAGGAGGAAAGAATTCCAAAGGGGACAGAATTCCCAAGAAGGGAAGAAAATTCCCAGAATGGGAGAGAATATTCCCAGTGGGGATAGAATTCCCAGAGTGGGGGAGGAAATTCCCAATGGGGAGAAAATTCCAAGGGAGAGAGAATTCCCAAAAGGGGGAGAATATTCCCAACGGGGACAGAATTCCCAGAGTGGGGGAGGAAATTCCCGAAGGGGACAGAATTTCCAGAATGGGGTAGAATTCCCAATGGGGACAGAATTTCAAGGGAGAGGAAATTCCCAATGGGGACAGAATTGGAATCCTACCCACCGTTCCCAAGATTTTTTTTGGGAAAAACGGGGAAAAAACAATCTGAAAAGTACAAAAAAATAGAAATAATCCCCAATTTCCCCCCTCAAACCATGATCCAGCGGGAACATGGTGCTGCCAGGGTTTTTTTTTTGGGAAAAATGGGGAAACAAAAATACCAAAACTGCCCAAAAATAGAAATAATCCCCAATTTTCCCCCCTCAAACCGCCATCCAGCAGGAACACCGCCCCACCCAGAATTCCGGGCCAGTTTTGGAATCCCACCCACTGTTCCCAAGATTTTTTTGGGGAAAAACGGGAAAAAAACAATCCCAAAAGTGCCCAAAAATAGAAATAATCCCCAATTTCCCTCCTCAAACCGCGACCCAGCGGGAACACCGCCCCGCTCAGAACTCCAGGCTCCCTCCCGCCATTCCCGAGGGGATTTTTGGGGATTTTTTGGGGATTTTTTTGGATTTTTTTGGATTTTTTTGGATTTTTTTTTTATTTTTGGGGATTTTTTGGGGATTTTTTGGGATTTTTTTGGATTTTTGGGGATTTTTTGGGGATTTTTTGGGATTTTTGGGCATTTTTTTGGGATTTTTTTGGGATTTTTGGGGATTTTTTTGGATTTTTTTTTATTTTTTGGGATTTTTTTGGGATTTTTGGGGATTTTTTTGGGATTTTTTTGGATTTTTTTGGATTTTTTTGGATTTTTTTCGGATTTTGGGGGATTTTTTGGGATTTTTTTTTGATTTTTTGGGATTTTTTGGGATTTTTTGGGATTTTTTTGGGATTTTTTTGGATTTTTTTTGATTTTTGGGGATTTTTGGGGATTTTTTTGGATTTTTTGGGATTTTTTGGGATTTTTTTGGATTTTTTGGGATTTTTTTGGGGATTTTTTTTGGATTTTTTGGGATTTTTGGGGATTTTTTTGGGATTTTTTGGGATTTTTTTGGGGATTTTTTTTTATTTTTTGGCATTTTTTTGCATTTGTTTGCATTTTTTTGGATTTTTTTGGGATTTTTTTGGATTTTTTTGGATTTTTTTGGGATTTTTTTGGGGATTTTTTTGGGGATTTTTTTGGATTTTTTTGCATTTTTTGCATTTTTTTGGATTTTTTTGGATTTTTTTGGGATTTTTGGGATTTTTTGGGATTTTTTTTATTTTTTTGGATTTTTTTTGGATTTTTTTGCATTTTTTGGATTTTTTTGGATTTTTTGGGATTTTTTGGGATTTTTTTGGATTTTTTTGGATTTTTTTGGATTTTTTTGGGATTTTTTGGATTTTTTTTTTATTTTTTTGGATTTTTTTTGGATTTTTTTTGGGATTTTTTGGGATTTTTTGGGATTTTTTTGGATTTTTTTGGATTTTTTTCGGATTTTTGGGGATTTTTTGGGATTTTTTTGGGATTTTTTTGGATTTTTTTTGGATTTTTTTTGGATTTTTTTGGAATTTTTTTTATTTTTGGGGATTTTTTTGGATTTTTTTGGATTTTTTGGGGATTTTTTTGGATTTTTTGGGATTTTTTTGGATTTTTTGGGGTTTTTTTGGATTTTTTTTTATTTTTGGGGATTTTTTTGGGATTTTTGGGGATTTTTTTTGGATTTTTGGGGATTTTTTGGGGATTTTTTTGTATTTTTTTGGATTTTTTGGGGATTTTTTTGGGATTTTTTTGGATTTTTTTTTTTTATTTTTTGGGATTTTTTGGGATTTTTTTTTGATTTTTTGGGATTTTTTGGGATTTTTTGGGATTTTTTGGGGTTCCCAGCCCCAGGCCTACCGGAAGAAGCCCTTGCAGCCCTCGCAGGTCATGGCGTTGAAGTGGAAGCCCGTGGCGCGGTCGCCGCAGACGCCGCAGACCCGCGGCGCGTTCCGATCCGAGTCTGCCGCCGCCTCGGCCGTGCTGGAAGCGCCAGGATCCATGGCTGGGGGAGGAAAAAATGGGATTTGGAAAGGGAATTTGGGCTTGGGGTGAAAATGGGGAAAACCCTACAATTTGGGATTTTTTGGGGATTTTTAAAAGATTTTTTCCTGATTTTTCCCTGGTTTTTCTCTGATTTTTCCCTTATTTTCCCCTGATTTCTCCCTGGTTTTTCCCTTATTTTTCCCTGATTTCTCCCTGGTTTCTCTCCCTGGTTTTTCCCTGATTTTTCCCTTATTTTTCCCTGATTTCTCCCTGGCTTCTCTCCCTGGTTTTTCCCTGATTTTTCCCTTATTTTCCCCTGATTTTTCCCTGATTTTTCCCTTATTTTTCCCCGATTTCTCCCTGGTTTATCTCCCTGGTTTTTCCCTGATTTTTCCCTTATTTTCCCCTGATTTTTCCCTGGTTTTTCCCTGATTTTTCCCTTATTTTTCCCTGATTTTTCCCTTATTTTCCCCTGATTTTTCCCTGATTTTTCCCTTATTTTCCCCTGATTTTTCCCTGATTTTTCCCTGATTTCTCCCTGGTTTCTCTCCCTGGTTTTTCCCTGGTTTTTCCCTGATTTTTCCCTTATTTTCCCGATTTTTCCCTGGTTTTTCCCTGATTTCTCCCTGGTTTCTCTCCCTGGTTTTTCCCTGGTTTTTCCCTGATTTTTCCCTTATTTTCCCGATTTTTCCCTGGTTTTTCCCTGATTTCTCCCTGGTTTCTCTCCCTGATTTTTCCCTTATTTTCCCCTGATTTTTCCCTTATTTTTCCCTGATTTCTCCCTGGTTTCTCTCCCTGGTTTTTCCCTGATTTTTCCCTTATTTTTCCCTGATTTCTCCCTGGCTTCTCTCCCTGGTTTTTCCCTGATTTTCCCCGATTTTCCCCAATTTTTCCCTGATTCCTCCCTGATTAATCCCTCATTTGTTCCTCATTTCTCCCCAGTTTTTCTCTGATTTCTCCCCAATTTTTCCCTGATTTTTCCCTGATTTCTCCCTGATTTCTCCCTGGTTTTTCCCTGATTTTTCCCTGATTTTCCCCAATTTCTCCCCAATTTCTCACTGATTTGTCCCTGATTTTTCCCCAATTTCTCTCTGATCTTTCCCTCATTTGTCCCCAATTTCTCTGCAATTTCTCCCCAATTTCTCCCTGATTTTTCCCTGATTTTCCCCTGATTTTTCCCCAATTTCTCCCTGATTTTCCCCTGATTTTTTCCTGATTTTTCCCTGATTTGGGGCAAAACCAAGGGTTTGTTCCTGAAATTATTCCTAAAATTCAGGATTTTTCCTTGATTTTTCCTGGATTTTTCCTTGAATTCTCTCCAATTCGGGGCAAAACCAGGGCGTTGTTCCCAAAATTATCCCTAAAATTCAGGATTTTTCCTTGGGTTCCCCCCGATTTGGGATGGGGAATTCGTGATTCCGGAATTTGGGGAAAGCCCCAATTAATGCCTCGCTAATGAGGCGAAACAACCCCGAGGCTCCTCCCAAATTCCCTAAAAAAATTCCCTAAAAAAATTCCCAGTGGCACCAAATTTGCCTTTCAAAGGGAGGAAAAAAAAAAAAAAAATCGTTTTTATCCCAATCCAAACCTGCCCGATCCCAAATTAAAGCAAATCTCTTTAAATTCATTAAAATCCAATTAAACCCCCATTAAAATCCCATTAAAACGCCATTAAAACCCCATTAAAAATTCGAATTAAATCCCAATTAAAACCCCATTAAAAATCCCAATTAAATCCCAATTAAATAATTTCCTTTGGGGCTGTTTTCCAGGAAATTCCTGAGGGAGATTTTCAGGAAATTTCTGATTTTCTGAGCCAGAGATTCCCGGGGAAAAAAAGGGAGGAAAAGCAGATGGAAAAACCAGGAATTTATCCCCAAAATTCAGGATTTTTCCTTGGATTCCTCAATATTTGGGATGGGCAATTTGTATTCCTATTGGTTCCATGTCTGGGAGGGCAAACCCAGGGATTTATCCCCAAAATTCAAAATTTTTCCTTGCATTCCTCACAATCTGGGCAACACCCAGGGAATTACCCCTAAAATTCAGAATTTTCCCTTCATTTTTCCTATATTTTTCCCTGTTTTCTCCCCAATTTGGGGCAAACCCAGGGCTTTATCCCCAAAATTCAGAATTTTTCCTTGGATTCCTCACAATCTGGGGAACACCCAGGGGTTTATCCCTAAAATTCAGCATTTTCCCTATATTTTTCCAGGATTTTTCCCTGATTTCTCCCAAATTTGGGCAAACCCAGGGATTTAACCCTAAAATTCTGCATTTTCCCTTTATTTTTCCAGGATTTTTCCCTGATTTCTCCCAAATTTGGGCAAACCCAGGGAATTACCCCTAAAATTCAGCATTTTCCCTATATTTTTCCTGATTTTTCCCTGATTTCTCCCTGATTTGGGGCAAACCCAGGGCTTTATCCCCAAAATTCAGAATTTTTCCTTGGATTCCTCACAATTTGGGGCAAACCCAGGGATTTAACCCTAAAATTCAGGAATTTTGCTCTATTTTCCCTGGATTTTTCCCTGATTTCTCCCAAATTTGGGCAAACCCAGGGATTTAACCCTAAAATTCTGCATTTTCCCTTTATTTTCCCTGGATTTTTCCCTGATTTCTCCCCGATTTTGGGCAAACCCAGGGAATTACCCCTAAAATTCCGCATTTTCCCTATATTTTTCCTGATTTTTCCCTGATTTCTCTCTGATTTGGGGCAAACCAGGGATTTATCCCTAAAATTCAGGAATTTTGCTCTATTTTCCCTGGATTTTTCCCTGATTTCTCCCAAATTTGGGCAAACCCAGGGATTTAACCCTAAAATTCTGCATTTTCCCTTTATTTTTCCAGGATTTTTCCCTGATTTCTCCCAAATTTGGGCAAACCCAGGGAATTACCCCTAAAATTCTGCATTTTCCCTTTATTTTTCCAGGATTTTTCCCAAATTTGGGCAAACCCAGGGAATTACCCCTAAAATTCTGCATTTTCCCTATATTTTCCCTATATTTTTCCTGATTTTTCCCTGATTTCTCCCCGATTTGGAGAGTTCCCAAGGATCCCTTTCCCAACCCGCCCCGCCCGGGGGAATTTCGGGATCCCAACCCCCAATTAATTATGCAATTAATGAGGAACAAATCCCGACGTGTTCCGGGGAAAAGGGAAAACATTCCGAGCTCGGCTGGGAATAAACAATCCCAGAGAAAAAATGGAATTCCAAACCCCAAAACTCCCCAAATTCGGGTGTTAAATCCCAAAAAATCCCAAAAACCGCTGGATTTGGGATCCCCCTGGATCAAATTTTAGGGATTTTATTCCTTAAAAATCAGTTTTTCCTGCGGCAGAGCTTCCCACCGTGGATTTTTGGGGATTTTTGGGATAAATTCCCACAGATTTTGGGGATTTTTGGGATAAATTCGCCCTCTGCCCTTGCCCCATCCTCAATTTTCCCATTATTTTCCCATTTTTTCTCCTTCTTCCCTTTCCCCCTCTCCTTTAAATCACCCAAATCCAAAATGTTTCTCTTCCCAACATCCCGGAATTTTTATTTTTCCACCCAAAAATCTCCAGATTTTTTTTTTCCCTTCCCAAAATTCTCCCAAATTTTTGTGCCATCCTGGGCCCACACTCCTTTTTTTTTTAATTTTTTTTTTTTTTTTTTTTTTTTTTTAAGGGAATTTTGGCTCTGCCCTCATTCCTGTGCCCATCCCTGTCTGGAGCTGACGCAAGATTTGGCTCGGGGGTGGATCCAAGGGAAAAAAAAATCCCGGAAAAAAAATCCTGGAAAAAAATCCTGGAAAAAAAATCCCAGAAAAAAAAAATCCCAGAAAAAAAAAAAATCCTGGAAAAAAAAAAAAAAATCCCAGAAAAAAAAATCCTGGAAAAAAAATCCTGGAAAAAAAATCCCAGAAAAAAAAAATCCCAGAAAAAAAAATATTGGAAAAAAAATCCCAGAAAAAAATCCTGGAAAAAAAATCCCAGAAAAAAAAATCCCAGAAAAAAATCCTGGAAAAAAAATCCCAGAAAAAAAAAATCCCAGAAAAAAAAAATATTGGAAAAAAAATCCCAGAAAAAAAATCCTGGGAAAAAAATCCCAGAAAAAAAAATCCTGGAAAAAAAAAAAAAAAATCCCAGAAAAAAATCCTGGAAAAAAAATCCTGGGAAAAAAAAATCCCAGGAAAAAAAAAAAAATCCCAGAAAAAAATCCTGGAAAAAAAATCCCAGAAAAAAAAATCTTGGAAAAAAAATCCCAGAAAAAAAATCTCAGAAAAAAAAATCTCAGAAAAAAAATCTCAGAAAAAAATCCTGGAGAAAAAAAATCCCAGAAAAAAAAAATTCCGGGAATTCTCCCTCGCGGCATCGCCCTTTTGGGACCCCAAAAAAGGGGAAAAACACCCCCAAAAAAAAATCTGGAATTTGGCAATTCCAACCCTAGAGCATGAAGAGGGAAAAGGGAGGTGGGAAAAATCCCTGGATTGGGGTCAGGGTGGGAATTTTGTTGGAATTTTGGGATTCCTGAGGGCGATTTTCAGTGGATTTTGGGATTCCTGAGGGGAATTTTGGGTAGAAATCCAAATTTTTGGGGCCTCCTAAAATCCTGAGTGGCATTTTAGTGGATTTTGGTATTTTGAGTGAATTTTGGGATTCCTGAGGGGAATTTTGGGTAGAAATCCAAATTTTTGGGGCCTCCTAAAATCCTGAGTGGCATTTCAGTGGATTTTGGTATTTTGAGTGAATTTTGGGATTCCTGAGGGGAATTTTGGGTAGAAATCCAAATTTTTGGGGCCTCCTAAAATCCTGAGTGGCATTTCAGTGGATTTTGGTATTTTGAGTGAATTTTGGGATTCCTGAGGGGAATTTTGGGTAGAAATCCAAATTTTTGGGGCCTCCTAAAATCCTGAGTGGCATTTCAGTGGATTTTGGTATTTTGAGTGAATTTTGGGATTCCTGAGGGGAATTTTGGGTAGAAATCCAAATTTTTGCGGCCTCCTAAAATCCTGAGTGGGATTTCAGTGGATTTTGGTATTTTGAGTGAATTTTGGGATTCCTGAGGGGAATTTTGGGTAGAAATCCAAATTTTTGGGGCCTCCTAAAATCCTGAGTGGCATTTTAGTGGATTTTGGTATTTTGAGTGAATTTTGGGATTCCCGAGGGGAATTTTGGGTAGAAATCCAAATTTTTGGGGCCTCCTAAAATCCTGAGTGGGATTTCAGTGGATTTTGGTATTTTGAGTGAATTTTGGGATTCCCGAGGGGAATTTTGGGTAGAAATCCAAATTTTTGGGGCCTCCTAAAATCCTGAGTGGCATTTTAGTGGATTTTGGTATTTTGAGTGAATTTTGGGATTCCTGAGGGGAATTTTGGGTAGAAATCCAAATTTTTGGGGCCTCCTAAAATCCTGAGTGGCATTTCAGTGGATTTTGGTATTTTGAGTGAATTTTGGGATTCCTGAGGGGAATTTTGGGTAGAAATCCAAATTTTTGGGGCCTCCTAAAATCCTGAGTGGCATTTCAGTGGATTTTGGTATTTTGAGTGAATTTTGGGATTCCTGAGGGGAATTTTGGGTAGAAATCCAAATTTTTGGGGCCTCCTAAAATCCTGAGTGGCATTTTAGTGGATTTTGGGATCCATGAGGGTGATTTTTAGTGGATTTTGGGATTCCCAAAGGGAATTTTGGGATCCCTGAGTGCATTTTGGGATTCCTGAAGGGAATTTTCAGTAGATTTTGGGATTCCTGAGGGAAATTTTAGTATATTTTGGGCTCCCTGAGGGTGATTTTGAGTAGATTTTGGGATTCCTGAAGGGAATTTTCAGTAGATTTTGGGATTCC
Source organism: Acanthiza pusilla (assembly GCA_036630365.1). Lineage (NCBI taxonomy): Eukaryota > Metazoa > Chordata > Aves > Passeriformes > Acanthizidae > Acanthiza > Acanthiza pusilla. Next base: position 369,648 of record JAXCHO010000119.1, on the reverse strand, counting down.
TGAGGGAAATTTTAGTGCATTTTGGGATTTCGAGATTCCTGAGTGGGAATTTTGAGTGGATTTTGGTACATTTCAGTACATTTTGGGATTCCTGAGAGGATTTTCAGTAAATTTTGAGATTCCTGAGTGGGATTTCCATAGATTTTGGGTTTCCTAAGTGAATTTTCAGCACATTTTGTGACTCCTGAGTGAGATTTCAGTAGATTTTGTAATTCCTGAGAGGATTTTTAGTTAATTTTATGATTCCTGAGAGGATTTTCAGTTCATTTTGTAATTCCTGAGAGAATTTTTAGTTAATTTTATGATTCCTGAGAGGATTTTCAGTACAATTTGTAATTCCTGAGAGAATTTTCAGTTCATTTTCTAATTCCTGAGAGAATTTTTAGTTCATTTTGTGATTCCTGAGAGGATTTTCAGTACATTTTGGGATTCCTGAGGCGATTTTCAGTGCATTTTGAGATTCCTGAGAGGATTTTTGGTAAATTTTGAGATTCCCGAGTGAGATTTCAGTAGATTTTGTAATTCCTGAGTGGATTTTTAGTTCATTTTGTAATTCCTGAGAGGATTTTTAGTTAATTTTGTGATTCCTGAGAGGATTTTCAGTACATTTTGTAATTCCTGAGGCGATTTTCAGTACATTTTGGGATTCCTGAGAGGATTTTAATACATTTTGCGATTCCCAAGAGGATTTTCAGTGCATTTTGAGATTCCCGAGGGGATTTCAGCACATTTAAGAATTCCCAAAAAGAGAATTTACCTTCCCAATCTCCTCCCCCACCCCAACCCCAAATTCCCCAACCCCAATCCCTTGGGAATTTTCCTTTCATTCCCATTTTTCCGCCCAGCTCTCAGGGGCGATCCTCCGGAATTTCCCCCCCCCCCCCAAAAAAAAAAAAAAAACGCCGATTCCCCAAATTTCCGGAATGTTCCAGACCCACGGCGATGGGGAAAGGTGAAAGTTTCCCAACGGAAAGGGAGCAAAGGGCAGAGCACTGCCCCAGGAATTCCGGGAATTCCTCCCGGGAAGAACGAGCTCGGCAACTCCCGGGAGGGAGAGAGGGAGGGACCTTCGGGGAGAGGAATTTAGGATCCAAAATTTCGGATTTCCTTCCCTCCTGGAGCCTCCCGGTGGGATATTCCCAATTTATGGGGAAAAAAAAATAATTTAAGTCATTTAATCTCCAAGGTTATCCCAAAATTGGGAATACTTGCACCTTCCCAACTAACCCCAGGGACACAAAATTCTGGAAATCTTGAATTTCCTTCCCTCCTGGAGCCTCCCGGTGGGATATTCCCAATTTATTGGAGAAAAAACCAATTTAAGTCATTTAATCTCCAAGGTTATCCCAAAATTGGGAATATTTGCACCTTCCCAACAAACCCCAGGGACACAAAATTCTGGAAATTCCAGATTTCCTTCTCTCCTGGAGCCTCCCGGTGGGATATTCCCAATTTATGGGAAAAAAAAAAATTTAAGTCATTTAATCTCTAAGATTATCCCAAAATTGGGAATGTTGACAGCCCCAAGGCCTTCCCCAAAAAAAGGCCCCAAAAAGCCTGGAAATGCCAAATTTGGGGCCAAAAAGGACCCAAAATTCAGAATATTTTGGATTTCTTTCCCTCCTGGAGGGATATTCCCAATTTATGGGGAAAAAACCCCAATTTAAGTCATTTAATTTCTAAGTTTATCCCAAAATTGGGAATGTTGACAGCTCCAAGGTCTTCCTGACAAACCCCAGGGACACAAATCCACCCCAATTCCTGCTGAACATTCCCAAAAATCCTCAATTTTCCCTGGATAGAGATTTGGGGTGGAACCTGCACTCCCCAGAGACCCCAAAAAATAGCCCCAAAATTCAGAATATCTTGGATTTCCTTCCAGCTGGAGCCTGCCTGTGCGATATTTCAGATTTATAGGAAAAAAAAAAACAAAACCAAAAAACCTCCCCAATGTAAATAATTTAATCCCCAAAATTTGGGGATATTTATTTGGAATATTCCTCCCACTGTGGAATAAAATCCTTTTTTTTTTTTGTTTTTTTTTTTGGTTTTTTTTTGGTTTTTTGGTTTTTTTTGGTTTTTTTTGGTTTTTTTTTTTTGTGGGAATGGCCCCAAAGGAGCCCTGGGGAGGGGGGGAGGGGCACAGGTGATTCCCACCTGGGAGAATTCCCACGAAATTTGGGATTTGCTCCATCCAGGTCAGCCCAAGGCCAGGATTTGTTTTTTTATTCCCTGGAAAGGTGGGAAAGGCTAAAAATAAAAACCTGGGCCTTCCCAGGATTGATGGGAATATCTCATTTTTCGTGGGATTTGTGGGAAGGAGGGAGGGAGAGTTTTTAGGGTTCTTTAGGGACCCCAAATCCCTGTCCTTTCCCTGGGATTTTCCAGCAGGAAAAGGGAATTTTCCCTTTAGGATTTCCCCCTGGAGCCGGGAGTCTTTAGAGACCCCAAATTCTTCAGAAAAAAGGAATTTTCACTTTAGGATCTCCCCTTGGAGTTGGGAGCCTTTGGGACCCCAAATTTCTCAGGAAAAAGGAATTTTCCCCTCCAGGATCCCCCAAATTCCTGTCCTTTCCCCAAATTCCTGTCCTTTCCCTGGGATTTTCCTGCAGGAAAAGGGAATTTTCACTTTAGGATTTCCCCTTGGAGTTGGGAGCCATTGGGACCCCAAATTCTTCAGGAAAAAGGAATTTTCACTTCAGGATTTCCCCCCTTGGAGCTGGGAGCCTTTGGAAATCCCAAATTCCTGTCCTTTCCCCAAATCCCTGTCCTTTCCCTTGGATTTTCCTGCAGGAAAAAGGAATTTTCCCTTTAGGATCTCCCCTTGGAGTTGGGAGCCTTTGGGACCCCAAATTCTTCAGGAAAAAGGAATTTTCCCCTCCAGGATCCCCCAAATCCCTGTCCTTTCCCCAAATTCCTGTCCTTTCCCTTGGATTTTCCTGCAGGAAAAGGGAATTTTCCCTCCAGTATCCCTTCATATCTGGAACCCTTTAGAGACCCCAAATTTCTCAGGAAAAAGGAATTTTCCCTTTAGGATCTCCCCCTGGAGTTGGGAGCCTTTGGGACCCCAAATTTCTCAGGAAAAAGGAATTTTCCCCTCCAGGATCCCCCAAATCCCTGTCCTTTCCCCAAATTCCTGTCCTTTCCCCAAATTCCTGTCCTTTCCCTGGGATTTTCTGGCAGGAAAAGGGAATTTTCCCTTTAGGATCTCCCCCTGGAGTCGGGAGTCTTTAGAGACCCCAAATTCTTCAGGAAAAAGGAATTTTCCCCTCCAGGATCCCCCAAATTCCTGTCCTTTCCCTTGGATTTTCCTGCAGGAAAAAGGAATTTTCCCTTTAGGATCTCCCCTTGGAGTTGGGAGCCTTTGGGACCCCAAATTCTTCAGGAAAAAGGAAATTTCCCTCCAGGAGACCCCCAAATTCCTTTCTTTCTCTGGGATTTTCCTGCAGGAAAAAGGGAATTTTCACTTCAGGATCTCCCCTGGAGTTGGGAGCTTTTAGGGACCCCAAATCCCTCAGGAAAATGGAATTTTCACTTCAGGATCCCCCAAATTCCTTTCTTTCCCTGGGATTTTCCTGCAGGAAAAAGGGAATTTTCATTTCAGGATTTCCCCTTGGAGTTGGGAACCTTTAGGGATCCCAAATTCCTGTCCTTTCCCCAAATTCCTGTCCTTTCCCCAAATTCCTTTCCTTTCCCCAAATTCCTGTCCTTTCCCCAAATCCCTGTCCTTTCCCTTGGATTTTCCTACAGGAAAAGGGAATTTTCACTTCAGGATTCCCCCTGGAGTTGGGAGCTTTTAGGGACCCCAAATCCCTGTCCTTTCCCTGGGATTTTCCTGCAGGAAAAGGAAATATTCCCTCCAGGATCCCCTTCATATCTGGGAGCCTTTGGAGATCCCAAATTCTGCAGAAGAAGGGAATTTTTCCCTCCAGGATCCCCACCTTGGAGCTGGGAGCCTTTGCAGACCCCAAATCCCTGAGGAAAAGGGAATTTTTTTGGGGGGGAAAGACCCCCAAATCCCTGTCCCTTCGCTGGGATTTTCCTGCAGGAAAAGGAAATTCTCTCTCCAATATCCCTTCATATCTGGAAACCTTTAGAGACCCCAAATTCTTCAGGAAAAAGGAATTTTCACTTTAGGATCTCCCCTTGGAGTTGGGACTCTTTAGAGACCCCAAATTTCTCAGGAAAAAGGAAATTTCCCTCCAGGAGACCCCCAAATTCCTTTCCTTCTCTGGGATTTTCCTGCAGGAAAAGGGAATTTTCCCTCCAGTATCCCTTCATATCTGGAACCCTTTCGAGACCCCAAATTCTTCAGGAAAAAGGAAATTTCCCTCCAGGAGACCCCCAAATTTCCTTTCTTTCTCTGGGATTTTCCTGCAGGAAAAGGGAATTCTCACTTCAGGATCTCCCAAAAAAGAGGAGGAGGAGGAGCTGCTCCAGCCTGGAATTGGGAAATGGCAGCAGCTCCCACCCCTGGAGCAGCACAGGGCAGGAAAAACCTCTGAGTTTTCCTGAGAAAAATCAGGAATCCTCCCTGGGCCAAAAATTCCTTTTCCAACCCAATTTGCCTCCAGAAAAAACCTCTGAGAATCAGGAAAATGCTCAGGAATTGCTCCAGGAAGGAGAATCTCTCCCCTGGAATTCTTGGGAATGAGGAAAGGCTCTGGACAGGCAGATAAAGATCCCAGGGATTGTTTTCCTCCTTTTTCGTGGGCGAAAATTGGGAAATTTGAGTGCCTGCAGCATGGTGAGGGCAGGAAAAACCTCGGGAAACAGCTCTGAGTTTTCCTGAGAAACATCAGGAATCCTCCCTGGGCCAAAAATTCCTTTTCTAACTCAATCTGCCTCCAGAAAAAAACTCTGGAATTGTTCCAGGAAGGAGAATTCCTTGCCAGAGTCACCCCCTGGAATTCCCAGGAATGAGGAAAGGCTCTGGACGAGCAGATAAAGATCCCAGGGATTGTTTTCCACCTTTGTCATGGGAAAAATTGGGAAATTGGAGCACCAGGAGTGGGGACAGGGCAGGAAAAGCCTCGGGAAAAGCCTCTGAGTTTTCCTGAGAAAAATCAGGAACCCTCCCCGGGCAAAAAATTCCTTTTCTAACTCAATTTGCCTCCAGAAAAAACCTCTGAGAATCAAGAAAATGCTCAGGAATTGCTCCAGGAAGGAGAATCTCTCCCCTGGAATTCCTGGGAATGAGGAAAGGCTCTGGACAGGCAGATAAAGATCCCAGGGATTGTTTTCCTCCTTTTTCGTGGGCGAAAATTGGGAAATTGGAGCACCAGGAGTGGGGAGAGGGCGAGAAAAACCTTGAGGAAACAGCTCTGAGTTTTCCTGAGAAACATCAGGAATCCTCCCTGGGTGAAAAATTCCTTTTCCAACCCAATTTGTCTCCAGAAAAAAACCCCTGGGAGCTCCAAAACCTCTCGGGAATTGTTCCAGGAATAGAGAATTCCTCCCCTGGATTTCCCAGGAATGAGGAAAGGCTCTGGACGAGCAGATAAAGATCCCAGGGATTGTTTTCCTCCTTTTTCGTGGGCGAAAATTGGGAAATTGGAGCACCTGGAGCAGGGAGAGGGTGAGAAAAACCTCGGGAAACAGCTCCGAGTTTTCCAGAGAAAAATCAGGAATCCTCCCTGGGCCAAAAATTCCTTTTCTAACTCAATTTGCCTCCAGAAAAAAACCCCTGGGAGCTCCAAAACCTCTCGGGAATTGCTCCAGGAATAGAGAATTCCTCCCCTGGATTTCCCAGGAATGAGGAAAGGCTCTGGACAGGCAGATAAAGATCCCAGGGATTGTTTTCCACCTTTGTCATGGGAAAAATTGGGAAATTTGAGTGCCTGCAGCATGGTGAGGGCAGGAAAAACCTCGGGAAACAGCTCTGAGTTTTCCTGAGAAAAATCAGGAATCCTCCCTGGGCAAAAAAATCCTTTTCTAACCCAATCTGCCTCCAGAAAAAACCTCAGGAATTGTTCCAGGAAGGAGAATCTCTCCCCTGGATTTCCCAGGAATGAGGAAAGGCTCTGGATGAGCAGATAAAGATCCCAGGGATTGTTTTCCTCCTTTGTCATGGGAAAAATTGGGAAATTGGAGCACCAGGAGTGGGGAGGGGGCGAGGAAAGCCTTGGGAAACAGCTCCGAGTTTTCCTGAGAAAAATCAGGAACTCTGCCTGGGCCAAAAAATTCCTTTTCCAACCCAATTTGCCTCCAGAAAAAACCTCTGAGAATCAGGAAAATGCTCAGGAATTGCTCCAGGAAGGAGAATCTCTCCCCTGGAATTCCTGGGAATGAGGAAAGGCTCTGGACAGGCAGATAAAGATCCCAGGGATTGTTTTCCTCCTTTCTCGTGGCTGAAAATTGGGAAATTTGAGTGCCTGGAGCAGGGAGAGGGTGAGAAAAACCTCGGGAAATGACTCTGAGTTTTCCTGAGAAACATCAGGAACCCTCCCTGGGCCAAAAAATTCCTTTTCCAACCCAACCTGCCTCCAGAAAAAACCTCGGGAATTGTTCCAGGAAGGAGAATTCCTTGCCAGAGTCACCCTCTGGAATTCTTGGGAATGAGGAAAGGCTCTGGACAGGCAGATAAAGATCCCAGGGATTGTTTTCCTCCTTTTTCGTGGGCGAAAATTGGGAAATTTGAGTGCCTGAAGCAGGGAGAGGGCGAGGAAAGCCTTGGGAAACAGCTCCGAGTTTTCCTGAGAAAAATCAGGAATCCTCCCTGGGCAAAAAATTCCTTTTCTAACTCAATTTGCCTCCAGAAAAAACCTCGGGAATTGCTCCAGGAAGGAGAATTCCTTGCCAGAGTCACCCCCTGGAATTCCCGGGAATGAGGAAAGGCTCTGGACAAACAGATAAAGATCCCAGGGATTGTTTTCCACCTTTTCTTTCGGTGAAAATTGGGAAAATAAAGCTCCCAGGGTTGTTTTCCTGCACTTTTTGGGGTGAAAATTGGAGAAATGAAGCTCCCTGGTGTTGTTTTCCAGCGTTTTTTGGTGAAAATTGGAGAAATGAAGCTCTCCGGGTTGTTTTCCAGCGTTTTTTGGTGAAAATTGGGAAATTAAAGCTCTCCGGGGTTGTTTTCCTGCACTTTTTTGGGTGAAAATTGGGAAATTAAAGCTCTCCGGGGTTGTTTTCCTGCACTTTTTGGGGTGAAAATTGGAGAAATGAAGCTCCCCGGGGTTGTTTCCCAGCGTTTTTTGGTGAAAATTGGGAAAATAAAGCTCTCCGGGTTGTTTTCCAGCATTTTTTGGGGTGAAAATTGGGAAATTAAAGCTCTCCGGGGTTGTTTTCCTGCACTTTTTGGGGTGAAAATTGGGAAATTAAAGCTCTCCGGGGTTGTTTTCCTGCACTTTTTGGGGTGAAAATTGGGAAATTAAAGCTCTCCGGGGTTGTTTTCCTGCACTTTTTGGGGTGAAAATTGGGAAAATAAAGCTCCCAGGGTTGTTTTCCAGCATTTTTTGGGGTGAAAATTGTGAAAATGAAGCTCCCCGGGGTTGTTTCCCAGCGTTTTTTGGTGAAAATTGGGAAATTAAAGCTCTCCGGGTTGTTTTCCAGCGTTTTTCCACTCCTTTCCCATTCATCCTTGGGGGAAAAGGGCGAGGGTTGGGCTGATAACGCCAGAGATAAGGGAGGAGCTGACTCAGCACGGGCTGGGAACGGACTGGCGGCCACTGGTGGCACTGGGACGGCGCTGGGATGGTACTGGTGACACTGGGATGGCACTGGTGACACTGGGAATGGCACTGGGATGGCACTGGTGACACTGGGATGGCACTGGGATGGCACTGGTGACACTGGGGTGGCACTGGGATGGCACTGGGATGGCACTGGGATGGTACTGGTGACACTGGGATGGCACTGGTGACACTGGGATGACACTGGGATGGCACTGGTGACACTGGGATGGCACTGGGATGGCACTGGGATGGCACTGGGATGGTACTGGTGACACTGGGATGGCACTGGGATGGCACTGGTGACACTGGGATGGCACTGGGATGGCACTGGTGACACTGGGATGGCACTGGTGACACTGGGATGGTACTGGTGACACTGGGATGGTACTGGTGACACTGGGATGGCACTGGTGACACTGGGATGGTACTGGTGACACTGGGATGGCACTGGTGACACTGGGATGACACTGGGATGGCACTGGGATGGCACTGGTGACACTGGGATGGTACTGGTGACACTGGGATGGCACTGGTGACACTGGGATGGCACTGGTGACACTGGGATGGCCACTACTTAATTTCCCTGGATTTTTGCTCTCCCCCACCTTGCTTTAATCTCAATTTCTCTGGATTTTTGCTGCCCTCATTCCCTGGATTTTTGCTCCATTCCCACCTCGATTTAATCTCAATTTCCTTGGATTTTTGCTCCATTCCCACCTCAGTTTCCCCATCATTTCCATGGATTTTTGCTCCATTCCCACCTTGCTTTAATCTCAATTTCCCTGCATTTTTGCTCCATTCCCACCTTGATTTAATCTGAATTTCCCTGGATTTTTGCTGCCCTCATTCCCTGGATTTTTGCTCAATTCCTGCCTCACTTTCCCCATCATTTCCCTGAATTTCTGCCCCATTCCCACCTTGCTTTAATCTCAATTTCCCTCAATTTTTCCTCCATTCCCTCCTCGATTTAATCTCAATTTCCCTCAATTTTTCCTCCATTCCCACCTTGCTTTAATCTCAATTTCCCTCAATTTTTCCTCCATTCCCACCTCACTTTAATCTCAATTTCCCTCAATTTTTCCTCCATTGCCACCTCACTTTAATCTCAATTTCCCTGCATTTTTCCTCCATTCCCACCTCACTTTAATCTCAATTTCCCTCAATTTTTCCTCCATTCAATCTCAATTTCCCTCAATTTTTCTCAGCTCTGCTCCAGCTCAGCGTCAGGAGGTTAAAAATTACTCCTGCCACCAGGGTTAGCCATTAAACGGCGAAAAAATCGGATTTTCCATTGATTTCTCCCGATTTGATTCAGTGAAACAACACCCAGGAGAGTTTTTCCTTGGGGAAAATCTGAATTTTGGGCTCTTTTGTTATTGCTCAGACCCAGCTCGGTTTCCCCATCATTTATCTGATTTTTGCTCCTTTCACACCTCAGTTTAATCTCAATTTCCCTGGATTTCTGCTCCTTTCACACCTCCATTTAATCTTAATTTTCTTGGATTTTTCCCTCCTTTCACACCTCCGTTTAATCTCAATTTCCCTGGATTTTTGCTCCTCTCACACCTCGGTTTAATCTCAATTTCCCTGCATTTTTCCTCCATTCCCACCTCGATTTAATCTCAATTTCCCTGGATTTTTGCTCCTTTCACACCTCGGTTTAATCTTAATTTTCTTGGATTTTTCCCTCCTTTCACACCTCCGTTTAATCTCAATTTCCCTGGATTTTTGCTCCCCTTACCCCTTGGTTTAATCTTAATTTCCCCGGATTTTTTCTCCCCTCATTTCCCTGGTTTTTCCCCCCTCGCCCCCCAGTGTAACCCCAATTTTTAACCCAATTTCCGCGGATTTTTCTCCCCTTGGTTTCCCCATAATTTCCCAGATTTTTCCCCCCTCGCCCCCCACTCTAACCCAAATTTTTCCCCCCTCGCCCCCCAGTGTAACCCCAATTTCCCCGATTTTTTCCCCCTCATTTCCCCGGATTTTTGCCCTCTCGCCCCCTACTTTAACCCGAATTTTTGCCCCCTCACCCCTCTCTTTAATCCCAATTTCCCTTGATTTTTCCCCCCTTAATTTCCCCATAATTTCCCTGTTTTTTCCCCCCTCGCCCCCCACTTTAACCCCAATTTCCCCGGATTTTTCTCCCCTCATTTCCCTGGATTTTTCCCCTCTCGCCCCCCACTCTAACCCCAATTTTTAACCCAAATTTCCCCGGATTTTTCTCCCCTTGGTTTCCCTATAATTTCCCCGAATTTTCTCCCCTCGCCCCCCACTTTAACCCCAATTTTTCTCCTCTCGCCCCCCAGTGTAACCCAAATTTTTAACCCCAATTTCCCCGGATTTTCCCCCCTCGCCCCCCACTCTAACCCCAATTTTTCTCCTCTCGCCCCCCAGTGTAACCCCAATTTCCGCGGGTTTTTCTCCCCTCATTTCTCGGATTTTCCCCCCCTTGCCCCCCAGTGTAACCCCAATTTTTAACCCCACTTTCCCCGGATTTTCCCCCTCTCGCCCCCCACTTTAACCCCAATTTTCCCCCCCTCGCCCCCCAGTGTAACCCCAATTTTTAACCCAAATTTCCCCGGATTTTCCCCCCTCGCCCCCCACTTTAACCCCAATTTTTCTCCTCTCGCCCCCCACTCTAACCCCAATTTTTCTCCTCTCGCTCCCCAGTGTAACCCCAATTTTTAACCCAAATTTCCCCGGATTTTCCCCCCCTCGCCCCCCAGTGTAACCCCAATTTTTAACCCCAATTTCCCCGGATTTTCCCCCCTCGCCCCCCACTCTAACCCCAATTTTTCTCCTCTCGCCCCCCAGTGTAACCCCAATTTCCGCGGGTTTTTCTCCCCTCATTTCCCTGGATTTTTCTCCTCTCGCCCCCCAGTGTAACCCCAATTTTCCCCTATTTTAGCCCCAATTTCCGCGCATTTCTGCCCCACGTGTCCCCGGCCGGAGGAAGATGAGTCACGGCCGCTCCGGGGGAGGAGGAGACGCCGCAAGAACGTCGCTTCTCCCGAAAACCACTTTCCGAAGAAAGCAAAAAAAACCAACTTTTTTCAACCCTCCAGCCTCGAAAACAAGCAAAAAGCGCAGCTCGGCCCTTCCAAACCCCCAGCCCGGCGCCCCAAATGATTTTTGGGGTTCGCGGGGGGGATCCCCCAGTTCCTGGTGCGTAAAATGGAATTTATTTACCTTTATTTTGCTGCTCCCGGCTCCTGGCGCGGCTCGGGATCGTTCCGGGACATGGAAGGAGCTGGGGAATGATAAATTCGGGGAATTAACGCTCGGATCCCCCCAAAAAAACCCCAAAATCGGGACCTTGACCGCGGGATTGAGTGGGGCGGAACCCCCAAAATCTCATTCCGGGAAATCCTAAATGCCCAAGGAACGCCCCCGGGGATTCACCGGGTCCGGAGCCACCCCGAAAAGGGGAGCCCCAAAAATGGGAGCCCCAAAAAAAGGGGAGACCCAAAAAGTGGAACCCCAAAAAAAGGGAGATCCAAGAAAGGGGAGCCCCAAAAAAAGGGAGATCCAAAAAAAGGGAGATCTAAAAAAAAGGGGAGATCCAAAAAGGGGAGCCCCAAAAAAAGGGGAGATCCAAAAAAAGGGGAGCCCCCAAAAAGGGGGAGACCCGAAAAGGGGGCAGGGACAGGGGCGCTTTGCGGGGTGTGGAGAGCGCCCCAAAACTGCGGGGGGAGCTCAGATCTGGGGGTGGTCAGAGCTGAGATCGGACAGGTCTGGGGGTCCCTGAGCCCCCCAAAGGCAGGGGTGACCCCCGGGGGGGGACAGGGACAGCCCAGAGGGACAGGGGCACCCCAGAGGGACAGGGACACCCCAGAGGGACAGGGACACCCCAGAGGGACAGGGACAGCCCAGAGGGACAGGGACACTCCAACGGGACAGGGACACCCCGAAGGGACAGGGACACCCCAGAGGGACAGGACACCCCAGAGGGACAGGGACACCCCAGAGGGACAGGGACACTCCAGAGGGACAGGGACACCCCAGAGGGACAGGGACACCCCAAAGGGACAGCCCAGAGGGACAGGGACACCCCAAAGGGACAGGGACACCCCAAAGGGTCAGGGACACCCCAGAGGGACAGGGCCAGCCCAGAGGGACAGGGACAGCCCGGCCCGAGGCGGAGCCGAGTTTCGGCAGGGAAAGCCCCGAGAGCCCCCGGGGCTGGGGGGACATCGGGGGTCAGGGGGTGCCCGGGGGGGTCAGACACCCGCGGGACCCCCGAAGCGGCCCGGGGAGCCCCGGGACCCCCGAGCCGGGCGGGGAACACCGCGATCCCGAACCAGGAAGCGCCGGGAGCCGCCGCACCCCGGGACCCCGAAACCGCGGGACAGCCCGGAGCGGGCAGAGGCTCCCCGGGAGTGCCGCAGCCCCGGGGCAGCGCCACGGCCCCGCTCGGCCCGGAGCCCCCGGAGCCCCCGGAGCCCCCGGGACAGCGCCCCCGCTCCGCCCCCGCCGGGCACCCCCCGTGTGCCGGGACCGCGGGAGGCGCGGCGGCGCCGAGAGGGGCTCGGGCCGGGCCCGCTGTCCCCGCTGTCCCCAGCCCGCTGTCCCCAGCCCGGTGTCCCCGCTGTCCCCAGCCCGGTGTCCCCACTGTCCCCGTTCCCGTACCTGCGCTCGGCCCCGCCGCCCCCCCGCCCCCCCCGCTGCCGCCTTTTGACGGGAACCGGCGCCGCTGGCCCCGCCCCCTCCGGCTCGGCCCCGCCCCCTCCCGGCCAATGCCAGCGCGGCACCGCCTCGGCCCCGCCCATCCGCGCCATATAGGGGCATCGGTGGGCGTGGCCACGCCCACAGGGGCGTGGCCGGGACTCGCACGTGGCCCCCCGGTAGCGCGGGGGCTTCCTCGGGGGGCGGGAGGGGTCCCGGGGCCGCTGCCCGCCCGGTGCCCTCTGAGCACCGGAGAGCCGCTGCCCACTCGGTGCCCTCCGGAGCTCCACTGCCCACCCGGCCCCGCTGCCCGCCCGGTGCCCTCTGACCACCGGAGAGTCGCTGCCCGCCCGGTGCCCTCTGACCACCGGAGAGCCGCTGCCCCCCCGGTGCCCTCTGAGCACCGGAGATCCGCTGCCCACCCGGTGCCCTCCGGCCACTCGATCCTGCTGCCCACCCGACTCCCGCTGCCCGCCCGGTGCCCTCTGACCACCGGAGAGTCGCTGCCGGCCCGGTGCCCTCCGGAGCTCCACTGCCCACCCGGCCCCGCTGTCCGCCCGGTGCCCTCTGACCACCGGAGAGTCGCTGCCGGCCCCCCCTGCTGCCCACCCGGCACTGCTGCCCACCCGGTGCCCTCCGGAGCTCCACCGCCCACCCGGCCCCGCTGTCCGACCGGTGCCCTCTGACCACCGGAGATCCGCTGCCCGCCCGCCCCTGCTGCCCACCCGGCACTGCTGCCCGCCCGGTGCCCTCTGACCACCGGAGAGCCGCTGCCGGCTCCCCCGCTGCCCACCCGGCACTGCTGCCCACCCGGTGCCCTCCGGAGCTCCACCGCCCACCCAGCCCCGCTGCCCGCCCGGTGCCCTCTGACCACCGGAGAGCCGCTGCCGGCCCCCCCTGCTGCCCACCCGGCACTGCTGCCTACCCGGCACTGATGCCCGCCCGGTGCCCTCCGGAGCTCCACCGCCCACCCGGCCCCGCTGCCCGCCCGCTGCCCTCTGACCACCGGAGATCCGCTGCCCATCCGGCTCCCGCTGCCCATCCGGTGCCCTTTGCGCACGGGAGATCCGCTGCCCACCCGGTGCCCTCCGGCCACTCGATCCTGCTGCCCACCCGACTCCCGCTGCCCGCCCGGTGCCCTCTGACCACTCGATCCCGCTGCCCACTCGCCACTGCTGCCCGCCCGGTGGCCTCCGCACCTCGGCTGTCCACTAGATCCCGCTGCCCACCCGGCCCCCGCTGCCCACCCGGCTCCCGCTGCCCACCCGAGCTCTGGTGCCCACCCAGTTCCCGGTGCCGGCCCTGCCCTTGCTGCCCACCCGGGTCCCGCTGCCCACCCGGCCCCCGCTGCCCACCCGAGCTCCGCTGCCCACCCAGTTCCCGGTGCCGGCCCTGCCCTTGCTGCCCACCCGGCCCCCGCTGCCCACCCGGCTCCCGGTGCCCACCCCGCCCTTGCTGCCCACTCGGTCCCGCTGCCCACCCGGCTCCTCTCCCGCCCCAGCAGTGCCCGGGGGTGGCTGCAGGGCACCTTTGGGGTGCCACCCCTGGCATTTCGGGGTCACCCCCCTCAGACCGCCCGGTGGGCTCGGGCAGCTGCTCCAGCTGCAGTGCGTGCCCAGTGCCGGACTGGGACAGGACCAACGCCACCAGTACCAGACTGGGTACGCCCCCAGCGCTCCCGGTGCGGTTTGGGACAAAGAACCCACCCTGACCATCCCAAACCCTATTATTGCTGACTTGGAATTGGGAATTTGGGCAGCACCAGCTCAACCCAACCCCATCCGACCCAGAGATGCTCCACTGCCGGGCACGCTGCACGCCCAGTCTAAAAAACTCGGGATATTTTCCCTTTTTATCCCCAAACCCCGCCCGGGATATTCGGGATATTTCCCCTTTTCATCCCCAAAACCCCGCACAGAATATTCAGGATATTTTCCCTTTCCATCCCCAAACCCCGCACAGGATATTCAGGATATTTCCCTTTGCATCCCCAAACCCCACGGGGATATTCAGGATATTTCCCTTTCCATCCCCAAAACCCCGCACAGGATATTCGGGATATTCCCCCTTTTCATCCCCAAACCCCGCACAGGATATTCGGGATATTCCCCCTTTTCATCCCCAAAACCCCGCACAGAATATTCGGGATATTCCCCCTTTTCATCCCCAAAACCCCGCACAGGATATTCAGGATATTTCCCCTTTTCATCCCCAAACCCCACCTGGGATTCAGCCGAATTTCCCCCTTCCATCCTCAAAACCCCACCCGGGATTTTCGGGACGTTTTCCCCTTTCCACCCCCAAAACCCTGCCCGGGATATTCAGTATATTTTCCCTTTCCATCCCCAAACCCCACGGGGATATTCAGGATATTTCCCTTTTCCATCCCCAAAACCCCACCCGGGATATTCAGGATATTTCCCTTTTCCATCCCCAAAACCCCACCCGGGATTCATCCACCTGCAACACTGAATAAAGCAGCGAGAAACTCTCCCACCAAACCCCTCCCCGCCGCTCCCAGGGTTTATCGAGTTGATTTTATTAACCCTAAACCCAAAACCCCCGAAAAAAAGCCGAGCCCCCGCAGCCGCGAGCAGCGAGTTCAGCCGCCGCGCTCTGCGTGGGGAAAATTCTTCCAAATCGACTTGAAATGCATTTAATGAGGCCGAGGAGGGGAAAACAACGTCTGCGAAGAAATTGGAGTTCATTAGAGGCAATTTCGTGGCGCGGAGGGAGTTTTGGGGAAGGTGGAGAGGCTGCACATCCCTGTCCTGGTGTTTTTGGGATCGCAGCTCTTTTTGTGCCAAAAAATGTCCCAAAAAATCTCTCGAGGCTTTTCCCCACTGACCCGAACCTGCGTGACGCATTTTTCCATAAAAATTTGCTGCCATTTCCATTTTTTTTTTCTTTTTGGTTCTTTTTTTGGGGTTTTTTTGGGGGGTTTTTTTGGGGGTTGTTTTTTTTTTCCACCGGGAATTTGTGCCCCGAGCTCTAGGGAAAATCTGCGGCCGATGAGAGTTTTAAATTCCCTCCCTCTCTCCCAATTTCCCGCTGCTTTTCCGCCCTCGATCCACCCGAAATGAGAGATTTGGGGCCAAATCCTGGCTCCGCTCCCCATCCCTGGGGTCTCAGGGGGTCCGGGGATGCCCAGGGAGGGAATTCCGAGAGTTGGGAGCAGGAGACGGAGTTTTTGTGCTGCTCCAGCCTGGAAGAAGGGATCGGGAGGGAGAGGATGATGAGGATGATGATGATGATGATGATGGTTCTGGAATTGGGATCCCCAGATCATCCTGGAATTTTTTGGGGTCGGAAGGGACCCTCAGGATCATCATCCCCACCCCTGGAATTGCCCCTGGACGAGGCTTGGAGCCAGCCGGGGGATAAACGGGACGGGGTGAGCTCAAAAATCCTAAATAAACCCCCCAAAAATCCCCTAAATAATCCCCAAATATTCTGGGATTCCACCATCCCGTTCCAGGCGTCAGAAATCCCAGAAGGACACGCGGACAAGAGGGAAAAAAAAATCCCAAATCCCTTGGAGCAGCGGAGATTTCCCGGGAAATCACCCCTCCCTTTCCGCGCATTCCCGAGGGATTTGGGGGCGGAAAAAAATGGGGAAAAAAATGGAATTAAAGGGAGGATCCAACAGGAGGCTGAGGTGGGGATTTTGGGGCTCTCTCCCTTCACCCCGCGGCGCATCCCAAGGGGTCGGGAGGGATTTCCCTTTCCCAATTCCTCTCCGTGCTCCTTTTCCAGCCTTCCCTGCGATGCCACAGCTCCGATTCCTGCCGGGAGGAGAGCCGGGAATTCTCCCCCGCGCCGGAATTTCGCTCCTGGGAAGGAGAGAAGAAATGATCCATGAAATTTCCATGGGATACGGCTCCCGGAGGTGACTCTGGAGCTCACAAAATATTTATTTCTTTATTATTTTTGATGCTTTGGGTGATTAGGAGAGGGAGGAATTTCACTTTCCCGTCGGGTGAGGTGGGAAAAATTCCCGCGGGAGGGAATTTATTGAAGGGAAATGGAGCCGCGAGCTGGCGGGGCTGGGGGGGAAAGGCTGCGCGGGATTTTTCCCGAAAAATTCCGAGGTGCTGGGGGTGGTGCTGGGCTGAACTGGGACAGGTGCCCCAGACTGGTGTGGGACCATTCCTTACTGGTGTGGGACTGCTCCTTACTGGGACAGGTGCCCCAGACTGGTGTGGGACCATTCCTTACTGGTGTGGGACTGGTCCTTACTGGGACAGGTGCCCCAGACTGGTGCGGGACCATTCCTTACTGGGACAGGTGCCCCAGACTGGTGTGGGACCCCTCCTTACTGGTGCGGGACCATTCCTTACTGGGACAGGTGCCCCAGACTGGTGTGGGACCATTCCTTACTGGTGTGGGACTGCTCCTTACTGGGACAGGTGCCCCAGACTGGCGTGGGACTGCTCCTTACTGGGACAGGTGCCCCCAGACAGGTGCGGGACCCCTCCTTACTGGTGTGGGACTGCTCCTTACTGGGACAGGTGCCCCAGACTGGGGCGGGACCCCTCCTTACTGGTGTGGGACTGCTCCTTACTGGGACAGGTGCCTTCAAACTGGTCTGGGACCACTCCATGCCGTGAGAAGTGCCCTCACACTGGTGCGATGGGGCCCACACTGGGACAGGCATCCCCAAACTGGGGTACGTGTCTGGTTCCGCACCCCCAAAAATCCGCCCACGGCCGCGCATGCGCAGTCCGGGCGAAACGCCCCCGCTGTGCGCACGCACGCGATTGACGTCACGCCACGCCCTGCCACGCCCATCGGTGCAACGCGTGTTAATGCGCATGTGCGAGTCTGACCACGCCCACCATGCTAATTACCAGGGTGTGGTCAATGGCCACACCCTCCCCAGTCGGCGCATGCGCCCTGAGTGATGGGCGCGCCTGGGCGTGGCTCGCTAAAGCCCCACCCACTCAGTGACGCAATGCCCCCCGCCAGGATAGGCGTGGCCTATCTTATCCACGCCCACGTCACCTGAGGCGATGCGGAGTGGGCGGGGCGATGCCCACATCCGGCCCGCGCCGTTGTCATAGCGACGGCGGCTGCGCGCGGGAACGCGCTGAGGCGGGCTCGTGGCGGGAGAGGGGCGCCCCCTGCCGGAGGGCTCTGAGGGAGAGGGGGGTCCCTGAGGGGGGTCCTTGAGGAAGGGAGTCTGGCTCTAAAGGGTAGGTCTCTGACGGAGGGGTCTGATGGAGACCCCCTAAAGTGGGGTCTCTGAAGCGGGGGGTTCATGAGGGAAGGGGTCTCTGAGGGAGTGTTCCCGGGGGAAGGGGGGCTTGAGAGAGGGGTCTCTGAGGGGGAGGTCCTTGAGGAAGGGGGAGTTCCTGAGGGGAGGGGTCCTTGAGATAGGGGGTCCTTGAGGGAGGGGATCTCTGAGGGGGAGGTTCCTGAGGGCGGAGTTCCTTAGGGGGGAATTCCTGAGGGGGGGTCCTTGAGGTAGGGGGTCCTTGAGGGAGGGGGTCCTTGAGGAAGGGGTCTCTGAAGGGGAGGTCCTTGAGGGCAGAGTTCCTGAGGGGGGAGAGTTCCTGGGGGGGGTCCTTGAGGTAGGGGGTCCTTGAGGGAGGGGGTCTCTGAGGGGGAGATCCTTGAGGGGGGAGTTCCTTAGGGGGGAGTTCCTGAGGGGGAAGGAGTTCCTGAGGGGGGGTCCTTGAGGGAGGGGGTCCTTGAGGGAGGGGGTCCTTGAGGAAGGGGTCTCTGAAGGGGAGGTCCTTGAGGGCAGAGTTCCTGAGGAGGGGGAGTTCCTGAGGGGGGGTCCTTGAGGTAGGGGGTCCTTGAGGGAGGGGATCTCTGAGGGGGAGATCCTTGAGGGGGGAGTTCCTTAGGGGGGAGTTCCTGAGGGGGAAGGAGTTCCTGAGGGGGGGGTCCTTGAGGGAGGGGGTCTCTGAGCAGGGAGTCTCTGAGATGGAGGTCTTTGAAGGGGGGTCTCTGAGGGGAGAGCTCCTGAGGGGGAGGTCCTCGAGGGGGTAGCTCCTGAGGGAGGGGCTCTTCAAAGGGGGAGTTATGGAGGGAGGGGTCTCTGAGGAAGGGGATCCTTGAGGAAGGGGGACCCTGAGGGTGGGGGTCCTTGAGGGAGGGGTCCCTGAGGATGAGGGGGGGTCTCTGAGAATGAGAGTCCTTGAGGAAGGGGGGTCTCTGAAGAAGGGGGTCCTTGAAGGAGGGGTCCCTGAGGATGAGTGGGGTCTCTGAGGAAGGGGTCCCTGAGGATGGGGGGGCCTCGGGGGTCCATAGCAGGCTCTGTCCCTCTCACGGGGCTGTTCCTGAGGGGTCATAGTGAAACCTGGGACCTGTTTTTTGGGATGGCTGGGGGTGTCCGAGGAGAAGCAGCTCTCAGTGGAGGAGGGGGTGCCCTGGGGGTCTTTGGGGGGCTGGGAAGGACCCCCATCACGGCACCCCTTTTTCCAGGGAAGCCCCCTGGGGACAGGGACACTTTGTGGTGGCTTTGGGACCCCTGAGAGGGGCGCTGTGGCTTCAAAATATCTTAAAAACAACCTAAAAACACCTTAGAAACGACTTCAAAACCCTTTGAACGCCCTGCCCTGCTCCTGCCACCTCGCCCAGGTGACACAACTGTCCCCAGGTCCGCCCCGGGCCGGAGGAAGGCTGAGGATGAGGAGGATGAGGATTCCCTAGATCAAGATTTCCTCCATGGAATTTCCTCCATGGAATTCCCACCTGCCGAGGTAGTGGCTGCTCCCCTTGGGGCCTAAACACCTCAAAAACCAGCTTTAAACAGCCCAAAAAAAGTCATTTTTTTGGGGTAAATAAATTGATTTTCTTGCTCAGTGGTGGCAGCAGCTCAGAATCTCAAAGGGACAATTCACTGTGGTGTTCCTTACCTTCCCTCCTGGAGAAGCAGCTTTTGGGAAGGAATCTGGAACTTTTCCTGGGCAGAAATCCCAAAGATTTCCAGTGGTTTGCACCTGATTTGGAAACTTGGATTTTGGGAAGGAATCCGAAACTTTTCCTCCTGTTTCAAGGGCTGAAATCCCAAAGATTTCCAGTGGTTTGCACCTGAAATCCCAAAAATTTTTAGTGGTTTGCATCTGAAATCCCAAAAATTTTTAGTGGCTGGCACCTGATTTGCAAACTTGGATTTTGGGAAGGAATCTGAAACTTTCCCTCCTGTTTCAAGGGCTGAAATCCCAAACATTCCCAGTGGTTTGCACCTGAAATCCCAAAAATTTTTAGTGGTTTTCCCCTGATTTGGAAACTTGGATTTTGGGAAGGAATCTGAAACTTTCCCTCCTGTTTCAAGGGCTGAAATCCCAAACATTTCCAGTGGTTTGCACCTGAAATCCCAAAAATTTTTAGTGGTTTGCACCTGAAATCCCAAAAATTTTTAGTGGTTTTCCCCTGATTTGGAAACTTGGATTTTGAGAAGGAATCTGAAACTTTCCCTCCTGTTTCAAGGGCTGAAATCCCAAACATTTCCAGTGGTTTGCACCTGAATTTCCAAAAAATTTTAATGGTTTGCACTTGAAATCCCAAAGATTTCCACTGTTTTGCACCTGATTTGGAAGCTTCAGCGATAAATGGCTTTATTTTTTTAGGGGTAAATGGATTTATTTTTTCGAGATCGCTAGATTTATTTTTTTTGGGGCTAAATAAATTGATTTTCCTTCACCTCAGGACCCCAAAAAGGAACAATCTCCCCCGGAATTCCTCTACCCCATCCTGGAAGGAGACGAAAGGAATCCAAACCTTCGGCATGAGCTTCTCCCCCTCCTCTCTCCCCCCGACCCTTTGGCATCCGGGGGCCCTTCCCGGGGTCTGGAATTTCGGAATTCGCCGCTTTTTGTGCTCCACTTCCCCACAAAGCCGCGGGGAGCGGGGGGAGGCTGCGCTCCTGCCGCGAGCGAGCGGCGCATTCCTGCCGGGAGGAAATCCCGCAGCCCTCGGGCTTTGTCCTCGGGAGGTTTTTTGGGAATTTCAGCCCTCGTTTCCCGTGGGGTTCACAGCTCCAGGTGAGGGAATCCTTCCTCAGTGCAAAATCCCAGAATTTTGTGGGACAGTGACACAAAATGTGCATTTTTTCCCCCTTTTCCCTTCTCCCTTTTCCCTGCCCCAGTGACATTTTTAGGGCTGAATTCTTCATTAAACCTGTTTTGGATATTCCCACGTGCTGTCCTTTTATTTTTTGAAAGTTTTTTTTGGAATTTCAGCTCTCGTTTCCCGTGGGGTTCACAGCTCCAGGTGAGGGAATCCTTCCTCAGTGCAAAATCCCTGATTTTTGTGGGACAGTGACACAAAATGTGCATTTTTTCCCCTTTTCCCTTCTCCCTTTTCGCTTTTTTTCCCTTCTCCCTTTCCCCTTCTCCCTTTTCCCTGCCCCAGTGACATTTTTAGGGCTGAATTCTTTATTAAACCTGATTTGGATATTCCCACGTGCTGTCCTTTTATTTTTTGAAAGTTTTTTTTGGAATTTCAGCCCTCGTTTCCCATGAGGTTCACAGCTCCAGGTGAGGGAATCCTTCCTCAGTGCAAAATCCCTGATTTTTGTGGGACAGTGACACAAAATGTGCATTTTTTCCCCTTTTCCCTTCTCCCTTTTCCCTTCTCCCTTTTCCATTTTTTCCCTTTTCCCTGCCCCAGTGACATTTTTAGGGCTGAATTCTTCATTAAACCTGATTTGGATATTCCCACGTGCTGTCCTTTTATTTTTTGAAAGTTTTTTTTGGAATTTCAGCCCTCGTTTCCCGTGGGGTTCACAGCTCCAGGTGAGGGAATCCTTCCTCAGTGCAAAATCCCTGATTTTTGTGGGACAGTGACACAAAATGTGCATTTTTTCCTCTTTTCCCTTCTCCCTTTTTGCTTTTTTCCCTTCTCCCGTTTCCATTTTTTCCCTTTTCGCTGCCCCGGTGGCATTTTTAGGGCTGAATTCTTCATTAAACCTGATTTGGATATTCCCACGTGCTGTCCTTTTATTTTTTGAAAGTTTTTTTTGGAATTTCAGCCCTCGTTTCCCGTGGGGTTCACAGCTCCAGGTGAGGGAATCCTTCCTCAGTGCAAAATCCCTGATTTTTGTGGGACAGTGACACAAAATGTGCATTTTTTCCCTTTTCCCTTCTCCCTTTTCCCTGCCCCAGTGACATTTTTAGGGCTGAATTCTTTATTAAACCTGATTTGGATATTCCCACGTGCTGTCCATTTTTAAAAAATTATTTTTAGGTTTTTTTTGGAATTTCAGCCCTCGTTTCCCGTGGGGTTCACAGCTCCAGGTGAGGGAATCCTTCCTCAGTGAAAAATCCCTGATTTTTGTGGGACAGTGACACAAAATGTGCATTTTTTTCCCTTTTCCCTCCTCCCTTTTTGCTTTTTTCCCTTCTCCCGTTTCCATTTTTTCCCTTTTCCCTGCCCCAGTGACATTTTTAGGGTTGAATTCTTTATTAAACCTGATTTGGATATTGCCACGTGCTGTCCATTTTTTAAAAATTATTTTTAGGTTTTTTTTTGGAATTTCAGCTCTCGTTTCCTGTGGGGTTCACAGCTCCAGGTGAGGGAATCCTTCCTCAGTGCAAAATCCCTGATTTTTGTGGGACAGTGACACAAAATGTGCATTTTTTTTCCCTTTTCCCTCCTCCCTTTTCCCTTTTTTTCCCTTCTCCCTTTTCCCTGCCCCAATGACATTTTTAGGGCTGAATTCTTCATTAAACCTGATTTGGATATTCCCACGTGCTGTCCATTTTTTAAAAATTATTTTTAGGTTTTTTTTGGAATTTCAGCCCTCGTTTCCCGTGGGGTTCACAGCTCCAGGTGAGGGAATCCTTCCTCAGTGCAAAATCCCTGATTTTTGTGGGACAGTGACACAAAATGTGCATTTTTTCCCCTTTTCCCTTCTCCCTTTTCCCTTCTCCCTTTTCCATTTTTTCCCTTTTCCCTGCCCCAGTGACATTTTTAGGGCTGAATTCTTTATTAAACCTGATTTGGATATTCCCACGTGCTGTCCTTTTATTTTTTGAAAGTTTTTTTTGGAATTTCAGCTCTCGTTTCCCGTGGGGTTCACAGCTCCAGGTGA
This sequence comes from Acanthiza pusilla, assembly GCA_036630365.1. Lineage (NCBI taxonomy): Eukaryota > Metazoa > Chordata > Aves > Passeriformes > Acanthizidae > Acanthiza > Acanthiza pusilla. The sequence continues at coordinate 347,262 of JAXCHO010000119.1, read as the reverse complement.
GGGAATCCTTCCTCAGTGCAAAATCCCGGATTTTTGTGGGACAGTGACACAAAATGTGCATTTTTTCCCCTTTTCCCTTCTCCCTTTTCCCTTCTCCCTTTTCCATTTTTTCCCTTTTCCCTGCCCCAGTGACATTTTTAGGGCTGAATTCTTCATTAAACCTGATTTGGATATTCCCACGTGCTGTCCTTTTATTTTTTGAAAGTTTTTTTTGGAATTTCAGCTCTCGTTTCCCGTGGGGTTCACAGCTCCAGGTGAGGGAATCCTTCCTCAGTGAAAAATCCCAGAATTTTGTGGGACAGTGACACAAAATGTGCATTTTTTTCCCCTTTTCCCTTCTCCCTTTTCCCTTTTTTCACCTTCTCCCTTTTCCCTGCCCCAGTGACATTTTTAGGGCTGAATTCTTCATTAAACCTGATTTGGATATTCCCACGTGCTGTCCATTTTTTAAAAATTATTTTTAGGTTTTTTTTGGAATTTCAGCTCTCGTTTCCCGTGGGGTTCACAGCTCCAGGTGAGGGAATCCTTCCTCAGTGCAAAATCCCAGAATTTTGTGGGACAGTGACACAAAATGTGCATTTTTTCCCCTTTTCCCTTCTCCCTTTTAGCTTTTTTTCCCTTCTCCCTTTCTCCTTCTCCCTTTTTTAAAAATTATTTTTAGGTTTTTTTTGGGAATTTCAGCCCTCGTTTCCTGTGGGGTTCACAGCTCCAGGTGAGGGAATCCTTCCTCAGTGCAAAATCCCTGATTTTTGTGGGACAGTGACACAAAATGTGCATTTTTTTCCCTTTTCCCTTCTCCCTTTTCCCTTTTTTCACCTTCTCCCTTTTCCCTGCCCCAGTGACATTTTTAGGGCTGAATTCTTTATTAAACCTGATTTGGATATTCCCACGTGCTGTCCATTTTTAAAAAATTATTTTTAGGTTTTTTTTGGAATTTCAGCCCTCGTTTCCCGTGGGGTTCACAGCTCCAGGTGAGGGAATCCTTCCTCAGTGCAAAATCCCTGATTTTTGTGGGACAGTGACACAAAATGTGCATTTTTTTCCCTTTTCCCTTCTCCCTTTTCCCTTCTCCCTTTTCCATTTTTTCCCTTTTCCCTGCCCCAGTGACATTTTTAGGGCTGAATTCTTCATTAAACCTGATTTGGATATTCCCACATGCTGTCCTTTTTTTTTTTTTTTTTAGTTTTTTTCTGGAATTTCATCCCATCCCATCCAATCCCATCCCATCCTTTAAAGGGATTTTTTTCTGGGAATTCTGGCCCAGGGAATGGGGAACCCTCTGGGAAAATCCCACCCCATCCCATCCTTTAAAGGGATTTTTTTCCTGGGAATTCCATCCCAAAGAATGGAGAACCCTCTGGAATTTCCATCCCGGGGCCTCCCCACCCTCCCAGGGAGGAATTCCTTCCCAAAATCCCACCCAAAACCCCAAATTTCCGTGGGAAGAAGCCTCTCCCTGTGCCCCACCCCTTGTCCCAAATCCCTCCCGAAGTCTCCTTGGAGCTTTCCCTTCTCCAGGCTGAAAAATCCCATTTTTCCCAGGATTTTGGGGGAAAATAAGAGGGAAAAAAATCCCAACCAGGTGCCCATCCCAGCTGGGACCAATGACCTCATTCCCTCCAGGATTTTGGGGGAAAACAAGAGGAAAAAAATCCCAACCAGGTGCCCATTCCCATGAGCAGAATCCCAATCCCAACCTCCCTCCCAGTGACCCCAAACTTCCACAAATCCCCCAATTCCTGCTAAATTTTCTTTTTTTTTTTTAGGGAAAAAATCCCAAACTTTTCCTTCTCTCCACCCCTCCTGGCTGGCCTCAATCCTGATTTTTTTGGGGTCTCCTCCATTCCCTTTCCCCCTTTTTTCCACCCCACATTTCCCAAGAATCCCGGAGGATTTTTTGGGGGCTGCCCACAGCAGGGAACCCCCGAATTTTTGCTGCTTGGCCGATCCAGGAGGGGCAGGGTTTGACCCCAAACGCTTTGAGCAGAGCCCTCCTCATCAGGGGAGCCTTTCAAGGGAATTTTTAGGTGGAAAATCCTCGTTAATCCCCAAAATCCTCCTTAATTGACTTCCTCTGCCAATGTTTTGGGGAAGGATCCTCAGGTGCTCTGCCACTTTTGGCAGCTGCCGTGCTCAAAACTTCTAAAACTCCAAATTGTGCCCCAAAAAAATTAAAAAAAAATTCCTTTAAAAGTCATTTCTTTAAATCTTTAAAAAATACGATTCCTCTGAGTGAAGTTTTGGCTTCCGCAGAGGCAAAAAAAGAGGAGTTTTGACCCAAAAAATTGGGATGAAGCTCAGGAATTCCTCCCTCAGGAGCTGCCTGAGTGTAAAATTCGAGCAGGTTTGGGGCTCTTTGGGGTCACTGCGCTGATTTTCTTCAAGATCATTAAAAAAAAAATCCAATTTCTGAGCTTTTTTCCCTCTTAATTAACAGCCTGGCGAGGAGAGGAATTTCCATGAGGGTTTTTTTATGGCACAGCACGAGGTGAGCACCACGGAGCCTTCCAGTGCTGCAAAACAGCCCAAAATTGAGATTTTTGCAGGTAAAAAATGGGAAAAAATCCGTGGAAAAGAGGTGACAGCCACAGGTGACGCTAGGATTGTCCCCATCCCAATTGTGGGACAAGAATTCCGCAGTGAAAATTCCCATTTTTTCCAAGATTTTCCCCTTAAAATCGACATTTTTCACTTTCGGAATTTTCCCTTTCTGATTGGGCTTTTTTTGAGGGATTTTCCTCCTTTTTCCCCACTTAGTTCGGAGTATCCTGACCCCCAAAAAAGTTGCATTTTAAAGTGGATTTTTCCCAAAATGAGGATTTTAAAGAGATTTTTCCCCACGTGAACCATTTTACGATACCTGAAACAAAAAGGAAATATTTCAATCCCCACAAACACACCCCAAAAAAAACCAAAAAAGACCCAACTCCACTTTCACTTTCCACCAAAAGTTTGGTTTGTTTTTTTTTTTTTAATTTTTTTTTCCATTTTATACCAACCGATGTTAAAAAATACAGACTCGTTTTACAAGAATAGCACCATTTTTTGATTTTTTTTTTTTTTGGTGTTTTTTTTTTAAAACATATCATACATGAACACTTCCTGCTGGGAAATTCGGGACGGGGAAGGGATTTTTGATAACTGGATTGGTAAAATCCCATTTTTTTTTCCGGGAAAAAAGGGATCACTGTCGTTCCCACCTCCACCTGGCCTCAAAAACAGGCCTTCCAGGAAGAGAATAAATAAATATTACGGGTTTTTCCTCGATTCTGGCCTTGGGATGAGGTGGTTGCTCCCTGATTCGGGGTGAGGCGAGGCTTTCTTCGCAGCCCTTCAGTGCAGAACTTCTCAGCTCCTTTTTGGGGGTTTTTATGGGATTTTCTCCTTTTTTTTTTTTTTTTTTTTTTTTTTTTTAGGGATCAGGCTTTAAAAAAAACGGACAAAAACCACGACAACCGACCACACCAAGCGAACGAAATCCTCGTTTTTTTTCGGTTTTTACAAGAAGCAGACGGGGCCGAGGTCCACCCCAAACTCCTGCTCGGGGCCCCCAATGTCCATAGGAGCGATGTCCACGATGGGCAGGCGCGAGGTCTTCTGCGAGCGGTACTCGATCACCGTCCGGCCCCACTTCCCCGTGTGTTTCTGGGGGAAAACGGGAGAAAAATGGGAAAAAATGGGATTATTTCATCCTCTGAAATGAGTTTGAAACCAATTCATCAAAGGGGCCTCACTTCCCGGTGTGTTTCTGGGGGAAAATGTGCAAAAATTGGATTATTTCATCCTCTAAAATATTCAAATCTCAGTTTGAACCCTGGTTCATTAAAGGGGCCTCACTTCCTGGTGTCTTTCTGGGGGAAAATGGGAGAAAAATGGGAAAAAATGGGATTATTTCATCCTCTGAAATGAGTTTGAAACCAATTCATCAAAGGGGTCTCACTTCCCAGTGTGTTTCTGGGGGAAAATGTGCAAAAATTGGATTATTTCATCCTCTAAAATATTCAAATCTCAGTTTGAACCCTGGTTCATTAAAGGGGCCTCACTTCCTGGTGTCTTTCTGGGGGAAAATGGGAGAAAAATGGGAAAAAATGGGATTATTTCATCCTCTGAAATGAGTTTGAAACCAATTCATCAAAGGGGCCTCACTTCCCAGTGTGTTTCTGGGGAAAAATGGGAAAAATGGGATTATTTCATCCTCTAGAATTTATGGATCCTGCCAGGACTTACGGATCCTACCACGATTTACGGATCCTTCCATGATTTATGGATCCTACCAGGGCTTATGGATCCTTCCAGGACTTATGGATCCTTCCATGATTTAGAGATCCTTCCATGATTTATGGATCCTACAAAGACCTATGGATCCTACAACGATTTAGGGATCCTACCAGGACTTACAGATCCTTCATGACTTACCGATCCTACCAGGACTTATGGATCCTACCATGATTTAGGGATCCTTCCATGATTTATGGATCCTACCGTGATTTATGGATCCTACCGTGATTTATGGATTCTTCCATGATTTAGGGATCCTTCCAGGACTTATGGACCCTACCAGGACTTACAGATCCTGCCACGATTTACAGATCCTACCATGATTTAGGGATCCTTCCATGATTTATGGATCCTACCATGATTTAGGGATCCTATGATGATTTATGGATCCTTCCATGATTTAGGGATCCTACCATGATTTAGGGATCCTATGATGATTTATGGATCCTTCCATGATTTAGGGATCCTTCCAGGACTTATGGACCCTACCAGGACTTACAGGTCCTGCCAGGATTTACAGATCCTACCATGATTTATGGATCCTACCAGGATTTAGGGATCCTCCCATGATTTACGGATCCTATCAGGACTTACGGATCCTTCCATGATTTACGGATCCTCCCATGATTTATGGATCCTACCAGGATTTAGGGATCCTTCCATGATTTATGGATCCTATCAGGACTTACGGATCCTGCCAGGATTTATGGATCCTTCCATGATTTCTGGATCCTTCCATGATTTACGGATTCTACCATGACTTACGAATCCTTCTATGATTTACGGATCCTATCAGGACTTACGGATCCTGCCAGGATTTCTGGATCCTTCCACAATTTATGGATCCTACCAGGATTTACAGATTCTACCAGGCCTTATGCATCCTGCCACGATTTCTAGATCCTCCCAGGAGTCCCGGACTCTCCCACCATCTACAGATCCTTCCAGGCGTTATGGACTCTGCTGTGATCCCCAGACCCTCCCCCACGACCCCCAGACCCCGGAGGGCCCCGCGCACCGTGCAGCCATCCTCCAGCACGCTGTAGGTGAAGCGGCTGTTGCCCTCGGCGCGGATCTCCACGTCGTTGGAGCCCTGCAGCAGCAGCGCCTTGCGCAGGCTGCCCGACGCCTGCTCCAGGTAGGCCACGCTGTTCCGGCAGTGGTAGGTGACGTTCTGCCAGCCCTCGGTGGACAGCAGCCGCAGGAAGGTCATCTGGATGTTGGCCGTGTTGGGCGGCAGCTCCTCAGCGCCGTAGCTGAACTGCAAGGGAGGGTTTTAGATTAGTTTTTTTTTTTATTTTGGGGGGATTTGTGGAGTTTTGCCACCCGGAGGGGTGTGGGGGTCGTGGTGTAACTCTGAGCTTTCTGCGGAATTCTGTAAATCGAGCGGTTCTGGTACAAAACGCATTGATTTGGTACAAAACCCATCGATTTCACGCCAAGGAGGGACATCGGCTCCAAGAATTCCGTAAAATCCTTGAATAATCCAATATCTGATCCAAAACCAATTAATTTCGCCCCAAGGAAGGACATCACTCCAAGATTTCCATAAAATCCTTGAAATCACCCAACACCTGATCCCAAACCTATCAATTCCACCCCAAGGAAGGACATAAAGTCCAAGATCTCCATTAAATCCCGAAAATCACCCGACACTGATCCCAAACCCATGAATTTTGCCCCGAGGAAGGACATAACTTCAAGTTTTCCATAAAATCCTTGAGATCACCCAACACCTGATCCAAGCACCACCAACGAAGGACATAAACTCCAAGATCTCCATAAAACCCCAAATCCCCCAATATCTGATCGAACCACCACCATGACCACCCCAAGGAAGGACATCACACCAAGATCTCCATAAAATCCCAAAATCACCCAACACCTGATCCAAAACCCATCAATTCCACCCCAAGGAAGGACATAAACTCCAAGATCTCCATGAAATCCCCAAATCACCCAACACCTGATCCAAAACCCATCAATTCCACCCCAAGGAAGGACATAAACTCCAAGATCTCCATGAAATCCCAAAATCACCCAACACCTGACCAACCCCACCCAGCGAGCCCGCCCCGGCCCGGCCCCGCCGGACACGCACGTGGAAGCCGCCGTTGATGGTCTCGGCGAACCAGACGTGCTTCTTCTCCTTGGCTTTGCTGCTCCACCAGTTCTTCCTGGGGATGCTGCCGGGGCTGGGGTACACGCACGTCTCGCCCGTCTCCATGTTGCAGAAGACCTTGATGGCGTCCAGGGTGCAGCCCTGGTTGGGGTCGATCCAGTAGTCGCCTGCGGCCGGAGGGCACCGAGTGAGTGACCGCGAGGGGCGGGGGACACCGAGTGAGTGACCGCGAGGGGCCGGGGACACTCAGTGAGTGACCGCGAGGGGCGGGGGACACCGAGTGAGTGACCGCGAGGGGCGGGGGACACTCAGTGAGTGACCGCGAGGGGCCGAGGACACTCAGTGAGTGACCGCGAGGGGCGGGGGACACCGAGTGAGTGACCGCGAGGGGCCGAGGACACTCAGTGAGTGACCGCGAGGGGCGGGGGACACCGAGTGAGTGACCGCGAGGGGCCGAGGACACTCAGTGAGTGACCGCGAGGGGCGGGGGACACCGAGTGAGTGACCGCGAGGGGCCGAGGACACTCAGTGAGTGACCGCGAGGGGCGGGGGACACTCAGTGAGTGACCGCGAGGGGCGGGGGACACTCAGTGAGTGACCGCGAGGGGCGGAGGACACTCAGTGAGTGACCGCGAGGGGCGGGGGACACTCAGTGAGTGACTGCGAGGGGCCGGGGACACTCAGTGAGTGACCGCGAGGGGCGGGGGTCACCGAGTGAGTGACCGCGAGGGGAGGAGGACACTCAGTGAGTGACTGCGAGGGGCCAAGGACACTCAGTGAGTGACCGCGAGGGGCGGGGGTCACCGAGTGAGTGACCGCGAGGGGAGGACACTCAGTGAGTGACCGCGAGGGGCAGGGGGACCGAGTGAGTGACTGCGAGGGGAGGAGGACACTCAGTGAGTGACTGCAAGGGGCGGGGGTCAGCGAGTGAGTGACCGCGAGGGGAGGAGGACACTCAGTGAGTGACCGCGAGGGGAGGAGGACACTCAGTGAGTGACCGCGAGGGGCCGAGGACACTCAGTGAGTGACCGTGAGGGGCCGAGGACACTCAGTGAGTGACCGTGAGGGGCGGGGGTCACCGAGTGAATGACCGCGAGGGGAGGAGGACACTCAGTGAGTGACCGCGAGGGGCCGAGGACACTCAGTGAGTGACCGCGAGGGGCGGGGGTCACCGAGTGAGTGACCGCGAGGGGCGGGGGTCACCGAGTGAGTGACCGCGAGGGGCCGAGGACACTCAGTGAGTGACCGTGCGGGGCACTGAGTGAGTGACCGCGAGGGGCGGAGGACACTCAGTGAGTGACTGCGCGGGGCACTGAGTGAGTGACCGCGAGGGGCCGAGGACACTCAGTGAGTGACTGCGCGGGGCACTGAGTGAGTGACCGCGAGGGGCCAAGGGCACAGAGTGAGTGACCGCGAGGGACACCGAGTGAGTGACCGCGAGGGGCCAAGGGCAGGGGAGGGTCGGGGTGGCTTTGGTGGAGGGGAGGAGGAGGAAGGGGTGGACACAGCGGTGGAGGGATGGACATGAGATCTGTCTCAGGCAGGGATGGACATGGGATGGACATGGATGGATGCAAGGATGGACACAGCGATTGATGCAGGGATTGAACATGGGAGAGAGGCAGGGATGAGCATGGGGTGGACATGGGATGGACATGGGATGGACATGGGATGGACATGGGATGAAGGAATGGATGCAGGATGGAGGAAGGGATGGACACAGGGATGGACAGGGATGCACATGGATGGAGGCAGGGATGGACCAGAATGGACACAGGGATGGACATGGGATGGACATGGGTGGAGGGATGGACATGGATGGGCACAGGATGGACACACGATGGACACCAGGCCGGGGCTCTCACCGCTCTTCCACTCGGGGTGGCAGAGTTTGATGTCGCGGCAGGTGCGGGCCGGGTTCTTGCGCGAGCCCTCGGGGCTGCGGATGCTCTCGATGCGGCTGTTGAGCGCCTTGAGCGTGGCGTCCACCTCGGCGTCGTGCGGCCGCAGCCCCGGCGCCGCCTCGTCCGCGCGCATGTAGCGGATGGGGTCGGGGCCCTTCTCGGGCTGCCCCAGCCCCGCGAACGCCGACATGTCGATGCCGGTGCCGGGGGGCCCGGGGGGGCCGGGGGGCCCGGGGTTACCGGGGGGGCCCTGCGGGAGGGACGCGGTGAGGCCGGGCTGGGAGCTGGGTCTGACCGTCCTGCAGGATGCTCTGTCCTGCGGGATCCTCCTGCCCCGAATCCCAGCCCTAACCCCTTCTGCTGCTGGATCCCTTTGTCCTGCAGGATCCTCCTGCCCCGAATCCCAACCCTAACCCCTTCTGCTGCTGGATCCCTTTGTCCTGCGGGATCCCTTTGTCCTGCAGGATCCTTTGTCCTGCGGGATCCTCCTGCCCCGAATCCCAACCCTAACCCCTTCTGCTGCTGGATCCCTTTGTCCTGCAGGATCCTTTGTCCTGCGGGATCCTCCTGCTCCGAATCCCAACCCTAACCCCTTCTGCCAGATCCCTTTGTCCTGCAGGATCCTTGGTCCTGCGGGATCCTCCTGCTCCGAATCCCAACCCTAACCCCTTCTGCTGGATCCCTTTGTCCTGCTGGATCCCTGTGTTCCTCTGGATTCTTCTGCTCTGCCAGATCCCTTTGTCCTGCTGGATCCTCCTGCCCCTAATCCCAACCCTAATCCCCTTCTGCTGGATCCCTCTATCCTTCTGGATTCCCTGTCCTGCTGGATCCCTGTGCCCCCCTGGATCTCCCCACCCGCCCAGCCCTCCCCTGCCGTTCCCCTTTCCCCTTTTCCCTTTCCCTTTCCCCTTTTCCCTTTCCCTTTTCCCTTTTCCCTTTTCCCTTTCCATTTTCCCTTTTCCCTTTTCCCTTTCCCCTTTTCCCTTTTCCCTTTTCCCTTTTCCCTTTCCATTTTCCCTTTTCCCTTTTCCCTTTTCCCTTTTCCCTTTTCCCTTTTCCCTTTCCCTTTCCCCTTTTCCCTTTCCCTTTCCCCTTTTCCCTTTCCCGTTTCCCTTTTCCTTTTCCCTTTCCCCTTTTCCCTTTTCCCTTTCCCCTTTCCCCTTTCCCCTTTTCCCTTTTCTCTTTCCCCTTTTCCCTTTTCCCTTTCCCCTTTCCCCTTTCCCCTTTCCCCTTTTCCCTTTTCCCGTTCCCGTTCCTCACCGCCGGCCCGGGCTCGCCGCTCCTCCCGCGGGGTCCGGGGGGGCCGATGGGGCCGGGCATGCCATTGGAGCCGTCCTTGCCGGAGGGGCCCACGGGACCGGGGGGACCCTAAAAAACCCAAAAAACCCCAAGGAGAGGGGTCAGGGGCGGGGCTGCCACCCCCGAGCGCGGCACTGACCCAGCGGTGCCTCCTTTTCTCTTTTTCCCCCCAAATTCCAGGGAAGATTCCCCCAAAATTTCCCTCGGGCTCAGAGGGGGTTCAAAGGTGCCACTTGTCCCTTTTCCCCCCAAAATTCCAGGACTTACCCTGGGCCCAGAGGGGCTCAAAGGTGCCCCATTTTCCCTTTTCCCCCCCAAATTTTCCCCAAAATTCCCCCAGGCCCAGAGGGACCCGGGGGTCTCAAAGGTTCCTGTTTTCCAATTTTCCCCCAAAATTCCAGGACTTGCTCTGGGCCCAGAGGGGCTCAAAGGTGCCCCTTTCTCCCCCAAAATTCCAGGGAAAAATCCCCCCAAAATTCCCCCAGGCCCAGAGGGACCCGGCGGGGCTCAAAGGTTCCCCTTTTCTGATTTTCCCCCAAAATTGCGGCACTCACCCTGGGCCCGGAGGGTCCCGCGGGGCCGGCGGCGCCTTGGTCTCCAGAGGGACCCTGGGGAGGAGCAGAGGGGGAGGTCACAGCCCAGGTTTGGGATTTTGGGGTCTCTGGGATTTTGGGATCTCCATCCCGTACTCACGGGGGGCCCGGGCAGCCCCTGGAGCCCCTGGGATTTGGGATTTTGGGATCTCTGGGATTTGGGATTTTGGGGTCTCTGGGTTACTCACGGGGGGCCCGGGCAGCCCCTGGAGCCCCTGGGATTTGGGATTTTGGGATCTCTGGGATTTGGGATTTTGGGGTCTCTGGGTTACTCACGGGGGGCCCGGGCAGCCCCTGGAGCCCCTGGGATTTGGGATTTTGGGATCTCTGGGATTTGGGATTTTGGGGTCTCTGGGTTACTCACGGGGGGCCCGGGCAGCCCCTGGAGCCCCTGGGATTTGGGATTTTGGGATCTCTGGGATTTGGGATTTTGGGGTCTCTGGGTTACTCACGGGGGGCCCGGGCAGCCCCTGCAGCCCGGTGAAGCCGCGGTGTCCCTTCAGGCCGCGCTCTCCAGCCTCTCCCGTCTCGCCTTTGTCCCCGCGGGGTCCTTGGGGTCCCTGCAATGGGGACCGGGGCCGGGTCGGGATCGGGGCGCGGATCCTGACCCGGGAATTCCGGGAATTTTGGGGTGGGAACGCGGGAATCACTCACCGGCATCCCCCGAGCGCCGGCGGGGCCGGAGGGACCCATGGGGCCTTGGGCTCCCTGCGGGGAGAGAGGAGAGGGGTCAGAACCGCGGGAACGGGGGTGCGGGGTGCGGGATTTGGGGTGCGGGGTGCGGGATTTGGGGTGCGGGGTGCGGGATTTGGGGTGTGGGATTTGGGATTTGGGGTGCGGGGTGCAGGATTTGGGGTGTGGGATTTGGGATTTGGGGTGCGGGGTGCGGGATTTGGGGTGCGGGGTGCGGGATTTGGGGTGCGGGGTGCGGGATTTGGGGTGCGGGGTGCGGGATTTGGGGTGCGGGATTTGGGATTTGGAGTGCGGGATTTGGGATTTGGGGTGCGGGATTTGGGGTGCGGGATTTGGGATTTGGGGTGCGGGATTTGGGGTGCGGGATTTGGGATTTGGGGTGCGGGATTTGGGGTGCGGGATTTGGGATTTGGGGTGTGGGATTTGGGATTTGGGCTGCGGGATTTGGGATTTGGAGTGTGGGATTTGGGATTTGGGGTGTGGGGTGCGGGATTTGGGATTTGGGGTGCGGGATTTGGGATTTGGGATTTGGGGTGCGGGATTTATTTGGGGTGCGCGGGTTTGGGATTGATGTGGGATGCGGGATTTATTTGGGATTTATTTGGGGTGCAGGATTTGGGATGTGGGATTTGGGGTGGGTCTCACCGTCTCTCCGCGGTCTCCCTGTTTCCCGGTGGGTCCCACGGGCCCGGGGGCTCCGGGGGCGCCGGGGGCTCCGGGGGCACCCACGGGGCCGGTCTCGCCGCGATCGCCCTGGGAACGGGAACGGGACATGGAAATTCCGGGAATTTCGGGAATTCCGGCAATTCCGGCTCGGAGTGCGCGGATAACGGGGGACAAGGGAATGGGGTCGGGGATTCCGGGAATTAACGGGAGAAATCCGGGAATTAACGGGAGAAATCCGGGAATTAACGGGGAAATCCGGGAATTAACGGGAGAAATCCGGGACAAGCTCACCTTCACTCCGGCCGCCCCATCCCTGCCCGGGGGTCCGTCAGAGCCGGGACTGCCCTGCGGAAAGGCAGGAATTCAGGAATTTTCCCTTCGGGATGGGCGAAAACTCCTTTTCCCAACCCACATCCCGCGGCCAAACCGCGCCGGGAATTCCCGGGATCAACCTCAGGGATCCCCGCTTGGGATCAGCCCAGATCCATCCTGGACACCCCAGCCATTCCCGATCCCAAGAATTCCTGATCCCAAGAATTCCCGATCCCAACCATTCCCGATCCCAAGAATTCCCGATCCCAACCATTCCCGATCCCAACCATTCCCGATCCCAACCATTCCCGATCCCAGCCATTCCCGATCCCAAGAATTCCCGATCCCAACCATTCCCGATCCCAGCCATTCCCGATCCCAAGAATTCCCGATCCCAACCATTCCCAATCCCAACCATTCCCGATCCCAACCATTCCCGATCCCAGCCATTCCCGATCCCAACCATTCCCGATCCCAAGAATTCCCGATCCCAACCATTCCCAATCCCAACCATTCCCGATCCCAAGAATTCCTGATCCCAACCATTCCCAATCCCAACCATTCCCGATCCCAACCATTCCCGATCCCAAGAATTCCCGATCCCAACCATTCCTGATCCCAAGAATTCCCGATCCCAAGAATTCCCGATCCCAACCATTCCCGATCCCAACCATTCCCGATCCCAACCATTCCCGATCCCAACCATTCCCGATCCCAGCCATTCCCGATCCCAAGAATTCCCGATCCCAACCATTCCCGATCCCAAGAATTCCCGATCCCAACCATTCCCGACCCCAAGAATTCCCGATCCCAACCATTCCCGATCCCAACCATTCCTGACCCCAAGAATTCCCAATCCCAACCATTCCCAATCCCAGCCATTCCCGATCCCAACCATTCCCGATCCCAACCATTCCCAATCCCAACCATTCCCAATCCCAACCATTCCCAATCCCAGCCATTCACGATCCCAAGAATTCCTGATTCTCCCCGCAGGTGGTCCCTCCGTGGGATCAGCCTCGATCCACCCCAACCATTCCCGATCCCAAGAATTCCCGATCCCAAGAATTCCCAATCCCAACCATTCCCGATCCCAACCATTCCCGATCCCAGCCATTCCCGATCCCAACCATTCCCGATCCCAAGAATTCCCAATCCCAACCATTCCCGATCCCAGCCATTCACGATCCCAAGAATTCCCGATTCTCCCCGCAGGTGGTCCCTCTGTGGGATCAGCCTCGATCCACCCCAACCATTCCTGATCCCAGCCACTCCCGATCCCAAGAATTCCCAATCCCAGCCATTCCCGATCCCAACCATTCCCGATCCCAACCATTCCCGATCCCAAGAATTCCCGATCCCAGCCATTCCCGATCCCAAGAATTCCCGATTTTCCCCATTCCACCGGGAGTTCCCGGGATGTCCCCGCTTGCGATCCGTCCGGGATCCATCCTGGACACCCCAACCATTCCCGATTTTCCCAATTTTCCTGATTTTCCGGGATTTTCTCACCTCCCGTCCCGGTTCTCCGGCCGGCCCCGTCAGCCCCGGGGGTCCCACGGGCCCGGGGGGGCCGCGGTCCCCAGCCGAGCCGGGGGCTCCCTGCTTGCCAGGCTCTCCCTAAAAAACGGGAAAAATCCCGGGATTTGTGGGGTTTTTGGGGTGACATCTGTCATTAGGGCTGCAGCTCCTTTCAGGGAAATTCCTGCATTTTTGGGGGTTTTTTTTGGGTGACATCCATCACTAGGACCATGGCTGATTTTGGGGAAAATTCCTGCATTTTGTGGGGTTTCTTTGGGGTGACATCCACCATTAGGACCGCGGCTGATTTTGGGGAAAATTCCTGCATTTTTGGGGTTTCTTTGGGGTGACATCCATCACTAGGACCGTGGCTGTTTTTGGGGAAAATTCCTGCATTTGTGGGGTTTTTGGGGTGACATCTGTCATTAGGGCTGCAGCTCCTTTCAGGGAAATTCCTGCATTTGTGGGGTTTCTTTGGGGTGGCTGCAGCTGCTTTTGGGGGAAATTCCTGCATTTGTGGGGTTTCTTTGGAGTGACATCTGTCATTAGGACTGTGACTGCTTTTGGGGGAAATCCCTGGATTTGTGGCGTTTTTGGGGGTGACATCTGTCATTAGGGCCACGGTTGCTTTTGGGGAAAATTCCTGCATTTGTGGGGTTTCTTTGGGGTGACATCCTCCATTAGGACCGCGGCTGATTTTGGGGAAAATTCCTGCATTTGTGGAGTTTCTTTGGGGTGGCTGCAGCTGCTTTTGGGGGAAAATCCACAGATCTGTGTGGTTTTTCTGGGGTGGCACCCCTGTTCCTTTTGGGGCCAAACCCTGCGATCTGTAGGGGTTTTTTTGGGGGTAACAACTCCCCAGCTCTGTAGGGTTTTTTTGGGTTTTTTGGGGTGTCACTCACCGCCCCCAGCTCTGTAGGGTTTTTTTGGGTAACAACCCCCCAGCTCTGTAGGGTTTTTGGGTTTTTTGGGGTGTCACTCACCGCCCCCAGCTCTGTAGGGTTTTTGGGTTTTTTGGGGTGTCACTCACCGCCCCCAGCTCTGTAGGGTTTTTTTGGGTAACAACCCCCCAGCTCTGTAGGGTTTTTGGGTTTTTTGGGGTGTCACTCACCGCCCCCAGCTCTGTAGGGTTTTTGGGTTTTTTGGGATGTCACTCACCGCCCCCAGCTCTGTAGGGTTTTTTTGGGTAACAACCCCCCAGCTCTGTAGGGTTTTTTAGGTTTTTTGGGATATCACTCACCGCCCCCAGCTCTGTAGGGTTTTTGGGTTTTTTGGGGTGTCACTCACCGCCCCCAGCTCTGTAGGGTTTTTGGGGTTTTTGGGGTGTCACTCACTGCCCCCAGCTCTGTAGGTTTTTGGGTTTTTTGGGGTGTCACTCACTGCCCCCAGCTCTGTAGGTTTTTGGGGTTTTTTGGGGGTCACTCACCGCCCCCAGCTCTGCAGGGTTTTTGGGTTTTTTGGGATGTCACTCACTGCCCCCAGCTCTGTAGGTTTTTTGGGGGTCACTCACCGCCCCCAGCTCTGTAGGTTTTTGGGGTTTTGGGGTGTCACTCACCGCCCCCAGCTCTGTAGGGTTTTTGGGTTTTTTGGGATGTCACTCACCGCCCCCAGCTCTGTAGGTTTTTTGGGGTGTCACTCACCGCCCCCAGCTCTGTAGGTTTTTGGGGTTTTTTGGGGGTCACTCACCGCCCCCAGCTCTGTAGGGTTTTTGGGTTTTTTGGGGTGTCACTCACCGCCCCCAGCTCTGTAGGGTTTTTGGGTTTTTTGGGGTGTCACTCACCGCCCCCAGCTCTGTAGGGTTTTTTTGGGTAACAACCCCCCAGCTCTGTAGGGTTTTTGGGGTGTCACTCACTGCCCCCAGCTCTGTAGGTTTTTTGGGTTTTTTGGGGTGTCACTCACCGCCCCCAGCTCTGTAGGGTTTTTTTGGCTAACAACCCCCCAGCTCTGTAGGGTTTTTGGGGTGTCACTCACAGCCCCCAGCTCTGCAGGTTTTTGGGGTTTTTTTGGGGGTCACTCACCGAGGGCCCCGGCAGCCCCGGGAATCCTCTCTCTCCGCGCTGTCCCGGCAGCCCCACGATCCCACGCTGTCCTGCCAGCCCCTGGGGGCCGGGGGGGCCATCCGGGCCCTGTGGGGACACCAGGGGGTCACGGGGGGGACAGGAGGGGCGGGGGGGGTGTCCTGATGGGGATCCCAAAAGGGCTCTGAGAACCCCAGAATTCCCGGGAAGAGGGGCCTGGAAAAGGCTCTGAGAACCCCAAAATTCCCGGGAAGAGGGGCCTGGAAAAGGCTCTGAGAACCCCAAAATTCCCGGGATGAGGGGCCCGAAAAAGGCTCTGAGAACCCCAAAATTCCTGGGATGAGGGGCTCCAAAAGGGCTCTGAGAACCCCAAAATTCCCGGGAAGAGGGGCCTGGAAAAGGCTCTGAGAACCCCAAAATTCCTGGGATGAGGGGCCCGAAAAAGGCTCTGAGAACCCCAAAATTCCCAGGATGATGAGCCCCAAAATTCCTGGGATGAGGGACCCAAAAATTCTTGGGATGAGGGACCCCAAAATTCCTGGCATGAGGGACCCCAAATTCCCAGGATGAGGGACCCCAAAAGGGCTCTGAATGGCCCCAAAATTCTTAGGATGAGGGGCCCAGAAATTCCCGGGATGAGGAGCCCCAAAAATGTTCTGAGGGGCCCTGAAATTTCTGGGATGAAGGGCCCCAAAATTCCCAGGATGAGGGACTCCAAAAGGGCTCTGAATGGCCCCAAAATTCCCAGGATGAGGGACCCCAAAAGGGCTCTGAAGGACCCCAAAATTCCCAGGATGAGGGGCCCCAAATTCCCAGGATGAGGGATCCTAAAAGGATTCTGAGAGACCCCAAAATTCCTGGGATGAGAGTCCCCAAAAGGGCTCTGAGGGACCCTGAAATTCCCAGGATGAAGGACCCTGAAATTCCCAGGATGAGGGACCCCAAAAGGGCTCTGAATGGCCCCAAAATTCTTAGGATGAGGGGCCCAGAAATTCCCGGGATTAGGGACCCAGAAGGGCCCTGAGGTACCCCAAATTCTTAAGATGAGGAGCCCCAAAAGGGCCCTGAGGGACCCCAAAATTCTTAAGATGAGGGGCCCCGAAATTCCCGGGAAGAGGGACCCCAAAAGGGCTCTGAGGGACCCCAAAATTCTCAGGATGAGGGACCCAGAAATTCCCGGGATGAGAGCCCCTGAGGGACCCTGAAAATCTTAGGATAAGGGACCCCAAAAGGGCTCCGAGGGACCCCAAAATTCCTGAGATGAAGGGCCCTGAAATTCCCGGGATGAGGGACCCCAAAAGGGCTCCGAGGGACCCCAGCCAACCCCAAAGAATAACCCCAAACAAATACCGCGGGTCCGTCCTCGCCAGGCTCGCCCTTCTCGCCCGGGGGTCCTGCGGGGCCCTGCAGCCCAGGGTCCCCCGCCCGGCCCGGGGGTCCCGCGTCGCCCCTCGCCCCTTTGGGGCCGTCCTTGCCTGCCGAGCCGGGGGGCCCGGGGGGGCCGGGGTTACCCTGGGGGGGGCAGATTTGGGGTCAGGGCCGGAATGGGACGGGGTTTGCTGCTGGGGGGCCCGGGGGGGCCGGGGTTACCCTGGGGGGGCAGATTTGGGGTCAGGGCTGGAATGGGATGGGGTTTGCTGCTGGGGGGGCTGGGGTTACCCTGGGGGGGGGGCAGATTTGGGGTCAGGGCCGGAATGGGATGGGGTTTGCTGCTGGGGGCCCGGGGGGGCCGGGGTTACCCTGGGGGGAGATTTGGGGTCAGAGCTGGAATGGGATGGGGTTTGCTGCTGGGGGGGCCGGGGTTACCCTGGGGGGGGGATTTGGGATCAGGGCTGGAATGGGATGGGGTTTGCTGCTGGGGGGGCTGGGGTTACCCTGGGGGGGGGGCAGATTTGGGGTCAGGGCCGGAATGGGATGGGGTTTGCTGCTGGGGGGCCCGGGGGGGCCGGGGTTACCCTGGGGGGAGATTTGGGGTCAGAGCTGGAATGGGATGGGGTTTGCTGCTGGGGGGGCCGGGGTTACCCTGGGGGGGGGGCAGATTTGGGGTTTGCTGCTGGGGGGCCCGGGGGGGCTGGAGTTACCCTGGGGGCAGATTTGGGGTCAGGGCCGGAACGGGAGGGGTTTGCTGCTTGCCCTATTCCCATCGCGGTCCTGGGGAGAGCTGGGGTCGCTTTTTGTGGGAATGGCGATTTTTGGGAATGGGGATTGTTATGGGAACTGGGATTTTGATGGGAATGCAATGGGAATGGGGATTTCTATGGGGATGGGGATTGTTATGGGAACTGGGATTTTTGGGGAATGGGGATTTTTATGGGAATGGAATGGGAAAGGGGCTTTTTATGGGAATAGGGATTTTTATGGGAATGGGGCTGTTTATGGGAATGGGGATTTTTGGTGAATGGGGATTTTTGGGGATGGGGATTTTTTTGGGAATGGGGCTATTTATGGGAACAGGGCTTTTTATGGGAATGGAATGGAATGGGAATGGGGATTTTTATAGGAATGGCGCTTTTTATGGGAATGAAGATTTTTTTGGGACTGGAGCTTTTTATGGGAACTGGGCTTTTTATGGGAATGGGAGGTTTTTGGGAATGGAATGGGAATGGAGATTTCTATGGGAATGGGGATTTTTATGGGAGTGGGGCTTTTTATGGGAATGGGAATTTTTATGGGAATGGGGATTTTTATGGGAATGGGGATTTTGGGGAATGGGGATTTTTGTGGGAATGAGGATTTTTTTGGGAATGGGGATTTTTATGGGAATGGAATGGGAATGGGGATTTTGGGGAATGGGGCTTTTTGTGGGCATGGGGATTTCTGGGGATGGGGATTTTTATGGGAATGGGGCTTTTTATGGGAACTGGGATTTTTATGGGAATGGGTTTTTTTGGGGGAATGGAATGGGAATGGGGATTTTTATGGGAATGGGGCTTTTTATGGGAACTGGGATTTTTATGGGAATGGGTTTTTTTGGGGGAATGGAATGGGAATGGGGATTTTTATGGGGTGGTGCCATTGGTTTGGGCACACCATGGGGAGCGGTGTATGCCTGGCCCCGAAGTGATCCCAAATGATCCCAACTGTCCCCAGTGATCCCAATTGTCCCGGGCGATCTCAGAGCTTTGACCCCAGAGCTTCCCAAGTGATCCCAGCTGATCCTGATTGTCCCCAGTGACCCCAATCCCCCCCCCAGTGATCCCAGTTCCCTCCCAGTGACCCCAATCCCCCCCAATAAGCCCAATTCCCCCCCGATCCCAGTCCCTCCCAGCGATCCCAGTTCCCCCAGTGATCCCAGTTCCCCCAGTAATCCCAATCGCCCCGGTGATCCCAGTCCCCCCCAGTGATCCCAATTGCCCCCCAGTAATCCCAGTCCCTCCCAGCGATCCCAGTTCCCCCAGTGATCCCAGTTCCCCCAGTAATCCCAATCGCCCCGGTGATCCCAGTCCCCCCCAGTGACCCCAATTCCCCCCCGATCCCAGTCCCTCCCAGCAATCCCAGTTCCCCCAGTGATCCCAGTTCCCCCAGTAATCCCAATCGCCCCGGTGATCCCAGTCCCCCCCAGTGATCCCAATTGCCCCCCAGTAATCCCAGTCCCTCCCAGCGATCCCAATTCCCCCAGTGATCCCAGTTCCCCCAGTAATCCCAGCCCCCCCAGTTCCCCACTCACGTTGGGGCCGGGGGGTCCGACCCTCCCGGCGGCTCCGGGGAATCCTGTGGCTCCCTGGGGACAGAGAGAGAGAGGTCAGACCCAAAACTGCCCCAGATTCCCGCCCCTCCCCCCTCCCCCATCCCCCCATACTCACGGGGGGGCCCTGAGCCCCCCGGGCTCCTTTGGGGCCTGTGACTCCGGTGGGACCCTGGGGAGAGTGGAAAACACCGGGAAAACGTTAGGAAAATTTGGGGAAAATTTGGGGAAAATGTCAGGAAAATTTGGGGAAAATGTCAGGAAAATTTGGGGAAAATTTGGGGAAAATGTCAGGAAAATGTAAGGAAAATTTGGGGAAAATGTCAGGAAAATGTCAGGAAAATGTAAGGAAAATTTGGGGAAAATGTCAGGAATGTCGGGGTGGGGGTGGAGCAGCACCCGCCAGGTGGAATTCCCAGGATGAGAGACCCCAAAATTCCTGGGATGAGAGACCCCGAAATTCCCGGGATGGGGATCCCCAAGGGCTCATTCCCATTTTTGGGTGCCCATTCCCATATTTGGGACCCATTCCCGGTTTTCCGTGCCCATTCCTGTTTTTTGGGTGCCCATTCCTGTTTTTTGGGTGCCCGTTCCTGTTTTTTGGGTGCCCATTCCTGTTTTTTGGGTGCCCATTCCTGTTTTTTGGGTGCCCATTCCTGTTTTTTGGGTGCCCGTTCCTGGTTTTTGGGTGCTCATTCCCAGTTTTTGGGTGCTCATTCCCAGTTTTTGGGTGCTCATTCCCAGTTTTTGGGTCCCCATTCCCTGTTTTTTTGGTCCCCATTCCCTGTTTTTTGGTCCCCATTCCCGGTTTCTGGGGCTCGTTCCCGATTTTTGGAGTTCATTCCCTGTTTTTGGATGCCCATTCCCATTTTCAGTCCCCATTCCCGTTTTTTGTGTCCCCAGTCCCTATTTTTTCGGTCCCCATTCCCATTCCCGGTCCCCATTCCCATTTTTAGGTCCCCATTCCCATTTTTGGTGCCCATTCCCTGTTTTTCCAGTGCCCATTCCCATTTTCAGTCCCCATTCCCTGGTTTTTAGGTGCCCATTCCCTATTTTTTCGGTCCCCATTCCCATTCCCAGTCCCCATTCCCATTCCCGGTTTTTCCAGTCCCCATTCCCGGTCCCCATTCCCATTCCCAGTCCCCATTCCCATTCCCGGTCCCCATTCCCATTCCCGGTTTTTCCAGTCCCCATTCCCGGTCCCCATTCCCATTTTTGGGGTCTCCATTCCCATTCCCAGTCCCCATTCCCATTCCCGGTCCCCATTCCCATTCCCGGTTTTTCCAGTCCCCATTCCCGGTCCCCATTCCCATTTTCGGTCCCCATTCCCATTCCCGGTCCCCATTCCCATTTTTGGGGTCCCCATTCCCATTCCCAGTCCCCATTCCCATTCCCAGTCCCCATTCCCATTCCCGGTCCCCATTCCCATTCCCGGTTTTTCCAGTCCCCATTCCCGGTCCCCATTCCCATTCCCGGTCCCCATTCCCATTTTTAGGTCCCCATTCCCATTTTTGGTGCCCATTCCCTGTTTTTTCAGTGCCCATTCCCATTTTCAGTCCCCATTCCCTGGTTTTTAGGTGCCCATTCCCTATTTTTTAGGTGCCTATTCCCTATTTTTTCGGTCCTCATTCCCATTTTCAGTCCCCATTCCCATTTTCGGTCCCCATTCCCATTCCCGGTTTTTCCAGTCCCCATTCCCGGTCCCCATTCCCATTCCCAGTCCCCATTCCCATTCCCGGTCCCCATTCCCATTCCCGGTCCCCATTCCCATTCCCAGTCCCCATTCCCAGTCCCCATTCCCATTCCCGGTTTTTCCAGTCCCCATTCCCGGTCCCCATTCCCATTCCCAGTCCCCATTCCCATTCCCGGTCCCCATTCCCATTCCCGGTCCCCATTCCCATTCCCAGTCCCCATTCCCTGGTTTTTAGGTGCCCATTCCCTATTTTTTCGGTCCCCATTCCCATTCCCGGTTTTTCCAGTCCCCATTCCCGGTTTTTCCAGTCCCCATTCCCGGTCCCCCTTCCCATTTTTGGGGTCCCCCCGCTCGCACCTGCGGCCCGGGCGCTCCCGAGGGTCCCTGCGGTCCGGGGGCTCCGGCGTCACCCTTCTGTCCCGGCTCGCCCTGCTCGCCCTTGGAGCCCGGCTGGCCATCGGCGCCCTGCGGACACAGCCGCGCTCAGCCGCGCTGGGAGCACTGGGAGGGACTGGGAGCACTGGGACAGACTGGGACGGACTGGGGACTCACCGGGGGTCCGGCGAATCCGGCGGGGCCGGGGGCTCCGGGCTCTCCGCGCTCACCCTGGGGGGAAAATTGAGGGAAATCGAGGGAATGGGGAGGGGAAATGGGGCGGGGAAATTGAGAGAATGGGGGAAAATAATGGGAATGGGGGAAAATCGAGGGAATAGGGGAAAAAATGGGAATGGGGGAAAATAATGGGAATGGGGGAAAATAATGGGAATGAAGGAAAATAATGGGAATGAAGGAAAATAATGGGAATGGGGGAAAATCGAGGGAATGCGGAGGGAAAGGGCAGCAGTGGCACTGGCGGCACCGGGGTGGGGACAGGGACAAGGACAGGGACGGGTGGCACTGATGGCACCGGGGGTGGGACAGGGACAGGGACAGGGACGGGTGGCACCGATGGCACCGGGGTGGGGATAGGGACAAGGACAGGGACGGGTAGCACTGGCGGCACCGGGGTGGGGACAGGGACAGGCGGCACTGGGGACAGGGACGGGCGGCACTGGGGACAGGGACAGGCGGCACTGGGGACAGGGACAGGTGGCACTTACGGGGGCACCGCGGGCACCGGCGGCTCCGGATGGGCCGGGGGGGCCAGACTCGCCCTGGAAAAGGAAAAGGAGAGTTGTGGGGGAGGGATGGGATCTGTCCCGCTGGGATCTGTGCAGGATCAGGATCAGGATCGGCTCTGTCCCGGTGGGATCGGCTCCGGGGACAAGGACAGGATCTGTCCCGGTGGGATCGGCTCCGGGGACAAGGACAGGATCTGTCCCGGTGGGATCGGCTCCGGGGACAAGGACAGGATCTGTCCCGGTGGGATCGGCTCCGGGGACAAGGACAGGATCTGTCCCGGTGGGATCAGCCATGGGGACAAGGACAGGATCTGTCCCGCTGGGATCAGCTCTGTCCCGCTGGGATCGGCTCTGTCCCGCTGGGATCAGCTCTGTCCCGCTGGGATCAGCTCTGTCCCGCTGGGATCAGCTCTGTCCCGCTGGGATCAGCTCTGTCCCGCTGGGATCGGCTCTGTCCCGCTGGGATCAGCTCTGTCCCGCTGGGATCAGCTCTGTCCCGCTGGGATCAGCTCTGTCCCGCTGGGATCAGCTCTGTCCCGCTGGGATCAGCTTTGTCCCGCTGGGATCGGGATCAGCTCTGTCCCGCTGGGATCAGCTCTGTCCCGATGGGATCGGCTCAGTCCCGCTGGGATCAGCTCTGTCCCGCTGGGATCAGCTCTGTCCCGCTGGGATCAGCTTTGTCCCGCTGGGATCGGGATCAGCTCTGTCCCGATGGGATCGGGATCAGCTCTGTCCCGCTGGGATCAGCTCTGTCCCGCTGGGATCAGCTCTGTCCCGATGGGATCGGCTCAGTCCCGATGGGATCAGCTCTGTCCCGCTGGGGTCGGGATCAGCTCTGTCCCACTGGGATCAGCTCTGTCCCGATGGGATCGGCTCAGTCCCGATGGGATCAGCTCTGTCCCGCTGGGGTCGGGATCGGCTCTGTCCCGCTGGGATCAGCTCTGTCCCGCTGGGATCGGGATCAGCTCAGTCCCGCTGGGATCGGCTCTGTCCCGCTGGGATCAGCTCTGTCCCGCTGGGATCAGCTCTGTCCCGCTGGGATCAGCTCTGTCCCGCTGGGATCAGCTCTGTCCCGCTGGGGTCGGGATCAGCTCTGTCCCGCTGGGATCAGCTCTGTCCCGCTGGGGTCAGCTCTGTCCCAATGGGATCAGCTCTGTCCCGCTGGGATCGGGATCGGCTCTGTCCCGATAGGATCCACTCTATCCCCCTGGGATCAGCTCTGTCCCACTGGGATCGGGATCGGCTCTGTCCCGCTGGGGTCGGGGTCCGCTCCGGGCCCGCTCCGCTCTCACCTTCTCGCCGTTGGGGCCAGCGGGGCCGGGGGGGCCGATGGGACCTGTGAGACCCTGGGGACAGAGAGGGGACAGCGTCAGGCCACCGCCAGGGACCCTGGGTGGCCACCGTGACGGTGAGGCCACCAGGAGTGTCCCTGGCTGACCACAGACATCCCGGAGTGGCCACCGTGAGGGTGAGGCCACCCCAAATGTCCCTCTCTGGCCACCCCCAGTGTCCCTCTGCAGCCACCCCCAGAGTCCCTCAATGGCCACCCCCAGTGTCCCTCTGCAGCCACCCCAGTGTCCCTCTCCTGCCACCCCGAGTGTCCCTCCCGTGCCCCCGAGTGTCCCTGTCTGGCCACCCCGAGTGTCCCTCTGCAGCCACCGCCAGTGTCCCTCAGTGGCCCCCCCCAGTGTCCCCCCCGTCCCCCCGAGTGTCCCCCCGAGTGTCCCGGTGGCACTCACGCGCGCTCCGTCCTTTCCGGGGGCTCCCTCGGGTCCTTTCTCTCCGACGTCTCCCTGCGGGGCAGGACGGGGACAAGGCCACCATCAGTGCCACCCCGGTGCCAGCCCGGCGCCCCCGCGGCCCGCGCCCCGCGCCCGTGTCACTCACCCTGTCGCCCTTGGGCCCGGCGATGCCAGCGGCTCCGCGCTCCCCGGGCATGCCCTGCAGCCCCGGCGGGCCCTGCGCGCCCGTGGGGCCAGCGGGGCCCGTGGCGCCCTGCGACACGACAGCGACAGCAGTGTCACCCCGGGACAGGGACAGGGACAGCAGTGTCACCCCGGCACGGGGACAGCGACAGGGACAGCAGCGTCACCCCAGGGACGGGGACAGGGACAGGGACAGCGACAGCAGCGTCACCCCGGGACAGGGACAGGGACAGCGACAGCAGCGTCACCCCGGGACAGGGACAGGGACAGGGACAGCAGCGTCACCCCGGCACGGGGACAGGGACAGCGACAGCAGCGTCACCCCGGGACGGGGCAGGGACAGCGACAGCAGCGTCACCCCGGGACGGGGACAGGGACAGCGACAGCAGCGTCACCCCGGGACGGGGCAGGGACAGCGACAGCAGCGTCACCCCCGGGACAGGGACAGGGACAGGGACAGGGACAGCAGTGTCACCCCCAGGTACAGGGACAGCAGCGGGGACGTTAGCGTCACCCCCACCCGGGGAACGGGGACGTTAGCGGAGTGTCACCCACCCCCAGGGACAGGGACAGCAGTGTCACCCCCGGGACAGGGACAGCAGTGGGGACATTAGTGTCATCCTCCCCCTTGGACGGGGACATTATCGGGGTGTCACTACCCCCGGGAACAGGGTCATCCCCGCAGTGTCACCCCCAGGGATAGAGGGACATCCCCGCGGTGTCACACCGAGCCCCTGTCCCCTGTCACCCACCTTGGGCCCGTCCGTGCCGGGGGTCCCGGGCAGGCCGCGGGGTCCCTGCAGGCCCTGAGCCCCCGGGGAGCCGCGCTCGCCAGGAAAGCCACGCTCGCCCTGGGGACAGCGACACGTCAGGGGACAGCGACAGGAGGGGATGGGGACAGGAGGGGATGGGGACAGGAGGGGACAAGGACAGGAGGGGACAAGGACAGGAGGGGACGGGGACAGGAGGGGCTGGGGACAGGAGGGGACAAGGACAGGAGGGGACGGGGACAGGAGGAGGGGCTGGGGACAGGAGGGGCTGGGGACAGGAGGGGACAAGGACAGGAGGGGATGGGGACAGGAGGAGGGGCTGGGGACAGGAGGGGCTGGGGACAGGAGGGGACAAGCACAGGAGGGGCTGGGGACAGGAGGGGATGGGGACAGGAGGAGGGGATGGGGACAGGAGGGGACGGGGACAGGAGGGGATGGGGACAGGAGGGGATGGGGACAGGAGGAGGGGATGGGGACAGGAGGGGATGGGGACAGGAGGGGATGGGGACAGGAGGAGGGGATGGGGACAGGAGGGGACAGCGACACGTCAGGGGGACACGGGGACACTGGGACGGTACAGGAGGGGATGGGGACAGGAGGGGACAAGGACAGGAGGGGATGGGGACAGGAGGGGACATGGGCCAGGAGGGGACAGCGACAGGAGGGGACAGGGACACGTCAGGGGGATGGGGACACCGGGACGGGGACAGGAGGGGACAGGGACAGGAGGAGCCACCGGGACAGGAGGGGATACCGGGACAGTGACAGGAGGGGACACGGGGACACCAGGAAGGTCACAGGGGGTATGGACTGGGAGGGACTGGGATGGGGACAGAGCCAGCACAGGCCCTGGGACCCCCAAAGTCCCCAAGGGGGTGACAGGGGACACTGTGGGACACCCAAAGTGCCCCCCAGGTGACAGGGGACACTGTGGGACCCCAAAGCGGTGACAGGGACCCCCCGAGGTCCCCAGGGGGGACAGGGGACACTCACCCTGGGCCCCACCAGCCCTGGCGCTCCAGCTTCTCCAGGAACTCCCTGCGGGAACGGCAACGTTTTGGGGTCAGCTCCGGGGGATTTGGGGTCCCCACCCCACCTTTGGGGGATTTGGGGTCCCCACCCCAGCTGGGCCCCCCGAGAGGGGCCGGGGGGGTCTTCTGGGGTCTCTTGGGGTCGCTCGGGGGTCTCACCTGATCTCCGGGTTTGCCGCTCTCGCCGGGGGGGCCGGGGGGCCCTGGCAGCCCCTGGGGGGGACAGGGACACGTGAGGGGGGGGACAGAGACCCTAAATCCCACGGGCAGCACCCCCAAACCATCCCAAAGCCCAGATCATCCTAAACCCCAGATCATCCTAAATCCCAAAATTACCCCAAATCCCAAATTACCCCAAATCCCAAATTACCCCAAATCCCAAATCATCCCAAATCCCACGAGAATCACCCCCACCCCAAACCCCAAATCATCCCAAACCCCAAATCATCCTAAATCCCAAATCACCCCAAACCCCAAATCATCCTAAACCCTAAATCATCCCAAACCCCAAATCACCCCAAACCCTAAATCATCCCAAACCCCATGAGAATCACCCCCACCCCAAATAACCCTGAACACCATGAGCATCACCCCAAGCCCCAAATCATCCCAAACCCCAAACAGTCCCAAATCCCAAATTGTCCCAAATCCCAAATTGTCCCAAATCCCATGAGAATCACCCTCACCCCAAATCCCAAATAACCCCATGAGCATCACCCCAACCCCCAAACCATCCCAAACCCCAAACCCCACAATCATCGTCTCCACCCCAAATCCCAAATCATCCCAAACCCCAAATCATCCCAAACAGTCCCAAACAATCCCAAACACCAAGCAATCCCAAATCTGAAATCATCCCAAACCCCACGAGCATCGCCCCCACCCCAAACCCCAAATAATCCCAAACACCAAATAATCCCAAACAATCCCAAATCCGAAATCATCCCAAACCCCACGAGCATCGCCCCCACCCCAAACCCCAAATAATCCCAAACACCAAATAATCCCAAACAATCCCAAATCTGAAATCATCCCAAACCCCACGAGCATCGCCCCCACCCCAAACCCCAAATAATCCCAAAACCCCAAACCCCAAGCCCCGTTCCCGTCTCACCTGGAAGCCGGACGGGCCGGGGGCTCCTTGCTCTCCCCTCTCCCCCGCGGGGCCCTGCAGAGCGACCCCAAAACCTTTGGGATTTCAGATTTCCCCACCCCAAAATATTGGGAATCCCAAAACCCAAAAGCCAAAGTTTGGGATCCCAAAACATTTGGGATTTCAGCTTTCCCCCACCCCAAAATCTTGGGGATCCCAAAATCCACAAGCCAAAGTTTGGGATCCCCAAAACATTTGGGATTTCAGCTTTCCCCCACCCCAAAATATTTGGAATCCCAAAACCCGAAAGCCAAAGTTTGGGATCCCCGAAACATTTGGGATTTCAGCTTTCCCCCACCCCAAAATCTTGGGGATCCCAAAACCCAAAAGCCAAAGTTTGGGATCCCTGAAACATTTGGGATTTCAGCTTTTCCCCACCCCAACATCTTGGGGATCCCAAAACCCAAAAGGCAAAGTTTGGGATCCCCAAAACCTTTCCAGGTTTCCCCCACCCCAAAATAGTGGGGATCCCAAAAGTCCTGCGTGGGGGATTTGGGGCTTTTTGGAACATTTGTAGGATTTGGGGAGGCCGGAGGGGTGAGGATTTGGGGTTTTGGGGGGATTTGGGGTTTTTGAGGGATTTAGGGGATTTGGGGAGGCCAGAGGGGTGGGGATTTGGGGATTTGGGGGGATTTGGGGGATTTGGGGAGGCCAGAGGGGTGGAGATTTGGGGTTTTTGGGGGGATTTGGGGTTTAGGGGGTGATTTGTAGGATTTGGGGAGGCCGGAGAGGTGGGGATTTGGGGTTTTTGGAGGATTTGGGGTTTTTGGGGGATTTCTTTGGGGTTTTGGGGGGATTTCTTTGGGGTTTTTGGGGGGCTTTATTTGGGGTTTTTGGGGGATTTCTTTGGGGTTTTTGGAGGATTTGGGTTTTTTGGGGGATTTCTTTGGGGTTTTTGGGGCGGTCCCGACCCCGCCCCACTCACGGCAGGTCCGGGGGGTCCGGCGGCTCCTGTCTCTCCATCCTTGCCAGGCAGTCCCTGCAGAGCCAGGAAACCCCAGTGAGCCCCGACCCCACAAAAACCCCATTTCCCGTGCCTCAGTTTCCCCGCTCGGGGGTTCCCGATCCCAAAATGAGATTTTTTTGGGTTTTTTTTGGGGATGGGAAACCTCACCCTCAGCCCCGGCGCTCCGGGGAGTCCTTTCTCCCCAGCTTTTCCAGGCTCACCCTAAAGAAAACACCAAGAATTTGGGGTTTTGGGGTTCGGGAGGAGCCCCGGGGGGGATTTTTGGGTTTTTTTTTTTTAGGGGAAGGGTCGGGACTCACGTTGGCTCCTTTGGGGCCGGGGAAGCCCATGACGCCGGGCTGGCCCCGAGCCCCCTGCGGCCCCGGGGGGCCTGGGCGGCCGTCCTCGCCGGGGGCACCCTGGGGGGACAGCGGGGTCAGGAGCCCACCCGAGACCCCGAACTGCCACAAAGAACCCAAAAAACCCCCAAAACAACCCCAGACTGCCCCAAATGACCCTAGAAACAACCCCAGACCACCCCAAACCATAAAAAAAAAACCCAAAACAACCCCAGACTGCCCCAAATGACCCTAGAAACAACCCCAAACCACCCCAAACCATAAAAAAAACCCCGAAACAACCCCAGACTGCCCCAAATGACCCTAGAAACAACCCCAAACCGCCCCAAACCATAAAAAACCCCAAAACAACCCCAGACAGCCCAAAAAAAACCCAGAACAACCCCAGACTGCCCCAAATGACCCTAGAAACAACCCCAGACCGCCCCAGACCACCCCAAACCATAAAAAAAACCCCAAAACAACCCCAGACAGCCCAAAAAAACCCCAGAACAACCCCAGCCCACCTGAGAGCCCAGACCACCTCAAACTGCCCAAAACAAGCCCAGACTGCCCCAAATGACCCTAGAAACAACCCCAGACCGCCCCAGACCACCCCAAACCATTAAAAAAACCCCAAAACAACCCCAGACTGCCCCAAATGACCCTAGAAACAACCCCAGACCGCCCCAAACCATAAAAAAACCCCAAAACAACCCCAGACTGCCCCAAACCATAAAAAAAACCCCGAAAACAACCCCAGACTGCCCCAAATGACCCTAGAAACAACCCCAGACCACCCCAGACCACCCCAAACCATAAAAAAACCCCCAAAACAACCCCAGACTGCCCCAAATGACCCTAGAAACAACCCCAGACCGCCCCAGACCATAAAAAAACCCCAAAACAACCCCAGACAGCCCAAAAAAACCCCAGAACAACCCCAGACTGCCCCAAATGACCCTAGAAACAGCCCCAGACCCCCCCAAACCATAAAAAAAAACCCCAAACAACCCCAGACTGCCCCAAACCATTAAAAAAACCCCAAAACAACCCCAGACTGCCCCAAATGACCCTAGAAACAACCCCAGACCGCCCCAAACCATAAAAAAACCCCAAAACAACCCCAGACTGCCCCAAATGACCCTAGAAACAACCCCAGACCGCCCCAGACCACCCCAAACCATTAAAAAAACCCCAAAACAACCCCAGACTGCCCCAAATGACCCTAGAAACAACCCCAGACCACCCCAAACCATAAAAAAAAAACCCAAAACAACCCCAGACTGCCCCAAATGACCCTAGAAACAACCCCAGACCGCCCCAGACCGCCCCAAACCATTAAAAAAACCCCAAAACAACCCCAGACTGCCCCAAATGACCCTAGAAACAACCCCAGACCGCCCCAAACCATAAAAAAAACCCCGAAACAACCCCAGACTGCCCCAGACCACCCCAGACCATAAAAAAAACCCCAAAACAACCCCAGACTGCCCCAAATGACCCTAGAAACAACCCCAGACCGCCCCAGACCACCCCAAACCATTAAAAAAACCCCAAAACAACCCCAGACAGCCCAAAAAATCCCCAGAACAACCCCAGCCCGCCTGAGAGCCCAGACCACCTCAAACTGCCCAAAACAACCCCAGACAGCCCCAGGTGACCCCAAAGAATGCCAGACCACCCCAAAGTGCTCTAAAAAACCCCAAAGCACCCCCAAAGAACACAAGACCACCCTGATCAGGTGAAAAGCAACCCCAAAGCACCCCAAACCGCCCAAAACAACCCCAAAACCGACTGCAGACAGCTCCAAACCACCCCAAGGACCCCCAAACAGCCCCAAACCGCCCCAAAAAACCCCAGACAGCCCCCAAAAAACCCGAAACAAGCCAAAACCGACCCAAACAATCCCAAACCTTGCCAATACCCACCCCAAAGCCACCCCAAACCTCCCTAAACAGTCCTGAACTGCTCCAAGCAACTCCAAACCACCCCAAAAACAACCCCAAATCTCCCCAAACAACCCCAAACCACCCCGAAAACAACCCAAAACAACCCCAAACTGCCCCAAACCACCACGAAAACAACCCAAAACAACCCCAAAGGACCCCAAAACCAGCCCGAACAACCCCAAAGGACCCCAAAACCAACCCAAAACAACCCCAAAGGACCCCAAAACCAACCCAAAACAACCCCAAACTGCCCCAAACCCACCACAGACAACCCCAAAGGACCCCAAAACAACCCCAAACTGCCTCAAACCCACCCAAAGCCACCCCAGACCTCCCCAAACCACCCCGAAAACAACGCAAAACAACCCCAAAGGACCCCAAAACCAACCCAAAACAACCCCAAACCTCCCCAGACTACCCCAAACAACCCCAAACCCCCAAAAATCCCAAAGCCACCCCAAAGCCACCTCAAACAATCCCAAAGACCCCCAAAAACAACCCAAAACAACCCCAAACTGTCCCAAAGTCACCCCAAACGTCCCCAGACCACCCCAAAGAGCCCCAGACCCCAAACCCAACCCCAAACAACCCCAAATCCCCCGAAACAGCCCCAAATCTCCCCAAACAATCCCAAACCACCCCGAAAACAACCCAAAACAACCCCAAAGGACCCCAAAACCAACCCAAACAACCCCAAAGGACCCCAAAACCAACCCAAACAACCCCAAAGGACCCCAAAACCAACCCAAAACAACCCCAAACTGCCCCAAACCCACCACAAACAACCCCAAAGGACCCCAAAACAACCCCAAACTGCCTCAAACCCACCCAAAGCCACCCCAGACCTCCCCAAACCACCCCGAAAACAACGCAAAACAACCCCAAAGGACCCCAAAACCAACCCAAAACAACCCCAAACCTCCCCAGAGCACCCCAAACAACCCCAAACCCCAAAAAATCCCAAAGCCACCCCAAACCCGCCTCAAACAATCCCAAAGACCCCCAAAAACAACCCAAAACAACCCCAAACTGTCCGAAAGTCACCCCAAACCTCCCCAGACCACCCCAAACAGCCCCAGACCCCAAACCCAACCCCAAACAACTCCAAATCCCCCGAAACAGCCCCAAATCTCCCCAAACAATCCCAAACCACCCCGAAAACAACCCAAAACAACCCCAAAGGACCCCAAAACCAACCCAAACAACCCCAAAGGACCCCAAAACCAACCCAAAACAACCCCAAACTGCCCCAAGCCCACCACAAACAACCCCAAAGGACCCCAAAACCAACCCAAAACAACCCCAAACTGCCCCAAGCCCACCACAAACAACCCCAAAGGACCCCAAAACCAACCCAAAACAACCCCAAACTGCCCCAAGCCCACCACAAACAACCCCAAAGGACCCCAAAACCAACCCAAAACAACCCCAAAGGACCCCAAAAACAACCCAAAACAACCCCAAACTGCCCCAAACCCACCACAAACAACCCCAAAGGACCCCAAGCCCACCACAAACAACCCCAAACTGCTCCAAAACTAACCCAAAACAACCCCAAACTGCCTCAAACCCACCCAAAGCCACCCCAGACCTCCCCAAACCACCCCGAAAACAACCCAAAACAACCCCAAAGGACCCCAAAACCACCCCAAACAACCCCAAAGACCCCCGAAAACAACCCAAAACAACCCCAAAGGACCCCAAAACCACCCCAAACAACCCCAAAGACCCCCGAAAACAACCCAAAACAACCCCAAAGGACCCCAAGACCACCCCAAACCCACCCCAAACCTCCCCAGAGCACCCCAAACAACCCCAAACCCCAAAAAATCCCAAAGCCACCCCCAGAGCACCCCAAACCCCGGAGAACCCCGTGGGGTCACTCACTGTGGGGCCGACTTTGCCTTGGGGTCCGGCGTCCCCGGGGCGCCCGGTGAGACCCTGCGGGGACAGAGAGCCTTGGGGACACCCCGGGGTGGGCACGAGGCTCTGCCCCACCCCCGACCCCAAAGAGCCCCCCAAAGAGCGCGGCACCCCGAGGAGGAGATTTGGGAACCCAAAAAACCTCCTCTGGACCCCAAAACCCTCATAACCAACCCCAAAATTGCCTTAACCAACCCTAAAACTCTTACTGCCCCAAAAATCGCCTTAACCGACCCTAAAATCACCTTTACCACCCTGACATCATCTTGTTGACCCCAAAAATTCCTTAGCCAACCCCAAAACCTCCTCACCGACCCCAACCCCCCCACCCCTCACCCCTGTCCCCATTTGGGGCAGATTTGGGGTCCTGTTCCCATTTGGGATTGATTTAGTGTCCCCATCCCCTTTTGGGGCCTGTTTGGGATTCTTGTCCCCATTCGGGGTGGATTTGGGGTCCCCATCCCTGTTCAGGGCAGATTTGGGGTCCCCATCCCCATTTGGGGCCTATTTGGGGTTGATTTGGGGTCCCCATCCCCATTCAGGGCAGATTTGGGGTCCCTGTCCCCATTCCAGTCCCATTTGGGGTCCCCAGCCCCATTCAGGGCAGATTTGGGGTCCCTGTCCCCATTCCAGTCCCATTTGGGGTCCCCATCCCCATTCAGGGCAGATTTGGGGTCCCCATCCCCGTTCCGGGCAGATTTGGGGTCCCTGTCCCAGTTCCAGTCCCATTTAGGGTCCCCATCCCTGCTCCAGTCCCATTTGGGGTCCCCAGCCCCGTTCCTCTCCCATTTGGGGTCCCTGTCGCCATTCAGGGCAGATTTGGGGTCCCTGTCCCCTTTCTGGGCCGCTTTGGGGTCCCCGTCCCCGTTCCGGGCCGCTTTGGGGTCCCTGTCCGCGTTCGGGGTGCATTTGGGGTCTCACCCTGGCCCCGGGCAGGCCTGGCTCTCCGGGGCGCCCTGGGTCTCCGGTGGCTCCTTTGGGACCTGCCAGGCCTGCGGGGCCGCGCTCGCCCGGGGCACCCTAAAAACGGGACTGGGGTCAGTGTGGGGTCACTGTGGGGTCAGCGTGGGGGGTCTGGGGGTTGTCACCCCCCAGGACACCCCAAATGTCACCAATGTCCCCCCTTGGGACCTGTAGGGCCACGCTCGCCCGGGGCACCCTAAAAACGGGATTGGGGTCACTGTGGGGTCACTGCGGGGTCACTGTGGGGTCACTGTGGGGTCAGCGTGGGGGGTCTGGGGGTTGTCACCCCCCGGACACCCCAAATGTCACCAATGTCCCCCGGACACCCCAAATGTCACCAATGTCCCCCCTTGGGACCTGTAGGGCCGCGCTCGCCGGGGGTGCCCTGAAAGGGTTTGGGGTCAGTGTGGGGTCACTGTGGGGGGGATTTGGGGTCAGTTTTGGGTGGATTTGGGTTTGATTTGGGGGCAGTTTGGGGTCAGTGTGGGGTTCCAGGAGCTGTCACCCCCCGGGACACCCCGATGTCCCCAGTGTCCCCCCTTGGGACCTGCGAGGCCACCCTCACCCAGGGCCAGGGGGGATTTGGGGTCAGCGTGGGGTGGATTTGGGGGATGTGGGGGATGTCACCCCCGGGCCACCCCAAGTGGCCCCAAATGTCCCCACTGTCCCACCTTGGGCCCGGCCAGCCCGTCCTGCCTGGAGGGATTTGGGGTCAGTTTGGGGTCAGTTTGGGGTCAGTTTGGGGTGGATTTGGGGTCAGTGTAGGGCGGATTTGGGGTGAGTTTTGGGTGGATTTGGGGTGGATTTGGGGTGAGTTTGGGGTGAGTTTGGGGTCAGTTTGGGGTGGATTTGGGGTCAGTGTGGGGGGGATTTGGGGTGAGTTTTGGGTGGATTTCGGGTCAGTGTAGGGTCAGTTTGGGGTCAGTTTGGGGTGGATTTGGGGTCAGTGTAGGGTCAGTTTGGGGTCAGTTTGGGGTGGATTTGGGGTCAGTGTAGGGCAGATTTGGGGTCAGTTTTGGGTGGATTTGGGGTGGATTTGGGGTGAGTTTGGGGTCAGTTTGGGGTGGATTTGGGGTCAGTTTGGGGTGGATTTGGGGTCAGTGTAGGGTCAGTTTGGGGTCAGTTTGGGGTGGATTTGGGTTTGATTTGGGGTGGATTTGGGGTCAGTGTGGGGTCAGTTTGGGGTGTCATTGGGGGTCAGTTTGGGATGGATATGGGGTCAGTTTTGGGCGGATTTGGGGTCAGTTTGGGGTCAGTGTGGGGTGGCTTTGGGGTGGATATGAGGTTAGTTCGGGGTCACTGTGGTGTGGATTTGGGACACTTTGGGGTGGATTTGGGGTCAGTTTGGGGTTAGTTTGGGGTCACTTTGGGGTTTCGGGTGTCACCTTGGGCCCGGCCAGCCCGTCCTGCCTGGAGGGATTTGGGGTCAGTGTGGGGTCAGTTTGGGGTCAGTGTGGGGTGGATTTGGGGTGAGTTTGGGGTCAGTTTGGGGTT
The DNA here is from genome assembly GCA_036630365.1 of Acanthiza pusilla. Lineage (NCBI taxonomy): Eukaryota > Metazoa > Chordata > Aves > Passeriformes > Acanthizidae > Acanthiza > Acanthiza pusilla. The sequence goes on along the minus strand of JAXCHO010000119.1, from coordinate 312,862 downwards.
TGGGGTGTCACCTTGGGCCCGGCCAGCCCGTCCTGCCCGGGGAAGCCGCGGTTGCCAGGAGCTCCCTGTGGGGGAAAGAGATTTTGGGGTCAGCAGAGGTTTTGGGGTCAGCAGAGGTTTTGGGGTCAGCAGAGATTTTGGGGTCAGCAGAGATTTTGGGGTCAGCAGAGGTTTTGGGGTCAGTGGAGGTTTTGGGGTCAGTGGAGGTTTTGGGGTCAGCAGAGGTTTTGGGGTCGGGGGAGGGTTTTGGGCTTGGGAGAGATTTTTGGGGTCAAGATTGTTTTGTTTGGGGTCAGGGCACTTTTTGGGGGTCAAAGTCAGTTTTTGGGATCGTGCTCAGTTTTTTGGGGTCAGAGTCAATATTTTAGGATCCAGAGAGGTTTTTGGTATCGGGGTCAGTTTTTTAGGGTTGGGTTTTTGTGGTCCAGGGAGGATCTTTGGGATCCAGGTGGGATTTCTGGGATGCAGGGAGGATTTTTCGAATCCAGGGAGGGTTTCTGGGATCTGGAGAGGATTTCTGGGATCCAGGGCAGGTTTTTGGGGTCCAGGGCAGTTATTTTAGGATCCAGGGCAGGTTTTGGGATCCAGGGCAGGTTTTTGGGATCCAGGGCAGGTTTTGGGATCCAGGACAGGTTTTGGGATCCAGGGCAGGTTTTGGGATCCAGGGCAGTTATTTTGGGATCCAGGGCAGTTATTTTAGGATCCAGGGCAGGTTTTTGGGATCCAGGGCAGGTTTTTAGGATCCAGGGCAGGTTTTGGGATCCAGGGCAGGTTTTGGGATCCAGGGCAGTTATTTTAGGATCCAGGGCAGTTATTTTAGGATCCAGGGCAGTTATTTTAGGATCCAGGGCAGGTTTTGGGATCCAGGGCAGGTTTTTGGGATCCAGGGCAGGTTTTGGGATCCAGGGCAGTTATTTTGGGATCCAGGGCAGGTTTTTGGGATCCAGGGCAGGTTTTGGGATCCAGGGCAGTTATTTTAGGATCCAGGGCAGTTATTTTAGGATCCGGGGCAGTTATTTTAGGATCCAGGGCAGTTATTTTGGGATCCAGGGCAGGTTTTGGGATCCAGGGCAGGTTTTGGGATCCAGGGCAGGTTTTGGGATCCAGGGCAGGTTTTTAGGATCCAGGGCAGTTATTTTGGGATCCAGGGCAGGTTTTTGGGATCCAGGGCAGGTTTTGGGATCCAGGGCAGTTATTTTAGGATCCAGGGCAGTTATTTTAGGATCCAGGGCAGTTATTTTAGGATCCAGGGCAGGTTTTAGGATCCAGGGCAGTTATTTTAGGATCCAGGGCAGTTATTTTAGGATCCAGGGCAGTTATTTTAGGATCCAGGGCAGATATTTTAGGATCCAGGGCAGGTTTTTGGGATCCAGGGCAGGTTTTTGGGATCCAGGGCAGATATTTTAGGATGCAGGGCAGGTTTTTGGGATCCAGGGCAGATATTTTAGGACCCAGGGCAGGTTTTTAGGGTGGGGGTGAGCGCAGACCCTCTCTCCGGGCGGCCCCAGGGGTCCGGCGGCTCCAGGCTCTCCGCGCGCTCCTCTCTTGCCTTCCTCCCCGGCCGGGCCGGGGGCACCCTGGGGACCCGCGGGGCCCTGCGGGCGAGGAGGAGGAGGAGGAGGAAGGGTCAGACGGAGCCTTCATCCCCCCACAGCACAGATCCCGTCAATATCCCATAAATAGCCCACAGATCCCACAGAAACCCCACAGACTGCAGCCCCCCGGGCCCCCCAGAGCACAGATCCCAGCCCCCCGCAAAGGACAGATCCCATAGAAACCCCACAGATTGCAACACCCCCCAAAAAAGCCAAATCCATAGAAACCCCACAGATCCCTGACCCCTGGACCCCCCAAGTACAGATCCCATAGAAACCCCACAGATCGCAGCCCCCCCAAAGGATGAATCCCATAGAAACCCCACAGATCGCAATCCCCCCCAAAACACAAATCCCATAGAATCCCCATAGATCCCTGACCCCCCAAAGGACAAATCCCACAAAGCCCCACATCTCTCACCCCCCTGGACCCCCCCAAAGGACAGACCCCACAAAACCCCAGCGCTGGCAGCCCCCCGGACCCCCCCGAGCCCCCCCAAAGGACAGACCCCACAAAACCCCACATCTCTCACCCCCTCGGGCCCCCCCAAAGGGCAAATCCCACAAAACCCCAGCGCTGGCAGCCCCCCGGACCCCCCCGAGCCCCCCAGGCACAGACCCCACAAAACCCCACATGTCTCACCCCCCTGGACCCCCCCAGGCACAGACCCCACAAAACCCCACATCTCTCACCCCCCCGGGCCCCCCCAAAGGACAGACCCCACAAAACCCCACCGCTGGCAGCCCCCCGGCCCCCCCCGAGCCCCCCAGGCACAGACCCCACAAAACCCCAGCGCTGGCAGGCGCGGGCGGCGCCGGCCCCGCGGGGCGCCATTGAGGGAAGGCACTGAGGCGAGCGGGAATGGCCCGGGAACACTGCGGCCATTGTCCCCTATTGTCCCCTATTGTCCCGCCGTGTCCCGGGGGGACAGGCCCGCGAGAGGCCTCGCTAGGGGACACGATCGTTAGGGACGAGGGGGAGAGGGGGTGGGGCTGGGGTGGGCATGGGGTGGACATGGGGTGGGCATGGATGGACATGGGATGGACATGGATGGACACAGGGACATGGGGTGGGCATGGGGTGGGCATGGATGGACATTGGGGTGAGGATGGACACAGGGACATGGGGTGGGCATGGGGTGGACATGGGATGGACACGGGATGGACATGGGGTGGGCATGGGATGGACACAGGGACATGGGATGGACATGGGATGGACACAGGGACATGGGGTGGGCATGGGGTGGGCATGGGATGGACATTGGGGTGGACATGGGATGGACATGGGGTGGACATGGAGATGGACAGGGATGGACATGGGATGGACATTGGGGTGAAGATGGACACAGGGATGGACACTGGGGTGGGCATGGGATCGATATAAGGATGGACAGTGGGACAGGGATGGACACTGGGGTGGATACTGGAGTGGGGATGGACATGGGATGGACATTGGGGTGGACATGGGATGGACATGGGGTGGACATGGAGATGGACAGGGATGGATATTGGGGTGGGGATGGACAGCAGGATGGACACTGGGAGGGACACTGGGATGGGGATGGACATGGGATGGACATGGGATGGACATGGGGTGGATATTCGGATGGACACTGGGGCAGTGACGGACACTAGGATGGAGACATGGATGGACATGGGGTGGACACTGGGGTGGACATGGGATGGAGAGTGGGATGAAGGTGGATATGGGATGGACATGGGATGGACACTGAGGTGGACACTGGGGTGGACATGGGATGGATATTAGGATGGACATGGGATGGACAGGGATGGACATTGAGGTGGACATGGATGGACATGGGATGGACAGTGGGACAGGGATGGACACTGGGGTGGATACTGGAGTGGGGATAGACATGGGATGGACACAGAGATGGACATGGGATGGACCCTGGGATGGTCACTTTGGGGTCAAGGCCAGACCCTGGATGGTCAGCGAGGGCTCAGGGCCGGACCCCGGCCAGGGGTGGTCCGGGGGTGGTCCGGGGGTGGTCTGGGGGTGGTCTGGGGGTGCCCCCGCCCGCGCCCCTCACTCACCGTCTCTCCCTTGGGTCCCTGCTCGCCCTTGAATCCTGCGATGCCAGGCTCGCCCTGAGGACAGCGACAGTGGCACCGTGTCCCCAGGCTGTCCCCAGGCTGCCCCCAGGCTGTCCCCAGGCTGTCCCCAGGCTGCCCCCAGGCTGTCCCCAGGCTGCCCCCAGGCTGTCCCCAGGCTGTCCCCAGGCTGTCCCCATCCCACCCCCACCCCACCCCATCCCCTCTTCGGGGTCAGGGTGACCCCAGGGTGACCCCGGGGTGACCCCAGGGTGACGTTGGGGAGGGGACACCCAAAGGGGAAAGGTGCGAGGGGGGCGTGGCCTGGGGTAGAAGGGGCGGGGCAGCCCAGGCGTGGTCGGGGCGTGGCCAGGGGGCGTGTCCAGGGGCGGGGCCGTGCCCGGGGGTCGCGGGGGTCTCACCGTCTGTCCCTTGGGGCCCAGCGGGCCTGTGGCTCCCTGGGGTCCGGGGGGGCCGCGGGGCCCTGGGAATCCTGGAGCGCCCGCGATGCCCGGGGCGCCCTGGGGACACGGGGGGTCAGGGGCGGCCCCGACGTCCCCCCGGTGTCCCCAGTGTCCCCCCAGTGTCCCTCAGCGTCCCTTCGGTGTCCCTCAGTGTCCCCAACGTCCCCTCGGTGTCCCTCAGTGTCCCCCCGGTGTCCCCAGCATCCCCCAGTACCCCGCAGCATCCCCCATCCCTGAGTGCCGCACGACCCCCGGGGGACCCAAATGTCCCCAAATGCCAGCGCAGTCCTGGGCAGCTGCTCCTCCCCCCGGCCCTGTCCCGGGGCTCGCTGCGGCACCTGTCCCTGTCCCCGTCCCTGTCCCCGTCCCCGTCCTGTCCCTGTCCCGTCCCTGTCCCTGTCCCCATCCCCATCTCTGTCCCACCCCTGTCCTTGTCCCCGTCCCTGTCCCATCCCTGTCCCATTCCTGTCCCCATCCCCTTCCCTGTCCCCATTCCGTCCCTGTCCCCACCCCTGTCGCCTCCCCCATCCCCACCGCTGTCCCCTCTGTCCCCGCCGTCCCCAGCGCTGTCCCTGCTGTCCCTGCTGTCCCCGCTGTCCCCTCTGTCCCCTCTGTCCCCTCTGTCCCCTCTGTCCCCACCGCTGTCCCTGCTGTCCCCGCTGTCCCCTCTGTGCCCTCTGTCCCCAGCGCTGTCCCCTCTGTCCCCAGTGCTGTCCCCTCTGTCCCCGCTGTCCCTGTCGCCGCTCACCGCCGATCCCTTGGCTCCGGGGATGCCGTCGGTCCCGGGGTTCCCCTGGAAGCAATCCCCGCTCAGCTCCGTGCCTCAGTTTCCCCGCTCCGGGGCCACCGGGGCTGGGGACAGAGCCACCGGGGCAGGGACAGAGCCACCGGGGCTGGGGACAGAGCCACCGGGGCTGGGGACAGGGCCACCGGGGCTGGGGACAGAGCCACCGGGGCTGGGGACAGAGCCACCGGGGCTGAGACAGAGCCACCGGGGCTGGGGACAGAGCCACCGGGGCTGGGGACAGGGCCACCGGGGCTGGGGACAGAGCCACCGGGGCTGGGACAGAGCCACCGGGGTTGGGGACAGGGCCACCGGGGCTGGGACAGAGCCACCGGGGCTGGGGACAGAGCCACCGGGGCGGGGACAGAGCCACCGGGGCTGGGGACAGAGCCACCGGGGCGGGGACAGAGCCACCGGGGCTGGGGACAGAGCCACCGGGGCGGGGACAGAGCCACCGGGGCTGGGGACAGAGCCACCGGGGCTGGGGACAGAGCCACCGGGGCTGGGGCCAGGGCCAGCAGGGTGGGGACAGAGCCACCGGGGCTGGGGACAGAGCCACCGGGGCTGGGGACAGAGCCACCGAGGCGGGGACAGAGCCACCGGGGCAGGGACAGAGCCACCGGGGCAGGGACAGAGCCACCGGGGCTGGGGACAGAGCCACCGGGGCTGGGGACAGAGCCACCGAGGCGGGGACAGAGCCACCGGGGCGGGGACAGGGCCAGCAGGCTGGGGCCAGGGCCACCGGGGCTGGGGACAGAGCCACCGGGGCTGGGGACAGGGCCAGCAGGGTGGGGACAGAGCCACCGGGGCTGGGGACAGGGCCAGCAGGGTGGGGCCAGGGCCACCGGGGCTGGGGACAGAGCCACCGGGGCTGGGGACAGGGCCAGCAGGGTGGGGCCAGGGCCAGCAGGGCTGGGGACAGGGCCAGCAGGGTGGGGCCAGGGCCAGGCACTCACGGGGGCTCCGGCGGGCCCGGGCGAGCCGGGGGTCCCAGATTCTCCTCGCGGTCCCTGCGCACCCTCGGGTCCCCGCGCGCCCGTGGGACCTGCTTCGCCCTGCGGGGACACGGCGGTCAGGGGACAGCGGAGCCTCCTGTCCCCAGCGGGGTGACATCGGAACCTCCTGTCCCCAGCGGGATCACCGGCGGTGACACCGGGATCACCGAGGTGACATTGGGATCCTCCTGTCCCCACTGGCGAGGACGTCGGGACCTCCGGTCCCCATTGGGGTGACGTCAGGAGCCTCCTGTCCCCAGCGGGGGTGACATCGGAACCTCCTGTCCCCAGCGGGATCACCGGCGGTGACACCGGGATCACCGGGGGGGACATCGAGACCCTCCTGTCCCCGCCGGGGGTGACACCGCGCGCGTCGCTGTCCCCTCACCTTGGAGCCAGGGGCGCCGGGGAATCCTGGGGCTCCGGCGGGGCCGACAGGACCCTGGGGACACGGGGGAGGGGCGTGAGGGTCCCGCTGTCCCCTCGGGGGTGACACGGGGCCGGGGCTGACCCCGCTGTCCCCTCGGGGGTGACACCAGGTCCGGGGGTCACTTACCGGGGGTCCGGCCGGGCCGGGGAGGCCATCATTGCCACGGGCGCCCTGCGGGGACAAGGGGACAGTCAGGGGTGTCCCCAAGGCGGAGGGGACAGAGTCACAGGTGTCCCCAGAGAGGGCGGACAGGGTCACGCGGTGTCCCACGCGAGGGACAGTGCCGTGGTGACCCCGCGGGAGGGGCCATGTCCCCCCGCCACCCCAGGTGCCACCGCCATGTCCCCGTGCCACCCCAGGTGCCACCAGAGGTGCCACCACAGGTGACCCCGCACTCGGTGGGGCCATGTCCCCCTGCCACCCCCAGCTGCCACCCCCAGGTGCCACCCCAGGTGCCACCCCCGTGTCCCCGCACTCACGGCAGCGCCCGAGGGCCCGGGCCGTCCTCGCTCTCCGGGCAGCCCGCGGGGACCCTGGGGACAGAGGGGACACAGGGGTCACGGCCGGGGACAGAGGTGACCCTCGGGGGCGCTGTCCCCCCGGCCGTGCCTCAGTTTCCCTCACTCACCATGGGCCCGGGGGAGCCGTTCTCGCCCGGGGAGCCGGACTCGCCCTGCGGGGACAGGGACAGCGTCAGGGGGACACGGGGACAGCGTCAGGGGGACACGGGGACAGCGTCAGGGGGACAGGGACATGGGGACAGCGGTCAAGAGGGGACAGGGACATGGGGACAGCGGTCAGGGGGACAGGGACACGGGGACAGCGGTCAGGGGGACAGGGACAGCGGTCAGGGGGACAGGGACAGCGGTCAGGGGGACACGGGGACAGCGTCAGGGGGACAGGGACATGGGGACAGCGGTCAGGGGGACACGGGGACAGCGGTCAGGGGGACAGGGACATGGGGACAGCGGTCAAGAGGGGACAGGGACATGGGGACAGCGGTCAGGGGGACAGGGACACGGGGACAGCCCCTGGTGTCCCCAGGACCGTCACCGGACCATGGGGACTGTCACCAGCCCCAGGGAATTGTCCCCAGCACAAGGAATTGTCCCCAACCTCAGGACTGTCCCCAACCTCAGGAGTTGTCCCCAGCCCCAGGGACTGTCTGTCACCCCCCACCAGGGGATGTCCCCAGCCCCAGGACTGTCCCCAACTCCATGAATTGTCCCCAGCCCCAGGACTGTCCCCAGCCCCAGGGATGTCCCCAGCCCCAGGACTGTCCCCAACTCCATGAATTGTCCCCAGCCCCAGGACTGTCCCCAGCCCCAGGACTGTCCCCAGCCCCAGGACTGTCCCCAACTCCATGAATTGTCCCCAGCCCCAGGGATGTCCCCAGCCCCAGCACTGTCCCCAGCCCCAGGACTGTCCCCAGCCCCAGCACTGTCCCCAGCCCCAGGACTGTCCCCAACTCCATGAATTGTCCCCAGCCCCAGCACTGTCCCCAGCCCCAGGACTGTCCCCAGCCCCAGGACTGTCCCCTCACCTTGGCTCCAGGAGCTCCTGCCTCTCCCTTGGCGCCGTCCAGGCCTGGGTAGCCCTGGGGACAGGGAGGGGACACGGCGTGTGACAGGGACAGGGACAGAGCCACGCCGGGGGGTGGCGGGGGCGGGGAGGGGACACGGAGGGGACACGGAGGGGACACGGAGGGGACACGGAGGGGACACGGAGGGGACAGCACTCACCCGGTGGCCTTTGACTCCAGGCAGGCCTGGGGTCCCGGGGAAGCCACGAGCACCCTGAGGGAAAGGCACAGGTTGGGGACAGTGGGGACAGGAGGGGACAGGGAGAGGACAGTGGGGACAATGGGGACAGGGAGGGGACAGTGGGGACAGGGAGAGGACATTGGGGACAATGGGGATAGGGAGGGGACAGTGGGGACAGGGAGAGGACATTGGGGACAGGAGGGGACAGGAGGGGACAGGTTAGGGACATTGGGGACAGGGAGGGGACAATGGGGACAATGGGGACAGGGAGGAGACAATGGGGACAATGGGGACAGGGAGGGGACAGGTTAGGGACAGTGGGGACAGGGAGGGGACAGGTTAGGGACATTGGGGACAGGGAGGGGATTTGGCGGGAATTGAGGAGAATTTGGGGGACTTTGGGAGGCCCTGAGGGGATCTGGGGGGTTGGGAGGGAGGGGACAGTGGTGCTTTTGTCACCGCAGCTTTGTCACCGCGGGAATCGCCACCAAGTTCCGCCGGGGGGGAGGGGCTCCGCACCCCGGAGACCCCAAAAAACCCCAAAACACCCCCAAGAAACCAAACAAAAAACCCCAAAAAAGCCCAAACCCCCCCAAAAAACCAACCAAAAACCCCAAAAAACCCCAACCCCCCAAAAAAACCAACCAAAAAACCCCCAAAAAAGCCCAAAAACCTCCCCCCAAAAAACCAACCAAAAAACCCCAAAAAAGCCCAACCCCCCCCCAAAAAACCAAACCAAAATATAACCCCAAAAAACCCCCCAATCCCCCCACAAACAAACAAACCCCCCCAAAAAACAAAAAAAAGCCTCAAAAAACCCCAAAAAACCCCCCAAGAAAACCCAAAAACAAAAAAAACCCCCAACCCCCCCCAACCCCCCAAACAAACCCCCCAAAAAACCCCCAAAAAACCTCAAAACACCCCCAACCCCCCCCCAAAAAACCCCAAAAAACTCCCCCAAAAAAATCCCCCAAAATCCCAAAAAACCCCAGAAAACTCCCCAAACCCCCCCCCAAAAACCCTCCAAACCCCCCCAAAAAACCCCAAAAATCCCCAAAAACAAAAAAAAAAATCCCCAAAAAACCCCAAAATTCCCCCAAAATCCCCAAACGCACCTGGGGCCCGGGGGGGCCGCGCTCTCCCGACTTCCCAGGCTTGCCTGTCTCGCCCTGCGACATTGGGGACACCTCAGAGCGGCTGGGGACACCCGAGTGTCACCGTGCCACCGCCCCAGCGCGGCTCTGCGTGGCGCCAATGTCCCCGCGGTGTCCCCAATGTCCCCAATGTCCCCACGATGTCCCCAATGTCCCCGCGATGTGATCACGATGTCGCTATGATGTCCCCAATGTCCCCAATGTCCCCACGATGTCCCCAATGTCCCCAATGTCCCCGCTATGTGATCACGATGTCTCTGTGATGTCCCCGCGATGTCCCTGCGATGTCCCCAATGTCCCCAATGTCCCCACGATGTGATCACGATGTCTCTGTGATGTCCCCATGATGTCCCCAATGTCCCCGCGATGTCCCCGCGATGTCCCCAATGTCCCCAATGTCCCCATGATGTGATCACAATGTCCCCGCAATGTCCCCACAATGTCCCCAATGTCTCTGTGATGTCCCCGCGATGTCCCCAATGTCCCCACGATGTCCCCAATGTCCCCACGATGTGATCACAATGTCTCTGTGATGTCCCCATGATGTCCCCAATGTCCCCACGATGTCCCCGCGATGTCCCCACGATGTCCCCAATGTCCCCACGATGTGATCACAATGTCTCTGTGATGTCCCCGTGATGTCCCCAATGTCCCCATGATGTCCCCAATGTCCCCGTGATGTCCCCAATGTCCCCACGATGTCCCCAATGTCCTCGCGATGTCCCCAATGTCCCCACGATGTCCCCAATGTCCCCACGATGTGATCACGATGTCTCTGTGATGTCCCCACGATGTCCCCAATGTCCCCACCGTGTCCCCGCCATGTCCATGCGATGTCCCCAATGTCCCCAATGTTCCCACAATGTCCCCACCATGTCCCTGCGATGTCCCCAAGATGTCCCTGTGAGGTCCCAAAGATGCCCCGAAGATGTCCCCACGATGCCCCTGTGATGTCCCCAATGTCCCCCCCAATGTCTCCAACGTTCCCCCAATGTCCCCAATGTCCCCACGATGTCCCCAATGTCCCCACGATGTCCATGCAATGTCCCCAATGTCCCCACAATGTCTCCACGATGTCCCCACAATGTCCTGAATGTCCCCCCATGTCCCCGCAATGTCCCCACAATGTCCCCAATGTCCCCCCAATGTCCCCAATGTCCCCCCAATGTCCCCACGATGTCCCCGCGATGCCCCCAAGATGTCCCTGCAAGGTCCCCAAGATGCCCTGAAGATGTCCCCACGATGTCCCCACAACATCCCCACGATGTCCATGCAATGTCCCCAATGTCCCCAATGTCCCCAATGTCCCCCAATGTCCCCCAATGTCCCCACAACGTCCCCACGATGTCCCCAATGTCCCCATGATGTCCCCACCATGTCCCAGTGATGTCCCTGCAATGTCCCCAATGTCCCTGCAATGTGATCACGATGTCCCCGCGATGTCCCCAATGTCCCCGCTATGTCCCAGTGATGTCCCACCAATGTCCCCGCAATGTGATCACGATGTCCCCAATGTCCCCATGATGTCCCCCCAATGTCCCCGCAATGTGATCACGATGTCCCCGCGATGTCCCCAATGTCCCCGCGATGTCCCCACGATGTTCCCGCTATGTCCCAGTGATGTCCCCCCAATGTCCCCAACGTCCCTGTGATGTCCCCAATGTCCCCCCAATGTCCCCGCAATGTGATCACGATGTCCCCGTGATGTCCCCAATGTCCCCGCGCTGTCCCCGCCATGTCCCCAATGTCACTCACGTCGTCCCCAGGTTTTCCAGGAGGTCCCGGAGGTCCCCGGGGTCCCATCGGACCCTAAAGGGGACAGGGAGGGGACAGTGAGTGACACGGGGGGGGGGTTGGGACACCCGGGGGGGGTCCCAGGTGACAATTTGGGGACCCTGGGGACACTCACAGCCGCGCCAGGCTCGCCAGGCTCGCCGGGGTTGCCTTGGAATCCTTGGGGACCCTGCGGGGACACGAGGGGACACGGCGGGGGTGGCACCGGACACCCCAAATTTGGGGAGGGGGCTGGGGGGGGAGGGGCGATACTCACGGGGGATCCGGAGGGGCCGGGGGGGCCGCGGGGTCCCATGGGGCCCTGGGGAGGGGACAGAGCTGTCACGGGGGGGAGGGGACACCGGGGGGACACAGCCCCGGAGCCCCCGGCGCGGGGGGAGACCCCGAATTGGGGAGGGGGCTCCAGGGGGGGCCGGGTCCGTGGGGTTTGGGGGGATTGGGGGGATTTGGGGGAATTGAGGGGGATTTTGGGGGAATTGGGGGAGAATTGAGGGGGAATTGGGGGGATTTGGGGGGAATTGGGCGGATTTTGGGGGAATTGAGGGGGAATTTTGGGGAAATTGAGGGGGAATTTGGGGGGATTTGGGGAGAATTGAGGGGATTTTGGGGGAATTGGGGGGATTTTGGGGGAATTTGAGAGGATTTTGGGGGAATTTGAGGGGATTTTGGGGGAATTGGGGGGATTTTGGGGGAATTGAGGGGGATTTTGGGGGAATTGGGGGGATTTTGGGGGGGATTTGGGGGATTTTGGGGGAATTGGGGGGATTTTGGGGGAATTGGGGGGATTTTGGGGGAATTGGGGGGAATTTGGGGGAATTGGGGGGATTTTGGGGGAATTGAGGGGATTTGGGGGAATTGGGGGGATTTTGGGGGGGATTTGGGGGATTTTGGGGGAATTGGGGGGATTTTGGGTGAATTGGGGGGATTTTGGGGGAATTGGGGGGATTTTGGGGGAATTGGGGGGATTTTGGGGGAATTGGGGGAATTGAGGGGGATTTGGGGAGAATTGAGGGGGAATTTGGGGGAATTGGGGGGATTTTGGGGAGGGGTCCCCAATGGGGGCAATGTCCATGGGGTCTGGGGGGATTTTGGGGAGGGCTTCATGGAAATTTGGGGGGAATTGGGATATCTGAGGGATTTCATGGAAATTTGGGGGGAATTCAGGAGGATTTAGGGGAAATTTGAGGGGGATTTTGGGGGCTTTCCATGGAAATTTGGGGGAAATTCAGGGGATTTTGGGGAGGGGTCTCCAATGGGGGCGATGTCCATGGGGTTTGGGGGGATCTGGGGGGAATTGAGAGGATTTTGGGGGGGAGCTCCTGAAAATTTGGGGGGAATTTGGGCGATTGAGAGGATTTTGTCGGGGTTTCATGGAAATTTGGGGAGAATTCAGGGGGATTTGGGGGAAATTTGGGGGAAATTGAGGGGATTTTGGGGGGCTCATGGAAATTTGGGGAGAACTGAGAGGAATTCGGGAAGAATTTGGGGGAATTGAGGGGGATTTGAGGGGATCTGGGGGGAATTGAGAGGATTTTGGGGGAATTTGAGGGGATTTGGGGGAATTTGAGGGGATTTAGGGGAATTTGAGAGAATTTTGGGGCAATTTGAGGGGATTTAGGGGAATTTGAGGGGATTTAGGGGAATTTGAGGGGATTTAGGGGAATTTGAGAGGATTTTGGGGGGAATTTGAGGGGATTTAGGGGAATTTGAGGGGATTTTGGGGGAATTTGAGAGGATTTTGGGGGGAATTTGAGGGGATTTAGGGGAATTTGAGGGGTTTTAGGGGAATTTGAGGGGATTTAGGGGAATTTGAGGGGATTTTGGGGGAATTTGAGGGGATTTAGGGGAATTTGAGGGGATTTTGGGGGAACTGAGAGGATTTTGGGGGAATTTGAGGAGATTTAGGGGAATTTGAGGGGATTTGGGGGGAATTTGAGGGGATTTTGGGGGAATTTGAGAGGATTTTGGGGGAATTGAGGGGATTTAGGGGAAATTGAGGGGATTTAGGGGAATTTGAGGGGATTTTGGGGAATTTGAGGGGATTTAGGGGAAACTGAGGGGATTTTGGGGGATTCGGAGGTTTGAGGGGTCGGGGGTCCCGGGCGGGGTGGTCTTACCATGGGTCCCTGCATGACTCCCATCTGAGCGCCCCCCGCCTTCTCGTCGAAGCCCCCCGCCATCTGCGCCGCGAAGTTCTGCGGGGGAGGGGGTCAGGACCCCCCAAAAAAATCCCCAAAAAGCCCCAAATCCCCGCGAAACCCCCGGTTCTTATCAAAAACACCAAATCCCACCCAAAAAATCCTACAAATTCCACCCGAAATCCCATAAATTCCACCCGAAATCGCACAAATTCCACACAAAACTCCATAAATCCCATTCAAAGCCCCGCGAATTTCACAGAAAACCACAAATCTCACTCAAAATCCCACAAATCCCACCCAAAATCCCACAAATTCCATTCAAAATCTCAAATTCCGCTCAAAACCCCGCAAATTTCACAGAAAACCCGGGAAATTCCACACAAAAACCACAAATCCTACACAAAATCCCATAAATTCCACACAAAAACCACAAATCCTACACAAAATCCCATAAATTCCACACAAAAACCACAAATCCTACACAAAATCCCATAAATTCCACTTAAAATCTCAAATCCCACCAAAAAATCCCACAAATCCCACTCAAAATCTCACAAATCCCACCCAAAATCCCGCAAATCCCACCCAAAATCTCACAAATTTCACACAAAACACCGCAAATTCCACTCAAAACCCTGCGGTTCTTATAAAAAAACCCCAAATTCCACTCAAAATCCCCTCAAACCCCCCCAGATCCCCTCAAAACTCAATTCCCCCCAAAACCACCCCAAAAATCTCCATAAATCCCCCCAACATCTCCCCCAATTCCTCCGCAAATTCCCCCAAAATCGCCTCCAAATCCCCATAAATCCCCTCAACCCCCCCCTCAAAGTCCCCATAAATTCCCCTAAAGCCCCCCCAAAACCGCCCCAAATCTTCCCCCAAAATCCCCTCCAAACCCACCCCAATTCCCTTCAAATCCCCCCAAAATCTCCCCCAAAATCCCCATAAATCCCCCTCAAAATCCCACCCAATTCTTTTCAAAGCCCCCCAAATCCCCTCAACCCCCCAAAATTCCCATAAATCCCCTCAAGCTCCCCAAATCCCCCCCAAAATCCCCAAAAATCCCCATAAATTCCCCAAAATCCCCATAAATTCCCCAAAATCCCCATAGATCTCCCCCAATTCCCCCCAAATCCCCCCAAAATCACCTCAAAATCCCCATAAATCTCCCCTCAAATCCCCCCAAATCCCCATAAATTCCCCCAAATCCCCCCGAAATTCCCATAAATCCTCATAAATTCCCCTGAACCCCCCCAAATCCCCCTCAAAGCCCCCCAAAATCCCCTCAACCCCCCGCAAAAATCCCCATAAATCCCCCCAAAACCCCCCCCAAATCCCCCCCAAATCCCCCCCAAAATCCCCATAAATCCCCTCAAACTCCCCAAATCTCCCCAAACCCCCCTCAAATCTCCCCAAAATCCCCTCAAGCCCCCCGAAAATCTCCCCAAAATCCCCCCCAATCCCCCCCAAAATCCCCCAAATTCCCCAAAATCTCCCAACCCCCCCCCAAATCCCCATAAATCCCCTCAAAACCCCCCCAAATCCCCCCCAAATCCCCCAAAATCCCCCCCAAAAATCCCCATAAATCCCACCCAATTCTTTTCAAAGCCCCCCGAATCCCCTCAACCCCCCCAAAATCCCCATAAGTCCCCTCAAGCTCCCCTAATCTCCCCAAAATCCCCTCAAATCTCCCCAAAATCCCCTCAACCCCCCCCCAAATCCCCCAAAATCCCCCCAAACCCCCCCCCAAAATCCCCATAAATCCCCTCAAACCCCCCCAAATCTCCCCCAAATCCCCCAAAATCCCCCCCCAAATCCCCATAAATCCCCCAAATCCCCCCAAATCCCCCCAGCCCCCCGAGGCACTCACCCCGCCCAGGCCGGGGGGTCCCGGGGGTCCGGGGGGTCCTGGCGGTCCAGGGTTCCCGGGGGTCCCTGGCTCTCCATCCCTGCCCCGCGGGCCGGGGGCGCCCTGGGGGCGAGGAGGGGCTCGGTTTGGGATTTTGGGGGGGCACAGGGGGATTTGGGGGAGTTTTGGGGGGGATTTTGGGGGGGATTTTGGGGGAGGGGGGTCACAGGGGGATTTTGGGGGGGTCACAGGGGGATTTTGGGGGGGGTCACAGGGGGATTTTGGGGGAATTTTTGGGGGAGATCACAGGATTTTGGGGCGGATTTTGGGGATTTTTTGGGGGGTCACAGGAGGATTTTGGGTTTTGGGGGTCCGCGGAGGATTTTGGGGGGGGTCACAGGGGGATTTTGGGGAGTTTTGGAGGGGATTTTGGGGAGTTTTGGGGGGGGTCACAGGGGGATTTTGGGGAGTTTTGGGGGGGGTCACAGGGGGATTTTGGGGGAATTTTTGGGGGAAGTCCCAGGATTTTGGGGGATTTTGGGGTGGGATTTTGGGGGGGGGGTCACAGGGGGGTTGGAATTTTGGGGATCCACGGAGGATTTTGGGGAATTTTGGAGGGGATTTTGGGGGAGGGTCACAGGGAGATTTTGGGGATTTTTGGAGGGGTTTGGGGGGGAGGTCACAGGATTTCGGGGGAATTTGGGGGTCACAGAGGTTCGGGGTTTTTTGGGGATATTTTCGGGGGGATCACGGAGGATTTTTGGGATTTTCCGAGGGGATTTGGGGGGGTCACGGGGGATTTTGGGGGTCACAGAGGTTCGGGGTTTTGGGGGATATTTTCGGGGGGATCACGGAGGATTTTTGGGATTTTCCGAGGGGATTTGGGGGATTTTTGGGGAGGGGTCTCTCTCACCTTCTCGCCCTTCTCGCCGCGGTCCCCTCGCTGTCCCTGCTCACCTGCGGGGCCCTGCGGGGGGAGGGGCGGGGGGCGGGGCCGTCAATCCCCGCCCCTCCCCCACCCCCCCAAACCCCTCCCCCCCCCAAATTCCAGCCCCTCCCCCTCGCACCTGCGGGCCCGGCGGTCCTCGGGGTCCCACGACCTGCGGGGACACAATCGGGGGTGACACCGAGCCCGGGGGGACCCCCGGAGCCCCCAGACCCATTTCGGGGTGTCCCTCCCTCCCCTCCCCCCCAACTCACATCTTTGATGTCGCCAGGTTCGCCTTTTTGTCCCTGCGGGGGGGAGGGGAAAAGGTGAGCGCGGAGACCCCAAAATCGATCCGAAATTAGCCCAAAATCGACCCCAAATTAGCCCAAAATCGACCCGAAATTAGCCCAAAATCGACCCCAAATCGACCCGAAATTAGCCCAAAATCGACCCGAAATTAGCCCAAAATCGACCCCAAATTAACCCAAAATCGACCCGAAATTAGCCCAAAACCGACCCGAAATTAGCCCGAAATCGATCCCAAATTAACCCAAAATCGACCCCAAATTAGCCCCAAAATCGACCCGAAATTAGCCCCGAAATCGACCCGAAATGAACCCTAAATTCGTCCAGAAATTACCCCAAAACCACCCCCAAATTAACCCCAATTCCACCCCCAAATTACCCCAAAATCGCCCAGAAATTAACCTCAAATCCTCCCCAAAATTACCCCAAATCCGACCCGAAATTACCCCAAATCGACCCCAAATTCACCCCCAAACCATCCCGAAATTAACCCCAAATCCGCCCAGAAATTGCCCCAAAATTAAACCCAAAACCGCCCCGAAATTAACCCCAAAACAGCCCCAAAATTACCCAAATTCCGCCCCCAAATCAACCCCAAAACCGCCCAAAATTACCCCAAAATCCACCCCAAATTAAACCCAAATCCGCCCCGAAATTACCCCCAAGGATGAACTCGGAGACCCCAAAACCGCCCCAAAATTAACCCCAAAATTACACAAAAACCCCCCAAAATCACCCCAAAACCTCCCAAAATCCCCCAAAACCAAAAGATAATCCCAAAACCCCAACCCCTCTCACCTTGGGTCCAGGCTGCCCTGTAGAAAACCCAAAAAAAAAGAGAAAAAAAAGAAAGAAAAATCAATTTTGGGCTCGGCTTTGGGGTCGGGGGCGACTCCGGGGGGCTGGGGGGGGTCCTGGGGGTCCCCCAAAGCGGGCGCAGCGGGGGGGGGGGGCGCCGGGGGCTTTTTTTGGGGTGGCTCCGAGGCTTTTTGGGGTTCCTAACCCTTCGCAAACCCCGGGCGGGGCGGGAAGGGTTAAAAAAAGGCAACTTTTGGGGTTTTGGAGATTTTGGGGGGAGCGGCGGTGGGGATTTTTTGGGGGGATTTCTGTCGTTTTGGGGTGAATTCTCACAATTTTGGGGTGAATTCCCACAGTTTTGGGGTGAATTCTCACAATTTGGGGTAAATTCTCACAGTTTTGGGCTGAATTCTCACAATTTTGGGTGAATTTTCATCGTTTTGGGGTGAATTCTCACAATTTTGGGATGAATTTTCACGATTTTGGGGTGAATTCTCACAGTTTTCGGGTGAATTCTCACAGTTTTGGGGTGAATTCCCACAGTTTTGGGGTGAATTCTCACAATTTGGGGTGAATTCTCACAATTTTGGGGCGAATTCCCACAGTTTTGGGGTGAATTCTCACAATTTTGGGTGAATTTTCATAGTTTTGGGGTGAATTCTCACAGTTTTGGGGTGAATTCTCACAATTTGGGGTGAATTTTCACAGTTTTGGGTGAATTCTCACAATTTGGGGTGAATTCTCACAGTTTTGGGGTGAATTCTCACAGTTTCGGGTGAATTCTCACAGTTTTGGGTGAATTCTCACAGTTTTGGGGTGAATTCTCACAGTTTTGGGGTGAATTCTCACAGTTTCGGGTGAATTCTCACAGTTTCGGGCTGAATTCTCACAGTTTTGGGGTGAATTCCCCCAATTTTGGGGTGAATTTCTCCAATTTTTTCACCCAAAACCCCAAACCCTCCACATTTCCACCCCAACCTCCACCAGGGGGGTAAAAACCTGATTATTTTCCCCCCCCGGAGGCGATTTTTGGGGCGATTTTTGTGCATTTTTGGGGCGATTTTGGCCGATGTTTTTGCCGAGTTTTGGCTGATTTTTGGGGCGATTTTTGCCGATTTTGGGGCGATTCTGGCTGATCTTCTTGCAAATTTTTGGGGCGATTTTTGGCCCGATTTTTAACCTATTTTTGTCCCGCTTTACCAGATTTTTGAGCCGATTTTTTGGGGCGACTTTGGCCGATATTTGGGGCCGATTTTTGGAGCGACTTTTGCCGATTTTGGGGCGATTTTTAGACCGATTTTTTCCGATTTTGGGGCCGATTTTTGGAACGATTTTAACCTATTTTCGGGGCGATTTTTGGAGCGATTTTTGCTGATGTTTGGGTCGATTTTTGGGGCTATTTTAACCTATTATTTCCCGATTTTTTAGCCGATGTTTTGCCGATTTTTGGGCCAACTTTTGGGGCGATATTGACCGATTTTTAGGCCCATGTTGGCCGATTTTTTAGCCGATGTTTTGCCGATTTTTGGGCCAACTTTTGGGGCGATATTGACCGATTTTTAGGCCCATTTTTGCCGATTTTTTAGCCGATGTTTTGCCGATTTTTGGGCCAACTTTTGGGGCGATATTGACCGATTTTTAGGCCCATTTTTGCCGATTTTTTAGCCGATGTTTCGCCGATTTTTGGGCCAATTTTTGGGGCGATTTTGACCGATTTTTTTGCCGATTTTTGCCGATTTTTTGGCCGATTTTTGCCGATTTTTTTGCCGATTTTTTTGCCGATTTTTGCCGATTTTTGGGCCGATTTTTTGGCCGATTTTTGCCGATTTTTTGGCCGATTTTTGCCGATTTTCGGGCCAATTTTTGGGGCGATTTTGACCGATTTTTTGGCCGATTTTTGCCGATTTTTGGGCCGATTTTTGGGGCGATTTTGACCGATTTTTGGGGCGATTTTGACCGATTTTTTGGCCGATTTTTGCCGATTTTTGGGCCAATTTTTGGGGCGATTTTGACCGATTTTTTGGCCGATTTTTACCGATTTTTTTGCCGATTTTTGCCGATTTTCGGGCCGATTTTTTGGGCGATTTTGACCGATTTTTGGGCCGATTTCCCCGATTTTTTTGCCGATTTTTGCCGATTTTCGGGCCGATTTCCCCCATTTTCGAGCCGATTTCCCCCATTTTCCAGCCGATTTCCCCCAGTTGCCTTTTCCCCTCCATCCCGCATGGATGGCTCCATCCATGGCGAGCAATTTATTTATTCGCGGCCCCCGGGGAGAGGAAATAAATAAATTCGCACCGCCGGGCTCGGCGGGGCAGATGGGGCAGCACTCTCCGAAGGGAATCTCGGGGCTGGCGCACTCGCGCAGCTCCTCGCAGATGATGTCGTCGCACAGCACTGTCCCCGTGTCGCACACGCAGATCCGGCACGGCTCAGGCTTCCACACGTCCTTGTCGCTGTAGCGCTGCCCGTCCTGCAGGCAGCTGCCAGCCTCGGCTGGGGACAGCGGGGACAGCGGGGACAGTGAGGGGACAGGGCGGGGACAGTGAGGGGACAGTGAGGGGACAGTGAGGGGACAGTGAGGGGAGAGTGAGGGTGGCACTGCCCGTCCTGCAGGCAGCTGCCGGCCTCGGCTGGGGACAGCGGGGACAGTGAGGGTGGCACTGCCCGTCCTGCAGGCAGCTGCCGGCCTCGGCTGGGGACAGCGGGGACAGCGGGGACAGTGAGGGGACAGGGCGGGGACAGTGAGGGGACAGCGCGGGTGGCACTGCCAGCTGTGCCCGTCCTGCAGGCAGCTGCCAGCCTCGGCTGCGGGGCCGCGGGGACAGTGAGGGGACAGTGAGGGGACAGTGAGGGGACAGTGAGGGGACAGTGTGGGTGGCACTGCCAGCGCTGCCCGTCCTGCAGGCAGCTGCCGGCCTCGGCTGCGGGGCCGCGGGGACAGCGCGGGGACAGTGAGGGGACAGGGCGGGGACAGTGAGGGGACAGCGCGGGTGGCACTGCCCGTCCTGCAGGCAGCTGCCAGCCTCGGCTGCGGGACCGCGGGGACAGCGGGGACAGGGCGGGGACAGTGAGGGGACAGCGCGGGACAGCTCGGGGATGGTGAGGGGACAGGCAGGAGTTGGTGGTGGCACTGCCAGCCTCGGCTAGGGGACGGCGCGGGGACAGTGAGGGGACAGCGCGGGATGGACATGGTGGCACTGCCCGTCCTGCAGGCAGCTGCCAGCCTCGGCTGCGGGGACAGCGCGGGGACAGCGCGGGGACAGCCAGCAGGGGGTGGTGGCACCGCTCGGACCCACAGCAGCTTGGGGACACTGCCCCCGGCAGGGTCACCCCCCGCCCCCCCCCAGGTTCCCCCGGGGGTCCCCGAGGTCCCCGCGGCTCTGGTGGCAGCGGTGTCCCCAAGGGCTCGGGGACAAGGGGGGCTGGTGTCCCCAAGCTGAGCTCACAGGTGACCCAGAGGTGTCCGAGCGCCCCGGGGAGGTGCCCCAGGTGTCCCCAGGTGTCCTGAGGGTCCCCGGAATGTCCCCAGGTGTCCCCAGGGACCCCGGAATGTCCCCAGCTGTCCTGAGGGTCCCCGGAATGTCCCCAGGTGTCCCCAGGGACCCCGGAATGTCCCCAGGTGTCCTAGCGGTCCCCGGAATGTCCCCAGGTGTCCTGAGGGTCCCCAGAATGTCCCCAGATGTCCTAGCGGTCCCCGGAATGTCCCCAGGTGTCCCCAGGGACCCCGGAATGTCCCCAGGTGTCCTAGCGGTCCCCGGAATGTCCCCAGGTGTCCTAGCGGTCCCCGGAATGTCCCCAGGTGTCCCCAGGGACCCCGGAATGTCCCCAGGTGTCCTAGCGGTCCCCGGAATGTCCCCAGGTGTCCCCAGGGACCCCGGAATGTCCCCAGGTGTCCTAGCGGTCCCCGGAATGTCCCCAGGTGTCCCAGCGGTCCCCGGAATGTCCCCAGGTGTCCCCAGGGACCCCGGAATGTCCCCAGGTGTCCTGAGGGTCCCCGGAATGTCCCCAGGTGTCCCCAGGGACCCCGGAATGTCCCCAGGTGTCCCCAGGGACCCCGGAATGGGCCCCAGGGTCCCCGGGTGTCCCCAGGGTTGTGCCCCAGGTGTTCCCAGGTGTCCCAAAGGTCCCTGGAATGTCCCCCAGGGTCCCCAGGTGTCCCCGGAGAGTCCCTCAGGGTCTCTAGGATGTGCCCCAGGTGTCCCCAGGTGTCCTAAGGGTCCCTGGAATGTCCCCCAGGGTGCCCGGAATGTCCCCAGGTGTCCCCAGGGCCCCCGGAATGTTCCCCAGGGTGCCCGGAATGTCCCCCAGGGTCCCCAGGAAGACCCCCGGCTGTCCCCAGGGTCCCTGAGACGCTCCCTGGTGTCCCTGGGTTGTCCCTCAGTGTCCCCCAGGTGTCCCCAGGACACGTCCCAGGGCTGGCCCCCTGTCCCCAGCCGGACCTTGTGACCCCGAAGGGACCCTGCTGTCCCCCGCTGTCCCCAGGCTGTCCCCATGTCCCACCTGTGCCTCCCCGCCCATCGCCGGCTGTCCCCGCTGTCCCCAAACGCCATCCGCGCCACGGCCCTGGGCCCCAGACTGTCCCCGCGGTGTCCCCGCGGTGTCCCCGCGGTGTCCCCCAGCCCCGTGGTGCCATCCGCCAGTGTCCCTTGCGGGGCCTCCCTGGCCCACTTTGTCCCCTCGCTGTCCCCCAGGCTGTCCCCGAGTGTTCCCACGCTGTCCCTCCCTGGCCCACTTTGTCCCCCAGGCTGTCCCTCGCCGTTCCGCTTCACTTCCCGCTGTCCCTCGCTGTCCCCAACTCTCCTCGTGCTGTCCCCCCGTGTCCCTCCCTGTCCCCCACCGCCCCCCCAGCCTCTCCCACACTGCCCTGACACTTTCCCCGCTGTCCCCACGCTGTCCCCAAGCTGTCCCCCGATGTCCCCTGGTGTCCCCCGTCCGTCCCAGTGTCCCCCCGAGTCCCCTCGCTGTCCCCTCGCTGTCCCCTCACTGTCCCCTCACTGTCCCCAAGCTGTCCCCCGATGTCCCCTGGTGTCCCCCGTCCGTCCCAGTGTCCCCCCGAGTCCCCTCGCTGTCCCCACGCTGTCCCCCGCTGTCCCCTCACTGTCCCCGCACTGTCCCCACGCTGTCCCCTCGCTGTCCCCACGCTGTCCCCACACTGTCCCCGCTCTCTCGCTGTGCCCCCGTGTCCCCCATCCCCCGTCCCCTCCTCCTCCCGCTGTCCCCATTGTTCCGCGCTGTCCCCGCGCTGTCCCCGCTGAGTCCCCCTCGCCCCGCGCTGTCCCCGCGCTGTCCCCGCGCTGTCCCCGCGCTGTCCCCGCGCTGTCCCCGCGCTGTCCCCCCTCTCCTCCAACTTCCCCTCTACGTGTCCCGCCCCCCCCGGCGATGCCCCAGATCTTCCCCCTCTCTGTCCCCTCTGTCCCTCTGTCCCCTCTGTCTCCCCCTTCACCCCGCTCTGTCCCCTCTCTGTCCCCTCCCCAATGTCCCCCAGTGTCCCCCGCTGTCCCCGCACTCCGGGCTGTCCCCCCCGCCACTCTGAAACTTTCCGCTTCGACCCCCAGAGTCCCCACGCTATTCCCCGCTGTCCCCACGCTGTCCCCCGATGTCCCCCAGTGTCCATCAGCGTCCCCCCCGCTGTCCCCCGGTGTCCCCACACTGTCCCCCAGTGTCCATCAGTGTCCCCACGCTGTCCCCCGCTGTCCCCCCCTCTCCTCTTGCTGTCCCCGCACTCCGGGCTGTCCCCCCCGCCACTCTGAAACTTTCCACGTCTCTCCCGCGCTGTCCCCACGCTGTCCCCCGCTGTCGCCCGGTGTCCATCAGTGTCCCCCCGCTGTCCCCCCGCTGTCCCCCGATGTCTCCCAGTGTCCACCAGTGTGTCCCCCCCGTCTCCCGATGTCCCCCAGTGTCCCCACGCTGTCCCCCCTCTCCTCTTGCTGTCCCCACACTCTGAACTGTCCCCCCCGCCACTCTGAAACTTTCCCCGTCCCTCCCCCACTGTCCCCCCGCTGTCCCTCGATGTCTCCCAGTGTCCCCAAGCTGTCCCCCAGTGTCCATCAGTGTCCCCCCGCTGTCCCCCAGTGTCCATCAGTGTCCCCCCGCTGTCCCCCAGTGTCCATCAGTGTCCCCCAGTGTCCCTCCGCTGTCCCCCCGTGTCCATCAGTGTCCCCCACTGTCCCCCCGCTGTCCCCCAGTGTCCCCCCGCTGTCCCCCCGTGTCCATCAGTGTCCCCCACTGTCCCCCCGCTGTCCCCCCGTGTCCATCAGTGTCCCCCACTGTCCCCCCGCTGTCCCCCACTGTCCCCCGCTGTCCCCGCTGTCCCCCAGTGTCCCCCAGTGTCCCCCCGCTGTGTCCACGCTGTCCCCCAGTGTCCATCAGTGTCCCCCGCTGTCCCCCAGTGGTGTCCCCCCGCTGTCCCCGCTGTCCCCGGTGTCCCCGCGGCACTCACGGATGTCCCTGTCCTGCGCGGCGGCGGTGGCGAGCAGGAGGAGGAGCAGGAGCAGGAGCGGCGGGCGGGGGGCGCCGGGGGCCCGCGGGCCGGGGGCGCGGGGCAGGGGGCGAGGCGCGGCCATGCTGCCCCCGATGGCGCCCGGGGCGGCAGTGCCGCTCGGAGCCGCGGCCGCGCTTAAGTGCAGCCCCCGCCGCCCCCCGAGCTGAAACCCGAGCCGGGCCAGCCCCCCCGGCCCTCCCCCGGCCCTGCCCCGCCGCTCGGGGCCGCCGGGACCCCCGGGCCCTCCCCCGGCCGCGGCGGGGCCGGGCGGGCCGAGGGACCGCGCTGGGAGCGGAGCGGGACACCCCCGGACACCCCCGGACACCCCCGGACACCCCCGGCACACCCGGGACACCCCAGGGACGCCCCAGGGACACCCCCGGGACACCCCGGGACACCCCCGGGACATCCCGGGACCAGAGGGACCCCCGGGACACAGCCGGGACACCCCCGGACACCCCCGGGACACCCCCCGGACACCCCCGGACACCCCCGGGACCAGAGGGACCCCCGGGACACCCCCGGGACATCCCAGGGACACCCCCGGACACCCCCGGACACCCCCGGGACACCCCAGGGACACCCCCGGACACCCCAGGGACACCCCCGGACACCCCCGGACACCCCCGGGACACCCCAGGGACACCCCCGGACACCCCCGGACACCCCCGGGACACCCCCGGACACCCCCGGGACACCCCCGGGACACAGCCGGGACACCCCCGGGACACCCCCGGACAGCCCCGGACAGCCCCGGGACATCCCAGGGACACCCCCGGACACCCCCGGACACCCCCGGGACATCCCCGGACACCTCCGGGACACCCCCGGACACCCCCGGGACACCCCCGGACACCCCCGGGACATCCCCGGACACCTCCGGGACACCCCCGGACACCCCCGGACACCCCAGGGACACCCCCGGGACACCCCAGGGACACCCCAGGGACACCCCCGGACACCCCCGGACACCCCCGGGACATCCCGGGACCAGAGGGACCCCCGGGACACAGCCGGGACACACCCGGGAGACCCCCGGACACCCCCGGGACACCCCTGGGACCCTCGGGGACACCCCCGGACACCCCCGGACACCCCAGGGACACCCCAGGGACATCCCGGGACACCCCCGGGACACCCCCGGACACCCCCGGACACCCCCGGACACCCCAGGGACACCCCAGGGACATCCCGGGACACCCCTGGGACAGCCCCGGACAGCCCCGGACACCCCCGGACACCCCCGGGACACCCCAGGGACACCCCCGGGACACCCCAGGGACACCCCCGGACAGCCCCGGGACACCCCCGGGACACCCCCGGGACACCCCAGGGACACCCCCGGACAGCCCCGGACACCCCCGGGACACCCCCGGGACACACCCGGGACCCTCGGGGACACCCCCGGACACCCCTGGGACACCCCTGGGACCCTCGGGGACACCCCCGGGACCCTCAGGGACCCCCCCGGGATACCCCCGGGCCCCCCCCGGTACGGCCCCGCGGCTGCGGGGGGTGCGGGGTGTTCGGGAGGGGGCGGGGGGCGCATCCCGCCCCATTCCCCATCCACCCCACCCCATTGTGCCCCATCCCACCCCATGGACCCCACCCCATGGATCCCACCCCATCCCACCCCCCCCATCCCACCCCATGGATCGCACCCCATGGATCCCACCCCATGGACCCCACCCCACCCCATCCCACCCCATGGACCCCACCCCATCCCACCCCATGGATCGGATCCCACCCCATGGACCCCACCCCATGGACCCCACCCCATCCCATCCGACCCCACCCCATTGTGCCCCACCCCACCCCATTGCCCACCCCACCCCACCCCATGGATCCTCTCCCATGGACCCCACCCCAGCCCATGGACCCCACCCCACCCCACCCTACCCCATAGATCCCATCCGATGGACCCCAGCCCACCCCATCCGACCCCACCCCATTGCCCACCCCAGCCCATGGACCCCACCCCACCCCACTCTACCCCACCCCATTGCCCACCCCACCCCATCCCACCCCATCGTGCCCCATTGCCCACCCCCCCGGGGATCCCCCTCCCCTCCATCGCACCCGAGGGGTCCCAGGGGAGGGGGACCCCCAAACCCATCCCGGGGGTCCTGGGGAGGCTGAACACCCCAAAATCCATCCCGGGGGTCCTGGGGAAACCGGGGTGAGACCCCTCCCCATCCCAAAACCCATCCCGGGGGTCCTGGGGAGGCTCAACCCCCCAAAATCCATCCCGGGGGTCCTGGGAAAATTGGGGTGAGACCCCTCCCCCAAACCCATCCCGGGGGTCCTGGGGAGGCTGAACACCCCAAAATCCATCTCGGGGGTCCTGGGGAGGCTGAACCCCCCAAAATCCATCCCGGGGGTCCTGGGGAGGCTGAACCCCCCCCAAAATCCATCCCGGGGGTCCTGGGGAGGCTGAACCCCCCAGATCCATCCCGGGGGTCCTGGGGAAACCGGGGTGAGACCCCTCCCCATCCCAAAATCCATCCCGGGGGTCCTGGGAAATTTGGGTGAGACCCCTCCCCATCCCAAAATCCATCCCGGGGGTCCTGGGGAAACCGGGGTGAGACCCCTCCCCATCCCAAAATCCCTCCCGGGGGTCCTGGGAAATTTGGGTGAGACCCCTCCCCAAAATCCATCCCGGGGGTCCTGGGAAATTTGGGTGAGACCCCTCCCCGTCCCAAAATCCATCCCGGGGTTCCTGGCAAAATCGGGACACCCCCGCCCCCCCCGGGATGGATTTGGGGGGGGTCTCATCCCGGGGGTCCTAGAGAAGCCGAGCCCCCCTCATTCCCACGGGGGTCCCATGTCTCCCCCCCCCCAATTCCCCAGTCCCCTCCCCCAATCCCCGCCCCCCGCCGGGGCCCCCTCGGGCCGGGCCCGACCCCTCCCCCACCCCACGGCGTCCCCATTCCCGGAGAATTCCCGGCGGGAATTGGGGGGCTGGGGGCGGGGGGGGGCACGGGGAGACCCCTCCCCACCCCGAACCCAGCGCAGACCCCTCCCCACATCGGAGCGGGGCCGGCACCGCCCCCTCCCCAAATTCGGGGGGGCTGGGAGGCGTTTTGAGGCATTTTAAAGGATTTTAAAGGATTTTGGGGAACCCCAAAGAGCTCCGGAGGGACCCCAAAGCCAGCGCAGACCCCTCCCCACATTGGAGCGGGGCCGGGACCGCCCCCTCCCCAAATTCGGGGGGTTGGGAGGCTTTTCCAGGGTTTCTGAGGGATTTTGGGGGACCCCAAACAGCTCCGGGTGTGTCCCCCACCCCCGACGGGGGGGACCCCAAAACCAGCGCAGACCCCTCCCCACATTGGAGCGGGGCCGGGGCAGCCCCCTCCCCAAATTCGGGGGGTTGGGAGGCGTTTTGAGGCATTTTAAAGGATTTTAAAGGATTTTGGGGACCCCAAAGAGGTCCCAGGTGTCCCCCCCGCCCCCCCAAGTGACCACAAAAAGGGGGGATTTTGGGGTGGGAATTTGGGGGATTTTGGGGTGGGATTTTGGGGGGAATTTGGGGTGGGATTTGGGGTGGGATTTGGGGGAGTTTGGGGTGGGATTTTGGGGGGAATTTGGGGGATTTTGGGGTGGGATTTTGGGGGGAATTTGGGGGTTTTGGGGTGGGATTTTGGGGGGAATTTGGGGGGTTTTGGGGTGGGATTTGGGGGAGTTTCGGGGGGATTTGTGGATTTTTTTGGGGGGAATTTGGGGAAATTCTGGAGGGGATTTAGGAGAGTTTTTGGGGTGGGATTTGGGGGAATTCGAGCGAGTTTTTGGGGGGATTTGAGAGGGTTTTGGGGGCGATTTGAGGGTTTTTTTGGGGAGAATTTGGGGGAGTTTTGGAGGGGATTTAAGAGAGTTTTTGGGGTGGGATTTGGGGGGAATTTGAGTTGTTTCTTGGAGGGATTTGAGGGATTTTTGGGGGGGATTTGGGGGAGTTTTGGGAGGATTTGAGGGTTTTTTTTGGGGGGAATTTGGGGGCGATTTAGAGGGGATTTAAGAGAGTTTTTGGGGTGGGATTTTGGGGGGAATTTGGGGGGGATTTGAGAGGTTTTTTGGGGGAATTTGGAGAAATTCTGGAGGGGATTTAGGAGAGTTTTTGGGGTGGGATTTGGTCTGGGATTTGGGGGAATTTGAGCGAGTTTTTTGGGGGGTTTTGGGGGCGATTTGAGGTGTTTTTTGGGGAAATTTGGGGGAGTTTTGGGGACGATTTAAGGGGGTTTTGGGGTGGGATTTGGGGAGATTTGGGGGCAGTTTTAGGGGGGATTTGGGGGCGATTCGCAGGGGGCTTTGGGGGCATTTGTGGGAGTTTTGGGGGGGAATTAGAGGGGATTTGAGGGAAATTGAGGGGGTTTGGGGGGCGATTTGGGGCTGATTGGGGGGGATTTTGGGGCTGATTTTGGGGCTGATTTGTGACTGATTTTGGACCAATTTGGGGCTGATTTTGGACCGATTTGGGGCTGATTTGGAGCTGATTTGGAGCTGATTTGGGGCTAATCTGGGGCTGGTTCAGGACTGTTTTGGGGGCCAATTTTGGGACCAATTTGGGGCTGATTTGGGGCTTATTTGGGGAGATTTTGGGGTTGGTTCAGGACTGATTTGGGACTGACTTTGGGGCTGATTTTGGGGCTGATTTTGGGACCAATTTGGGGCTGATTAGGCTGGGATTTTGGGGTTGGTTCAGAACTGTTTTGGGGCTGATTTGGGGGATTTTAGGGCTGATTTTGGGGCTCTTCTGGGGCTGTTTTGGGGCTGTTTTTGGGGCCGATTTGGGGGATTTTCAGGCTGATTTTGGGACAGATTTGGGGCTGATTTGGGGTCCCACCCCCAGCAGGTGGAAGAGCCCTCGGCATGGCTGGATCCAGGATCGGGATTGGGATCAATCAGGATCGGGATTGGGATCAATCAGGATTGGGATCAATCAGGGTCGAGATTGGGATCAATCAGGGTCGGGATTGGGATCAATCAGGATTGGGATCAATCAGGGTCGGGATTGGGATCAATCACGATCGGGATTGGGATCAATCAGGATTGGGATCAATCAGGGTCGAGATTGGGATCAATCAGGGTCGGGATCAGGATTGGGATCAATCAGGGTCGGGATCAATCAGGATCCGGATTGGGATCAATCAGGATTGGGATCAATCAGGATTGGGATCAATCAGGATTGAGATTGGGATCAATCAGGATTGGGATCAATCAGGATTGGGATCAATCAGGATTGAGATTGGGATCAATCAGGATTGGGATCAATCAGGATTGGGATCAATCAGGATTGGGATCAATCAGGGTCGGGATCAATCAGGATTGGGATCAATCAGGGTCGGGGTTGGGATCAATCAGGATTGGGATCAATCAGGATTGGGATCAATCAGGATCGGGATCAATCAGGTCGGGATCAATCAGGATTGGGATCAATCAGGATCGAGATTGGGATCAATCAGGATTGGGATCAATCAGGGTTGGGATCAATCAGGATTGGGATCAATCAGGTTTGGGATCAATCAGGTTTGGGATCAATCCGGTCGGGATCAGGGCCAGGCTCAGCTCCAGCGCTGCTTTTCGCAGGAAAAGGCAAATTTGGGGAAAATCCAAAGGCCACGCCCCCCCGAGTGCCAGGGGGAATTCCCCAAAATCTCTCAGATTTCCCCAAAATGCGTCCAGAGGGACTGGGAGCACCACAGGGCCCAGACTGGGAGGGTTGGACCCAAACTGGGAGGGTTTGACCCCAAACTGGGAGGGTTTGACCCCAAACTGGGAGGGTTTGACCCCAAACTGGGAGGGTTTGACCCCAAACTGGGAGGGTTTGACCCCAAACTGGGAGGGTTTGGCCCAAACTGGGAGGGTTTGGCCCAAACTGGGAGGGTTGGACCCAAACTGGGAGGGTTTGGCCCCAGACTGGGAGGGTTGGACCCAAACTGGGAGGGTTGGACCCAAACTGGGATTGTTTGACCCCAAACTGGGATTGTTTGACCCCAAATTGGGAGGGTTTGACCCCAAACTGGGAGGGTTTGACCCAAACTGGGAGGGTTTGACCCCAAACTGGGATTGTTTGACCCAAACTGGGAGGGTTTGACCCCAAACTGGGAGGGTTTGACCCAAACTGGGAGGGTTTGACCCCAAACTGGGATTGTTTGACCCCAAACTGGGAGGGTTTGACCCCAAACTGGGAGGGTTTGACCCAAACTGGGAGGGTTTGACCCCAGACTGGGAGGGTTTGGCCCAAACTGGGAGGGTTTGATCCTAAACTGGGAGGGTTTGGCCCAAACTGGGAGGGTTTGGCCCAAACTGGGAGGGTTTGACCCCAAACTGGGAGGGTTTGGCCCAAACTGGGAGGGTTTCACCCCAAACCCTCAAACCCTCCCAGTCTGGGATTGAATTGTCCCAGTTTGGGCCAAACCCTCCCAGTTTGGGGTCAAACCCTCCCAGTTTGGGCCAAACCCTCCCAGTTTGGGCCAAACCCTCCCAGTTTGGGATTGAATTGTCCCAGTTTAGGATCAAACCCTCCCAGTTTGGGGTCAAACCCTCCCAGTTTGGGCCAAACCCTCCCAGTTTGGGATTGAATTGTCCCAGTTTAGGATCAAACCCTCCCAGTTTGGGGTCAAACCCTCCCAGTTTGGGGCCAAACCCTCCCAGTTTGGGCCAAACCCTCCCAGTTTGGGCCAGACCCTCCCAGTTTGGGTTTCCACCCCAAACCCCAAGTTCCCAGTTCAGCCTCAGAACTGCTCCAGGAGGGGAAGTTCAATTTCCCCAATTTTTCCCATTTTCCCCCCATTTTTACTCCAATTTTCCCCATTTTCACCCTAATTTTGCCCAATTTTTTCTCCAATTTTTTGCCTCATTTTTTTCCCATTTCAGCCTCATTTTCACCTCAATTTTGCCCAATTTTCACTCCAAATTTCAGCATATTTTCACACCCTTTTTACTTCAATTTCGCCCCATTTTCCCCCCATTTTTAGTCCAATTTTTACTCCAATTCCCCCCATTTTCACCCCAATTTCGCCCCATTTTCCCCCCATTTTTACTCCAAATTTTCCCCATTTTCACCCCAATTTTGCCCAATTTTTACTCCAATTTTTACTCCAATTCCCCCCATTTTCACCCCAATTTCGCCCCATTTTCCCCCCATTTTTACTCCAAATTTTCCCCATTTTCACCCCAATTTTGCCCAATTTTTACTCCAATTTTTACTCCAATTTCCCCCCATTTTCACCCCAATTTTGCCCAATTTTCCCCCCATTTTTACTCCAATTTTTCCCCATTTTCACCCCAATTTTGCCCAATTTTTACTCCAATTTTTACTCCAATTTTTACTTCAATTTTGCCCCATTTTCACCCCAATTTTGCCCAATTTTCCTCCCTTTCCCCCCCTCCTTTCCCCTCATTTTTACCCCAATTTCCCCCCATGTTAACCCAATTTTTACTGCATTTTCCCCCCATTTCTGACCCATTTTTTCCCCAATT
This sequence comes from Acanthiza pusilla, assembly GCA_036630365.1. Lineage (NCBI taxonomy): Eukaryota > Metazoa > Chordata > Aves > Passeriformes > Acanthizidae > Acanthiza > Acanthiza pusilla. The sequence continues at coordinate 281,843 of JAXCHO010000119.1, read as the reverse complement.
TCGCCTCATTTTGACCCAATTTTCCCCCATTTTTTACTCCAGTTTTCCCCCACTTTTGTCCCATTCTTCTCCCATTTCAGCCTCACCTCCCCCTCATTTTTACCCCAATTTTGCCCAAATTTTACCTTTTTCCTCCAATTTCCCCCCCCAATCTTCCCCTAATTTTCCCCCAATTTTCCCCCCATTTTTTGGGATACAAAATCCCCCAAAATCCCGATTTTTGGGGTGTAAAATCCCAGCTTTCCCTCCATTTTTTGGGTGTAAAATCCCGATTTTCTGCCCATTTTTTGGGATGCAAAATCCCCCAAAACACCAACTTTTCCCCTCAATTTTTTGGGTATAAAACCCCCCAAAAATCCCAATTTCCCCCCAGTTTTTGGGTGTAAAATCTCATTTTTTGGGGTACGACCCCCCCCCCCAAAAGCCCCCAATTTTCTGGGTACAAAATCCCAATTTCCCCCCATTTTTTGGATGCAAAATCCCAATTTTTTCCTCTATTTTCGGGGTACAAAACCCCCCAAAATCCCAATTTTCTGGGTATAAAATCCCCATTTCTGGGGGTATAAAATCCCAATTTTTCCCCATTTTTTTTGATACAAACCCCCCCCAAAAAACCCCAAATTTTCCCCATTTTTGGGGGTATAAAATCCCATTTATTTCCCCCATTTTTGGGGTAAAAAACCCCGCAAAACCCCCAATTTTCTGGGTATAAAATCCCAATTTTCCCCCCACTTTTGAAATACAAAACCCCCCCAAATCCCCAATTTTTTGGGGTGTAAAATCCCAATTTCCCCCCATTTTTTGGGTGTAAAATCCCATTTATTTCCCCCCATTTTCGGGGTGTAAAATCCTAAAAAATCCCCAATTTTCTGGGTATAAAATCCCAATTTTCCCCCCATTTTTGGGCGTACAAAATCCCAATTTTCCCCAATTTTTTGGGGTACAAAATCCCAATTTCCCCCCCATTTTTGGGGGTACAAAATCCCAATTTTCCCCCATTTTTTTTTTTATTCAAACCCCCAAAATTCCATTTTTTCCCCATTTTTTTGGATTCAAACCCCCCAAAATCCCCATTTTTTGGGGTACAAAACCCCATTTTTTCCCCCATTTTTTTTGATTCAAACCCCCCAAAATCCCCATTTTTTGGGGTACAAAATCCCCATTTTTGGGGGTACAAAATCCCATTTTTTCCCCATTTTTTGGGTACAAAATCCCATTTTTCCCCCATTTTTTGGGGTACAAAATCCCCATTTTTTGGGTACAAAATCCCATTTTTCCCCCATTTTTTGGGGTACAAAATCCCCATTTTTTGGGTACAAAATCCCATTTTCCCCCCATTTTCTGGGGTACAAAATCCCCATTTTCCCCCCATTTTTTTTGGATTCAACCCCCCCAAAATCCCCATTTTTCCCCCATTTTTTGGGGTACAAAATCCCCATTTTTTGGGTACAAAATCCCATTTTTCCCCATTTTTTGGGTACAAAATCCCATTTTCCCCATTTTTCCTCCCTCGCACAGAGCTCCTTTGTCCTCTCCCGGGAAGGTGCGCGGAGGCCCCGAAAGGGAAAATTCCGAATTTTTCTGCGATGAGGTCAAAGCCTTCCCCTCCTCCTCCTCCTCCTCCTCCTCCCCTTTTTTTGGGATGAAAAAAGGAATTTTTGGGAAAAGAGCAGAGCACAAAGAGAGCCTTTGAGGGCGCGGGGGGGGCGAGGGCTCCGCCGAGATTTGGGGATTTTTTGGGGTTTTTTTCGGATTTTTTGGGGGTTTTTTCGAATTTTTTGGGGGTTTTTTTCGGATTTTTTTTGGGTTTTTTTTCGGATTTTTTGGGGTTTTTTTCGGATTTTTTTGGGGTTTTTTCGGGTTTTTTTTGGGTTTTTTTTCGGATTTTTTGGGGGTTTTTTTCGGATTTTTTTGGGTTTTTTTTCGGATTTTTTGGGGTTTTTTTCGGATTTTTTTGGGGTTTTTTTCAGATTTTTTGGTGGCTTTTTTTTCGGATTTTTTGGGGTTTTTTTCGGATTTTTTGGGGTTTTTTTTCGGATTTTTGGGGGTTTTTTTTTCGGATTTTTTGGGGCTTTTTTTCGGATTTTTTGTTTTTTTTTCGGATTTTTTGGGGTTTTTTTTTTCGGATTTTTTTTGGGTTTTTTCGGATTTTTTGGGGGTTTCTTTTCGGATTTTTTGGGTTTTTTTTCGGATTTTTTGGGTTTTTTTTCGGATTTTTGGTTTTTTTTTTTTTATTTTTTGGTTTTTTTTCGGATTTTTTGGGGTTTTTTTCGGATTTTTTGGTTTCTTTTTTTTTTCGGATTTTTTGGGGTTTTTTTTCGGATTTTTTGGGGTTTTTTTTTCAGATTTTTTTGGTTGTTTTTTTTTTTATTTTCTGCTTTTTTTAAAATTTTATTTTTTATTTTTTGGGGTTTTTTTTGGAATTATTTGGGGTTTTGATCAATCGCTTTTTGGGGGGTTTCAAAAGGCGTTTTTTGGTGGGGGTCTTTAAAAAAAATTAGGGTTTTTTTTGGGGTTTATTTTGATTTTTTAATTATTTTTTAAAATCTATTTATTGGGTTTTTTTGGGTATTTTTAAACGATTTATTTTGATTTTTTCCCACCTATTTATCGTCATTTTTGGGGTATTTTTTAACGATTTATTTTGATTTTTAAAGTATTTTTTTAACTACTTATTTTTTAAATTTTTTTTTGGATTTCCTTAATCTATTTTGATCCTTTCTGGCAATTTTTTAATCTATTTATTGTTATTTTCTGGATGTTTTTGGGGTGTTTTTTAACATTTTTGTGGATTTTCGCCGATTTTTGGGTATTTTTTATACATTTTGTGTATTTTTTACGTTTTGGGGTATTTTTTTGATATTTTTGGGGTATTTTTTGCTGATTTTTTTGCCGTTTTGGGGCCTTTTTACATTTTTGGGGTATTTTTGGGGATATTTTTCAATATTTTTGTGTATTTTAAAAATATTTTTGGAGGTTTTTTTGTGGATTTTTTTTGGGGGGGAACATTTTGGGGCAAAACTTTGGGAATTTGGGGCGAAAAATTGGAATTTTGGGGGAAAACCTTGGGAATTTGAAGTAAAATTTTGGAATTTTGGGTAAAACCTTGGGATTTTGGGGTAAAACACTGAAATTTGGGGTAAAATTTGGGGATTTTGGGGCAAAACTTTGGGAATTTGGGGTGAAAAATTGGAATTTTGGGGTCAAACTTTAGGATTTGGGGCAAAACTCTGAATTTTGGGGCAAAATTTTGGGATTTTTGGGGTCAAACACTGAAATTTGGGGCGAAACTTGGGGAATTTGGGGTGAAAAATTGGAATTTTCTTTAGGATTTTGGGGTAAAACACTGAATTTTGGGGTAAAATTTTTGGATTTTGGGGTAAAACTTCAGGATTTTGGGTGAAACCTTGGGAATTTGGGGTAAAACACTGAATTTTGGGGTAAAATTTTGGGATTTTGGGGCAAAATTTTGGGAATTTGGTGCGAAGCTTTGGGATTTTGGGCCAAACGTTGGAATTTGGGGTAAAACTTTGAGAATTTGGGGTGAAAAATTGGAATTTTGGGCTGAAGCTTTAGGAATTTGGGGCAAAACTTTGGGATTTTGGGGTAAAACTCTGAATTTTGGGGTCAAATTTTGGGATTTTGGGGTAAAAACTTGGGACTTTGGGGAGTTTGGGTAAAACACTGAAATTTGGGGTAAAACTGTAGGAATTTGGGGTGAAAAATTGGGGATTTGGGGAATTCCCTTGGGATTTTGGGGCAAAACTTTAGGAATTTGGGGTAAAAACACTGAAATTTGGGGTAAAATGTTAGGATTTTGGGTGAAACTTTGGGAATTTGGGGTGAAAAATTGGGGATTGGGGGTAAAACCTTGGGATTTTGGGGCAAAATTTTAGGAATTTGGGGTAAAAGTTTGGGATTTTGGGGTAAAACTTCAGGATTTGGGTAAAACTTGGGGAATTTGGGGTGAAAAATTGGAATTTTTGGGGTAAAACTTTAGGATTTTGGGGTAAAACTCTGAATTTTGGGGTAAAATTTTGGGATTTTGGGGTAAAACTTAGGATTTTGGGTGAAAAATTGGGGATTTGGGGTAAAACACTGAAATTTGGGGTAAAACTGTAGGAATTTGGGGTGAAAAATTGGGGATTTGGGGAATTCCTTTGGGATTTTGGGGCAAAACTTTAGGAATTTGGGGTAAAAACACTGAAATTTGGGGTAAAAGTTTAGGATTTTGGGTGAAACTTTGGGAATTTGGGGTGAAAAATTAGGGATTGGGGGTAAAACTTTGGGATTTTGGGGCAAAATTTTAGGAATTTGGGGTAAAAGTTTGGGATTTTGGGGCAAAACTTGGAGAATTTGGGGTAAAACTTCAGGATTTTGGGGCCAAAGCTTGAGGATTTGGGTAAAATTTGGGGAATTTGGGGTGAAAAATTGGAATTTTGGGGTAAAACTTTTGGATTTTGGGTAAAACTGAATTTTGGGGCAAAATTTTGGGATTTTGGGGTAAAACTTCAGGATTTGGGGTGAAAAATTGGGGATTTGGGGTAAAACACTGAAATTTGGGGTAAAACTTTAGGATTTCGGGGTGAAAAATTAGGATTTGGGGAATTCCTTTGGGATTTTGGGGAAAACTTTAGGAATTTGGGGTAAAAACACCGAAATTTGGGGTAAAGCTTTAGGATTTTGGATAAAACCTCGGGAATTTGGGGGGAAAACCTCCCATTTTGGGGTGAAACTCTGAGATTTTGGGGTGAAATTCCCTTTATTTAGGATTCCGGGAAGGAGGCACCCCACAACCCCAAATTAATTATTTTTTTTTTTCAATTTTTATCATTTTTTTGGGGGGATTTTCCCCCTCCCAAATCCGATTTTCCCTCCGCAATTCCCCAATTTTGGGGAACAGCTCCACCCTTGAATTTTTTAAGATCCCCCCCCCAAATTTTGGGTTTTTTTAAGCCTAAAATTCAGGATTTTCGTCCTCCTTCAGACCTTAAAAGTTCCTTTTTTTTTTTTTTTTTTTCCCCTCTGAGGAAGAGGTGAAAAAAAAGTGAATTTAGGATCCTTTGATGGCCAAACCCATCCCCCACCGCCCCCAAAAAAATAAAAAAAAAATTCAAATATTTGGGGTGGCACAGAGCCAGGGGGGACAAAGCTCTCCCTGTGTCCCAAAACCGGAAAAAATCTCCCTAAAAAAAAAAAAAAATTAAATAAATCAACAAAAAACCAACAGAGAACCACGAAAAAATCCTAAAAAAAATCCAAAAACCAAAGCCTAAAAGGATTTTTTGATGGAGGATGGGCCGAGGGGCCCAGGGCGCGAAGGGAGATTGGGTTTGGGGTTTTTTGGGGGAATTTGGGGTTTTTTTGGGTTTTTTTGGGGGGATTTTTGGGATATTTTGGGGAGATTTTTAGGGTGATTTTGGGTATTTTTTGGTTTTTTTTTTTTTATTATTTTGGGGGTGTTTTGGGGATTTTTTGGGGGGATTCTGGTGTTTTTTGGGTTTTTTTCAGGTATTTTTTGGGGTTTTTTGGGGGGATTTTTGGGATATTTTGGGGGGATTTTTAGGGTGATTTTTGGGTATTTTTTGGGGTTTTTTTTTTTATTATTTTGGGGGTGTTTTGGGGATTTTTTGGGGGGATTCTGGTGGTTTTGGGGGTTTTTTGGGGGGAATTTGGGGCTTTTTTGGGGTTTTTTTGGGGGGGTTTTTGGGATATTTTGGGGGGATTTTTAGGGTGATTTTGGGTTTTTTTTGGGAGTTTTTTTGGGGATTATTTTGGGGGTGTTTTGGGGATTTTTTGGGGGGATTCTGGTGCTTTTGGGGTTTTTTGGGGTATTTTTTTGGGTTTTTTGAGGCATTTTTGGGATATTTTGGGGGGATTTTTAGGGTGATTTTGGGTATTTTTTGGGGTTTTTTTGGGGATTATTTTGGGGGTGTTTTGGGGATTTTTTGGGGGGATTCTGGTGTTTTTTGGGGGAATTTGGGGTATTTTTTTTGGTTTTTTGGGGGGATTTTTTGGATATTTTGGGGGGATTTTTAGGGTGATTTTGGGTATTTTTTGGGGGTTTTTTTGGGATTATTTTGGGGGTGTTTTGGGGATTTTTTGGGGGGATTCTGATGTTTTTTGGGGGAATTTGGGGTTTTTTTGGGGGTTTTTTGGGGGATTTTTTGGATATTTTGGGGGGATTTTTAGGGTGATTTTGGGGTTTTTTTGGGGGGTTTTTTTGGGATTATTTTGGGGGTGTTTTGGGGATTTTTTGGGGGGATTCTGGTGTTTTTTGGGGTTTTTTCGGGTATTTTTTGGGGTTTTTTGGGGGGATTTTTGGGATATTTTCGGGGGATTTTTAGGGTGATTTTGGGTATTTTTGGGGGGATTATTTTGGGGGTGTTTTGGGGATTTTTTGGGGGGATTCTGGTGGTTTTTGGGGTTTTTTGGGGTATTTTTTGGAGGTTTTTTGGGGGCATTTTTGGGATATTTTGGGGGGATTTTTAGGGTGATTTTGGGTATTTTTTGGGGTTTTTTTTGGGGATTATTTTGGGGGTGTTTTGGGGATTTTTGGGGGGATTCTGGTGTTTTTTGGGGTTTTTTAAGGGAATTTGGGGTTTTTTTGGGGGGTTTTTTGGGGGTATTTTTGGGATATTTTGGGGGGATTTTTAGGGTGATTTTGGGGTTTTTTTTGGTTTTTTTGGGGGATTATTTTGGGGGTGTTTTGGGGATTTTTTTGGGAGATTCTGGTGGGTTTTGGGTTTTTTTTGTGGGAGCTTTTTAAAATTTTTTTTGGGGGCGTTGGGTTTTTTTTGGGGAATTTCTGGGATATTTTGGGGGGATTTTTAGGGTGGTTTTTTGGCATTATTTGGGGGGGGTTGGGTTTTTTTTGGGATTTTTGGGGGATTTTGGGGGGATTTTTAGGGTGATTTAGGGGGTTTTTTTGAGATTTTTTTGGGGAATTTTTTTGGGGGATTTGGGGCTTTTTGGGGATGTTTTTGGGGTTTTTTTTGGGGGGGGTTTGGGGTTTTTTTTTAAATTATTTTGGGTATTTTTGGGGATTTATTGGGGGCACTAATGGGATTTTTTTGGTGTTTTTGGGGAGGATATTTGGGATATATTGGGGCGATTTTTAGGGTGGTTTTGGGGATTTTTTTTTATTATTTTTTGGGTTTTTTTTGGTGGATTATTGGAATTTTTTGGGGATACTTTTGGGGGAATTTTTAGGGTGATTTCCAGGCCTTTCAGGGATTTTTTGGGGGGAATTGGAATTTTTTGGGGATTTTTTTTGGGGATTTTTAGGGTGACTTCCGGGATTTTTAGGAATCTTTTGGGGGAATTTTTGGGGGGGATCTGAAATTTTTTTTGAGGATTTTTTTTGGGGATTTTTCGGGTGATTTTGAGGTTTTTGGAGGATTTTTGGGGCTTTTTTTGGGGGGGGGTTGGGCTATTTTGGAGGAATTTTTCGGGTGATTTGGGGTTTGTTTTGGGATCATTTTGGGGATTTTTTGGGGAGATTTTTGGGGGTGTTTTGGGGGTGAAATTTTTGATATTTTTTGGGGAAAATTTTCGGGTTTTTGGTTATTTCTTCGGGGATTTTTGGGGCCAAATTTTGGGGGTGTTTTGGCTGATTTTGGGGGGATTCTTTGAGGGATTTTTGTGATTGTTTCGGAGGTTTTTTTAATATTTTTGGGGGAATTTTTGGGGGTGTTTTGACTGTTTTCTCGGGATTTTTTGGGGGGATTTTTGTGACAGTTTTGGTGTCTTTTTTTGATTTTTTTTTGGGGGGTTTTTGTCTCTTTTTTCAGCATTTTTTGGGGCTGATTTTTAGGGTTTTTTTTTTTTTTTTTATTTTCTTCAGGATTTTTTGGGGGATTTTTTTTTTTGGGGGAAAAAGAACACAAAAATCCCCGCGGGGCCTTGGGGTTTAATTAGGGCTCGGAGCTGTGGCTGATTAATTGGGTCAGGGGCGTTAATTGGCGTTAATTGGCTCATTAAGAGCAATTAGCATCAGGAGGGCCCTGGAGTGTGCAGAGCTCAGCCTTTGGGGCTGGAAATGACCCAAAAAACCCCAAATTTACCCCAAAAAACCCCAAATTTACCCCAAAATAACCCAAAAAACCCCAAATTTACCCCAAAATAACCCAAATTTACCCCAAAATAACCAAAAAAACCCCAAATTTACCCCAAAATAACCCAAAAAACCCCAAATTTACCCCCAAATAACCCAAAAAACCCCAAATTTACCCCCAAATAACTCAAAAAACCCCAAATTTACCCCAAAATAACCCAAAAAACCCCAAATTTACCCAAAATAACCCAAATTTACCCCAAAATAACCCAAAAAACCCCAAATTCACCCCAAAATGACCCAAAAAACCCAAAATTTACCCCAAAATGACCAAAAAACCCCAAATTTACCCCAAAATGACCCAAAAAACCCCAAAATTACCCCAAAAAACCCCAAAATTACCCCAAAATGACAAAAAAAACCCCAAATTCACCCCAAAATGACCCAAAAAATCCCCAAATTTACCCAAAAATGACCCAAAAAAACCCAAATTTACCCCAAAATGACCCAAAAAACCCCAAATTTACCCCAAAATGACCCCAAAAACCCCAAATTGACCCCAAAATGACCCAAAAAACCCCAAATTTACCCCAAAATGACCCAAAAATCCCAAATTCACCCCAAAATGACCAAAAAACCCAAATTTACCCCAAAAAACCCCAAATTCACCCCAAAATGACCCAAAAAACCCAAAATTTACCCCAAAATGACCAAAAAACCCCAAATTTACCCCAAAATGACCCAAAAAACCCCAAATTCACCCCAAAATGACCCAAAAAAATCCAAATTGACCCAAAAAACCCCAAATTTACCCCAAAAACCCCCAAATTTACCCCAAAATGACCCAAAAACCCCAAATTTACCCCAAAATGACCCAAAAACCCCAAATTCACCCCAAAATGACCCAAAAAACCCCAAATTTACCCCAAAAAACCCCAAATTTACCCCAAAAAACCCCAAATTTGCCCCAAAATGACCCAAACACCCCAAAATGACCCAAAAACCCCCAAATTTACCCCAAAATGACCCAAAATTATCCCAAATTTAACTCAAAATAACCCAAAATTATCCCAAATTTGGGGTTCTGGGGGCTAGACTTGACCTGGAGAGTTTGGGGTTGGAAATGACCCAAAAAACCCCAAATTTACCCCAAAATTTTTATTTTATTTTTTTATTTTATTTTATTTTATTTTTTTTTTTTTTTTATTTCTTTTCTTTTATTTTACTATATTTTATTTTATTTTATTTTATTATTTTATTTTATTTTATTTTATTTATTTTTTTATTTATTTTATTTTATTTATTTATTGTATTGTATTGTATTGTATTATATTTTATTTTATTTTATTTCATTTCATTTCATTCCATTTATTTTTATTTTATTTTATTTTATTTTATTTTATTTTATTTTATTTTATTTTATTTTATTTTATTTTATTTTATTTTATTTTATTTTACTTTACTTTACTTTACTTTACTTTACTTTACTTTACTTTATTTTATTTTTTTTTGGTTTCCCAAACCTCGCCAAGCCCCACCAAGAGAGCTTCCATCCCAAATTTGAGCTTTTTTTGGGAATTTTTGCAAAAATAGCCACGGAGCCAGGGCGGGGGGGGGGAGGGGCAGAGGGGATTGGCACCAGGGGCGCCTTGGGGACAATTCGGGGGAATTTGGGGCATTTTTGGGGGTTTGGGGCATTTTGGGGGAATTTGGGGGAATTTCCTATGGGATTTGGGGTTATTTTTTGGTGGATTTTGGGGTCATTTTTGGGGGAATTTGGGGCAATTTTTGGCTAATTTTTCCCAAATTTTGGCTAATTTTTCCCAGATCTTGGGCAATTTTCCCCAGATTTTGGGTCATTTTCTCAGATTTTGGGTCATTTTCTCAGATTTTGGCTAATTTTTCTCAGATTTTGGGTTTTTTTCTCACATTTTTTGTCACTCCCCTTGGATTTTGGGTCATTTCCCCTCCATTTTGGGTAATTTTTCCCAGATTTTGGGTAATTTTCCCCAATTTTGGGTCATTTTCCCAAATTTTGGCTAATTTTCCCCCAAGTTTTGGGTAACTTTCCCAAATTTTGGCTAATTTTTCTCAGATTTTGGGTTTTTTTCTCACATTTTTTGTCACTTCCCTTGGATTTTGGGTCATTTTCCTCAGATTTTGGGTCATTTCCCCTCCATTTTGGGTAATTTTTCCCAAATTTTGGGTTAATTTTCCCAAATTTTGGGTTAATTTCCCCAGATTTTGGGTCATTTTTCCCAAATTTTGGGTAATTTTCTCAGATTTTGGGCAATTTTCCCCAAATTTTGGGTCATTTCCCCTAGATTTTGGGTAATTTTCCCCAAATTTTGGCTAATTTTCCCCAAATTTTGTGTAATTTTTCCCAAATTTTGGGTCATTTTCCCCAGATTTTGGGTCATTTTCTCAGATTTTGGGTCATTTTCCCCAAATTTTGTGTAATTTTTCCCAGATTTTGGGTAATTTTCTCAGATTTTGGGTTAATTTTCCCAAATTTTGGGTTAATTTCCCCAGATGTTGGGTCATTTTTCCCAAATTTTGTGTAATTTTTCCCAAATTTTGGCTAATTTTCTCAGATTTTGGATAATTTTCCCCAAATTTTGGGTCATTTCCCCCAAGTTTTGGATTATCTTCTCCAAATTTTGGCTAATTTTTCCCAAATTTTGTGTAATTTTCCCCAGATTTTGGCTGATTTTCCCCAGATTTTGGGTCATTTTTCTCAGATTTTGAGTCATTTCCCCTCCATTTTGGCTAATTTTTCCCAATTTTTGGGTCATTTTCCCCAGATTTTGGCTGATTTTCCCCAGATTTTGGGTCATTTCCCCTCCATTTTGGGTCATTTTTCCCAGATTTTGGGTAATTTTTCCCAAATTTTGGGTTAATTTCCCCAGATGTTGGGTCATTTTTCCCAAATTTTGGGTAATTTTCTCAGATTTTGGGTAATTTTCCCCAAATTTTGGCTAATTTTCCCAAGATTTTGGCTGATTTTCCCCAGATGTTGGGTCATTTTCTCAGATTTTGGGTCATTTCCCCTCCATTTTGGGTCATTTTTCCCAAATTTTAGGTAATTTTCCCCAAATTTTGTCTAATTTTTCACAGATTTTGGGGATTTTTCTCAGATTTTTTGTCACTTCCCTTGGATTTTGGGTCATTTTCCCAAATTTTGGGTCATTTCCCCCAAGTTTTGGGTAACTTTCCCAAATTTTGGCTAATTTTTCTCAGATTTTGAGGATTTTTCTCAGATTTTTTGTCACTTCCCTTGGATTTTGGGTCATTTTCCTCAGATTTTGGGTCATTTCCCCTCCATTTTGGGTAATTTTTCCCAAATTTTGTGTAATTTTTCCAAGATTTTGGCTGATTTTCCCCAGATTTTGGGTCATTTTCTCAGATTTTGGGGATTTTTCTCAGATTTTTGGTCCCTTCCCTTGGATTTTGGGTCATTTTCCCAAATTTTGGCTAATTTTTCTCAGATTTTGGGGATTTTTCTCAGATTTTTTGTCACTTCCCTTGGATTTTGGGTCATTTTCCTCAAATTTTGGGTCATTTCCCCCAAATTTTGGGTCATTTTCCCAAATTTTGGCTATTTGTTCTCAGATTTTGGGTAATTTTCCCCAAATTTTGGGTCATTTCCCCCAAGTTTTGGGTAACTTTCCTAAATTTTGGCTAATTTTTCTCAGATTTTGGGTTTTTTCTCACATTTTTTGTCACTTCCCTTGGATTTTGGGTCATTTTCCTCAGATTTTGGGTCATTTCCCCTCCATTTTGGGTAATTTTTCCCAAATTTTGGGTTAATTTTCCCAAATTTTGGGTTAATTTCCCCAGATTTTGGGTCATTTTTCCCAAATTTTGGGTAATTTTCTCAGATTTTGGGTCATTTTCCCCAAATTTTGGGTAATTTCCCCCAGATTTTGGCTAATTTGTCCCAAATTTTGGGCAATTTTCCCCAGATTTTGGGGATTTTTCTCAGATTTGCGGTCCCTCCCCTTGGATTTTGAGTAATTTTCCTCAGATTTTGGGTCATTTTCCCCAAATTTTGGGTCATTTTCCCAAATTTTAGGTCATTTTCCCCAAATTTTGGGTAATTTCCCCCAGATTTTGGCTAATTTTTCCCAAATTTTGGGCAATTTTCCCCAGATTTTGGGGATTTTTCTCAGATTTTTGGTCCCTCCCCTTGGATTTTGAGTAATTTTCCTCAGATTTTGGGTCATTTTCCCCAAATTTTGGGTCATTCTCCCAAATTTTAGGTAATTTTCCCCAAATTTTGGGTAATTTCCCCCAGATTTTGGCTAATTTTTCCCAAATTTTGGGCAATTTTTCCCAGATTTTGGGGATTTTTCTCAGATTTTTGGTCCCTTCCCTTGGATTTTGGGTCATTTTCCCAAATTTTGGCTAATTTTTCTCAGATTTTGGGGATTTTTCTCAGATTTTTTGTCACTTCCCTTGGATTTTGGGTCATTTTCCTCAGATTTTGGGTCATTTCCCCCAAGTTTTGGGTCATTTTCCCAAATTTTGGCTAATTTTTCTCAGATTTTGGGTCATTTTCCCAAATTTTGGGTCATTTCCCCCAAGTTTTGACTAATTTTTCCCAAATTTTGGCTAATTTTTCTCAGATTTTGGGGATTTTTCTCAGATTTTTTGTCACTTCCCTTGGATTTTGGGTCATTTCCCCTCCATTTTGGGTAATTTTTCCCAAATTTTGTGTAATTTTTCCAATATTTTGGCTGATTTTCCCCAGATTTTGGGTCATTTTCTCAGATTTTGGGTCACTTTCCCAATTTTTCTGCACCAGACCGAACACCAATCCCTTTTTCCCCAAGAATCTCACAAAAAAACCAAGAAAATTCCACAATTCCAAGCTTTTTTTTTTTTTTCTTTTTCTTTTTTTTTTTTTTTTTCTTTCCAGAGCTTTAATTTCAATAAAAGATAAAAAAAGTAGGAAACGAATCTGATATAAAACACAGGGAAAAGGGAAAATTTGGGATCACACGAAGGGGAAAAGGGAAAAAATTGGGAAAATTCAGGGAAAAAAGGACTCCAAAAATTGGGAATTTAGTACAAAACTACAGCTCCCAGCTCGGGAAAAATGTAGAAAAATTTCCCTTTTCCCCCCCAGAGAGGGAAAATACAAAAAATTTGGGATTTTTTCTCACTTTTTTTTTTTCCTTCTTTAAAAATCTTCTTTCTCACCAGGAAGAGAAAATTCGGAAGCTCCAAAAAAAAAAAAAAAAAATTTGGGAATAAATTAAAGGAAGGTGGGGAAAGCCTCAAAATTCTGATTTTTTTTTTTTTCCCCTAAATTCTGGGGTTTTTTTGGGGGAAATTTTGGGGATTTTCCAAGGTTTTTGGGATTACAGAGGTGCCGGGAGAAGATTTGGGATTTTTTTAAAAAAAATTTTTCCAGGAAAAATGTGAAATAAAAAAAAGGAAAAATCACAGGGAAGTGCTGGATCCACCCAGGGATGAGGAAAGTCCAAAAAGAGGAGAAAATTTAAAAAAAAACCCCAAAATTTTCCCAAAAAAATTCCACAAAAATTGCAGATTTCGCTGGGAATTTGGGAAAAAAAAATAAAAAAAAAAGAGGAAAAATGGGATTTGGGTGGGAATTATTATTAAAATGGTGCTAAAAATGGGAATTTGGGGAAAAAAAAAAGATGAAAAATTGGGATTTGGGTGAGAATTATTCCTGCAGATCAATCCAGGTTTTCCCATGGATAAAATCCCGAAATTTTGGGAATGAAGTGAAAAAAAAAAGAGGAAAAAATTGGGAATGAGCTCCAGAAAATTCCTGCAGAAGCAAAACCTTCCCTGGCTTTTCCCAAATCCTGATTTTCCCAAGCCAAATCCATGGAATTCTCACCTTTTTCCCAAAAATTTGCCTCCAAAAAGCCAAAAAAAATCCTGAATTTCCCTGTCCCAGCACTGGAAAAATGGGAAAATTGACCCAGGAGTCACAAAAAAAGAGAAAATCTCTGAAAATTCCCAAATTTCCCTGTCCCAGGACTGGAAAAATGGGAAAATTGACCTGAAAATGGAAAAAAAGAAGGAAAAAACTCCAAAAATCCCCAAATTTCCCTGTTCCAACACCCAAAAAATGGGGAAATTGACCTGGGAATCACAAAAAAAGAGAGAAAAAGTCCAAAAATTCCTAAATTTCCCCATCCCAGCACCCAGAAAAATGGGAAAAATCTGTTCAGAAATAAAAAAAAGGAAGGAAAAACTCCAAAAATTCCTGAATTTCCCCATCCCAGCACCTGGAAAAATGGGAAAAATCTGTTCAGAAATAAAAAAAAGAAGGAAAAACTGAAATTCCTGAATTTCCCCATCCCAGCACCCGAAAAATGGGAAAATTGACCCAGAAATTGAAAAAAATGAAGGAAAACACTCAAAAAATTCCCGAATTTCCTCATCCCAGCACCTGGAAAAATGGGAAAATCAACCTGGGAATCACAAAAATGAGAGAAAAAATTTTAAAATTTCCAAATTTCCCCATCCCAGCACCTGAAAAAATGGGAAAATCAACCTGGAAATCACAAAAAATTAGGGAAAAACTCCAAAAATTCCCGAATTTCTCCATCCCAGCACTGGAAAAGAATGTAAATTGACCCAGGAATCACAAAAAAGAGAGAAAAAATTAAAAAATTTCCAAATTTCCCCACCCCAGCACCCAGAAAAATGGGAAAATTGACCTGGAAATCACAAAAAAAGAAGGAAAAACTCCAAAAATTCCCGAATTTCCCCATCCCAGCACTTGGAAAAACAGGAAAATCGACCCAGAAATCGAAAAAAAAAGAAGGAAAAAACTCCAAAAATTCCCAAATTTCCCTGTTCCAACACCCCAAAAAAAATGGGAAAATTGACGTGGAAATCACAAAAAAGAGAGAAAAAATTTTAAAAAATTTCCAAATTTCCCCATCCCAGCACTCAGAAAAATGGGAAAATTGACCTGGAAATCATAAAAAAGAGAGAAAAAATTTTTTAAAATTTCCAAATTTCCCCATCCCAGCACTCAGAAAAACAGGAAAATCGACCTGAAAATGGAAAAAAAGAAGGAAAAACTCCAAAAATTCCTAAATTTCCCCATCCCAGCACCCGAAAAATGGGAAAATCTGTTCAGAAATTAAAAAAAGATGGAAAAACTGTGAAATTCCTGAATTTCCCCATCCCAGCACCCAGAAAAATGGGAAAATTGACCTGGAAATCACAAAAAATGAGGGAAAAACTCCAAAAATTCCCAAATTTCCCCATCCCAGCACTTGGAAAAATGGGAAAATTGACCCAGGAATAAAAAAAAAAGAAGGAAAAACTCCAAAAATTCCTGAATTTCCCCATCCCAGCACTTGGAAAAACAGGAAAATTGACCTGGAAATCACAAAAAAGAGAGAAAAAAATTTTAAAAGTTCCAAATTTCCCCATCCCAGCACCCAGAAAAATGGGAAAATTGACCTGGGAATCACAAAAAAAGAGAAAATCTCTCAAATTCCGGAATTTCCCCATCCCAGCACTCAGAGAAATGGGAAAATCCATTCAGAAATTAAAAAAAAAGAAGGAAAAACTCCAAAAATTCCTGAATTTCCCCATCCCAGCACCCAGAAAAATGGGAAAATCCTTTCAAAAATCAAAAAAAAAAGATGGAAAAACTGAAATTCTTGAATTTCCCCATCCCAGCACTTGGAAAAACAGGAAAATCGACTGAAAATGGAAAAAAGGAGAGAAAAATTTTTAAAACTTTCTAATTTCCCCATCCCAGCACCTGGAAAAACAGGAAAATTGACCCAGAAATCGAAAAAAAAGAAGGAAAAACTCCAAAAATTCCCGAATTTCCCCATCCCAGCACTCAGAAAAATGGGAAAATCCTTTCAGAAATATAAAAAAAAAGAAGGAAAAACTCCAAAAATTCCTGAATTTCCCCATCCCAGCACGTGGAAAAATGGGAAAATTGACCTGGAAATCACAAAAATGAGAGAAAAAATTTTAAAATTCCCGAATTTCCCTGTTCCAGCACCCAGAAAAATGGGAAAATCCTTTCAAAAATCGAAAAAAAAGAAGGAAAAAACTCCAAAAATCCCAACTGTGCTTCCAAACTTTTCCATTCCCCCGGACCCAGGGAGGATATTTTGTTTTTTTGTTTTTTTTTTTTTGTTATTTTTGGGAAGATCCAGACCCGGAAAAGCTTCGGCTTCGTCCTGGAGCAGCTCCCGAGCGAATTCCCAGGATTTTTTCTGATTTTTCTGATCCAAATTCGTGGAATTTCGGAGTTTTTTGGGCATCAGAGGAGCTTTCGGTGAAGGATTTCCCAAGCCATCCTCTTCCGGAAGTAGGGCATGTGTTGCTTTTGGGGAAAAAAAGGGAAAAAAGGGAAAAAAAGGGAATTTTGGTGAGGAATCGAGTGGATTTTGGGGTTTTTTTGGGGAAAAAAAGGGAAAAAAAAGGGAATTTCGGTCAGGAATGGAGTGGATTTTGGGGATTTTTTGGGGGAAAAAAGGGAAAAAAAAGGGAATTTCGGTGAGGAATGGAGTGGATTTTGGGGATTTTTTGGGGAAAAAAAGGGAAAAAAAAGGGAATTTCGGTCAGGAATGGAGTGGATTTTGGGGTTTTTTTGGGGAAAAAAAGGAAGAAAAAAGGGAATTTCGGTGAGGAATGGAGTGGATTTTGGGGTTTTTTTGGGGAAAAAAAGGAAAAAAAAAGGGAATTTCGGTGAGGAATCAAGTGGATTTTGGGGTTTTTTTGGGGAAAAAAAGGAAAAAAAAGGGAATTTCGGTCAGGAATGGAGTGGATTTTGGGGTTTTTTTGGGGAAAAAAAGGGAAAAAAAAGGGAATTTCGGTCAGGAATCGAGTGGATTTTGGGGTTTTTTGGGGATTTTGGGGAATGGTTTGGGGTTTGGGTGAGAAATGTTGGAATTTCTCCCAAATTTTGGGAATTTTTTGGGGAAAAAAGGGAAAAAAAGGGAATTTCGGTCAGGAATGGAGTGGATTTTGGGGTTTTTTGGGTGGATTTTGGGGATTTTGGGGAATGGTTTGGGGTTGGGTGAGAAATGTTGGAATTTCTCCCAAATTTGGGGATTTTTTTGGGGAAAAAAAGGGAAAAAAAGGGAATTTCGGTCAGGAATGGAGTGGATTTTGGGGTTTTTTTGGTGGGAAATTGGGGATTTTGGGGAATGGTTTGGGGTTTGGGGAGAAATGTTGGAATTTCGCTGGGGTTTTGGTGAGATTTTAGGGATTTTTTGGGATTTTGATGAGGGAATTTGGGATTTTTGGGCATTGGGATATTCCCTGAGGGGAAAAACTCAGGAATTCCTCGGGATTTGGGTGAGAAATGTGACAAATTCACCCAAATTTTGGGGATTTTTTGGGTTTTGATGAGGGAATTTGGGAATTTTGGGAAGTTGGAGGGCAGTGGGATTTTCCTGGAGGGGAAAAATCTGGGAATTTTTCAGGATTTGGGTGAGAAATGGGAGAAATTCACCCAAGTTTTGGGGATTTTTTGGGGTTTTGATGTGGGAATTTGGGATTTTTGGGAATGTTGGAGGGCATTGGGATATTCCCTGAGGGGAAAAACTCAGGAATTCCTTGGAATTTGGGTGAGAAATGGGAGAAATTCTCCCGAATTTCTCCCAAATTTTGGGAATTTTTTGGGATTTCCGCCCCACGGGGTTTGGGAGATGAGGGAATTTGGGAATTTTGGGAAGTTGGAGGGCAGTGGGATATTCCTGGAGGGGAAAAATCTGGGAATTTTTCAGGATTTGGGTGAGAAATGGGAGAAATTCACCCAAGTTTTGGGGATTTTTTGGGGTTTTGATGAGGGAATTTGGGATTTTTGGGAATGTTGGAGGGCATTGGGATATTCCCTGAGGGGAAAAACTCAGGAATTCCTCGGGATTTGGGTGAGAAATGGGAGAAGTTCACCCAAATTTCTCCCAAATTTTGGGAATTTTTTGGGATTTCCGCCCCACGGGGTTTGGCAGATGAGGGAATTTTGGAATTTTGGGAAGTTGGAGGGCAGTGGGATATTCCCTGAGGAGAAAAACTTGGGAATTTTTCAGGATTTGGGTGAGAAATGGGAGAAATTCACCCAAGTTTTGGGGATTTTTTGGGGTTTTCCTGGCCCTGGAGGTGTGGGAGATGAGGGAATTTGGGAATTTTGGGATTTTGGGAATTCCATCCCAAAAATCAGGAGCGATTCGGGACCTCGGGAACGTGAAACAACACAGAAATTTTTCAGGATTTGGGCGAGAATCACCCAAATTACCCCCAGAATTCCGGGGATTTTTGGGATTTTCGGGGCGCTGGGGGTCTGGGAATTCAGGAATTTGGGGAATTTTGGGAATTCTGGCAGTACCTGGGTGAAGTTGATGGGTTTGTCCTTGGAGATGCACTCGGCGTATTTGCAGGCGAACATTCCGCAGTCGCTGCCGTTCATCTGCTGGGGGATCTCCTGGGGGAAAATGGGAATTCTGTGTTCCCAAATTCCCAAAATTCCCAATTCCTCAATTCCTCAATTCCCCAATTCCCCAATTCCCCAATTCCCCAATTCCGCAATTCCCAAATTCCTCAATTCCCCAATTCCTCAATTCCCCAATTCCCCAATTCCCAAATTCCTCAATTCCCCAATTCCTGAATTCCCCAATTCCCCAATTCCTCAATTCCCAAATTCCCCAATTCCTCAATTCCCCAATTCCTCAATTCCCCAATTCCTCAATTCCCAAATTCCCCAATTCCCCAATTCCTCAATTCCCCAATTCCCCAATTCCTCAATTCCCAAATTCCCAAATTCCCCAATTCCCCAATTCCCAAATTCCTCAATTCCCCAATTCCTCAATTCCCCAATTCCCAAATTCCTCAATTCCCAAATTCCCAAATTCCTCAATTCCCAAATTCCCCAATTCCTCAATTCCTCAATTCCCAAATTCCCCAATTCCCCAATTCCCAAATTCCTCAATTCCCCAATTCCCAAATTCCTCAATTCCCCAATTCCTCAATTCCTCAATTCCCCAATTCCCAAATTCCTCAATTCCCAAATTCCTCAATTCCCCAATTCCCCAATTCCTCAATTCCCCAATTCCTCAATTCCCCAATTCCTCAATTCCCCAATTCCCCAATTCCCCAATTCCCAAATTCCCCAATTCCTCAATTCCCCAATTCCTCAATTCCCAAATTCCCCAATTCCCCAATTCCCAAATTCCCCAATTCCCCAATTCCCCAATTCCTCAATTCCTCAATTCCTCAATTCCCAAATTCCCCAATTCCCAAATTCCTCAATTCCCAAATTCCTCAATTCCCAAATTCCCCAATTCCTCAATTCCCCAATTCCCCAATTCCTCAATTCCTCAATTCCCAAATTCCCCAATTCCTCAATTCCCCAATTCCCCAATTCCTCAATTCCTCAATTCCCCAATTCCCAAATTCCCAAATTCCTCAATTCCCAAATTCCCAAATTCCCAAATTCCCAAATTCCCCAATTCCTCAATTCCCCAAATTCCCCAATTCCTCAATTCCCAAATTCCCCAATTCCCAAATTCCCCAATTCCCCAATTTTTGGCTCCCAGGGCCGGGACCATCCCGAAAATCCCAAATCCCAGAATTCCGGGGTTTTTCGGGGTCCGTTCCTTTTTTGGGTGGAAAATCCCCAAATTTTGGGATTCCTTCCCTCCCTTTTCTCCCCAGGAACCTCTCAGGGAAGAGCAGGCCTGGAAAGGGTGGGGAATCCAAGGAAATTCCGAATTTTTTTTGGAATTTTGGGGCCTCTGGACCCACCTGGCTCTTCTTGCTCAGCAGGGCCCAGCCGTTGGTGTCGAATTCTTTCCTTTTTTTATCCAAACTTTCCTGTTTCAGGTACTGCCTGCGGGGAAAAAGGTGGAAAATTCATGGGAAATTCACAGGAAATTCAGGAAAAATGAATGGAAAATGAATGGAAAGTTCAGGGAAAATTCACAGAAAGTTCAGGGAAAATTACTGGAAAATGCAGGGAAAATTAATGGAAAAATCAGGGAAAATTAATGGAACATTCACGGAAAATTCGTGGGAAATTCACAGAAAATTCAGGGAAAATTAATGGAAAATTGATGGAAAATTAATGGAAAGTTCATGGAAAATTCATGGAAAATTAATGGAAAATCCATGAAAAATTCATGGAAAATCCATGGGGAAATGACCCTAAAAGAGCCCTAAAAAGATCCTAAAAGGACCCTAAAAAGAGCCCAAAACTGACCCTGAAAGAAGCCAAAATTGACCCAAAAAATAACCCTAAGAGTCCCAAAAATGACGCAAAAAATGAGCCTAAATGAGCTCAAAAATGGCCAGAAAAATGAGCCTAAAGAGCCCAAAAAAGCCCAAAATTGTCCCAAAAAATAACCCTAAGAGAGTCCCAAAAATGATGCAAAAAATGAGCCTAAATGAGCCCAAAAATGGCCCTAAAAGAGCTCTAAACTGACCCAAAAAATGACCCTGAGTCCCAAAAATGGCCTGAAAAATGAGCCTAAAGGAGCCCAAAAATAACCCCAAAATGGCCCAAAAATAACCCCAAAACAGACCCTAAAATGGCCCAAAAATGGTGCAAAAAATGAGCCTAAAGAGACCAAAAATGAGCCCAAAAGTGTCCCAAAAAATAACCCTAAGAGTACCAAAAATGACACAAAAAATGACCCTAAAGGAGCCCAAAAATTACCCTAAAGGAGAATAAAATGGCCCTAAAAGAGCCCAAAATTGACCCAAAAAATAACCCTAAGAGAATCCCAAAAATGACCTGAAAAATGAGCCTAAAGGAGCCCAAAAAAAACCCCAAAAATGGCCCAACAATAACCCCAAAATGGCCCAAAAATAACCCCAAAAATAACCCCAAAATGGCCCAAAAATAAACCCAAAATGGCCCAAAAACAGCCCCAAAATGGCCCAAAAATAACCCCAAAAATGGCCCAAAAATGACCCCAAAATGCCCCAAAAATAACCCCAAAAGTAACCCCAAAATGGCCCTAAAATAACCCCAAAATGGCCCTAAAATGGCCCAACAATAACCTCAAAATGGCCCAAAAATAACCCCAAAATGGCCCAAAAATAACCCCAAAATTGCCCAAAAATAGCCCCAAAATGGCCCAAAAATAACCCCAAAAATGGCCCAAAAATGACCCCAAAATGGCCCAAAAATAATCCCAGAAATGGCCCAAAAATAACCCCAAAATGGCCCAAAAATAACCCCAAAATGGCCCAAAAATAACCCCAAAAATGGCCCAAAAATGACCCCAAAATGCCCCAAAAATGACCCCAAAAATAACCCCAAAATGGCCCAAAAATAATCCCAAAAATGGCCCAAAAATAACCGCAAAATGCCCCAAAAATAGCCCCAAAATGGCCCAAAAATTGGCCAAGTCGGTGTTTCCCAGTCCAGGGAAGCAGGAATGGGATTTTTCCTGGGAAAAAGCGATTTTTTTGGGGGATTTTTCCCCAAAAAAAGAGGATTTTACTCACAGCAGGATCCTGCAGGCCTCGCTGTTGATGCCCCCCATGGAATCGTAGTAAGTGATTGTTTTTTTCCTGAAATCCACGACCTGCACGAAGAAAAAAATTCCTTAAAAAAGGGAAAAAAATCTGGAATTCTCCCTGTTGGCAAAAAAAAAAAAAAAAAAAAAGGATTATTTGATGGAGAATTTCCCTAAAAAAATCCATTTTTCCTGCTGGTTTTAATCCCTGAATGTCTAAATCTGCCTCTAATGTTATTTTTATATTATTTCACTATTATTGGTCTTATTTTTATTATTATTATGTCAAAAATTATCCTAAAAGAGGCAAAAAATGGCCCTAAAAGAGACCAAAAAATGACTTAAAAGAGCTCAAAAAATGACCCAAAAGGGCCCTAAAAATGGCCCTAAAATAGCCCAAAATAGACCCCAAAAATGACCTTAAAGGAGCCCAAAAATTACCTTAAAAGAGCTCAAAAAATGACCCAAAAGGGACCTAAAAATGGCCCTAAAATAGCCCAAAATAGACCCAAGAAATGACCTTAAAGGAGCCCCAAAATTACCCCAAAAGAGCCAAAAAATGACCCCAAAAATTACCTTAAAAGAGCCCAGAAAATGACCCTAAAGGGACCTAAAAAATGACCCTAAAAGATCCCAAAATCGACCCCAAAAGTGTCCAAAAATTACCCCAAAATTGACCCCAAAATGGCCCCAAAAAATCTGTTTCCTGCTGTATTTTTAAAGCCTGAATGTCTAAATCAGCCTCTAATATTATTTTTGCGTTACAATTTCTATTATTATTTTTATATTATTAATTTTTTACTATAATTTATATAATCATAATTGTAACTCTAACTAAAATTATAATTAATCCCCCAAATCTGGGTGTTTTTTTAGGCAATTCCTGCTCCATTTCCAGTGAGAATCAACTCTTTCCTAAGGAAATTATAAATATTTTCAGCAGGAATTGATAATTTCAGGAGATTTTTGCTAAAGACCTGAAAATCTCTGCAAAATCCCAGGACAAAAGAGGAGGGGGAAAAAAAAAAAAAAGTGAAATATCTGTGGCCTAAATCTCTTTTAAAAGGATCCTGTGGCAGCAGGAGCTGTGGGAACGGAGAAATCAGATCTTCCCCAGGGAATAAATTCCCTAAAATGACCTCAAAGTTGATTTTTAAAGACTAAAAACCTCTCAAAAAGCTGTTCCTCACTTTGTGTTTCAATTTAAACTTTGATTTGAGCCACAAATTCAAATTTTTCCCCTCAGGAACTCTCAAAAATAACAGAATTTGGGCCTCAAATCCCAAACTGAGGATTTTTGGGATAATTCAAGCCACAAATTCAATTTTTTCCCCTCAGAAACTCTCAAAAAACACCCAAAATTTTGGCCTAAAATCCCAAAATGAGAATTTTTTGGATAATTGAAGGCACAAATTCAATTTTTCCCCCTCAGGATCTCTCAAAACCAACAAAATTCGGCCCTAAAATCCCAACCTGATGGTTTTTTTACATAATTCAAGCCACAAATTCAATTTTTTCCCTCAGGATCTCTCAAAAACAACAGAATTTGGGCCTTAAATCCAGAATTCCAATTTTTAGGAATAAAGTGACCTCCAGACTGATTTAAAGCTTCAAATGCCAATAAAATACTGCTCTGACCTTTGTATTCCACTTTAAACTTTGATTTGGGCCACAAACTCAATTTTGTCCCCTCAGGAACTCTCAAAACTAACAGAATTTGGGCCTTAAATCCCAGAATTAGGATTTTTAGGAATAAAGTGATTTTGAGGCCAATTTTAAAACCCAAAAACCCCCCAAAAGCTGCTCCTACTTTTGTATTTCACTTTAAACTTTGATTTGAGCCACAAACAGAATTTTTTCCCCTCAGGATCTCTCAAAAATAACAAAATTTGGGCCTTAAATCCCAAACTAAGGATTCTTCTGATAATTCAAGCCACAAACACATTTTTTTCCCCTCAAGAACTCTCAAAACCAACAAAATTTGGGCCTTAAATCCCAAACTAAGGATTCTTCTGATAATTCAAGCCACAAACACATTTTTTTCCCCTCAAGAACTCTCAAAACCAACAAAATTTGGGCCTTAAATCCCAAACTAAGGATTCTTCTGATAATTCAAGCCACAAACACATTTTTTTCCCCTCAAGAACTCTCAAAACCAACAAAATTTGGGCCTCAAATCCCAAACTGAGGATTTTTCTGATAATCCAAGCCACAAATTCAATTTTTTCCCCTCAGAAACTCTCAAAAAACACCCAAAATTTTGGCCTAAAATCCCAAAATGAGAATTTTTTGGATAATTGAAGGCACAAATTCAATTTTTCCCCCTCAGGATCTCTCAAAACCAACAAAATTCGGGCCTAAAATCCCAACCTGATGGTTTTTTTACATAATTCAAGCCACAAATTCAATTTTTTCCCTCAGGATCTCTCAAAAACAACAGAATTTGGGCCTTAAATCCAGAATTCCAATTTTTAGGAATAAAGTGACCTCCAGACTGATTTAAAGCTTCAAATGCCAATAAAATACTGCTCTGACCTTTGTATTCCACTTTAAACTTTGATTTGGGCCACAAACTCAATTTTTTCCCCTCAGGAACTCTCAAAACTAACAGAATTTGGGCCTTAAATCCCAGAATTAGGATTTTTAGGAATAAAGTGATTTTGAGGCCAATTTTAAAACCCAAAAACCCCCCAAAAGCTGCTCCTACTTTTGTATTTCACTTTAAACTTTGATTTGAGCCACAAACAGAATTTTTCCCCCTCAGGATCTCTCAAAAATAACAAAATTTGGGCCTTAAATCCCAAACTAAGGATTCTTCTGATAATTCAAGCCACAAACACATTTTTTCCCCTCAAGAACTCTCAAAACCAACAAAATTTGGGCCTCAAATCCCAAACTGAGGATTTTTCTGATAATCCAAGCCACAAATTCAATTTTTTCCCCTCAGGATCTCTCAAAACCAACAAAATTTGGGCCTCAAATCCCAAACTGAGGATTTTTCTGATAATCCAAGCTACAAATTCAATTTTTTCCCCTCAGGATCTCTCAAAACCAACAAAATTTGGGCCTAAAATCCCAACCTGATGGTTTTTTTACATAATTCAAGCCACAAATCCAATTTTTTCCCCTCAGGATCTCTCAAAAAAACCCCAAAATTCAGGCCTCGGACCCCAAAATTCCGATTTTTGGGAACACTCACGGCCAGGCACCAGTGCACTCCCAGGTGGATGGGCACGAGCAGCAGATCTACGGAGAAAATATCAACTTTTTTCGTCCATCTCTTCACGGCCTGGTAGCCTGCGGTTTTTAATTTTGTGAAGAAAAAGGTGTTGAAGGCGTGGACGGCAGGCAGGTCCTTCTCCTTGCTCCTCTCCATCAGCAAATTCATGTAGAAGTTGATGATCTGGGGGAAAAAAGGGAGAATTTGGGGTTTTTTTTTTGTGGGGTTGGGAGTTGTGTGGCGGCGGGAAATTGGGGAATAAACAAAAAAAAAAAAAAGGAGATTTCAGAAATTGCAAGTGAAAATATTCGGAATTTTTTGGTGGGGTTGGGATTATTGTCACGGTGGAAAATTGGGGAATAAACCCAAAAAAAGAGGGGATTTGTGTCAAAGTCTTCAGAAATTCCAGGTGGAAAAAATTGAGATTTTTTTTGTGGGGTTGGCAGTTGTGAAGCGGTGGGAAATTGGGGAATAAACAAAAAAAAAAAAAGGAGATTTCAGAAATTGCAAGTGAAAATATTCGGGATTTTTTTGTGGGGTTGGGATTATTGCCACGGTGGAAAATTAAGGAATAAAAAAAGGGAATTTGTGTTAAAGCCTTCAGAAATTACAAGAGAAAAAATTCAGGATTTTTTTTATGGGGTTGGGATTTGTGTCATGGTGGAAAATTGGGGAATAAACCCAAAAAAAGAGGGAATTTGCATTAAAACCTTTAAAAATTCCAGGTGGAAAAAATTCGGGATTTTTTTATGGAGTTGGGATTTGTGTCATGGTGGAAAATTGAGGAATAAACGTGGGAAAAAAAAAGGAGATTTGTGTTAAGAGATTGAAAAATTTGAGGGGAAAATGGGATTTGTGTCCCTGTGTAAAATTAGGGAATAAACCAGAAAAAAAGGGGATTTGTATTAAAATCTTCAAAAAAATTAGGGAATAAACCTCCCAAAAAAGGGGATTTGTATTAAAATCTTCAAAAAATTAGGGAATAAACCTCCCAAAAAAGGGGATTTGTATTAAAATCTTCAAAAATTCCAGGGGAAAATAGGATTTGTAAAATCAGGGAATAAATCCCCCCCAAAAATGGGATTATTACTGTAAATAATAAAATCATTATTTTTTTATTAGCATTATTTACTATTATCATTGTCATTATTATAAATATTGTTATTACTAACAATAATATTAACACTATTAGCATTTTAAAAATGAATAGCTTCATTTAAAATTATATATTATATATCCACAGCTGTATTTTAATAACTAACACCACAAATTATTAACATTTTTTAATAAAAATAACCCAATTATTTTCATTTTCCACAAATTATTAACATTTTTTAATGAAAAAAAATCCAATTATTTTCATTTTCCGAGGGCTTTCCCCACAGATTTCTCACTCCAGGGTGAGAACCCCAAGCTGAACCCCTCCGACCTGCCGGGAATGGGTGGAAATTTGGCAATTTTGGGTTTTTTTTCACCTCGTCGTTGAGCCAGTTGAGGTTGTTGAGGGTCTGGATGTCCTTCCTGGTGATGGTGAGGCGGAAAGCTTCGCTCAGAACCTCGTCCTGGTTCCCTCCCCGGAAAAGGCTCTTGATCTCCTTCTCCATTTCCTGCGGGAGGGGAAAATCCTGATTTTCCTGGGCCCAAAATGGGGGAAATCCTCAAGGATTTAACCCAAAATTGGGGAAATCCTCAAGGATTTAATCCCAAATTTATCCTTTACTCCTTAAATTCCCTATAAAAATCTGAATGGAAGAGGGAGTAGAGCTCTTGATCTCCATTTCCTGCGGGAGGGGAAATTCTGATTTTCCTGGGCCCGAAATGGGGGCAATCCCCAAGGATTTAACCCAAAAATTGGGGAAATTCCCAAGGATTTAACCCCAAAATTGGGGAAATCCCCAAGGATTTAATCCCAAATTTATCCTTTATTCCCTTAAATAAATTCCCTATAAAAATCAAATGGGAAGAGGGAGCAGAGCTCTTGATCTCCATTTCCTGCGGGAGGGGAAATTCTGATTTTCCTGGGCCCAAAATTGGGGAAATCCTCAAGGATTTAACCCTGAATTTATCCTTTACTCCTTAAATAAATTCCCTATAAAAATTGGGTGGAAGAGAGAGCAGAGCTCTTGATCTCCTTCTCCATTTCCTGCGGGAGGGGAAAATCCTGATTTTCCTGAGCCCAAAATGGGGGAAATCCCCAAGGATTTAACCCCAAAATTGGGGAAATCCTCAAGCATTTAACCCTAAATTTATCCTTTATTCCCTTAAATAAATTCCCTAGAAAAATTGGATGGAAGAGAGAGCAGAGCTCTTGATCTTCTCCATTTCCTGCAGGAGGGGAAATTCTGATTTTCCTGGGCCCAAAATGGGGGAAATCCTCAAGGATTTTACCCCAAAATTGGGAAAATCCCCAAGGATTTAACCCCAAATTTATCATTTAACCCCTAAATAAATTCCCTATAACAACTGGGTGGAAGAGGGAGCAGAACTCTTGATCTCCATTTCCTGCGGGAGGGGAAAATCCTGATTTTCCTGGGCCCAAAATGGGGGAAATCCCCAAGGATTTAACCCCAAAATTGGGGAAATCCTCAAGGATTTAACCCCAAAATTGGGGAAATCCTCAAGGATTTAACCCCAAATTTATCATTTACTCCTTAAATAAATTCCCTATAAGAATCAAATGGGAAGAGGGAGCAGAGCTCTTGATCTCCATTTCCTGCGGGAGGGGAAATTCTGATTTTCCAGAGCCCAAAATTGGAGAAATCCCCAAGGATTTAACCCCAAATTTATGCTTTATGCCTTAAATAATTCCCTATAAAAATCTTCATTTCCTTCTCCACTTCCTGCAGGAAAGACACAGCGCTAGGAATTCAAATTCCTGCTTTTCCTCACCCCAAAATCCAGGAATTCCTCACGGATTTACCCCAAATGTATTCTTCACCCTTCCAAAAAATCCCCAACAAAAATAAAATGTCAAGAGAGCGCAGGGCTCCGTTCCCATGCCCAAATCCCATAAATATTCCCGATTTTTTTGGGATCCCAGCCCTACCTCGGTGATCTCCGGGAATTCCTCGTCAGCCTCGGCTGTTCTGGAATCTTCCTTCTCCTCCGGCCCCGGAGTGATCGGAATCTCCTTCTCCAGAGGGACGCGCAGGTGCAGATCCACCAGGTCCTGAACGGAGCGTTCCCGCTCCTGTAACCGCTGTGGGGTCAGAGATTTGGGGTCAGAAA
Source organism: Acanthiza pusilla (assembly GCA_036630365.1). NCBI lineage: Eukaryota > Metazoa > Chordata > Aves > Passeriformes > Acanthizidae > Acanthiza > Acanthiza pusilla. The sequence continues at coordinate 253,852 of JAXCHO010000119.1, read as the reverse complement.
TTGGGGATTTGGGGTCAGGGATTTGGGAATTTGGGATTTGGGATCTCCTTCTCCAGAGGGACGCGCAGGTGGAGATCCACCAGGTCCTGAACGGAGCGCTCCCGCTCCTGTAACCGCTGTGGGATCGGAGATTTGGGATTTAGGATCAGAGATTTGGGATTTGGGGTCAGGGATTTGGGATTTGGGATTTGGGATCTCCTGCTCCAGAGGGACGCACAGGTGGAGATCCACCAGGTCCTGAACGGAGCGTTCCCGCTCCTGCAACCGCTGTGGGATTGGGATTTGGGGTCAGAAATTGGGGATTTGGGGTCAGGGATTTGGGATTTGGGGTCAGGGATTTGGGATTTGGGGTCAGGGATCAGAGATTTGGGATTTGGGATCTCCTTCTCCAGAGGGACACACAGGTGCAGATCCACCAGGTCCTGCACGGAGCATTCCCGCTGCTGCAAACGCTGTGGGATTGGGATTTGGGGTCAGAAACTGGGGATTTGGGATTGGGGGTTTAGGATTTGGGGTCAGGGATCAGAGATTTGGGATTTGGGATCAGGGATTTGGGATCTCCTTCTCGAGGGACACGCAGGTGCAGATCCACCAGGTCCTGCACGGAGCGTGCCCGCTCCTGTAACCGCTGTGGGGTCAGAGATTTGGGGTCAGAAATTGGGGATTTGGGGTCAGGGATTTGGGATTTGGGGTCAGGGATTTGGGATTTGGGGTCAGGGATTTGGGATTTGGGGTCAGGGATTTGGGAATTTGGGGATTTGGGATCTCCTGCTCCAGAGGGACGTGCAGGTGCAGATCCACCAGGTCCTGCACCGAGCGCTCCCGCTCCTGTAACCGCTGTGGGATTGGGATTTGGGGTCAGAAACTGGGGATTTGGGATCAGATATTTGGGATTTAGGATCAGGGATTTGGGATTTAGGATCAGGGATTTGGGAATTTGGGATTTGGGATCTCCTTCTCGAGGGACACGCAGGTGCAGATCCACCAGGTCCTGAACGGAGCGCTCCCGCTCCTGTAAACGCTGTGGGGTCAGAGATTTGGGATTTAGGATCAGAGATTTGGGATTTGGGGTCAGAAATTGGGGATTTGGGGTCAGGGATTTGGGAATTTGGGATTTGGGAATCTCCTTCTCCAGAGGGACGCGCAGGTGCAGATCCACCAGGTCCTGCACGGAGCGTTCCCGCTCCTGCAAACGCTGTGGGGTCAGAGATTTGGGGTCAGAAACTGAGGATTTGGGATTGGGGGTCTAGGATTTGGGGTCAGGGATCAGAGATTTGGGATTTGGGATCAGAGATTTGGGATCTCCTTCTCGAGGGACACACAGGTGCAGATCCACCAGGTCCTGCACGGAGCGTGCCCGCTCCTGTAACCGCTGTGGGGTCAGAGATTTGGGATTTAGGATCAGAGATTTGGGATTTGGGGTCAGGGATTTGGGGTCAGGGATTTGGGAATTTGGGATTTGGGAATCTCCTTCTCCAGAGGGACGCGCAGGTGCAGATCCACCAGGTCCTGCACGGAGCGTTCCCGCTCCTGTAAACGCTGAGATTTGGGATTTGGGGTCAGAAATTGGGGATTTGGGGTCAGGGATTTGGGATTTGGGGTCAGGGATTTGGGATTTGGGGTCAGGGATTTGGGAATTTGGGATTTGGGATCTCCTTCTCCAGAGGGACGCGCAGGTGCAGATCCACCAGGTCCTGAACCGAGCGTTCCCGTTCCTGTAACCGCTGAGAGATCGGAGATTTGGGATTTGGGATCAGGGATTTGGGGTCAGGGATTTGGGAATTTGGGGATTTGGGATCTCCTTCTCCAGAGGGACGCGCAGGTGCAGATCCACCAGGTCCTGCACGGAGCGTTCCCGCTCCTGTAAACGCTGTGGGGTCAGAGATTTGGGGTCAGAAACTGGGAATTTGGGGTCAGGGATTTGGGATTTAGGATCACAGATTTGGGATTTGGGGTCAGGGATTTGGGAATTTGGGATTTGGGATCTCCTTCTCCAGAGGGACACACAGGTGCAGATCCACCAGGTCCTGCACGGAGCGCTCCCGCTCCTGCAAACGCTGTGGGATTGGGATTTGGGGTCAGAAACTGAGGATTTGGGATTGGGGGTTTAGGATTTGGGGTCAGGGATCAGAGATTTGGGATTTGGGATCAGAGATTTGGGATCTCCTTCTCGAGGGACGCGCAGGTGCAGATCCACCAGGTCCTGCACGGAGCGTGCCCGCTCCTGTAACCGCTGTGGGGTCAGAGATTTGGGATTTGGGATCAGAAACTGGGGATTTGGGGTCAGAGATTTGGGATTTAGGATCAGAGATTTGGGATTTGGGGTCAGGGATTTGGGAATTTGGCATTTGGGATCTCCTGCTCCAGAGGGACGCGCAGGTGCAGATCCACCAGGTCCTGCACGGAGCGTTCCTGCTCCTGTAACCGCTGTAGGATTGGGATTTGGGGTCAGAAACTGGGAATTTGGGATTGGGGGTTTAGGATTTGGGGTCAGGGATTTGGGGTCAGATATTGGGAATTTGGGATTTGGGATCTCCTCCTCCAGAGGGACGCGCAGGTCCTGCACGGAGCGCTCCCACTCCTGCAAACGCTGAGATTTGGGGTCAGGGATTTGGGATCAGAGATTTGGGACTGGGGATTTGGGATTGGGAATTTGGGATTTGGGGTCAAGGATTTGGGATTCTCCTCACAGAACATTCCCGTTCCTGTAACTGCTGTGGGATTTGGGGTCAGAAATTGGGGATTTGGGGTCAGAAATTGGGGATTTGGGGTCAGAAATTGGGGATTTGGGGTCAGAAATTGGGGATTTGGGGTCAGAAATTGGGGATTTGGGGTCAGAAATTGGGGATTTGGGGTCAGGGATTTGGGACTCTCCTCACAGAGCACTCCTGCTCCTGTTACTGCTGCAAGAATTGAGATTTGGGATTTGGAATTCTCACCTGGCTCTGGAGCTGTAGGCCCAAACCTTTAATTTCCATTTTTCCTGTTTTTTATCCCAAATTTGGGAAACTCAAGGAGTCAATTTTCCCAATTTTTATCAATTTCCACTCCCAAATTTGATCTTTTTCCATCAATTCTCACCTGGCTCTGGAGCTGCAGGGCCAAACCTTTAATTTCCTTTTTTCCTGGGTTTTTATCCCAAAATTAGCAAACTCCAAGTTGATTTTCCCAATTTTTATCATTTTCCACTCCCAAATTTGAGTTTTTTCCATGGATTCTCACCTGGCTCTGGAACTGCAGGGCCAAAGTTTGAAATTCCTTTTTTCTTCAGTTTTTATCCCAAAACTACCAAACTCCAAGAGTCAATTTTCCCAATTTTTATCATTTTCCACTCCCAAATTTGAGTTTTTTCCATCAATTCTCACCTGGCTCTGGAGCTCTAGGCCCAAACATTTAATTTCCTTTTTTCCTGTGTTTTTATCCCAAAATTACCAAACTCAAGGAGTAGTTTTTTCCCAATTTTTATCATTTTCCACTCCCAAATTTGAGTTTTTTCACAGAATTCTCACCTGGCTCTGGAGCTGCAGGGCCAGACCTTTAATTTCCTTTTTTCCTGTTTTTTATCCCAAAATTACCGAACTCCAAGAGTCAATTTTCCCAATTTTTATCATTTTTCACTCCCAAATTTGAGTTTTTTCCATGGATTCTCACCTGGCTCTGGAGCTGCAGGGCCAAACCTTTAATTTCCTTTTTTCTTCAGTTTTTATCCCAAAACTACCAAACTCCAAGAGTCAATTTTCCCAATTTTTGTCATTTCCCACTCCCAAATTTGAGTTTTTTCCATGGATTCTCACCTGGCTCTGGAGCTGCAGGGCCAGAGCTTTAATTTCCTTTTTCCTCTTCTTTTATCCCAAAATTACCAAACTCCAAGAGTCAATTTTCCCAATTTTTGTCATTTTCCACTCCCAAATTTGAGTTTTTTTCACAGAATTCTCACCTGGCTCTGGAGCTGCAGGGCCAGAGCTTTCTGCTCCTCGATTTGCCTCCACCTCTCCCTGGCTCGCGAGTCGTAGACGCTGGTGCTGCAAAATCCCAATTTTTACGGAAAAAAAAATCATTAAAAAAATCAAGATTTTGGGGTTTTTCGCCCTGAAAAAAAGAGAAATTTTTTTTTTTTTTTTTTTTTTTTTTTTTTTACTCACAGTTCTTTGATCCATAGCTCAGCCTGGAAAAACGGGAGGCTGGGAAAGGGAAAAAAGGAATGTTGGAAGTGGCAAAAAAATCCCAAATTTTTCTGGAATTCCCTCATTTTTCAGGCTCTTGCTCTGTCCTTTTCCTGTGTCCCAAAATCCCAAAATTCCCTCCAGAATTCTCCTCTTTCAGAGCCTCTCACCACATTCCTGTGTCCCAAAAATCCCCAAAATCAAAAAAATCCCCCAAAATTTCCCAAAATTCCCCCCAAAATTCTCCTCTTTTGCAGCTTCTCACCACATTCCTGTCTCCCAAAAATCCCAAAAATCCCAAAATTTCCCCAATTTCCCACCTCGGGGCAGGGGTCCTGGAATCCTTGACTTGAGCAGAATGACAGAATCCGACCCTAAAAAATAAAATATAATAATTTTTAAAAAAATTAAATAAAATAAAAAACCCCAAATTTGCCCCAACACTGAAATACTTTTCCAGATTTTGGGGTTTTTCTTTTCAATTTTTGGTATTTTTGAAATGGAATTTTGGAAATTTTTGGGGAGGATTTTTCCAGGTTTTTTCAAAATTTCAGGAACTTGGGGGGTTGGGGATTTTTGGGGGGATTTTATTTGGGATTTGTTTGATTTTTTGGGGGATTTTTGGGGGATTTTATTGGGATTTCTGTGGGAATTGTTTGGGGTTTTTTTTTAATTTTCTTAGCAATTTCAACTTTTTTTCCAGGAATTTTCTCAGGAATTTTCTTAGCAATTTCGACCTTTCTTGGAAATTTTCTCAGGACTTTCAACCTTTTTTCAGGAATTTCTTAGGATTTTCTCAGGAATTTCGACCTTTTTTCAGGAATTTTGACCTCTTTTCAGGAATTTCTTGGGAATTTCCTCAGGAATTCGGGAATTTTGACCTTTTTCAGGAATTTTCTTAGGAATTTCGTGAATTTTGACTTTTTGGGGGGAATTTTCTTAGGAATTTCGACCTTTTTTGGGGGGAATTTCTTAGAAGTTTGGAATTTTGACCCTTTTTTGGGAATTTTCTTGGGAATTTCGACCTTTTTTGGGAATTTCCACCCTTTTTGGGGAATTTTCTCAGGAATTTTGGAAATTTCGACCTTTCTTTGGGAATTTTCTTGGGAATTTCAACCTTCCTTCGGGAATTTTGACCTTTTTTTTGGGAATTTTGACCTTTTTTTGGGAATTTTGACCTTTTTTTGGGATTTCCTCAGGAATTTCAATTTCCTCAGGAATTTCAGGAATTTTTACCTTTTTTTCGGAATTTCCTCAGGAATTTCAGGAACTTTTACCTTTTTTTGGGGAATTTCCTTAGGAATTTCAAGAATTTTTACCTTTTTTTTGGAATTTCCTCAGGAATTTCAATCTTTTTTTTGGAATTTCCTCAGGAATTTCAGGAATTTTTACCTTTTTTTTTTGGAATTCCCCCAGGAATTTCGGAAATTTTTACCTTTATTTGGAATTTCCTTAGGAATTTCAGTAACTTTTACCTTTTTTTTTAATTTCCCCAGGAATTCCAGGAATTTTTCCCTTTTTTTTGGGAATTCCCCCAGGACTTTGGGCACTCCTCACCTTCAGCCTGGCCTGGCGGCTCCTCCCGCAGCTGCGGCGCCGAGGAAGGAATTTCCTCAGGAATTTTTACTTTTTTTTTGGAATTTCCTCAGGAATTTCGGAAATTTTTACCTTTTTTTTTGGGAATTTCCTCAGGAATTTCAATCTTTTTTTTTTAATTCCCCAGGAATTTCAGGAATTTTTACCTTTTTTTTTAAATTTCCTCAGGAATTTTTACCTTTTTTTCGGAATTACCCCAGGAATTTCAGGAACTTTTACCTTTTTTTGGGAATTTCCTTAGGAATTTCAGGAATTGTTACCTTTTTTTTGGAATTTCCTTAGGAATTTTTACCTTTTCTCCAGAATTTCCTCAGGAATTTCAGTAACTTTTACCTTTTTTCCGGAATTTCCTCAGGAATTTCAGGAATTTTTACTTTTTTGGAATTTTCTCAGTAACTTTTACCTTTTTTTGGAATCCCCCTCACCTTCAGCCTGACCTCGTGGCTCCTCCGGCGCCGAGCAATTCCTCGGAGTTTGCAATTCCCTGGGGAACCCCAAACCCAAAGGCTCCGCCAGGGAATTTTTGGGGTGGGGGGGCAGCTCCGGGACAGGGCTGGGAACAGAAATTTTGGAAATTTTGGGAATTTCCAGGGAATCCTCCCGGGGAGCCTCCGGGAACAGCGACTGCGTGGAGTTGGGGCACCTGGAGCTGAGAAAAAAGAAAAAATTAGAGGAATTTGGGGGAAAAAATGGAAATTCGGGAGCTGGGGAGGGATTTGGGGGAATTTTGGGGATTTGGGAAGAGTTTGAGTGATTTGGGAAGAAATTTTGGAAAGGGTTTGAGTGATTTGGGGAAAATTTTGGGGATTTGGGAAGATTTTTGGGATTTGGGAAGAGATTTTGGGATTTGGGAAGAATTTTTGGGATTTGGGAAGAGTTTGAGTGATTTGGGAAGAGTTTTTGGGATTTGGGGGAATTTTTTGGGGATTTGGGGGAGATTTTGGGATTTGGGAAGAGTTTTTGGGATTTGGGAAGAGTTTTTGGGATTTGGGAAGACTTTCTTGGATTTGGGGGGATTTTTTGGGGGTTTGGAGAAAGTTTTTGGGATTTGGGAAGAGTTTGAGTGATTTGGGAAAAATTCTGGGGATTTGGGAAGAATTTTTGGGATTTGGGAAGGGTTTTTTGGATTTGGAATTTTTGGGGATTTGGGGAAAGTTTTTGGGATTTGGGAAGAGTTTTGGGGATTTGGGAAGAATTTTTGGTGATTTGGGAAGGGTTTTTGAGATTTGGGAAGAAATTTTGGAAAGGGTTTGAGTGATTTGGGAAAAATTTTTGGGATTTGGGAAGAATTTCTGGGATTTGGGAAGAGTTTTTTGGATTTGGGGGAATTTGTTAGGGATTTGGGAAGAGTTTTTGGTGATTTGGGAAGAGTTTTTGGGATTTGGGGGATTTTTGGGGGGTTTGGGGAAAGTTTTATGGGATTTGGGAAGAGTTTTCGGTGATTTGGGAAGAATTTTTGGGATTTGGGAAGAGTTTTTGGGATTTGGGGAATTTTTGGGAAGGGTTTGAGTGATTTGGGAAAAATTTTTGGGATTTGAAAAGAATTTTTGGGATTTGGGAAGAGTTTTTGGGATTTGGGAAGAGTTTTTGGGATTTGGGGGGATTTTTTGGTGATTTGGGAAGAATTTTTGGGATTTGGGAAGAGATTTTGGGATTTGGGAAGAGTTTCTTGGATTTGGGGGGATTTTTTGGGATTTGGGGAAAGTTTTTGGGATTTGGGAAGAGTTTGAGTGATTTGGGAAGAAATTTTGGGGATTTGAAAAGAATTTTTGGGATTTGGGGAAAAGATTTTGGGATTTGGGAAGAATTTTTGGGATTTGGGAAGAGATTTTTGGATTTGGGGGAATTTTTTGGGGATTTGGGAAGAGTTTTCGGTGATTTGGGAAGAGTTTCTTGGATTTGGGGGGATTTTTTGGGATTTGGGGGAATTTTTGGGGATTTGGGAAGAGTTTTTGGGATTTGGGAAGAAATTTTGGAAAGGGTTTGAGCGATTTGGGAAAAGTTTTGGGGATTTGAAAAGAATTTTTGGGATTTGGGAAGAGATTTTGAGATTGGGAACAATTTTTGGGATTTGGGAAGTTTGAGTGATTTGGGAAGAATTTTTGGGATTTGGGCAGGGTTTTTGGGGATTTTTTGGGGATTTTTTTGGGTTTTAGTGATATAGGATAGGGTTTTTTGGGATTTTTTGGGACTCACAGGTGGAAGGGGAAGAGCAAGGAGCCTTTGGAGCTGGAGAACCTTTTTTGGGATTCAAGCAGAGGTGTTTTTTTGGATTTTTTGGTGATTCAGGCAGGGTTTTTTTTGATTTTTTGGGATTTGGGCAGGGTTTTTTGGGATTTTTTTCATTTTTTTAAAGATTTTGCTGATTCAGGCAGGGTTTTTTGGGATTTTTTGGGCTTTTTTGGACTCACAGGTGGAAGGGGAGCAGCGAGGAGCCCTTGGCGCTGGAGAATCATTTTTGGGATTCAAGCAGAAGTGGTTTTTTGGGATTTGGACAGGGATTTTTGGGATTTTTTTGGGATTTTTTTAGGATTTTTTTGGTTTTTGGACTCACAGGTGGAAGGGGAGCAGCGAGGAGCCTTTGGCGCTGGAGAATCATTTTTGGGATTCAAGCAGAGGTGGTTTTTGGGATTTGAGCAGGGTTTTTGGGATTTTTTTGGGATTTGGGCAGGGTTTTTTGGGATTTTTTGGGGTTTTGGTGATTAGAACAGAGTTTTTTTGGATTTTTTGGGATTTGGGCAGGGTTTTTTGGGATTTTTTGGACTCACAGGTGGAAGGGGAAGAGCGAGGAGGGTTTGGAGCTGGAGAATCTCTTTCCTGTCACCATCTGCAGCAGCTGCCGGTAAATCTCCCTCTCCTCCTCCCGCACGGTCTGGGGACAAAAATCACAAAAAAAACTTCAAATTTCACTCATCCTGAGAGATTTCACCCCAAATTTGGGAATCTGACCTGACCCCACAAAGGCAACGTGAAAACCCCAAAAAAAATGGAATTTAGGGTGGGGAAAAAATAGGAATTTTGAGTGTGGCCTCACCAAAATCACCAAAAATTCAGATTTAGGGCTGGAATTTTCAATTTAGCACCACCAAAATAAAAAAAAAATTGACTTTTAGGTTAGAAATTCCAGAAATTTTGAGCTTAAATCCCCCAAAACCCCAAAAAATTGCTTTTTTAGGCCACAACCCCCACCAAGATGGCAGAAAATTGGGATTTTCAAGGTGCAAAAAACCCCAAAATTTCCATTTTGAACCCCACCAAGGTGCCCGAAATTTGGGATTTTCCAGAAATTTTGAGTTTAAATCCCCCAAGACCCCAAAAATTTGCTTTTTTAAGCCACAACCCCCACCAAGATCTGATAAAATTGGGATTTTGAAGGTGGAAAAAACCCAAAAATTCCATTTTTAACCCCAAAAATTCCATTTTTAACCCCACCAAGGTGCCCGAAATTTGGGATTTTGGGGATTTAAGGCTGGAATTTTCAATTTAACCCCACCAAAATCAATAAAAATGAAACTTTGAGCTTAGAAATTCCAGAAATTTTGAGTTTCAATCTTCCAAAACCCAAAAAATTGCTTTTTTAGGCCACAACCCCCACCAAGATGGCAGAAAATTGGGATTTTCAAGGTGCAAAAAACCCCAAAATTTCCATTTTGAACCCCACCAAGGTGCCCGAAATTTGGGATTTTCCAGAAATTTTGAGTTTAAATCCCCCAAGACCCCAAAAAATTGCTTTTTCAGGCCACAACCCCCACCAAGATCTGATAAAATTGGGATTTTGAAGGTGGAAAAAACCCAAAAATTCCATTTTTAACCCCACCAAGGTGCCTGAAATTTGGGATTTTGGGGATTTAAGGCTGGAATTTTCAATTTAGCTCCACCAAAATCAATAAAAATGAGACTTTTAGGTTAAAAACTCCAGAAATTTGAAGCTTAAATCCCCCAAAACCAAAAAAAATTGCTTTTTTAAGCCACAACCCCCACCAAGATCTGATAAAATTGGGATTTTGAAGGTGAAAAAAACCCCAAAATTTCCATTTTGAACCCCACCAAAGTATAAAAAAATAGACTTTTAGCTTAGATATTCCAGAAATTCTGAGCTTCAATTCCCCAAACCCCAAAAAATTGCTTTTTTAAGCCACAACCCCCAGCAAGATCTGATAAAATTGGGATTTTGAAGGTGGAAAAAACCAAAATTTCCATTTTTAACCCCACCAAGGTGCCTGAAATTTGGGATTTTGGGGATTTAAGGCTGGAATTTTCAATTTAACCCAACCAAAATCCAAAAAAAATTGACTTTTAGCTTAGAAATTCCAGAAATTTTGAGCTTAGATCCCCCAAAACCCCAAAAATTTGCTTTTTTAAGCAACAACCCCCACCAAGATCTGATAAAATTGGGATTTTGAAGGTGGAAAAAACCCAAAAATTCCATTTTGAACCCCACCAAGGTGCCCGAAATTTGGGATTTTGGGGATTTAACGCTGGAATTTTCAATTTAACCCCACCAAAATCAATAAAAATGAGACTCTTAGCTTAGACATTCCAGAAATTTTGAGTTTAAATCCCCCAAAACCCAAAAAATTGCTTTTTTAGGCCACAACCCCCACCAAGATCTGATAAAATTGGGATTTTGAAGGAGGAAAAAACCCAAAAATTCTATTTTTAACCCCACCAAGGTGCCCGAAATTTGGGATTTTCCAGAAATTTTGATCTCAAATCCCCCAAGACCCCAAAAAATTGCTTTTTTAGGCCACAACCCCCACCAAGATCTGCTAAAATTGGGATTTTCAAGGTGGAAAAAACCCAAAAATTCCATTTTTAACCCCACCAAGGTGCCCGAAATTTGGGATTTTGGGGATTTAAGGCTGGAATTTTCAATTTAACCCCACCAAAATCAATAAAAATGAGACTTTGAGCTTAGAAATTCCAGAAATTTTGAGTTTCAATCTTCCAAAACCCAAAAAATTGCTTTTTTAGGCCACAACCCCCACCAAGATGGCAGAAAATTGGGATTTTGAAGGTGGAAAAAACCCCAAAATTTCCATTTTTAACCCCACCAAGGTGCCAAAATTTGGGATTTTGGGGATTTAAGGCTGGAATTTTCAATTTAACCCACCAAAATAAAAAAAAATTAGACTTTTAGCTTAGAAATTCCAGAAATTCTGAGCTTCAATCCCCCAAACCCCAAAAAAATTGCTTTTTTAAGCAACAACCCCCACCAAGATTGCAGAAAATTGGGATTTTGAAGGTGGAAAAAGCCCCAAAATTCCATTTTTAACCCCACCAAAGTATAAAAAAATAGACTTTTAGCTTAGATATTCCAGAAATTTTGATCTTAAATCCCCCAAAACCCCAAAAAATTGCTTTTTTAAGCCACAACCCCCACCAAGATCTGCTAAAATTGGGATTTTGAAGGTGGAAAAAACCCAAAAATTCCATTTTGAACCCCAAAAATTCCATTTTTAACCCCAAAATTTCCATTTTTAACCCCACCAGGTCCCCGAAATTTGGGATTTTGGGGATTTTTCTCCTCCCACCTCCTCGGCCGTGCTCAGGAACCTCCTGGGGGTTTTTTTGGGGCTGCGGCGGCTCCAGGAGGGGCTGGGGGCAGCTTTGATGGCAAAGGAGGAGCCCAGGCCGTGCAGGTTGGATTTTCCCACGAAAGGGGTGGAGTTTGAGCTGGAAAAAAAGGAAAAAATGAAATTAAATTTGGTGTAGGTTGGGTGGATTGGTTTAAAATGGTGAAAAAACCTGAAAAAAATGGTTAAATTGGGAGTAAAACCCAAAAAAAATCCTGAATAAATTCAACTCAAAGGCTGCAAAAAGATTAAATTAAATTTTAAAAAGTGTCCTGGAAAAATCTCAAATTAAATTTTGAATTTAAAAAAAAAAAAATTAAATAAAATCTGCAAATTGTGAATAAAACGAAGTAAGAATTGCAAATAAAATTATGAATAAAAGCCTCAAAAAAGAGCAAATCAAACCCAAAAAAAACTCCCACAAAATCCCAAATAAAGTCCCCCAATCTTCCCGCCCAAAAAAAGAAAAATCCCAAATAAAACCCAAAAAAAATTCGCTCCAAAAAATCAAATCAAACCCAAAAAATATTCCAAGCCCTCGGAAAAAAACACGAAAATCCCCAAAATCCTCCCCAAAAAATCCGAAATAAAATTTTTAAAAATCCCCAAAATCCCCCGGAACAAAATCCCAAATAAAACCCCCAAAGTCCCAAATAAACTCCCCCAAAAATCAAATAAAACCCCAAAATTCCCCCCCACCCTCTCCATGCAATCCCCACCTCCCCCCACCAAAATCCCCTGATTTTATCCCAAAGCCACCTCGGCTTTTTTGCCCAAAACCCCAAAATCCTTTTTTTATTTTTCCCTTTTTTTCTTTTCTTTTCCCTTTTTTTCCTTTTCCTTTTTTTTTCTTTTACTTTTTTCTTTTTCCTTTTTTTTCTTCTTCTTCTTTCTCCTTTTTTTTCTTCTTTTTCCTTTTCTTTTTTTCCCCTTTCTCTTTTCTTTTTTTTCCTTTTCTTTTTTCTTTTTTTCTCTTTTTTTTCCTTTTCTTTCCCTTTATTTTTTCCTTTTTTCCCTTTTCTTTCCCTTTTAAGTTTTTTTCCCTTTTCTTTCTCTTTTTTTTCCTAATTTTTTTCCTTTTCTTTCTCTTTTTTCCCCTTTTTTTCTCCTTTTCTTTCCCTTTTTTTTCCCTTTTTCCTTTTTTCTCCTTTTTTCCCCTTTTTTTTCCCTTTTTTCCCTTTTCTTTCCCTTTTTTCTCCTTTTCTTTCCCTTTTTTTCCCTTTTAAATTTTTTTTCCTTTTCTTTCTCTTTTTCTTTTTTTCCCTTTTTCTCTCCTTTTCTTTCCCTTTTTTTCCCCTTTTCTTTTTCCTTTTTTCCTTTTTCTTTCCCTTTTTTTCCCCTTTTTTTCTCCTTCTCTTTCCCTTTTTTCCCTTTTCTTTCCCTTTTTTTCTCCTTTCCCTTTTTCCTTTTTTTCTCCTTTTTTTCCCTTTTCTTTCCCTTTTCTTTCCCTTTTTTTCTCCTTTTCTTTCCCTTTTTTTTTCCTTTTTTTCTCCTTCTCTTCCCCTTTTTTCCCCTTTTCTTTCCCCTTTTCTTCCCCTTTTTTTTCCCTTTTCTTTCCTTTTTTTTCCCCTTTTCTTCCCTTTTCCCCTTTTTAAATTTCTCTCCCCTGCCCCCACTCCCCATTTTTTTGGGGCTCAATTCCCACCCGAAATTCCGGCCCCACCTGGAATTTTTCCGACATTCCAAATAAGATCCTCTGCTCCCTCGAGGCTTCCCCGAACTCCTCCACTGCCCATTGGCTCCTGGGAATCTTTCAGGAATTTCTGAGAGGAAAAAAAAAAAACCAAAATTCCCAAAAAATTCCCCCAAATTTCCCCTCTCCGGGGCTTTTTTAAGGGAAATTTTAGGGAAAAAAATCCAAATTTTAAAGGGAAAACTCACCTGGGTTGTAGCTGAGGGAGCAGGAGGCATTTCCAGAGGGGCAGGAGAAGCTGCTGAGTTTGGGGGGGAAAAACTGGAAAAAAAAAAGAGAAAAAAATCTCAAATTTTGGTTAAAAATGGGGAAAGGTTGGGGTTGAATCCCCGGGAATTAAAGGAGAATTTGGGAAAAAAAAATAGCAATTCCTGGAGATTGGAATTCCTGAGATTTGGAATTCCTGAATTCGTCATTCCCGAAATTCACAGCTCTTAAAAGTCACAATTCCTAAAATTTTTAATTTCTGACATTTTATTATTCCTGAAATTCACAGCTCCTAAAAGTCAAAATTCCTAAAATTCACAATTCCTAAAATTTTTAATTTCTGACATTTCATTATTCCTGAAATTCGCAGCTCCTAAAAGTCAAAATTCCTAAAATTCACAATTCCTAAAATTTGTAATTCCTGACATTTCATTATTCCTGAAATTCGCAGCTGATAAAAGCCACGATTCCCAAAAAAGTCGAAATTCCTAAAATTTGTAATTCCTGACATTTCATTATTGCTGAAATTTACAACTCCTAAAAGCCACAATTCCTAAAATTCACAATTCCTAAAATTTTTAATTTCTAAATTCGTCATTCCTGAAATTTGCAGCTCCTAAAAGTCACAATTCCTAAAAGTCAAAATTCCTAAAATTTGTAATTCCTAAATTCGTCATTGCTGAAATCCGCAGCTCCTAAAAGTCAAAATTCCTAAAATTCACAATTCCTAAAAGTCAAAATTCCTAAAATTCACAATTCCTAAAATTCACAACTCCCAAAGTTCACAATTCCTGAAGCTCTGAATTCCCAAAACTCCTAAAATTCACAATTCTTGAAGTTCGCCGTTCCCAAAATTCCCAATTCCCAAAATTCCCAATTCCCAAAATTCACAATTCCCAAAATTCCCAATTCCCAAAATTCACCGTTTCCTCCTAAAATTCCCAATTCCTAAAACTGCCAAGTCCCAAAATCCCCAACCTCACAATTCCTAAAATTCACAGCTCCCAAACCTCAAAATTCATTCCCAAAATTCCCAATTCACTTCCAAAATTCCCAATTCATTCCCAAAATTCCCAACTCCCCAAGTTCCTGACTCCCAAAATGGACAATTCCCGAAATAAATTCCCAAAATTCCTGACTCCCAAAAGAAACAATTCCTAAAATCCACAGCTCCTGAAAGTCAAAATTCCCAAAATTCCTGACTCCCGAAACTCCCAAAATAAACAATTCCTAAAATCCACAGCTCCTGAAAGTCGAAATTCCCAAAATTCCCGACTCCCAAAAGTCCCAAAATAAACAATTCCTAAAATCCACAGCTCCTGAAAGTCGAAATTCCCAAAATTCCTGACTCCCAAAAGTCCCAAAAGTAACAATTCCTAAAATCCACAGCTCCTGAAAGCCAAAATTCCCAAAATTCCTGACTCCCAAAAGTCCCAAAATAAACAATTCCTAAAATCCACAGCTCCTGAAAGTCAAAATTCCCAAAATTCCCGACTCCCAAAAGAAGCAATTCCTAAAACTCCCAATTCCCAAAATTCACCGTTCCTAAAATTTGCAACTCCCCAAATCCACGATTCCCCAAAAAAGTTCACAACTCCCAAAATTCCCAAATTTTATTTGGGATTTATGGAGCAAGAAAAAAAAACCCAACCACGGTGAGGAAAAAATCCCAAATTTCCAATTCCAGGAGGAAAAATTCCCACGTCAGCAAGCAGGAAAATCCCAAAACGGATTTGGGGTTTGATTTTTGGGGTCTTGAGGTTGAGTTTTTCCAGAGAAAAATTTCCAGGAGCATCCTGGGATGGGGAAAATGTCCCAAATGTTCCCAAAATCAGCTTCTCACCCCAAAAATTTCTGTAATTCCATGAGGGAAGGACCCAGGGCAGCTCCAACGCCATGGAAAAGGGAAAATGGAGGCCCCCAGCCCCAAAAAAGTGTCTGAACCTCGTTCTGGGATCCCTAAATTGTTCAAAGAGCATCCTGGGATGGAGAAAATGTCCAAAATGTTCCCAAAATTGGCTTCCCACCCCAAAAATTGTCTCAATTCCATGAGGGAAGAACCCAGGGTGGCTCCAACCCCAATGGAAAAGGGAACACAGAAGCTCTCAGCCCCAAAAAAGTGTCTGAACCTCGTTCTGGGATCCCTAAATTGTCCAAAGAGCATCCTGGGATGGAGAAAATGTCCAAAATGTTCCCAAAATCAGCTCCCCACCCCAAAAATTTCTGTAATTCCCTGAGGGAAGAACCCAGGGCAGCTCCAACCCCATGGAAAAGGGAACACAGAAGCTCTCAGCCCCAAAAAAGTGTCTGAACCTCGTTCTGGGATCCCTAAATTGTTCAAAGAGCATCCTGGGATGGGGAAAATGTCCCAAATGTTCCCAAAATCAGCTTCCTGCCCCGAAAATTTCTGTAATTCCATGAGGGAAGAACCCAGGGTAGCCCCAACCCCGATGGAAATGAGGCCAGGGAAGCCCCCAGCCCCAAAAACCTGAATGAACCTCATTCTGGGAAGCTTGGAAGTGTCCAAAAAGCATCCTGGGATGGAGAAAATGTCCCAAATGTTCCCAAAATTGGCTTCCTGCCCCAAAAATTGTCTCAATTCCATGAGGGAAGAACCCAGGGTGGCTCCAACCCCAATGGAAAAGGGAACACAGAAGCTCTCAGCCCCAAAAAAGTGTCTGAACCTCGTTCTGGGATCCCTAAATTGTTCAAAAAGCATCCTGGGATGGAGAAAATGTCCCAAATGTTCCCAAAATTGGCTTCCTGCCCCAAAAATTGTCTCAATTCCATGAGGGAAGAACCCAGGGTGGCTCCAACCCTGATGGAAATGAGGCCAGGGAAGCCCCCAGCCCCAAAAACCTGAATGAGCCTCGTTCTGGGATCACTGAAGTGCCCAAAGAGCACCCTGGGATGGGGAAAATGTCCCAAATGTTCCCAAAATTGGCTTCTTGCCCCAAAAATTGCTGCAATTCCCTGAGGGAAGAACTCAGGGCGGTTCCAACCCCAATGGAAAAGGAAACAGGGAAGCCCCCAGACCCAAAAACTCGTCCGAATCTCAATCTGAGAACCCTGAAGTGCTCAAAAAGCACCCTGGGATGGGGAAAATAACCCAAAATGTTCCCAAAATCAGCTTCTCAACCCAAAAATCCCCGCAATTCTGTGAGGGAAGAACCCAGGGTAGCTCCAACCCCAATGGAACAGGGAAAATGGAAGCCCTCAGCCCCAAAAAAGCATCTGAACCTCGTTCTGGGATCCCCAAAGTGTCCAAAGAGCACCCTGGGATGGAGAAAATGTCCCAAATGTTCCCAAAATCAGCTTCCTGCCCCAAAAATTTCTGTAATTCCATGAGGGAAGAACCCAGGGTAGCTCCAACCCTGATGGAAATGAGGCCAGGGAAGCCCCCAGCCTCAAAAACCTGAATGAGCCTTGTTCTGGGAAGCTTCAACGTGTCCAAAAAGCACCCTGGGATGGAGAAAATGTCCCAAATGTTCCCAAAATTGGCTTCCTGCCCCAAAAATTGTCTCAATTCCATGAGGGAAGAACCCAGGGTGGCTCCAACCCCATGGAAAAGGGAACACAGAAGCTCTCAGCCCCAAAAAAGTGTCTGAACCTCGTTCTGGGATCCCTAAATTGTTCAAAGAGCACCCTGGGATGGAGAAAATGTCCCGAAAGTTCCCAAAATCAGCTTCCCGCCCCAAAATTCCCCGCAATTCCCTGAGGGAAGAACCCAGGGCAGCTCCAACCCCATGGAAAAGCGAAGCCCCCAGCCCCAAAAAAGTGTCTGAACCTCGTTCTGGGATCCCTAAATTGTTCAAAGAGCATCCTGGGATGGGGAAAATGTCCCAAATGTTCCTAAAATCAGCTTCCCGCCCCAAAAATCGTCTCAATTCTCTGAGGAAAGAACCCAGGGCGGCCCCAACCCCACGGAAAAGCGAAGCCCCCAGCCCCACCGTTCTCAGTGCGCACCTTGCTCTCCGCGGCTCCCTGAGGGAAGGCCTTGAACCCCGGGCCGTGCCGAGCCCGCGCCGCCTCCCGAGCCTCCATCCTCATGGGGGGACAGCCGCGCCGCTCCGCTCCGCTCCGCTCCGTGCGACCGACGGGGGAAACGGGAACGGCCCGGGGGCCGCGGGGTCCCGTGAGGGCAGCGGGGGGAGAGGAGCAGAGGCCGGGAGCGGAGCGGGGCCGGGAGCGGAGCGGGGCCGGGAGCGGAGCGGCCCCGGAGCCGCCGGTTCGCTGCCCTCAGCCGGCCCCGGGAGCAGAGCAAGGCCCCGGAGCCGCCGGTGCGCTGCCCTCAGCCGGCCCCGGGACGGTGCAAGGCCCCGGAGCCGCCGGTTCGCTGCCCTCAGCCGGCCCCGGGACGGTGCAAGGCCCCGGAGCCGCCGGTTCGCTGCCCTCAGCCGGCCCCGGGACGGTGCAAGGCCCCGGAGCCGCCGGTTCGCTGCCCTCAGCCGGCCCCGGGACGGTGCAAGGCCCCGGAGCCGCCGCCGCCGGTTCGCTCCCCTCAGCCGGCCCGGCCGCCCGACCGGAAGCGGAAACGCGGCCGGAAGCGGCCCGAGCGCGCGCGGTTTTCCCGGGCTCGGCAACGACTGCGAGAGAGCGGCGGCGGAAGCGGAAGTGAGGGCCAGGGTGAAGAGCCGCCGGAAGTGACGAACGCCGGAGAGAGAGAAGGGCACTGCGGGGAGGATAAGGGCGCCCTCTGGCGGGGCGGAGGTCCAGGTTAGAAGGGCGGGGGGGTCACTCTGGGGGGGCTGTGACCCTAGGGGGGTCACCCTGTGGGGTCACCCTGGGGGGGCTGTGACCCTATGGGGGTCACCCTGTGGGGCTGTGACCCTGTGGGGGTCACCCTGTGGGGCTGTGACCCTATGGGGGTCACCCTGTGGGGGGTGTCACCCTATGGGGTCACTCTGTGGGGCTGTGACCCTACGGGGTCACCCTGTGGGGGGTGTCACCCTATGGGGTCACCCTGTGGGGGGTGTCACCCTATGGGGTCACTCTGTGGGGCTGTCACCCTGTGGGGGTCACCCTGCAGGGGTGTCACCCTATGGGGTCACTCTGTGGGGCGGTCACCCTGTGGGGGTCACCCTGCGGGGGTGTCACCCTAGGGGGGTCACCCTGTGGGGCGGTCACCCTATGGGGTGCCCCTGTGTGTGCCCCTTATATTGTCCTACATATATATATATATGTGTATATACGTACAAACACACACTTATTTATTTATTTACTTATTTACTTATTTATTCATTTACTTATGCATATATGTATATGTACATGTACATGTACATACGTGTGTACATATGTATATATGTTTATGTGTGTATATGTGTATATATGTATTTGTATATATGTGTATATGCTTATATATAGGAGTGTAGATACAGATATACATTTTTATATATAT
This sequence comes from Acanthiza pusilla, assembly GCA_036630365.1. NCBI lineage: Eukaryota > Metazoa > Chordata > Aves > Passeriformes > Acanthizidae > Acanthiza > Acanthiza pusilla. The sequence goes on along the minus strand of JAXCHO010000119.1, from coordinate 235,219 downwards.
ATATTGTATACTCATTGTATACAGGCTCTTCCTGTGTGTGTAGATCACTCTATAAGGGGTCACCTTGTGGGGAGGGTCACTCTGTGTGCACGGGTCACTCTATAAAGGGTCACCCTATACAGGGTCACCCTGTGTGTGTGGGTCACTCTATAGAGGGTCACCCTATGGGGAAGGTCACTCTGTGTGCATGGGTCACTCTATAAGCGGTCATCCTATATAGGGTCACTCTGTGTGTGGGTCACTGGTCACTCTATAAGGGGTCACCCTGTGGGGTCACCCTGTGTGTGTGGGTCACTCTATAAGGGGTCACCCTATGGGGAAGGTCACTCTGTGTGCATGGGTCACTCTATAAGCGGTCATCCTATATAGGGTCGCTCTGTGTGTGGGTCTCTGGTCACTCTATAAAGGGTCACCCTGTGGGGTCACCCTGCTGGGAGGGTCACTCTATAAGGGGTCACCCTATACAGGGTCACCCTGCGTGTGTGGGTCACTCTATAGAGGGTCACCCTGTGGGGAGAGCACTGCACAGGACAGTGTCCCCCCGTGGGTGTCACTCATGGGAGCCTGATCCCATCCGATGGATCCCATCCCATTGACCCCACCCCACCCCACCCCACCCCACCCCACCCCACCCCACCCCATCCCATCCCACTGCAGCTCTCTGATCCCATCGATCCCATCCCATCGATCCCATCCCATCCCATCCCATCCCATCCCATCCCATCCCACCCCATGGATCCCATCCCATCCCATCCCATCCCAACAGAGTTTATCCCTATAGTCGATCCCAGTACAGCCAATCCCATCCCAGTCCATCCCATTAGAGCTGATCCCATCCCAGTCCATCCCATTACCGTTTCTCCCTGTAGTCAGTCCTGTTACACCTGATCCCATAACAGCCGATCCCATTAAAGCAGATCCCATAATAGCCAGACCCTCCATCCGATCCCATTACAGCCAATTCCATAATAGCCGATCCCATAATAGCCAGACCCTACACCTGACGCCACGACCCTGATCCCATTACAGCCGATCCCATTAACCCGACCCCGTTAGAGCTGATCCCACAACAGCTGATCCCACGACCCTGATCCCATTCCCGATTCCATAATAACCGATCCCATAACAGCTGATCCCACGACCCCGATCCCATTACAGCCGATCCCATTAGAGCCAATCCCATCATAGCTGATCCCACGACCCTGATCCCATTACAGCCGATCCCATAACAGCTGATCCCACGACCCTGATCCCATTACAGCCGATCCCATCATAGCTGATCCCATGACCCCGATCCCATTACTGATCCCATTAGAGAAGATCCCATAATAGCCGATCCCATAATAGCTGATCCCACGACCCCGATCCCATTAGAGCCGATCCCATTAGAGCCGATACCATAATAGCCGGACCATCCAGCTGATCCCATTACAGCCAATCCCATTACAGCCGATCCCATACCGATCCCTTTCAAGCCGATCCCATTGCATCTGATCCCATTAGAGCCGATCCCATAATAGCCAGACCCTACACCTGATCCCACAACCCCGATCCCGTTACTGATCCCATTAGAGAAGATCCCACAATAACTGATCCCACGACCCCGATCCCATTACTGATCCCATTAGAGAAGACCCCATAATAGCCGATCCCATAATAGCTGATCCCACGACCCCGATCCCATAATAGCCGATCCCATTACAGCTGATCCCATAATAGCTGGACCGTCCAGCTGATCCCATTACATCCGATCCCATTACATCCGATCCCATAATAGCTGATCCCACAACCCCGATCCCATTACAGCCGATCCCATTAGAGCCGATCCCATCCCGATCCCATCCCGATCCCATTCCTGACCCCACTCCCGCCCCATGGCCGCTGTCCCCGCTGTCCCCGCTGTCCCCGCGGCTCTCTCGCGCTTGGTCGCCTCCGCCGCGCTCTCGGTGGCCGCGCTGCTCCTCCTGCTGCTGCTGACCTTCCTCCCGCCCGCGCCCGCGCGGGGCCGCGCCGCAGGTCAGTGCTGCTCCCAGTGCGGATCGGGGACTGGGACCAGTAACGGCCCCAGACTGGGACCAGTGATAGCCCCGGCCCGGGGCCGCCCCGCAGGTCAGTGCCGCCCCCGCCCAGTATGGACCGCGAACTGGGACCAGTAACGGCCCCAGACTGGGACTGAGAATGGCCCCGCAGGTCAGTGCCGCCCCAGTATGGATCGGGAACTGGGACCAGTAACGGCCCCAGACTGGGACCGGGAATGGCCCCGCAGGTCAGTGCCGCCCCCTCCCAGTATGGATCGGGAACTGGGACCAGTAAGGACTGACTGGGACCGGGAATGGCCCCGCAGGTCAGTGCCGCCCCAGTATGGATCGGGAACTGGGACCAGTAAGGACTGACTGAGACCAGTAAGGAGAGACTGGGACCGGGAATGGCCCCGGACTGGGACCAGTAACAGCCCCAAAGTGGGATCAGTAACAGCCCCAGACTGGGACCAGTAACGGCCCCGGACTGGGACCAGTAACGGCCCCGGACTGGGACCAGTAACGGCCCCAGACTGGGACCGGTAACAGCCCCGGGCCGGGGGCACTCCGCGGGTCAGTGCTGCCTCCCAGTGGGGACAGGGGACTGGGACCAGTAAGGACAGAGTGGGACCAGTAAGGAATAGAGAATGGCACCAGTAGGGAAAGCAGAGCAGCTCCCATAGGGAACTGAGACTGGGACCAGTAAGGAGCAGAAACCAGTCCCAGTAAGGAGCACAAACTGGCACCGGTAAGGAGAACAAACTGGTCCCAGTAAGGAGGAGTAACTGGTCCCAGTAAGGAGCACAGACTGGTCCCAGTAAGGAGCACAAACTGGCCCCAGTAAGAACAAACCAGTCCCAATAAGGATCACAAACCGGTCCCAGTAAGGAAAGCAGACTGGCACCAGTAACGAGCACAGACTGGTCCCAGTAAGGAGCACAGACTGGCCCCAGTAAGGAGCACAAACTTGTCCCAGTACGGAGCACAAACTGGCCCCAGCAAGAACAAACCGGTCCCAGTAAGGAACACAAACTGGTCCCAGTAAGGAGCACAGACTGGCCCCAGTAAGGAAAGCAGACTGGCACCAGTAAGGAGCAAAAACCGGTCCCAGTAAGGAGCACAAGCTGGTCCCAGTAAGGAAAGCAGACTGGTCCCAGTAAGGCACACAAACTGGTCCCAGTAAGGAGGAATAACTAGCCCAGTAAGGAGGAATAACTAGCCCAGTAAGGAGCAGAGACTGGTCCCAGTAAGGAGCAGAGACTGGCCCCAGTAAGGAGCACAGACTGGCCCCAGTAAGGAGCACAGACTGGTCCCAGTAAGGAGGAATAACTAGCCCCAGTAAGGAGCACAGACTGGCCCCAGTAAGGAGCACAGACTGGTCCCAGTAAGGAGCACAGACTGGCCCCAGTAAGGAGCACAGACTGGCCCCAGTAAGGAGGAATAACTAGCCCCAGTAAGGAGCACAGACTGGCCCCAGTCGGCCCCCCCGAGCCCCCCCGCGGTGCCAGGGCTGTCCCCTGTCCCCTGTCACTGTCCCCTGTCCCGTGTCACTGTCCCCGTGCCCCTCCCCCGCGCCCCGCGGTGGCACTCGGAGCTGCCTGCTCCCCAGGCTCACACGGAGCGCTCCGCGGGCTGTCGCGATTGTCCCCAATTGCCGATTTGGCCCCAATCCGCAGGCAGGAAGATGTCCCCGAGCCCCGCGCGGCGCGCAGAGAGCCTGGGGAGCGGCAAGGCCATCGCCGTGCTCACCTCCGGCGGCGACGCGCAGGGTAAGGGGGACCCGAAATCCCCGAAAATCCGGAGAGCCCGTCCCTAAATCCCCAAAAACTCCAGAGCCCCAATCCCAAAATCCTGGGAGCCCAAAATCGCGGGAGCCCAAAATCCCTAAATTCCCAAAAACTCCAGAGCCCAAATCCCAAAATCCCGGGAGCCCAAATCCCTAAATCCCCAAAAACCCGGAGAGCCAGTCCCTAAATCCCTGAATCCCAAAATCCTGAAAAATCCGGAGCCCCAATCCCAAAATCCCGGGACCCCCAAACTCCAAAATTCCAGAGTCCCAATCCCCGAAAACCCCGGAGCCCCAATCCCTAAATCCCCCAAAACTCCGGAGAGCCAGTCCCTAAATCCCCGAGAACTCCAGAGCCCCAATCCCAAAATCCCGGGAGCCCAAATCCCTAAATCCCCAAAAACTCCGGAGCCCCAATCCCAAAATCCCGGGAGCCCAAATCCCTAAATCCCTGAAAACTCCGGAGCCCCAGTCCCAAAATCCCAGGAGCCCAAAATCCCGGGAGCCCAAATCCGTAAATCCCCAAAAACTCTGGAGCCCCAATCCCAAAATCCTGGGAGCCCCAAACTCTCGGGAGCCCAAATCCCAAATATTCTGCAGCCCCAACTCCAAAAACTCCAGAGCCCCAATCCCAAAACCCTGGGAGCCCAAAATCCTGGGACCCCCAAACACCGAAAACTCCGGAGCCCAAATCCCTAAATCCCCAAAAACTCCGGAGCCCCAATCCCAAAATCCTTGGAGCCCAAAATTCCCGGGAGCCCAAAATTCTCGCGAGCCCAAATCCCAAAAATTCCGCAGCCCCAACCCCAAAAACTCCAGAGCCCCAAAACCTAAATCCCCGAAAACTCCAGAGCCTGAATCCCAAAATCCCTGGAGCCCAAAATCCCTCGAGCCCAAAATTCTCGGGAGCCCAAAATTCTCAGGAGCCCAAATCCCAAAATCCCGGGAGCCCAAAATCCTGGGACCCCGAAACCCCAAAAACTCCGGAGCCCCAATCCCTAAATCCTTGGAGCCCAAAATCCCAAATCCCCTGGAGTCCCAAATCCCAAAACCCCTGGGATCCCAAAGCTCTGGGAGCCCAAAATCCCAAAATCCCAGGAGCCCAAAATCCTGAGAGCCCAAAAATTCCAGAGCCTGAATCCCAAAATCCCGGGAGCTCAAATCCCCGGGACCCCAAAACCCCAAAGACTCCAGAGCCCAAATCCCAAAATGCCCAGGATCCCAAAATCCCAGGATCCCAAATTCCCAAAACCCCAGGCCCCAAATCCCCCCCAGACTCCCCAAATCCCTCCGAAATTCCCCCCAAATTTCCCCAAAATTACCCCAAAGCTCAGGGTTCCCAAAATTTGGGGAGGGGGCGAAAGGAGCAGCTCCTTTTGGGGTAAAAAATTGTGATTTTTATCCCAATTTTTCTCTGGATTTGGGGTTTTGGGAATGACCTTGGGGCGGATTTTGGGGGCGGGGCGGAATTTTGGGGTCCCGGGGGGGTGGGGGGGACAAAATTCGGGGGGGGGTGTGTGACAAAATCCCAAGGGGACAGCGGTGGCACTTTGGGACAAAGCTGAAAAAATCGGGATTTTCCCCAAAAAATCGGGATTTGCCCAAATTCCAGGGATTCACCCCAAATCTGGGGGGTCCCAAGGGTGGGGGGGTGTCCCCAAGGCCGGAGGGGTCCCTCGGGAGTGTCCCCTCCCCCCCCCGGTGTTTGTCACCTGTGTCATGTGCTGCCACTAAAGGTCACCCGAGCGAAAATAGCCCAGGCCAGCTGCGGGGGGGGCGGGGGGGACCCCGAGGGGGGTGGGGACAGGGGGGGGACAGATTTGGAATGTCCCCAAGGAGGGGGGGGGATGGGGGGGAACGAGTTGGGGGTCCCCAAGGGGGGTGGGGACAGATTTGGGGTGTCCCCAAGGGGAGTGACAGATATTTGGGGTGTCCCCAAGGATGGGGGGGACAGATTTGGGGTGTCCCCAAGGAGGGGGGGGACAGATTTGGGGTGTCCCCAAGGGGAGTGACAGATATTTGGGGTGTCCCCAAGGGGTGTGGAGACACATTTGGAGTGTCCCCAAGGAGGGGGGGGACTAGGGGGGGACAGGGGGGACAAGGAGGGGACAGATTTGGGGTGTCCCCAAGGGGAGTGACAGATATTTGGGGTGTCCCCAAGGAGGGGGGGGACAGATTTGAGGTGTCCCCAATGAGGGGGGGACAGGAAGGGACAGGGGGGACAAGGAGGGGACAGATTTGGGGTGTCCCCAAGGGGAGTGACAGATATTTGGGGTGTCCCCAAGGGGGGTGGGACAGATTTGGGGTGTCCCCAAGGGGGGTGGACAGGGGATGGCTTTGGGGGGGACAGGGGGGGACAGGCGGGGATGGATTTTGGAGGTCCCCAAGGTGGGGGGACAGGAAAGGACAAGGGGACAGACTTGGTCTGTCCCCAAGGGTGTCGCAGCTGCGGGGGGGTGATAGATTTGGGGTGTCCCCGAGGGCTGGCAGAGTGACCTCAATGTCCCCGAGGCGACCCCACTGTCCCCAGGGAGTGGCAGGGTGACCCAATGTCCCCATGGTGACCCCAATGTCCCCAGACTGACCCCGCTGTCCCCAGGGGGTGGCAGGGTGACCCAATGTCCCCATGGTGGCCCCAATGTCCCCGAGGCGACCCCGCTGTCCCCAGGGGGTGGCAGGGTGACCCCAATGTCCCCAGGGGGTGGCAGGGTGACCCCAATGTCCCCAGGGGGTGGCAGGGTGACCCAATGTCCCCATGGTGACCCCAATGTCCCCAGACTGACCCCGCTGTCCCCAGGGGGTGGCAGGGTGACCCCGCTGTCCCCAGTGTCCCCAGGGTGACCCCGCTGTCCCCAGTGTCCCCAGGGGGTGGCAGGGTGACCCCGCTGTCCCCAGTGTCCCCAGGGTGACCCCGCTGTCCCCAGGGGGTGGCAGGGTGACCCCGCTGTCCCCAGGGGGTGGCAGGGTGACCCCAATGTCCCCAGTGTCCCCAGGGTGACCCCGCTGTCCCCGCTGTCCCCAGGGATGAACGCTGCTGTCAGGGCCGTGGTTCGGGTCGGGATCTACACAGGAGCCAAGGTGTTCTTCGTGTGTGAGGTCAGTGCGAGCCCTCCCCAAAGCCAAAATCCCAAAATCCCAAAATCCCCAAAATCCCAAAATCCCAAAATCCCAGAATCCCAAAATCCCAGAATCCCAGAATCCCAAAATCCCAGAATCCCAAAATCCCAGAATCCCAGAATCCCAAAATCCCAGAATCCCAAAATCCCAAAATCCCAAAATCCCAGAATCCCAAAATCCCAAAATCCCAAAATCCCAGAATCCCAGAATCCCAAAATCCCAGAATCCCAAAATCCCAAAATCCCAAAATCCCAGAATCCCAAAATCCCCAAATCCCAAAATCCCAGAATCCCAAAATCCCAAAATCCCAGAATCCCAAAATCCCCAAATCCCAAAATCCCAGAATCCCAGAATCCCAAAATCCCCAAAATCCCAAAATCCCAAAATCCCAGAATCCCAAAATCCCAGAATCCCAGAATCCCAAAATCCCAGAATCCCAAAATCCCAAAATCCCAAAATCCCAGAATCCCAAAATCCCAAAATCCCAAAATCCCAGAATCCCAGAATCCCAAAATCCCAGAATCCCAAAATCCCAAAATCCCAAAATCCCAGAATCCCAAAATCCCCAAATCCCAAAATCCCAGAATCCCAAAATCCCAAAATCCCAAATCCCCAAAATCCCAAAATCCCAAAATCCCAAAATCCCAAAATCCCAGAATCCCAGAATCCCAAAATCCCAAAATCCAAAAATCCCCAAATCCCCAAATCCCAAAATCCCAAAATCCCAAAATCCAAAAATCCCAGAATCCCAAAATCTCAAATCCCCAAAATCCCAAAATCCCAAAATCCCAAAATTCCAAAATCCCAGAATCCCAGAATCCCAAAATCCAAAAATCCCCAAAATCCCAAAATCCCAAAATCCCCAGCCCAAGATCCTGAAATTCCAACCCCAAAATCCCAAAATCCCAGAATTTCCACCCCAAAATCCCACAGTCCCACCTCAAAATCCCCACCCCAAAGTCCCAAATCCCACGCCCCGAATTTCGGACAGAGGGTCACTTGTCCACTCTCCGTCCCCCCAGGGCTACCAAAATCCCAAATCCCCACCCCAAAATCCCAAATCCCCACCCCAAAATCCCAAAATCTCACCCCAAATTCCTCATCCCCCCCCCCAAAATCCCAAAACCCCCACCCCGAATTTCGGACAGAGGGTGATTTGTCCACTCTCCATCCCCCCAGGGCTACCAAAATCCCACATCCCCACCCCAAATCCCAAATCCTCACCCCAAATCCCAAAATCTCACCCCAAAATCCCAAAATCTCACCCCAAAATCCCAAATCCTCACCCCAAATCCCAGAATCTCATCCCAAAATCCCAAATCCCCCCCCCAAATCCCAAAATCTCACCCCAAAATCCCAAATCCTCACCCCAAATCCCACATCCCCACCCCAAATCCCAAATCCCCCCCCCAAATCCCAAAATCTCACCCCAAAATCCCAAAATCTCACCCCAAATCCCAAATCTCGCCCCAAATTTGGGGCCGAGGGTCACTGTCCCCTCCTGTCCCCAGGGCTACCAGGGGCTGGTGGACGGCGGCGAGCACATCAAGGAGGCCACGTGGGAGAGCGTGTCCATGATGCTGCAGCTCGTGAGCCACACGCGGGACACGCGGGGACACGGGGTGGACATGGGGTGGACATGGGATGGGCATGGATGGACATGGGTGGGCATGGGTGGGCATGGGGGGACATGGATGGACATGGGTGACACGGGATGGACATGGGTGGACATGGGTGGACATGGGTGGACACGGGGGGACATGGGATGGACACGGGATGGACTGGGATGGACATGGGTGGACATGGGTGGACATGGGTGGACATGGGTGGACATGGGATGGACATGGGATGGACATGGGGTGGATATGGGTGACATGGGATGGACATGGGATGGACATGGGTGGACATGGGTGGACATGGGTGGACATGGGTGGACATGGGTGGACATGGGATGGACACGGGTGGACATGGGCGACATGGGATGGACATGGGTGACATGGGATGGGCATGGGGATGGACATGGGGTGGACATGGATGGACAGATGGACACACGATGGACACGGGATGGACACAAGAATGGAGGGATGGACATGGGATGGACACAGGGATGGAGAGATGGACACGTGGATGGACATGGGATGGGGATGGACACAGGATTGACATAGGGATGGACACAGGATGGACACAGGATGGACACAGGATGGATGTGGGATGGACACAGGATGGACACAGGATGGATGTGGGATGGACACGGAGGTGGACGGACACAGGGAGAGAGAGATGGACATGGGGATGGACATGGGGATGGACACAAGAATGAAGGGATGGAGGGATGGACACAGGGATGGACACGGTGTGGACATGGGATGGACATGGGATGGACATGGGATGGACACAGATGAACACAGGGATGGACATGGGATGGACACAAGAATGGAGGGATGGACACAGGGATGGACAGATGGACACAGGATGAACATGGGATGGGGATGGACACAGGATGGACATAGGGATGGACACAGAGGTGGACGGACAAAGGGAGAGAGAGATGGACATGGGGATGGACATGGGATGGACACAGGGATGGACATGGGGATGGACACAGGGATGGACATGGGATGGACACAGGGATGGACATGGGATGGACACAGGGATGGACATGGGGATGGACATGGGATGGACATAGGGATGGGGATGGACAGAGGGACACAGGGATGGGTGGATGGACATGGGGATGGACACAGGATGGACACAGGATGGACATGGGATTGGACACAAGAATGGAGGGATGGACACAGGGATGGGGATGGATCCATGGATGGAGACAAGGATGGACAGAGGGACACAGGGATGGACACGGGATGGACATGGGGGTGGGGATGGACACAGATGGACACAGGGATGGACAGATGACCCCAATGATGTCCCCGTGTCCCCAGGGCGGCACGGTGATTGGCAGCGCGCGCTGCCAGGATTTCCGCGGCCGCGAGGGTCGGCTCCGCGCCACCGTGGGGACACGGGATGGACACGGGATGGACACGGGATGGACACGGGATGGACACGGGGTGGATGAATGGACACAAGGGTGACCCCAGGACTGTCCCCGTGTCCCCAGGGCGGCACGGTGATCGGCAGCGCGCGCTGCCAGGATTTCCGTGCCCGCGAGGGTCGGCTCCGCGCCGCCCTGGGGACACGGGATGGACACGGGATGGACATGGGATGGACAGGGGATGGACATGGGGGTGGGGATGGACACAGAGGGACACAAGGATGGACAAATGACCCCAGGACTGTCCCCGTGTCCCCAGGGCGGCACGGTGATCGGCAGCGCGCGCTGCCAGGATTTCCGCGGCCGCGAGGGTCGGCTCCGCGCCGCGCGCAATTTGGTCAAGCGCGGCATCACCAACCTGTGCGTGATCGGCGGCGACGGCAGCCTGACCGGGGCAGACACCTTCCGCGCCGAGTGGGGGTCCCTGCTGCAGGAGCTGCTCAAAAACGGTACCGGGACCCCGAAATTAACCCCAAATCACCCCGAAATTAACCGAAAATTAACCCCAAAATTAACCTCAGGGGGGTGGGGGTCCCTGCTGCAGGAGCTGCTCAAAAACGGTACCGGGACCCCCAAATTAACCCAAAATCACCCCAAAAATCACCCCAAAATTAACCTCAGGGGCGTGGATAAAGGGTGGGGGTCCCTGCTGCAGGAGCTGCTCAAAAACGGTACCGGGACCCCCAAAATCACCCCGAAATTATCCCAAAATTAACCCCAAAATTAACCTCAGGGGGATGGATAAAGGGTGGGGGTCCCTGCTGCAGGAGCTGCTCAAAAACGGTACCGGGACCCCCAAAATTAACCCAAAATTAACCCCAAAATTATCCCAAAATTAGCCCCAAAATCACCCCAAAATTAACCTCAGGGGGGTGGATAAAGGGTGGGGGTCCCTGCTGCAGGAGCTGCTCAAAAACGGTACTGGGACCCCGAAATTAACCCCAAAATTGACCCCAAAATTAACCCCAAAATTAACCTCAGGGGGGTGGGGGTCCCTGCTGCAGGAGCTGCTCAAAAACGGTACTGGGACCCCGAAATTGACCCCAAAATTGACCCCAAAATTAACCCCAAAATTAGCCCCAAAATCACCCTAAATCACCCCAAAATCACCCCGAAATTAGCCCCAAAATTAACCTCAGGGGGGTGGATAAAGGGTGGGGGTCCCTGCTGCAGGAGCTGCTCAAAAACGGTACTGGGACCCCCAAATTAACCCCAAAATCACCCCAAAATTAATCCCAAAATTAACCCCAAAAATTAACCCCAAAATTAACCCCAAAATTAACCCCAAAATTAACCCCAAAATTAACCCGAAATTAACCCCAAAATTAACCCCAAAATTAGCCCAAAATTAGCCCCAAAATTCCCCTGGGGAATGGGGGTCCCTGCTGCAGGAGCTGCTCAAAAACGGTACTGGGACCCCGAAATTAACCCAAAATTAACCCCAAAATTAACCCCAAATCACCCCAAAATCACCCCGAAATTAACCCCAAAGTTAACCTCAGGGGGGTGGAGGTCCCTGCTGCAGGAGCTGCTCAAAAACGGTACTGGGACCCCGAAATTAACCCAAAATTAACCCCAAAATTAACCCCAAATCACCCCAAAATCACCCCGAAATTAACCCCAAAGTTAACCTCAGGGGGGTGGAGGTCCCTGCTGCAGGAGCTGCTCAAAAACGGTACTGGGACCCCGAAATTTACCCCAAAATCACCCCAAAATTTACCCCAAAATTATCCCAAAATTATCCCCAAAATTAACCTCAGGGGGCTGGATAAAGGGTGGGAGTCCCTGCTGCAGGAGCTGCTCAAAAACGGTACTGGGACCCCGAAATTAACCCCAAAATTAGCCCCAAAATCACCCCGAAACTGACCCCGAAATTAACCCCAAAATCACCCTGGGGACCCCAAATTTAACCCCAAAAATTAACCCCAAAATTAACCTCAGGGGGGTGGGGGTCCCTGCTGCAGGAGCTGCTCAAAAACGGTACCGGGACCCCCAAAATTAACCCCAAAAATTAACCCCAAAATTATCCCAAAATTAGCCCCAAAATCCCCCCAAAAATCACCCCAAAATTAACCTCAGAAGGGTGGGGGTCCCTACTGCAGGAGCTGCTCAAGAATGATACCAGGACCCCCAAAATTAACCCAAAATTAACCTCAGGGGGGTGGATAAAGGGCAGGGGTCCCTGCTGCAGGAGCTGCTCAAAAACGGTACCGGGACCCCCAAAATTAACCCAAAATTAACCCCAAAAATTAACCCCAAAATTAATCCCAAAATTCCCCTGGGGAATGGGGGTCCCTGCTGCAGGAGCTGCTCAAAAATGGTACTGGGACCCCCAAAATTAACCCCAAATCACCCCAAAATCACCCCGAAACTGACCCCGAAATTAACCTCAGGGGGGTGGAGGTCCCTGCTGCAGGAGCTGCTCAAAAACGGTACTGGGACCCGGAAATTTACCCCAAAATCACCCCAAAATTTACCCCAAAATTATCCCAAAATTATCCCCGAAATTAACCTCAGGGGGGTGGATAAAGGGTGGGAGTCCCTGCTGCAGGAGCTGCTCAAGGACAGTACTGGGACCCCCAAAATTAACCCCAAACCCATGATTTTGTGGCACCCAAAACTCAGATTTTTCCCACCCAAAAACCCCAAACCCACGATTTCGCGGCACCAAAAAAAGTGATTTTTTACCACCCAAACCCATGATTTTTTGGCACATAAACCCATGATTTTGTGGCACCAAAAAACGTGATTTTGAGGCACCCAAAACTCAGATTTTTACCACCCAAAAATGTGGATTTTTACCACCCAAACCCACGATTTCACAGCACCAAAAAAAGCGATTTTTGTGTCACCAAAATGCAGATTTTGAGGCACCCAAAACTCAGATTTTTCCCACTCGAAAACCCCAAACCCATGATTTCGCGGTACCAAAAAAAGCGATTTTGTGTCACCAAAATGCAGATTTTGTGGCACCAAAAACCATAGATTTTTCCCATCCAAAAACCCCAAACCCACGATTTTGTGGCACCAAAAAAAGTGATTTTGTGGCACCAAATATGTGATTTAGTGGCACCACAAAAAGCGATTTTGTGGCACCACAAAAAGCGATTTTATGGCACCAAAAAAAGCGATTTCGTGGCACCACAAAAAGCGATTTCGTGGCACCAAAAAAAGCGATTTTGGGCACCAAAAAAAGCGATTTTGTGGCACCAAAAAAAGCGATTTTATGGCACCAAAAAAAGCGATTTTGTGGCACCAAAAAAAGCGATTTTGTGGCACCAAAAAAAAGCGATTTTGCGGCACCAAAAAAAGTGATTTTGTGGCACCAAAAAAAGCTATTTTGTGGCACCAAAAAAAAGCGATTTTTTTGCGCCCAACCCCGGGGCCGTGGGGGACACCCCCGCGCAGGCCCAGGGGACACTCCAGGTGCCACCCCCTCGTGTCCCCTGCCCAGGTGGCATCACGGCCGAGGAGGCGCAGCGCTCGAGCCACCTGAACATCGTGGGCATGGTGGGCTCCATCGACAACGACTTCTGCGGCACCGACATGACCATCGGCACCGACTCGGCGCTGCACCGCATCATGGAGATCGTGGACGCCATCACCACCACCGCCCAGAGGTGACGGGGACATGGGGACACTGTGGGGACATCCTGGGGATGGAGGGACACAGGGATGGACATGGGGAGGGATGGATGGATGGATGGATGGATGGAGCATCATGGAGATCGTGGACGCCATCACCACCACCGCCCAGAGGTGACGGGGACATCCCGGGGACATCCCGGGGACATCCTGGGGATGGAGGGACACAGGGATGGACATGGGGAGGGATGGATGGATGGATGGATGGATGGATGGATGGATGGAGCATCATGGAGATCGTGGACGCCATCACCACCACCGCCCAGAGGTGACGGGGACATCATGGTGTCATTTGTGTCACTGAGGGGGTGGAGGGACACAGGGATGGACACAGAGATGGACATGGGGATGGATGGATGGATGGACTCAAGGTTCATCATGGAGATCGTGGACGCCATCACCACCACCGCCCAGAGGTGACGGGGACATCTGGGGACATCCCGGGGACATCCTGGGGTCATCTTGGGGTCACTCAAGAGGCAGGGACACAGGGATGGACACAGGGATGGACACAAGGATGGACATGGGGAGGGATGGATGGATGGATGGATGGATGGAGGGATGGATGGATGGACACAGGTTCATCATGGAGATCGTGGACGCCATCACCACCACTGCCCAGAGGCGACGGGGACATGGGGACACCATGGGGACATCCTGGGGACATCCCGGGGACATCCCGGGGACATCTGGGGACATCTGGGGACATCCTGGGGTCACTTGTGTCACCCCATGGGGAGGGACATGGGGATGGATGGATGGATCATCATGGAGATCGTGGACGCCATCACCACCACCGCCCAGAGGTGACGGGGACATGGGGACACTGTGGGGACATCCTGGGGTCACTCAAGGGCAGGGACACAAGGATGGACATGGGGAGGGACATAGGGATGGATGGAGGGATGGATGGATGGATGGATGGATGGATGGATCATCATGGAGATCGTGGACGCCTTCACCACCACCGCCCAGAGGTGACAGGGACATCTGGGGACATCCTGGGGTCATCCTGGGGACATCCTGGGGGGCAGGGACACAGGGATGGACATGGGGAGGGACACAAGGTTCATCATGGAGATCGTGGACGCCATCACCACCACCGCCCAGAGGTGACGGGGACATCCTGGGGACATCCTGGGGACACTCAAGGGGCAGGGACACCAGGAGGGACATGGGGATGGATGGATGGATGGATGGATGGATGGATGGATGGATGGATGGATGGATGGATGGATGGAGCATCATGGAGATCGTGGACGCCATCACCACCACTGCCCAGAGGTGACAGGGACATCCTGGGGACATCCTGGGGACATTCCGGGGTCACCCATGGGGCGGGGACACAGGGATGGACATGGGGATGGAGGGATGGATGGATGGACACAGGTTCATCATGGAGATCGTGGATGCCATCACCACCATGGCCCAGAAGTGACAGGGACGTGGGGACATCCTGGGGTCACTCAGGGGATGGAGGGACACAGGGATGGCCATGGGGAGGGATGGATGGATGGATCATCATGGAGATCGTGGACACCATCACCACCACTGCCCAGAGGTGACAGGGACAGCCCGGGGACACTGTGGGGACATCCTGGGGTCACTTGTGTCACCCCATGGGGATGGGACATGGGGAGGGATGGATGGATGGACGGATGGATGGATCATCATGGAGATCGTGGACGCCATCACCACCACCGCCCAGAGGTGACAGGGACACGGGGACACTGTGGGGACATCCTGGGGACATCCTGGGGTCATCCTGGGGACATCCTGGGGGCCAGGGACACAGGGATGGAATGGGGATGGACACAAGGTTCATCATGGAGATCGTGGACGCCATCACCACCACGGCGCAGAGGTGACAGGGACATGGGGACATCGTGGGGACATCCCGGGGACATCCTGGGGATGGAGGGACACAGGGATGGACACAGGGAAGGAGAGATGGAAGGAGAGCTGCAGGGATGGATTTCCCCAACATCCCCAATGTCCCCTGAGTGTCCCCACTGTCCCCAATGTCCCCTGAGTGTCTCCACTGTCCCCAATGTCCCCAAAGTCCCCAGTGTCCCCAGTGTCCCCTGTGTCCCCAGAGTGTCCCCAGCTCGGGTGGTGACACTTTCTGTCCCCACAGCCACCAGAGGACATTCGTGCTGGAGGTGATGGGACGTCACTGTGGGTGAGTAGTGGTGGCACTCAGGGTGTGATTTTCCCATTAAAAAATCAGGAAAATTTAGATTTTTAACCCTAAATTCGACCAAAAAGGAGTTTTTTGGCACTCAGGCTGGGATTTTCCCATTAAAAAATTGGGAAAATTAAATTTTGATCACAGAAATTACTGAAAAGGCATTCTCAGGCTGTGATTTTCCCATTAAAAAAATCAGGAAAATGTAAGTTTTTTTCACAGAAATGACCGAAACTCAGCGGTGGTTTCCCCATTAAAAAATCAGGAAAATTTAAATTTTGATCACTGTAATGACCAAAAAGCCATTTTTGACACTCAGGGTGTGATTTTCCCATTAAAAATCAGGAAAATTTACATTTTTATCTCTAAAAATGACCAAAAAGCCATTTTTGACACTCAGGGTGTGATTTTCCCATTTAAAAATTGGGAAAATTAAAATTTTGATAACTGAAATGACCAAAAAGCCATTTTTGACACTCAGGGTGTGATTTTCCCATTAAAAAATTGGGAAAATTTAAACTTTTATCCCTGAAATTACCAAAAAATACATTCTCAGGGTGCAGTTTTCCCATTAAAAAAATCGGGAAAAATTCAAATTTTCCTCCCTAAAATCAACCAAAAAGGTAGTTTTTGGCCCTCAGCAGCGATTGTCCCATTAAAAAAAATCAGGAAAATTTAAATTTTGATCACTGGAATGACCAAAAAGGCATTTTTGACACTCAGGGTGTGATTTTCCCATTTAAAAATTGGGAAAATTTAAATTTTGATCACTGTAATGACCAAAAAGGCATTTTTGACACTCAGGGTGTGGTTTTCCCATTTAAAAATTGGGAAAATTAAAATTTTGATAACTGAAATGACCAAAAAGCCATTTTTGACACTCAGGGTATGGTTTTCCCCTTAAAAATTTGGGAAAATATAAACTTTTATCCCTGAAATTACCAAAAAAAATGCATTCTCAGGGTGCGGTTTTCCCATTAAAAAAATCGGGAAAAATTCAAATTTTCCTCCCTAAAATCAACCAAAAAGGTAGTTTTTGGCCCTCAGCAGCGATTCTCCCATTAAAGAAAAATCAGGAAAATGTAATTTTTTATCCCTGAAATGCCCAAGAGGTCGCTTGTGTCCCCAATTCGAGGTACCTGGCGCTGATCACGGCGCTGGCCTGCGGCGCCGATTGGGTCTTCATCCCCGAGTCACCCCCCGAGGACGACTGGGAGGAGCACCTGTGCCGCAGGCTGGCCGAGGTGGGCAGGGGACACGGGGACATGGGGACACCGGGGTGGACATGGGGGGGACACCGCGGGGACATGGAGGGACATGGGGGGACACTGTGGGGACACGGGGGGACACGGGGGGACACGGGGGGACACCACGGGGACACGGGGGGGACACGGGGTGGACACGGGGGGACATGGGGACGGACATGGGGGGACACCGGGGGACACGGGGGGACATGGGGACATGGGGACACGGGGGGACACCGCGGGGACACCGCGGGGACACCGCGGGGACACCGGGGGACACCATGGGTACACGGGGGGACACCGTGGGGACACCGCGGGGACACGGGGAGGGACATGGGGACACGGGGGAACACCGCGGGGACACAGGGGGACATGGGGACACTGCGGGGACACCGGGGGGACACGGGGGGACATGGGGGGACATGGGGGGACACCGGGGGGACACGGGGGGACATGGGTGGACGTGGGGATGGACATGGGTGGACACAGGGTGGGCACGGGGTGGACATGGGGTGGACATAGAGGGGACACAGTAATAGGACGTGGGGTGGACATGGGATGGACACAGGGTGGACACGGGGTGGACATGGGGGGACACCGGGGGACACCGGGGGACACTGGGGGACACGGGGGGACACCGGGGGGACACGGGGGGGACACCACGGGGGGACACCGCGGGGACACCGTGGGGACACCGGGGGGACACGGGATGGACACAGGATGGACACGGGGTGGACACGGGATGGACATGGGGGGGACACCGGGGGGACACAGGATGGACACGGGATGGACATGGGGGGGACACCACGGGGACACCGGGGGGACACGGGATGGACACGGGGTGGACACAGGATGGACACGGGGTGGACACAGGGTGGACACGGGATGGACACAGGATGGACATGGGGGGGACACCGCGGGGACACGGGATGGACACAGGATGGACACAGGATGGACATGGGGTGGACATGGGGTGGACATGGGTGGACACATGGGTGGACACGGGGTGGACATGGGATGGACATGGGGACATGGGGTGGACACAGAGAGGACACAGGGGTGGACATGGGGTGGACATGGCATGGACATGGCATGGATACGGGGTGGACATGGATGGACATGGATGGACATGGGTGGGACATGGGTGGACACATGGATGGACACATGGATGGACATGGATGGACACAGGATGGACACATGGATGGACATGGGGTGGACATGGGGTGGACATGGGTGGACACATGGATGGACACAGGGTGGACACAGGGTGGACATGGGGTGGACATGGGTGGACACATGGATGGACACGGGTGGGACATGGGGTGGACACAGGGGGGACACGGAATGGACACAGGGATGGAGGAATGGAGAGATGGACACAGGGAGGGACACAGATGGACATGGGGTGGACACAGGGACACGGCATGGACATAGGATGGACATGGGGTGGACATGGGGTGGACATGGGGTGGACACGGATGGACAGAGGGACATGGGGATGGAGGGATGGACACAGGGGGGACGCAGGGATAGACATGGGGTGGACATGGGATGGATATGGGGTGGACACGGATGGACAAAGGGACATGGGGTGGACACAGGGACATGGGGATGGACATGGGTGGACATGGGATGGACATGGGTGGACATGCGATGGACATGGGATGGACACAAGGTGGACATGGATGGAGGGAGGAGGAAGACAGGGGTGGCTGCAGGGATCACCCTGTCCCTGTCCCCATGGTCACCCTGTCCCCATGGTCACCCGGTCCCTGTCACTGTCCCCATGGTCACCCTGTCCCCATGGTCACCCTGTCCCCATGGTCACCCGGTCCCTGTCACTGTCCCCATGGTCACCCTGTCCCCATGGTCACCCCAGACCCGCGACGGTGGCTCCAGGCTCAACATCATCATCGTGGCCGAGGGTGCCATCGACAAGCACGGCAAGGCCATCACCTCCGATGACATCAAAGCCGTGAGTGGGGACAGGGACAGAGGGAGGGGACAATGCCAGGGTGGGGACACAGGGGACAATCCCTTTTCCTGTTCCTGGGCCAGATCCCAATGTCCCCGATGTCCCCAATGTCCCTGATGTCCCCAATGACCCCGATGTCCCCAATGTCCCCAATGTCCCTGATGTCCCCAATCTCCCAGATGTCCCCAATGTCCCCAATGTCCCCAATGTCCCCAATGACCCAATGTCCCCGATGTCCCCAATGTCCCCAATGTCCCTGATGTCCCCAATGTCCCCAATGTCCCCAAAGACCCAATGTCCCCAATGTCCCCAATGTCCCCAATGACCCAATGTCCCCGATGTCCCCAATGTCCCCAATGTCCCCAATGTCCCCAATGTCCCCAATGTCCCCAATGACCCCAATGTCCCCAATGACCCTGATGTCCCCAATGTCCCCAATGTCCCCGATGTCCCCAATGTCCCCAATGTCCCCAATGTCCCCAATGTCCCTGATGTCCCCGATGTCCCCGATGTCCCCAATGTCCCTGATGTCCCCGATGTCCCCTGTGTCCCGCAGCTCGTGGTGAAGCGCCTGGGCTATGACACTCGAGTGACCATCCTGGGCCACGTCCAGCGCGGGGGGACACCCTCGGCCTTCGACCGCATCCTGGTGCGCACCGCCTGGCCTTGTCCCCAAACCTGTCCCCAAACCTGTCCCTGTCCCTGACCCTGTCCCCAACCCTCTCCCTGTCCCCATCCCTGTCCCTGTCCTTGTCCCCAGTCCCTGTCCCCAAACTTGTCCCTCTCCCCATCCCTGTCCCTGTGCCCATCTTGTCCCCATCCCTGTCCCTCTCCCTGTCCCTGTCCCCAACCCTGACCCCAAACAGGGACACTGGGAGGTGACACCCCAGTGGTGACAGTCCCACAGAGGTGACACCCTGGAGGTGACAGCCCCCAGAGGTGACACCCTGGAGGTGGAGGTGACACCCTGGAGGTGACACCCCTGGAGATGACACCCCCAGAAGGTGACACCCTGGAGGTGACACCCTGGAGGTGACACCCCAGAGGTGGAGGTGACACCCTGGAGGTGACACCCCTGGAGATGACACCCCCAGAAGGTGACACCCTGGAGGTGACACCCTGGAGGTGACAGCGCCGCGGTGTCCCCAGGGCAGCAGGATGGGCGTGGAGGCGGTGATGGCTCTGCTCGAGGGCACTCCGGACACTCCTGCCTGCGTGGTCAGCCTGTCCGGGAACCAGGCCGTGCGCCTGCCCCTCATGGAGTGCGTGCAGGTGGTGAGTGACAGTGGGACAGGGGACAGGGAACAGCTGGGGGGACCCCAAAGCCACCCGGAGTGACCCCAAAGACACCCAGAGTGACCACAAACACACCTGGACACACCTGGAGTGACCCCAAAGGCACCCAGAGTGACCATGGACACACCTGGGAGTGACCCCAGACACACCGGGAGTGACCCCAAAGCCACTGGGAGTGACCCCAAAGCCACTGGGAGTGACCCCAAAGCCACCGGGAGTGACCCCAAAGCCACTGGGAGTGACCCCAAAGCCACCGGGAGTGACCCTGGACACACCCAGAGTGACCCCAAAGCCACTGGGAGTGACCCCAAAGCCACTGGGAGTGACCCCAGACACACCGGGAGTGACCCCAAAGCCACCGGGAGTGACCCTGGACAAACCCAGAGTGACCCCAAAGCCACTGGGAGTGACCCCAAACCCACCGGGAGTGACCCTGGACACACCCGGAGTGACCCCAAAGCCACCCAG
Source organism: Acanthiza pusilla (assembly GCA_036630365.1). Classification (NCBI taxonomy): domain Eukaryota; kingdom Metazoa; phylum Chordata; class Aves; order Passeriformes; family Acanthizidae; genus Acanthiza; species Acanthiza pusilla. The sequence continues at coordinate 214,433 of JAXCHO010000119.1, read as the reverse complement.
AGTGACCACAAACCCACCTGGACACACCTGGAGTGACCCCAAAGGCACCCAGAGTGACCATGGACACACCTGGGAGTGACCATGGACACACCCAGAGTGACCCCAAAGCCACTGGGAGTGATCCCAAACCCACCAGGAGTGACCCTGGACACACCCAGAGTGACCCCAAAGCCACTGGGAGTGACCCCAGACACACCAGGAGTGACCCTGGACACACCCGGAGTGACCCCAAAGCCACTGGGAGTGACCCCAAAGCCACTGGGAGTGACCCCAAACCCACCGGGAGTGACCCTGGACACACCCAGAGTGACCCCAAAGGCACCCAGAGTGACCCTGGACACACCCGGAGTGACCCCAAACCACTGGGAGTGACCCCAAAGCCACTGGGAGTGACCCCAAAGCCACTGGGAGTGACCCCAAACCACTGGGAGTGACCCCAAAGCCACTGGGAGTGACCCCAAAGCCACTGGGAGTGACCCCAAACCCACCAGGAGTGACCCTGGACACACCCGGAGTGACCCCAAAGGCACCCAGAGTGACCATGGACACAGCTGGGGTGACCCCAAACCACCGGGAGTGACCATGGACACAGCCAGGGTGACCCCAAAGCCACTGGGTGTGACCCCAAAGCCACCCAGAGTGACCAGGGACACACCCAGAGTGACCCCAAACCCACTGGGAGTGACCCCAAAGCCACCCGGAGTGACCCCAGACACACCTGGGGGTGGCCACAAACACATCCCAAGAAATGGCCCCAAACCCACCCGGAGTGACCCCAAAACCACCCTGGGAGTGACCCCAAACCACCAGGAGTGACCATGGACACACCCAGGGTGACCCCAAACACAGCGGGAGTGACCCCAAAGCCACTGGGAGTGACCACAAACCCACCCCAGGGAATGGCCCCAAATCCACTGATGGTGACCCCAAACACCGCCCAGAAAATGGCCCCAAACCTGCCCCAGGGACAGATCCCACCCAATCCCACCCCAATCTCACCCAGGACCCCCCAATCCCCCCCCAATCTCACCCAGGACCCCCCAATCCCCCCCCAATCTCACCCAGGACCCCCCAATCCCACCCCAATCTCACCCAGGACCCCCCAACCCCACCCCAATCTCACCCAGGACCCCCCAATCCCACCCCAATCTCACCCAGGACACCCCAATCCCACCCCAATCTCACCCAGGACACCCCAACCCCACCCCAACCCCACCCCAATCTCACCCCAATCCCACCCAGGACCCCCCAACCCCACCCCAATCCCACCCAGGACCCCCCAATCCCACCCCAATCCCACCCAGGACCCCCCAATCCCACCCCAATCTCACCCAGGACACCCCAACCCCACCCCAATCTCACCCAGGACCCCCCAACCCCACCCCAATCCCACCCAGGACCCCCCAACCCCACCCCCACCCCACCCCCACCCCACGTGCTCCCTCTGTCCCCAGACCAAGGATGTCACCACGGCCATGAACGAGGGTCGCTTCGAGGAGGCGCTGAAGCTGCGGGGCCGGTGGGTGCCACCTCCTGTCCCCGTCCCTGCCCCGATGTCCCCAACGCGTCCCCAGAATGTCCCCAAACGCCACTGTCCCGATTTCCAGGAGCTTCGAGAACAACTGGAACGTCTACAAGCTGCTGGCGCACATCCGCCCGCCTGCCACCAAGGTGGGGACACCTGGCCCTGTGTCCCATTGTCCCCATGTCCCTGTGTCCCCTGTCCCCATGCCCTCATGTCCCTGTGTCCCTGTGCCCCCATGTCCCTGTGTCCCCATGTCCCTGTGTCCCATTGTCCCTGTGACCCTATTCCCCTGTCCCCATGTCCCTGTGACCCTATTCCCCTGTCCCCATGTCCCCAATTTCCCCCATTCTCATGTCCCTGTGTCCCTGACCCCATGTCCCCTGTCCCTGTGTCCCCGTGTCCCCATGTCCCCAGTGCCACCCCTGGCTGTCCCCTGGCTGTCCCCAGAGCGGGTACACGGTGGCAGTGTCCCTTTGTCCTCATGTCCCTGTGTGTCCCCCAGTGCCACCCCTGACTGTCCCCATGTCCCCTGACTGTCCCCATGTCCCCCTGACTGTCCCCATGTCCCCAAAGCCATCCCTGACTGTCCCCATGTCCCCAGAGCGGGTACACGGTGGCAGTGATGAATGTGGGCGCTCCGGCCGTAGGGATGAACGCGGCTGTGTCCCCATGTCCCTGAGTGTCCCTGAGTGTCCCCATGTCCCTGTGTGTCCCTGTGTGTCCCTGACTGTCCCCTGACCCTGTCCCTGTCCCCAGAGCGGGTACACGGTGGCGGTGATGAATGTGGGCGCTCCGGCCGCGGGCATGAACGCTGCCGTGTCCCTGTGTCCCCATGTCCCTGTGTGTCCCCGACTGTCCCTGTGTGTCCCTGTGTGTCCCCATGTCCCCAAAGCCATCCCTGACTGTCCCCTGACCCTGTCCCTGTCCCCAGAGCGGGTACACGGTGGCGGTGATGAACGTGGGCGCTCCGGCCGCGGGGATGAACGCTGCCGTGCGCTCGACCGTCAGGATCGGCCTCATCCACGGCCACCGCATGCTGGCCGTGCACGACGGCTTCGAGGGGCTGGCCTTCGGGATGGTGAGGAACGGGAAAAACGGGGAAAAAATGGGGAGGAAAATGGGAAAAAGTTGTGGGGAAAAAATGGGGAAAATGAGGAAAAAATTATGGGGACAAAATGGGGGAAAATGGGGGAAAATGGGGAAGAAATGGGGGAGAAATGAGGGAAAAATGGGTGAAAATGGGGGGGGAAATGGGGAGAAAATGGGGAAAGATGGGGGAAAAATGGGGAAAAAATGGAGGGAAATTGGGGGGGAAAATGGGGCAAAGATGGGGGGAAATGGGGGAAAGATAGGGGAAAAATGGGGGAAAATGGTGGGGGAAATGGGGAATAAATAGGCAAGAAATGGGGGGAGAATGCGGGGAAAAAAAGGGAAAAAATGGGGGGAAAATGGGAGGGAAATGGGGGAAAAGAGGGGAAAAGATGGAGAAAAAATACGGGGAAAAAACGGGGGGAAAAATGGGGGGAATTGGGGAAAAAATTGAAAAAATTATGGGGAAAAAATGGGGGAAAGTGGGGGGGAAATGGGGAAAAAGATGGGGAAATAGGGGAGAAATGGGGGGAAGATGGGGGAAAATGGGGGAGAGATAGGGGAAAAATGGGGGGGAAATGGTGGGGAAAATGGGGAATAAATGGGCGAAAAATGGGGGGGGAAATGGGGGGGAAAATGGGGGGAAAAATGGAAAAACGGGAGAAAATGGTTGGAAAAATGGGGGGAAAGATGGGGAAAAGATGGGGGGAAAATAGGGAAAAAATTGGGAAAAATGGTGGGAGAAATGGGGGAAAAGTGGGGGAAAAATGGGGGGAAAATGGGGGGCAAATGGGGGGAAAAGGGTTCGGGATGGGGAGAAAAATGCTAAAAAAATCCTTTGCCCCATAACCGTTCCCCGAAGGTGGAGGAGATCGGCTGGAACACCGTGGGCAGCTGGACTGGGCTGGGCGGCTCCAAACTGGGCACCAAGAGGTGACGGCCCCGGGGGGGCAGCGGGGCCCTTTGGGGTCCTTTTGGGGACATTGGGGGACGTTGGGGGGCACTGGGGTCATTGGGGTCACTGGAGTCCCTTTGGGGTCATTGGGGTCCCTTTGGGGTCATTTGGGTCCTTGTGAGGTCATTCAGGTCCCTTTGGGGTCATTGGGGTCCTTGTGAGGTCATTCAGGTCCCTTTGGGGTCATTGGGGTCCTTGTGAGGTCATTCAGGTCCCTTTGGGGTCATTGGGGTCCCTTTGGGGTCATTGGGGTCCCTTTGGGGTCATTGGGGTCCCTTTGGGGTCATTGGGGTCCTTGTGAGGTCATTCAGGTCCCTTTGGGGTCATTGGGGTCCCTTTGGGGTCATTGGGGTCCCTTTGGGGTCATTGGGGTCCTTGTGAGGTCATTCAGGTCCCTTTGGGGTCATTGGGGTCCCTTTGGGGTCATTGGGGTCCCTTGGGGTCATTTGGGTCCTTGTGAGGTCATTCAGGTCCCTTTGGGGTCATTGGGGTCCCTTTGGGGTCATTGGGGGCCCTTTGGGTCCCTTTGGCGTCATTAGGGTCCCTGTGGGGTCATTGGGGTCATTTGGGGTCATTTGGGGTCATTGGGGTCCCATTGGGGTCATTTGGGTCCTTGTGAGGTCATTCAGGTCCCTTTGGGGTCATTGGGGTCCCTTGGGGTCATTTGGGTCCCTTTGGGGTCATTGGAATTCCTTTGGGGTCGTTGGAGTCCCCTTGGGGTCACTGAGATCCCTTTGGGGTCATTGGGGTCACTGGGGTCATTTTGGGGTCACTGAGATCCCTTTGGGGTCATTGGGGTCATTGGAGTCCCTTTTTCATCATTGGGGTCATTGTGAGGTCATTGGGGTCCCTTTGGGGTCATTGGGGTCACTGGGGTCATTTTGGGGTCACTGAGATCCCTTTGGGGTCATTGGGGTCATTGGAGTCCCTTTTTCGTCATTGGGGTCATTGTGAGGTCATTGGGGTCCCTTTGGGGTCTCTTTGGGGTCATTGGAGTCCCCTTGGGGTCATTTGGGTCATTGGGGTCCCATTGGGGTCCCATTGGGGTCATTGGGTTCCCTGTAGGGTCCCTGTGGGGTCATTGGGGTCACTGCAGTCCCTTTGGGGACATTGGGGTCATTTGGGTCCCTTTGGTGTCAGCGTGGTCCCTTGGGGTCCCTGTGGTCATTTGGGGTCATTGGGGTCACTGCTGTCCCTTTGGGGTCCCTGTGGGGTCATTGGGGTCACTGAGGTCCCTTCAGGGTCCCTGAGGTCCCTGTGGGGTCCCTGTGGGGTCCCTGAGGTCCCTTTGGGGTTCCTGTGGGGTCCCTGAGGTCCCTGTGGGGTTCCTGTGGGGTCCCTGAGGTCCCTGTGGGGTCCCTGTGGGGTCCCTGAGGTCCCTTTGGGGTTCCTGTGGGGTCCCTGAGGTCCCTGTGGGGTTCCTGTGGGGTACCTGAGGTCCCTGTGGGGTCCCTTTGGGGTCCCTGTGGGGTCCCTGTGGGGTCCCTGTGGGGTCCCTGTGGGGTCCCTGAGGTCCCTTTGGGGTCCCTGTGGGGTCCCTGAGGTCCCTTTGGGGTCCCTGTGGGGTCCCTGAGGTCCCTGTGGGGTCCCTGAGGTCCCTTTGGGGTCCCTGTGGGGTCCCTGAGGTCCCTTTGGGGTCCCTGTGGGGTCCCTGAGGTCCCTGTGGGGTCCCTGAGGTCCCTGTGGGGTCCCTGTGGGGTCCCTGAGGTCCCGTGGTGTTGCTGAGGTCATTTGGGGTCATTTGGGGTCATTTCTCGCCTCCAGGACCCTTCCCAAGAAATACTTTGAGGAGATCAGCGCCAACATCAGCAAGTTTGGGATCCACGGCCTCGTCATCATCGGCGGCTTCGAGGTCAGGGGCGGGGCCGGGGGCGGGGCCAGGGTGCTCAGGGGCGTGGCCGGGGGTGTGGCCAGGGTGGTCAGGGCGTGGCCAGGGTGCTCAGGGGAGTGGCCAGGGGCGGGGCCAGGGTGCTCAGGGCATGGCCAGGGTGCTCAGGGGCGTGGCCAGGGTGCTCAGGGGCGTGGCCAGGGTGCTCAGGGGTGTGGTCTGTGGGTGTGGTCTGTGGGTGTGGTCGGTGGGTGTGGCCAGGTGTGTGGTTGGTGGGTGTGGTCTGTGGGTGTGGTCTGTGGGTGTGGTCGGTGGGTGTGGCCAGGTGTGTGGTCAGTGCAGTGTGGTCAGTGGGAGTGGTCAGTGACCCCAATATCCTCAATGTCCCCAATGATGTCCCCAATGTCCCCAATGATGTCCCCAATGATGTCCCCAATGTCCCCAGGCGTTCACGGGTGGCCTGGAGCTGGTGGAGGGCCATGCCCGTCTCGAGGAGCTCTGTGTCCCCAGTGTCCCCAATGTGCCCAAAGTCCCCAATATCCCTAATGCCCCCAATGACACCAGTGTCCCCAATGTCCCCAATGCCCCAAATGACACCAGTGTCCCCAGTGTCCCTAATGTCCCCAATGTCCCCAACGATGTCCCCAGGCGTTCATGGGTGGCCTGGAGCTGGTGGAGGGCCGCGCGCGGTTCGAGGAGCTCTGTGTCCCCAATGTCCCCAATGACCCCAATGACACCAGTGTCCCCAATGTCCCCAGTGTCCCTAATGTCCCCAATGTCCCCAATGTCTCCAATGATGTCCCCAATGTCCCCAGTGTCCCCAATGATGTCCCCAATGTCCCCAACGATGTCCCCAGGCGTTCATGGGTGGCCTGGAGCTGGTGGAGGGCCATGCCCGTCTCGAGGAGCTCTGTGTCCCCAGTGTCCCCAATGTGCCCAAAGTCCCCAATATCCCTAATGCCCCCAATGACACCAGTGTCCCCAATGTCCCCAATGCCCCAAATGACACCAGTGTCCCCAGTGTCCCTAATGTCCCCAATGTCCCCAACGATGTCCCCAGGCGTTCATGGGTGGCCTGGAGCTGGTGGAGGGCCGCGCGCGGTTCGAGGAGCTCTGTGTCCCCAATGTCCCCAATGACCCCAATGACACCAGTGTCCCCAATGTCCCCAGTGTCCCTAATGTCCCCAATGTCCCCAATGTCTCCAATGATGTCCCCAATGTCCCCAGTGTCCCCAATGATGTCCCCAATGTCCCCAACGATGTCCCCAGGCGTTCATGGGTGGCCTGGAGCTGGTGGAGGGCCATGCCCGTCTCGAGGAGCTCTGTGTCCCCAGTGTCCCCAATGTGCCCAAAGTCCCCAATATCCCTAATGCCCCCAATGACACCAGTGTCCCCAATGTCCCCAATGCCCCAAATGACACCAGTGTCCCCAGTGTCCCTAATGTCCCCAATGTCCCCAACGATGTCCCCAGGCGTTCATGGGTGGCCTGGAGCTGGTGGAGGGCCGCGCGCGGTTCGAGGAGCTCTGTGTCCCCAATGTCCCCAATGACCCCAATGACACCAGTGTCCCCAATGTCCCCAGTGTCCCTAATGTCCCCAATGTCCCCAATGTCTCCAATGATGTCCCCAATGTCCCCAGTGTCCCCAATGATGTCCCCAATGTCCCCAACGATGTCCCCAGGCGTTCATGGGTGGCCTGGAGCTGGTGGAGGGCCGCGCGCGGTTCGAGGAGCTCTGTGTCCCCAGTGTCCCCAATATCCCCAGTGTCCCCAATGATCCCAGTGTCCCCAATGTCTCCAATGTCCCCAATGTCCCCAATGACACCAGTGTCCCCAGTGCCCCTAATGTCCCCAATGTCCCCAACGATGTCCCCAGGCGTTCATGGGTGGCCTGGAGCTGGTGGAGGGCCGCGCGCGATTCGAGGAGCTCTGTGTCCTTAATGTCCCCAATGTCCCCAGTGATGTCCCCAATGTCCCCAATGTCCCCAATGACACCAATGTCCCCAATGATCCCAATGTCCCCAATGTCTCCAATGTCCCCAATGTGCCCAATGACACCAGTGTCCCCAATGTCCCTAATGTCCCCAATGTCCCCAACGATGTCCCCAGGCGTTCATGGGTGGCCTGGAGCTGGTGGAGGGCCGCGCGCGATTCGAGGAGCTCTGTGTCCCCAATGTCCCCAATGTCCCCAATGTTGTCACCAATGTCCCCAATGTCCCCAATGATCCCAATGTCCCCAATGATGACCCCAATGTCCCCAATGTCCCCAATGACACCAATGTCCCCAATGACCCCAATGTCCCTAATGTCCCCAATGTCCCCAATGACCCAAATGACACCAGTGTCCCCAATGTCCCCAATATTCCCAAAGTCCCCAATATCCCCAATGCCCCCAATGACACCAATGTCCCCAATATCCCCAATGACCCAAATGACACCAGTGTCCCCAATGTCCCCAATGCCCCCAATGACACCAGTGTCCCCAATGTCCCCAATGTTCCCAATGATGTCCCCAATGTCCCCAGTGTCCCCAATGTCCCCAACGATGTCCCCAGGCGTTCATGGGTGGCCTGGAGCTGGTGGAGGGCCGCGCACGATTCGAGGAGCTCTGTGTCCCCAGTGTCCCCAATATCCCCAGTAATGTCCCCAATGATCCCAATGATCCCAATGTCCCCAATGTCCCCAATGATCCCAATGTCCCCAATGTCTCCAATGTCCCCAATGATCCCAATGTCCCCAATGTCCCCAGTGATGTCCCCAATGTCCCCAACGGTGTCCCCAGGCGTTCATGGGTGGCCTGGAGCTGGTGGAGGGCCGCGCGTGATTCGAGGAGCTCTGTGTCCCCAATGTCCCCAATGACCCCAATGACACCAGTGTCCCCAATGTCCCCAGTGTCCCTAATGTCCCCAATGTCCCCAATGTCTCCAATGATGTCCCCAATGTCCCCAGTGTCCCCAGTGATGTCCCCAATGTCCCCAACGATGTCCCCAGGCGTTCATGGGTGGCCTGGAGCTGGTGGAGGACCATGCCTGTCTCGAGGAGCTCTGTGTCCCCAATGTCCCCAATATCCCCAGTGATGTCCCCAATGTCCCCAATGATCCCAATGTCCCCAATGATGTCCCCAATGTCCCCAACGGTGTCCCCAGGCGTTCATGGGTGGCCTGGAGCTGGTGGAGGGCCGCGCGCGATTCGAGGAGCTCTGTGTCCCCAGTGTCCCCAATGTCCCCAATGTGCCCAGTGTCCCCAATGTCCCCAATGTTGTCACCAATGATCCCAGTGTCCCCAATGTCCCCAATGTCCCCAATGTCCCCAATGTCCCCAATGTCCCCAACGATGTCCCCAATGTCCCCAACGATGTCCCCAATGATCCCAATGTCCCCAATGATCCCAATGTCCCCAATGATGTCCCCAATGTCCCCAACGGTGTCCCCAGGCGTTCATGGGTGGCCTGGAGCTGGTGGAGGGCCGCGCGCGGTTCGAGGAGCTCTGTGTCCCCAATGTCCCCAATGTCCCCAATGTCCCCAATATCCCCAATGCCCCCAACAACACCAGTGTCCCCAATGTCCCCAAAGTCCCCAATGTCCCCAAGGCCCCCAATGACACCAGTGCCCCCAATGTCCCCAATGACCCAAATGACACCAGTGTCCCCAATGTCCCCAATGTTCCCAACGATGTCCCCAATGTCCCCAATGTCCCCAGGCGTTCATGGGTGGCCTGGAGCTGGTGGAGGGCCATGCCCGTCTCAAGGAGCTCTGTGTCCTTAATGTCCCCAAAGTTGTCACCAATGTTCCTCAATGTCCCCAATGTCCCCAATGTCCCCAATGTCCCCAATGATGACCCCAATGTCCCCAATGATCCCAATGTCTCCAATGTCCCCAATGATGACCCCAATGTCCCCAATGTCCCCAATGTCCCCAATGATCCCAATGTCCCCAATGTCCCCAATGATCCCAATGTCCCCAATGTCCCCAATGACACCAATGATCCCAATGTCCCCAATGTCTCCAATGTCCCTAATGTCCCCAATGTCCCCAGTGTCCCCAGTGATGTCCCCAATGTCCCCAACGATGTCCCCAGGCGTTCATGGGTGGCCTGGAGCTGGTGGAGGGCCACGCGCGGTTCGAGGAGCTCTGTGTCCCCAATGTCCCCAATGTCCCCAGTGATGTCCCCAATGTCCCCAACGATGTCCCCAATGTCCCCAACGGTGTCCCCAGGCGTTCATGGGTGGCCTGGAGCTGGTGGAGGGCCGCGCGCGGTTCGAGGAGCTCTGTGTCCCCCTGTGCATCATCCCTGCCACCGTGTCCAACAACGTCCCCGGCTCCGACTTCAGCATCGGCGCCGACACCGCGCTCAACACCATCACCAACGTGAGAGCCGAAACACCCCAAAATACCCCAAAATACCCCAAAATATCCCAAAAAATACCCAAAAAATACCCCAAACACCATCACCAACGTGAGAGCTGAAACACCCCAAAAATATCCTAAAATATCCCAAAAATATCCCAAAAATACCCAAAAAATACCCCAAAAAATACCCCAAACACCATCACCAACGTGAGAGCTGAAATCACCCCAAAATACCCAAAAAATACCCCAAAAATAGCCCAAACACCATCACCAACGTGAGAGCCGAAATCACCCAAAATACCCCAAAATATCCCAAAATATCCCAAAAATAGCCCCAAAATACCCCAAACACCATCACCAACGTGAGAGCTGAAATACCCAAAATACCCCAAAATATCCCAAAAATACCCCAAAAATAGCCCCAAAATAGCCCAAACACCATCACCAACGTGAGAGCCGAAATACCCAAAATACCCCAAAATATCCCAAAAATACCCAAAAAATACCCCAAAAATATCCCGAACACCATCACCAACGTGAGAGCCGAAATCACCCCAAAATACCCCAAAATAGCCAAAAAAATACCCCCAAAATACCCCAAAAATGCCCCAAACACCATCGCCAACGTGAGAACCCGAAAATCCAAAAATATGAAAAAACCCCAAAAAATACCCCAAAAATAGCCCCCAAAATAGCCCCAAAATACCCCAAAATTACCCCAAAGATCCCATAAATATCCCATAAATATCCCAAACACCATCACCAATACGAGACCCCGAAACACCCCGAAAAAACCCCAAAAAATCCCATAAATGTCCCATAAATATGCCAAACACCATCCCCTGACCCTAAATCCCATTTTTCACCCCAAATTTCCCATTTTTCACCCCAAATTTCCCATTTTTCACCCCAAATTTCCCATTTTTCACCCCAAATTTCCCATTTTTTATTCAAATTTCCCATTTTTCACCCAAATTTCCCATTTTCCACCCCAAATCCAGACCTGTGACCTGATCAAGCAGTCGGCCGCGGGCACCCCAATCCCCTGACCCTAAATCCCATTTTTAATCCCATTTTTCACCCAAATTTCCCATTTTTCACCCCAAATTTCCCATTTTTTACCCAAATTTCCCATTTTTCACCCAAATTTCCCATTTTTTGACTCTAAATCCCCATTTTTAATCCCATTTTTCACCCCAAATTTCCCATTTTTCACCCAAATTCCCCATTTTTCACCCCAAATCCAGACCTGTGACCTGATCAAGCAGTCGGCCGCGGGCACCAAGCGCCGCGTGTTCATCATCGAGACCATGGGTGGCTACTGTGGCTACTTGGCCACCATGGCCGGGCTGGCGGCCGGCGCCGACGCCGCCTACATCTACGAGGAGCCCTTCAGCAGCCGCGACCTGCAGGTGGGGACACCTGGGACACCTGGGACACCTGTCCCCAGTGTCACCTGTGTGTGTCACCTGTGCCCAATGTCACCTGTGCGCGGCGGTTCCTATAAAAAATCCTATTAAAAATCCCATAAAAAATCCCATTCCCACCCTATATCCGTGAGGAGCCCTTTGGCCTGCAGGTGGGGACACCTGGGACACCTGTGTGTGTCACCTGTGTGCGTCACCTGTGTCACCTGTGTGTGTCACCTGTGTCACCCGTGTGCAGCGGTTCCTATAAAAAATCCTATAACAAATCCCATTCCCAACCCCATTCCCACCCTATATTCACGAGGAGCTCTTCAGCAGCCGCGACCTGCAGTGGGGACAGCTCCCGTTCCAGACCCCATCCCTGCCCTATTCCTGACCCATCCCTGACCCCATCCCTGACCCCATCCCTGATCCCATCCCTGATCCCATTCCCAATCCCATTCCCAATCCCATTCCCGCCCCATTCCAGACCCCATTCCCCATTCCCAGCCCCATTCCTGATCCCTGATCCAATTCCCAATCCCATTCCCGACCCCAATCCCATTCCCCATTCCCAATTCCCAATCCCATTCCCCATTCCCATTCCCAATCCCTGACCCCATTCCCAATCCCACTCCCATTCCCATTCCCATTCCCGATCCCAATCCCTGATCCCATTCCCATTCCCATTCCCAACCCCATTCCCGATCCCATTCCCATTCCCATTCCCAATCCCTGATCCCATTCCCATTCCCATTCCCATTCCCATTCCCAACCCCATTCCCAATCCCATTCCCATTCCCATTCCCGATCACATTCCCGATCCCATTCCCATTCCCAATCCCATTCCCATTCCCAGTCCCATTCCCATTCCCAATCCCATTCCCATTCCCATTCCCGATCACATTCCCGATCCCATTCCCATTCCCAATCCCATTCCCATTCCCAGTCCCATTCCCATTCCCAATCCCATTCCCATTCCCAGTCCCATTCCCATTCCCGATCCCATTCCCATTCCCAATCCCATTCCCATTCCCAATCCCATTCCCATTCCCATTCCCAATCCCATTCCCAACCCCATTCCCATTCCCAATCCCTGATCCCATTCCCATTCCCGATCCCATTCCCATTCCCGATCCCATTCCCGATCCCATTCCCAATCCCATTCCCAATCCCATTCCCATTCCCGATCCCATTCCCGATCCCATTCCCGATCCCATTCCCAATCCCATTCCCATTCCCATTCCCATTCCCGATCCCATTCCCAATCCCATTCCCAATCCCATTCCCGATCCCAATCCCATTCCCATTCCCGATCCCATTCCCGATCCCATTCCCAACCCCATTCCCAATCCCATTCCCATTCCCGATCCCATTCCCATTCCCGATCCCATTCCCGATCCCATTCCCAATCCCATTCCCATTCCCAATCCCATTCCCAATCCCGATCCCATTCCCGATCCCATTCCCATTCCCATTCCCAATCCCATTCTCAATCCCTGATCCCATTCCCATTCCCAATCCCATTCTCAATCCCTGATCCCATTCCCAATCCCATTCCCAATCCCATTCCCGATCCCATTCCCGGCCCCGCAGGCCAACGTGGAGCACCTGACGGAGAAGATGAAGACCACGGTGAAGAGAGGCCTCGTGCTCAGGTGGGGTTTGGGGTCAGGGGTTTGGGGTCAGGGGAATCGCGTGAATTCTTTGGGATTTATGGGGAATTCTTTGGGATTTGGGATCAGGCAAATTCTTTGGGATTTATGGGGAATTCTTTGGGAATTCTCCATAGGAACGAGCGCTGCAACGAGAACTACACCACAGATTTGGGATGGGGGAAATTCTTTGGGATTGGGGGAATTCTTTGGGATTTGGGATCAAGGGAATTCTTCGGGATTTATGGAAATTCTTTGGGATTTATGGGGAATTCTTTGGGATTTATGGGAATTCTTTGGGATTTATGGGGAATTCCTTGGGATTTACAGGGAATTCTTTGAGATTTCTGGGAATTCTTTGGGATTTATGGGGAATTCTTTGGGATTTACAGGGAATTCTTTGGGATTTCCCTTCAGGAACGAGCGCTGTAACGAGAACTACACCACAAATTTGTGGTCAGGGAATTCTTTGGAATTTACAGGGAATTCTTCGGGATTTACGGGGAATTCTTTGAGATTTATGGGAATCCTTTGGGATTTACGGGAATTCTTTGGGATTTATGGGGAATCCTTTGGGATTTACGGGAATTCTTTGGGATTTACAGGGAATTCTTTGGGATTTACAGGAATTCTTTGAGATTTATGGGAATTCTTTGGGATTTATGGGAATTCTTTGGGATTTATGGGGAATTCTTTGAGATTTATGGGGAATTCCTTGGGATTTACGGGGAATTCCTTGGGATTTACAGGAATTCTTTGAGATTTATGGGGAATTCTTTGGGATTTATGGGGAATTCCTTGGCATTTATGGGAATTCTTTGGGATTTACAGGGAATTCTTAGGGATTTACAGGAATTCTTTGAGGTTTATGGGAATTCTTTGGGATTTATGGGAATTCTTTGAGATTTATGGGGAATTCTTTGAGATTTATGGGGAATTCTTTGGGATTTACGTGAATTCTTTGGGATTTATGGGGAATTCTTCGGGATTTATGGGGAATTCCTTGGGATTTACAGGAATTCTTTGGGATTTATGGGAATTTTTCGGGATTTATGGGAATTCTTTGGGATTTACGGGAATTCTTTGGGATTTCCCTTCAGGAACGAGCGCTGTAACGAGAACTACACCACGGACTTCATCTACAACCTCTACACCGAGGAGGGCAAAGGAATCTTCGACTGCCGGAAAAACGTCCTGGGCCACATGCAGCAGGTGGGGATCCCAGCAGGAATGGGATTGGGGTTTTCCCTGGGGTTTTTTGGGGATTTTCCCACTGGGAATGGGATTGGGGATTTTTTCCCGGGGATTTTCCCAGGATTTTCCTACCAGGAATGGGATCGGGGTTTTTTCTGGGGTTTTTTTGGGATTTTCCTGCCGGGAATGGGATCGGGGGTTTTTATCCTGGGGATTTTGTCAGGATTTTCCTACCAGGAATGGGATCGGGGTTTTTTTGCCTCTGGGAATGGGATTGGGGTTTTTTTTCCCAGGGTTTTTCTTGGGTTTTTCCTGCTGGGAATGGGATTGGGGTTTTTTCTGGAGTTTTTTTTGGGATTTTCCTGCCGGGAATGGGATTGGGGGTTTTTATCCCGTGGATTTTCCCAGGATTTTCCTACCAGAAATGGGATTGGGGTTTTTTTCCTGGGATTTTTCCCAAATTTTTCCTGCTGGGAATGGGATTGGGGTTTTTTTTCCAGGGTTTTTCCTGCTGGGAATGGGATTGGTTTTTTTTTTTTTTCCTGGGGTTTTTCCCAGGATTTTCCCTCTGGGAATGGGATCGGGGTTTTCTTCCCCGGGGATTTTCCCAGGTTTTTCGTGCCAGGAATGGGATTGGGGATTTTTTCCCGGGGATTTTCCCAGGATTTTCCTGCCAGGAATGGGATTGGGGATTTTTTCCCGGGGATTTTCCCAGGATTTTCCTGCCAGGAATGGGATTGGGGTTTTTTTCCCGGGATTTTTCCCAAGTTTTTCCCTCTGGAAATGGGATTGGGGTTTTTTATTCCAGGGTTTTTCCTGCTGGAAATGGGATTGGGGGTTTTTCTTGGGGTTTTTCCCACTGGGAATGGGATCGGGGTTTTACACGGGTTTTCCCTGCTGGGAATGGGATTGTTTTTTTTTTTTTTCCTGGGGTTTTTCCCACCAGGAATGGGATCAGGGTTTTTTCCCAAGTTTTTTCCTGCTGGGAATGGGATCAGGTTTTTCCCCGGCCCATCCCGGTTTTTTCCCGTTTTTTTTCCCGCCTCATCCCAGGATTTTTCCCGTTTTTTCCCCGCCTCATCCCGGGGTTTTCCCCATTTTTTTCCCACCTCATCCGGGGTTTTTCCCGTTTTTTCCCCCCTCTCATCCCGGGATTTTTCCCATTTTTTTCTCACCTCATCCCGGGTTTTTCCTGTTTTTTCCCCCCTCTCATCCCGGGATTTTTCCCATTTTTTTCTCACCTCATCCCGGGTTTTTCCTGTTTTTTCCCCCCTCTCATCCCGGGATTTTTCCCATTTTTTTCTCACCTCATCCCGGGTTTTTTCCCATTTTTTTCCCGCCTCATCCCGGTTTTTTTTCCCGTTTTTTCCCGTTTTTTCCCGCGGCAGGGAGGCAGCCCCACGCCGTTCGACCGCAATTTCGGCACCAAGATGGGCGCCAAGGCCGTGGCCTGGATCACCGCCAAGATCAAGGAGTGCTCCCGGCACGGTGAGCCATCCCAAACGGAATTCCCGAATCCCAAAACCTTCCCAAAATTGCCCTCCCGGGGATTTTGGGGGTGGTCTCCGTTCCTGGAAGGTCCCAGACATTCCCAACTTTCCCTCCCACGTTCTTGAGGATTCCCAAACATTCCCAACCTCCTCTTCCAAGTGTTTTCTCTTCTTGAAGATTCCCAGACTTTTCCAATCCTCCATTCCCAGGAGTTTTCCCTTTCTGGAAGATTCCCAAACATTCCCAACTTTCCCTCCCACGTTCCTGAAAGATCCCAAACATTCCCAAACTCTGTTCCAGGAGGTTCCCAAAGATTCCCAAATATTCGCAATCCTCCATTCTCAAGAGTTTTCCCTTTCTGGAAGATTCCCAAACATTCCCAACTTTCCCTCCCACGTTCCTGAAGATTCCTAAAGATTCCCAATCCTTCATTCCCAGGAGTTTTCCCTTTCTGGAAGATCCCAAAAATTCCCAAACTCTGCCCCAGGAGGTTCCCAAAGATTCCCAAATATTTCCAGTCTTCCATATCCCAGTCCTTCCCTTCCAAGAGTTTTCCCTTTCTGGAAGATTCCCAAACATTCCCAACTTTCCCTCCCACGTTCCTGAAAGATCCCAAACATTCCCAACCTCCCCCACCAGAGGATCCCAAAAATTCCCAAACTCTCTTCCAGGAGGTTCCCAAACACTCCCAATCCTCGACTCCCAGGAGTTTTCCCTTTCTGGGAAATCCCAGGAGATTCCCAAACATTCCCAGACCTCCATTCCCAAGTATTTTCCCTTTCTGGAAGGTCCCAAACATTCCCAACCTCTGTTCCCAGAGGTTCCAAAACATTCCCAGGTTCCTAAAGATGCCTAAAGATTCCCAAGCCTTCATTCCCAAGAGTTTTCCCTTCCTGGAAGGTCCCAAAAATTCCCAATCTCTTCTCCAGGAGGATTCCAAACATTCCCAGACATTCCCAACCTCCATTCCAGGAGGTTCCCGACCATTCCCAAGTTCCAGAAGATTCCCAAACATTCCCAGGAAATTCCCAAACATTCCCAGGAGATTCCCAGACATTCCCAATCCTCGATTCCTAGGAGTTTTCCCATTCTGGGAAATCCCAGGAGATTCCCAAATGTTCTCAGAAGATTCTCAGACATTCCCAGGAGGTTCCCAAAAATTCCCAGGAGATTCTCAGGACATTCCCAGACATTCCCAGACGTTCTCAGAAGATTCCCAGACATTCCCAATCCTCCATTCCCAGAAGATTCCCAGAAATTCCCAGGACATTCCCAGGAGATTCCCAGACATTCCGGAAGATTCCCAAACATTCCCAATCCTCCATTCCCAAGAGTTTTTCCCTTTCTGGAGGATCCCAAACATTCCCAACTTTCCCTACAAGAGATTCCCAAACATTCCCAGGAGGTTCCTGAACATTCCCAAATATCCCCAATCCTTCCCAGGAGGTTCCCAGACACTCCCAGGTTCCAGAAGGTTCCAAACATTCCCAAACTCTGCTTCAGGAGGTTCCCAGACATTCCAGGAGATTCCCAGAAATTCCAAGGAGATTCCCAAACATTCCCAACCTCTGCCCCAGGAGGTTCCCAAACATTCCTAGAAGGTTCCAGAAGATTCCCAGAAATTCCCAGAAGATTCCCAAACATTCCCAGGAGATTCCCAGAAATTCCCAGGAGATTCCCAAACATTCCCAACCTCTTGCCCCTGGAGGTTCCCAAACATTCCTAGAAGGTTCCAGGAGATTCCCAAACATTCCCAGGAGATTCCCAAACATTCCCAGGAGATTCCCAGAAATTCCCAGGAGATTCCCAAACATTCCCAGAAGATTCCCCAAACATTCCCAACCTCTGCCCCTGGAGTTCCCAAACATTCCTAGAAGGTTCCAGAAGATTCTCAGAAATTCCCAGGAGATTCCCAAACGTTCCCAGAAGATTCCCAGGCATTCCAGGACATTCCCAGACGACATTCCGACTCTTTTTCCAGGCCGGATCTTCGCCAACACGGCCGACTCGGCCTGCCTGCTGGGGATGCGCAAGCGCAGCCTGACTTCCAGCCGATCGCCGAGCTGCGCCGCGACACCGACTTCGAGTGCGTCCCTGTCCCGCCCCGAAATTCGGGAAAAACCCCGGGGGTGTCCCCAGGGGTGTCCCCAGCCTGGCCCTGTCCCCAATTCGGGAAAAACCCCGGGAGTGTCCCCAGGGGTGTCCCCAGCCTGGCCCTGTCCCCAATTCGGGAAAAACCCCGGGGGTGTCCCCAGGGGTGTCCCCAGGGATGTCCCCAGCCTGGCCCTGTCCCCATCCCTGCCCCGAAATTCGGGGAAAAACCCCGGGGTGTCCCCAGGGATGTCCCCAGGGATGTCCCCAGCCTGGCCCTGTCCTTTTTCTCACCCCTGGAATTTGGGAAAAACCCAGGGAATGTCCCTGGAAATGTCCCCAGCCTGGCCCTGTCCCTTTTCCACCTTTCCCCACCCCAGAAATGTCCCCAGCAATGTCCCCAAGCCATCCCTGTCTCTTTTCCCACCTTTTCCCACCCCCAGAAATGTCCCCACAATGTCCCCACAATGTCCCCAGCCTGTCCCCAAGCCATCCCTGTCCCCTTTCCCACCCCCAGAATGTCCCCAGCCTGTCCCCAGCCACCCCTGTCCCTTTTCCCTCCTTTTCCCACCCCCAGAAATGTCCCCAGCATGTCCCCAGCATGTCCCCAAGCCACCCCGTCCCCTTTCCAACCCCACAATGTCCCCAGAATGTCCCCAGAATGTCCCCAGCCTGTCCTGTCCCCTTTCCCACCCCAGAATGTCCCCAGCATGTCCCCAGAATGTCCCCAAGCTGCCCCTGTCCCTTTTCCCACCCCCAGAAATGTCCCCAGAATGTCCCCAGCCTGTCCCCACAATGTCCCCAGGCTGTCCCCAGGCTGTCCCCAGGCTGTCCCTGTCCCTTTTCCCACCCCACAATGTCCCCAGCCTGTCCCCAGCCGTCCCTGTCCCTTTTCCCACCCCCAGCCTGTCCCCCGCCTGTCCCCAGCCTGTCCCTGTCCCCAGCCTGTCCCCAGCCTGTCCCCAGCCTGTCCCTGTCCCCAGCCTGTCCCCAGGCTGTCCCCAGCCTGTCCCCAGCTTGTCCCTGTCCCCAGCCTGTCCCTGTCCCCAGCCTGTCCCCAGCCTGTCCCTGTCCCCAGCTGTCCCCAGCTGTCCCCAGTGTCCCCAGCCTGTCCCCAGTGTCCCCAGCCTGTCCCCAGTGTCCCCAGCCTGTCCCCAGCTGTCCCCAATCTGTCCCTGTCCCCGCAGGCACCGCATCCCGCGGCAGCAGTGGTGGCTGAAGCTCAGGCCCATCCTCAAGATCCTGGCCAAGTACAACATCGAGCTCGACACCTCCGAGAAGGCTCACCTGGAGCACCTGAGCCGCAAGGTTCTGCTCCCCGAGGCCACCCTGTGAGGGGACAATCCCAAAATCCAAAATTGCCCACCGGGAAAACCCAAAATTGCATTTTTCCCGCAGTTGAAGGAGTGTTTTTTGGGGTTTTTTGGAGTTTTTTGGGGTTTTTTGGGATTTTTTTGGAGTTTTTTTGGGAATTTTTGGGATTTTTTTGGGGATTTTAGAAGTGGTTCCTGAGCGATGAGCGGAGGGGAAAGAGAAAATTGAGGGTTTTGGTGTAAAAAAATGACAAATTTCAGTGATTTCAAAAAAAACCCCATTTTTTGGGGTTAAAAATGACAAATTTCAATGATTTCAAGTGGAGGGGAAAGAGAAAATTGAGGGTTTTGGGGTAAAAAATGACAAATTTTGGGGTTAAAAATGACAAATTTCAGTGATTTCAAAAAAACCCCATTTTTTGGGGTTAAAAATGACAAATTTTGGGGTTAAAAATGACAAATTTCAATGATTTCAAGCGGAGGGAGAAGAAAAGTTGAGGTTTTGGGGTTAAAAATGACAAATTTTGGGGTTAAAAATGACAAATTGCAATGATTTCAAGCAGGGGGAAGGAGAAAATTGAGGCTTTTGGGGTAAAAAATAACAAATTTTGGGGTAAAAAAATGACAAATTTCAGTTATTTCAAGTGGAGGTAAAAGAAAAGTTGAGGTTTTGGGGTTAAAAATGACAAATTTCCATGATTTCAAGCAGGGGCAAAGAGAAAATTGAGGTTTTTGGGGTTAAAAAATGACAGATTTTGGGGTTAAAAATGACAAATTTCAGTTATTTCAAGTTTCAATAAATTGATTGCTCATCCAGGTGGTCCAAAATTAATGGAAAATCCAAACTGAGCCCCAAATCCCAACCCCCACAGATCCTCAGGGTTTCACAACGGGGAGGGAGAAAAAAAATGGAATTTTGGTTTTTTTTTTTTTTTCCCTAAATTTCTCCCAGAAAATGACAATTGTGGTCTTTAATTGCTGGGATCATAGGATCTCAAAAAAAACAGAAAAAAAACCAAACCCAGAGGTGATCCCACAAATCCCAGGGAATTTCTCTGCACCCAAATCCTTTCATTTCCTGCCGAAAAAGGAATTTTTCCTTGAAGTTTTTCGTTTTCCAGAGGGAAAAACAAAAAAAAAAAAAACCAAAAAAAGCAAAAAAAACAAAAGGAAAAATGAGGTTAATCCAAGAGCTGGGATGTAATTTGATATCAGAAGGGAATTGTGCATTGTGAGGGGATGGGGGAAATGAGGGGAAAATGAGGGGAAAAATTAGGGAAAAATGAGGGGAAAATTAGGGGAAAATTAGGGGAAAATTGAGGGGAAAATGAGGGGAAAATGGAGGGAAAATGAGGGGAAAATGAGGGAAAATGAGGGAAAATGGAGGGAAAATGAGGGGAAAATGAGGGGAAAATGAGGGGAAAATGAGGGGAAAATGAGGGGAAAATGAGGGGAAAATGAGAAAATGGAGGGAAAATTGGAGGGAAAAAATGGAGGGAACAAAGAGGAAGAAATGGAGGAAAAAAGAGAAGAAAATAGAGGGGGGAAAAGGAAATGAAGGGGGAAAAGAGGAGAAAATGGAGGGAAAAAAAGGAGAAAATGGAGGAGACGAAGAGGAGAAAATGGAGGGAGAAGAGAGGAAAAGATGGAGAGGATGGGGAGGAGAAATTGAAGGGACAAAGAGGAAAAAATGGAGGAGATGAAGAGGAGGAAATGGAGGGGAAAAGGAGGAGAAAATGGAGGGAAAAGGAGGAGAAAATGGAGGGAAAAGGAGGAGAAAATGGAGGGAACAGAGAGGAGAAACCAGAGGGAGCACAAGGGGCGAAAAACACGGTGAGTCCCGAACGGAGCCGCGCGCATCTCCCAGAGCACAAACAGCAAAAAAAAAAACTTTTTGAGCCACGAAACACAGAGAATTTGGATTTTCCCTCAGGTAAGGAGCAGCAGGTAGTCCTTGAGGCAGGCGGGCAGCCTGTGGCAGGAAACGCAGGAAATGAGGGGAAAATGGAGGGGAAAATGGAGAGGAAAATGGAGGAGAAATGGAGGAGATGAAGAGGAGGAAATGGAGGGGATGAAGAGGAGGAAATGGAGGAGATGAAGAGGAGGAAATGGAGGGAGCAGGGGGGAAGAAATGGAGGGAAAAGAGAGGAGAAAATGCAGAGGATGGGGAGGAGAAATGGAGAGGACCAAGGGGAGTAATGGAGGAGAGAAAGAAGAGGAAATGGAAGAGATGAAGAGGAGGAAATGGAGGGAAAAGAGAGGCGAAAATGGAGGGAGCAGGGGGGAAGAAATGGAGGAAAAAGAGAGGAGAAAATGGAGAGGATGGGGAGAGGAAATGGAGGGGAGCAAGGGGAGGAAATGGAGGAAGTGTAACGGGCAAAAAAGGCGCTGAGTCCCGAACGGAGTCGCGCGCATCTCCCAGAGCACAAACAGCAAAAAAACCACTTTTTGAGCCACGAAACACAGGAAATTCCGATTCTGACTCAGGTGAGCAGCAGCAGGTAGTCCTTGAGGCAGGCGGGCAGCGGCAGCTGCTGCACGGCCTGCGGCAGGAAGCGCAGGAAATGAGGGGAAAATGGAGGGGAAAATGGAGGGGAAAATGGGAGAGGAATTGGAGGAGAAATGGAGGGGACAAAGGGGAGAAATGGAGAGGATGAGAAGAAATGGAGGAGAGAAAATGGAGGAGATAATGGAGGAGGTCAAGAAGAGGGAATGGAGAAGATGAAGAGGAGGAAATGGAGGGAGAAGAGAGGAAAAGATGGAGAGGATGGGGAGGAGAAATTGAAGGGACAAAGAGGAAAAAATGGAGGAGATGAAGAGGAGGAAAGGGAAGGGAAAAGGAGGGGAAAATGGAGGGAACAGAGAGGAGAAACCAGAGGGAGCACAAGGGGCGAAAAACACGGTGAGTCCCGAACGGAGCCGCGCACATCTCCCAGAGCACAAACAGCAAAAAAAAAAACTTTTTGAGCCACAAAACACAGAGAATTTGGATTTTCCCTCAGGTAAGGAGCAGCAGGTAGTCCTTGAGGCAGGCGGGCAGCCTGCGGCAGGAAGTGCAGGAAATGAGGGGAAAATGGAGGGGAAAATGGAGAGGAATTGGAGGAGAAATGGAGGGGATGGGGAGGAGAAATGGAGGAGATGAAGAGGAGGAAAGGGAGGGGAAAAGGAGGAGAAAATGGAGGGAACAGGGGAGAAACTAGAGGGAGCATAAGGGGCGAAAACCACGGTGAGTCCCGAACGGAGTCGCGCGCATCTCCCAGAGCACAAACAGCAAAAAACCACTTTTTGAGCCGCGAAACACAAGCAATTCCAACTTCCCCTCAGGTGAGCAGCAGCAGGTAGTCCTTGAGGCAGGCGGGCAGCGGCAGCTGCTGCACGGCCTGCGGCAGGAAGCGCAGCCCCAGCGAGCGCCGCACGGCACAGCGCGCCAGCGCCTGCAGCGTCCCCGGCGCCGCCGGGCACAGCCGCGCCAGCCGCTGGCACAGCTGCGGGTCCCGCGCCACCTCCCAGGGCAAGCTGCCGTCCCTCCTCAGCTCCAGGTAGCCCGCGGCTTTGTGCAGCAGCTCCAGGCAGGAATCCTCGCGCTCCGTGCCCAAGCCCCGCGCCAGCAGTGCCACCAGCCGCGCCACGGGGCTCTGACCCTTGAGGTTGACCACGCGAGCCTCGGCGCCGAAGTCCAGCAGGACGCTGACGCTCTCCAGGTTGCCCTTCATGGCCGCCCAGCTCAGGGGGGTGTCGTTGTTGTAGTCCAGGGCGTTGACCAGGGCTCCGTTGGCCAGCAGGGCTCGGACGCACTCCGAGTTGTTTTTGAAGGCTGCCCAGTGCAGGGGAGTGTCTTTGTTGCCGTCCAGGGCGTTGGGGTTGGCGCCGTATTCTAATAAAATTTCCACGCAGGTTTCGTCTTTTTCCGCCGCGTAGTGGAGGGCGGTGCGGTTGTAGCCGTCCAGGGCGTTCACCTCGGGGGGGGAAAATTAAAATTTGGGGTTAAAAAAGGGTCTGGGGGAGACAGAGGATCAGCCTGGAAGAGGCGTTCACCTCGTGGGGGAAAAATTAAAATTTGGGGTTTTTAAAAAAGGGTCTGGGGGAAGTCATGGCTCAGAGCAGAAGAGGTAAATTGGGAATTTTGGGGGAAATGAGGAGCAGGATTGGGTAGGAAGTGCCTGGTGGCGAAGGAAAGGGGAAAAGATTCCAGAAATTGAGGGGTTAATTCTTTCTGCTCAGCCTCCCAGAATCTCAGGGCAAAAATTAGGGTTTTGACTCTTTTTCCTCGTAAAATCTCAGCACAGAAACTTGGGGTTTGATTCTCCTTCCTCCCAAAATCTCAGCACAGAAATTTGGGTTTTTTATTTTTTTCCGCCGCGTAGTGGAGGGCGGTGCGGTTGTAGCCGTCCAGGGCGTTCACCTCGGGGGGGGAAAATTAAAATTTGGGGTTAAAAAAGGGTCTGGGGGAGATAGAGGATCAGCCTGGAAGAGGCGTTCACCTCATGGGGGAAAAATTAAAATTTGGGGTTTTTTAAAAAAGGGTCTGGGGGAAGTCATGGCTCAGAGCAGAAGAGGTAAATTGGGAATTTTGGGGGAAATGAGGAGCAGGATTGGGTAGGAAGTGCCTGGTGGCGAAGGAAAGGGGAAAAGATTCCAGAAATTGAGGGGTTAATTCTTTCTGCTCAGCCTCCCAGAATCTCAGGGCAAAAATTAGGGTTTTGACTCTTTTTCCTCGTAAAATCTCAGCACAGAAATTTGTGTTTTGATTCTCCTTCCACACAAAATCTCAGCACAAAAATTTGGGTTTTCATTCTCCTTCCACACAAAATCTCAGCACAGAAATTTGGGTTTAAATCATCCTTGCCCTCCCAAATCTCAGCACAGAAATTTGGGTTTTTTATTTTTTTCCGCCGCGTAGTGGAGGGCGGTGCGGTTGTAGCCGTCCAGGGCGTTCACCTCGGGGGGGGAAAATTAAAATTTGGGTTTTTTAAAAAAGGGTCTGGGGGAGGTCACGGCTCAGACCGGAGGAGGTAAATTGGGAATTTTGGGGGAAATGAGGAGCAGGATTCGGTAGGAAGTGCCTGGTGGCGAAGGAAAGGGGAAAAGATTCCAGAAATTGAGGGGTTAATTCTTTCTGCTCAGCATCCCAGAATCTCGGGGCAAAAATTAGGGTTTTGATTGTTTTTCCTCATAAAATCTCAGCACAGAAATTCAAGTTTTGATTCTCCTTCCACACAAAATCTCAGCACAAAAATTTGGGTTTTTTATTTTTTTCCGCCGCGTAGTGGAGGGCGGTGCGGTTGTAGCCGTCCAGGGCGTTCACCTCGGGGGGGAAAATTTAAAATTTTCATCATCACCTCACTCTTCCCAGACCCTTTTTCCTGCATTTTTCACCAATTTTGGGTTTTTCCTGGGCTCTACCTCAGCTCCTTCCTGCAGCAGCAGCTCCACACAGTGAGAAAGAAGAACCTTTCCCCAAAATCCAATTCAAACCCCAGATATTTATCATCACCTCACTCTTCCCAGACCCTTTTTCCTGCATTTTTCACCAATTTTGGATTTTTCCTGGGCTCTACCTCAGCTCCTTCCTGCAGCAGCAGCTCCACACAATGAGAAAGAAGAACTTTTCCCCAAAATCCATTTTAAACCCCAGATATTTATCATCACCTCACTCTTCCCAGACCCTTTTTTCTGCATTTTTCACCAATTTTGGGTTTTTCCTGGGCTCTACCTCAGCTCCTTCCTGCAGCAGCAGCTCCATACAGTGAGAAAGAAGAACTTTTCCCCAAAATCCAATTCAAACCCCAAATATTTATCATCACCTCCCAGCATCCCAGACCCTTTTTCTGCGTTTTTCACCAATTTTGGGTTTTCCAAGGCTCTACCTCAGCTCCTTTCTGCAGCAGCAGCTCCACGCAGTCAGCATCAGCCACCATGCAGGCGCAGTGCAGAGGCTTCAGGGTGCCGTGCAGGCAGTTCACATCAGCGCCCTGGGGAGCAGGAAAAGGCCAGAAATTCATCCTTTTCATCCCTTCAGAATTTTAATTGTGAGGAATTAATTAAGGGAAATTCCAGGTGTTTGTTTGTGGGAACTCCCAAGGGTGGAAATTCATCTTTTCAGGAAGGGTTAATTCGCATAAATCCCAAGGGTTTGTTTGTAGGAACCACCTCAGAGTCAGAAATTCATCCTTTGCATCCCTTCAGAGTTTTAATTATGAGGAATTAATTAAGAGAAATCTTAATTATTTGCTTGTTTATCGGAACTCCCAAGGGTGGGAATTCATCTTTTCAGGAAGGGTTAATTCGCATAAATCCCAAGAATTTGTTTGTAGGAACCACCCCAGGGTCAGGAATTCATCCTTTTCACCCCTTCAGAATTTTAATTATGAGGAATTAATTAAGAGAAATTCCAAGGGTTTGTTTGTAGGAATTGCCGAGAGAAGGGACAGTTCCAAGGTCAGGAATTCCCTCCTTCCAAAAACGTTAATTCACATAAATCCCAAGGGTTTGTTTGTAGGAATTGCCAGGAGTAGGAACCGCCCCAGGGTTAGGAATTCATCCTTTTCATCCCTTCATTAAGGGTTAATTAAGAGAAATCCCGTGGGGTTTTTTTTCAGGAATTTTATGGAATTCCCTAGGGCATGAACCGCCCCGGGGTCAGGAATTGCCACACCTTTCCCATCCCTTCATTAAGGGTTAATTAAGAGAAATCCCGTGGGGTTTTTTTCAGGAATTTTATGGAATTCCCGAGGGCAGGAACCGCCCCGGGGTCACACCTTTCCCATCCCTTCAGAAAAGGTTAATTCACACAAATCCCGTGGGTTTGTTTTCAGGAATTTTATGGAATTCCCGAGGGCAAGAACCTCCCCGGCGTCAGAAATTCCTTCACCTTTCCCTGCCCTTCCCAGCCCTTCATTAAGGGTTAATTAAGAGATATCCCGTGGGGTTTTTTTCAGGAATTTTATGGAATTCCCGAGGGCAGGAACCTCCCCGGGGGCAGAAATTCCCACTTCTTTCCCTGCCCTTTCCATCCCTTCACGAAGGATTAATTCACATAAATCCTGAGGGTTTTGTTTGCAGAATTTTATGGAATTCCCGAGGGCAGGAACCGCCCCGGGGTCAGAAATTGCCACACCTTTCCCATCCCTTCATTAAGGGTTAATTAAGAGAAATCCCGTGGGTTTGTTTTCAGGAATTTTATGGAATTCCCGAGGGCAGGAACCGCCCCGGGGTCACACCTTTCCCATCCCTTCAGACAAGGTTAATTCACACAAATCCCGTGGGTTTCTTTTCAGGAATTTTACGGAATTCCCGAGGCCCTAATCTCCCCCCAAAAGCCCTGCAGGGACACCCGGGGACAGCTCGGCAATGTCCCTCAGAGGGACCCGGAGCCCTCGGGAGCTCACCCGACCGATGAGATCCTCCACGTTGTCCCGGGGGAAGGAGCGGATGGCGGCGATGGTGCGAATGAGACGCTCGGACAGAGAGTATTTGCTCTGGATGCTCTGCATGATGTACCACATGGCGCGGGCCGCGCCGCCGCATCCCCGGCCGGCCCCGCCGAGCCCCGCGCCGGAGCCGGGCCGGAGGAGGAGCGGCGGAGGCCGCGGCGGAGGCCGAGGTGGATCCGCGGCGGCTCCGAAGCGGTCGTGGAGCGATCCCGGGGTGGTTCTGAGGGTCTCGGAGCGGTCCCGAGGCGGTTCTGGGGGTCCCGAGGCGGTTCTGGGGGTCCCGGGGGCGGTTCTGGGGGTCCCGGGCCGCTACCGGAGCGCTCCCGGCGCAGGTGCAGCCGCGGGCCCGGCCAGAGGCGGAAATGCCGCAACCCGGAAGTGACCCCACTTCCCATACCACCTCTCCACCAATCCGGCTCCGGGAACCCGCCGGTCCCGCCCCCTCCGTTCTCCTCATCCAATGGAAGCGCCGAATGCACTCAAGCCCCGCCCTCCTAGCGGATTTCCACCAATCGGCGCTCTCCGGGCACGAAGCCCCTCGTGACCCTCCCGCATTTTTCCTAATTTCTCTCATTTTTCCTAATTTTTCCAATTTTTCCTAATTTCCTCCAAATCCACCTCCCTCAGGCCACGCCCCCGCCGCGCTACCAACCAATAGGAGCGCAGCACGGACGACACAACATCGAAACGTCACCGGGAGAAGCCACGCCCCCTTCACTCAGACCCAAAATTGGCTTTTTTTCACTCATTTTTTATTCATTTTTCTTTTCAAAGGTCGCCATTTGTCCTTCATGGCCGCGGGTAGGGATCCCAATGGGAGCGCCCGCTCCGCGCCGGCCTCACGGCGGAGCCCTAAATCAAGAGAAAAGGCCTTGGCTAGCGAATTTCGGGGGTGGCTACTGAATTGGGAGGGGTGGCTACCGAAATTTCGGGGGTGGCTACCGAATTTTGGAGGGTGGCGACTGAATTGGGAGGGGTGGCTATCGAATTTTGGGGGTGATTATTGAATTTGGATGGGTGGCTATTGAATTGGGAGGGTGGCTACTGAAATTGGAGGGGTGGCTATCGAGTTTCGGGGGTGGCGACTGAAATTGGAGGGGTGGCTATCGAATTTTAGGAGTGGCTACTGAATTTTGGAGGGTGGTGACTGAAATTGGGAGGGGTGGCTAGCGAAATTTTGGGGGTGGCTATTGAACTGGGAGGGGTGGCTACCGAAATTTCGGGGGTGGCTACTGAATTGGGAGGGGTGGCTAGCGAAATTTCAGCGGTGGCTACCGAATTTTGGAGGGTGGCTACTGAAATTTCGGGGGTGGCTACCGAATTTTGGAGGGTGGCTACTGAAATTTCGGTGGTGGCTACTGAATTGGGAGGGGTGGCTACCGAAATTTCGGGGGTGGCTACCGAATTTTGGAGGGTGGCTACCGAAATTTCGGGGGTGGCTACCGAATTTTGGAGAGTGGCTACTGAAATTTCGGGGGTGGCTACTGAATTGGGAGGGGTGGCTATTGAATTTTGGGGGTGGCTACTGAATCGGGAGGGGTGGCTAGCGAAATTTGGGGTCTTGCATTGGTTTGGGGGGGAAAGGGTGGGACAAGGGAGTGGGGGAGGGGAGGGGCTGGGGTCCTCCCAGTGCTCCCAGTAACCCCAAATTCCCTCCCAGTAAGGCCTCCCAGTGCTCCCAGTAACCCCAAATCTCCTCCCAGTGCTCCCAGTAAGGCCTCCCAGTGCTCCCAGTGCTCCCAGTAAGGCCTCCCAGTGCTCCCAGTGCTCCCAATAAGGCCTCCCAGTACTCCCAGTAACCCCAAATCTCCTCCCAGTGCTCCCAGTAACCCCAAATCTCCTCCCAGTGCTCCCAGTGCTCCCGCCCAGTGTTCCCAGTAACCCTAACCACTCCTCCCAGTGCTCCCAGTAACCCCAAACCCCTCCCAGTACTCCCAGTAAGGCCTCCCAGTGCTCCCAGTAACCCCAAACCCCTCCCAGTAACCCCAAACCCCTCCCAGTGCTCCGAGTAAGGCCTCCCAGTGCTCCCAGTGCTCCCAATAAGGCCTCCCAGTGCTCCCAGTGCTCCCAATAAGGCCTCCCAGTGCTCCCAGTAACCCCAAATCTCCTCCCAGTGCTCCCAGTAAGGCCTCCCAGTGCTCCCAGTGCTCCCGCCCAGTGTTCCCAGTAACCCTAACCACTCCTCCCAGTGCTCCCAGTAACCCCAAACCCCTCCCAGTAACCCCAAACCCCTCCCAGTGCTCCCAGTAACCCCTCCCAGTGCTCCCAGTAAGGCCTCCCAGTGCTCCCAGTGCTCCCAGTAAGGCCTCCCAGTGCTCCCAGTAAGGCCTCCCAGTGCTCCCAGTAAGGCCTCCCAGTGCTCCCAGTGCTCCCAGTCTCGCTCACCTGCCACACTGGGGTGCCGCGGGACCGGGGGGGCTCCAGTGTGACCGAGCGGCTGCAAAAGGTGGGGGAGGGGAGACTTAGGGGGACCCCAAATTTGGGGTGACAACTCCCCCAGGTTTGGGGTGATGTCTCCCAAAATTTAGGGTGACCCCACCCCCAAATTTAGGGTGACCCCACCCCAAATTTCAGGGTATCTCTCCCAAAAATTAGAGCGACCCAACCCCAAATTTAGGGTGACCTTCCCCCAAAAATTGAGAGTGATCCTCCCCAAATTTAGGGTGACCCCACCCCCAATTTAGGGTGATCCCACCCCAAATTTTGGGGGATCTCTCCCAAAAATTAGAGCGACCCAACCCCAAATTTAGGGTGACCCCACCCCCAAATTTAGGGTGATCCCACCCCCAAATTTTGGGGGATCTCTCCCAAAAATTAGGGTGACCCAACCCCAAATTTAGGGTGACCTTCCCCCAAAAATTGAGTGACCCAACCCCAAATTTAGGGTGACCTCTCCAAATTTTGGGGGATCTCTCCCAAAAATTAGAGCGACCCAACCCGAAATTTAGGGTGACCCCACCCCAAATTTTGGGGGATTTCTCCCAAAAATTAGGGTGACCCAACCCCAAATTTAGGGTGACCTCTCCCCCAAATTTTGGAGGATCTCTCCCAAAAATTAGAGTGACTCCACCCCAAATTTAGGGTGACCTCTCCCGAAATTTAGGGTGACCCCACCCCAAATTTCGGGGGATCTCTCCCAAAAATTAGGGTGACCCAACCCCAAATTTAGGGTGACCTTCCCCCAAAAATTGAGAGTGATCCTCCCCAAATTTAGGGTGACCCCACCCCCAATTTAGGGTGATCCCACCCCAAATTTTGGGGGATCTCTCCCAAAAATTAGAGCGACCCAACCCCAAATTTAGGGTGACCTCTCCCCCAAATTTAGGGTGACCCCACCCCCAAATTTAGGGTGGCCCCCACCCCAATTTTGGAGGATCTCTCCCAAAAATTAGAGTGACCCAACCCAAATTTAGGGTGACCTCTCCCCCCAAACTTAGGGTGATCTCTCCCAAAATTTACGGTGACCCCACCCCAAATTGAGGGCGACCACACCCCCAAATTTAGGGAGACGCCACCCCAAATTTCAGGGTATCTCTCCCAAAACTTAGGGTGCCCACCACAACAAAATCTATGGTGATCCCTCCAAAATTTAGGGTGACCCCAACCAAATTTAGGGTGACCTCTCCCCCAGATTTTGGGTTCTCCCCCCCCCCAAATTTGGGGTGCCCCCCCCTTACCTGATCACTTGGCCGCTGAGCTGCTGCCGGGGCAGGGGGGTGACTGGAAAAGAAAATTTGGGGGGACCCCCGTGAGAAAAAGGGGAATTTTGGGGATGGAAAAATCCCCGAAAATTTTGGGGGATCCCTATGAGAAAGGAGGGGGGGTGGGGAGGAGGTTTTGGGGGTCCCCAAAATCCCCTAAAATTTGGGGGGACCCTGTGAGGAAAGGAAGATTTTGGGAAGTGTTTTCGGGGGTGGAAAAATCCCTAAAAATTTGGGGGATCCCTATGAGGAAAGGGTGGGGAGGAGGTTTAGGGGGTCCCAAAATCCCCTAAAATTTGGGGGGACCCCAATGAGGAAAGGAAGATTTTGGGAAGTGCTTTAGGGGGTGGAGCCCCCCAAAAATTTGGGGAGACCCTGTGAGGAAAGGAAGACTTTAGGAGGAGTTTCAGGGATGGAAAATCCCCAAAAAATCTGGGGGAACACTTGTGAGAAGGGAAGGGGTGGGGAGGAATTTTAGGGGGGGTCCCAAAATCCCTCTGCACCCTAAAAATTTTGGGGTGGGGGTCCTTACCTGCCTGGGTGGGGGAGGGGCCGATGGTGTGGGGGGTGCTGCTGCGGCTGCTCCAGCGCCAGCCTGGGGAGAGCTGCGGGACAATGGGGGCGTTTTGGGGTGGGGGGCGTTTTTGGGGTGAGGGAAGGGGCAGGAGGATTTTTTGGGAGCAGTTTGGGGGTGAAGGAAGGGGCAGGAGGATTTTTTGGGGAGCAGTTTGGGGGTGAGGGAGGGGGCAGGGGGATTTTTTGGGGTGCAGATTGTGGGCGAGGGAAGGGCAGGGAGAATTTGGGTGCAAGGGAAGGGGCAGGAGGATTCTTTGGGAGCAGTTTTGGGGTGAGGGAAGGGGCAGGAGGATTCTTTGGGAGCAGTTTTGGGGTGAGGGAAGGGGCAGGAGGATTTTTTGGGAGCAGTTTGGGGGTGAAGGAAGGGCCAGGAGGATTTTTTGGGAGCAGTTTTGGGGTGAAGGAAGGGCCAGGAGGATTTTTTGGGGTGAGGGAAGAGACAGGGGGATTTTTTGGGAGCAGTTTGGGGGTGAGGGAAGGGCCAGGAGGATTTTTTGGGGTGAGGGAAGGGGCAGGAGGATTTTTTTGGGAGCAGTTTTGGGGTGAAGGAAGGGGCAGGAGGATTTTTTTGGGAGCAGTTTTGGGGTGAAGGAAGGGCCACGGGGATTTTTTGGGAGCAGTTTTGGGGTGAAGGAAGGGGCAGGAGGATTTTTTGGGGTGAAGGAAGGGCCAGGGGGATTTTTTGGGATAGTTTAGGGGTGAAGGAAGGGCCAGGGGGATTTTTTGGGGTGAGGGAAGGGCCACGGGGATTTTTTGGGAGCAGTTTGGGGGTGAAGGAAGGGGCAGGAGGATTTTTTGGGGTGAAGGAAGGGCCAGGGGGATTTTTTGGGATAGTTTAGGGGTGAAGGAAGGGCCAGGGGGATTTTTTGGGGTGAGGGAAGGGCCAGGGGGATTTTTTTGGGGTGAAGGAAGGGCCAGGAGGATTTTTTGGGATAGTTTTGGGGTGAGGGAAGGGGCAGGAGGATTTTTTTGGGGTCACCTGGTTGCGGCGCAGCTCCGCGTTCTCCCGGCGAAGTGACTCCAGCTCCCTGCGAAGGGAGAGAATTTAATAGAGATTTAATAGTGATTTAATAGAGATTTAATAGAGATTTAACAGAGAATTAATAGAGATTTAATAGAGATTTAATAGTGATTTAATAGTGATTTAATAGAGATTTAATAGAGATTTAACAGAGAATTAATAGAGATTTAATAGAGATTTAATAGTGATTTAATAGAGATTTAATAGAGATTTAACAGAGAATTAATAGAGATTTAATAGAGATATAATAGTGATTTAATAGAGATTTAATAGAGATTTAATAGTGATTTAATAGTGATTTAATAGAGATTTCATAGTGATTTAATAGTGATTTAATAGAGATTTAATAGAGGTTTAATAGTGATTTAATGGAGATTTAATAATGATTTAATAGTGATTTAATAGAGATTTAATAGAAATTTAATAGTGATTTAATAGTGATTTAATAGAGATTTAATAGAGGTTTAATAGTGATTTAATAGTGATTTAATAGTGATTTAATAGAGATTTAATAGTAATTTAATAGAAATTTAATAGAGGTTTAATAGTGATTTAATAGAGATTTAATAGTGATTTAATAGAGATTTAATAAGAATTTAATGAGGATTTAACAACAATTTCATAGCAATTCCCACAATTTGGGGTGGGGGTCCCCCATTTCGGGGGAGGAGAGCAGAACAAAGCAGTGAAACCTCCCCAAAATGGCAGCACAACATGGCAGCCAAGCCTGGGGTGGGGAACACTCCCAAAAAATGCCCAAAAAACACCCAAAATTGGCCAAAGGCACAGTCCCCCTCACCTCCTCCTCTTCCCCAGCTCCTCCCTGGCTTCCTCCAGCTCCTCCTGTGCCCTCCGAGCTCCATCACGGTGAGAGTTCAGCAGGAGCTGCACCTGAGCCAGCTGGAAACGCCACACCTTGGTGGAAAATAGAATTTAAAATTACATTTTCAAATTTAAAATTTAAATTTTTTAAATTTAAATTTTTTTTTGTTTTGTTTTGTTTAACTATTTTTGGTTCTCTAGTTAGGTTTGACTTGATTTTGCTTTGGGGAAGGGAATTTTTTTTTAGTTTATTTAGAGATAATATTTAGAGATTTATTTAGAGATATTATTTATTTAGATATATTAGGAGATATTGCATCACTCTAAGGAGATGGGCTTAGCATATTGACAGAATGGGATAATTTAGCCCAAATAATTAGCCCAAAAATACCCGAAAAGATAAAAAACCATAAATGGAACATTAACAGAACATCTCCAAACATCCCCCCCAGACTGAGTTGAAGACATCTTTCCCAGAAAAGATTGATAAGAAAATTGAACAACAAAAATCTAATTTACATCAGAGGCGGGGGGATTGGGATCCAATAGAAAACTGAATATTGAGGGTTGCTCAACTCTGGACCGATGAACTTTAAAACAATGCATCTCTGTGGCTTTTAACTGTATAAAAACTGGGGGAAAACCCTGTAAAAGGATGTGTTTTTGGAATATTTTCCTTGCCAGTAAATAAAGTAATGCCTGATTGTCTATCACTTCAAATACAGTGCTAGAGAGTTTTTATTTCTCCCGAATTTCGGTGACGCCCTCACCCCTGTGGGGATGGAATTCTGCTGTGCCCATGTCCTCCTTGTGATAAATAACCGTGTGTGTTTGTTAATCAAATCTTGCTTAAGCCAGGTGTGATAAATGCGTAATAATATAGTGTTGGCTTTTTGCAGATATTCATTGTGTGTATGGTTTTATTCTGTTTATATAAGTAGTCTTGTCATAAAGAATAGAGGTATATAACCAATGTTTTAATTTCTGTTATTAACTAGATTTTGATATAATAGTAAGATAACTGATAGAGGTAGTTTAAAAGACTTTCCTTTACTAACCACACTGCCTGCTTGACTGGGTCCCCTATTGTTCTTTATTAAACTTTTAAATTTCAACAGGAGAGTGAACCTCGTTTATCACACAGGGAATAAATGGTTAAAATTGAGTCAGAAAGCTCACAAGTTTTATCTAACAAAAAGCTAAGCAAGGCCAAGAAAAACAGATGTCTAAGCAAGAACAGAGGGAACAGATAACGAAGTCAGGTCAGGATGACCTGTACCCAGTGAAGTAAGCGATGTATGAGCCCCCCTGAGATGAGCCCCTCCGAGGAAGACGTCGGTCTTCGGCCTCACGACCACCAGAAGGCAGAAGAAGAAGACCCCATAGTACCAGCCCGCGCAGACGCAGAGTACTCCCGGATACCAGGTCAAAGAGACTATAAAACTTGAGGGATTAGGGGGGGCGAGTGGCGAACCGTTGGCGGAGCAGGGTCTCCACGGTCACCCAGCGCTGTTTTTGCTTGCTGTAGCTTGCTCAATAAATCAAATTATTTTAATTGGCCTGGTTTTTGTCTCTAACCTATAACACTCCTCACCTGAGCGACGTGGGCGAAGTGCTTGAGGGCGATGGCCGCCGGGTTCTTGAAGAAAAGCTTGTCCTGAGGGCGCATCTGTTGGGGGTGGAGGAGAGAAAATGGTGGGGGAAAGGATGGGGAAAGGGTGGGGGGACAAGATGGAGGGGGAAGGGACAAGATGGAGGGTGGGGGACAAGATGGAGGGTGAGGGGACAAGATGGAGGGTGAGGGGGCAAGATGGAGGGTGAGGGGACAAGATGGAGGGTGAGGGGACGAGATGGAGGGTGAGGGGACAAGATGGAGGGGGAATGGACAAGATGGAGGGTGGGGGACAAGATGGAGGGTGAGGGACAAGATGGAGGGTGAGGGACAAGATGGAGGGTGGGGGGCAAGATGGAGGGTGAGGGGACAAGATGGAGGGTGAGGGGGCAAGATGGAGGGTGAGGGGACAAGATGGACGGTGAGGGGGCAAGATGGAGGGTGAGGGACAAGATGGAGGGTGAGGGGGCAAGATGGAGGGTGAGGGACAAGATGGAGGGTGAGGGACAAGATGGAGGGTGGGGGACAAGATGGAGGGTGAGGGGACAAGATGGAGGGTGAGGGGACAAGATGGAGGGTGAGGGGACGTGAGAGGTCAAAATGGTGGGGGAAAGAAAGGGAAACATGAGGGGAAAAGGGTGGGAAATGTGAAGGGAAAAGGGTGGGAAATGTGAAGGGAAAAAGGGCGGGAGAGGGGGAAAGGGCAGGAAACGTGAGGGGAAAAGGGCGGGAAATGTGAGGGGAAAATGGCAGGAAACATGAGGGGGAAAAGAGCGGGAAATGTGAGGGGAAAAGGGTGGGAAATGTGAGGGGAAAAGAGCGGGAAATGTGAGGGGAAAAGAGCAGGAAACGTGAAGAGAAAATGCAGGAAATGTGAAAGGAAAAGGACAGAAAATGTGGGGGAAAGAGAGGGAAAGGTGAGGGGGAAAGGGTGGGAAATGTGAGGGGGAAAGGGCAGGAAAAATGAGGGGGAAAGGGCAGGAAACGTGAGGGGAAAGGAGTGGGAAATGTGAGGGGAGAAAGGGCAGGAAACGAGGGAAAAATGGCAGGAAAGGTGAGGGGAAAAGAGTGGAAAACGTGAGGGGAAAAAGAGTGGGAAATGTGAGGGAAAAAGGGCAGGAAACATGAGGGGGAAAAGAGTGAGAAATGTGAGGGGAAAAGGCTGGCAAGGGGTGAGAGTGAAGGGAAAAGATGGAGGGTGAGAGAATGTGGGGAACATGGAGGGTCAAAACAGTGGGGAAAAGAGTGGAAAATGTGAGGGGGAAAGGGTGGGAAACTTGAGAGGGAAAAGGGTGGGAAACGTGAGGGGAAAAGAATGGGAAATGTGAGGGGAAAAAGGGAAGCGGGAGGGGAAAAGGGTGGGAAGGGGTGAGGGTGAGAGGACAAGATGGAGGGTGAGGGGACAAGATGGAGGGTGAGGGGACATGGGGCACAGTAGGGGTCAAAATGGTGGGGAAAGGACAGGAAAGGTGAGGGGGGAAAGGGTGAGAAATGTGAGGGGAAAAGGGTGGGAAATGTGAGGGGAAAAAGGGAAGAGGGAGGGGGAAAGGGCGGGAAGGGGTGAGGGTGAGAGGACAAGATGGAGGATGAGGAGACATGGTGCACAACATGGCAGATACTGGCCTGGTCGGACAGGGGCAGGTAGCGGCAGGTGGTGGCACAGACTGGGCAGGGACCTGTGGAAGGGGGAGAAAAAAGTGAGAAAAATGAGAGAAAAAGGTGTCCAGAAGTACCCCCAAAAGGTGTTTCTTGAGAGAAATCGAGCATTTCCCCTCGTTTCAGGGTTTTAAGTTGAGGCGGCATCCTCCATTTCCACCATTTTCAGGGTTTAAATTGAGGGGAAATTCTTTTTCCATCATTTGAGAGATTGAAATTGAGGGGAAATCCTCTTTCCTTGGTATTTTAATGGTTTAAACTGAGGGTAGAGCCCATTTTATTTGCATAAGCTGAGGTAAGCCCTCCTTCTCCCCTCATTTTGAGGTGCTAAATTGAAGGAAACCCCCCCCTTTCTCAGCATTTTAAGGGCATAAATTGGGAATTTTCCTCAATTTTGCTCCTACCTGTGCCCCCGCAGCTGTCACAGAGGATGTGGCCGCAGCTGGTGACGGCGAAGCGAGCGCCGTCCTGGCGATAGCAGCGACTGCAGTGGAACCAATCCATGGTGGCACTGAGACGAGGAGCGGCTGGGAGGGAATGAGGGGCAAACGTGAGGGGAAAAGGGCGGGAAATGTGAGGGGAAAAAGGGTTGGAAGCGTGAGGGGGAAAGAGCGAGAAACGTGAGGGGAAAAAGCAGAAAACGTGAGGGGAAAAGGGTGGGAAACGTGAGGGGAAAAGGGCGAGAAATGTGAGGGGGAAAGAGTGGGAAATGTGAGGGGGAAAAGAGAAGGAAACGTGAGGGAAAAAAGGCGAGAAATGTGAGGGGGAAAAGGGCGGGAAACGTGAGTGGGAAAGAGTGGGAAATGTAAGGGGGAAAAGAGAAGGAAACGTGAGGGGAAAAGGGTGGAAAATGTGAGGGGAAAAAGGGTTGGAAGCGTGAGGGGGAAAGAGCGAGAAACGTGAGGGGAAAAAGCAGAAAACGTGAGGGGGAAAAGGGTGGGAAACGTGAGGGGAAAAGAGTGGGAAATGTGAGGGGGAAAGGGCGGAAAATGTGAGGGGAAAAAGAGTGGGAAACGTGAGGGAAAAAGGGCGAGAAATATGAGGGGGAAAGAGTGGGAAATGTGAGGGGAATAGGGTGAGAAACGTGAGGGGAAAAAGCAGAAAACATGAGGGGAAAAGGGTGGGGAGAGGTGAGAAAGAAGGGAGGGAGATGTGAGGGGGAAAGGGTGGGAAATGTGAGGTGAAAAGGGAGGAAAACATGAGGGGAAAAAGTAGGAAACGTGAGGGGGAAAAGGATGGGAAACATGAGGGGAAAGAGTAGAAAAAGGGGCAAGAAAAAAGGGTGGGAAAAGGGAGAGAAAAAAGGAGGGAAATGTGAGGGGGAAAAGGGTACAAAAAATGAGAGGAAAAGGGTGGGAAAAGAGAGAGAAAAAGGGCAGGAAACATGAGGGGGAAAAAGACCACCTGGATGGGGATGGGGACACACGGATGGGGACAGAGATGAAGATGGAGATGCCATGATGGGGACAGGGCCACCAGGATGGGACACCAGGATGGGGACACTGGGATGGGGATGGGGACACCAGGATGGGGACACCAAGATGGGGACAAGGACACCAGGACAGGCCTGTGAGGACCCTCAGGTGGGGACACTGATGGGGACATTGGGATGGGGATGGAGACACCAAGATGGAGACGCCATGATGGGGACAGGGACACCAGGATGGCCACATTTGGGTTGGGGACACCGGGATGGGGACAGAGACACGAGGATGGAGATGCCATGATGGGGACAGGGCCACCAGCATGGGACACCAGGATGGGGACACCGGGATGGGGACAGAGACACGAGGATGGAGACGCCATGATGGGGACAAGGACACCAGGATGGACCTGTGAGGACCCTCAGGTGGGGACACTGATGGGGACATTGGGATGGGGATGGGGACACCAAGATGGAGACGCCATGATGGGGACAGGGACACCAGGATGACCACATTTGGGTTGGGGACACCAGGATGGGGACTGAGTCACAAGGATGGAGACGCCGTGATGGGGACAAGGACACCAGGATGGGACACCAGGATGGGGACACTGGGATGGGGATGGGGACACCAGGATGGAGACACCAAGATGGAGACGCCATGATGGGGACAGGGCCACCAGGATGGGACACCAGGATGGGGACACTGGGATGGGGACAGAGACACGAGGATGGAGACGCCATGATGGGGACAGGGACACCAGGACAGGCCTGTGAGGACCCTCAGGTGGGGACACTGATGGGGACATTGGGATGGGGATGGGGACACCAAGATGGAGACGCCATGATGGGGACAGGGACACCAGGATGGCCACATTTGGGTTGGGGACACCAGGATGGGGACAGAGACACGAGGATGGAGACGCCATGATGGGGACAGGGCCACCAGGATGGGACACCAGGATGGGGACACTGGGATGGGGATGGGGACACCAGGATGGGGACACCACCGGGATGGGGACAGAGACACGAGGATGGGACACCAGGATGGGGACACTGGGATGGGGATGGGGACACCAGGATGGAGACACCAAGATGGAGATGCCACGAGGTGCCAGGGCCACCAGGATGGGACACCAGGATGGGGACACCGGGATGGGGACAGAGACACGAGGATGGAGACACCATGATGGGGACAAGGACACCAGGACAGGCCTGTGAAGACCCTCAGGTGGGGACACTGATGGGGACATTGGGATGGGGATGGGGACACCAAGATGGAGACGCCATGATGGGGACAGGGACACCAGGATGGCCACATTTGGGTTGGGGACACTGGGATGGGGATGGGGACACCAGGATGGAGACACCAAGATGGAGATGCCACGAGGGGCCAGGGCCACCAGGATGGGACACCAGGATGGGGACACCGGGATGGGGACAGAGACACGAGGATGGAGACACCAGGATGGGGACAAGGACACCAGGACGGACCTGTGAGGACCCTCAGGTGGGGACACTGATGGGGACATTGGGATGGGGATGGGGACACCAGGATGGAGACACCAGGATGGAGACGCCATGATGGGGACAGGGACACCAGGATGTGCATGTTTGGGTTGGGGACACCAGGATGGAGACAGAGACATGAGGATGGAGATGCCATGATGGGGACAGGGCCACCAGGATGGGGACAAGGACACCAGGATGGGCTTGTGAGGACCCTCAGGTGGGGACACTGATGGAGACACTGGGATGGGGATGGGGACACCATGATGGAGACACCAAGATGGGGCCAGGGCCACCAGGATGGCCACATTTTGGTTGGGGACACCAAGATGGGGACAGAGACACGAGGATGGAGATGCCATGATGGGGACAGGGCCACCAGGATGGGACACCAGCATGGGGACACTGGGATGGGGACAGAGACACGAGGATGGAGACGCCATGATGGGGACAAGGACACCAGGACGGACCTGTGAGGACCCTCAGGTGGGGACACTGATGGGGACATTGGGATGGGGATGGGGACACCAAGATGGAGACGCCACGAGGGGACAGGGACACCAGTATGGGCATGTTTGGGTTGGGGACACTGGGATGGGGACAGAGTCACAAGGATGGAGATGCCATGATGGGGACAAGGACACCAGGACAGACCTGTGAGGACCCTCAGGTGGGGACACTGATGGGGACATTGGGATGATCCTGATCCTGCTATTCCAAAATCCCCAAATCCTCCTAAATCTCTGGCCTGGCTACATAATTCCAATCATTTTTAATTTTGGGGAGGATGGAAAATGCAGCCCCAGCCTCTTGTGAGGAGGAATTTGGGGGACAAGGGATACCCCAAAACCTCGATCCTGCCACCCACAATTCTGCAATTCTGTGATCCCGGTTTGTTAATAATTAAAAAAATTTGTTTGTTAAAAATTAAATAATTTTTAATTAAAGTGGGGCAGGAAACCCCCCAAAAAAAACTTCCGGGGGGGGAAAAATCAATCAATCAATCAATCAATCAATCAAGGATTTAGGAATTTGGGGGACACCCCAAAACCTCAAATCTCTAATCCCACTACCCCAAAATTCCATTATCGTGGGATTTTGTAATTCCTGTTTGTTGTGTAATTCCATTTTTAATTTATGGGGGCGGGGGGGGGGGGTAGGAAACGCCCCAAAAACCCCTCCAGGCATAAATTAGGAATTTAGGACTTTTGGGGGACACCCCAAAACCCCAATTCCGCTACACCCCAATCCCGTTATCCCACAATCCCACAATTCCTCGTTGTGTAATTCCAATTATTTTTAAATTAAATGGCGGGTGGGGGGGGGCAGGAAACGCCCCCCAAAAAAAACCCCAGGGAGGGAGGGGGGTAAATTAGGGATTTAGGAATTTTGGGGACCCCCCCCCCCCAAAACCCCAAATTCCCAATCCGCCTCGATCCCTCCGCCCTCGTTGCGTAATTCCAATTTTTAATTCCCGGGGGGAAAGGAAACGGCGCCGCCGTTACACAAAGCAGGAAGAGAAAAAGGAGGGGGGCACGCAATTTTGGGGGTGTCCCTCAGCTTCCCCATCCCCAAAATCCCCTTTACCCCTCCAAAAAAAAAATCCATTTCTTGAAAAAAAAACACCCTCCCCTTATAAAAAGAACAAGAAAATAAAAAAGAAATCCGCGCAATTCCCACAAAACCTCTCCTTCAAATCCCACATTTCCCCTCCAAACTCGAGGGTTCCCCCCCAAAAAAAATCCTCATTTTTCTGAGATTTTTCTCCTTTTTTTTTCTATTTTTTCCCGGCTTTTTTTTCTTTTTTTTCCCCTTTTTTTTGCCCATCCGGCGGGGAATGGGAAGGAAACGGCGCCGCCGTTACACAAAGCAGGAAGAGAAAAAGGAGGGGAGCACTCAATTTTGGGGGTGTCCCTCTGCTTCCCCATCCCCAAAATCCCCTTTACCCCACCCCAAAAAATTCCATTTCTTAAAAAAAAAACACACGCCGTTTTCCAAAAATAATAATAATAAAAAAATCCGCGCGATTCCCACAAAACCCCTCCTTCAAATCCCACATTTCCCCCCCTCAACTCAAGGTTCCCCCCCCCCAAAAAATCCTCATTTTTCTGAGATTTTTCTCCTTTTTTTTCCTATTTTTTCCCGGCCTTTTTTCTTTTTTTTTTCCCGTTTTTTTGGCGCATCCGGCGGGGAATGGGAAGGAAACTGCGCCGCCGTTACACAAAGCAGGAAGAGAGAAAGGAGGGGAGCACTCAATTTTGGGGGTGTCCCTCTGCTTCCCCATCCCCAAAATCCCCTTCACCCCACCCCAAAAAATTCCATTTCTTAAAAAAAAAAAAAAAAAATCCACACGCCGTTTTCCAAAAATAATAATAATAATAATAAAAAAATCCGCGCAATTCCCACAAAACCCCTCCTTCAAATCCCACATTTCCCCCCCTCAACTCAAGGTTCCCCCCCCAAAAAAATCCTCATTTTTCTCAGATTTCCCCCCCTTTTTTTTTCTATTTTTTCCCCATTTTTTCCCTATTTTTCCCGGCCTTTTTTCTTTTTTTTTCTTTCTTTTTTTTTTTTTTTTTCCCAGTGGCGCATCCGGCGGGGAATGGGATGACGGGACCTTCCTGTTCCCGGCCCCGCGCCCTCCTCGAGCCCGGGGGACACCCCCGAGCCAGCACCCCCCGCGACCCCCGGGACCCCCCGAGCCACCCCCGGGACCCCCCGGGACCCCCCCGGGACCCCCCGAGCCGCGGGAGCGCCGAGGTGAGGCTGGGGGCGAGGGGGGAGGGGAGGGAAACGGCGGTTGGTGGGGGGGGAGGGGAGGGGAGGGGAGGGGAGAGAGAGGAGACCCCCCCCACAAAATAATTCGGGAGACCCCCCCCCTCGAATTTGGGGACACTGCGATGTTGGATTTGGGGTGGGGGAGGTGATGGCGGCGATGGATTTGGGGGGGAGGCGCCGATTTTGGGATTGGAATGGGGGGGGAAGAGTGGAGACCCCCCCCAAAAAAAATTCGGGAGACCTCCCCTCGAATTTGGGATACCCCGAGATTGCACTTGGGATGGGGGAGGTGATGGATTTGGGGTGGGGGAGGTGATGGATTTGGGATGGGGGAGGCGCCGATTTTGGGATTGGAATGGGGGGGGAAGAGTGGAGACCCCCCCCAAAAAAAATTCGGGAGACCTCCCCTCGAATTTGGGATACCCCGAGATTGCACTTGGGGTGGGGGAGGTGATGGATTTGGGGTGGGGGAGGTGATGGATTTGGGATGGGGGAGGCGCCGATTTTGGGATTGGAATGGGGGGGGGAGGAGAGGA
The DNA here is from genome assembly GCA_036630365.1 of Acanthiza pusilla. Lineage (NCBI taxonomy): Eukaryota > Metazoa > Chordata > Aves > Passeriformes > Acanthizidae > Acanthiza > Acanthiza pusilla. The sequence continues at coordinate 172,471 of JAXCHO010000119.1, read as the reverse complement.
GGCCCCCCCCCCCGAAATAATTCGGGAGACCCCCCCCCTGCAATTTGGGGTACCCCGAGATTGGATTTGGGATGGGGGAGGTGATGGATTTGGGGGGGAGGCGCCGATTTTGGGATTGGAATGGGGGGGGAAGAGTGGAGACCCCCCCCAAATAATTCGGGAGACCCCCCCTGCAATTTGGGGTACCCCGAGATTGGATTTGGGATGGGGGAGGTGATGGATCGGGGGGAGGGATGGCGAATTTGGGGGGAGAAGGAATGGGGAGAATGCAGAGACTCCCCCCAAAAAAATTTGGGAGACCCCCCCCCCCCCCCTAAATGGATGTTGGATTTGGGATGGGGGAGGCGATGGCTGTGATGGATTTGGGGGGCGGGGGATGGCAATTTTGGGGGGAGGGTGGTGATTTTGGGATTGGAATGGGTGGGTAAGAGAGAGGAGACCCCCCCCAAAAAAAATTTCGGGAGACCCCCCCGCCATCGATGTTGGATTTGGGATGGGGAGGTGACGATTTTGGGGGGGGATGGCGATTTTGGGGGGGGTATGGCGATTTTGGGGGCAAAAGGAATGGGGAGAGAGAGGGCATCCCCCCCAAAAAAATTTGGGAGATCGCCCCGCAATCGATGTTGGATTTGGGGTGGGGGAGGCGATGGATTTTTGGGGGGGGGGATGGCGATTTTGGGGGGAAAAGGAATGGGGAGAGAGAGGAGACCCCCCCAGAATAATTCGGGAGACCCCCCCTCGTAATCGATGTTGGGTTTGGGATGGGGGAGGTGAAGATTTTGGGGGAAAAGGAATGGGGAGAGAGAGGAGACCCCCCCCAAAAAAATTTGGGAGACCCCCCCCTGCAATCGATGTTGGATTTGGGGTGGGGGAGGCGATGGATTTGGGGATGGGGGGGGACGAGCCGCCATTTTTGGGATTGGAATGGGGGGAGAAAAGACAGCGGAGACCCCCCCAAAAAATTCGGGAGATCCCCCCAAAATTTGGGATATGCCCCCCAAAGTTCGGGAGAACCCCTCCCCAAAAAAATTCGGGAGACTCCCCAAAATCTGGGAGACCCTCCCAAAAAAATTCGGGAGACCCCCCCCCCCCAAAAAAAATTTGGGATACCTCCCCAAAATCTAGGAGGACCCCCCCCCCCAAAATTTGGGATACCCCAATACTGAATTTTGGGGGTGAATTTGGGGTTTCATTCCTTCGTGCCCCCTCCCCAAAATTAAATGGGGAGGGGACCGGAGGGGGGGGGGGAGGGCTGGGGGTGATTTTGGGGGGGGGGGCTGGGGGTGATTTGGGGGGCACCGCCTGACCCCCCCTTTGTGACCCCCCCAGATTTCAGGGGCTGAGTTCGGAGCAGCTGCAGGACCCCCGAGAGCCCCCCGAGAGCAGGTGGGAATTGGGGGGGCACGAGGGGATTTGGGGTCACACAGAGAGAATTTGGGGGGAATTTGGGGGGGCATGAAGGGATTTTGGGGGGGGGCATGAAGGAATTTGGGGTCACACAGAGAGAATTTGGGGATTACAGGAATTTTGGGGGGCACGAAGGGATTTTGGGGGGGCACAGAGGGGTTTGGGGTCACACAGAGAGAATTTGGGGGCTACAGGATATTTGGGGGGGCACGAAGGGAATTTGGGGGGGCACGAAGGAATTTGGGGGGGCACAGAGAGAATTTGGGGGTTACAGGAAATTTGGGGGGGCACGAAGGGATTTGGGGTCACACAGAGAATTTGGGGGTTACAAGAAATTTGGGGGGGCACAAAGGGATTTTGGGGAGCCACGAAGGGAATTTTGGGGGGGCACAGGTGGGAATTTGGGGGGACACAGAGAGAATTTGGGGTCACACAGAGAGAATTTGGGGGCTACAGGATATTTGGGGGGGCAGGAAGGGATTTTGGGGGGGCACGGAGGGGGTTTGGGGGGGGCATGAAGGAATTTGGGATTACCCAGAGGGAGTTGGGGTCAGAGGGGGAAGGTTTTGGGGTCACACTGAGAAATTTGGGGGGAATTTGGGGGGGCACGAAGGGATTTGGGGGGGCACTGAGGGATTTGGGGTCACACAGAGAGAATTTGGGGGCTACAGGATATTTGGGGGGGCACAGAGGGGGTTTGGGGGGGGGCATGAAGGAATTTGGGGTCACACAGAGGGAGTTGGGGTCAGAGGGGGAAGGTTTTGGGGTCACACAGAGAGAATTTGGGGGTTACAGGAGATTTGGGGGGGCACAGAGGGGTTTGGGGGGGGCATGAAGGAATTTGGGGTCACACAGAGGGAGCTGGGGGCAGAGGGGGAAGGTTTTGGGGTCACACTGAGAAATTTGGGGGGGGGCACAATGGCTGGAACCAATCCTTTGGGATTTGGGTTTGGATTTCTGCACCCTGGAGGGGTTTTGGGGTGCTCAGGACCCCCCGGAGAGGTTTGGGGGGATTTTGGGGTGCTTTTGGGGTGTTGAGGACCCCCTGGGGCAGTTTTGGGGTGCTCAGGAACCCTCAGGGGGGATTCCCTCAGCCCAGGAGGGTTTTGGGGTGGTTTTGGGGTGCTCAGGACCCTCTGGGGAGGTTTTGGGACAGTTTTGGGGCAGTTTTGGGGTGCTCAGGACCCCCCGGAGTGGTTTTGGGGTGCTCAGGACCCCCCAGGGGGGTTTCGGGGTGGGTTTGGGGCAATTTTGGGGTGCTCAGGACCCCCGGGGCAGTTTTGGGGTGGTTTTGGGGTGGTTTTGGGGTGCTCAGGACCCCCGGGGGGGTTTTGGGGTGGTTTCGGGGTGATTTTGGGGTGCTCAGGACCCCTGGGGCAGTTTTGGGGTGGTTTTGGGGTGGTTTTGGGGCAGTTTTGGGGTGCTCAGGACCCCCTGCCCCCTCCCCAGCCCCCATGGAGCAGGAGGAGCCTGACGTGGTGGAGCTGCAGGACTCGGACGAGGGGGACATGGTCCGGAGGGTCTTCATCGGTGAGGGGGACCCCAAAACCGGGGGGAGGGGGACTGGGGGGACCCCAAAACTGGGGGGAGGGGGGCTGGGGGGACCCCAAAACCGGGGGGAGGGGGACTGGGGGGGCTCCAGGTAACCTAAAAAGTGGGAATTGGGAATTTGGGGGGACCCAGGTAACCCAAAAAGGAATTTGGGGGGACCCAGGTAACCCAAAAAGGAATTTGGGAGGACCCAGGTAACCCAAAAAAGGGGGAATGGAGAATTTTGGGGGGACCTAGATAACCCAAAAAGGGGGAATGGAGAATTTGGGGGGGACCTAGATAACCCAAAAAGGGGGAATTGGGAATTTGGGGGGCTCCAGGTAACCCAAAAGGAGGGAATGGGGAATTTCGGGGGTCCCAGGCACCCCTGGAGTGGGGGAGAGGAATCTTGGGGTCACAACAAACATTTGGGGAGGGGTCCCAGTTCCTTTCTGGGGCAAAATGAACATTTGGGGAGGGGTCCCAGGCCCTTTTTAGGGCCAAACGAATATTTGGGGTGGGGTCCAGCCCATTTTTGGGACCCAGGGAGCATTGGGGAGGGGGTCCAGCCCCATGTGGGTCAAACAAACATTTGGGGAGGGGTCCCAGGCCCTTTTAGGGTCACAACAAGCACTGGGGTCAGGGTCCCAGCCCCTTTTAGGATCAGAATGGGCACTGGGGTTGGGGCCCATCCCTTTTTGGGGTACAATGACTATTAGGGGAGGGGTCCCAGGCCCTTTTAGGGTCACAAGAAGCACTGGGGTTGGGGTCCCATCCCCATTTGGGTCAGAACAAATTCTGGGTTGGGGTCCCAGGCCCTTTTTGGGTCCCAGCAAGCATTGGGGTTGGGGCCCATCCCCTTTTGGGGTACAATGACTATTAGGGGAGGGGGTCCCAGGCCCTTTTAGGGTCCCAAGAAGCACTGGGGTCAGGGTCCATCCCCATTAGGGTCAGGGTCCCTCCCCATTAGGGTCAGGGTCCATCCCCTTTTGGGGTCAGGGTCCCTCCCCATTAGGGTCAGGGTCCATTCCCTCTTAGGGTCCCAACGAGCACTGGGGTTGGGGTCCCAGTCCTTTTTTGGGTCCCAACGAGCGCTGGGGTTGGGGTCCATCCCCATTTGGGGTCAGGGTCCATCCCCATTGGGGTCAGGGTCCATCCGCATTTGGGGTCAGGGTCCCTCCCCATTAGGGTCAGGGTCCATCCCCATTTGGGGTCAGGGTCCATCCCCATTAGGGTCAGGGTCCATCCCCATTTGGGGTCAGGGTCCATCCCCATTAGGGTCAGGGTCCATCCCCATTTGGGGTCAGGGTCCATCCCCATTAGGGTCAGGGTCCATCCCCATTTGGGGTCAGGGTCCATCCCCATTTGGGGTCAGGGTCCATCCCCATTAGGGTCAGGGTCCCTCCCCTTTTGGGGTCAGGGTCCATCCCCGTTTGGGGTCAGGGTCCCTCCCCACGAGGGTCAGGGTCCATCCCCTTTTAGGGTCAGGGTCCCTCCCATTTTGGGGTCAGGGTCCCTCCCCATTAGGGTCAGGGTCCCTCCCATTTTGGGATCAGGGTCCCTCCCCATTAGGGTCAGGGTCCATCCCTTTTTGGGGTCAGGGTCCATCCCCATTAGGGTCAGGGTCCATCCCCTTTTGGGGTCAGGGTCCATCCCCTTTTAGGGTCAGGGTCCATCCCCTTTTGGGGTCCCAACGAGCACTGGGGTTGGGGTCCATCCCCTTTTGGGGTCAGGGTCCATCCCCTTTTAGGGTCAGGGTCCATCCCCTTTTGGGGTCAGGGTCCATCCCCTTTTAGGGTCAGGGTCCATCCCCTTTTGGGGTCCCAACGAGCACTGGGGTTGGGGTCCCTCCCCATTTGGGGTCAGGGTCCCTCCCCATTAGGGTCAGGGTCCATCCCCTTTTGGGGTCAGGGTCCATCCCCATTAGGGTCAGGGTCCATCCCCATTAGGGTCAGGGTCCATCCCCTTTTGGGGTCAGGGTCCATCCCCATTAGGGTCAGGGTCCATCCCCATTTGGGGTCAGGGTCCATCCCCATTAGGGTCAGGGTCCATCCCCTTTTGGGGTCCCAACGAGCACTGGGGTCAGGGTCCATCCCCTTTTGGGCTCAGGGTCCCTCCCCATTAGGGGTCAGGGTCCATCCCCATTTGGGGTCAGGGTCCCTCCCCTTTTGGGCTCAGGGCCCATCCCCATTAGGGTCAGGGTCCATCCCCATTAGGGTCAGGGTCCCTCCCCATTAGGGTCAGGGTCCATCCCCATTAGGGTCAGGGTCCATCCCCATTTGGGGTCAGGGTCCATCCCCATTAGGGTCAGGGTCCATCCCCATTAGGGTCAGGGTCCATCCGCATTTGGGGTCAGGGTCCCTCCCCATTAGGGGTCAGGGTCCATCCGCATTTGGGGTCAGGGTCCCTCCCCATTAGGGTCAGGGTCCATCCCCATTAGGGTCAGGGTCCATCCCCATTAGGGTCAGGGTCCATCCCCATTAGGGTCAGGGTCCCTCCCCATTAGGGTCAGGGTCCATCCCCTTTTGGGGTCCCAACGAGCACTGGGGTTGGGGTCCATCCCCATTAGGGTCAGGGTCCATCCCCATTTGGGGTCAGGGTCCCTCCCCATTGGGGTCAGGGTCCATCCCCATTTGGGGTCAGGGTCCATCCCCATTTGGGTCAGAACGAGCACTGGGGTCAGGGTCCATCCCCGCTTAGGGTCCCAACGAGCACTGGGGTTGGGGTCCCTCCCCTTTTGGGGTCAGGGTCCATCTCCATTTGGGGTCAGGGTCCCTCCCCATTTGGGGTCAGGGTCGCTCCCCACGAGGGTCAGGGTCCCTCCCCACGAGGGTCAGGGTCCCCTCCCCATTAGGGTCAGGGTCCATCCCCTTTTGGGGTCAGGGTCCATCCCCATTAGGGTCAGGGTCTATTCCTTTTGGGGTCAGGGTCCCTCCCCACGAGGGTCAGGGTCCCTCCCTCCCCCCGCAGCCGAGGACGGCGTGGTGAGCGACGACGGCGAGGCCGAGCTCCTCCCCCACGACATCATCCGCACGGTGATCCCGCACGGCCCCCTGCGCCCCCCGGCTCCCCGCGGGACCCCCGGGCCGGCCCCGCGCAGCCCCGAGGAGGGCGGGGGTCCCCGCCGGGGCCGCCCCTTCATCTGCAACGAGTGCGGCAAGAGCTTCTCGCACTGGTCCAAGCTGCTGCGGCACCAGCGCACGCACACGGGCGAGCGGCCGAGCACGTGCGGCGAGTGCGGCAAGAGCTTCTCGCAGAACTCGCACCTGGTGCAGCACCGGCGCACGCACACGGGCGAGAAGCCCTACCGCTGCGGCCACTGCGGCAAGAGCTTCTCCTGGAGCTCCAACCTCATCCAGCACCAGCGCATCCACACCGGCGAGCGGCCCTACGGCTGCGCCGAGTGCGGCAAGAGCTTCACGCAGAGCAAGAACCTCATCAAGCACCAGCGCACGCACGCGGGGCCCGGCGCCGCGCGGCCTCGGCGCTGCGGGCACGGCCGGGGCGGTGCCGCCAGGGTGGCCAAGGGGCAGCTGGCCGAGGGCGAGGGGCCGGCGGCGGGCCAGGGGCAGGAGCCGCTGATCTGCGTGGAGTGCGGGGAGAGCTTCACGCGGAGCGCCGCGCTCAGGAGGCACCGGCGCGGGCACCGCCCGCTCTTCGTGCCCTAGGGGACACGGGGACATTGCTGTGGCACCAACGGGGACACCGCCCGCTCTTCGTGCCCTAGGGGACATGGGGACACCGCCCGCTCTTCGTACCCTAGGGGACAAGGGACAGTGACAGGAACCGTGGGACACTGCCCTGGCACCGCCCGCTCTTTGTGCCCTAGGGGACAAGGGACAGTGGCACCACCTGCTCGGGACAATGACACCGCCCGCTCTTCGTGCCCTAGGGGACATGGGGACATGGGGACAGAGGCACCGCCTGCTCTTCGTGCCCTAGGGGACATGGGGACACTGCCCTGGCACCAACGGAGACACTGCCCGCTCTTCGTGCCCTAGGGGACACAGGGACAGTGCCCTGGCACCAACGGGGACACCGCCTGCTCTTCGTGCCCTAGGGGACATGGGGACAGTGGCACCGTCCGCTCTTCGTGCCCTAAGGGACGTGGGGACACTGCCCTGGCACCAATGGGGACACCGCCCGCTCTTCATGCCCTAGGGGACATGGGGACAGTGACACCGCCTGCTCTTCATGCCCTAGGGGACGTGGGGACAATGGCACTGCCTGCTCAGGAGAATGGCACCGCCCGCTCTTCGTGCCCTAGGGGACACAGGGACATGGGGACAGTGGCACCGCCCGCTCTTCGTGCCCTAGGGGACGTGGGGACACTGCCCTGGCACCAACGGAGACACCGCCTGCTCTTCGTGCCCTAGGGGACATGGGGACATTGCTGTGGCACCAACGGGGACACCGCCCGCTCTTCGTGCCCTGAGGGACACGGGGACAGTGCCAGGAACCGTGGGACACTGCCCTGGCATCAATGGGAGCAGCGCCCCCTCTTTGTGCCCTGGGGGACGTGGGGACATGGGGACATCGGGGACAGTGGCATTGGGGCACACGGACAGTGGGACATTGCCCTGGCACTGCCACAGGCACCGCCCGCTCTTCATGCCCTAGGGGACGTGGGGACAATGACAAGAACCCTGGGACACTGTCCTGGCACTGCCGCTCTTCATGCCCTAGGGGACATGGGGACAATGGCACCACTGGGGGCACTGCCCACTCTTCGTGCCCCAAGGGACCTGGGGACATGGGGACAGTGGCATTGGGGCACAGGGACAGTGGGACATCCCCCGCTCTTCGTGCCCTAGGGGACAATGTGGGGACAGTGGCATTGGGGCACAGGGACCATGGGAGGTGGCACTGCCTGCTCTTCCTGCTGTGAGGGGACAATGTAGGGACACGGGGACAGTGCGACACTGCCCTGGCACTGCCACTCCCGTGCCCTTGGGGGACATGGGGACACTGCAGAGGGGACACAGGGACAATGGGACACTGCCCACTCTGTGCCCTTGGGGGACATGGGGACACAGGGACAATGGGACACTGCCCACTCTGTGCCCCAAGGGGACACAGGGACAATGGGACACTGCCCACTCTGTGCCCTTGGGACACAGGGACAATGGGACACTGCCCACTCTGTGCCCTAAGGGGACATGGGGACACTGCAGAGGGGACAGAGGGACAGCAGGACACGGGACCAGCGTTGGTGGGGCCCTGAGGGGACATGGGGACAGTGGGACACTGCCCTGGCACCGCCCACCCCTTGTGCCCTGAGGGGACATGGTGACAATGGCATCACGATGTGGGGACAGTTGGGACATTGCCCGCTCTTCGTGCCCTGGGGGGACACGGGGACAATGGGACTGTGCCATCGTGCCAGGGGACACGGGGACACTGTGGTGAGTGACACAGGGACTGTGCCATGGGCAGGGCACGGTGACAGAGCTGGGGACACAGGGACTGTGCCACAGAGAAGGGACACAGTGCCATCATGCCAGGGGACACGGGGACAATGGGACTGTGCCATCATGCCAGGGGACACGGGGACACTGTGGTGAGCGACACAGGGACTGTGCCATGGGCAGGGCACGGTGCCAGCGTGCCAGGGGACACGGGGACCATGCCATGGGCAGGACACGGTGACAGAGCTGGGGACACAGGGACTGTGCCACAGAGAAGGGACACAGTGCCATCGTGCCAGGGGACACGGGGACTGTGCCAGGGGTGAGGGGACACGGTGCCACCCAGCTGGGGGACAGTGGGGACACCCACACTGGGAGAGGGCCAGGGCACGGTGCCATTGGGGTGGGGACACATGGACGGGCCGCGGTGACACAGAGCCAATGTCCCCAACTCCCCCTGTGCCACCCCCGGTGCCCCTCGCTGTCCCCTGGCGGTGCCACCCCCAGAGCTGTAAATAGGGGAGGGGGGAGGGACACGAGGGGGGGTGGGACCCCCGGGGGGGAGGTGACACTGGGACCCCCTGGGGTGGGGAGGGGGCGGGGCCTGGCTGTGAATAAAGTTGTGTTTTCGGGGACCCGGGGGTCGTTTTTTGGGAGGGGGACAAAAATTTGGGTGGGGGGGTAAAAACCACCCCCAAGGGGGATTTTGGGGAGGGGGCTCAGGGGTTTGGGGGGTCCTAGCAATGCCTGAAATTGGGGGGGCAGTGGGATTTTGGGAGGAGAAAAAAGGAGACCCCAAAACCAAATTTGGGAGGGGTCGGGGGGGGGGCTAGGCTCGGCTAGGCTAGGCCAGGCTAGCACCAGGCTAGGCTCGGCTAGGCTGGGCTGGGCTAAGCTGCGCTTGCACCTGGACAGGATGAGCTAGGCCAGCACCAGGCTAGGAAAAGCTAGGCTAGCACCAGGCTTGGTTGGGCTAGTATTAGGCTAGGCTAGGCTACGCTTGGCTAGGCTAGCACTAGGCTAAGCCAGGCTAGCACCAGGCTAGACTAGCACCAGGCTAGACTAAGCTAGGCTGGGCTTGGCTAGACTAGGCTAGACTAGGCTAGCACCAGGGTCGACTAGGGTAGGCTAACACCTGGCTAGGCTATGCTAGGCTGGGCTAGGCTAGGCTAGGCTAGCAGGAGGCTAGCCTAGGCTAGGCTAGTGTAGGGTAAAACCAGGCTAGGCTAGGCTAGGCTAGGCTAGGACTAGGCTAGGCTAGGCTGCCACCAGGTTACCCTAGGGGAGGCTAGGCTAGGCTAGGCTAGGACAGTGCTAGGCTAGGCTAGGCTAGTCTAGGCTAGGCTAGGCTAGGGCAGGCTAGCAGCAGTCTAGGCTAGGCTGAGCCTGCTGAGGTGTGGCTGGATAGGTTTGAGGGTGAGCCTCCTTAGGGACAGCAGCTGAGGTGTTCTGCTCTGCCTGGTGAGGGCTGGCTGCTGAGGTGTGTGGTGGAGCCTGCTGTGTTGTGGCTGGTGAAGGGCGTGGCTGAGGCTGCTGAGGCGTGGCTGGTGAGGGGTGAGTCTGAGCCTCGTTAGGGCTGCCTCCTGTGATGTGTGAGTGAACATGGTGAGGGGTGCCTGGTGAGGGGTGTGGCTGAGCCTGGTGAGTGCTGGCTGCTGAGGTGTGTGGCTGAGCCTAGTGCAGGGTGGCTGGTGAGGGTCCTGGGGGAGTCTCGTTAGGGCTGGCTCAAATGGCAGCTCGTGGCGGGGGCCGAGGTGCCCAGCCCTGTGGGGGGTCCAGATCAGAAAGGTGTGGGAGCAGCAAGGTTGGGGCCTTGCTGCGTTCGTCTTGGCAGGCTCTTTCCAGCACCAGCGCTCCTGGAGCTCAAGGCCCTTTAGATCTCCTAACCCTAACCCTAAGCGTAACCCTAACCCTAGATCCAGTTAATTACCCTAACACACTCCCTGGGTTTTCCCTACCAGAAAGGTGTGGGAGCAGCAATGTTGGGGCACTGCTGCGATGGCCTCGGCAGGCTCTTTCCAGCCCCACTGTCCCTGGAGCTCGAGGCTCCTTAGATCTCTCCAGCCTGACCCACCCCCCTGAGGGCACCCTGGCACTGGGCCGAGGTGCCCAGCCCTGTGGGGACTCCAGGTCAGAAAGATGGAGGAGCAGCAATGTTGGGGCGCTGCCGCGATGGCCTTGGCAGGCCCTTTCCAGCCCCAGTGTCCCTGGAGCTCTAGGCTCTTTCCCTCTCTCAACACTAACTCTAGGCCAAATGGCAGCTGGTGGCCGGGGCCGAGGTGCCCAGCCCTGTGGGGGCTCCAGATCAGAAAGCTGCGGGAGCAGCAAGGCTGGGGTCTTGTTGCGTTTGCCTTAGCAGGCCCTTTCCAGCCCCAGTGTTCCTGTAGCTCAAGACCCTTTAGCTAACTCTAGGCGTAACCTTAAGCCTACCCCTAGTTAATTACCCGAGCACAGTACCTGGGTTTTCCCTATCAGAAAAATGGAGGAGCATCAATGTTGGGGCACAGCCATGATGGCCTAGGCAGGTCCATTCCAACCCCAGTGTCCCTGGACTTCCAGGCTAGGTTTGGCTAGGCTAGTGCCATTCTAAGCTAGGCTAGCACCAGGCTTGGCGAGCACCAGGTTAGGTTAAGATAGGCTAGGTTAGGCTAACACCAAGTAAGGCTAGGCTAGCCAAGCACCAGGCTAGGGCAGGCGAGCACCAGGCTAGGCTCTTCTAGGCTAGCATAAGACAGGCCAAATCTAGAAGCTGGTTAGGTTAGGTTAGGCCAGGAAAAGCTAGACTAGCAACACGACAGGATAAGCTACGCTAGCACCAGGTTAGGCTGTACTCTAAACCCTAGCACACGCACTAAGCCCTGCACCCTAAACCCTAGGCCGCGCCCTAACTCTTGCACCCTAAACCCTAGGCTGCGCCCTAACCCCTGCACCCTAAACCCTAGGCCGCGCCCTAACCCCTGCACCCTAAACCCTAGGCCGCGCCCTAACCCCTGCACCCTAAACCCTACGCCGCGCCCTATCCCTGCACCCTAAACCCGAGGCCGCGCCCTAACCCCTGCACCCTAAACCCTAGGCCGCGCCCTAACCCCTGCACCCTAAACCCTAGGCCGCGCCCTCACCACTGCACCTTAAACCATACGCCGCGCCGTCACCCCTGCACCCTAAACCCTAGGCCGCGCCCTAACCCCTGCACCCTAAACCCTAGGCCGCGCCATAACCCCTGCACCCTAAACCCTAGGCCGCGCCCAAACCCCTGCACCCTAAACCCTAGGCCGCGCCCTAAGCCCTGCACCCTAAACCCTAGGCCGCGCCCTAACGCCTGCACCCTAAACCCTAGGCCGCGCCCTAACCCCTGCACCCTAAACCCTAGGCCGCGCCCTAACCCCTGCACCCTAAACCCTAGTCCGCGCCCTCACCCCTGCACCCTAAACCCTAGGCCGCGCCCTAAGCCCTAAACCCTAAACCCTAGGCCGCTCCCTAACCCCTGCACCCTAAACCCTAGGCCGCGCCCTAACCCCTGCACCCTAAACCCTATGCGGCGCCCTGACACCTGCACCCAAAACCCTAGGCCGCACCCTAACCCCTGCACCCTAAACCCTAGGCCGCGCCCTAAGCCCTGCACCCTAAACCCTAGGCCGCGCCCTAACCCCTGCACCCTAAACCCTAGGCCGCGCCCTAACCCCTGCACCCTAAACCCTAGGCCGCGCCCTAACCCCTGCACCCTAAACCCTAGGCCGCGCCCTAAGCCCTGCACCCTAAACCCTAGGCCGCGCCCAAACCCCTGCACCCTAAACCCTAGGCCGCGCCCTAACCCCTGCACCCTAAACCCTAGGCCGCGCCCAAACCCCTGCACCCTAAACCCTAGGCCGCGCCCTAAGCCCTGCACCCTAAACCCTAGGCCGCGCCCTAAGCCCTGCACCCTAAACCCTAGGCCGCGCCCTAACCCCTGCACCATAAACCCTTGGCCGCCCCCTAACCCCTGCACCCTAAACCCTATGCGGCGCCCTGACACCTGCACCCAAAACCCTAAGCCGCGCCCTAACCCCTGCACCCTAAACCCTAGGCCGCGCCCTAAGCCCTGCACCCTAAACCCGATGCTGCGCCCTAAGCCCTGCACCCTAAACCCCAGGCCACGCCCTAAGCCATGCACCCTAAACCCTAGGCCGCGCCCTAACCCCTGAACCCTAAACCCTAGGCCGCGCCCTAACCCCTGCACACTAAACGCTAGGCCGCGCCCTAAGCCCTGCACCCTAAACCCTAGGCCGCGCCCTAAGCCCTGCACCCTAAACCCTAGGCCGCGCCTTAACCCCTGCACCCTAAACCCTAGGCCGCGCCCTAACTCCTGCACCCTAAACCCTAGGCCGCGCCCAAACCCCTGCACCCTAAACCCTAGGCCGCGCCCTGACCCCTGCACCCTAAACCCTAGGCCGCGCTTTAAGCCCTGCACCCTAAACCCTAGGCCGCGCCCTAAACCCTGCACCCTAAACTCTAGGCTGCGCCCAAAGCCATGCATCCTAAACCCTAGGCCGCGCCCTAACCCCTGCACCCTAAACCCTAGGCCGCGCCCTAAGCCCTGCACCCTAAACCCTAGGCCGCGCCCTAACCCCTTCACCCTAAACCCTAGGCCGCGCCCTAAGCCCTGCACCCTAAACCCTAGGCCGCGCCCTAAGCCCTGCACCCTAAACCCTAGGCCGCGCCCTAACCCCTGCACCCTAAAACCTAGGCCGCGCCCAAACCCCTGCACCCTAAACCCTAGGCCGCGCCCTAAGCCCTGCACCCTAAACCCTAGGCCGCGCCCTAACCCCTGCACCCTAAACCCTAGGCCGCGCCCTAACCCCTGCACCCTAAACCCTAGGCCGCGCCCTAACCCCTGCACCCTAAACCCTAGGCCGCGCCCAAACACCTGCAGCCTAAACCCTCGGCCGCGCCCTAAACCCTGCACCCTAAACCCTAGGCCGCGCCCTAAGCCCTGCACCCTAAACCCTAGGCCGCGCCCTAAGCCCTGCACCCTAAACCCTAGGCCGCGCCCTAACCCCTGCACCCTAAACCCTAGGCCGCGCCCTAACCCCTGCACCCTAAACCCTAGGCCGCGCCCTAAGCCCTGCACCCTAAACCCTAGGCCGCGCCCTAACCCCTGCACCCTAAACCCTAGGCCGCGCCCTAACCCCTGCACCCTAAACCCTAGGCCGCGCCCTAACCCCTGCACCCTAAACCCTAGGCCGCGCCAGAACCCCTGCACCCTAAACCCTAGGCCGCGCCCTAAGCCCTGCACCCTAAACCCTAGGCCGCGCCCTAAGCCCTGCACCCTAAACCCTTGGCTGCGCCCTAACCCCTGCACCCTAAACCCTAGGCCGCGCCCTAACCCCTGCACCCTAAACCCTAGGCCGCGCCCTAACCCCTGCACCCTAAACCCTAGGCCGCGCCCTAACCCCTGCACCCTAAACCCTAGGCCGCGCCCTAACCCCTGCACCCTAAACCCTAGGCTGCGCCCTAACCCCTGCACCCTAAACCCTATGCGGCGCCCTGACACCTGCACCCAAAACCCTAGGCCGCGCCCTAACCCCTGCACCCTAAACCCTAGGCCGCGCCCTAAGCCCTGCACCCTAAACCCTATGCTGCGCCCTAAGCCCTGCACCCTAAACCCTAGGCCACGCCCTAAGCCATGCACCCTAAACCCTAGGCCGCGCCCTAACCCCTGAACCCTAAACCCTAGGCCGCGCCCTAACCCCTGCACACTAAACGCTAGGCCGCGCCCTAAGCCCTGCACCCTAAACCCTAGGCCGCGCCCTAAGCCCTGCACCCTAAACCCTAGGCCGCGCCTTAACCCCTGCACCCTAAACCCTAGGCCGCGCCCTAAGCCCTGCACCCTAAACCCTATGCTGCGCCCTAAGCCCTGCACCCTAAACCCTAGGCCACGCCCTAAGCCATGCACCCTAAACCCTAGGCCGCGCCCAAACCCCTGCACCCTAAACCCTAGGCCGCGCCCTGACCCCTGCACCCTAAACCCTAGGCCGCGCTTTAAGCCCTGCACCCTAAACCCTAGGCCGCGCCCTAAACCCTGCACCCTAAACTCTAGGCCGCGCCCAAAGCCATGCATCCTAAACCCTAGGCCGCGCCCTAACCCCTGCACCCTAAACCCTAGGCCGCGCCCTAAACCCTGCACCCTAAACCCTAGGCCGCGCCCTAACCCCTGCACCCTAAAGCCTAGGCCGCGCCCTAAGCCCTGCACCCTAAACCCTACGCCGCGCCCTAAGCCCTGCACCCTAAACCCTAGGCCGCGCCCTAACCCCTGCACCCTAAACCCTAGGCCGCGCCCTAACCCCTGCACCCTAAACCCTACGCCGCGCCCTAAGCCCTGCACCCTAAACTTTATGCTGCGCCCTAAGCCCTGCACCCTAAACCCTAGGCCACGCCCTAAGCCCTGCACCCTAAACCCTAGGCCGCGCCCTAACCCCTGCACCCTAAACCCTAGGCCGCGCCCTAACCCCTGCACCCTAAACCCTAGGCCGCGCCCTAACCCCTGCACCCTAAACCCTAGGCCGCGCCCTAACCCCTGCACCCTAAACCCTAGGCCGCGCCCTAAACCCTGCACCCTAAACTTTAGGCCGCGCCAAAAGCCCTGCACCCTAAACCCTAGGCTGCGCCCTAACCCCTGCACCCTAAACCCTAGGCCGCGCCCAAACCCCTGCACCCTAAACCATACGCCGCGCCCTAACCCCTGCACCCTAAACCCTAGGTTGCACCCAAACCCCTGCACCCTAAACCCTAGGCCGCGCCCTAAGCCTTGCACCCTAAACCCTAGGCCGCGCCCTAACCTTTGCACCCTAAACCCTAGGCCGCGCCCTAAGCCCTGAATCCTAAACTCTAGGCCGCGCCCTAAGCCCTGCACCCTAAACCCTAGGCCGCGCCCTAACCCCTGCACCCTAAACCCTAGGCCGCGCCCAAACCCCTGCACCCTAAACCCTAGGCCGCGCCCTAACCCCTGCACCCTAAACCCTAGGCCGCGCCCAAACCCCTGCACCCTAAACCCTAGGCCGCGCCCTAACCCCTGCACCCTAAACCCTAGGCCGCGCCCAAACCCCTGCACCCTAAACCCTAGGCCGCGCCCTAAGCCCTGCACCCTAAACCCTAGGCCGCGCCCTAACGCCTGCACCCTAAACCCTAGGCCGCTCCCTAACCCCTGCACCCTAAACCCTAGGCCGCGCCCTAACCCCTGCACCCTAAACCCTAGTCCGCGCCCTCACCCCTGCACCCTAAACCCTAGGCCGCGCCCTAAGCCCTGCACCCTAAACCCTAGGCCGCTCCCTAACCCCTGCACCCTAAACCCTAGGCCGCGCCCTAACCCCTGCACCCTAAACCCTATGCGGCGCCCTGACACCTGCACCCAAAACCCTAGGCCGCACCCTAACCCCTGCACCCTAAACCCTAGGCCGCGCCCTAAGCCCTGCACCCTAAACCCTAGGCCGCGCCCTAACCCCTGCACCCTAAACCCTAGGCCGCGCCCAAACCCCTGCACCCTAAACCCTAGGCCGCGCCCTGACCCCTGCACCCTAAACCCTAGGCCGCGCTTTAAGCCCTGCACCCTAAACCCTAGGCCGCGCCCTAAACCCTGCACCCTAAACCCTAGGCCGCGCCCTAACCCCTGCACCCTAAACCCTAGGCCGCGCCCTAACCCTTGCACCCTAAACCCTAGGCCGCGCCCTAAGCCCTGCACCCTAAACCCTACGCCGCGCCCTAACCCCTGCACCCTAAACCCTAGGCCGCGCCCTAACCCCTGCACCCTAAACCCAAGGCCGCGCCCTAACCCCTGCACCCTAAACCCTAGGCCGCGCCAGAACCCCTGCACCCTAAACCCTAGGCCGCGCCCTAAGCCCTGCACCCTAAACCCTAGGCCGCGCCCTAAGCCCTGCACCCTAAACCCTTGGCTGCGCCCTAACCCCTGCACCCTAAACCCTAGGCCGCGCCCTAACCCCTGCACCCTAAACCCTAGGCCGCGCCCTAAGCCCTGCACCATAAACCCTAGGCCGCGCCCTAAGCCCTGCACCCTAAACCCTAGGCCGCGCCCTAACCCCTGCACCCTAAACCCTAGGCTGCGCCCTAACCCCTGCACCCTAAACCCTATGCGGCGCCCTGACACCTGCACCCAAAACCCTAGGCCGCGCCCTAACCCCTGCACCATAAACCCTAGGCCGCGCCCTAAGCCCTGCACCCTAAACCCTATGCCGCGCCCTAAGCCCTGCACCCTAAACCCTAGGCCACGCCCTAAGCCGTGCACCCTAAACCCTAGGCCGCGCCCTAACCCCTGCACCCTAAACCCTAGGCCGCGCCCTAACCCCTGCACCCTAAACCCTATGCGGCGCCCTGACACCTGCACCCAAAACCCTTGGCCGCGCCCTAACCCCTGCACCCTAAACCCTAGGCCGCGCCCTAACCCCTGCACCCTTAACCCTAGGCCGCGCCCTAACCCCTGCACCCTAAACCCTAGGCCGCGCCCTAACCCCTGCACCCTAAACCCTAGGCCGCGCCCTGAACCCTGCACCCTAAACTTTAGGCCGCGCCCAAAGCCCTGCACCCTAAACCCTAGGCCGCGCCCTAAGCCCTGCACCCTAAACCCTAGGCCGCGCCCTAAGCCCTGCACCCTAAACCCTAGGCCGCGCCCTAAGCCCTGCACCCTAAACCCTAGGCCGCGCCCTAACCCCTGCACCCTAAACCCTAGGCCGCGCCCTAACCCTTGCACCCTAAACACTAGGCCGCGCCCTAACCCCTGCACCCTAAACCCTAGGCCGCGCCCAAACCCCTGCACCCTAAACCATACGCCGCGCCCTAACCCCTGCACCCTAAACCCTAGGCCGCGCCCAAACCCCTGCACCCTAAATCCTAGGCCGCGCCCAAACCTCTGCACCCTAAACCGTAGGCCACGCCCTAAGCCCTGCACCCTAAACCCTAGGCCGCGCCCTAACCTTTGCACCCTAAACCCTAGGCCGCGCCCTAAACCCTGAATCCTAAACCCTAGGCCACGCCCTAAGCCCTGCACCCTAAACCCTAGGCCGCGCCCTACCCCCTGCACCCTAAACCTTAGGCCGCGCCCTAACCCCTGCACCCTAAACCCTAGGCCGCGCCCTAACCCCTGCACCCTAAGCCCTACGCCGCGCCCTAAGCCCTGCACCCTAAACCCTATGCTGCGCCCTAAGCCCTGCACCCTAAACCCTAGGCCGCGCCCTAACACCTGCACCCTAAACCCTAGGCCGCGCCCTAACCCCTGCACCCTAAACCCTAGGCCGCGCCTTAACCCCTGCACCCTAAACCCTAGGCCGCGCCCTAACACCTGCACCCTAAACCCTAGGCCGCGCCCTAACCCCTGCACCCTAAACCCTAGGCCGCGCCCTTACCCTTGCACCCTAAACCCTAGGCCGCGCCCTAACCCCTGCACCCTAAACCCTAGGCCGCGCCCTTACCCCTGCACCCTAAACCCTAGCCCGCGCCCTAACCCCTGCACCCTATACCCTAGGCCGCGCCCTAACCCCTGCACCCTAAACCCTAGGCCGCGCCCAAACCCCTGCACCCTAAACCCTAGGCCGCGCCCTAACCCCTGCACCCTAAACCCTAGGCCGCGCCCTAACCCCTGCACCCTAAACCCTAGGCCGCGCCCTAAGCCCTGCACCCTAAAGCCTAGGCCGCGCCCTAACCCCTGCACCCTAAACCCTAGGATGCGCCCTTACCCCTGCACCTTAAACCATACGCCGCCCCCTAAGCCCTGCACCCTAAACCCTAGGCCGCGCCCTAAGCCCTGCACCCTAAACCCTAGGCCGCGCCCTAACCCCTGCACCCTAAACCCTTGGCCGCGCCCTAACCCCTGCACCCTAAACCCTAGGCCGCGCCCTAACCCCTGCACCCTAAACCTTTGGTCGCGCCCTAACCCTACACCCTAAACCCTAGGCCGCGCCCTAACCCCTGCACCCTAAACCCTAGGCCGCGCCCTAACCCCTACACCCTAAACCCTAGGCCGCGCCCTAAGCCCTGCACCCTAAACCCTAGGCCGCGCCCTAAGCCCTGCACCATAAACCCTAGGCCGCGCCCTAACCCCTGCACCATAAACCCGAGGCCGCGCCCGACTCCCTGCACCCTAAGCCCTAGGCCGCGCCCTAACCCCTGCACCCTAAACCCTAGGCCGCGCCCTAACCCCTGCACCCTAAACCCTAGGCCGCGCCCTAAGCCCTGCACCCTAAACCCTAGGCCGCGCCCTAAGCCCTGCACCCTAAACACAAGGCCGTGCCCTAAACACGGCACCCTAAACCCTAGGCCGCGCCCTAAGCCCTGCACCCTAAACCTTAGGCCGCGCCCTCACCCCTGCACCCTAAACCCTAGGCCGCGCCCTAACCACGGCACCCTAAACCCTGGGCAGTGCCCTAACCCCTGCACCCTAAACACTAGGCCGCGCCCTAACCCCTGCACCCTAAACCCTAGGCCGCGCCCTAACCCCTGCACCATAAACCCTAGGCCGCGCCCAAACCCCTGCACCCTAAACCCTAGGCCGCGCCCTAAGCCCTGCACTTTAAACCCTAGGCTGCGCCCTAACCCCTGCACCCTAAACCCTAGGCCGCGCCCTAAGCCCTGCACCCTAAACCCTAGGCCGCGCCCTAAACCCTGCACCCTAAACTTTAGGTCGCGCCCAAAGCCCTGCACCCAAAACCCTAGGCCGCGCCCTAAGCCCTGCACCCTAAACCCTAGGCCGCGCCCTAAGCCCTGCACCCTAAACCCTAGGCCGCGCCCTAACCCCTGCACCCTAAATCCTATGCGGCGCCCTAACACCTGCACCCAAAACCCTAGGCCGCGCCCTAACACCTGCACCCTAAAGCCTAGGCCGCGCCCTAAGCCCTGCACCCTAAACCCTAGGCCGCGCCCTAACCCCTGCACCCTAAACCCTAGGCCGCGCCCTAACCCCTGCACCCTAAACCCTAGGCCTTGCCCTAAGCCCTGCACCCTAAGCCATAGGCCGCGCCCTCACCCCTGCACCTTAAACCATACGCCGCCCCGTAAGCCCTGCACCCTAAACCCTAGGCCGCGCCCTAACCCCTGCACCCTAAACCCTAGGCCGCGCCCTAACACCTGCACCCAAAACCCTAGGCCGCGCCCTAACCCCTGCACCCTAAACCCTAGGCCGTGCCCTAACCCCTGCACCCTAAACCCTAGGCCGCGCCCTAAGCCCTGCACCCTAAACCCTAGGCCGCGCCCTCACCCCTGCACCCTAAACCCTACGCCGCGCCCTAACCCCTGCACCCTAAACCCTAGGCCGCGCCCTAACCCCTGCACCCTAAACCCTAGGCCGCGCCCTCACCCCTGCACCTTAAACCATACGCTGCCCCCTAAGCCCTGCACCCTAAACCCTAGGCCGCGCCCTAAACCCTGCACCCTAAACCCTTGGCCGCGCCCTAACCCCTGCACCCTAAACCCTAGGCCGCGCCCTAACCCCTGCACCCTAAACCCTAGGCCGCGCCCTAACCCCTGCACCATAAGCCCTAGGCCGCGCCCTTACCCCTGCACCATAAACCCGAGGCCGCGCCCTACCCCCTGCACCCTAAACCCTAGGCCGCGCCCTAACCCCTGCACCCTAAACCCTAGGCCGCGCCCTAACCCCTGCACCCTAAACCCTAGGCCGCGCCCTAACCCCAGCACCCTAAACCCTACGCCGCGCCCTAAGCCCTGCACCCTAAACACTAGGCCGTGCCCTAACCACGGCACCCTAAACCCTAGGCCGCGCCCTCGCCCCTGCACCCTAAACCCTAGGCCGCGCCCTCACCCCTGCACCCTAAACCCTAGGCCGCGCCCTCACCCCTGCACCCTAAACCCTAGGCCGCGCCCTAACCCCTGCACCCTAAACCCTGGGCCGCGCCCTAACCCCTGCACCCTAAACACTAGGCCGCGCCCTAACCCCTGCACCCTAAACACTAGGCCGCGCCATAACCCCTGCACCTTAAACCATACGCCGCCCCCTAAGCCCTGCACCCTAAACCCTAGGCCGCGCCCTAACCCCTGCACCCTAAACCCTAGGCCGCGCCCTAACCCCTGCACCCTAAACCCTAGGCCGCGCCCTAACCGCTGCACCCTAAACCCTAGGCCGCGCCCTAACCCCTGCACCTTAAACCGTACGCCGCCCCTAAGCCCTGCACCCTAAACCCTAGGCCGCGCCCTAACCCCTGCACCCTAAACCCTAGGCCGCGCCCTAACCCCTGCACCCTAAACCCTAGGCCGCGCCCAAACCCCTGCACCCTAAACCCTACGCCGCGCCCTAACCCCTGCACCCTAAACCCTAGGCCGCGCCCTAACCCCTGCACCCTAAACCCTAGGCCGCGCCCTAACCCCTGCACCCTAAACCCTAGGCCGCGCCCTAACCCCTGCACCCTAAACCCTAGGCCGCGCCCTAACCCCTGCACCCTAAACCTTAGGCCGCGCCCTAAACCCTGCACCCTTAAGCCTTTGCCGCGCCCTAACCCCTGCACCCTAAACCCTAGGCTGCGCCCTAAGCCCTGCACCCTAAACCCTTTGCCGCGCCCTAACCCCTCCACCCTAAACCCTAGGCCGCGCCCTAACCCCTGCACCCTAAACCCTTTGCCGCGCCCTAACCCCTCCACCCTAAACCCTAGGCCGCGCCCTAACCCCTGCACCCTTAACCCTTTGCCGCGCCCTAACCCCTGCAACCTAAACCCTAGGCCGCACCCTGAGCCCTGCACCCTAAACCCTAGACCGCGCCCAAACACCTGCACCCTAAACCCTATGCCGCGCCCTGATCCATGCACCCGAAACCCTTGGCCGTGCCCTTAGCCCTGCACCCTATACCCTGGGCCGCACCCTAACCCTTGCACCCTAAACCGTGGGCCGCCCCGAAACGCCTTCACAGTAAACCCTAGGCCGTGCCCTTATGCCACTCCTCACCTGTCTCATCCACACCCCTCAGCAGCCAGCCCTCACCAGGCTCAGCTACGCCCCTCACCAACCATCCCTTTCCAGGCTCGGGCACAAAGCTCACCTCCATCCCTAACCAGGCTCAGCCAGGCAAGCACCAGACTAGGCTAGGCTAGGCTACGCTAGGCTAGGCTAGGCTATGCTAGTATCAGGCTAGGCTATGCTAAGCTAGGCTAGGTTAGGCAAGTGCTAGGCTAGTCTAGTCTAGGCTAGGCTAGGGCAGGCTAGCAGCAGTCTAGGCTAGGCTGAGCCTGCTGAGGTGTGGCTGGATAGGTTTGAGGGTGAGCCTCCTTAGGGATAGCAGCTGAGGTGTTCTGCTCTGCCTGGTGAGGGCTGGCTGCTGAGGTGTGTGGTGGAGCCTGCTGTGTTGTGGCTGGTGAAGGGCGTGGCTGAGGCTGCTGAGGCGTGGCTGGTGAGGGGTGAGTCTGAGCCTCGTTAGGGCTGGCTCCTGTGATGTGTGAGTGAACATGGTGAGGGGTGCCTGGTGAGGGGTGTGGCTGAGCCTGGTGAGTGCTGGCTGCTGAGGTGTGTGGCTGAGCCTAGTGCAGGGTGGCTGGTGAGGGTCCTGGGGGAGTCTCGTTAGGGCTGGCTCAAATGGCAGCTCGTGGCGGGGGCCGAGGTGCCCAGCCCTGTGGGGGGTCCAGATCAGAAAGGTGTGGGAGCAGCAAGGTTGGGGCCTTGCTGCGTTCGTCTTGGCAGGTTCTTTCCAGCACCAGCGCTCCTGGAGCTCGAGGCCCTTTAGATCTCCTAACCCTAACCCTAAGCGTAACCCTAACCCTAGATCCAGTTAATTACCCTAACACACTCCCTGGCTTTTCCCTACCAGAAAGGTGTGGGAGCAGCAATGTTGGGGCACTGCTGCGATGGCCTCGGCAGGCTCTTTCCAGCCCCAGTGTCCCTGGAGCTCGAGGCTCCTTAGATCTCTCCAGCCTGACCCACCCCCCTGAGGGCACCCTGGCACTGGGCCCAGGTGCCCAGCCCTGTGGGGACTCCAGGTCAGAAAGATGGAGGAGCAGCAATGTTGGGGCGCTGCCGCGATGGCCTTGGCAGGCCCTTTCCAGCCCCAGTGTCCCTGGAGCTCTAGGCTCTTTCCCTCTCTCAACACTAACTCTAGGCCAAATGGCAGCTGGTGGCCGGGGCCGAGGTGCCCAGCCCTGTGGGGGCTCCAGATCAGAAAGCTGCGGGAGCAGCAAGGCTGGGGTCTTGTTGCGTTTGCCTTAGCAGGCCCTTTCCAGCCCCAGTGTTCCTGTAGCTCAAGACCCTTTAGCTAACTCTAGGCGTAACCTTAAGCCTACCCCTAGTTAATTACCCGAGCACAGTACCTGGGTTTTCCCTATCAGAAAAATGGAGGAGCATCAATGTTGGGGCACAGCCATGATGGCCTAGGCAGGTCCATTCCAACCCCAGTGTCCCTGGACTTCCAGGCTAGGTTTGGCTAGGCTAGTGCCATTCTAAGCTAGGCTAGCACCAGGCTTGGCGAGCACCAGGTTAGGTTAAGATAGGCTAGGTTAGGCTAACACCAAGTAAGGCTAGGCTAGCCAAGCACCAGGCTAGGGCAGGCGAGCACCAGGCTAGGCTCTTCTAGGCTAGCATAAGACAGGCCAAATCTAGAAGCTGGTTAGGTTAGGTTAGGCCAGGAAAAGCTAGACTAGCAACACGACAGGATAAGCTACGCTAGCACCAGGTTAGGCTGTACTCTAAACCCTAGCACACGCACTAAGCCCTGCACCCTAAACCCTAGGCCGCGCCCTAACTCTTGCACCCTAAACCCTAGGCTGCGCCCTAACCCCTGCACCCTAAACCCTAGGCCGCGCCCTAACCCCTGCACCCTAAACCCTAGGCCGCGCCCTAACCCCTGCACCCTAAACCCTACGCCGCGCCCTATCCCTGCACCCTAAACCCGAGGCCGCGCCCTAACCCCTGCACCCTAAACCCTAGGCCGCGCCCTAACCCCTGCACCCTAAACCCTAGGCCGCGCCCTCACCACTGCACCTTAAACCATACGCCGCGCCGTCACCCCTGCACCCTAAACCCTAGGCCGCGCCCTAACCCCTGCACCCTAAACCCTAGGCCGCGCCATAACCCCTGCACCCTAAACCCTAGGCCGCGCCCTAACCCCTGCACCTTAAACCATACGCCGCCCCCTAAGCCCTGCACCCTAAACCCTAGGCCGCGCCCTAACCCCTGCACCCTAAACCCTAGGCCGCGCCCTAACCCCTGCACCCTAAACCCTAGGCCGCGCCCTAACCCCTGCACCCTAAACCCTAGGCCGCGCCCTAACCCCTGCACCCTGAACCCTAGGCCGCGCCCTAACCCTGCACCCTAAACCATACGCCGCGCCCTAATCCCTGCACCCCAAACCCTAGGCCGCGCCCTAAGCCCAGCACCCTAAACCCTAGTCTGCGCCCTAACTCCTGAACCCTAAACCCTAGGCCGCGCCCTAACGCCTGCACCCTAAACCCTAGGCCGCGCCCTAACCCCTGCACCCTAAACCCTAGGCCGCGCCCCAACCCCTGCACCCCAAACCGTAGGCCGCGCCCTAACTCTTCCACCCAAACCCTAGGCCGTGCCCTAACCCCTGCACCCTAAACCCTAGGCTGCGCCCTAATCCCTGCACCCTAAACCCTAGGCCGCGCCCTAAGCCCTGCACCCTGAACCCTAGGCCGCGCCCTAACCCATGCACCCTAAACCCTAGGCCACACCCTAACCCCTGCACCCTAAACCCTAGGCCGCGCCCTAACCCCTACACCCTAAACCCTAGGCCGCGCCCTAACCCCTGCACCCTAAACCCTAGGCCGCGCCCTAAGCCCTGCACCCTAAACCCTAGGCCGCGCCCTAACCCCTGCACCCTAAACCCTAGGCCGCGCCCTAACCCCTGCACCTTAAACCATACGCCGCCCCCTAAGCCCTGCACCCTAAACCCTAGGCCGCGCCCTAACCCCTGCACCATAAACCCTTGGCCGCGCCCCAACCCCTGCACCCTAAACCCTAGGCCGCGCCCTAACCCCTGCACCCTAAACCCTAGGCCGCGCCCTAACCCCTGCACCCTAAACCCTAGGCCGCGCCCTAAGCCCTGCACCCTAAACCCTAGGCCGCGCCCTAAGCCCTGCACCCTAAACCCTAGGCCGCGCCCTAACCCCGGCACCCTAAACACTAGGCCGCGCCCTAACCCCTGCACCCTAAACCCTAGGCCGCGCCCTAACCACGACACACTAAACCCTAGGCCGCGCCCTCACCCCTGCACCCTAAACCCTAGGCCGCGCCCTAACCCCTGCACCCTAAACCCTAGGCCGCACCCTAACCCATGCACCCTAAACCCTAGGCCGTGCCCTAAGCCCTGCACCCTAAACCCTAAGCCGCGCCCTAACCCCTGCACCCTAAACCCTAGGCGGCGCCCTAACCCCTGCACCCTAAACCCTAGGCCGCGCCCTAAGCCCTGCACCCTAAACCCTAGTCCGCGCCCTAAGCCCTGCACCCTAAACCCTAGGCCGCGCCCTAAACCCTGAATCCTAAACCCTAGGCCGCGCCCTAACCCCTGCACCCTAAACCCTAGGCCGCGCCCTAACCCCTGCACCCTAAACCCTAGGCCGCGCCCTAACCCCTGCACCTAAAACCCTAGGCCGCGCCCCAACCCCTGCACCCCAAACCGTAGGCCGCGCCCTAACTCTTCCACCCAAACCCTAGGCCGTGCCCTAACCCCTGCACCCTAAACCCTAGGCTGCGCCCTAATCCCTGCACCCTAAACCCTAGGCCGCGCCCTAAGCCCTGCACCCTGAACCCTAGGCCGCGCCCTAACCCATGCACCCTAAACCCTAGGCCACGCCCTAACCCCTGCACCCTAAACCCTAGGCCGCGCCCTAACCCCTACACCCTAAACCCTAGGCCGCGCCCTAACCCCTGCACCCTAAACCCTAGGCCGCGCCCTAACCCCTGCACCCTAAACCCTAGGCCGCGCCCTAACCCCTGCACCATAAGCCCTAGGCCGCGCCCTTACCCCTGCACCATAAACCCGAGGCCGCGCCCTACCCCCTGCACCCTAAACCCTAGGCCGCGCCCTAACCCCTGCACCCTAAACCCTAGGCCGCGCCCTAACCCCTGCACCCTAAACCCTAGGCCGCGCCCTAACCCCAGCACCCTAAACCCTACGCCGCGCCCTAAGCCCTGCACCCTAAACACTAGGCCGTGCCCTAACCACGGCACCCTAAACCCTAGGCCGCGCCCTCGCCCCTGCACCCTAAACCCTAGGCCGCGCCCTCACCCCTGCACCCTAAACCCTAGGCCGCGCCCTAACCCCTGCACCCTAAACCCTGGGCCGCGCCCTAACCCCTGCACCCTAAACACTAGGCCGCGCCCTAACCCCTGCACCCTAAACACTACGCCGCGCCATAACCCCTGCACCTTAAACCATACGCCGCCCCCTAAGCCCTGCACCCTAAACCCTAGGCCGCGCCCTAACCCCTGCACCCTAAACCCTAGGCCGCGCCCTAACCCCTGCACCCTAAACCCTAGGCCGCGCCCTAACCGCTGCACCCTAAACCCTAGGCCGCGCCCTAACCCCTGCACCTTAAACCGTACGCCGCCCCTAAGCCCTGCACCCTAAACCCTAGGCCGCGCCCTAACCCCTGCACCCTAAACCCTAGGCCGCGCCCTAACCCCTGCACCCTAAACCCTAGGCCGCGCCCAAACCCCTGCACCCTAAACCCTACGCCGCGCCCTAACCCCTGCACCCTAAACCCTAGGCCGCGCCCTAACCCCTGCACCCTAAACCCTAGGCCGCGCCCTAACCCCTGCACCCTAAACCCTAGGCCGCGCCCTAACCCCTGCACCCTAAACCCTAGGCCGCGCCCTAACCCCTGCACCCTAAACCTTAGGCCGCGCCCTAAACCCTGCACCCTTAAGCCTTTGCCGCGCCCTAACCCCTGCACCCTAAACCCTAGGCCGCGCCCTAAGCCCTGCACCCTAAACCCTTTGCCGCGCCCTAACCCCTCCACCCTAAACCCTAGGCCGCGCCCTAACCCCTGCACCCTAAACCCTTTGCCGCGCCCTAACCCCTCCACCCTAAACCCTAGGCCGCGCCCTAACCCCTGCACCCTTAACCCTTTGCCGCGCCCTAACCCCTGCAACCTAAACCCTAGGCCGCACCCTGAGCCCTGCACCCTAAACCCTAGACCGCGCCCAAACACCTGCACCCTAAACCCTATGCCGCGCCCTGATCCATGCACCCGAAACCCTTGGCCGTGCCCTTAGCCCTGCACCCTATACCCTGGGCCGCACCCTAACCCTTGCACCCTAAACCGTGGGCCGCCCCGAAACGCCTTCACAGTAAACCCTAGGCCGTGCCCTTATGCCACTCCTCACCTGTCTCATCCACACCCCTCAGCAGCCAGCCCTCACCAGGCTCAGCTACGCCCCTCACCAACCATCCCTTTCCAGGCTCGGGCACAAAGCTCACCTCCATCCCTAACCAGGCTCAGCCAGGCAAGCACCAGACTAGGCTAGGCTAGGCTACGCTAGGCTAGGCTAGGCTATGCTAGTATCAGGCTAGGCTATGCTAAGCTAGGCTAGGTTAGGCAAGTGCTAGGCTAGTCTAGTCTAGGCTAGGCTAGGGCAGGCTAGCAGCAGTCTAGGCTAGGCTGAGCCTGCTGAGGTGTGGCTGGATAGGTTTGAGGGTGAGCCTCCTTAGGGATAGCAGCTGAGGTGTTCTGCTCTGCCTGGTGAGGGCTGGCTGCTGAGGTGTGTGGTGGAGCCTGCTGTGTTGTGGCTGGTGAAGGGCGTGGCTGAGGCTGCTGAGGCGTGGCTGGTGAGGGGTGAGTCTGAGCCTCGTTAGGGCTGGCTCCTGTGATGTGTGAGTGAACATGGTGAGGGGTGCCTGGTGAGGGGTGTGGCTGAGCCTGGTGAGTGCTGGCTGCTGAGGTGTGTGGCTGAGCCTAGTGCAGGGTGGCTGGTGAGGGTCCTGGGGGAGTCTCGTTAGGGCTGGCTCAAATGGCAGCTCGTGGCGGGGGCCGAGGTGCCCAGCCCTGTGGGGGGTCCAGATCAGAAAGGTGTGGGAGCAGCAAGGTTGGGGCCTTGCTGCGTTCGTCTTGGCAGGTTCTTTCCAGCACCAGCGCTCCTGGAGCTCGAGGCCCTTTAGATCTCCTAACCCTAACCCTAAGCGTAACCCTAACCCTAGATCCAGTTAATTACCCTAACACACTCCCTGGCTTTTCCCTACCAGAAAGGTGTGGGAGCAGCAATGTTGGGGCACTGCTGCGATGGCCTCGGCAGGCTCTTTCCAGCCCCAGTGTCCCTGGAGCTCGAGGCTCCTTAGATCTCTCCAGCCTGACCCACCCCCCTGAGGGCACCCTGGCACTGGGCCCAGGTGCCCAGCCCTGTGGGGACTCCAGGTCAGAAAGATGGAGGAGCAGCAATGTTGGGGCGCTGCCGCGATGGCCTTGGCAGGCCCTTTCCAGCCCCAGTGTCCCTGGAGCTCTAGGCTCTTTCCCTCTCTCAACACTAACTCTAGGCCAAATGGCAGCTGGTGGCCGGGGCCGAGGTGCCCAGCCCTGTGGGGGCTCCAGATCAGAAAGCTGCGGGAGCAGCAAGGCTGGGGTCTTGTTGCGTTTGCCTTAGCAGGCCCTTTCCAGCCCCAGTGTTCCTGTAGCTCAAGACCCTTTAGCTAACTCTAGGCGTAACCTTAAGCCTACCCCTAGTTAATTACCCGAGCACAGTACCTGGGTTTTCCCTATCAGAAAAATGGAGGAGCATCAATGTTGGGGCACAGCCATGATGGCCTAGGCAGGTCCATTCCAACCCCAGTGTCCCTGGACTTCCAGGCTAGGTTTGGCTAGGCTAGTGCCATTCTAAGCTAGGCTAGCACCAGGCTTGGCGAGCACCAGGTTAGGTTAAGATAGGCTAGGTTAGGCTAACACCAAGTAAGGCTAGGCTAGCCAAGCACCAGGCTAGGGCAGGCGAGCACCAGGCTAGGCTCTTCTAGGCTAGCATAAGACAGGCCAAATCTAGAAGCTGGTTAGGTTAGGTTAGGCCAGGAAAAGCTAGACTAGCAACACGACAGGATAAGCTACGCTAGCACCAGGTTAGGCTGTACTCTAAACCCTAGCACACGCACTAAGCCCTGCACCCTAAACCCTAGGCCGCGCCCTAACTCTTGCACCCTAAACCCTAGGCTGCGCCCTAACCCCTGCACCCTAAACCCTAGGCCGCGCCCTAACCCCTGCACCCTAAACCCTAGGCCGCGCCCTAACCCCTGCACCCTAAACCCTACGCCGCGCCCTATCCCTGCACCCTAAACCCGAGGCCGCGCCCTAACCCCTGCACCCTAAACCCTAGGCCGCGCCCTAACCCCTGCACCCTAAACCCTAGGCCGCGCCCTCACCACTGCACCTTAAACCATACGCCGCGCCGTCACCCCTGCACCCTAAACCCTAGGCCGCGCCCTAACCCCTGCACCCTAAACCCTAGGCCGCGCCATAACCCCTGCACCCTAAACCCTAGGCCGCGCCCTAACCCCTGCACCTTAAACCATACGCCGCCCCCTAAGCCCTGCACCCTAAACCCTAGGCCGCGCCCTAACCCCTGCACCCTAAACCCTAGGCCGCGCCCTAACCCCTGCACCCTAAACCCTAGGCCGCGCCCTAACCCCTGCACCCTAAACCCTAGGCCGCGCCCTAACCCCTGCACCCTGAACCCTAGGCCGCGCCCTAACCCTGCACCCTAAACCATACGCCGCGCCCTAATCCCTGCACCCCAAACCCTAGGCCGCGCCCTAAGCCCAGCACCCTAAACCGTAGTCTACGCCCTAACTCCTGAACCCTAAACCCTAGGCCGCGCCCTAACGCCTGCACCCTAAACCCTAGGCCGCGCCCTAACCCCTGCACCCTAAACCCTAGGCCGCGCCCCAACCCCTGCACCCCAAACCGTAGGCCGCGCCCTAACTCTTCCACCCAAACCCTAGGCCGTGCCCTAACCCCTGCACCCTAAACCCTAGGCTGCGCCCTAATCCCTGCACCCTAAACCCTAGGCCGCGCCCTAACCCCTGCACCCTGAACCCTAGGCCGCGCCCTAACCCATGCACCCTAAACCCTAGGCCACGCCCTAACCCCTGCACCCTAAACCCTAGGCCGCGCCCTAACCCCTACACCCTAAACCCTAGGCCGCGCCCTAACCCCTGCACCCTAAACCCTAGGCCGCGCCCTAAGCCCTGCACCCTAAACCCTAGGCCGCGCCCTAACCCCTGCACCCTAAACCCTAGGCCGCGCCCTAACCCCTGCACCTTAAACCATACGCCGCCCCCTAAGCCCTGCACCCTAAACCCTAGGCCGCGCCCTAACCCCTGCACCATAAACCCTTGGCCGCGCCCCAACCCCTGCACCCTAAACCCTAGGCCGCGCCCTAACCCCTGCACCCTAAACCCTAGGCCGCGCCCTAACCCCTGCACCCTAAACCCTAGGCCGCGCCCTAAGCCCTGCACCCTAAACCCTAGGCCGCGCCCTAAGCCCTGCACCCTAAACCCTAGGCCGCGCCCTAACCCCGGCACCCTAAACACTAGGCCGCGCCCTAACCCCTGCACCCTAAACCCTAGGCCGCGCCCTAACCACGACACACTAAACCCTAGGCCGCGCCCTCACCCCTGCACCCTAAACCCTAGGCCGCGCCCTAACCCCTGCACCCTAAACCCTAGGCCGCACCCTAACCCATGCACCCTAAACCCTAGGCCGTGCCCTAAGCCCTGCACCCTAAACCCTAAGCCGCGCCCTAACCCCTGCACCCTAAACCCTAGGCGGCGCCCTAACCCCTGCACCCTAAACCCTAGGCCGCGCCCTAAGCCCTGCACCCTAAACCCTAGTCCGCGCCCTAAGCCCTGCACCCTAAACCCTAGGCCGCGCCCTAAACCCTGAATCCTAAACCCTAGGCCGCGCCCTAACCCCTGCACCCTAAACCCTAGGCCGCGCCCTAACCCCTGCACCCTAAACCCTAGGCCGCGCCCTAACCCCTGCACCTAAAACCCTAGGCCGCGCCCCAACCCCTGCACCCCAAACCGTAGGCCGCGCCCTAACTCTTCCACCCAAACCCTAGGCCGTGCCCTAACCCCTGCACCCTAAACCCTAGGCTGCGCCCTAATCCCTGCACCCTAAACCCTAGGCCGCGCCCTAAGCCCTGCACCCTGAACCCTAGGCCGCGCCCTAACCCATGCACCCTAAACCCTAGGCCACGCCCTAACCCCTGCACCCTAAACCCTAGGCCGCGCCCTAACCCCTACACCCTAAACCCTAGGCCGCGCCCTAACCCCTGCACCCTAAACCCTAGGCCGCGCCCTAAGCCCTGCACCCTAAACCCTAGGCCGCGCCCTAACCCCTGCACCCTAAACCCTAGGCCGCGCCCTAACCCCTGCACCTTAAACCATACGCCGCCCCCTAAGCCCTGCACCCTAAACCCTAGGCCGCGCCCTAACCCCTGCACCATAAACCCTTGGCCGCGCCCCAACCCCTGCACCCTAAACCCTAGGCCGCGCCCTAACCCCTGCACCCTAAACCCTAGGCCGCGCCCTAACCCCTGCACCCTAAACCCTAGGCCGCGCCCTAAGCCCTGCACCCTAAACCCTAGGCCGCGCCCTAAGCCCTGCACCCTAAACCCTAGGCCGCGCCCTAACCCCGGCACCCTAAACACTAGGCCGCGCCCTAACCCCTGCACCCTAAACCCTAGGCCGCGCCCTAACCACGACACCCTAAACCCTAGGCCGCGCCCTCACCCCTGCACCCTAAACCCTAGGCCGCGCCCTAACCCCTGCACCCTAAACCCTAGGCCGCACCCTAACCCATGCACCCTAAACCCTAGGCCGTGCCCTAAGCCCTGCACCCTAAACCCTAAGCCGCGCCCTAACCCCTGCACCCTAAACCCTAGGCGGCGCCCTAACCCCTGCACCCTAAACCCTAGGCCGCGCCCTAAGCCCTGCACCCTAAACCCTAGTCCGCGCCCTAAGCCCTGCACCCTAAACCCTAGGCCGCGCCCTAAACCCTGAATCCTAAACCCTAGGCCGCGCCCTAACCCCTGCACCCTAAACCCTAGGCCGCGCCCTAACCCCTGCACCCTAAACCCTAGGCCGCGCCCTAACCCCTGCACCTAAAACCCTAGGCCGCGCCTTAACCCCTGCACCCTAAACCTTAGGCCGCGCCCTAACCCCTGCATCCTAAACCCTAGGCCGCGCCCTAAGCCCTGCACCCTAAACCCTAGGCCGCGCCCTAACCCCTGCACCCTAAACCCTAGGCCGCGCCCTAACCCCTGCACCCTAAACCCTAGGCCGCGCCCTAACCCCTGCACCCTAATCCCTAGGCCGCGCCCTAACCCCTGCACCCTAAACTTTAGGCCGCGCCCTAAGCCGTGTACCCTAAACCCTAGGCCGCGCCCTAACCCCTGCACCCTAAACCCTAGGCCGCGCCCTAACCCCTGCACCCTAAACCCTATGCGGCGCCCTAACACCTGCACCCAAAACCCAAGGCCGCGCCCTAACCCCTGCACCCTAAACCCTAGGCCGCGCCCTAACCCTTGCACCCTAAACCCTAGGCCGTGCCCTAACCCCTGCACCCTAAACCCTAGGCCGCGCCCTAACCCTTGCACCCTAAACCCTAGGCCGCGCCCGAAGCCCTGCACCCTAAACCCTAGGCCGCGCCCTAACCCCTGCACCCTAAACCCTAGGCCGCGCCCTAACCCCTCCACCCTAAACCCTAGGCCGCGCCCTAACCCCTGCACCCTAAACCCTAGGCCGCGCCCTAACCCCTGCACCCTAAACCCTAGGCCGCGCCCTAACCACTGCACCCTAAACCCTAGGCCGCGCCCTAAGCCCTGCACCCTAAACCCTAGGCCGCGCCCTAACCCCTGCACCCTAAACCCTAGGCCGAGCCCTAAGTCCTGCACCCTAAACCCTAGGCCGCGCCCTAACCCCTGCACCCTAAACCCTAGGCCGCGCCCTAAGCCCTGCACCCTAAACCCTAGGCCGCGCCCTAACCCCTGCACCCTAAACCCTAGGCCGCGCCCTAACCCCTGCACCCTAAACCCTAGGCCGCGCCCTAAGCCCTGCACCCTAAACCCTAGGCCGCGCCCTAATCCCTGCACCCTAAACCGTATGCGGCGCCCTAACACCTGCACCCTAAACCCTAGGCCGCGCCCTACCACCTGCACCCAAAACCCTAGGCCGCGCCCTAACCCCTGCACCCTAAACCCTAGGCCGTGCCCTAACCCCTGCACCCTAAACCCTAGGCCGCGCCCTAAGCCCTGCACCCTAAACCCTAGGCCGCGCACTAAGCCCTGCACCCTAAACCCTACGCCGCGCCCTAACCCCTGCACCCTAAACCCTAGGCCGCGCCCTAACCCCTGCACCCTAAACCCTAGGCCGCGCCCTCACCCCTGCACCTTAAACCATACGCCGCCCCCTAAGCCCTGCACCCTAAACCCTAGGCCGCGCCCTAAACCCTGCACCCTAAACCCTTGGCCGCGCCCTAACCCCTGCACCCTAAACCCTAGGCCGCGCCCTAACCCCTGCACCCTAAACCCTAGGCCGCGCCCTAAGCCCTGCACCCTAAACCCTAGGCCGCGCCCTAACCCCTGCACCCTAAACCCTAGGCCGCGCCTTAACCCCTGCACCCTAAACCCTAGGCCGCGCCCTAACCCCTGCACCCTAAACCCTAGGCCGCGCCCTAACCCCTGCACCCTAAACCCTAGGCCGCGCCCTAAGCCCTGCACCCTAAACCCTAGGCCGCGCCCTAAGCCCTGCACCCTAAACCCTAGGCCGCGCCCTAACCCCTGCACCCTAAACCCTAGGCCGCGCCCTAACCCCTGCACCCTAAACCCTACGCCGCGCCCTAAGCCCTGCACCCTAAACTTTATGCTGCGCCCTAAGCCCTGCACCCTAAACCCTAGGCCACGCCCTAAGCCCTGCACCCTAAACCCTAGGCCGCGCCCTAACCCCTGCACCCTAAACCCTAGGCCGCGCCCTAACCCCTGCACCCTAAACCCTAGGCCGCGCCCTAACCCCTGCACCCTAAACCCTAGGCCGCGCCCTAACCCCTGCACCCTAAACCCTAGGCCGCGCCCTAAACCCTGCACCCTAAACTTTAGGCCGCGCCCAAAGCCCTGCACCCTAAACCCTAGGCTGCGCCCTAAGCCCTGCACCCAAAACCCTAGGCCGCGCCCTAACCCCTGCACCCTAAACCCTAGGCCGCGCCCTAAGCCCTGCACCCTAAACCCTAGGCCGCGCCCTAACCCCTGCACCCTAAACCCTAGGCCGCGCCCTAACCCTTGCACCCTAAACCCTAGGCCGCGCCCTAACCCCTGCACCCTAAACCCTAGGCCGCGCCCAAACCCCTGCACCCTAAACGATACGCCGCGCCCTAACCCCTGCACCCTAAACCCTAGGTTGCACCCAAACCCCTGCACCCTAAACCCTAGGCTGCGCCCTAACCCCTGCACCCTAAATCCTAGGCCGCGCCCAAACCTCTGCACCCTAAACCGTAGGCCGCGCCCTAAGCCCTGCACCCTAAACCCTAGACCGCGCCCTAACCTTTGCACCCTAAACCCTAGGCCGCGCCCTAAACCCTGAATCCTAAACCCTAGGCCGCGCCCTAAGCCCTGCACCCTAAACCCTAGGCCGCGCCCTAACCCCTGCACCCTAAACCCTAGGCCGCGCCCTAAGCCCTGCACCCTAAACCCTAGGCCGCGCCCTAACCCCTGCACCCTAAGCCCTACGCCGCGCCCTAAGCCCTGCACCCTAAACCCTATGCTGCGCCCTAAGCCCTGCACCCTAAACCCTAGGCCGCGCCCTAAGCCCTGCACCCTAAACCCTAGGCCGCGCCCTAACCCCTGCACCCTAAACCCTAGGCCGCGCCTTAACCCCTGCACCCTAAACCCTAGGCCGCGCCCTAACACCTGCACCCTAAACCCTAGGCCGCGCCCTAACCCCTGCACCCTAAACCCTAGGCCGCGCCCTAACCCCTGCACCCTAAACCCTAGGCCGCACCCTAACCCCTGCACCCTAAACCCTAGGCCGCGCCCTAACCCCTGCACCCTAAACCCTAGGCTGCGCCCTAACCCCTGCACCCTAAACCCTAGGCCGCGCCCAAACCCCTGCACCCTAAACCCTAGGCCGCGCACTAACCCCTGCACCCTAAACCCTAGGCCGCGCCCAAACCCCTGCACCCTAAACCCTAGGCCGCGCCCTAACCCCTGCACCCTAAACCCTAGGCCGCGCCCAAACCCCTGCACCCTAAACCCTAGGCCGCGCCCTAAGCCCTGCACCCTAAACCCTAGGCCGCGCCCTAAGCCCTGCACCCTTAACCCTAGGCCGCGCCCTAACCCCTGCACCCTAAACCCTAGGCCGCGCCCTAACCCCTGCACCCTAAACCCTAGGCCGCGCCCTAAGCCCTGCACCCTAAACCCTAGGCCGCGCCCAAACCCCTGCACCCTAAACCCTAGGCCGCGCCCTAACCCCTGCACCCTAAACCCTAGGCCGCGCCCAAACCCCTGCACCCTAAACCCTAGGCCGCGCCCTAAGCCCTGCACCCTAAACCCTAGGCCGCGCCCTAAGCCCTGCACCCTAAACCCTAGGCCGCGCCCTAAGCCCTGCACCCTAAACCCTAGGCCGCGCCCTAACCCCTGCACCATAAACCCTTGGCCGCCCCCTAACCCCTGCACCCTAAACCCTATGCGGCGCCCTGACACCTGCACCCAAAACCCTAAGCCGCGCCCTAACCCCTGCACCCTAAACCCTAGGCCGCGCCCTAAGCCCTGCACCCTAAACCCGATGCTGCGCCCTAAGCCCTGCACCCTAAACCCCAGGCCACGCCCTAAGCCATGCACCCTAAACCCTAGGCCGCGCCCTAACCCCTGAACCCTAAACCCTAGGCCGCGCCCTAACCCCTGCACACTAAACGCTAGGCCGCGCCCTAAGCCCTGCACCCTAAACCCTAGGCCGCGCCCTAAGCCCTGCACCCTAAACCCTAGGCCGCGCCTTAACCCCTGCACCCTAAACCCTAGGCCGCGCCCTAACTCCTGCACCCTAAACCCTAGGCCGCGCCCAAACCCCTGCACCCTAAACCCTAGGCCGCGCCCTGACCCCTGCACCCTAAACCCTAGGCCGCGCTTTAAGCCCTGCACCCTAAACCCTAGGCCGCGCCCTAAACCCTGCACCCTAAACTCTAGGCTGCGCCCAAAGCCATGCATCCTAAACCCTAGGCCGCGCCCTAACCCCTGCACCCTAAACCCTAGGCCGCGCCCTAAGCCCTGCACCCTAAACCCTAGGCCGCGCCCTAACCCCTGCACCCTAAACCCTAGGCCGCGCCCTAAGCCCTGCACCCTAAACCCTAGGCCGCGCCCTAAGCCCTGCACCCTAAACCCTAGGCCGCGCCCTAACCCCTGCACCCTAAAACCTAGGCCGCGCCCAAACCCCTGCACCCTAAACCCTAGGCCGCGCCCTAAGCCCTGCACCCTAAACCCTAGGCCGCGCCCTAACCCCTGCACCCTAAACCCTAGGCCGCGCCCTAACCCCTGCACCCTAAACCCTAGGCCGCGCCCTAACCCCTGCACCCTAAACCCTAGGCCGCGCCCAAACACCTGCAGCCTAAACCCTCGGCCGCGCCCTAAACCCTGCACCCTAAACCCTAGGCCGCGCCCTAAGCCCTGCACCCTAAACCCTAGGCCGCGCCCTAAGCCCTGCACCCTAAACCCTAGGCCGCGCCCTAACCCCTGCACCCTAAACCCTAGGCCGCGCCCTAACCCCTGCACCCTAAACCCTAGGCCGCGCCCTAACCCCTGCACCCTAAACCCTAGGCCGCGCCCTAACCCCTGCACCCTAAACCCTAGGCCACGCCCTAACCCCTGCACCCTAAACCCTAGGCCGCGCCCTAACCCCTGCACCCTAAACCCTAGGCCGCGCCAGAACCCCTGCACCCTAAACCCTAGGCCGCGCCCTAAGCCCTGCACCCTAAACCCTAGGCCGCGCCCTAAGCCCTGCACCCTAAACCCTTGGCTGCGCCCTAACCCCTGCACCCTAAACCCTAGGCCGCGCCCTAACCCCTGCACCCTAAACCCTAGGCCGCGCCCTAACCCCTGCACCCTAAACCCTAGGCCGCGCCCTAACCCCTGCACCCTAAACCCTAGGCCGCGCCCTAACCCCTGCACCCTAAACCCTAGGCTGCGCCCTAACCCCTGCACCCTAAACCCTATGCGGCGCCCTGACACCTGCACCCAAAACCCTAGGCCGCGCCCTAACCCCTGCACCCTAAACCCTAGGCCGCGCCCTAAGCCCTGCACCCTAAACCCTATGCTGCGCCCTAAGCCCTGCACCCTAAACCCTAGGCCACGCCCTAAGCCATGCACCCTAAACCCTAGGCCGCGCCCTAACCCCTGAACCCTAAACCCTAGGCCGCGCCCTAACCCCTGCACACAAAACGCTAGGCCGCGCCCTAAGCCCTGCACCCTAAACCCTAGGCCGCGCCCTAAGCCCTGCACCCTAAACCCTAGGCCGCGCCTTAACCCCTGCACCCTAAACCCTAGGCCGCGCCCTAACCCCTGCACCCTAAACCCTAGGCCGCGCCCAAACCCCTGCACCCTAAACCCTAGGCCGCGCCCTGACCCCTGCACCCTAAACCCTAGGCCGCGCTTTAAGCCCTGCACCCTAAACCCTAGGCCGCGCCCAAAACCCTGCACCCTAAACTCTAGGCCGCGCCCAAAGCCATGCATCCTAAACCCTAGGCCGCGCCCTAACCCCTGCACCCTAAACCCTAGGCCGCGCCCTAAGCCCTGCACCCTAAACCCTACGCCGCGCC
This sequence comes from Acanthiza pusilla, assembly GCA_036630365.1. NCBI lineage: Eukaryota > Metazoa > Chordata > Aves > Passeriformes > Acanthizidae > Acanthiza > Acanthiza pusilla. The sequence continues at coordinate 135,354 of JAXCHO010000119.1, read as the reverse complement.
CTAAGCCCTGCACCCTAAACCCTAGGCCGCGCCCTAACCCCTGCACCCTAAACCCTAGGCCGCGCCCTAACCCCTGCACCCTAAACCCTACGCCGCGCCCTAAGCCCTGCACCCTAAACTTTATGCTGCGCCCTAAGCCCTTCACCCTAAACCCTAGGCCACGCCCTAAGCCCTGCACCCTAAACCCTAGGCCGCGCCCTAACCCCTGCACCCTAAACCCTAGGCCGCGCCCTAACCCCTGCACCCTAAACCCTAGGCCGCGCCCTAACCCCTGCACCCTAAACCCTAGGCCGCGCCCTAACCCCTGCACCCTAAACCCTAGGCCGCGCCCTAAACCCTGCACCCTAAACTTTAGGCCGCGCCAAAAGCCCTGCACCCTAAACCCTAGGCTGCGCCCTAACCCCTGCACCCTAAACCCTAGGCCGCGCCCAAACCCCTGCACCCTAAACCATACGCCGCGCCCTAACCCCTGCACCCTAAACCCTAGGTTGCACCCAAACCCCTGCACCCTAAACCCTAGGCCGCGCCCTAAGCCTTGCACCCTAAACCCTAGGCCGCGCCCTAACCTTTGCACCCTAAACCCTAGGACGCGCCCTAAGCCCTGAATCCTAAACTCTAGGCCGCGCCCTAAGCCCTGCACCCTAAACCCTAGGCCGCGCCCTAACCCCTGCACCCTAAACCCTAGGCCGCGCCCAAACCCCTGCACCCTAAACCCTAGGCCGCGCCCTAACCCCTGCACCCTAAACCCTAGGCCGCGCCCAAACCCCTGCACCCTAAACCCTAGGCCGCGCCCTAACCCCTGCACCCTAAACCCTAGGCCGCGCCCAAACCCCTGCACCCTAAACCCTAGGCCGCGCCCTAAGCCCTGCACCCTAAACCCTAGGCCGCGCCCTAACGCCTGCACCCTAAACCCTAGGCCGCGCCCTAACCCCTGCACCCTAAACCCTAGGCCGCGCCCTAACCCCTGCACCCTAAACCCTAGGCCGCGCCCTCACCCCTGCACCCTAAACCCTAGGCCGCGCCCTAAGCCCTGCACCCTAAACCCTAGGCCGCTCCCTAACCCCTGCACCCTAAACCCTAGGCCGCGCCCTAACCCCTGCACCCTAAACCCTATGCGGCGCCCTGACACCTGCACCCAAAACCCTAGGCCGCACCCTAACCCCTGCACCCTAAACCCTAGGCCGCGCCCTAAGCCCTGCACCCTAAACCCTAGGCCGCGCCCTAACCCCTGCACCCTAAACCCTAGGCCGCGCCCAAACCCCTGCACCCTAAACCCTAGGCCGCGCCCTGACCCCTGCACCCTAAACCCTAGGCCGCGCTTTAAGCCCTGCACCCTAAACCCTAGGCCGCGCCCTAAACCCTGCACCCTAAACCCTAGGCCGCGCCCTAACCCCTGCACCCTAAACCCTAGGCCGCGCCCTAACCCCTGCACCCTAAACCCTAGGCCGCGCCCTAACCCCTGCACCCTAAACCCTAGGCCGCGCCCTAAGCCCTGCACCCTAAACCCTTGGCTGCGCCCTAACCCCTGCACCCTAAACCCTAGGCCGCGCCCTAACCCCTGCACCCTAAACCCTAGGCCGCGCCCTAAGCCCTGCACCCTAAACCCTAGGCCGCGCCCTAAGCCCTGCACCCTAAACCCTAGGCCGCGCCCTAACCCCTGCACCCTAAACCCTAGGCTGCGCCCTAACCCCTGCACCCTAAACCCTATGCGGCGCCCTGACACCTGCACCCAAAACCCTAGGCCGCGCCCTAACCCCTGCACCATAAACCCTAGGCCGCGCCCTAAGCCCTGCACCCTAAACCCTATGCCGCGCCCTAAGCCCTGCACCCTAAACCCTAGGCCACGCCCTAAGCCGTGCACCCTAAACCCTAGGCCGCGCCCTAACCCCTGCACCCTAAACCCCTAGGCCGCGCCCTAACCCCCTGCACCCTAAACCCTATGCGGCGCCCTGACACCTGCACCCAAAACCCTTGGCCGCGCCCTAACCCCTGCACCCTATACCCTAGGCCGCGCCTAAGCCTGCACCCTAAACCCTATGCTGCGCCCTTAGCCCTGCACCCTAAACCTAGGCCGCGCCCTAAGCCATGCACCCTAAACCCTAGGCCGCGCCCTAACCCCTGAACCCTAAACCCTAGGCCGCGCCCTAACCCCTGCACACTAAACGCTAGGCCGCGCCCTAAGCCCTGCACCCTAAACCCTAGGCCGCGCCCTAACCCCTGCACCCTAAACCCTAGGCCGCGCCTTAACCCCTGCACCCTAAACCCTAGCCGCGCCCTAACCCCTGCACCCTAAACCCTACGCCGCGCCCTAAGCCCTGCACCCTAAACCCTAGGCCGCGCCCTGACCCCTGCACCCTAAACTTTATGCTGCGCCTTAACTCCTGCACCCTAAACCCTAGGCGGCGCCCTAACCCCTGCACCCTAAACCCTAGGCCGCGCCCAAACCCCTGCACCCTAAACCCTAGGCCGCGCCCTAACCCCTGCACCCTAAACCCTAGGCCGCGCCCTAACCCTGCACCCTTAACCCTAGGCCGCGCCCTAACCCCTGCACCCTAAACCCTAGGCCGCGCCCTAACCCCTGCACCCTAAACCCTAGGCCGCGCCCTGAACCCTGCACCCTAAACTTTAGGCCGCGCCCAAAGCCCTGCACCCTAAACCCTAGGCCGCGCCCTAAGCCCTGCACCCTAAACCCTAGGCCGCGCCCTAAGCCCTGCACCCTAAACCCTAGGCCGCGCCCTAAGCCCCTGCACCCTAAACCCTAGGCCGCGCCCTAACCCCTGCACCCTAAACCCTAGGCCGCGCCCTAACCCTTGCACCCTAAACCCTAGGCCGCGCCCTAACCCCTGCACCCTAAACCCTAGGCCGCGCCCAAACCCCTGCACCCTAAACCATACGCCGCGCCCTAACCCCTGCACCCTAAACCCTAGGCCGCGCCCAAACCCCTGCACCCTAAATCCTAGGCCGCGCCCAAACCTCTGCACCCTAAACCGTAGGCCGCGCCCTAAGCCCTGCACCCTAAACCCTAGGCCGCGCCCTAACCTTTGCACCCTAAACCCTAGGCCGCGCCCTAAACCCTGAATCCTAAACCCTAGGCCACGCCCTAAGCCCTGCACCCTAAACCCTAGGCCGCGCCCTACCCCCTGCACCCTAAACCTTAGGCCGCGCCCTAACCCCTGCACCCTAAACCCTAGGCCGCGCCCTAACCCCTGCACCCTAAGCCCTACGCCGCGCCCTAAGCCCTGCACCCTAAACCCTATGCTGCGCCCTAAGCCCTGCACCCTAAACCCTAGGCCGCGCCCTAAGCCCTGCACCCTAAACCCTAGGCCGCGCCCTAACCCCTGCACCCTAAACCCTAGGCCGCGCCTTAACCCCTGCACCCTAAACCCTAGGCCGCGCCCTAACACCTGCACCCTAAACCCTAGGCCGCGCCCTAACCCCTGCACCCTAAACCCTAGGCCGCGCCCTTACCCTTGCACCCTAAACCCTAGGCCGCGCCCTAACCCCTGCACCCTAAACCCTAGGCCGCGCCCTTACCCCTGCACCCTAAACCCTAGCCCGCGCCCTAACCCCTGCACCCTATACCCTAGGCCGCGCCCTAACCCCTGCACCCTAAACCCTAGGCCGCGCCCAAACCCCTGCACCCTAAACCCTAGGCCGCGCCCTAACCCCTGCACCCTAAACCCTAGGCCGCGCCCTAACCCCTGCACCCTAAACCCTAGGCCGCGCCCTAAGCCCTGCACCCTAAAGCCTAGGCCGCGCCCTAACCCCTGCACCCTAAACCCTAGGATGCGCCCTTACCCCTGCACCTTAAACCATACGCCGCCCCCTAAGCCCTGCACCCTAAACCCAAGGCCGCGCCCTAACCCCTGCACCCTAAACCCTAGGCCGTGCCCTAACCCCTGCACCCTAAACCCTTGGCCGCGCCCTAACCCCTGCACCCCAAACCCTAGGCCGCGCCCTAACCCCTGCACCCTAAACCTTTGGTCGCGCCCTAACCCTACACCCTAAACCCTAGGCCGCGCCCTAACCCCTGCACCCTAAACCCTAGGCCGCGCCCTAACCCCTACACCCTAAACCCTAGGCCGCGCCCTAAGCCCTGCACCCTAAACCCTAGGCCGCGCCCTAAGCCCTGCACCATAAACCCTAGGCCGCGCCCTAACCCCTGCACCATAAACCCGAGGCCGCGCCCGACTCCCTGCACCCTAAGCCCTAGGCCGCGCCCTAACCCCTGCACCCTAAACCCTAGGCCGCGCCCTAACCCCTGCACCCTAAACCCTAGGCCGCGCCCTAAGCCCTGCACCCTAAACCCTAGGCCGCGCCCTAAGCCCTGCACCCTAAACACAAGGCCGTGCCCTAAACACGGCACCCTAAACCCTAGGCCGCGCCCTAAGCCCTGCACCCTAAACCTTAGGCCGCGCCCTAAGCCCTGCACCCTAAACCCTAGGCCGCGCCCTAACCACGGCACCCTAAACCCTGGGCAGTGCCCTAACCCCTGCACCCTAAACACTAGGCCGCGCCCTAACCCCTGCACCCTAAACCCTAGGCCGCGCCCTAACCCCTGCACCATAAACCCTAGGCCGCGCCCAAACCCCTGCACCCTAAACCCTAGGCCGCGCCCTAAGCCCTGCACTTTAAACCCTAGGCTGCGCCCTAACCCCTGCACCCTAAACCCTAGGCCGCGCCCTAAGCCCTGCACCCTAAACCCTAGGCCGCGCCCTAAACCCTGCACCCTAAACTTTAGGTCGCGCCCAAAGCCCTGCACCCAAAACCCTAGGCCGCGCCCTAAGCCCTGCACCCTAAACCCTAGGCCGCGCCCTAAGCCCTGCACCCTAAACCCTAGGCCGCGCCCTAACCCCTGCACCCTAAATCCTATGCGGCGCCCTAACACCTGCACCCAAAACCCTAGGCCGCGCCCTAACACCTGCACCCTAAAGCCTAGGCCGCGCCCTAAGCCCTGCACCCTAAACCCTAGGCCGCGCCGTAACCCCTGCACCCTAAACCCTAGGCCGCGCCCTAACCCCTGCACCCTAAACCCTAGGCCTTGCCCTAAGCCCTGCACCCTAAGCCATAGGCCGCGCCCTCACCCCTGCACCTTAAACCATACGCCGCCCCGTAAGCCCTGCACCCTAAACCCTAGGCCGCGCCCTAACCCCTGCACCCTAAACCCTAGGCCGCGCCCTAACACCTGCACCCAAAACCCTAGGCCGCGCCCTAAGCCCTGCACCCTAAACCCTAGGCCGTGCCCTAACCCCTGCACCCTAAACCCTAGGCCGCGCCCTAAGCCCTGCACCCTAAACCCTAGGCCGCGCCCTCACCCCTGCACCCTAAACCCTACGCCGCGCCCTAACCCCTGCACCCTAAACCCTAGGCCGCGCCCTAACCCCTGCACCCTAAACCCTAGGCCGCGCCCTCACCCCTGCACCTTAAACCATACGCCGCCCCCTAAGCCCTGCACCCTAAACCCTAGGCCGCGCCCTAAACCCTGCACCCTAAACCCTTGGCCGCGCCCTAACCCCTGCACCCTAAACCCTAGGCCGCGCCCTAACCCCTGCACCCTAAACCCTAGGCCGCGCCCTAACCCCTGCACCATAAGCCCTAGGCCGCGCCCTTACCCCTGCACCATAAACCCGAGGCCGCGCCCTACCCCCTGCACCCTAAACCCTAGGCCGCGCCCTAACCCCTGCACCCTAAACCCTAGGCCGCGCCCTAACCCCTGCACCCTAAACCCTAGGCCGCGCCCTAACCCCAGCACCCTAAACCCTACGCCGCGCCCTAAGCCCTGCACCCTAAACACTAGGCCGTGCCCTAACCACGGCACCCTAAACCCTAGGCCGCGCCCTCGCCCCTGCACCCTAAACCCTAGGCCGCGCCCTCACCCCTGCACCCTAAACCCTAGGCCGCGCCCTAACCCCTGCACCCTAAACCCTGGGCCGCGCCCTAACCCCTGCACCCTAAACACTAGGCCGCGCCCTAACCCCCGCACCCTAAACCCTAGGCCGCGCCATAACCCCTGCACCTTAAACCATACGCCGCCCCCTAAGCCCTGCACCCTAAACCCTAGGCCGCGCCCTAACCCCTGCACCCTAAACCCTAGGCCGCGCCCTAACCCCTGCACCCTAAACCCTAGGCCGCGCCCTAACCGCTGCACCCTAAACCCTAGGCCGCGCCCTAACCCCTGCACCTTAAACCATACGCCGCCCCTAAGCCCTGCACCCTAAACCCTAGGCCGCGCCCTAACCCCTGCACCCTAAACCCTAGGCCGCGCCCTAACCCCTGCACCCTAAACCCTAGGCCGCGCCCTAACCCCTGCACCCTAAACCCTACGCCGCGCCCTAACCCCTGCACCCTAAACCCTAGGCCGCGCCCTAACCCCTGCACCCTAAACCCTAGGCCGCGCCCTAACCCCTGCACCCTAAACCCTAGGCCACGCCCTAACCCCTGCACCCTAAACCCTAGGCCGCGCCCAAACCCCTGCACCCTAAACCTTAGGCCGCGCCCTAAACCCTGCACCCTTAAGCCTTTGCCGCGCCCTAACCCCTGCACCCTAAACCCTAGGCCGCGCCCTAAGCCCTGCACCCTAAACCCTTTGCCGCGCCCTAACCCCTCCACCCTAAACCCTAGGCCGCGCCCTAACCCCTGCACCCTAAACCCTTTGCCGCGCCCTAACCCCTCCACCCTAAACCCTAGGCCGCGCCCTAACCCCTGCACCCTTAACCCTTTGCCGCGCCCTAACCCCTGCAACCTAAACCCTAGGCCGCACCCTGAGCCCTGCACCCTAAACCCTAGACCGCGCCCAAACACCTGCACCCTAAACCCTATGCCGCGCCCTGATCCATGCACCCGAAACCCTTGGCCGTGCCCTTAGCCCTGCACCCTATACCCTGGGCCGCACCCTAACCCTTGCACCCTAAACCGTGGGCCGCCCCGAAACGCCTTCACAGTAAACCCTAGGCCGTGCCCTTATGCCACTCCTCACCTGTCTCATCCACACCCCTCAGCAGCCAGCCCTCACCAGGCTCAGCTACGCCCCTCACCAACCATCCCTTTCCAGGCTCGGGCACAAAGCTCACCTCCATCCCTAACCAGGCTCAGCCAGGCAAGCACCAGACTAGGCTAGGCTAGGCTACGCTAGGCTAGGCTAGGCTATGCTAGTATCAGGCTAGGCTATGCTAAGCTAGGCTAGGTTAGGCAAGTGCTAGGCTAGTCTAGTCTAGGCTAGGCTAGGGCAGGCTAGCAGCAGTCTAGGCTAGGCTGAGCCTGCTGAGGTGTGGCTGGATAGGTTTGAGGGTGAGCCTCCTTAGGGATAGCAGCTGAGGTGTTCTGCTCTGCCTGGTGAGGGCTGGCTGCTGAGGTGTGTGGTGGAGCCTGCTGTGTTGTGGCTGGTGAAGGGCGTGGCTGAGGCTGCTGAGGCGTGGCTGGTGAGGGGTGAGTCTGAGCCTCGTTAGGGCTGGCTCCTGTGATGTGTGAGTGAACATGGTGAGGGGTGCCTGGTGAGGGGTGTGGCTGAGCCTGGTGAGTGCTGGCTGCTGAGGTGTGTGGCTGAGCCTAGTGCAGGGTGGCTGGTGAGGGTCCTGGGGGAGTCTCGTTAGGGCTGGCTCAAATGGCAGCTCGTGGCGGGGGCCGAGGTGCCCAGCCCTGTGGGGGGTCCAGATCAGAAAGGTGTGGGAGCAGCAAGGTTGGGGCCTTGCTGCGTTCGTCTTGGCAGGTTCTTTCCAGCACCAGCGCTCCTGGAGCTCGAGGCCCTTTAGATCTCCTAACCCTAACCCTAAGCGTAACCCTAACCCTAGATCCAGTTAATTACCCTAACACACTCCCTGGCTTTTCCCTACCAGAAAGGTGTGGGAGCAGCAATGTTGGGGCACTGCTGCGATGGCCTCGGCAGGCTCTTTCCAGCCCCAGTGTCCCTGGAGCTCGAGGCTCCTTAGATCTCTCCAGCCTGACCCACCCCCCTGAGGGCACCCTGGCACTGGGCCCAGGTGCCCAGCCCTGTGGGGACTCCAGGTCAGAAAGATGGAGGAGCAGCAATGTTGGGGCGCTGCCGCGATGGCCTTGGCAGGCCCTTTCCAGCCCCAGTGTCCCTGGAGCTCTAGGCTCTTTCCCTCTCTCAACACTAACTCTAGGCCAAATGGCAGCTGGTGGCCGGGGCCGAGGTGCCCAGCCCTGTGGGGGCTCCAGATCAGAAAGCTGCGGGAGCAGCAAGGCTGGGGTCTTGTTGCGTTTGCCTTAGCAGGCCCTTTCCAGCCCCAGTGTTCCTGTAGCTCAAGACCCTTTAGCTAACTCTAGGCGTAACCTTAAGCCTACCCCTAGTTAATTACCCGAGCACAGTACCTGGGTTTTCCCTATCAGAAAAATGGAGGAGCATCAATGTTGGGGCACAGCCATGATGGCCTAGGCAGGTCCATTCCAACCCCAGTGTCCCTGGACTTCCAGGCTAGGTTTGGCTAGGCTAGTGCCATTCTAAGCTAGGCTAGCACCAGGCTTGGCGAGCACCAGGTTAGGTTAAGATAGGCTAGGTTAGGCTAACACCAAGTAAGGCTAGGCTAGCCAAGCACCAGGCTAGGGCAGGCGAGCACCAGGCTAGGCTCTTCTAGGCTAGCATAAGACAGGCCAAATCTAGAAGCTGGTTAGGTTAGGTTAGGCCAGGAAAAGCTAGACTAGCAACACGACAGGATAAGCTACGCTAGCACCAGGTTAGGCTGTACTCTAAACCCTAGCACACGCACTAAGCCCTGCACCCTAAACCCTAGGCCGCGCCCTAACTCTTGCACCCTAAACCCTAGGCTGCGCCCTAACCCCTGCACCCTAAACCCTAGGCCGCGCCCTAACCCCTGCACCCTAAACCCTAGGCCGCGCCCTAACCCCTGCACCCTAAACCCTACGCCGCGCCCTATCCCTGCACCCTAAACCCGAGGCCGCGCCCTAACCCCTGCACCCTAAACCCTAGGCCGCGCCCTAACCCCTGCACCCTAAACCCTAGGCCGCGCCCTCACCCCTGCACCTTAAACCATACGCCGCGCCGTCACCCCTGCACCCTAAACCCTAGGCCGCGCCCTAACCCCTGCACCCTAAACCCTAGGCCGCGCCATAACCCCTGCACCCTAAACCCTAGGCCGCGCCCTAACCCCTGCACCTTAAACCATACGCCGCCCCCTAAGCCCTGCACCCTAAACCCTAGGCCGCGCCCTAACCCCTGCACCCTAAACCCTAGGCCGCGCCCTAACCCCTGCACCCTAAACGCTAGGCCGCGCCCTAACCCCTGCACCCTAAACCCTAGGCCGCGCCCTAACCCCTGCACCCTGAACCCTAGGCCGCGCCCTAACCCTGCACCCTAAACCATACGCCGCGCCCTAATCCCTGCACCCCAAACCCTAGGCCGCGCCCTAAGCCCAGCACCCTAAACCCTAGTCTGCGCCCTAACTCCTGAACCCTAAACCCTAGGCCGCGCCCTAACGCCTGCACCCTAAACCCTAGGCCGCGCCCTAACCCCTGCACCCTAAACCCTAGGCCGCGCCCCAACCCCTGCACCCCAAACCGTAGGCCGCGCCCTAACTCTTCCACCCAAACCCTAGGCCGTGCCCTAACCCCTGCACCCTAAACCCTAGGCTGCGCCCTAATCCCTGCACCCTAAACCCTAGGCCGCGCCCTAAGCCCTGCACCCTGAACCCTAGGCCGCGCCCTAACCCATGCACCCTAAACCCTAGGCCACGCCCTAACCCCTGCACCCTAAACCCTAGGCCGCGCCCTAACCCCTACACCCTAAACCCTAGGCCGCGCCCTAACCCCTGCACCCTAAACCCTAGGCCGCGCCCTAAGCCCTGCACCCTAAACCCTAGGCCGCGCCCTAACCCCTGCACCCTAAACCCTAGGCCGCGCCCTAACCCCTGCACCTTAAACCATACGCCGCCCCCTAAGCCCTGCACCCTAAACCCTAGGCCGCGCCCTAACCCCTGCACCATAAACCCTTGGCCGCGCCCCAACCCCTGCACCCTAAACCCTAGGCCGCGCCCTAACCCCTGCACCCTAAACCCTAGACCGCGCCCCAACCCCTGCACCCTAAACCCTAGGCCGCGCCCTAAGCCCTGCACCCTAAACCCTAGGCCGCGCCCTAAGCCCTGCACCCTAAACCCTAGGCCGCGCCCTAACCCCGGCACCCTAAACACTAGGCCGCGCCCTAACCCCTGCACCCTAAACCCTAGGCCGCGCCCTAACCACGACACCCTAAACCCTAGGCCGCGCCCTCACCCCTGCACCCTAAACCCTAGGCCGCGCCTTAACCCCTGCACCCTAAACCCTAGGCCGCACCCTAACCCATGCACCCTAAACCCTAGGCCGTGCCCTAAGCCCTGCACCCTAAACCCTAAGCCGCGCCCTAACCCCTGCACCCTAAACCCTAGGCGGCGCCCTAACCCCTGCACCCTAAACCCTAGGCCGCGCCCTAAGCCCTGCACCCTAAACCCTAGTCCGCGCCCTAAGCCCTGCACCCTAAACCCTAGGCCGCGCCCTAAACCCTGAATCCTAAACCCTAGGCCGCGCCCTAACCCCTGCACCCTAAACCCTAGGCCGCGCCCTAACCCCTGCACCCTAAACCCTAGGCCGCGCCCTAACCCCTGCACCTAATACCCTAGGCCGCGCCTAAACCCCTGCACCCTAAACCTTAGGCCGCGCCCTAACCCCTGCATCCTAAACCCTAGGCCGCGCCCTAAGCCCTGCACCCTAAACCCTAGGCCGCGCCCTAACCCCTGCACCCTAAACCCTAGGCCGCGCCCTAACCCCTGCACCCTAAACCCTAGGCCGCGCCCTAACCCCTGCACCCTAATCCCTAGGCCGCGCCCTAACCCCTGCACCCTAAACTTTAGGCCGCGCCCTAAGCCGTGTACCCTAAACCCTAGGCCGCGCCCTAACCCCTGCACCCTAAACGCTAGGCCGCGCCCTAACCCCTGCACCCTAAACCCTATGCGGCGCCCTAACACCTGCACCCAAAACCCAAGGCCGCGCCCTAACCCCTGCACCCTAAACCCTAGGCCGCGCCCTAACCCTTGCACCCTAAACCCTAGGCCGTGCCCTAACCCCTGCACCCTAAACCCTAGGCCGCGCCCTAACCCTTGCACCCTAAACCCTAGGCCGCGCCCTAAGCCCTGCACCCTAAACCCTAGGCCGCGCCCTAACCCCTGCACCCTAAACCCTAGGCCGCGCCCTAACCCCTCCACCCTAAACCCTAGGCCGCGCCCTAACCCCTGCACCCTAAACCCTAGGCCGCGCCCTAACCCCTGCACCCTAAACCCTAGGCCGCGCCCTAACCCCTGCACCCTAAACCCTAGGCCGCGCCCTAAGCCCTGCACCCTAAACCCTAGGCCGCGCCCTAACCCCTGCACCCTAAACCCTAGGCCGCGCCCTAACCCCTGCACCCTAAACCCTAGGCCGCGCCCTAAGCCCTGCACCCTAAACCCTAGGCCGCGCCCTAATCCCTGCACCCTAAACCGTATGCGGCGCCCTAACACCTGCACCCTAAACCCTAGGCCGCGCCCTACCACCTGCACCCAAAACCCTAGGCCGCGCCCTAACCCCTGCACCCTAAACCCTAGGCCGTGCCCTAACCCCTGCACCCTAAACCCTAGGCCGCGCCCTAAGCCCTGCACCCTAAACCCTAGGCCGCGCCCTAAGCCCTGCACCCTAAACCCTACGCCGCGCCCTAACCCCTGCACCCTAAACCCTAGGCCGCGCCCTAACCCCTGCACCCTAAACCCTAGGCCGCGCCCTCACCCCTGCACCTTAAACCATACGCCGCCCCTTAAGCCCTGCACCCTAAACCCTAGGCCGCGCCCTAAACCCTGCACCCTAAACCCTTGGCCGCGCCCTAACCCCTGCACCCTAAACCCTAGGCCGCGCCCTAACCCCTGCACCCTAAACCCTAGGCCGCGCCCTAACCCCTGCACCATAAACCCTAGGCCGCGCCCTTACCCCTGCACCATAAACCCAAGGCCGCGCCCTACCCCCTGCACCCTAAACCCTACGCCGCGCCCTAACCCCTGCACCCTAAACCCTAGGCCGCGCCCTAACCCCTGCACCCTAAACCCTAGGCCGCGCCCTAACCCCTGCACCCTAAACCCTACGCCGCGCCCTAAGCCCTGCACCCTAAACACTAAGCCGTGCCCTAACCACGGCACCCTAAACCCTAGGCCGCGCCCTAACCCCTGCACCCTAAACCCTAGGCCGCGCCCTAACCGCTGCACCCTAAACCCTAGGCCGCGCCCTAACCTCTGCACCTTAAACCATACGCCGCCCCCTAAGCCCTGCACCCTAAACCCTAGGCCGCGCCCTAAGCCCTGCACCCTAAACCCTAGGCCGCGCCCTAACCCCTGCACCCTAAACCCTAGGCCGCGCCCTAACCCCTGCACCCTAAACCCTATGCCGCGCCCTAACCCCTGCTCCCTAAACCCTAGGCCGCGCCCTAACCCCTGCACCCTAAACCCTAGGCCGCGCCCTAACCCCTGCACCCTAAACCTTAGGCCGCGCCCTAACCCCTGCACCCTTAAGCCTTTGCCGCGCCCTAACCCCTGCACCCTAAACCCTAGGCCGCGCCCTAAGCCCTGCACCCTAAACCCTTTGCCGCGCCCTAACCCCTCCACCCTAAACCCTAGGCCGCGCCCTAACCCCTGCACCCTTTACCCTTTGCCGCGCCCTAACCCCTCCACCCTAAACCCTAGGCCGCGCCCTAACCCCTGCACCCTTAACCCTTTGCCGCGCCCTAACCCCTGCACCCTAAACCCTAGGCCGCACCCTGAGCCCTGCACCCTAAACCCTAGGCCGCGCCCAAACACCTGCACCCTAAACCCTATGCCGCGCCCTGATCCATGCACCCGAAACCCTTGGCCGTGCCCTTAGCCCTGCACCCTATACCCTGGGCCGCACCCTAACCCTTGCACCCTAAACCGTGGGCCGCCCCGAAACGCCTTCACAGTAAACCCTAGGCCGTGCCCTTATGCCACTCCTCACCTGTCTCATCCACACCCCTCAGCAGCCAGCCCTCACCAGGCTCAGCTACGCCCCTCACCAACCATCCCTTTCCAGGCTCGGGCACAAAGCTCACCTCCATCCCTAACCAGGCTCAGCCAGGCAAGCACCAGACTAGGCTAGGCTAGGCTACGCTAGGCTAGGCTAGGCTATGCTAGTATCAGGCTAGGCTATGCTAAGCTAGGCTAGGTTAGGCAAGTGCTAGGCTAGTCTAGTCTAGGCTAGGCTAGGGCAGGCTAGCAGCAGTCTAGGCTAGGCTGAGCCTGCTGAGGTGTGGCTGGATAGGTTTGAGGGAGAGCCTCCTTAGGGATAGCAGCTGAGGTGTTCTGCTCTGCCTGGTGAGGGCTGGCTGCTGAGGTGTGTGGTGGAGCCTGCTGTGTTGTGGCTGGTGAAGGGCGTGGCTGAGGCTGCTGAGGCGTGGCTGGTGAGGGGTGAGTCTGAGCCTCGTTAGGGCGGGCTCCTGTGATGTGTGAGTGAACATGGTGAGGGGTGCCTGGTGAGGGGTGTGGCTGAGCCTGGTGAGTGCTGGCTGCTGAGGTGTGTGGCTGAGCCTAGTGCAGGGTGGCTGGTGAGGGTCCTGGGGGAGTCTCGTTAGGGCTGGCTCAAATGGCAGCTCGTGGCGGGGGCCGAGGTGCCCAGCCCTGTGGGGGGTCCAGATCAGAAAGGTGTGGGAGCAGCAAGTTTGGGGCCTTGCTGCGTTCGTCTTGGCAGGCTCTTTCCAGCACCAGCGCTCCTGGAGCTCGAGGCCCTTTAGATCTCCTAACCCTAACCCTAAGCGTAACCCTAACCCTAGATCCAGTTAATTACCCTAACACACTCCCTGGCTTTTCCCTACCAGAAAGGTGTGGGAGCAGCAATGTTGGGGCACTGCTGCGATGGCCTCGGCAGGCTCTTTCCAGCCCCAGTGTCCCTGGAGCTCGAGGCTCCTTAGATCTCTCCAGCCTGACCCACCCCCCTGAGGGCACCCTGGCACTGGGCCCAGGTGCCCAGCCCTGTGGGGACTCCAGGTCAGAAAGATGGAGGAGCAGCAATGTTGGGGCGCTGCCGCGATGGCCTTGGCAGGCCCTTTCCAGCCCCAGTGTCCCTGGAGCTCTAGGCTCTTTTCCTCTCTCAACACTAACTCTAGGCCAAATGGCAGCTGGTGGCCGGGGCCGAGGTGCCCAGCCCTGTGGGGGCTCCAGATCAGAAAGCTGCGGGAGCAGCAAGGCTGGGGTCTTGTTGCGTTTGCCTTAGCAGGCCCTTTCCAGCCCCAGTGTTCCCGTAGCTCAAGACCCTTTAGCTAACTCTAGGCGTAACCTTAAGCCTACCCCTAGTTAATTACCCGAGCACAGTACCTGGGTTTTCCCTATCAGAAAAATGGAGGAGCATCAATGTTGGGGCACAGCCGTGATGGCCTAGGCAGGTCCATTCCAACCCCAGTGTCCCTGGACTTCCAGGCTAGGTTTGGCTAGGCTAGTGCCATTCTAAGCTAGGCTAGCACCAGGCTTGGCGAGCACCAGGTTAGGTTAAGATAGGCTAGGTTAGGCTAACACCAAGTAAGGCTAGGCTAGCCAAGCACCAGGCTAGGGCAGGCGAGCACCAGGCTAGGCTCTTCTAGGCTAGCATAAGACAGGCCAAATCCAGAAGCTGGTTAGGTTAGGTTAGGCCAGGAAAAGCTAGACTAGCAACACGACAGGATAAGCTACGCTAGCACCAGGTTAGGCTGTACTCTAAACCCTAGCACACGCACTAAGCCCTGCACACTAAACCCTAGGCCGCGCCCTAACTCTTGCACCCTAAACCATAGGCTGCGCCCTAACCCATGCACCCTAAACCCTAGGCCGCGCCCTAACCCCTGCACCCTAAACCCTAGGCCGCGCCCTAACCCCTGCACCCTAAACCCTACGCCGCGCCCTATCCCTGCACCCTAAACCCTAGGCCGCGCCCTAACCCCTGCACCCTAAACCCTAGGCCGCGCCCTAACCCCTGCACCCTAAACCCTAGGCCGCGCCCTCACCCCTGCACCTCAAACCATACGCCGCGCCGTCACCCCTGCACCCTAAACCCTAGGCCGCGCCCTAACCCCTGCACCCTAAACCCTAGGCCGGGCCATAACCCCTGCACCCTAAACCCTAGGCCGCGCCCTAACCCCTGCACCTTAAACCATACGCCGCCCCCTAAGCCCTGCACCCTAAACCCTAGGCCGCGCCCTAACCCCTGCACCCTAAACCCTAGGCCGCGCCCTAACCCCTGCACCCTAAACCCTAGGCTGCGCCCTAACCCATGCACCCTAAACTCAAGGCCGCACCCTAACCCCTGCACCCTAAACCCTAGGCCGCGCCCTAACCCCTGCACCCTGAACCCTAGGCCGCGCCCTAACCCTGCACCCTAAACCCTACGCCGCGCCCTAATCCCTGCACCCCAAACCCTAGGCCGCGCCCTAAGCCCAGTACCCTAAACCCCAGGCCGCGCCCTAACCCCTGCACCCTAAACCCTAGGCCGCGCCCTAACCCCTGCACCCTAAACCCTAGGCCGCGCCCCAACCCCTGCACCCCAAACCGTAGGCCGCGCCCTAACTCTTCCACCCAAACCCTAGGCCGTGCCCTAACCCCTGCACCCAAAACCCTAGGCTGCGCCCTAATCCCTGCACCCTAAACCCTAGGCAGCGAAAAGCCCTGCACCCTGAACCCTAGGCCGCGCCCTAACCCATGCACCCTAAACCCTAGACCACGCCCTAACCCCTGCACCCTAAACCCTAGGCCGCGCCCTAACCCCTACACCCTAAACCCTAGGCCGCGCCCTAACCCCTGCACCCTAAACCCTAGGCCGCGCCCTAACCCCTGCACCTTAAACCCTAGGGCGCGCCCTCAACCCTGCACCCTAAACCCTAGGCCGCGCCCTAACCCCTGCACCCTAAACCCCAGGCCGCGCCCTAACCCCTGCACCCTAAACCCTAGGCCGCGCCCTAAGCCCTGCACCCTAAACCCTAGGCCGCGCCCTAAGCCCTGCACCCTAAACCCTAGGCCGCGCCCTAACCCCTGCACCTTAAACCATACGCCGCCCCCTAAGCCCTGCACCCTAAACCGTAGGCCGCGCCCTAACCCCTACACCATAAACCCTTGGCCGCGCCCCAACCCCTGCACCCTAAACCCTAGGCCGCGCACTAACCCCTGCACCCTAAACCCTAGGCCGCGCCCTGACCCCTGCACCCTAAACCCTAGGCCGCGCCCTAAGCCCTGCACCCTAAACACTAGGCCGCGCCCTAAGCCCTGCACCCTAAACCCTAGGCCGCGCCCTAACCCCTGCACCCTAAACCGTAGGCCGCGCCGTAACCCCTGCACCCTAAACCCTAGGCCGCGCCCTAACCACGACACCCTAAACCCTAGGCCGCGCCCTCACCCCTGCACCCTAAACCCTAGGCCGCGCCCGAACCCCTGCACCCTAAACCCTAGGCCGCGCCCTAACCCCTGCACCCTAAACCCTAGGCCGCGCCCTAAGCCCTGCACCCAAAACCCTAAGCCGCGCCCTAACCCCTGCACCCTAAACCCTAGGCCGCGCCCTAACCCCTGCACCTCAAACCATACGCCGCCCCCTAAGCCCTGCACCCTAAACCCTAGGCCGCGCCCTAAGCCCTGCACCCTAAACCCTAGGCCGCGCCCTAAACCCTGAATCCTAAACACTAGGCCGTGCCCTAACCCCTGCACCCTAAACCCTAGGCCGCGCCCTAACCCCTGCACCCTAATCCCTAGGCCGCACCCTAACCCCTGCACCCTAAACATTAGGCCGCGCCCTAAGCCATGCACCCTAAACCCTAGGCCGCGCCCTAACCCCTGCACCCTAAACCCTAGGCCGCGCCCTCACCCCTGCACCCAAAACCCAAGGCCGCGCCCTAACCCCTGCACCCTAAACCCTAGGCCGCGCCCTAACCCTTGCGCCTTATACCCTAGGCCGCGCCCTAACCCCTGCACCCTAAACCCTAGGCCGCGCCCTAAGCCCTGCACCCTAAACCCGAGGCCGTGCCCTAACCCCTGCACCATAAACCCTAGGCCGCGCCCTAACCCCTGCACCCTAAACCCTAGGAGGCGCCCTATGCCCTGCACCCTAAACCCTAGGCCGCGCCCTAACCCCTGCACCCTAAACCCTAGGCCGCGCCCTAAACCCTGCACCCTAAACCCTAGGCCGCTCCCTAAGCCCTGCACCCTAAACCCTAGGCCGCGCCCTAACCCCTGCACCCTAAACCCTAGGCCACGCCCTAAGCCCTGCACCCTAAACCCTAGGCCGCGCCCTAACCCCTGCACCCTAAACCCTAGGCCGCGCCCTAAGCCCTGCACCCTAAACCCTAGGCCGAGCCCTAAGTCCTGCACCCTAAACCCTAGGCCGCGCCCTAACCCCTGCAGCCTAAACCCTAGGCCGCGCCCTAAGCCCTGCACCCTAAACCCTAGGCCGCGCCCTAACCCCTGCACCCTAAACCCTAGGCCGCGCCCTAAGCCCTGCACCCTAAACCCTAGGCCGCGCCCTAAACCCTGCACCCAAAACCCTAGGCCGCGCCCTAAGCCCTGCACCCTAAACCCTAGGCCGTACCCTAACCCCTGCACCCTAAACCCTAGGCCGCGCCCTAACCCCTGCACCCTAAACCCTAGGCCGCGCCCTAAGCCCTGCACCCTAAACCCTACGCCGCGCCCTAACCCCTGCACCCTAAACCCTAGGCCGCGCCCTAACCCCTGCACCCTAAAACCTAGGCCGCTCCCTAATCCCTGCACCCTAAACCCTAGGCCGCGCCCTAACCCCTGCACCCTAAACCCTACGCCGCGCCCTAACCCCTGCACCCTAAACCCTAGGCCGCGCCCCAACCCCTGCACCCTAAACCCTCGGCCGCGCCCTAAGCCCTGCACCCTAAACCCTAGGCCGCGCCCTAACCCCTGCACCCTAAACCCTAGGCCGCGCCCTAAGCCCTGCACCCTAAACCCTAGGCCGCGCCCTAACCCCTGCACCCTAAACCCTAGGCCGCGCCCTAAGCCCTGCACCCTAAACCCTAAGCCGCGCCTTAACCCCTGCACCCTAAACCCTAGGCCGCGCCCTAACCCCTGCACCCTAAACCATAGGCCGTGCCCAAACCCCTGCACCCTAAACCCTAGGCCGCGCCCGAAACCCTGCACCCTAAACCCTAGGCCGCGCCCTAACCCCTGCACCCTAAACCCTAGGCCGCGCCCTAACCCCTGCACCCTAAACCCTAGGCCGCGCCCTAACCCCTGCACCCTAAACCTTACGCCGCGCCCTAAGCCCTGCACCCTAAACACTAGGCCGTGCCCTAACCACGGCACCCTAAACCCTAGGCCGCGCCCTCGCCCCTGCACCCTAAACCCTAGGCCGCGCCCTCACCCCTGCACCCTAAACCCTAGTCCGCGCCCTAACCCCTGCACCCTAAACCCTGGGCCGCGCCCTAACCCCTGCACCCTAAACACTAGGCCGCGCCCTAACCCCTGCACCCTAAACCCTAGGCCGCGCCCTAACCCCTGCACCTTAAACCATACGCCGCCCCCTAAGCCCTGCACCCTAAACCCTAGGGCGCGCCCAAACCCCTGCACCCTAAACCCTAGGCCGCGCCCTAACCCCTGCACCCTAAACCCTAGGCCGCGCCCTATCCGCTGCACCCTAAACCCTGGGCCGCGCCCTAACCCCTGCACCTTAAACCATACGCCGCCCCCTAAGCCCTCCACCCTAAACCCTAGGCCGCGCCCTAACCCATGCACCCTTAACCCTTTGCCGCACCCTAACCCCTGCACCCTAAACCCTAGGCCGCACCCTGAGCCCTGCACCCTAAACCCTAGGCCGCGCCCTAACCCCTGCACCCTAAACCCTAGGCCGCGCCCTAAGCCCTGCACCCTAAACCCTAGGCCGCGCCCTAACCCCTGCACCCTAAACCCAAGGCCGCGCCCTAACACCTGCACCCAAAACCCTAGTCCGCGCCATTAGCCCTGCACCCTAAACCCTAGGCCACGCCCTAAGCCCTGCACCCTAAACCTTAGGCCGCGCCCTAACCCCTGCACCCTAAACCCTAGGCCGCGCCCTAACCCCTGCACCCTAAACCCTAGGCCGCGCCCTAAGCCCTGCACCCTAAACCCTAGGCCGCGCCCTAAGCCCTGCACCCTAAACCCTACGCCGCGCCCTAAGCCCTGCACCCTAAACCCTAGGCCGCGCCCTAACCCCTGCACCCTGAACCCTGGGCCGCGCCCTAACCCCTGCACCCTAAACCCTAGGCCGCGCCCTAACCCCTGCACCCTAGACCCTACTCCGCGCCCTAAGCCCTGCACCCTAAACCCTATGCGGCGACCTAAGCCTTGCACCCTAAACCCTAGGCCGCGCCCTAACCCCTGCACCCTAAACCCTAGGCCGCGCCCTAACCCCTGCACCCTAAACCCTAGGCCGCGCCCTAACCCCTGCACCCTAAACCCTAGGCCGCGCCCTAACCCCTGCACCCTAAACCCTAGGCCGCGCCCTAACCCCTGCACCCTAAACCCTAGCCTGCGCCCTAACCCATGCACCCTAAACCCTAGGCCGCGCCCTAACCCCTGCACCATAAACCCTAGGCCACGCCCTAACCCCTGCACCCTAAAGCCTAGGCCGCGCGCTAAGCCCTGCACCCTAAACCCTAGGCCGCGCCCTAACCCCTGCACCTTAAACCATACGCCGCCCCCTAAGCCCTGCACCCTAAACCCTAGGCCGCTCCCTAACCCCTGCACCCAAAACCCTAGGCCGCGCCCTCACCCCTGCACCCTAAACCCTAGGCCGCGCCCTAACCCCTGCACCCTAAACCCTAGGCCGCGCCCTAACCCCTGCACCCTAAACCCTAGGTCGCGCCCTAACCCTACACCCGAAACCCTAGGCCGCGCCCTAACCCCTGCACCCTAAACCCTAGGCCGCGCCCGAACCCCTGC
Source organism: Acanthiza pusilla (assembly GCA_036630365.1). Classification (NCBI taxonomy): domain Eukaryota; kingdom Metazoa; phylum Chordata; class Aves; order Passeriformes; family Acanthizidae; genus Acanthiza; species Acanthiza pusilla. The sequence continues at coordinate 115,429 of JAXCHO010000119.1, read as the reverse complement.
ACCCTAAACCCTAGGCCGCGCCCTATGCCCTGCACCCTAAACCCTAGGTCGCGCCCTAACCCTACACCCGAAACCCTAGGTCGCGCCCTAACCCCTGCACCCTAAAGCCTAGGCCGCGCCCTAACCCCTGCACCCTAAACTCTAGGCCGCGCCCTCACCCCTGCACCTTAAACCATACGCCGCCCCCTAAGCCCTGCACCCTAAACCCTAGGCCGCGCCCTAACCCCTGCACCCTAAACCCTACGCCGCGCCCTAACCCCTGCACCCTAAACCCTAGGCCGCGCCCTAAGCCCTGCACCCTAAACCCTAGGCCGCGCCCTAACCCCTGCACCCTAAACCCTAGGCCGCGCCCTAACCCCTGCTCCCTAAACCCTAGGCCGCGCCCTAACCCGTACACCCTAAACCCTTTGCCGCGCCCTAACCCCTCCACCCTAAACCCTAGGCCGCGCCCTAACCCCTGCACCCTTAACCCTTTGCCGCGCCCTAACCCCTGCACCCTAAACCCTAGGCCGCACCCTGAGCCCTGCACCCTAAACCCTATGCCGCGCCCAAACACCTGCACCCTAAACCCTATGCCGCGCCCTGATCCATGCACCCGAAACCCTTGGCCGTGCCCTTAGCCCTGCACCCTATACCCTGGGCCGCACCCTAACCCTTGCACCCTAAACCGTGGGCCGCCCCGAAACGCCTTCACAGTAAACCCTAGGCCGTGCCCTTATGCCACTCCTCACCTGTCTCATCCACACCCCTCAGCAGCCAGCCCTCACCAGGCTCAGCTACGCCCCTCACCAACCATCCCTTTCCAGGCTCGGGCACAAAGCTCACCTCCATCCCTAACCAGGCTCAGCCAGGCAAGCACCAGACTAGGCTAGGCTAGGCTACGCTAGGCTAGGCTAGGCTATGCTAGTATCAGGCTAGGCTATGCTAAGCTAGGCTAGGTTAGGCAAGTGCTAGGCTAGTCTAGTCTAGGCTAGGCTAGGGCAGGCTAGCAGCAGTCTAGGCTAGGCTGAGCCTGCTGAGGTGTGGCTGGATAGGTTTGAGGGTGAGCCTCCTTAGGGATAGCAGCTGAGGTGTTCTGCTCTGCCTGGTGAGGGCTGGCTGCTGAGGTGTGTGGTGGAGCCTGCTGTGTTGTGGCTGGTGAAGGGCGTGGCTGAGGCTGCTGAGGCGTGGCTGGTGAGGGGTGAGTCTGAGCCTCGTTAGGGCTGGCTCCTGTGATGTGTGAGTGAACATGGTGAGGGGTGCCTGGTGAGGGGTGTGGCTGAGCCTGGTGAGTGCTGGCTGCTGAGGTGTGTGGCTGAGCCTAGTGCAGGGTGGCTGGTGAGGGTCCTGGGGGAGTCTCGTTAGGGCTGGCTCAAATGGCAGCTCGTGGCGGGGGCCGAGGTGCCCAGCCCTGTGGGGGGTCCAGATCAGAAAGGTGTGGGAGCAGCAAGGTTGGGGCCTTGCTGCGTTCGTCTTGGCAGGCTCTTTCCAGCACCAGCGCTCCTGGAGCTCGAGGCCCTTTAGATCTCCTAACCCTAACCCTAAGCGTAACCCTAACCCTAGATCCAGTTAATTACCCTAACACACTCCCTGGCTTTTCCCTACCAGAAAGGTGTGGGAGCAGCAATGTTGGGGCACTGCTGCGATGGCCTCGGCAGGCTCTTTCCAGCCCCAGTGTCCCTGGAGCTCGAGGCTCCTTAGATCTCTCCAGCCTGACCCACCCCCCTGAGGGCACCCTGGCACTGGGCCCAGGTGCCCAGCCCTGTGGGGACTCCAGGTCAGAAAGATGGAGGAGCAGCAATGTTGGGGCGCTGCCGCGATGGCCTTGGCAGGCCCTTTCCAGCCCCAGTGTCCCTGGAGCTCTAGGCTCTTTCCCTCTCTCAACACTAACTCTAGGCCAAATGGCAGCTGGTGGCCGGGGCCGAGGTGCCCAGCCCTGTGGGGGCTCCAGATCAGAAAGCTGCGGGAGCAGCAAGGCTGGGGTCTTGTTGCGTTTGCCTTAGCAGGCCCTTTCCAGCCCCAGTGTTCCCGTAGCTCAAGACCCTTTAGCTAACTCTAGGCGTAACCTTAAGCCTACCCCTAGTTAATTACCCGAGCACAGTACCTGGGTTTTCCCTATCAGAAAAATGGAGGAGCATCAATGTTGGGGCACAGCCGTGATGGCCTAGGCAGGTCCATTCCAACCCCAGTGTCCCTGGACTTCCAGGCTAGGTTTGGCTAGGCTAGTGCCATTCTAAGTTAGGCTAGCACCAGGCTTGGCGAGCACCAGGTTAGGTTAAGATAGGCTAGGTTAGGCTAACACCAAGTAAGGCTAGGCTAGCCAAGCACCAGGCTAGGGCAGGCGAGCACCAGGCTAGGCTCTTCTAGGCTAGCATAAGACAGGCCAAATCTAGAAGCTGGTTAGGTTAGGTTAGGCCAGGAAAAGCTAGACTAGCAACACGACAGGATAAGCTACGCTAGCACCAGGTTAGGCTGTACTCTAAACCCTAGCACACGCACTAAGCCCTGCACCCTAAACCCTAGGCTGCGCCCTAACTCTTGCACCCTAAACCCTAGGCCGCGACCTAACCCCTGCACCCTAAACCCTAGGCCGCGCCCTAACCCCTGCACCCTAAACCCTAGGCCGCGCCCTAACCCCTGCACCCTAAACCCTAGGCCGCGCCCTAAGCCCTGCACCCTAAACCCTAGGCCGCGCCCTAACCCCTGCACCTTAAACCATACGCCGCGCCGTCACCCCTGCACCCTAAACCCTAGGCCGCGCCCTAACCCCTGCACCCTAAACCCTAGGCCGCGCCATAACCCCTGCACCTTAAACCATACGCCGCCCCCTAAGCCCTGCACCCTAAACCCTAGGCCGCGCCCTAACCCCTGCACCCTAAACCCTAGGCTGCGCCCTAACCCATGCACCCTAAACCCTAGGCCGCGCCCTAACCCCTGCACCCTAAACCCTAGGCCGCGCCCTAACCCCTGCACCCTAAACCCTAGGCCGCTCCCCAACCCCTGCACCCCAAACCGTAGGCCGCGCCCTAACTCTTCCACCCAAACCCTAGGCCGTGCCCTAACCCCTGCACCCTAAACCCTAGGCGGCGCCCTAATCCCTGCACCCTAAACCCTAGGCCGCGCCCTAAGCCCTGCACCCTGAACCCTAGGCCGCGCCCTAACCCATGCACCCTAAACCCTAGGCCACGCCCTAACCCCTGCACCCTAAACCCTAGGCCGCGCCCTAACCCCTACACCCTAAACCCTAGGCCGCGCCCTAACCCCTGCACCCTAAACCCTAGGCCGCGCCCTAACCCCTGCACCCTAAACCCTTGGCCGGGTCCTCACCCCTGCACCCTAAACCCTAGGCCGCGCCCTAACCCCTGCACCCTAAACCCCAGGCCGCGCCCTAACCCCTGCACCCTAAACTTTAGGCCGCGCCCTAAGCCCTGCACCCTAAACCCTAGGCCGCGCCCTAACCCCTGCACCTTAAACCATACGCCGCCCCCTAAGCCCTGCACCCTAAACCCTAGGCCGCGCCCTAACCCCTGCACCCTAAACCCTAGGCCGCGCCCTAACCCCTGCACCCTAAACCCTAGGCTGCGCCCTAACCCATGCACCCTAAACCCTAGGCCGCGCCCTAACCCCTGCACCCTAAACCCTAGGCCGCGCCCTAACCCCTGCACCCTGAACCCTAGGCCGCGCCCTAACCCTGCACCCTAAACCCTAGGCCGCGCCCTAATCCCTGCACCCCAAACCCTAGGCCGCGCCCTAAGCCCAGCACCCTAAACCCTAGGCTGCGCCCTAACTCCTGAACCCTAAACCCTAGGCCGCGCCCTAACGCCTGCACCCTAAACCCTAGGCCGCGCCCTAACCCCTGCACCCTAAACCCTAGGCCGCGCCCCAACCCCTGCACCCCAAACCATAGGCCGCGCCCTAACTCTTCCACCCAAACCCTACGCCGTGCCCTAACCCCTCCACCCTAAACCCTAGGCTGCGCCCTAATCCCTGCACCCTAAACCCTAGGCCGCGCCCTAAGCCCTGCACCCTGAACCCTAGGCCGCGCCCTAACCCATTCACCCTAAACCCTAGGCCACGCCATAACCCCTGCACCCTAAACCCTAGGCCGCGCCCTAACCCCTACACCCTAAACCCTAGGCCGCGCCCTAACCCCTGCACCCTAAACCCTAGGCCGCGCCCTAACCCCTGCACCCTAAGCCCTAGGCCGCACCCTCACCCCTGCACCCTAAACCCTAGGCCGCGCCCTAACCCCTGCACCCTAAACCCCAGGCCGCGCCCTAACCCCTGCACCCTAAACCCTAGGCCGCGCCCTAAGCCCTGCACCCTAAACCCTAGGCCGCGCCCTAACCCCTGCACCTTAAACCATACGCCGCCCCCTAAGCCCTGCACCCTAAACCCTAGGCCGCGCCCTAACCCCTGCACCATAAACCCTTGGCCGCGCCCCAACCCCTGCACCCTAAACCCTAGGCCGCGCCCTAACCCCTGCACCCTAAACCCTAGGCCGCGCCCTAACCCCTGCACCCTAAACCCTAGGCCGCGCCCTAACCCCTGCACCCTAAACCCTACGTCGCGCCCTAAGCCCTGCACCCTAAACCCTAGGCCGTGCCCTAACCCCTGCACCCTAAACCCTAGGCCGCGCCCTCACCCCTGCACCTTAAACCATACGCCGCGCCGTCACCCCTGCACCCTAAACCCTAGGCCGCGCCCTAACCCCTGCACCCTAAACCCTAGGCCGCGCCATAACCCCTGCACCTTAAACCATACGCCGCCCCCTAAGCCCTGCACCCTAAACCCTAGGCCGCGCCCTAACCCCTGCACCCTAAACCCTAGGCTGCGCCCTAACCCATGCACCCTAAACCCTAGGCCGCGCCCTAACCCCTGCACCCTAAACCCTAGGCCGCGCCCTAACCCCTGCACCCTAAACCCTAGGCCGCTCCCCAACCCCTGCACCCCAAACCGTAGGCCGCGCCCTAACTCTTCCACCCAAACCCTGGGCCGTGCCCTAACCCCTGCACCCTAAACCCTAGGCTGCGCCCTAATCCCTGCACCCTAAACCATACGCCGCGCCCTAAGCCCTGCACCCTGAACCCTAGGCCGCGCCCTAACCCATGCACCCTAAACCCTAGGCCACGCCATAACCCCTGCACCCTAAACCCTAGGCCGCGCCCTAACCCCTACACCCTAAACCCTAGGCCGCGCCCTAACCCCTGCACCCTAAACCCTAGGCCGCGCCCTAACCCCAGCACCCTGAACCCTAGGCCGCGCCCTAACCCTGCACCCTAAACCCTACGCCGCGCCCTAATCCCTGCACCCCAAACCCTAGGCCGCGCCCTAAGCCCAGCACCCTAAACCCTAGGCTGCGCCCTAACTCCTGAACCCTAAACCCTAGGCCGCGCCCTAACGCCTGCACCCTAAACCCTAGGCCGCGCCCTAACCCCTGCACCCTAAACCCTAGGCCGCGCCCCAACCCCTGCACCCCAAACCGTAGGCCGCGCCCTAACTCTTCCACCCAAACCCTAGGCCGTGCCCTAACCCCTGCACCCTAAACCCTAGGCTGCGCCCTAATCCCTGCACCCTAAACCCTAGGCCGCGCCCTAAGCCCTGCACCCTGAACCCTAGGCCACGCCCTAACCCCTGCACCCTAAACCCTAGGCCGCGCCCTAACCCCTACACCCTAAACCCTAGGCCGCGCCCTAACCCCTGCACCCTAAACCCTAGGCCGCGCCCTAACCCCTGCACCCTAAACCCTAGGCCGCGCCCTCACCCCTGCACCCTAAACCCTAGGCCGCGCCCTAACCCCTGCACCCTAAACCCCAGGCCGCACCCTAACCCCTGCACCCTAAACCCTAGGCCGCGCCCTAACCCCTGCACCCTAAACCCTAGGCCGCGCCCTAACCCCTGCACCTTGAACCATACGCCGCCCCCTAAGCCCTGCAACCTAAACCCTAGGCCGCGCCCTAACCCCTGCACCCTAAACCCTAGGCCGCGCCCTAACCCCTGCACCCTAAACCCTAGGCTGCGCCCTAACCCATGCACCCTAAACCCTAGGCCGCGCCCTAACCCCTGCACCCTGAACCCTAGGCCGCGCCCTAACCCTGCACCCTAAACCCTACGCCGCGCCCTAATCCCTGCACCCCAAACCCTAGGCCGCGCCCTAAGCCCAGAACCCTAAACCCTAGGCTGCGCCCTAACTCCTGAACCCTAAACCCTAGGCCGCGCCCTAACGCCTGCACCCTAAACCCTAGGCCGCGCCCTAACCCCTGCACCCTAAACCCTAGGCCGCGCCCCAACCCCTGCACCCCAAACCGTAGGCCGCGCCCTAACTCTTCCACCCAAACCCTAGGCCGTGCCCTAACCCCTGCACCCTAAACCCTAGGCTGCGCCCTAATCCCTGCACCCTAAACCCTAGGCCGCGCCCTAAGCCCTGCACCCTGAACCCTAGGCCGCGCCCTAACCCATGCACCCTAAACCCTAGGCCACGCCCTAACCCCTGCACCCTAAACCCTAGGCCGCGCCCTAACCCCTACACCCTAAACCCTAGGCCGCGCCCTAACCCCTGCACCCTAAACCCTAGGCCGCGCCCTAACCCCTGCACCCTAAACCCTAGGCCGCACCCTCACCCCTGCACCCTAAACCCTAGGCCGCGCCCTAACCCCTGCACCCTAAACCCCAGGCCGCGCCCTAACCCCTGCACCCTAAACCATAGGCCGCGCCCTAAGCCCTGCACCCTAAACCCTAGGCCGCGCCCTAACCCCTGCACCTTAAACCATACGCCGCCCCCTAAGCCCTGCACCCTAAACCCTAGGCCGCGCCCTAACCCCTGCACCATAAACCCTTGGCCGCGCCCCAACCCCTGCACCCTAAACCCTAGGCCGCGCCCTAACCCCTGCACCCTAAACCCTAGGCCGCGCCCTAACCCCTGGACCCTAAACCTTAGGCCGCGCCCTAAGCCCTGCACCCTAAACCCTAGGCCGCGCCCTAACCCCTGCACCCTAAACCCTAGGCCGCGCCCTAACCCCTGCACCCTAAACCCTAGGCCGCGCCCTAACCCCTGCACCCTAAACCCTAGGCTGCGCCCTAACCCATGCACTCTAAACCCTAGGCCGCGCCCTAACCCCTACACCCTAAACCCTAGGCCGCGCCCTAACCCCTGCACCCTGAACCCTAGGCCGCGCCCTAACCCTGCACCCTAAACCCTACGCCGCGCCCTAATCCCTGCACCCCAAACCCTAGGCCACGCCCTAAGCCCAGCACCCTAAACCCTAAGCTGCGCCCTAACTCCTGAACCCTAAACCCTAGGCCGCGCCCTAACGCCTGCACCCTAAACCCTAGGCCGCGCCCTAACCCCTGCACCCTAAACCCTAGGCCGCGCCCCAACCCCTGCACCCCAAACCGTAGGCCGCGCCCTAACTCTTCCACCCAAACCCTAGGCCATGCCCTAACCCCTGCACCCTAAACCCTAGGCTGCGCCCTAATCCCTGCACCCTAAACCCTAGGCCGCGCCCTATGCCCTGCACCCTGAACCCTAGGCCGCGCCCTAACCCATGCACCCTAAACCCTAGGCCACGCCCTAACCCCTGCACCCTAAACCCTAGGCCGCGCCCTAACCCCTACACCCTAAACCCTAGGCCGCGCCCTAACCCCTGCACCCTAAACCCTAGGCCGCGCCCTAACCCCTGCACCCTAAACCCTAGGCCGCACCCTCACCCCTGCACCCTAAACCCTAGGCCGCGCCCTAACCCCTGCACCCTAAACCCCAGGCCGCGCCCTAACCCCTGCACCCTAAACCCTAGGCCGCGCCCTAAGCCCTGCACCCTAAGCCCTAGGCCGCGCCCTAACCCCTGCACCCTAAACCATACGCCGCCCCCTAAGCCCTGCACCCTAAACCCTAGGCCGCGCCCTAACCCCTGCACCATAAACCCTTGGCCGCGCCCCAACCCCTGCACCCTAAACCCTAGGCCGCGCCCTAACCCCTGCACCCTAAACCCTAGGCCGCGCCCTAACCCCTGCACCCTAAACCCTAGGCCGCGCCCTAACCCCTGCACCCTAAACCCTAGGCCGCGCCCTAACCACTGCACCCTAAACCCTAGGCCGCGCCCTAACCCCTGCACCCTAAACCCTAGGCCGCGCCCTAAGCCCTGCACCCTAAACCCTAGGCCGCGCCCTAACCACGGCACCCTAAACCCTAGGCCGCGCCCTCACCCCTGCACCCTAAACCCTAGACCGCGCCCTAACCCCTGCACCCTAAACCCTAGGCCGCGCCCTAACCCCTGCACCCTAAACCCTAGGCCGCGCCCTAACCCCTGCACCCTAAACCCTAGGCCGCGCCCTAAGCCCTGCACCCTAAACCCTAGGCCGCGCCCTAACCCCTGTACCTTAAACCATACGCTGCGCCCTAACCCCTGCACCATAAACCCTAGGCCGCGCCCTAACCCCTGCACCCTAAACCATAGGCCGCGCCCTAACCACTACACCCTAAACCCTAGGCCGCGCCCTAACCCCTGCACCCTAAACCCTAGGCCGCGCCCTAACCCCTGCACCCTAAACCCTAGGCCGCGCCCTAACCCCTGCACCCTAAACCCTAGGCCGCGCCCTAACCCCTGCACCCTAAACCCTAGGCCGCGCCCTAACCACGGCACCCTAAACCCTAGGCCGCGCTCTCACCCCAGCACCCTAAACCCTAGGCCGCGCCCTAACCCCTGCACCCTAAACCCCAGGCCGCGCCCTAGCCCCTGCACCCTAAACCCTAGGCCGCGCCATAAGCCCTGCACCCTAAACCCTAGGCCGCGCCCTAACCCCTGCACCTTAAACCATTCGCCACCCCCTAAGCCCTGCACCCTAAACCCTAGGCCGCGCCCTAACCCCTGCACCATAAACCCTTGGCCGCGCCCCAACCCCTGCACCCTAAACCCTAGGCCGCGCCCTAACCCCTGCACCCTAAACCCTAGGCCGCGCCCTAACCCCTGCACCCTAAACCCTAGGCCGCGCCCTAACCCCTGCACCCTAAACCCTAGGCCGCGCCCTAACCCCTGCACCCTAAACCCTAGGCCGCGCCCTAACCCCTGCACCCTAAACCCTAGGCCGCGCCCTAACCACGGCACCCTAAACCCTAGGCCACGCCCTCACCCCTGCACCCTAAACCCTAGGCCGCGCCCGAACCCCTGCACCCTAAACCCTAGGCCGCGCCCTAACCCCTGCACCATAAACCCTAGGCCGCGCCCTAACCCCTGCACCCTAAACCCTAGGCCGCGCCCTAACCCCTTCACCCTAAACCCTAGGCTGCGCCCAAACACCTGCACCCTAAAACCTAGGCCGCTCCCTAACCCCTGCACCCTAAACCCTAGGCCGAGCCAAAACACCTGCACCCTAAACCCTAGGCCGCGCCCTAACCCCTGCACCCTAAACCCTAGGCCGCGCCCTAACCCCTGCACCCTAAACCCTAGGCCGCACCCTCACCCCTGCACCCTAAACCCTAGGCCGCGCCCTAACCCCTGCACCCTAAACCCCAGGCCGCGCCCTAACCCCTGCACCCTAAACCCTAGGCCGCGCCCTAAGCCCTGCACCCTAAGCCCTAGGCCGCGCCCTAACCCCTGCACCTTAAACCATACGCCGCCCCCAAAGCCCTGCACCCTAAACCCTAGGCCGCGCCCTAACCCCTGCACCATAAACCCTTGGCCGCGCCCCAACCCCTGCACCCTAAACCCTAGGCCGCGCCCTAACCCCCGCACCCTAAACCCTAGGCCGCGCCCTAACCCCCGCACCCTAAACCCTAGGCCGCGCCCTAACCCCTGCACCCTAAACCCTAGGCCGCGCCCTAACCGCTGCACCCTAAACCCTAGGCCGCGCCCTAACCCCTGCACCCTAAACCCTAGGCCGCGCCCTAAGCCCTGCACCCTAAACCCTAGGCCGCGCCCTAACCACGGCACCCTAAACCCTAGGCCGCGCCCTCACCCCTGCACCCTAAACCCTAGACCGCGCCCTAACCCCTGCACCCTAAACCCTAGGCCGCGCCCTAACCCCTGCACCCTAAACCCTAGGCCGCGCCCTAACCCCTGCACCCTAAACCCTAGGCCGCGCCCTAAGCCCTGCACCCTAAACCCTAGGCCGCGCCCTAACCCCTGTACCTTAAACCATACGCTGCGCCCTAACCCCTGAACCATAAACCCTAGGCCGCGCCCTAACCCCTGCACCCTAAACCCTAGGCCGCGCGCTAACCCCTACACCCTAAACCCTAGGCCGCGCCCTAACCCCTGCACCCTAAACCCTAGGCCGCGCCCTAAGCCCTGCACCCTAAACCCTAGGCCGCGCCCTAACCCCTGCACCCTAAACCCTAGGCCGCGCCCTAACCCCTGCACCCTAAACCCCAGGCCGCGCCCTAACCCCTGCACCCTAAACCCTAGGCCGCGCCCTAACCCCTGCACCCTAAACCCTAGGCCGCGCCCTAACCCCTGCACCTTAAACCATACGCCGCCCCCGAAGCCCTGCACCCTAAACCCTAGGCCGCGCCCTAACCCCTGCACCCTAAACCCTAGGCTGCGCCCTAACCCATGCACTCTAAACCCTAGGCCGCGCCCTAACCCCTGCACCCTAAACCCTAGGCCGCGCCCTAACCCCTGCACCCTAAACCCTAGGCCGCGCCCTAACCCCTGCACCCTAAACCCTAGGCCGCGCCCTAACCCCTGCACCCTAAACCCTAGGCCGCGCCCTAACCCCTACACCCTAAACCCTCGGCCGCGCCCTAACCCCTGCACCCTAAACCCTAGGCCGCGCCCTAACCCCTGCACCCTAAACCCTAGGCCGCGCCCTCACCCCTGCACCCTAAACCCTAGGCCGCGCCCTAACCGCTGCACCCTAAACCCCAGGCCGCGCCCTAACCCCTGCACCCTAAACCCTAGGCCGCGCCCTAACCCCTGCACCCTAAACCCTAGGCCGCGCCCTAACCCCTGCACCTTAAACCATAAGCCGCCCCCGAAGCCCTGCACCCTAAACCCTAGGCCGCGCCCTAACCCCTGCACCCTAAACCCTAGGCCGCGCCCTAACCCCTGCACCCTAAACCCTAGGCTGCGCCCTAACCCATGCACTCTAAACCCTAGGCCGCGCCCTAACCCCTGCACCCTAAACCCTAGGCCGCGCCCTAACCCCTGCACCCTGAACCCTACGCCGCGCCCTAATCCCTGCACCCCAAACCCTAGGCCGCGCCCTAAGCCCAGCACCCTAAACCCTAGGCTGCGCCCTAACTCCTGAACCCTAAACCCTAGGCCGCGCCCTAACGCCTGCACCCTAAACCCTAGGCCGCGCCCTAACCCCTGCACCCTAAACCCTAGGCCGCGCCCCAACCCCTGCACCCCAAACCGTAGGCCGCGCCCTAACTCTTCCACCGAAACCCTAGGCCGTACCCTAACCCCTGCACCCTAAACCCTAGGCTGCGCCCTAATCCCTGCACCCTAAACCCTAGGCCGCGCCCTAAGCCCTGCACCCTGAACCCTAGGCCGCGCCCTAACCCATGCACCCTAAACCCTAGGCCACGCCCTAACCCCTGCACCCTAAACCCTAGGCCGCGCCCTAACCCCTACACCCTAAACCCTAGGCCGCGCCCTAACCCCGGCACCCTAAACCCTAGGCCGCGCCCTAACCCCTGCACCCTAAACCCTAGGCCGCACCCTCACCCCTGCACCCTAAACCCTAGGCCGCGCCCTAACCCCTGCACCCTAAACCCCAGGCCATGCCCTAACCCCTGCACCCTAAACCCTAGGCCGCGCCCTAACCCCTGCACCCTAAACCCTAGGCCGCGCCCTAACCCCTGCACCTTAAACCATACGCCGCCCCCTAAGCCCTGCACCCTAAACCCTAGGCCGCGCCCTAACCCCTGCACCATAAACCCTTGGCCGCGCCCCAACCCCTGCACCCTAAACCCTAGGCCGCACCCTAACCCCTGCACCCTAAACCCTAGGCCGCGCCCTAACCCCTGCACCCTAAACCCTAGGCCGCGCCCTAACCCCTGCACCCTAAACCCTAGGCCGCGTCCTAACCCCTGCACCCTAAACCCTAGGCCGCGCACTAACCACGGCACCCTAAACCCTAGGCCGCGCCCTCACCCCTGCACCCTAAACCCTAGGCCGCGCCCTAACCCCTGCACCCTAAACCCTAGGCCGCGCCCTAACCCCTGCACCCTAAACCCTAGGCCGCGCCCTAACCCCTGCACCCTAAACCCTAGGCCGCGCCCTAAGCCCTGCACCCTAAGCCCTAGGCCGCGCCCTAACCCCTGCACCCTAAACCCTAGGCCGCGCCCTAACCCCTGCACCCTAAACCCTAGGCCGCGCCCTAACCCCTGCACCCTAAACCCTAGGCCGCGCCCTAACCCCTGCACCCTAAACCCTAGGCCGCGCCCTAACCCCTGCACCCTAAACCCTAGGCCGCGCCCTCACCCCTGCACCCTAAACCCTAGGCCGCGCCCTAACCCCTGCACCCTAAACCCCAGGCCGCGCCCTAACCCCTGCACCCTAAACCCTAGGCCGCGCCCTAAGCCCTGCACCCTAAACCCTAGGCCGCGCCCTAACCCCTGCACCTTAAACCATACGCCGCCCCCTAAGCCCTGTACCCTATACCCTAGGCCGCGCCCTAACCCCTGCACCCTAAACCCTAGGCCGCGCCCTAACCCCTGCACCCTAAACCCTAGGCTGCGCCCTAACCCATGCACTCTAAACCCTAGGCCGCGCCCTAACCCCTGCACCCTAAACCCTAGGCCGCGCCCTAACCCCTGCACCCTGAACCCTAGGCCGCGCCCTAACCCTGCACCCTAAACCCTACGCCGCGCCCTAATCCCTGCACCCCAAACCCTAGGCCGCGCCCTAAGCCCAGCACCCTAAACCCTAAGCTGCGCCCTAAGTCCTGAACCCTAAACCCGAGGCCGCGCCCTAACGCCTGCACCCTAAACCCTAGGCCGCGCCCTAACCCCTGCACCCTAAACCCTAGGCCGCGCCCCAACCCCTGCACCCCAAACCGTAGGCCGCGCCCTAACTCTTCCACCCAAACCCTAGGCCATGCCCTAACCCCTGCACCCTAAACCCTAGGCTGCGCCCGAATCCCTGCACTCTAAACCCGAGGCCGCGCCCTAAGCCCTGCACCCTGAACCCTAGGCCGCGCCCTAACCCATGCACCCTAAACCCTAGGCCACGCCCTAAGCCCTGCACCCTAAACCCTAGGCCGCGCCCTAACCCCTACAACCTAAACCCTAGGCCGCGCCCTAACCCCTGCAACCTAAACCCTAGGCCGCGCCCTAACCCCTGCACCCTAAACCCTAGGCCGCACCCTCACCCCTGCACCCTAAACCCTAGGCCGCGCCCTAACCCCTGCACCCTAAACCCCAGGCCGCGCCCTAACACCTGCACCCTAAACCCTAGGCCGCGCCCTAAGCCCTGCACCCTAAACCCTAGGCCGCGCCCTAACCCCTGCACCTTAAACCATACGCCACCCCCTAAGCCCTGCACCCTAAACCCTAGGCCGCGCCCTAACCCCTGCACCCTAAACCCTAGGCCGCGCCCCAACCCCTGCACCCCAAACCGTAGGCCGCGCCCTAACTCTTCCACCCAAACCCTAGGCCATGCCCTAACCCCTGCACCCTAAACCCTAGGCTGCGCCCTAATCCCTGCACTCTAAACCCGAGGCCGCGCCCTAACCCCTGCACCCTGAACCCTAGGCCGCGCCCTAACCCATGCACCCTAAACCCTAGGCCACGCCCTAACCCCTGCACCCTAAACCCTAGGCCGCGCCCTAACCCCTACAACCTAAACCCTAGGCCGCGCCCTAACCCCTGCACCCTAAACCCTAGGCCGCGCCCTAACCCCTGCACCCTAAACCCTAGGCCGCACCCTCACCCCTGCACCCTAAACCCTAGGCCGCGCCCTAACCCCTGCACCCTAAACCCCAGGCCGCGCCCTAACCCCTGCACCCTAAACCCTAGGCCGCGCCCTAAGCCCTGCACCCTAAACCCTAGGCCGCGCCCTAACCCCTGCACCTTAAACCATACGCCACCCCCTAAGCCCTGCACCCTAAACCCTAGGCCGCGCCCTAACCCCTGCACCATAAACCCTTGGCCGCGCCCCAACCCCTGCACCCTAAACCCTAGGCCGCGCCCTAACCACGGCACCCTAAACCCTAGGCCGCGCCCTAACCCCTGCACCCTAAACCCTAGGCCGCGCCCTAACCCCTGCACCCTAAACCCTAGGCCGCGCCCTAACCCCTGCACCCTAAACCCTAGGCCGCGCCCTAAGCCCTGCACCCTAAACCCTAGGCCGCGCCCTAACCACGGCACCCTAAACCCTAGGCCGCGCCCTCACCCCTGCACCCTAAACCCTAGGCCGCGCCCGAACCCCTGCACCCTAAACCCTAGGCCGCGCCCTAACCCCTGCACCCTAAACCCTAGGCCGCGCCCTAACCCCTGCACCCTAAACCCTAGGCCGCGCCCTAACCCCTGCACCCTAAACCCTAGGCCGCGCCCTAACCCCTGCACCTTAAACCATACGCCGCGCCCTAACCCCTACACCGTAAACCCTAGGCCGCGCCCTAACCCCTGCACCATAAACCCTAGGCCGCGCCCTAACCCCTGCACCCTAAACCCTAGGCCGCGCCCTAACCCCTTCACCCTAAACCCTAGGCCGAGCCAAAACACCTGCACCCTAAACCCTAGGCCGCGCCCTAACCCCTGCACCCTAAACCCTAGGCCGCGCCCTAACCCCTGCACCCTAAACCCTAGGCCGAACCCTCACCCCCGCACCCTAAACCCTAGGCCGCGCCCTAACCCCTGCACCCTAAACCCCAGGCCGCGCCCTAACCCCTGCACCCTAAACCCTAGGCCGCGCCCTAAGCCCTGCACCCTAAGACCTAGGCCGCGCCATAACCCCTGCACCTTAAACCATACGCCGCCCCCTAAGCCCTGCACCCTAAAACCTAGGCCGCGCCCTAACCCCTGCACCATAAACCCTTGGCCGCGCCCCAACCCCTGCACCCTAAACCCTAGGCCGCGCCCTAACCCCTGCACCCTAAACCCTAGGCCGCGCCCTAACCCCTGCACCCTAAACCCTAGGCCGCGCCCTAACCCCTGCACCCTAAACCCTAGGCCGCGCCCTAACCCCTGCACCCTAAACCCTAGGTTGCGCCCTAACCCCTGCACCCTAAACCCTAGGCCGCGCCCTAACCCCTGCACCCTAAACCCTAGGCCGCGCCCTAACCACGGCACCCTAAACCCTAGGCCGCGCCCTCACCTCTGCACCCTAAACCCTAGGCCGCGCCCTAACCCCTGCACCCTAAACCCTAGGCCGCGCCCTAACCCCTGCACCCTAAACCCTAGGCCGCGCCCTAACCCCTGCACCCTAAACCCTAGGCCACGCCCTAAGCCCTGCACCCTAAACCCTAGGCCGCGCCCTAACCCCTGTACCTTAAACCATACGCTGCGCCCTAACCCCTGCACCATAAACCCTAGGCCGCGCCCTCACCCCCGCACCCTAAACCCTAGGCCGCGCCCTAACCCCTGCACCCTAAACCCCAGGCCGCGCCCTAACCCCTGCACCCTAAACCCTAGGCCGCGCCCTAAGCCCTGCACCCTAAACCCTAGGCCGCGCCCTAACCCCTGCACCCTAAACCCCAGGCCGCGCCCTAACCCCTGCACCCTAAACCCTAGGCCGCGCCCTAAGCCCTGCACCCTAAACCCTAGGCCGCGCCCTAACCCCTGCACCTTAAACCATACGCCGCCCCCTAAGCCCTGCACCCTAAACCCTAGGCCGCGCCCTAACCCCTGCACCATAAACCCTTGGCCGCGCCCCAACCCCTGCACCCTAAACCCTAGGCCGCGCCCTAACCCCTGCACCCTAAACCCTAGGCCGCGCCCTAACCCCTGCACCCTAAACCCTAGGCCGCGCCCCAACCCCTGCACCCTAAACCCTAGGCCGCGCCCTAACCCCTGCACCCTAAACCCTAGGCCGCGCCCTAACCCCTGCACCCTAAACCCTAGGCCGCGCCCTAACCACGGCACCCTAAACCCTAGGCCGCGCCCTCACCCCTGCACCCTAAACCCTAGGCCGCGCCCTAACCCCTGCACCCTAAACCCTAGGCCGCGCCCTAACCCCTGCACCCTAAACCCTAGGCCGCGCCCTAACCCCTGCACCCTAAACCCTAGGCCGCGCCCTAAGCCCTGCACCCTAAACCCTAGGTCGCGCCCTAACCCGTGCACCTTAAACCATACGCCGCGCCCTAACCCCTGCACCATAAACCCTAGGCCGCGCCCTAACCCCTGCACCATAAACCCTAGGCCGCGCCCTAACCCCTGCACCCTAAACCCTAGGCCGCGCCCTAACCCCTTCACCCTAAACCCTAGGCTGCGCCCAAACACCTGCACCCTAAAACCTAGGCCGCTCCCTAACCCCTGCACCCTAAACCCTAGGCCGCGCCCTAACCCCTGCACCCTAAACCCTAGGCCGCGCCCTCACCCCTGCACCCTAAACCCTACGCCGCTCCCTAACCCCTGCACCCTAAACCCTAGGCCGCGCCCTAACCCCTGCACCCTAAACCCGAGGCCGCGCCCTAACCCCTGCACCCTAAACCCTAGGCCGCTCCCCAACCCCTGCACCCCAAGCCGTAGGCCGTGCCCTAACTATTCCACCCAAACCCTAGGCCGTGCCCTAACCCCTGCACCCTAAACCCTAGGCTGCGCCCTAATCCCTGCACCATAAACCCTAGGCCGCGCCCTAAGACCTGCACCCTGAACCCTAGGCCGCGCCCTAACCCATGCACCCTAAACCCTAGGCCACGCCCTAACCCCTGCACCCTAAACCCTAGGCCGCGCCCTAACCCCTACAACCTAAACCCTAGGCCGCGCCCTAACCCCTGCACCCTAAACCCTAGGCCGCGCCCTAACCCCTGCACCCCAAACCCTAGGCCGCTCCCTAACGCCTGTACCCTAAACCCTACGCCGCGCCCAAACACCTGCACCCTAAACCCTAGGCCGCGCCCTAACCCCTGCACCCTAAACCCTAGGCCGCGCCCTCACACCTGCACCCTAAACCCTAGGCCGCGCCCTAACCCCTGCACCCTAAACCCTAGGCCGCGCCCTAACCCCTGCACCCTAAACCCTAGGCCGCGCCCTAAGCCCTGCACCCTAAACCCTAGGCCGCGCCCTAACCCCTGCACCTTAAACCATACGCCGCCCCCTAAGCCCTGCACCCTAAACCCTAGGCCGCGCCCTAACCCCTGCACCCTAAACCCTAGGCCGCGCCCTAACCCATGCACCCTAAACCCTAGGCCGCGCCCTAACCCCTGCACCATAAACCCTTGGCCGCGCCACAACCCCTGCACCCTAAACCCTAGGGTCGCCCTAACCCCTGCACCCTAAACCCTAGGCCGCGCCCTAACCTTTGCACCCTAAACCCTAGGCCGCGCCCTAACCCCTGCACCCTAAACCCTAGGCCGCGCCCTAACCCCTGCACCCTAAACCCTAGGCCGCGCCCTAACCCCTTCACCCTAAACCCTAGGCCGCGCCCTAACCCCTGCACCCTAAACCCTAGGCCGCGCCCTAACCCGTGCACCCTAAACCCTAGGCCGCGCCCTAACCCCTGCACCTTAAACCATACGCCGCGCCCTAACCCCTGCACCATAAACCCTAGGCCGCGCCCTAACCCCTGCACCATAAACCCTAGGCCGCGCCCTAACCCCTGCACCCTAAACCCTAGGCCGCGCCCTAACCCCTACACCCTAAACCCTAGGCCGCGCCCTATCCCCTGCACCCTAAAACCTAGGCCGCTCCCTAACCCCTGCACCCTAAACCCTAGGCCGCGCCCAAACACCTGCACCCGAAACCCTAGGCCGTGCCCTAACCCCTGCACCCTAAACCCTAGGCCGCGCCCTAACCCCTGCACCCTAAACCCTAGGCCGCGCCCAAACACCTGCACCCTAAACCCTCGGCCGCGCCCTAAGCCCTGCACCCTAAACCCTAGGCCGCGCCCTAACCCCTGCACCCTAAACCCTAGGCCGCGCCCTAACCCCTGCACCCAAAACCCTAGGCCGCGCCCTAAGCCCTGCACCCTAAACCCTATGCTGCGCCCTAACCCCTGCACCCTAAACCCTAGGCCGCGCCCTAACCCCTGCACCCTAAACGCTAGGCCGCGCCCTAACCCCTGCACCCTAAACCCTAGGTCACGCCCTAACCCCTGCACCCTAAACCCTAGGCCGCGCCCTAACCCCTGCACCCTAAACCCTAGGCCGCGCCCTAACCCCTGCACCCTAAACCCTAGGCCGCGCCATAACCCCTGCACCCTTAACCCTAGGCCGCGCCCTAACCCCTGCACCCTAAACCCTAGGCCGCGCCCTAACCCCTGCACCCTAAACCCTATGTGGCACCTGAACACCTGCACCCTAAACCCTAGGCCGCGCCCTAACCCCTGCACCCTAAACCGTATGCGGCGCCCTAACACCTGCACCCAAAACCCTAGTCCGCGCCATTAGCCCTGCACCCTAAACCCTAGGCCACGCCATAAGCCCTGCACCCTAAACCTTAGGCCGCGCCCTAAGCCCTGCACCCTAAACCCTAGGCCGCGCCCTAACCCCTGCACCCTAAACCCTAGGCCGCGCCCTAAGCCCTGCACCCTAAACCCTAGGCCGCGCCCTAAGCCCTGCACCCTAAACCCTAGGCCGCGCCCTAACCCCTGCACCCTAAACCGTAGGCCGCGCCCTAACCCCTGCACCCTAAACCCTAGGCCGCGCCCTAACCCCTGCACCCTAAACCCTAGGCCGCGCCCTAAGCCCAGCACCCTGAACCCTAGGCCGCGCCCTAACCCCTGCACCCTAAGCCCTAGGCCACGCCCTAACCCCTGCACCCTAAACCCTAGGCCGCGCCCTAACCCCTACACCCTAAACCCTAGGCCGCGCCCTAACCCCTGCACCCTAAACCCTAGGCCGCGCCCTAACCCCTGCACCCTAAACCCTAGGCCGCACCCTCACCTCTGCACCCTAAACCCTAGGCCGCGCCCTAACCCCTGCACCCTAAACCCCAGGCCGCGCCCTAACCCCTGCACCCTAAACCCTAGGCCGCGCCCTAAGCCCTGCACCCTAAACCCTAGGCCGCGCCCTAACCCCTGCACCTTAAACCATACGCCACCCCCTAAGCCCTGCACCCTAAACCCTAGGCCGCGCCCTAACCCCTGCACCATAAACCCTTGGCCGCGCCCCAACCCCTGCACCCTAAACCCTAGGCCGCGCCCTAACCACGGCACCCTAAACCCTAGGCCGCGCCCTAACCCCTGCACCCTAAACCCTAGGCCGCACCCTCACCCTGCACCCTAAACCCTAGGCCGCGCCCTAACCCCTGCACCCTAAACCCCAGGCCGCGCCCTAACCCCTGCACCCTAAACCCTAGGCCGCGCCCTAAGCCCTGCACCCTAAACCCTAGGCCGCGCCCTAACCCCTGCACCTTAAACCATACGCCGCCCCCTAAGCCCTGCACCCTAAACCCTAGGCCGCGCCCTAACCCCTGCACCATAAACCCTTGGCCGCGCCCCAACCCCTGCACCCTAAACCCTAGGCCGCGCCCTAACCCCTGCACCCTAAACCCTAGGCCGCGCCCTAACCCCTGCACCCTAAACCCTAGGCCGCGCCCTAACCCCTGCACCCTAAACCCTAGGCCGCGCCCTAACCCCTGCACCCTAAACCCTAGGCCGTGCCCTAACCCCTTCACCCTAAACCCTAGGCTGCGCCCAAACACCTGCACCCTAAAACCTAGGCCGCTCCCTAACCCCTGCACCCTAAACCCTAGGCCGAGCCAAAACACCTGCACCCTAAACCCTAGGCCGCGCCCTAACCCCTGCACCCTAAACCCTAGGCCGCGCCCTAACCCCTGCACCCTAAACCCTGGGCCGCACCCTCACCCCCGCACCCTAAACCCTAGGACGCGCCCTAACCCCTGCACCCTAAACCCCAGGCCGCGCCCTAACCCCTGCACCCTAAACCCTAGGCCGCGCCCTAAGCCCTGCACCCTAAGCCCTAGGCCACGCCATAACCCCTGCACCTTTAACCATACGCCGCCCCCTAAGCCCTGCACCCTAAACCCTAGGCCGCGCCCTAACCCCTGCACCATAAACCCTTGGCCGCGCCCCAACCCCTGCACCCTAAACCCTAGGCCGCGCCCTAACCCCTGCACCCTAAACCCTAGGCAGCGCCCTAACCCCTGCACCCTAAACCCTAGGCCGCGCCCTAACCCCTGCACCCTAAACCCTAGGCCGCGCCCTAACCCCTGCACCCTAAACCTTAGGCCGCGCCCTAACCCCTGCACCCTAAACCCTAGGCCGCGCCCTAACCCCTGCACCCTAAACCCTAGGCCGCGCCCTAACCACGGCACCCTAAACCCTAGGCCGCGCCCTCACCTCTGCACCCTAAACCCTAGGCCGCGCCCTAACCCCTGCACCCTAAACCCTAGGCCGCGCCCTAACCCCTGCACCCTAAACCCTAGGCCGCGCCCTAACCCCTGCACCCTAAACCCTAGGCCGCGCCCTAAGCCCTGCACCCTAAACCCTAGGCCGCGCCCTAACCCCTGTACCTTAAACCATACGCTGCGCCCTAACCCCTGCACCATAAACCCTAGGCCGCGCCCTAACCCCTGCACCCTAAACCCTAGGCCGCGCCCTAACCCCTACACCCTAAACCCTAGGCCGCGCCCTAACCCCTGCACCCTAAACCCTAGGCCGCGCCCTAACCCCTGCACCCTAAACCCTAGGCCGCGCCCTCACCCCTGCACCCTAAACCCTAGGCCGCGCCCTAACCCCTGCACCCTAAACCCCAGGCCGCGCCCTAACCCCTGCACCCTAAACCCTAGGCCGCGCCCTAACCCCTGCACCCTAAACCCTAGGCCGCGCCCTAACCCCTGCACCTTAAACCATACGCCGCCCCCGAAGTCCTGCACCCTAAACCCTAGGCCGCGCCCTAACCCCTGCACCCTAAGCCCTAGGCCGCGCCCTAACCCCTGCACCCTAAACCCTAGGCTGCGCCCTAACCCATGCACTCTAAACCCTAGGCCGCGCCCTAACCCCTGCACCCTAAACCCTAGGCCGCGCCCTAACCCCTGCACCCTGAACCCTAGGCCGCGCCCTAACCCTGCACCCTAAACCCTACGCCGCGCCCTAATCCCTGCGCCCCAAACCCTAGGCCGCGCCCTAAGCCCAGCACCCTAAACCCTAGGCTGCGCCCTAACTCCTGAACCCTAAACCCTAGGCCGCGCCCTAACCCCTGCACCCTAAACCCTAGGCCGCGCCCTAACCCCTGCACCCTAAACCCTAGGCCGCGCCCCAACCCCTGCACCCCAAACCGTAGGCCGCGCCCTAACTCTTCCACCCAAACCCTAGGCCGTGCCCTAACCCCTGCACCCTAAACCCTATGCTGCGCCCTAATCCCTGCACCCTAAACCCTAGGCCGCGCCCTAAGCCCTGCACCCTGAACCATAGGCTGCGCCCTAACCCATGCACCCTAAACCCTAGGCCACACCCTAACCCCTGCACCCTAAACCCTAGGCCGCGCCCTAACCCCTACACCCTAAACCCTAGGCCGCGCCCTAACCCCTGCACCCTAAACCCTAGGCCGCGCCCTAACCCCTGCACCCTAAACCCTAGGCCGCACCCTCACCCCTGCACCTTAAACCCTAGGCCGCGCCCTAACCCCTGCACCCTAAACCCCAGGCCGCGCCCTAACCCCTGCACCCTAAACCCTAGGCCGCGCCCTAAGCCCTGCACCCTAAACCCTAGGCCGCGCCCTAACCCCTGCACCTTAAACCATACGCCGCCCCCTAAGCCCTGCACCCTAAACCCTAGGCCGCGCCCTAACCCCTGCACCATAAACCCTTGGCCGCGCCCCAACCCCTGCACCCTAAACCCTAGGCCGCGCCCTAACCCCTGCACCCTAAACCCTAGGCCGCGCCCTAACCCCTGCACCCTAAACCCTAGGCCGCGCCCTAACCCCTGCACCCTAAACCCTAGGCCGCGCCCTAACCCCTGCACCCTAAACCCTAGGCCGCGCCCTAACCCCTGCACCCTAAACCCTAGGCCGCGCCCTAACCACGGCACCCTAAACCCTAGGCTGCGCCCTCACCCCTGCACCCTAAACCCTAGGCCGCGCCCTAACCCCTGCACCCTAAACCCTAGGCCGCGCCCTAACCCCTGCACCCTAAACCCTAGGCCGCGCCCTAAGCCCTGCACCCTAAACCCTAGGCCGCGCCCTAACCCGTGCACCTTAAACCATACGCCGCGCCCTAACCCCTGCACCATAAACCCTAGGCCGCGCCCTAACCCCTGCACCATAAACCCCAGGCCGCGCCCTAACCCCTGCACCCTAAACCCTAGGCCGCGCCCTAACCCCTTCACCCTAAACCCTAGGCTGCGCCCAAACACCTGCACCCTAAAACCTAGGCCGCTCCCTAACCCCTGCACCCTAAACCCTAGGCCGAGCCAAAACACCTGCACCCTAAACCCTAGGCCGCGCCCTAACCCCTGCACCCTAAACCCTAGGCCGCGCCCTAACCCCTGCACCCTAAACCCTAGGCCGCGCCCAAACACCTGCACCCTAAACCCTAGGCCGCGCCCTAACCCCTACACCCTAAACCATAGGCCGCGCCCTAACCCCTGCACCCTAAACCCTAGGCCGCGCCCTAACCACGGCACCCTAAACCCTAGGCCGCGCCCTCACCCCTGCACCCTAAACCCTAGGCCGCGCCCTAACCCCTGCACCCTAAACCCTAGGCCGCGCCCTAACCCCTGCACCCTAAACCCTAGGCCGCGCCCTAAGCCCTGCACCCTAAACCCTAGGCCGCGCCCTAAGCCCTGCACCCTAAACCCTAGGCCGCGCCCTAACCCGTGCACCTTAAACCATACGCCGCGCCCTAACCCCTGCACCATAAACCCTAGGCCGCGCCCTAACCCCTGCACCATAAACCCTAGGCCGCGCCCTAACCCCTGCACCCTAAACCCTAGGCCGCGCCCTAACCCCTTCACCCTAAACCCTAGGCTGCGCCCAAACACCTGCACCCTAAAACCTAGGCCGCTCCCTAACCCCTGCACCCTAAACCCTAGGCCGAGCCAAAACACCTGCACCCTAAACCCTAGGCCGCGCCCTAACCCCTGCACCCTAAACCCTAGGCCGCGCCCTAACCCCTGCACCCTAAACCCTAGGCCACGCCCAAACACCTGCACCCTAAACCCTAGGCCGCGCCCTAACCCCTACACCCTAAACCATAGGCCGCGCCCTAACCCCTGCACCCTAAACCCTAGGCCGCGCCCTAAGCCCTGCACCCTAAACCCTAGGCCGCGCCCTAACCCCTGTACCTTAAACCATACGCTGCGCCCTAACCCCTGCACCATAAACCCTAGGCCGCGCCCTAACCCCTGCACCCTAAACCCTAGGCCGCGCCCTAACCCCTGCACCCTAAACCCTAGGCCGCGCCCTAACCCCTGCACCCTAAACCCTAGGCCGCGCCCTAACCCCTGCACCCTAAACCCCAGGCCGCGCCCTAACCCCTGCACCCTAAACCCTAGGCGGCGCCCTAACCCCTGCACCCTAAACCCTAGGCCGCGCCCTAACCCCTGCACCTTAAACCATACGCCGCCCCCGAAGCCCTGCACCCTAAACCCTAGGCCGCGCCCTAACCCCTGCACCCTAAACCCTAGGCCGCGCCCTAACCCCTGCACCCTAAACCCTAGGCTGCGCCCTAACCCATGCACTCTAAACCCTAGGCCGCGCCCTAACCCCTGCACCCTAAACCCTAGGCCGCGCCCTAACCCCTGCACCCTGAACCCTAGGCCGCGCCCTAACCCTGCACCCTAAACCCTACGCCGCGCCCTAATCCCTGCGCCCCAAACCCTAGGCCGCGCCCTAAGCCCAGCACCCTAAACCCTAGGCTGCGCCCTAACTCCTGAACCCTAAACCCTAGGCCGCGCCCTAACCCCTGCACCCTAAACCCTAGGCCGCGCCCTAACCCCTGCACCCTAAACCCTAGGCCGCGCCCCAACCCCTGCACCCCAAACCGTAGGCCGCGCCCTAACTCTTCCACCCAAACCCTAGGCCGTGCCCTAACCCCTGCACCCTAAACCCTAGGCTGCGCCCTAATCCCTGCACCCTAAACCCTAGGCCGCGCCCTAAGCCCTGCACCCTGAACCCTAGGCTGCGCCCTAACCCATGCACCCTAAACCCTAGGCCACACCCTAACCCCTGCACCCTAAACCCTAGGCCGCGCCCTAACCCCTACACCCTAAACCCTAGGCCGCGCCCTAACCCCTGCACCCTAAACCCTAGGCCGCGCCCTAACCCCTGCACCCTAAACCCTAGGCCGCGCCCTCACCCCTGCACCCTAAACCCTAGGCCGCGCCCTAACCCCTGCACCCTAAACCCCAGGCCGCGCCCTAACCCCTGCACCCTAAACCCTAGGCCGCGCCCTAACCCCTGCACCCAAAACCCCAGGCCGCGCCCTAACCCCTGCACCCTAAACCCTAGGCCGCGCCCTAAGCCCTGCACCCTAAACCCTAGGCCGCGCCCTAACCCCTGCACCTTAAACCATACGCCGCCCCCTAAGCCCTGCACCCTAAACCCTAGGCCGCGCCCTAACCCCTGCACCATAAACCCTTGGCCGCGCCCCAACCCCTGCACCCTAAACCCTAGGCCGCGCCCTAACCCCTGCACCCTAAACCCTAGGCCGCGCCCTAACCCCTGCACCCTAAACCCTAGGCCGCGCCCTAACCCCTGCACCCTAAACCCTAGGCCGCGCCCTAACCCCTGCACCCTAAACCCTAGGCCGCGCCCTAACCCCTGCACCCTAAACCCTAGGCCGCGCCCCAACCCCTGCACCCTAAACCCTAGGCCGCGCCCTAACCCCTGCACCCTAAACCCTAGGCCGCGCCCTAACCCCTGCACCCTAAACCCTAGGCCGCGCCCTAACCCCTCCACCCTAAACCCTAGGCCGCGCCCTAACCCCTGCACCCTAAACCCTAGGCCGCGCCCTAACCACGGCACCCTAAACCCTAGGCCGCGCCCTCACCCCTGCACCCTAAACCCTAGGCCGCGCCCTAACCCCTGCACCCTAAACCCTAGGCCGCGCCCTAACCCCTGCACCCTAAACCCTAGGCCGCGCCCTAAGCCCTGAACCCTAAACCCTAGGCCGCGCCCTAACCCGTGCACCTTAAACCATACGCCGCGCCCTAACCCCTGCACCATAAACCCTAGGCCGCGCCCTAACCCCTGCACCATAAACCCTAGGCCGCGCCCTAACCCCTGCACCCTAAACCCTAGGCCGCGCCCTAACCCCTTCACCCTAAACCCTAGGCTGCGCCCAAACACCTGCACCCTAAAACCTTGGCCGCTCCCTAACCCCTGCACCCTAAACCCTAGGCCGAGCCAAAACACCTGCACCCTAAACCCTAGGCCGCGCCCTAACCCCTGCACCCTAAACCCTAGGCCGCGCCCAAACACCTGCACCCTAAACCCTAGGCCGCGCCCTAACCCCTACACCCTAAACCATAGGCCGCGCCCTAACCCCTGCACCCTAAACCCTAGGCCGCGCCCTAACCACGGCACCCTAAACCCTAGGCCGCGCCCTCACCCCTGCACCCTAAACCCTAGGCCGCGCCCTAACCCCTGCACCCTAAACCCTAGGCCGCGCCCTAACCCCTGCACCCTAAACCCTAGGCCGCGCCCTAACCCCTGCACCCTAAACCCTAGGCCGCGCCCTAAGCCCTGCACCCTAAACCCTAGGCCGCGCCCTAACCCGTGCACCTTAAACCATACGCCGCGCCCTAACCCCTGCACCCTAAACCCTAGGCCGCGCCCTAACCCCTGCACCATAAACCCTAGGCCGCGCCCTAACCCCTGCACCCTAAACCCTAGGCCGCGCCCTAACCCCTTCACCCTAAACCCTAGGCTGCGCCCAAACACCTGCACCCTAAAACCTAGGCCGCTCCCTTACCCCTGCACCCTAAACCCTAGGCCGAGCCAAAACACCTGCACCCTAAACCCTAGGCCGCGCCCTAACCCCTGCACCCTAAACCCTAGGCCGCGCCCTAACCCCTGCACCCTAAACCCTAGGCCGCGCCCAAACACCTGCACCCTAAACCCTAGGCCGCGCCCTAACCCCTACACCCTAAACCATAGGCCGCGCCCTAACCCCTGCACCCTAAACCCTAGGCCGCGCCCTAACCCCTGCACCCTAAACCCTTGGCCGCGCCCTAACCCCTGCACCCTAAACCCTAGGCCGCACCCTCACCCCTGCACCCTAAACCCTAGGCCGCGCCCTAACCCCTACACCCTAAACCCTAGGCCGCGCCCTAACCCCTGCACCTTAAACCATACGCCGCCCCCTAAGCCCTGCACCCTAAACCCTAGGCCGCGCCCTAACCCCTGCACCATAAACCCTTGGCCGCGCCCCAACCCCTGCACCCTAAACCCTAGGCCGCGCCCTAACCCCTGCACCCTAAACCCTAGGCCGCGCCCTAACCCCTGCACCCTAAACCCTAGGCCGCGCCCTAACCCCTGCACCCTAAACCCTAGGCCGCGCCCTAACCCCTGCACCCTAAACCCTAGGCCGCGCCCTAACCCCTGCACCCTAAACCCTAGGCCGCGCCCTAACCCCTGCACCCTAAACCCTAGGCCGCGCCCTAACCACGGCACCCTAAACCCTAGGCCGCGCCCTCACCCCTGCACCCTAAACCCTAGGCCGCGCCCTAACCCCTGCACCCTAAACCCTAGGCCGCGCCCTAACCCCTGCACCCTAAACCCTAGGCCGCGCCCTAAGCCCTGCACCCTAAACCCTAGGCCGCGCCCTAACCCGTGCACCTTAAACCATACGCCGCGCCCTAACCCCTGCACCATAAACCCTAGGCCGCGCCCTAACCCCTGCACCATAAACCCTAGGCCGCGCCCTAACCCCTGCACCCTAAACCCTAGGCCGCGCCCTAACCCCTTCACCCTAAACCCTAGGCTGCGCCCAAACACCTGCACCCTAAAACATAGGCCGCTCCCTAACCCCTGCACCCTAAACCCTAGGCCGAGCCAAAACACCTGCACCCTAAACCCTAGGCCGCGCCCTAACCCCTGCACCCTAAACCCTAGGCCGCGCCCTAACCCCTGCACCCTAAACCCTAGGCCGCGCCCAAACACCTGCACCCTAAACCCTAGGCCGCGCCCTAACCCCTACACCCTAAACCATAGGCCGCGCCCTAACCCCTGCACCCTAAACCCTAGGCCGCGCCCTAACCACGGCACCCTAAACCCTAGGCCGCGCCCTCACCCCTGCACCCTAAACCCTACGCCGCGCCCTAACCCCTGCACCCTAAACCCTAGGCCGCGCCCTAACCCCTGCACCCTAAACCCTAGGCCGCGCCCTAACCCCTGCACCCTAAACCCTAGGCCGCGCCCTAAGCCCTGCACCCTAAACCCTAGGCCGCGCCCTAACCCGTGCACCTTAAACCATACGCCGCGCCCTAACCCCTGCACCATAAACCCTAGGCCGCGCCCTAACCCCTGCACCATAAACCCTAGGCCGCGCCCTAACCCCTGCACCCTAAACCCTAGGCCGCGCCCTAACCCCTTCACCCTAAACCCTAGGCTGCGCCCAAACACCTGCACCCTAAAACCTAGGCCGCTCCCTAACCCCTGCACCCTAAACCCTAGGCCGAGCCAAAACACCTGCACCCTAAACCCTAGGCCGCGCCCTAACCCCTGCACCCTAAACCCTAGGCCGCGCCCTAACCCCTGCACCCTAAACCCTAGACCACGCCCAAACACCTGCACCCTAAACCCTAGGCCGCGCCCTAACCCCTACACCCTAAACCATAGGCCGCGCCCTAACCCCTGCACCCTAAACCCTAGGCCGCGCCCTAAGCCCTGCACCCTAAACCCTAGGCCGCGCCCTAACCCCTGTACCTTAAACCATACGCTGCGCCCTAACCCCTGCACCATAAACCCTAGGCCGCGCCCTAACCCCTGCACCCTAAACCCTAGGCCGCGCCCTAACCCCTGCACCATAAACCCTAGGCCGCGCCCTAACCCCTGCACCCTAAACCCTAGGCCGCGCCCTAACCCCTGCACCCTAAACCCTAGGCCGCGCCCTCACCCCTGCACCCTAAACCCTAGGCCGCGCCCTAACCCCTGCACCCTAAACCCCAGGCCGCGCCCTAACCCCTGCACCCTAAACCCTAGGCCGCGCCCTAACCCCTGCACCCTAAACCCTAGGCCGCGCCCTAACCCCTGCACCTTAAACCATACGCCGCCCCCGAAGCCCTGCACCCTAAACCCTAGGCCGCGCCCTAACCCCTGCACCCTAAGCCCTAGGCCGCGCCCTAACCCCTGCACCCTAAACCCTACGCCGCGCCCTAATCCCTGCGCCCCAAACCCTAGGCCGCGCCCTAAGCCCAGCACCCTAAACCCTAGGCCGCGCCCTAAGCCCTGCACCCTGAACCCTAGGCTGCGCCCTAACCCATGCACCCTAAACCCTAGGCCACACCCTAACCCCTGCACCCTAAACCCTAGGCCGCGCCCTAACCCCTACACCCTAAACCCTAGGCCGCGCCCTAACCCCTGCACCCTAAACCCTAGGCCGCGCCCTAACCCCTGCACCCTAAACCCTAGGCCGCACCCTCACCCCTGCACCCTAAACCCTAGGCCGCGCCCTAACCCCTGCACCCTAAACCCCAGGCCGCGCCCTAACCCCTGCACCCTAAACCCTAGGCCGCGCCCTAAGCCCTGCACCCTAAACCCTAGGCCGCGCCCTAACCCCTGCACCTTAAACCATACGCCGCCCCCTAAGCCCTGCACCCTAAACCCTAGGCCGCGCCCTAACCCCTGCACCATAAACCCTTGGCCGCGCCCCAACCCCTGCACCCTAAACCCTAGGCCGCGCCCTAACCCCTGCACCCTAAACCCTAGGCCGCGCCCTAACCCCTGCACCCTAAACCCTAGGCCGCGCCCTAACCCCTGCACCCTAAACCCTAGGCCGCGCCCTAACCCCTGCACCCTAAACCCTAGGCCGCGCCCTAACCCCTGCACCCTAAACCCTAGGCCGCGCCCTAACCCCTGCACCCTAAACCCTAGGCCGCGCCCTAACCACGGCACCCTAAACCCTAGGCCGCGCCCTCACCCCTGCACCCTAAACCCTAGGCCGCGCCCTAACCCCTGCACCCTAAACCCTAGGCCGCGCCCTAACCCCTGCACCCTAAACCCTAGGCCGCGCCCTAAGCCCTGCACCCTAAACCCTAGGCCGCGCCCTAACCCGTGCACCTTAAACCATACGCCGCGCCCTAACCCCTGCACCATAAACCCTAGGCCGCGCCCTAACCCCTGCACCATAAACCCTAGGCCGCGCCCTAACCCCTGCACCCTAAACCCTAGGCCGCGCCCTAACCCCTTCACCCTAAACCCTAGGCTGCGCCCAAACACCTGCACCCTAAAACCTAGGCCGCTCCCTAACCCCTGCACCCTAAACCCTAGGCCGAGCCAAAACACCTGCACCCTAAACCCTAGGCCGCGCCCTAACCCCTGCACCCTAAACCCTAGGCCGCGCCCTAACCCCTGCACCCTAAACCCTAGGCCGCGCCCAAACACCTGCACCCTAAACCCTAGGCCGCGCCCTAACCCCTACACCCTAAACCATAGGCCGCGCCCTAACCCCTGCACCCTTAACCCTAGGCCGCGCCCTAACCACGGCACCCTAAACCCTAGGCCGCGCCCTCACCCCTGCACCCTAAACCCTAGGCCGCGCCCTAACCCCTGCACCCTAAACCCTAGGCCGCGCCCTAACCCCTGCACCCTAAACCCTAGGCCGCGCCCTAACCCCTGCACCCTAAACCCTAGGCCGCGCCCTAAGCCCTGCACCCTAAACCCTAGGCCGCGCCCTAACCCGTGCACCTTAAACCATACGCCGCGCCCTAACCCCTGCACCCTAAACCCTAGGCCGCGCCCTAACCCCTGCACCATAAACCCTAGGCCGCGCCCTAACCCCTGCACCCTAAACCCTAGGCCGCGCCCTAACCCCTTCACCCTAAACCCTAGGCTGCGCCCAAACACCTGCACCCTAAAACCTAGGCCGCTCCCTAACCCCTGCACCCTAAACCCTAGGCCGAGCCAAAACACCTGCACCCTAAACCCTAGGCCGCGCCCTAACCCCTGCACCCTAAACCCTAGGCCGCGCCCTAACCCCTGCACCCTAAACCCTAGGCCGCGCCCAAACACCTGCACCCTAAACCCTAGGCCGCGCCCTAACCCCTACACCCTAAACCCTAGGCCGCGCCCTAACCCCTGCACCCTAAACCCTAGGCCGCGCCCTAACCCCTGCACCCTAAACCCTAGGCCGCGCCCAAACCCCCGCACCCTAAACCCTAGGCCGCGCCCTAAGCCTTGCACCCTAAACCCTAGGCCGCGCCCTAAGCCCTGCACCCTAAACCCTACGCCGCGCCCTAACCCCTGCACCCTAAATTCTAGGCCGCGCCCTAAGCTCTGCACCCTAAACCCTACGCCGCGCCCTAAGCCCTGCATCCTAAACCCTATGCTGCGCCCTAAGCCCTGCACCCTAAACCCTAGGCCGCGCCCTAAGCCCTGCACCCTAAACCCTAGGCCGCGCCCTAACCCCTGCACCCTAAACCCTAGGCCGCGCCCTCACCCCTGCACCCTAAACCCTACGCCGCGCCCTAACCCCTGCACCCTAAACCCTAGGCCGCGCCCTAACCCCTGCACGCTAAACCCGAGGCCGCGCCCTAACCCCTGCACCCTAAACCCTAGGCCGCTCCCCAACCCCTGCACCCCAAGCCGTAGGCCGTGCCCTAACTCTTCCACCCAAACCCTAGGCCGTGCCCTAAACCCTGCACCCTAAACCCTAGGCTCCGCCCTAATCCCTGCACCATAAACCCTAGGCCGCGCCCTAAGCCCTGCACCCTGAACCCTAGGCCGCGCCCTAACCCATGCACCCTAAACCCTAGGCCACGCCCTAACGCCTGTACCCTAAACCCTACGCCGCGCCCAAACACCTGCACCCTAAACCCTAGGCCGCGCCCTAACCCCGGCACCCTAAACCCTAGGCCGCGCCCTCACCCCTGCACCCTGAACCCTAGGCCGCGCCCTAACCCCTGCACCCTAAACCCTAGGCCGCGCCCTAACCCCTGCACCCTAAACCCTAGGCCGCGCCCTAACCCCTGCACCCTAAACCCTAGGCCGCGCCCTAACCCCTGCACCCTAAACCCTAGGCCGCGCCCTAACCACGGCACCCTAAACCCTAGGCCGCGCCCTCACCCCTGCACCCTAAACCCTAGGCCGCGCCCTAACCCCTGCACCCTAAACCCTAGGCCGCGCCCTAACCCCTGCACCCTAAACCCTAGGCCGCGCCCTAAGCCCTGCACCCTAAACCCTAGGCCGCGCCCTAACCCGTGCACCTTAAACCATACGCCGCGCCCTAACCCCTGCACCATAAACCCTAGGCCGCGCCCTAACCCCTGCACCATAAACCCTAGGCCGCGCCCTAACCCCTGCACCCTAAACCCTAGGCCGCGCCCTAACCCCTTCACCCTAAACCCTAGGCTGCGCCCAAACACCTGCACCCTAAAACCTAGGCCGCTCCCTAACCCCTGCACCCTAAACCCTAGGCCGAGCCAAAACACCTGCACCCTAAACCCTAGGCCGCGCCCTAACCCCTGCACCCTAAACCCTAGGCCGCGCCCTAACCCCTGCACCCTAAACCCTAGGCCGCGCCCAAACACCTGCACCCTAAACCCTAGGCCGCGCCCTAACCCCTACACCCTAAACCATAGGCCGCGCCCTAACCCCTGCACCCTTAACCCTAGGCCGCGCCCTAACCACGGCACCCTAAACCCTAGGCCGCGCCCTCACCCCTGCACCCTAAACCCTAGGCCGCGCCCTAACCCCTGCACCCTAAACCCTAGGCCGCGCCCTAACCCCTGCACCCTAAACCCTAGGCCGCGCCCTAACCCCTGCACCCTAAACCCTAGGCCGCGCCCTAAGCCCTGCACCCTAAACCCTAGGCCGCGCCCTAACCCGTGCACCTTAAACCATACGCCGCGCCCTAACCCCTGCACCCTAAACCCTAGGCCGCGCCCTAACCCCTGCACCATAAACCCTAGGCCGCGCCCTAACCCCTGCACCCTAAACCCTAGGCCGCGCCCTAACCCCTTCACCCTAAACCCTAGGCTGCGCCCAAACACCTGCACCCTAAAACCTAGGCCGCTCCCTAACCCCTGCACCCTAAACCCTAGGCCGAGCCAAAACACCTGCACCCTAAACCCTAGGCCGCGCCCTAACCCCTGCACCCTAAACCCTAGGCCGCGCCCTAACCCCTGCACCCTAAACCCTAGGCCGCGCCCAAACACCTGCACCCTAAACCCTAGGCCGCGCCCTAACCCCTACACCCTAAACCCTAGGCCGCGCCCTAACCCCTGCACCCTAAACCCTAGGCCGCGCCCTAACCCCTGCACCCTAAACCCTAGGCCGCGCCCAAACCCCCGCACCCTAAACCCTAGGCCGCGCCCTAAGCCTTGCACCCTAAACCCTAGGCCGCGCCCTAAGCCCTGCACCCTAAACCCTACGCCGCGCCCTAACCCCTGCACCCTAAATTCTAGGCCGCGCCCTAAGCTCTGCACCCTAAACCCTACGCCGCGCCCTAAGCCCTGCACCCTAAACCCTATGCTGCGCCCTAAGCCCTGCACCCTAAACCCTAGGCCGCGCCCTAAGCCCTGCACCCTAAACCCTAGGCCGCGCCCTAACCCCTGCACCCTAAACCCTAGGCCGCGCCCTCACCCCTGCACCCTAAACCCTACGCCGCGCCCTAACCCCTGCACCCTAAACCCTAGGCCGCGCCCTAACCCCTGCACGCTAAACCCGAGGCCGCGCCCTAACCCCTGCACCCTAAACCCTAGGCCGCTCCCCAACCCCTGCACCCCAAGCCGTAGGCCGTGCCCTAACTCTTCCACCCAAACCCTAGGCCGTGCCCTAAACCCTGCACCCTAAACCCTAGGCTCCGCCCTAATCCCTGCACCATAAACCCTAGGCCGCGCCCTAAGCCCTGCACCCTGAACCCTAGGCCGCGCCCTAACCCATGCACCCTAAACCCTAGGCCACGCCCTAACCCCTGCACCCTAAACCCTAGGCCGCGCCCTAACCGCTACACCCTAAACCCTAGGCCGCGCCCTAACCCCTGCACCCTAAACCCTAGGCCGCGCCCTAACCCCTGCACCCCAAACCCTAGGCCGCTCCCTAACGCCTGTACCCTAAACCCTACGCCGCGCCCAAACACCTGCACCCTAAACCCTAGGCCGCGCCCTAACCCCGGCACCCTAAACCCTAGGCCGCGCCCTCACCCCTGCACCCTGAACCCTAGGCCGCGCCCTAACCCCTGCACCCTAAACCCTAGGCCGCGCCCTAACCCCTGCACCCTAAACCCTAGGCCGCGCCCTAAGCCCTGCACCCTAAACCCTAGGCCGCGCCCTAACCCCTGCACCTTAAACCATACGCCGCCCCCTAAGCCCTGCACCCTAAACCCTAGGCCGCGCCCTAACCCCTGCACCCTAAACCCTAGGCCGCGCCCTAACCCATGCACCCTAAACCCTAGGCCGCGCCCTAACCCCTGCACCATAAACCCTTGGCCGCGCCACAACCCCTGCACCCTAAACCCTAGGGTCGCCCTAACCCCTGCACCATAAACCCTAGGCCGCGCCCTAACCTTTGCACCCTAAACCCTAGGCCGCGCCCTAACCCCTGCACCCTAAACCATACGCCGCGCCCTAACCCCTGCACCATAAACCATAGGCCGCGCCCTAACCCCTGCACCATAAACCCTAGGCCGCGCCCTAACCCCTGCACCCTAAACCCTAGGCCGCGCCCTAACCCCTACACCCTAAACCCTAGGCCGCGCCCTAACCCCTGCACCCTAAAACCTAGGCCGCTCCCTAACCCCTGCACCCTAAACCCTAGGCCGCGCCCAAACACCTGCACCCGAAACCCTAGGCCGTGCCCTAACCCCTGCACCCTAAACCCTACGCCGCGCCCTAAACCCTGCACCCTAAACCCTAGGCCGCGCCCAAACACCTGCACCCTAAACCCTAGGCCGCGCCCTAACCCCTACACCCTAAACCATAGGCCGCGCCCTAACCCCTGCAGCCTAAACCCTAGGCCGCGCCCTAACCCCTGCACCCTAAACCCTAGGCCGCGCCCAAACCCCTGCACCCTAAACCCTAGGCCGCGCCCTAAGCCCTGCACCCTAAACCCGAGGCCGCGCCCTAACCCCTGCACCCTAAACCCTAGGCCGCGCCCTAACCCCTGCACCCTAAACCCTAGGCCGCGCCCTAACCCCTGCACCCTAAACCCTAGGCCGCGCCCTAAGCCCTGCACCCTAAACCCTAGGCCGCGCCCTAACCCCTGCACCCTAAACCCTAGGCCGCGCCCTAACCCCTGCACCCTAAACGCTAGGCCGCGCCCTAACCCCTGCACCCTAAACCCTAGGCCGCGCCCTAACCCCTGCACCCTAAACCCTAGGCCGCGCCCTAACCTCTGCACCCTAAACCCTAGGCCGCGCCCTAAGCCCTGCACCCTAAACCCTAGGCCGCGCCATAACCCCTGCACCCTAAACCCTAGGCCGCGCCCTAACCCCTGCACCCTAAACCCTAGGCCGCGCCCTAACCCCTGCACCCTAAACCCTATGTGGCGCCTGAACACCTGCACCCTAAACCCTAGGCCGTGCCCTAACCCCTGCACCCTAAACCGTATGCGGCGCCCTAACACCTGCACCCAAAACCCTAGTCCGCGCCATTAGCCCTGCACCCTAAACCCTAGGCCACGCCATAAGCCCTGCACCCTAAACCTTAGGCCGCGCCCTAAGCCCTGCACCCTAAACCCTAGGCCGCGCCCTAACCCCTGCACCCTAAACCCTAGGCCGCGCCCTAAGCCCTGCACCCTAAACCCTAGGCCGCGCCCTAAGCCCTGCACCCTAAACCCTAGGCCGCGCCCTAACCCCTGCACCCTAAACCGTAGGCCGCGCCCTAACCCCTGCACCCTAAACCCTAGGCCGCGCCCTAACCCCTGCACCCTAAACCCTAGGCCACGCCCTAACCCCTGCACCCTAAACCCTACGCCGCGCCCTAAGCCCTGCACCCTAAACCCTATGCGGCGACCTCAGCCCTGCACCCTAAACCCTAGGCCGCGCCCAAACCCCTGCACCCTAAACCCTAGGCCGCGCCCTAACCCCTGCACCCTAAACCCTACGCCGCGCCCTAACCCCTGCACCCTAAACCCTAGGCCGCGCCCTAACCCCTGCACCCTAAACCCTAGGCCGCGCCCTAACCCCTGCACCCTAAACCCTAGGCCGCCCCCCAACCCCTGCACCCCAAACCGTAGGCCGCGCCCTAACTCTTCCACCCAAACCCTAGGCCGTGCCTTAACCCCTGCACCCTAAACCCTAGGCTGCGCCCTAATCCCTGCACCCTAAACCCTAGGCCGCGCCCTAAGCCCTGCACCCTGAACCCTAGGCCGCGCCCTAACCCATGCACCCTAAATCCTAGGCCACGCCCTAACCCCTGCACCCTAAACCCTAGGCCGCGCCCTAACCCCTACACCCTAAACCCTAGGCCGTGCCCTAACCCCTGCACCCTAAACCCTAGGCCGCGCCCTAACCCCTGCACCCTAAACCCTAGGCCGCACCCTCACCCCTGCACCCTAAACCCTAGGCCGCGCCCTAACCCCTGCACCCTAAACCCCAGGCCGCGCCCTAACCCCTGCACCCCAAACCCTAGGCCGCGCCCTAAGCCCTGCACCCTAAACCCTAGGCCGCGCCCTAACCCCTGCACCTTAAACCATACGCCGCCCCCTAAGCCCTGCACCCTAAACCCTAGGCCGCGCCCTAACCCCTGCACCATAAACCCTTGGCCGCGCCCCAACCCCTGCACCCTAAACGCTAGGCCGCGCCCGAACCCCTGCACCCTAAACCCTAGGCCGCGCCCTAACCGCTGCACCGTAAACCCTAGGCCGCGCCCTAACCCCTGCACCCTAAACCCTAGGCCGCGCCCTAACCCCTGCACCCTAAACCCTAGGCCGCGCCCTAACCCCTGCACCCTAAACCCTAGGCCGCGCCCTAACCCCTGCACCCTAAACCCTAGGCCGCGCCCTAACCACGGTACCCTAAACCCTAGGCCGCGCCCTCACCCCTGCACCCTAAACCCTAGGCCGCGCCCTAACCCCTGCACCCTAAACCCTAGGCCGCGCCCTAAGCCCTGCACCCTAAACCCTAGGCCGCGCCCTAACCCCTGCACCCTAAACCCTAGGCCGCGCCCTAAGCCCTGCACCCTAAACCCTAGGCTGCGCCCTAACCCCTGCACCTTAAACCATACGCCGCGCCGTCACCCCTGCACCCTAAACCCTAGGCCGCGCCCTAACCCCTGCACCCTAAACCCTAGGCCGCGCCCTAAGCCCTGCACCCTAAACCCTAGGCCGCGCCCTAACCCGTGCACCTTAAACCATACGCCGCGCACTAACCCCTGCACCATAAACCCTAGGCCGCGCCCTAACCCCTGCACCATAAACCCTAGGCCGCGCCCTAACCCCTGCACCCTAAACCCTAGGCCGCGCCCTAACCCCTTCACCCTTAACCCTAGGCTGCGCCCAAACACCTGCACCCTAAAACCTAGGCCGCTCCCTAACCCCTGCACCCTAAACCCTAGGCCGAGCCAAAACACCTGCACCCTAAACCCTAGGCCGCGCCCTAACCCCTGCACCCTAAACCCTAGGCCGCGCCCTAACCCCTGCACCCTAAACCCTAGGCCGCGCCCAAACACCTGCACCCTAAACCCTAGGCCGCGCCCTAACCCCTACACCCTAAACCATAGGCCGCGCCCTAACCCCTGCACCCTAAACCCTAGGCCGCGCCCTAACCCCTGCACCCTAAACCCTAGGCCGCGCCCAAACCCCCGCACCCTAAACCCTAGGCCGCGCCCTAAGCCTTGCACCCTAAACCCTAGACCGCGCCCTAAGCCCTGCACCCTAAACCCTACGCCGCGCCCTAACCCCTGCACCCTAAACCCTAGGCCGCGCCCTAAACTCTGCACCCTAAACCCTACGCCGCGCCCTAAGCCCTGCACCCTAAACCCTATGCTGCGCCCAAAGCCCTGCACCCTAAACCCTAGGCCGCGCCCTAAGCCCTGCACCCTAAACCCTAGGCCGCGCCCTAACCCCTGCACCCTAAACCCTAGGCCGCGCCCTCACCCCTGCGCCCTAAACCCTACGCCGCGCCCTAACCCCTGCACCCTAAACCCTAGGCCGCGCCCTAACCCCTGCACCCTAAACCCGAGGCCGCGCCCTAACGCCTGCACCCTAAACCCTAGGCCGCTCCCCAACCCCTGCACCCCAAGCCGTAGGCCGTGCCCTAACTCTTCCACCCAAACCCTAGGCCGTGCCCTAACCCCTGCACCCTAAACCCTAGGCTGCGCCCTAATCCCTGCACCATAAACCCTAGGCCGCGCCCTAAGCCCTGCACCCTGAACCCTAGGCCGCGCCCTAACCCATGCACCCTAAACCCTAGGCCACGCCCTAACCCCTGCACCCTAAACCCTAGGCCGCGCCCTAACCCCTACACCCTAAACCATAGGCCGCGCCCTAAACCCTGCACCCTAAACCCTAGGCCGCGCCCTAACCCCTGCACCCCAAACCCTAGGCCGCTCCCTAACGCCTGTACCCTAAACCCTACGCCGCGCCCAAACACCTGCACCCTAAACCCTAGGCCGCGCCCTAACCCCTGCACCCTAAACCCTAGGCCGCGCCCTCACCCCTGCACCCTAAACCCTAGGCCGCGCCCTAACCCCTGCACCCTAAACCCTAGGCCGCGCCCTAACCCCTGCACCCTAAACCCTAGGCCGCGCCCTAAGCCCTACACCCTAAACCCTAGGCCGCGCCCTAACCCCTGCACCTTAAACCATACGCCGCCCCCTAAGCCCTGCACCCTAAACCCTAGGCCGCGCCCTAACCCCTGCACCCTAAACCCTAGGCCGCGCCCTAACCCATGCACCCTAAACCCTAGGCCGCGCCCTAACCCCTGCACCATAAACCATTGGCCGCGCCACAACCCCTGCACCCTAAACCCTAGGGTCGCCCTAACCCCTGCACCCTAAACCCTAGGCCGCGCCCTAACCTTTGCACCCAAAACCCTGGGCCGCGCCCTAACCCCTGCACCCTAAACCCTAGGCCGCGCCCTAACCCCTGCACCCTAAACCCTAGGCCGCGCCCTAACCCCTTCACCCTAAACCCTAGGCCGCGCCCTAACCCCTGCACCCAAAACCCTAGGCCGCGCCCTAACCAGTGCACCCTAAACCCTAGGCCGCGCCCTAACCCCTGCACCTTAAACCATACGCCGCGCCCTAACCCCTGAACCATAAACCCTAGGCCGCGCCCTAACCCCTGCACCATAAACCCTAGGCCGCGCCCTAACCCCTGCACCCTAAACCCTAGGCCGCGCCCTAACCCCTACACCCTAAACCCTAGGCCGCGCCCTAACCCCTGCACCCTAAAACCTAGGCCGCTCCCTAACCCCTGCACCCTAAACCCTAGGCCGCGCCCAAACAGCTGCACCCGAAACCCTAGGCCGTGCCGTAACCCCTGCACCCTAAACCCTAGGCCGCGCCCTAACCCCTGCCCCCTAAACCCTAGGCTGCGCCCTAACCCATGCACCCTAAACCCTAGGCCGCGGCCTAAGCCCAGCACCCTAAACCCTAGGCTGCGCCCTAACTCCTGAACCCTAAACCCTAGGCCGCGCCCTAACGCCTGCACCCTAAACCCTAGGCCGCGCCCTAACCCCTGCACCCTAAACCCTAGGCCGCGCCCCAACCCCTGCACCCCAAACCGTAGGCCGCGCCCTAACTCTTCCACCCAAACCCTAGGCCGTGCCCTAACCCCTGCACCCTAAACCCTAGGCTGCGCCCTAATCCCTGCACCCTAAACCCTAGGCCGCGCCCTAAGCCCTGCACCCTGAACCCTAGGCCGCGCCCTAACCCATGCACCCTAAACCCCAGGCCGCGCCCTAACCCCTGCACCCTAAACCCTTGGCCGCGCCCTAAGCCCTGCACCCTAAACCCTAGGCCCCGCCCTAACCCCTGCACCTTAAACCATACGCCACCCACTAAGCCCTGCACCCTAAACCCTAGGCCGCGCCCTAACCCCTGCACCATAAACCCTAGGCCGCGCCCCAACCCCTGCACCCTAAACCCTAGGCCGCGCCCTAACCCCTGCACCCTAAACCCTAGGCCGCGCCCTAACCCCTGCACCCTAAACCCTAGGCCGCGCCCTAACCCCTGCACCCTAAACCCTAGGCCGCGCCCTAACCCCTGCACCCTAAACCCTAGGCCGCGCCCTAACCACGGCACCCTAAACCCTAGGCCGCGCCCTAACCACGGCACCCTAAACCCTAGGCCGCGCCCTCACCCCTGCACCCTACACCATAGGCCGCGCCCTAAGCCCTGCACCCTAAACCCTAGGCCGCGCCCTAACCCCTGCACCCTAAACCCTAGGCCGCGCCCTAACCCCTGCACCCTAAACCCTAGGCCGCGCCCTAACCCCTGCACCCTAAACAATACGCCGCGCCCTAACCCCTGCACCATAAACCCTAGGCCGCGCCCTAACCCCTGCACCATAAACCCTAGGCCGCGCCCTAACCCCTGCACCATAAACCCTAGGCCGCGCCCTAACCCCTTCACCCTAAACCCTAGGCTGCGCCCAAACACCTGCACCCTAAAACCTAGGCCGCTCCCTAACCCTGCACCCTAAACCCTAGGCCGAGCCAAAACACCTGCACCCTAAACCCTAGGCCGCGCCCTAACCCCTGCACCCTAAACCCTAGGCCGCACCCTAACCCCTGCACCCTAAACCCTAGGCCGCACCCTCACCCCTGCACCCTAAACCCTAGGCCGCGCCCTAACCCCTGCACCCTAAACCCCAGGCCGCGCCCTAACCCCTGCACCTTAAACCATACGCCGCCCCCTAAGCCCTGCACCCTAAACCCTAGGCCGCGCCCTAACCCCTGCACCATAAACCCTTGGCCGCGCCCCAACCCCTGCACCCTAAACCCTAGGCCGCGCCCTAACCCCTGCACCCTAAACCCTAGGCCGCGCCCTAACCCCTGCACCCTAAACCCTAGGCCGCGCCCTAACCCCTGCACCCTAAACCCTAGGCCGCGCCCTAACCCCTGCACCCTAAACCCTAGGCCGCGCCCTAACCCCTACACCCTAAACCCTAGGCCGCGCCCTAACCCCTGCACCCTAAACCCTAGGCCGCGCCCTAACCCCTGCACCCTAAACCCTAGGCCGCGCCCTAACCCCTGCACCCTAAACCCTAGGCTGCGCCCT
Source organism: Acanthiza pusilla (assembly GCA_036630365.1). Taxonomy (NCBI): domain Eukaryota; kingdom Metazoa; phylum Chordata; class Aves; order Passeriformes; family Acanthizidae; genus Acanthiza; species Acanthiza pusilla. The sequence goes on along the minus strand of JAXCHO010000119.1, from coordinate 75,062 downwards.
AACCCATGCACTCTAAACCCTAGGCCGCGCCCTAACCCCTGCACCCGAAACCCTAGGCCGCGCCCTAACCCCTGCACCCTGAACCCTAGGCCGCGCCCTAACCCTGCACCCTAAACCCTACGCCGCGCCCTAATCCCTGCACCCCAAACCCTAGGCCGCGCCCTAAGCCCAGCACCCTAAACCCTAGGCTGCGCCCTAACTCCTGAACCCTAAACCCTAGGCCGCGCCCTAATCCCTGCACCCTAAACCCTACGCCGCGCCCTAACCCCTGCACCCTAAACCCTAGGCCGCGCCCCAACCCCTGCACCCCAAACCGTAGGCCGCGCCCTAACTCTTCCACCCAAACCCTAGGCCGTGCCCTAACCCCTGCACCCTAAACCCTAGGCTGCGCCCTAATCCCTGCACCCTAAACCCTAGGCCGCGCCCTAAGCCCTGCACCCTGAACCCTAGGCTGCGCCCTAACCCATGCACCCTAAACCCTAGGCCACGCCCTAACCCCTGCACCCTAAACCCTAGGCCGCGCCCTAACCCCTACACCCTAAACCCTAGGCCGCGCCCTAACCCCTGCACCCTAAACCCTAGGCCGCGCCCTAACCCCTGCACCCTAAACCCTAGGCCGCACCCTAACCCCTGCACCCTAAACCCTAGGCCGCGCCCTAACCCCTGCACCCTAAACCCCAGGCCGCGCCCTAACCCCTGAACCCTAAACCCTAGGCCGCGCCCTAAGCCCTGCACCCTAAACCCTAGGCCGCGCCCTAACCCCTGCACCTTAAACCATACGCCGCCCCCTAAGCCCTGCACCCTAAACCCTAGGCCGCGCCCTAACCCCTGCACCATAAACCCTTGGGCGCGCCCCAACCCCTGCACCCTAAACCCTAGGCCGCGCCCTAACCCCTGCACCCTAAACCCTAGGCCGCGCCCTAACCCCTGCACCCTAAACCCTAGGCCGCGCCCTAACCCCTGCACCCTAAACCCTAGGCCGCGCCCTAACCCCTGCACCCTAAACCCTAGGCCGCGCCCTAACCCCTGCACCCTAAACCCTAGGCCGCGCCCTAACCCCTGCACCCTAAACCCTAGGCCGCGCCCTAACCCCTGCACCCTAAACCCTAGGCCGCGCCCTCACCCCTGCACCCTAAACCCTAGGCCGCGCCCTAACCCCTGCACCCTAAACCCTAGGCCGCGCCCTAACCCCTGCACCCTAAACCCTAGGCCGCGCCCTAACCCCTGCACCCTAAACCCTAGGCCGCGCCCTAAGCCCTGCACCCTAAACCCTAGGCCGCGCCCTAACCCCTGCACCTTAAACCATACGCCGCGCCCTAACCCCTGCACCATAAACCCTAGGCCGCGCCCTAACCCCTGCACCCTAAACCCTAGGCCGCGCCCTAACCCCTGCACCCTAAACCCTAGGCCGCGCCCTAACCCCTTCACCCTAAACCCTAGGCTGCGCCCAAACACCTGCACCCTAAAACCTAGGCCGCTCCCTAACCCCTGCACCCTAAACCCTAGGCCGAGCCAAAACACCTGCACCCTAAACCCTAGGCCGCGCCCTAACCCCTGCACCCTAAACCCTAGGCCGCGCCCTAACCCCTGCACCCTAAACCCTAGGCCGCGCCCAAACACCTGCACCCTAAACCCTAGGCCGCGCCTTAACCCCTACACCCTAAACCATAGGCCGCGCCCTAACCCCTGCACCCTAAACCCTAGGCCGCGCCCTAACCCCTGCACCCTAAACCCTAGGCCGCGCCCAAACCCCCGCACCCTAAACCCTAGGCCGCGCCCTAAGCCCTGCACCCTAAACCCTAGGCCGCGCCCTAAGCCCTGCACCCTAAACCCTACGCCGCGCCCTAACCCCTGCACCCTAAACCCTAGGCCGCGCCCTAAGCTCTGCACCCTAAACCCTACGCCGCGCCCTAAGCCCTGCACCCTAAACCCTATGCTGCGCCCTAAGCCCTGCACCCTAAACCCTAAGCCGCGCCCTAAGCCCTGCACCCTAAACCCTAGGCCGCGCCCTAACCCCTGCACCCTAAACCCTAGGCCGCGCCCTCACCCCTGCACCCTAAACCCTACGCCGCGCCCTAACCCCTGCACCCTAAACCCTAGGCCGCGCCCTAACCCCTGCACCCTAAACCCGAGGCCGCGCCCTAACCCCTGCACCCTAAACCCTAGGCCGCTCCCCAACCCCTGCACCCCAAGCCGTAGGCCGCGCCCTAACTCTTCCACCCAAACCCTAGGCCGTGCCCTAACCCCTGCACCCTAAACCCTAGGCTGCGCCCTAATCCCTGCACCATAAACCCTAGGCCGCGCCCTAAGCCCTGCACCCTGAACCCTAGGCCGCGCCCTAACCCATGCACCCTAAACCCTAACTAACGCCCTAACCCCTGCACCCTAAAGCCTAGGCCGCGCCCTAACCCCTACACCCTAAACCCTAGGCCGCGCCCTAACCCCTGCACCCTAAACCCTAGGCCGCGCCCTAACCCCTGCACCCTAAACCCTAGGCCGCGCCCTCACCCCTGCACCCTAAACCCTAGGCCGCGCCCTAACCCCTGCACCCTAAACCCCAGGCCGCGCCCTAACCCCTGCACCCTAAACCCTAGGCCGCGCCCTAAGCCCTGCACCCTAAACCCTAGGCTGCGCCCTAACCCCTGCACCTTAAACCATACGCCGCCCCCTAAGCCCTGCACCCTAAACCCTAGGCCGCGCCCTAACCCCTGCACCCTAAACGCTAGGCCGCGCCCTAACCCCTGCACCCTAAACCCTAGGCTGTGCCCTAACCCATGCACCCTAAACCCTAGGCCGCGCCCTAACCCCTGCACCATAAACCCTTGGCCGCGCCCCAACCCCTGCACCCTAAACCCTAGGGTCGCCCTAACCCCTGCACCCTAAACCCTAGGCCGCGCCCTAACCTTTGCACCCTAAACCCTAGGCCGCGCCCTAACCCCTGCACCCTAAACCCTAGGCCGCGCCCTAACCCCTGCACCCTAAACCCTAGGCCGCGCCCTAACCCCTGCACCCTAAACCCTAGGCCATGCCCAAACCCCTGCACCCTAAACCCTAGGCCGCGCCCTAACCCGTGCACCCTAAACCCTAGGCCGCGCCCTAACCCCTGCACCTTAAACCATACGCCGCGCCCTAACCCCTGCACCATAAACCCTAGGCCGCGCCCTAACCCCTGCACCATAAACCCTAGGCCGCGCCCTAACCCCTGCACCCTAAACCCTAGGCCGCGCCCTAACCCCTTCACCCTAAACCCTAGGCTGCGCCCAAACCCCTGCACCCTAAAACCTAGGCCGCTCCCTAACCCCTGCACCCTAAACCCTAGGCCGCGCCCAAACACCTGCACCCGAAACCCTAGGCCGTGCCCTAACCCCTGCACCCTAAACCCTAGGCCGCGCCCTAACCCCTGCACCCTAAACCCTAGGCCGCGCCCAAACACCTGCACCCTAAACCCTAGGCCGCGCCCTAACCCCTACACCCTAAACCATAGGCCGCGCCCTAACCCCTGCACCCTAAACCCTAGGCCGCGCCCTAACCCCTGCACCCTAAACCCTAGGCCGCGCCCAAACCCCTGCACCCTAAACCCTAGGCCGCGCCCTAAGCCCTGCACCCTAAACCCGAGGCCGCGCCCTAACCCCTGCACCCTAAACCCTAGGCCGCGCCCTAACCCCTGCACCCTAAACCCTAGGCCGCGCCCTAACCCCTGCACCCTAAACCCTAGGCCGCGCCCTAAGCCCTGCACCCTAAACCCTATGCTGCGCCCTAACCCCTGCACCCTAAACCCTAGGCCGCGACCTAACCCCTGCACCCTAAACGCTAGGCCGCGCCCTAAGCCCTGCACCCTAAACCCTAGGCCGCGCCCTAACCCCTGCACCCTAAACCCTAGGCCGCGCCCTAACCCCTGCACCCCAAACGCTAGGCCGCGCCCTAACCCCTGCACCCTAAACCCTAGGCCGCGCCCTAAGCCCTGCACCCTAAACCCTAGGCCGCGCCCTAACCCCTGCACCCTAAACCCTACGCCGCGCCCTAAGCCCTGCACCCTAAACCCTATGCGGCGACCTCAGCCCTGCACCCTAAACCCTAGGCCGCGCCCAAACCCCTGCACCCTAAACCCTAGCCCGCGCCCTAACCCCTGCACCCTAAACCCTACGCCGCGCCCTAACCCCTGCACCCTAAACCCTAGGCCGCGCCCTAACCCCTGCACCCTAAACCCTAGGCCGCGCCCTAACCCCTGCACCCTAAACCCTAGGCCGCGCCCTAACCCCTGCACCATAAACCCTAGGCCGCGCCCTAACCCCTGCACCCTAAAGCCTAGGCCGCGCCCTAAGCCCTGCACTCTAAACCCTAGGCCGCGCCCTAACCCCTGCACCTTAAACCATACGCAGCCCCCTAAGCCCTGCACCCTAAACCATAGGCCGCACCCTAACCCCTGCACCCTAAACCCTAGGCCGCGCCCTAACCCCTGCACCCTAAACCCTAGGCCGCGCCCAAACACCTGCACCCTAAACCCTAGGCCGCGCCCTAACCCCTACACCCTAAACCATAGGCCGCGCCCTAACCCCTGCACCCTAAACCCTAGGCCGCGCCCTAACCCCTGCACCCTAAACCCTAGGCCGCGCCCAAACACCTGCACCCTAAACCCTAGGCCGCGCCCTAACCCCTACACCCTAAACCATAGGCCGCGCCCTAACCCCTGCACCCTAAACCCTAGGCCGCGCCCTAACCCCTGCACCCTAAACCCTAGGCCGCGCCCAAACCCCTGCACCCTAAACCCTAGGCCGCGCCCTAAGCCCTGCACCCTAAACCCTAGGCCGCGCCCTAAGCCCTGCACCCTAAACCCTACGCCGCGCCCTAACCCCTGCACCCTAAACCTTAGGCCGCGCCCTAACCCCTGCACCCTAAACCCTAGGCCGCGCCCTAAGCCCTGCACCCTAAACCCTAGGCCGCGCCCTAACCCCTGCACCCTAAACCCTACGCCGTGCCCTAACCCCTGCATTCTAAACCCTATGCCGCGCCCTAACCCCTGCACCCTAAACCCTAGGCCGCGCCCTCAGCCCTGCACCCTAAACCCTAGGCCGCGCCCTAACCCCTGCACCCTAAACCCTACGCCGCGCCCTAAGCCCTGCACCCTAAACCCTATGCGGCGACCTAAGCCCTGCACCCTAAACCCTAGGCCGCGCCCAAACCCCTGCACCCTAAACCCTAGGCCGCGCCCTAACCCCTGCACCCTAAACCCTAGGCCGCGCCCTAACCCTTGCACCCTAAACCCTAGGCCGCGCCCTAACCCCTGCACCATAAACCCTAGGCCGCGCCCTAACCCCTGCACCCTAAACCCTAGGCCGCGCCCTAACCCCTGCACCATAAACCCTAGGCCACGCCCTAACCCCTGCACCCTAAAGCCTAGGCCGCGCCCTAAGCCCTGCACCCTAAACCCTAGGCCGCGCCCTAACCCCTGCACCTTAAACCATACGGAGCCCCCTAAGCCCTGCACCCTAAACCCTAGGCCGCTCCCTAACCCCTGCACCCAAAACCCTAGGCCGCGCCCTCACCCCTGCACCCTAAACCCTAGGCCGTGCCCTAACCCCTGCACCCTAAACCCTTGGCCGCGCCCTAACCCCTGCACCCTAAACCCTAGGCCGCGCCCTAACCCTGCACCGTAAACCCTAGGCCGCGCCCTAATCCCTGCACCCTAAACCCTAGGCCGCGTCCTAACACCTGCACCCTAAACCCTAGGCCGCGCCCTAACCCTGCACCATAAACCCTAGGCCGCGCCCTTACCCCTGCACCATAAACCCTAGGCCGCGCCCTAACCCATGCACCCTAAACCCTAGGCCGCGCCCTAACCCCTGCACCCTAAACCCTAGGCCGCGCCCAAACCCCTGCACCCTAAACACTAGGCCGCACCCTAACCCCTGCACCCTAAACCCTAGGCCGCGCCCTAACCCCTGCACCCTAAACCCTAGGCCGCGCCCTAACCCCTGCACCCTAAACCCTAGGCCGCGCCCTAAGCCCTACACCCTAAACCCTAGGCCGCGCCCTCACCCCTGCACCCTAAACCCTAGGCCGCGCCCTAACCCCTGCACCCTAAACCCTAGGCCGCGCCCTAACCCCTGCACCCTAAACCCTAGGCCGCGCCCTAACCCCTGCACCCTAAACCCTAGGCCGCGCCCTAACCCCTGCACCCTAAACCCTAGGCTGCGCCCAAACACCTGCACCCTAAACCCTAGGCCGCGCCCTAACCCCTGCACCCTAAAACCTAGGCCGTGACCTAACCCCTGCACCCTAAACCCTACGCCACGCCATAAACCCTGCACCCTAAACCCTAGGCCGCGCCCTAACCCCTGCACCCTGAACCCTAGGCCGCGCCCTAACGCCTGCACCCTAAACCCTAGGCCGCGCCCTAACCCCTGCACCCTAAACCCTAGGCCGCGCCCTAAGCCCTGCACCCTAAACCATAGGCCGCGCCCTAACCCCTGCACCCTAAACCCTAGGCCTTGCCCAAAGCCCTGCACCCTAAACCCTAGGCCGCGCCCTAACCCCTGCACCTTAAACCATACGCCGCCCCCTAAGCCCTGCACCCTAAACCCTAGGCCGCGCCCTAACCCCTGCACCCTAAACCCTAGGCTGTGCCCTAACCCATGCACCCTAAACCCTAGGCCGCGCCCTAACCCCTGCACCATAAACCCTTGGCCGCGCCCCAACCCCTGCACCCTAAACCCTAGGGTCGCCCTAACCCCTGCACCCTAAACCCTAGGCCGCGCCCTAACCTTTGCACCCTAAACCCTAGGCCGCGCCCTAACCCCTGCACCCTAAACCCTAGGCCGCGCCCTAACCCCTGCACCCTAAACCCTAGGCCGCGCCCTAAGCCCTGCACCCTAAACCCTAGGCCGCGCCCTAACCCCTGCACCCTAAACCCTAGGCCGCGCCCTAACCCGTGCACCCTAAACCCTAGGCCGCGCCCTAACCCCTGCACCTTAAACCATACGCCGCGCCCTAACCCCTGCACCATAAACCCTAGGCCGCGCCCTAACCCCTGCACCATAAACCCTAGGCCGCGCCCTAACCCCTGCACCCTAAACCCTAGGCCGCGCCCTAACCCCTTCACCCTAAACCCTAGGCTGCGCCCAAACCCCTGCACCCTAAAACCTAGGCCGCTCCCTAACCCCTGCACCCTAAACCCTAGGCCGCGCCCAAACACCTGCACCCGAAACCCTAGGCCGTGCCCTAACCCCTGCACCCTAAACCCTAGGCCGCGCCCTAACCCCTGCACCCTAAACCCTAGGCCGCGCCCAAACACCTGCACCCTAAACCCTAGGCCGCGCCCTAACCCCTACACCCTAAACCATAGGCCGCGCCCTAACCCCTGCACCCTAAACCCTAGGCCGCGCCCTAACCCCTGCACCCTAAACCCTAGGCCGCGCCCAAACCCCTGCACCCTAAACCCTAGGCCGCGCCCTAAGCCCTGCACCCTAAACCCGAGGCCGCGCCCTAACCCCTGCACCCTAAACCCTAGGCCGCGCCCTAACCCCTGCACCCTAAACCCTAGGCCGCGCCCTAACCCCTGCACCCTAAACCCTAGGCCGCGCCCTAAGCCCTGCACCCTAAACCCTATGCTGCGCCCTAACCCCTGCACCCTAAACCCTAGGCCGCGACCTAACCCCTGCACCCTAAACGCTAGGCCGCGCCCTAACCCCTGCACCCTAAACCCTAGGCCGCGCCCTAACCCCTGCACCCTAAACCCTAGGCCGCGCCCTAACCCCTGCACCCTAAACCCTAGGCCGCGCCCTAAGCCCTGCACCCTAAACCCTAGGCCGCGCCCTAACCCCTGCACCCTAAACCCTAGGCCGCGCCCTAACCCCTGCACCCTAAACCCTAGGCCGCGCCCTAACCCCTGCACCCTAAACCCTATGTGGCGCCTGAACACCTGCACCCTAAACCCTAGGCCGCGCCCTAACCCCTGCACCCTAAACCGTATGCGGCGCCCTAACACCTGCACCGAAAACCCTAGTCCGCGCCATTAGCCCTGCACCCTAAACCCTAGGCCACGCCATAAGCCCTGCACCCTAAACCTTAGGCCGCGCCCTAAGCCCTGCACCCTAAACCCTAGGCCGCGCCCTAACCCCTGCACCCTAAACCCTAGGCCGCGCCCTAAGCCCTGCACCCTAAACCCTAGGCCGCGCCCTAAGCCCTGCACCCTAAACCCTACGCCGCGCCCTAAGCCCTGCACCCTAAACCCTATGCTGCGCCCTAACCCCTGCACCCTAAACCCCAGGCCGCGCCCTAACCCCTGCACCCTAAACGCTAGGCCGCGCCCTAACCCCTGCACCCTAAACCCTAGGCCGCGCCCTAAGCCCTGCACCCTAAACCCTAGGCCGCGCCCTAACCCCTGCACCCTAAACCCTAGGCCGCGCCCTAACCCCTGCACCCTAAACCCTAGGCCGCGCCCTAACCCCTGCACCCTAAACCCTAGGCCGCGCCCTAACCCCTGCACCCTAAACCCTATGTGGCGCCTGAACACCTGCACCCTAAACCCTAGGCCGCGCCCTAACCCCTGCACCCTAAACCGTATGCGGCGCCCTAACACCTGCACCCAAAACCCTAGTCCGCGCCATTAGCCCTGCACCCTAAACCCTAGGCCACGCCATAAGCCCTGCACCCTAAACCTTAGGCCGCGCCCTAAGCCCTGCACCCTAAACCCTAGGCCGCGCCCTAACCCCTGCACCCTAAACCCTAGGCCGCGCCCTAAGCCCTGCACCCTAAACCCTAGGCCGCGCCCTAAGCCCTGCACCCTAAACCCTACGCCGCGCCCTAAGCCCTGCACCCTAAACCCTATGCTGCGCCCTAACCCCTGCACCCTAAACCCTAGGCCGCGCCCTAACCCCTGCACCCTAAACGCTAGGCCGCGCCCTAACCCCTGCACCCTAAACCCTAGGCCGCGCCCTAAGCCCTGCACCCTAAACCCTAGGCCGCGCCCTAACCCCTGCACCCTAAACCCTACGCCGCGCCCTAAGCCCTGCACCCTAAACCCTATGCGGCGACCTCAGCCCTGCACCCTAAACCCTAGGCCGCGCCCAAACCCCTGCACCCTAAACCCTAGCCCGCGCCCTAACCCCTGCACCCTAAACCCTACGCCGCGCCCTAAGCCCTGAACCCTAAACCCTAGGCCGCGCCCTAACCCCTGCACCCTAAACCCTAGGCCGCGCCCTAACCCCTGCACCCTAAACCCTAGGCCGCGCCCTAACCCCTGCACCATAAACCCTACGCCGCGCCCTAACCCCTGCACCCTAAACCCTAGGCCGCGCCCTAACCCCTGCACCCTAAAGCCTAGGCCGCGCCCTAACCCCTGCACTCTAAACCCTAGGCCGCGCCCTAACCCCTGCACCTTAAACCATACGCAGCCCCCTAAGCCCTGCACCCTAAACCATAGGCCGCGCCCTAACCCCTGCACCCTAAACCCTAGGCCGCGCCCTAACCCCTGCACCCTAAACCCTAGGCCGCGCCCAAACACCTGCACCCTAAACCCTAGGCCGCGCCCTAACCCCTCCACCCTAAACCATAGGCCGCGCCCTAACCCCTGCACCCTAAACCCTAGGCCGCGCCCTAACCCCTGCACCCTAAACCCTAGGCCGCGCCCAAACCCCTGCACCCTAAACCCTAGGCCGCGCCCTAAGCCCTGCACCCTAAACCCTAGGCCGCGCCCTAACCCCTGCACCCTAAACCCTAGGCCGCCCCCCAACCCCTGCACCCCAAACCGTAGGCCGCGCCCTAACTCTTCCACCCAAACCCTAGGCCGTGCCTTAACCCCTGCACCCTAAACCCTAGGCTGCGCCCTAATCCCTGCACCCTAAACCCTAGGCCGCGCCCTAAGCCCTGCACCCTGAACCCTAGGCCGCGCCCTAACCCATGCACCCTAAATCCTAGGCCACGCCCTAACCCCTGCACCCTAAACCCTAGGCCGCGCCCTAACCCCTACACCCTAAACCCTAGGCCGTGCCCTAACCCCTGCACCCTAAACCCTAGGCCGCGCCCTAACCCCTGCACCCTAAACCCTAGGCCGCACCCTCACCCCTGCACCCTAAACCCTAGGCCGCGCCCTAACCCCTGCACCCTAAACCCCAGGCCGCGCCCTAACCCCTGCACCCCAAACCCTAGGCCGCGCCCTAAGCCCTGCACCCTAAACCCTAGGCCGCGCCCTAACCCCTGCACCTTAAACCATACGCCGCCCCCTAAGCCCTGCACCCTAAACCCTAGGCCGCGCCCTAACCCCTGCACCATAAACCCTTGGCCGCGCCCCAACCCCTGCACCCTAAACGCTAGGCCGCGCCCGAACCCCTGCACCCTAAACCCTAGGCCGCGCCCTAACCGCTGCACCGTAAACCCTAGGCCGCGCCCTAACCCCTGCACCCTAAACCCTAGGCCGCGCCCTAACCCCTGCACCCTAAACCCTAGGCCGCGCCCTAACCCCTGCACCCTAAACCCTAGGCCGCGCCCTAACCCCTGCACCCTAAACCCTAGGCCGCGCCCTAACCACGGTACCCTAAACCCTAGGCCGCGCCCTCACCCCTGCACCCTAAACCCTAGGCCGCGCCCTAACCCCTGCACCCTAAACCCTAGGCCGCGCCCTAAGCCCTGCACCCTAAACCCTAGGCCGCGCCCTAACCCCTGCACCCTAAACCCTAGGCCGCGCCCTAAGCCCTGCACCCTAAACCCTAGGCTGCGCCCTAACCCCTGCACCTTAAACCATACGCCGCGCCGTCACCCCTGCACCCTAAACCCTAGGCCGCGCCCTAACCCCTGCACCCTAAACCCTAGGCCGCGCCCTAAGCCCTGCACCCTAAACCCTAGGCCGCGCCCTAACCCGTGCACCTTAAACCATACGCCGCGCACTAACCCCTGCACCATAAACCCTAGGCCGCGCCCTAACCCCTGCACCATAAACCCTAGGCCGCGCCCTAACCCCTGCACCCTAAACCCTAGGCCGCGCCCTAACCCCTTCACCCTTAACCCTAGGCTGCGCCCAAACACCTGCACCCTAAAACCTAGGCCGCTCCCTAACCCCTGCACCCTAAACCCTAGGCCGAGCCAAAACACCTGCACCCTAAACCCTAGGCCGCGCCCTAACCCCTGCACCCTAAACCCTAGGCCGCGCCCTAACCCCTGCACCCTAAACCCTAGGCCGCGCCCAAACACCTGCACCCTAAACCCTAGGCCGCGCCCTAACCCCTACACCCTAAACCATAGGCCGCGCCCTAACCCCTGCACCCTAAACCCTAGGCCGCGCCCTAACCCCTGCACCCTAAACCCTAGGCCGCGCCCAAACCCCCGCACCCTAAACCCTAGGCCGCGCCCTAAGCCTTGCACCCTAAACCCTAGACCGCGCCCTAAGCCCTGCACCCTAAACCCTACGCCGCGCCCTAACCCCTGCACCCTAAACCCTAGGCCGCGCCCTAAACTCTGCACCCTAAACCCTACGCCGCGCCCTAAGCCCTGCACCCTAAACCCTATGCTGCGCCCTAAGCCCTGCACCCTAAACCCTAGGCCGCGCCCTAAGCCCTGCACCCTAAACCCTAGGCCGCGCCCTAACCCCTGCACCCTAAACCCTAGGCCGCGCCCTCACCCCTGCGCCCTAAACCCTACGCCGCGCCCTAACCCCTGCACCCTAAACCCTAGGCCGCGCCCTAACCCCTGCACCCTAAACCCGAGGCCGCGCCCTAACCCCTGCACCCTAAACCCTAGGCCGCTCCCCAACCCCTGCACCCCAAGCCGTAGGCCGTGCCCTAACTCTTCCACCCAAACCCTAGGCCGTGCCCTAACCCCTGCACCCTAAACCCTAGGCTGCGCCCTAATCCCTGCACCATAAACCCTAGGCCGCGCCCTAAGCCCTGCACCCTGAACCCTAGGCCGCGCCCTAACCCCATGCACCCTAAACCCTAGGCCACGCCCTAACCCCTGCACCCTAAACCCTAGGCCGCGCCCTAACCCCTACACCCTAAACCATAGGCCGCGCCCTAAACCCTGCACCCTAAACCCTAGGCCGCGCCCTAACCCCTGCACCCCAAACCCTAGGCCGCTCCCTAACGCCTGTACCCTAAACCCTACGCCGCGCCCAAACACCTGCACCCTAAACCCTAGGCCGCGCCCTAACCCCTGCACCCTAAACCCTAGGCCGCGCCCTCACCCCTGCACCCTAAACCCTAGGCCGCGCCCTAACCCCTGCACCCTAAACCCTAGGCCGCGCCCTAACCCCTGCACCCTAAACCCTAGGCCGCGCCCTAAGCCCTACACCCTAAACCCTAGGCCGCGCCCTAACCCCTGCACCTTAAACCATACGCCGCCCCCTAAGCCCTGCACCCTAAACCCTAGGCCGCGCCCTAACCCCTGCACCCTAAACATAGGCCGCGCCCTAACCCATGCACCCTAAACCCTAGGCCGCGCCCTAACCCCTGCACCATAAACCATTGGCCGCGCCACAACCCCTGCACCCTAAACCCTAGGGTCGCCCTAACCCCTGCACCCTAAACCCTAGGCCGCGCCCTAACCTTTGCACCCAAAACCCTGGGCCGCGCCCTAACCCCTGCACCCTAAACCCTAGGCCGCGCCCTAACCCCTGCACCCTAAACCCTAGGCCGCGCCCTAACCCCTTCACCCTAAACCCTAGGCCGCGCCCTAACCCCTGCACCCAAAACCCTAGGCCGCGCCCTAACCAGTGCACCCTAAACCCTAGGCCGCGCCCTAACCCCTGCACCTTAAACCATACGCCGCGCCCTAACCCCTGAACCATAAACCCTAGGCCGCGCCCTAACCCCTGCACCATAAACCCTAGGCCGCGCCCTAACCCCTGCACCCTAAACCCTAGGCCGCGCCCTAACCCCTACACCCTAAACCCTAGGCCGCGCCCTAACCCCTGCACCCTAAAACCTAGGCCGCTCCCTAACCCCTGCACCCTAAACCCTAGGCCGCGCCCAAACAGCTGCACCCGAAACCCTAGGCCGTGCCGTAACCCCTGCACCCTAAACCCTAGGCCGCGCCCTAACCCCTGCCCCCTAAACCCTAGGCTGCGCCCTAACCCATGCACCCTAAACCCTAGGCCGCGGCCTAAGCCCAGCACCCTAAACCCTAGGCTGCGCCCTAACTCCTGAACCCTAAACCCTAGGCCGCGCCCTAACGCCTGCACCCTAAACCCTAGGCCGCGCCCTAACCCCTGCACCCTAAACCCTAGGCCGCGCCCCAACCCCTGCACCCCAAACCGTAGGCCGCGCCCTAACTCTTCCACCCAAACCCTAGGCCGTGCCCTAACCCCTGCACCCTAAACCCTAGGCTGCGCCCTAATCCCTGCACCCTAAACCCTAGGCCGCGCCCTAAGCCCTGCACCCTGAACCCTAGGCCGCGCCCTAACCCATGCACCCTAAACCCCAGGCCGCGCCCTAACCCCTGCACCCTAAACCCTTGGCCGCGCCCTAAGCCCTGCACCCTAAACCCTAGGCCCCGCCCTAACCCCTGCACCTTAAACCATACGCCACCCACTAAGCCCTGCACCCTAAACCCTAGGCCGCGCCCTAACCCCTGCACCATAAACCCTAGGCCGCGCCCCAACCCCTGCACCCTAAACCCTAGGCCGCGCCCTAACCCCTGCACCCTAAACCCTAGGCCGCGCCCTAACCCCTGCACCCTAAACCCTAGGCCGCGCCCTAACCCCTGCACCCTAAACCCTAGGCCGCGCCCTAACCCCTGCACCCTAAACCCTAGGCCGCGCCCTAACCACGGCACCCTAAACCCTAGGCCGCGCCCTAACCACGGCACCCTAAACCCTAGGCCGCGCCCTCACCCCTGCACCCTACACCATAGGCCGCGCCCTAAGCCCTGCACCCTAAACCCTAGGCCGCGCCCTAACCCCTGCACCCTAAACCCTAGGCCGCGCCCTAACCCCTGCACCCTAAACCCTAGGCCGCGCCCTAACCCCTGCACCCTAAACAATACGCCGCGCCCTAACCCCTGCACCATAAACCCTAGGCCGCGCCCTAACCCCTGCACCATAAACCCTAGGCCGCGCCCTAACCCCTGCACCATAAACCCTAGGCCGCGCCCTAACCCCTTCACCCTAAACCCTAGGCTGCGCCCAAACACCTGCACCCTAAAACCTAGGCCGCTCCCTAACCCTGCACCCTAAACCCTAGGCCGAGCCAAAACACCTGCACCCTAAACCCTAGGCCGCGCCCTAACCCCTGCACCCTAAACCCTAGGCCGCACCCTAACCCCTGCACCCTAAACCCTAGGCCGCACCCTCACCCCTGCACCCTAAACCCTAGGCCGCGCCCTAACCCCTGCACCCTAAACCCCAGGCCGCGCCCTAACCCCTGCACCTTAAACCATACGCCGCCCCCTAAGCCCTGCACCCTAAACCCTAGGCCGCGCCCTAACCCCTGCACCATAAACCCTTGGCCGCGCCCCAACCCCTGCACCCTAAACCCTAGGCCGCGCCCTAACCCCTGCACCCTAAACCCTAGGCCGCGCCCTAACCCCTGCACCCTAAACCCTAGGCCGCGCCCTAACCCCTGCACCCTAAACCCTAGGCCGCGCCCTAAGCCCTGCACCCTAAACACTAGGCCGCGCCCTAACCCCTGCACCCTAAACCCTAGGCCGCGCCCTAACCCCTGCACCCTAAACCCTAGGCCGCGCCCTAACCACGGCACCCTAAACCCTAGGCCGCGCCCTCACCCCTGCACCCTAAACCCTAGGCCGCGCCCTAACCCCTGCGCCCTAAACCCCAGGCCGCGCCCTAACCCCTGCACCCTAAACCCTAGGCCGCGCCCTAACCCCTGCACCCTAAACCCTAGGCCGCGCCCTAAGCCCTGCACCCTAAACCCTAGGCCGCGCCCTAACCCCTGTATCTTAAACCATACGCTGCGCCCTAACCCCTGCACCATAAACCCTAGGCCGCGCCCTAACCCCTGCACCCTAAACCCTAGGCCGCGCCCTAACCCCTACACCCTAAACCCTAGGCCGCGCCCTAACCCCTGCACCCTAAACCCTAGGCCGCGCCCTAACCCCTGCACCCTAAACCCTAGGCCGCGCCCTAACCCCTGCACCCTAAACCCTAGGCTGCGCCCTAACCCATGCACTCTAAACCCTAGGCCGCGCCCTAACCCCTGCACCCGAAACCCTAGGCCGCGCCCTAACCCCTGCACCCTGAACCCTAGGCCGCGCCCTAACCCTGCACCCTAAACCCTACGCCGCGCCCTAATCCCTGCACCCCAAACCCTAGGCCGCGCCCTAAGCCCAGCACCCTAAACCCTAGGCTGCGCCCTAACTCCTGAACCCTAAACCCTAGGCCGCGCCCTAATCCCTGCACCCTAAACCCTACGCCGCGCCCTAACCCCTGCACCCTAAACCCTAGGCCGCGCCCCAACCCCTGCACCCCAAACCGTAGGCCGCGCCCTAACTCTTCCACCCAAACCCTAGGCCGTGCCCTAACCCCTGCACCCTAAACCCTAGGCTGCGCCCTAATCCCTGCACCCTAAACCCTAGGCCGCGCCCTAAGCCCTGCACCCTGAACCCTAGGCTGCGCCCTAACCCATGCACCCTAAACCCTAGGCCACGCCCTAACCCCTGCACCCTAAACCCTAGGCCGCGCCCTAACCCCTACACCCTAAACCCTAGGCCGCGCCCTAACCCCTGCACCCTAAACCCTAGGCCGCGCCCTAACCCCTGCACCCTAAACCCTAGGCCGCACCCTAACCCCTGCACCCTAAACCCTAGGCCGCGCCCTAACCCCTGCACCCTAAACCCCAGGCCGCGCCCTAACCCCTGAACCCTAAACCCTAGGCCGCGCCCTAAGCCCTGCACCCTAAACCCTAGGCCGCGCCCTAACCCCTGCACCTTAAACCATACGCCGCCCCCTAAGCCCTGCACCCTAAACCCTAGGCCGCGCCCTAACCCCTGCACCATAAACCCTTGGGCGCGCCCCAACCCCTGCACCCTAAACCCTAGGCCGCGCCCTAACCCCTGCACCCTAAACCCTAGGCCGCGCCCTAACCCCTGCACCCTAAACCCTAGGCCGCGCCCTAACCCCTGCACCCTAAACCCTAGGCCGCGCCCTAACCCCTGCACCCTAAACCCTAGGCCGCGCCCTAACCCCTGCACCCTAAACCCTAGGCCGCGCCCTAACCCCTGCACCCTAAACCCTAGGCCGCGCCCTAACCCCTGCACCCTAAACCCTAGGCCGCGCCCTCACCCCTGCACCCTAAACCCTAGGCCGCGCCCTAACCCCTGCACCCTAAACCCTAGGCCGCGCCCTAACCCCTGCACCCTAAACCCTAGGCCGCGCCCTAACCCCTGCACCCTAAACCCTAGGCCGCGCCCTAAGCCCTGCACCCTAAACCCTAGGCCACGCCCTAACCCCTGCACCTTAAACCATACGCCGCGCCCTAACCCCTGCACCATAAACCCTAGGCCGCGCCCTAACCCCTGCACCCTAAACCCTAGGCCGCGCCCTAACCCCTGCACCCTAAACCCTAGGCCGCGCCCTAACCCCTTCACCCTAAACCCTAGGCTGCGCCCAAACACCTGCACCCTAAAACCTAGGCCGCTCCCTAACCCCTGCACCCTAAACCCTAGGCCGAGCCAAAACACCTGCACCCTAAACCCTAGGCCGCGCCCTAACCCCTGCACCCTAAACCCTAGGCCGCGCCCTAACCCCTGCACCCTAAACCCTAGGCCGCGCCCAAACACCTGCACCCTAAACCCTAGGCCGCGCCTTAACCCCTACACCCTAAACCATAGGCCGCGCCCTAACCCCTGCACCCTAAACCCTAGGCCGCGCCCTAACCCCTGCACCCTAAACCCTAGGCCGCGCCCAAACCCCCGCACCCTAAACCCTAGGCCGCGCCCTAAGCCCTGCACCCTAAACCCTAGGCCGCGCCCTAAGCCCTGCACCCTAAACCCTACGCCGCGCCCTAACCCCTGCACCCTAAACCCTAGGCCGCGCCCTAAGCTCTGCACCCTAAACCCTACGCCGCGCCCTAAGCCCTGCACCCTAAACCCTATGCTGCGCCCTAAGCCCTGCACCCTAAACCCTAAGCCGCGCCCTAAGCCCTGCACCCTAAACCCTAGGCCGCGCCCTAACCCCTGCACCCTAAACCCTAGGCCGCGCCCTCACCCCTGCACCCTAAACCCTACGCCGCGCCCTAACCCCTGCACCCTAAACCCTAGGCCGCGCCCTAACCCCTGCACCCTAAACCCGAGGCCGCGCCCTAACCCCTGCACCCTAAACCCTAGGCCGCTCCCCAACCCCTGCACCCCAAGCCGTAGGCCGCGCCCTAACTCTTCCACCCAAACCCTAGGCCGTGCCCTAACCCCTGCACCCTAAACCCTAGGCTGCGCCCTAATCCCTGCACCATAAACCCTAGGCCGCGCCCTAAGCCCTGCACCCTGAACCCTAGGCCGCGCCCTAACCCATGCACCCTAAACCCTAACTAACGCCCTAACCCCTGCACCCTAAAGCCTAGGCCGCGCCCTAACCCCTACACCCTAAACCCTAGGCCGCGCCCTAACCCCTGCACCCTAAACCCTAGGCCGCGCCCTAACCCCTGCACCCTAAACCCTAGGCCGCGCCCTCACCCCTGCACCCTAAACCCTAGGCCGCGCCCTAACCCCTGCACCCTAAACCCCAGGCCGCGCCCTAACCCCTGCACCCTAAACCCTAGGCCGCGCCCTAAGCCCTGCACCCTAAACCCTAGGCTGCGCCCTAACCCCTGCACCTTAAACCATACGCCGCCCCCTAAGCCCTGCACCCTAAACCCTAGGCCGCGCCCTAACCCCTGCACCCTAAACGCTAGGCCGCGCCCTAACCCCTGCACCCTAAACCCTAGGCTGTGCCCTAACCCATGCACCCTAAACCCTAGGCCGCGCCCTAACCCCTGCACCATAAACCCTTGGCCGCGCCCCAACCCCTGCACCCTAAACCCTAGGGTCGCCCTAACCCCTGCACCCTAAACCCTAGGCCGCGCCCTAACCTTTGCACCCTAAACCCTAGGCCGCGCCCTAACCCCTGCACCCTAAACCCTAGGCCGCGCCCTAACCCCTGCACCCTAAACCCTAGGCCGCGCCCTAACCCCTGCACCCTAAACCCTAGGCCATGCCCAAACCCCTGCACCCTAAACCCTAGGCCGCGCCCTAACCCGTGCACCCTAAACCCTAGGCCGCGCCCTAACCCCTGCACCTTAAACCATACGCCGCGCCCTAACCCCTGCACCATAAACCCTAGGCCGCGCCCTAACCCCTGCACCATAAACCCTAGGCCGCGCCCTAACCCCTGCACCCTAAACCCTAGGCCGCGCCCTAACCCCTTCACCCTAAACCCTAGGCTGCGCCCAAACCCCTGCACCCTAAAACCTAGGCCGCTCCCTAACCCCTGCACCCTAAACCCTAGGCCGCGCCCAAACACCTGCACCCGAAACCCTAGGCCGTGCCCTAACCCCTGCACCCTAAACCCTAGGCCGCGCCCTAACCCCTGCACCCTAAACCCTAGGCCGCGCCCAAACACCTGCACCCTAAACCCTAGGCCGCGCCCTAACCCCTACACCCTAAACCATAGGCCGCGCCCTAACCCCTGCACCCTAAACCCTAGGCCGCGCCCTAACCCCTGCACCCTAAACCCTAGGCCGCGCCCAAACCCCTGCACCCTAAACCCTAGGCCGCGCCCTAAGCCCTGCACCCTAAACCCGAGGCCGCGCCCTAACCCCTGCACCCTAAACCCTAGGCCGCGCCCTAACCCCTGCACCCTAAACCCTAGGCCGCGCCCTAACCCCTGCACCCTAAACCCTAGGCCGCGCCCTAAGCCCTGCACCCTAAACCCTATGCTGCGCCCTAACCCCTGCACCCTAAACCCTAGGCCGCGACCTAACCCCTGCACCCTAAACGCTAGGCCGCGCCCTAAGCCCTGCACCCTAAACCCTAGGCCGCGCCCTAACCCCTGCACCCTAAACCCTAGGCCGCGCCCTAACCCCTGCACCCCAAACGCTAGGCCGCGCCCTAACCCCTGCACCCTAAACCCTAGGCCGCGCCCTAAGCCCTGCACCCTAAACCCTAGGCCGCGCCCTAACCCCTGCACCCTAAACCCTACGCCGCGCCCTAAGCCCTGCACCCTAAACCCTATGCGGCGACCTCAGCCCTGCACCCTAAACCCTAGGCCGCGCCCAAACCCCTGCACCCTAAACCCTAGCCCGCGCCCTAACCCCTGCACCCTAAACCCTACGCCGCGCCCTAACCCCTGCACCCTAAACCCTAGGCCGCGCCCTAACCCCTGCACCCTAAACCCTAGGCCGCGCCCTAACCCCTGCACCCTAAACCCTAGGCCGCGCCCTAACCCCTGCACCATAAACCCTAGGCCGCGCCCTAACCCCTGCACCCTAAAGCCTAGGCCGCGCCCTAAGCCCTGCACTCTAAACCCTAGGCCGCGCCCTAACCCCTGCACCTTAAACCATACGCAGCCCCCTAAGCCCTGCACCCTAAACCATAGGCCGCACCCTAACCCCTGCACCCTAAACCCTAGGCCGCGCCCTAACCCCTGCACCCTAAACCCTAGGCCGCGCCCAAACACCTGCACCCTAAACCCTAGGCCACGCCCTAACCCCTACACCCTAAACCATAGGCCGCGCCCTAACCCCTGCACCCTAAACCCTAGGCCGCGCCCTAACCCCTGCACCCTAAACCCTAGGCCGCGCCCAAACACCTGCACCCTAAACCCTAGGCCGCGCCCTAACCCCTACACCCTAAACCATAGGCCGCGCCCTAACCCCTGCACCCTAAACCCTAGGCCGCGCCCTAACCCCTGCACCCTAAACCCTAGGCCGCGCCCAAACCCCTGCACCCTAAACCCGAGGCCGCGCCCTAAGCCCTGCACCCTAAACCCTAGGCCGCGCCCTAAGCCCTGCACCCTAAACCCTACGCCGCGCCCTAACCCCTGCACCCTAAACCTTAGGCCGCGCCCTAACCCCTGCACCCTAAACCCTAGGCCGCGCCCTAAGCCCTGCACCCTAAACCCTAGGCCGCGCCCTAACCCCTGCACCCTAAACCCTACGCAGTGCCCTAACCCCTGCATTCTAAACCCTATGCCGCGCCCTAACCCCTGCACCCTAAACCCTAGGCCGCGCCCTCAGCCCTGCACCCTAAACCCTAGGCCGCGCCCTAACCCCTGCACCCTAAACCCTACGCCGCGCCCTAAGCCCTGCACCCTAAACCCTATGCGGCGACCTAAGCCCTGCACCCTAAACCCTAGGCCGCGCCCAAACCCCTGCACCCTAAACCCTAGGCCGCGCCCTAACCCCTGCACCCTAAACCCTAGGCCGCGCCCTAACCCTTGCACCCTAAACCCTAGGCCGCGCCCTAACCCCTGCACCATAAACCCTAGGCCGCGCCCTAACCCCTGCACCCTAAACCCTAGGCCGCGCCCTAACCCCTGCACCATAAACCCTAGGCCACGCCCTAACCCCTGCACCCTAAAGCCTAGGCCGCGCCCTAAGCCCTGCACCCTAAACCCTAGGCCGCGCCCTAACCCCTGCACCTTAAACCATACGGAGCCCCCTAAGCCCTGCACCCTAAACCCTAGGCCGCTCCCTAACCCCTGCACCCAAAACCCTAGGCCGCGCCCTCACCCCTGCACCCTAAACCCTAGGCCGTGCCCTAACCCCTGCACCCTAAACCCTTGGCCGCGCCCTAACCCCTGCACCCTAAACCCTAGGCCGCGCCCTAACCCTGCACCGTAAACCCTAGGCCGCGCCCTAATCCCTGCACCCTAAACCCTAGGCCGCGTCCTAACACCTGCACCCTAAACCCTAGGCCGCGCCCTAACCCTGCACCATAAACCCTAGGCCGCGCCCTTACCCCTGCACCATAAACCCTAGGCCGCGCCCTAACCCATGCACCCTAAACCCTAGGCCGCGCCCTAACCCCTGCACCCTAAACCCTAGGCCGCGCCCAAACCCCTGCACCCTAAACACTAGGCCGCACCCTAACCCCTGCACCCTAAACCCTAGGCCGCGCCCTAACCCCTGCACCCTAAACCCTAGGCCGCGCCCTAACCCCTGCACCCTAAACCCTAGGCCGCGCCCTAAGCCCTACACCCTAAACCCTAGGCCGCGCCCTCACCCCTGCATCCTAAACCCTAGGCCGCGCCCTAACCCCTGCACCCTAAACCCTAGGCCGCGCCCTAACCCCTGCACCCTAAACCCTAGGCCGCGCCCTAACCCCTGCACCCTAAACCCTAGGCCGCGCCCTAACCCCTGCACCCTAAACCCTAGGCTGCGCCCAAACACCTGCACCCTAAACCCTAGGCCGCGCCCTAACCCCTGCACCCTAAAACCTAGGCCGTGACCTAACCCCTGCACCCTAAACCCTACGCCACGCCATAAACCCTGCACCCTAAACCCTAGGCCGCGCCCTAACCCCTGCACCCTGAACCCTAGGCCGCGCCCTAACGCCTGCACCCTAAACCCTAGGCCGCGCCCTAACCCCTGCACCCTAAACCCTAGGCCGCGCCCTAAGCCCTGCACCCTAAACCATAGGCCGCGCCCTAACCCCTGCACCCTAAACCCTAGGCCTTGCCCAAAGCCCTGCACCCTAAACCCTAGGCCGCGCCCTAACCCCTGCACCTTAAACCATACGCCGCCCCCTAAGCCCTGCACCCTAAACCCTAGGCCGCGCCCTAACCCCTGCACCCTAAACCCTAGGCTGTGCCCTAACCCATGCACCCTAAACCCTAGGCCGCGCCCTAACCCCTGCACCATAAACCCTTGGCCGCGCCCCAACCCCTGCACCCTAAACCCTAGGGTCGCCCTAACCCCTGCACCCTAAACCCTAGGCCGCGCCCTAACCTTTGCACCCTAAACCCTAGGCCGCGCCCTAACCCCTGCACCCTAAACCCTAGGCCGCGCCCTAACCCCTGCACCCTAAACCCTAGGCCGCGCCCTAAGCCCTGCACCCTAAACCCTAGGCCGCGCCCTAACCCCTGCACCCTAAACCCTAGGCCGCGCCCTAACCCGTGCCCCCTAAACCCTAGGCCGCGCCCTAACCCCTGCACCTTAAACCATACGCCGCGCCCTAACCCCTGCACCATAAACCCTAGGCCGCGCCCTAACCCCTGCACCATAAACCCTAGGCCGCGCCCTAACCCCTGCACCCTAAACCCTAGGCCGCGCCCTAACCCCTTCACCCTAAACCCTAGGCTGCGCCCAAACCCCTGCACCCTAAAACCTAGGCCGCTCCCTAACCCCTGCACCCTAAACCCTAGGCCGCGCCCAAACACCTGCACCCGAAACCCTAGGCCGTGCCCTAACCCCTGCACCCTAAACCCTAGGCCGCGCCCTAACCCCTGCACCCTAAACCCTAGGCCGCGCCCAAACACCTGCACCCTAAACCCTAGGCCGCGCCCTAACCCCTACACCCTAAACCATAGGCCGCGCCCTAACCCCTGCACCCTAAACCCTAGGCCGCGCCCTAACCCCTGCACCCTAAACCCTAGGCCGCGCCCAAACCCCTGCACCCTAAACCCTAGGCCGCGCCCTAAGCCCTGCACCCTAAACCCGAGGCCGCGCCCTAACCCCTGCACCCTAAACCCTAGGCCGCGCCCTAACCCCTGCACCCTAAACCCTAGGCCGCGCCCTAACCCCTGCACCCTAAACCCTAGGCCGCGCCCTAAGCCCTGCACCCTAAACCCTATGCCGCGCCCTAACCCCTGCACCCTAAACCCTAGGCCGCGACCTAACCCCTGCACCCTAAACGCTAGGCCGCGCCCTAACCCCTGCACCCTAAACCCTAGGCCGCGCCCTAACCCCTGCACCCTAAACCCTAGGCCGCGCCCTAACCCCTGCACCCTAAACCCTAGGCCGCGCCCTAAGCCCTGCACCCTAAACCCTAGGCCGCGCCCTAACCCCTGCACCCTAAACCCTAGGCCGCGCCCTAACCCCTGCACCCTAAACCCTAGGCCGCGCCCTAACCCCTGCACCCTAAACCCTATGTGGCGCCTGAACACCTGCACCCTAAACCCTAGGCCGCGCCCTAACCCCTGCACCCTAAACCGTATGCGGCGCCCTAACACCTGCACCGAAAACCCTAGTCCGCGCCATTAGCCCTGCACCCTAAACCCTAGGCCACGCCATAAGCCCTGCACCCTAAACCTTAGGCCGCGCCCTAAGCCCTGCACCCTAAACCCTAGGCCGCGCCCTAACCCCTGCACCCTAAACCCTAGGCCGCGCCCTAAGCCCTGCACCCTAAACCCTAGGCCGCGCCCTAAGCCCTGCACCCTAAACCCTACGCCGCGCCCTAAGCCCTGCACCCTAAACCCTATGCTGCGCCCTAACCCCTGCACCCTAAACCCTAGGCCGCGCCCTAACCCCTGCACCCTAAACGCTAGGCCGCGCCCTAACCCCTGCACCCTAAACCCTAGGCCGCGCCCTAAGCCCTGCACCCTAAACCCTAGGCCGCGCCCTAACCCCTGCACCCTAAACCCTAGGCCGCGCCCTAACCCCTGCACCCTAAACCCTAGGCCGCGCCCTAACCCCTGCACCCTAAACCCTAGGCCGCGCCCTAACCCCTGCACCCTAAACCCTATGTGGCGCCTGAACACCTGCACCCTAAACCCTAGGCCGCGCCCTAACCCCTGCACCCTAAACCGTATGCGGCGCCCTAACACCTGCACCCAAAACCCTAGTCCGCGCCATTAGCCCTGCACCCTAAACCCTAGGCCACGCCATAAGCCCTGCACCCTAAACCTTAGGCCGCGCCCTAAGCCCTGCACCCTAAACCCTAGGCCGCGCCCTAACCCCTGCACCCTAAACCCTAGGCCGCGCCCTAAGCCCTGCACCCTAAACCCTAGGCCGCGCCCTAAGCCCTGCACCCTAAACCCTACGCCGCGCCCTAAGCCCTGCACCCTAAACCCTATGCTGCGCCCTAACCCCTGCACCCTAAACCCTAGGCCGCGCCCTAACCCCTGCACCCTAAACGCTAGGCCGCGCCCTAACCCCTGCACCCTAAACCCTAGGCCGCGCCCTAAGCCCTGCACCCTAAACCCTAGGCCGCGCCCTAACCCCTGCACCCTAAACCCTACGCCGCGCCCTAAGCCCTGCACCCTAAACCCTATGCGGCGACCTCAGCCCTGCACCCTAAACCCTAGGCCGCGCCCAAACCCCTGCACCCTAAACCCTAGCCCGCGCCCTAACCCCTGCACCCTAAACCCTACGCCGCGCCCTAACCCCTGAACCCTAAACCCTAGGCCGCGCCCTAACCCCTGCACCCTAAACCCTAGGCCGCGCCCTAACCCCTGCACCCTAAACCCTAGGCCGCGCCCTAACCCCTGCACCATAAACCCTACGCCGCGCCCTAACCCCTGCACCCTAAACCCTAGGCCGCGCCCTAACCCCTGCACCCTAAAGCCTAGGCCGCGCCCTAACCCCTGCACTCTAAACCCTAGGCCGCGCCCTAACCCCTGCACCTTAAACCATACGCAGCCCCCTAAGCCCTGCACCCTAAACCATAGGCCGCGCCCTAACCCCTGCACCCTAAACCCTAGGCCGCGCCCTAACCCCTGCACCCTAAACCCTAGGCCGCGCCCAAACACCTGCACCCTAAACCCTAGGCCGCGCCCTAACCCCTCCACCCTAAACCATAGGCCGCGCCCTAACCCCTGCACCCTAAACCCTAGGCCGCGCCCTAACCCCTGCACCCTAAACCCTAGGCCGCGCCCAAACCCCTGCACCCTAAACACTAGGCCGCGCCCTAAGCCCTGCACCCTAAACCCTAGGCCGCGCCCTAAGCCCTGCACCCTAAACCCTACGCCGCGCCCTAACCCCTGCACCCTAAACCTTAGGCCGCGCCCTAACCCCTGCACCCTAAACCCTAGGCCGCGCCCTAAGCCCTGCACCCTAAACCCTAGGCCGCGCCCTAACCCCTGCACCCTAAAACCTACGCCGCGCCCTAACCCCTGCATTCTAAACCCTATGCCGCGCCCTAACCCCTGCACCCTAAACCCTAGGCCGCGCCCTCAGCCCTGCACCCTAAACCCTAGGCCGCGCCCTAACCCCTGCACCCTAAACCCTACGCCGCGCCCTAAGCCCTGCACCCTAAACACTATGCGGCGAACTAAGCCCTGCACCCTAAACCCTAGGCCGCGCCCAAACCCCTGCACCCTAAACCCTAGGCCGCGCCCTAACCCCTACACCCTAAACCCTAGGCCGCGCCCTAACCCCTGCACCCTAAACCCTAGGCCGCGCCCTAACCCCTGCACCCTAAACCCTAGGCCGCGCCCTAACCCCTGCACCCTAAACCCTAGGCCGCGCCCTAACCCCTGCACCATAAACCCTAGGCCGCGCCCTAACCCCTGCACCCTAAAGCCTAGGCCGCGCCCTAAGCCCTGCACCCTAAACCGTAGGCCGCGCCCTAACCCCTGCACCCTAAACCATACGGAGCCCCCTAAGCCCTGCACCCTAAACCCTAGGCCGCTCTTTAACCCCTGCACCCAAAACCCTAGGCCGCGCCCTCACCCCTGCACCCTAAACCCTAGGCCGTGCCCTAACCCCTGCACCCTAAACCCTTGGCCGCGCCCTAACCCCTGCACCCTAAACCCTAGGCCGCGCCCTAACCCTGCACCGTAAACCCTAGGCCGCGCCCTAATCCCTGCACCCTAAACCCTAGGCCGCGTCCTAACACCTGCACCCTAAACCCTAGGCCGCGCCCTAACCCTGCACCATAAACCCTAGGCCGCGCCCTTACCCCTGCACCATAAACCCTAGGCCGCGCCCTAACCCCTGCACCCTAAACCCTAGGCCGCGCCCTAACCCCTGCACCCTAAACCCTAGGCCGCGCCCAAACCCCTGCACCCTAAACACTAGGCCGCGCCCTAACCCCTGCACCCTAAACCCTAGGCCGCGCCCTAACCCCTGCACCCTAAACCCTAGGCCGCGCCCTAACCCCTGCACCCTAAACCCTAGGCCGCGCCCTAAGCCCTGCACGCTAAACCCTAGGCCGCGCCCTCACCCCTGCACCCTAAACCCTAGGCCGCGCCCTAAGCCCTGCACCCTAAACCCTAGGCCGCGCCCTAACCCCTGCACCCTAAACCCTAGGCCGCGCCCTAACCCCTGCACCCTAAACCCTAGGCCGCGCCCTAACCCCTGCACCCTAAACCCTAGGCTGCGCCCAAACACCTGCACCCTAAACCCTAGGCCGCGCCCTAACCCCTGCACCCTAAAACCTAGGCCGTGACCTAACCCCTGCACCCTAAACCCTACGCCACGCCCTAAACCCTGCACCCTAAACCCTAGGCCGCGCCCTAACCCCTGCACCCTGAACCCTAGGCCGCGCCCTAACGCCTGCACCCTAAACCCTAGGCCGCGCCCTAACCCCTGCACCCTAAACCCTAGGCCGCGCCCTAAGCCCTGCACCCTAAACCCTAGGCCGCGCCCTAACCCCTGCACCCTAAACCCTAGGCCTTGCCCAAAGCCCTGCACCCTAAACCCTAGGCCGCGCCCTCACCCCTGCACCTTAAACCATACGCCGCCCCGTAAGCCCTGCACCCTAAACCCTAGGCCGCGCCCTAACCCCTGCACCCTAAACCCTACGCCACGCCCTAACCCCTGCACCCTAAACACTTGGCCGCGCCCTAACCCCTGCACCCTAAACCCTAGGCCGCGCCCTAACCCCTGCACCCTAAACCTTTGTTCGCGCCCTAACCCTACACCCTAAACCCTAGGCCGCGCCCTAACCCCTGCACCCTAAACCCTAGGCCGCGCCCTAACCCCTGCACCCTAAACCCTAGGCCGCGCCCTAACCCCTGCACCTTAAACCATACGCCGCCCCCTAAGCCCTGCACCCTAAACCCTAGGCCGCGCCCTAACCCCTGCACCCTAACCGCTAGGCCGCGCCCTAACCCCTGCACCCTAAACCCTAGGCTGTGCCCTAACCCATGCACCCTAAACCCTAGGCCGCGCCCTAACCCCTGCACCATAAACCCTTGGCCGCGCCCCAACCCCTGCACCCTAAACCCTAGGGTCGCCCTAACCCCTGCACCCTAAACCCTAGGCCGCGCCCTAACCTTTGCACCCTAAACCCTAGGCCGCGCCCTAACCCCTGCACCCTAAACCCTAGGCCGCGCCCTAACCCCTGCACCCTAAACCCTAGGCCGCGCCCTAACCCCTGCACCCTAAACCCTAGGCCGTGCCCTAACCCCTGCACCCTAAACCCTTGGCCGCGCCCTAACCCCTGCACCCTAAACCCTAGGCCGCGCCCTAACCCTGCACCGTAAACCCTAGGCCGCGCCCTAATCCCTGCACCCTAAACCCTAGGCCGCGTCCTAACACCTGCACCCTAAACCCTAGGCCGCGCCCTAACCCTGCACCATAAACCCTAGGCCGCGCCCTTACCCCTGCACCATAAACCCTAGGCCGCGCCCTAACCCCTGCACCCTAAACCCTAGGCCGCGCCCTAACCCCTGCACCCTAAACCCTAGGCCGCGCCCAAACCCCTGCACCCTAAACACTAGGCCGCGCCCTAACCCCTGCACCCTAAACCCTAGGCCGCGCCCTAACCCCTGCACCCTAAACCCTAGGCCGCTCCCTAACCCCTGCACCCTAAACCCTAGGCCGCGCCCTAAGCCCTACACCCTAAACCCTAGGCCGCGCCCTCACCCCTGCACCCTAAACCCTAGGCCGCGCCCTAAGCCCTGCACCCTAAACCCTAGGCCGCGCCCTAACCCCTGCACCCTAAACCCTAGGCCGCGCCCTAACCCCTGCACCCTAAACCCTAGGCCGCGCCCTAACCCCTGCACCCTGAACCCTAGGCCGCGCCCTAACGCCTGCACCCTAAACCCTAGGCCGCGCCCTAACCCCTGCACCCTAAACCCTAGGCCGCGCCCTAAGCCCTGCACCCTAAACCCTAGGCCGCGCCCTAACCCCTGCACCCTAAACCCTAGGCCTTGCCCAAAGCCCTGCACCCTAAACCCTAGGCCGCGCCCTCACCCCTGCACCTTAAACCATACGCCGCCCCGTAAGCCCTGCACCCTAAACCCTAGGCCGCGCCGTAACCCCTGCACCCTAAACCCTACGCCACGCCCTAACCCCTGCACCCTAAACACTTGGCCGCGCCCTAACCCCTGCACCCTAAACCCTAGGCCGCGCCCTA
Organism: Acanthiza pusilla; assembly: GCA_036630365.1. Classification (NCBI taxonomy): domain Eukaryota; kingdom Metazoa; phylum Chordata; class Aves; order Passeriformes; family Acanthizidae; genus Acanthiza; species Acanthiza pusilla. The sequence goes on along the minus strand of JAXCHO010000119.1, from coordinate 46,904 downwards.
ACCCCTGCACCCTAAACCTTTGTTCGCGCCCTAACCCTACACCCTAAACCCTGGGCCGCGCCCTAACCCCTGCACCCTAAACCCTAGGCCGCGCCCTAACCCCTGCACCCTAAACCCTAGGCCGCGCCCTAACCCCTGCACCTTAAACCATACGCCGCCCCCTAAGCCCTGCACCCTAAACCCTAGGCCGCGCCCTAACCCCTGCACCCTAAACGCTAGGCCGCGCCCTAACCCCTGCACCCTAAACCCTAGGCTGTGCCCTAACCCATGCACCCTAAACCCTAGGCCGCGCCCTAACCCCTGCACCATAAACCCTTGGCCGCGCCCCAACCCCTGCACCCTAAACCCTAGGGTCGCCCTAACCCCTGCACCCTAAACCCTAGGCCGCGCCCTAACCTTTGCACCCTAAACCCTAGGCCGCGCCCTAACCCCTGCACCCTAAACCCTAGGCCGCGCCCTAACCCCTGCACCCTAAACCCTAGGCCGCGCCCTAACCCCTGCACCCTAAACCCTAGGCCGCGCCCTAACCCCTGCACCCTAAACCCTAGGCCGCGCCCTAACCCGTGCACCCTAAACCCTAGGCCGCGCCCTAACCCCTGCACCTTAAACCATACGCCGCGCCCTAACCCCTGCACCATAAACCCTAGGCCGCGCCCTAACCCCTGCACCATAAACCCTAGGCCGCGCCCTAACCCCTGCACCCTAAACCCTAGGCCGCGCCCTAACCCCTTCACCCTAAACCCTAGGCTGCGCCCAAACCCCTGCACCCTAAAACCTAGGCCGCTCCCTAACCCCTGCACCCTAAACCCTAGGCCGCGCCCAAACACCTGCACCCGAAACCCTAGGCCGTGCCCTAACCCCTGCACCCTAAACCCTAGGCCGCGCCCTAACCCCTGCACCCTAAACCCTAGGCCGCGCCCAAACACCTGCACCCTAAACCCTAGGCCGCGCCCTAACCCCTACACCCTAAACCATAGGCCGCGCCCTAACCCCTGCACCCTAAACCCGAGGCCGCGCCCTAACCCCTGCACCCTAAACCCTAGGCCGCGCCCTAACCCCTGCACCCTAAACCCTAGGCCGCGCCCTAACCCCTGCACCCTAAACCCTAGGCCGCGCCCTAAGCCCTGCACCCTAAACCCTATGCTGCGCCCTAACCCCTGCACCCTAAACCCTAGGCCGCGACCTAACCCCTGCACCCTAAACGCTAGGCCGCGCCCTAACCCCTGCACCCTAAACCCTAGGCCGCGCCCTAACCCCTGCACCCTAAACCCTAGGCCGCGCACTAACCCCTGCACCCTAAACCCTAGGCCGCGCCCTAAGCCCTGCACCCTAAACCCTAGGCCGCGCCCTAACCCCTGCACCCTAAACCCTAGGCCGCGCCCTAACCCCTGCACCCTAAACCGTAGGCCGCGCCCTAACCCCTGCACCCTAAACCCTATGTGGCGCCTGAACACCTGCACCCTAAACCCTAGGCCGCGCCCTAACCCCTGCACCCTAAACCGTATGCGGCGCCCTAACACCTGCACCCAAAACCCTAGTCCGCGCCATTAGCCCTGCACCCTAAACCCTAGGCCACGCCATAAGCCCTGCACCCTAAACCTTAGGCCGCGCCCTAAGCCCTGCACCCTAAACCCTAGGCCGCGCCCTAACCCCTGCACCCTAAACCCTAGGCCGCGCCCTAAGCCCTGCACCCTAAACCCTAGGCCACGCCCTAAGCCCTGCACCCTAAACCCTACGCCGCGCCCTAAGCCCTGCACCCTAAACCCTATGCTGCGCCCTAACCCCTGCACCCTAAACCCTAGGCCGCGCCCTAACCCCTGCACCCTAAACGCTAGGCCGCGCCCTAACCCCTGCACCCTAAACCCTAGGCCGCGCCCTAAGCCCTGCACCCTAAACCCTAGGCCGCGCCCTAACCCCTGCACCCTAAACCCTACGCCGCGCCCTAAGCCCTGCACCCTAAACCCTATGCGGCGACCTCAGCCCGGCACCCTAAACCCTAGGCCGCGCCCAAACCCCTGCACCCTAAACCCTAGCCCGCGCCCTAACCCCTGCACCCTAAACCCTAGGCCGCGCCCCAACCCCTGCACCCCAAACCGTAGGCCGCGCCATGATCCATGCACCCGAAACCCTTGGCCGTGCCCTTAGCCCTGCACCCTATACCCTGGGCCGCACCCTAACCCTTGCACCCTAAACCGTGGGCCGCCCCGAAACGCCTTCACAGTAAACCCTAGGCCGTGCCCTTATGCCACTCCTCACCTGTCTCATCCACACCCCTCAGCAGCCAGCCCTCACCAGGCTCAGCTACGCCCCTCACCAACCATCCCTTTCCAGGCTCGGGCACAAAGCTCACCTCCATCCCTAACCAGGCTCAGCCAGGCAAGCACCAGACTAGGCTAGGCTAGGCTACGCTAGGCTAGGCTAGGCTATGCTAGTATCAGGCTAGGCTGTGCTAAGCTAGGCTAGGTTAGGCAAGTGCTAGGCTAGTCTAGTCTAGGCTAGGCTAGGGCAGGCTAGCAGCAGTCTAGGCTAGGCTGAGCCTGCTGAGGTGTGGCTGGATAGGTTTGAGGGTGAGCCTCCTTAGGGATAGCAGCTGAGGTGTTCTGCTCTGCCTGGTGAGGGCTGGCTGCTGAGGTGTGTGGTGGAGCCTGCTGTGTTGTGGCTGGTGAAGGGCGTGGCTGAGGCTGCTGAGGCGTGGCTGGTGAGGGGTGAGTCTGAGCCTCGTTAGGGCTGGCTCCTGTGATGTGTGAGTGAACATGGTGAGGGGTGCCTGGTGAGGGGTGTGGCTGAGCCTGGTGAGTGCTGGCTGCTGAGGTGTGTGGCTGAGCCTAGTGCAGGGTGGCTGGTGAGGGTCCTGGGGGAGTCTCGTTAGGGCTGGCTCAAATGGCAGCTCGTGGCGGGGGCCGAGGTGCCCAGCCCTGTGGGGGGTCCAGATCAGAAAGGTGTGGGAGCAGCAAGTTTGGGGCCTTGCTGCGTTCGTCTTGGCAGGCTCTTTCCAGCACCAGCGCTCCTGGAGCTCGAGGCCCTTTAGATCTCCTAACCCTAACCCTAAGCGTAACCCTAACCCTAGATCCAGTTAATTACCCTAACACACTCCCTGGCTTTTCCCTACCAGAAAGGTGTGGGAGCAGCAATGTTGGGGCACTGCTGTGATGGCCTCGGCAGGCTCTTTCCAGCCCCAGTGTCCCTGGAGCTCGAGGCTCCTTAGATCTCTCCAGCCTGACCCACCCCCCTGAGGGCACCCTGGCACTGGGCCCAGGTGCCCAGCCCTGTGGGGACTCCAGGTCAGAAAGATGGAGGAGCAGCAATGTTGGGGCGCTGCCGCGATGGCCTTGGCAGGCCCTTTCCAGCCCCAGTGTCCCTGGAGCTCTAGGCTCTTTCCCTCTCTCAACACTAACTCTAGGCCAAATGGCAGCTGGTGGCCGGGGCCGAGGTGCCCAGCCCTGTGGGGGCTCCAGATCAGAAAGCTGCGGGAGCAGCAAGGCTGGGGTCTTGTTGCGTTTGCCTTAGCAGGCCCTTTCCAGCCCCAGTGTTCCCGTAGCTCAAGACCCTTTAGCTAACTCTAGGCGTAACCTTAAGCCTACCCCTAGTTAATTACCCGAGCACAGTACCTGGGTTTTCCCTATCAGAAAAATGGAGGAGCATCAATGTTGGGGCACAGCCGTGATGGCCTAGGCAGGTCCATTCCAACCCCAGTGTCCCTGGACTTCCAGGCTAGGTTTGGCTAGGCTAGTGCCATTCTAAGCTAGGCTAGCACCAGGCTTGGCGAGCACCAGGTTAGGTTAAGATAGGCTAGGTTAGGCTAACACCAAGTAAGGCTAGGCTAGCCAAGCACCAGGCTAGGGCAGGCGAGCACCAGGCTAGGCTCTTCTAGGCTAGCATAAGACAGGCCAAATCTAGAAGCTGGTTAGGTTAGGTTAGGCCAGGAAAAGCTAGACAAGCAACACGACAGGATAAGCTACGCTAGCACCAGGTTAGGCTGTACTCGAAACCCTAGCACACGCACTAAGCCCTGCACCCTAAACCCTAGGCCGCGCCCTAACTCTTGCACCCTAAACCCTAGGCCGCGCCCTAATCCCTGCACCCTAAACCCTAGGCCGCGCCCTAAGCCCTGCACCCTGAACCCTAGGCCGCGCCCTAACCCATGCACCCTAAACCCTAGGCCACGCCCTAACCCCTGCACCCTAAACCCTAGGCCGCGCCCTAACCCCTACACCCTAAACCCTAGGCCGCGCCCTAACCCCTGCACCCTAAACCCTAGGCCGCGCCCTAACCCCTGCACCCTAAACCCTAGGCCGCGCCCTAACCCCGGCACCCTAAACCCTAGGCCGCGCCCTAAGCCCTGCACCCAAAACACTAGGCAGTGACCTAACCCCTGCACCCTAAACCCTACGCCGCGCCCTAACCCCTGCACCCCAAACCCTAGGCCGCGCCCTAAGCCCAGCACCCTAAACCCTAGGCTGCGCCCTAACTCCTGAACCCTAAACCCTAGGCCGCGCCCTAACGCCTGCACCCTAAACCCTAGGCCGCGCCCCAACCCCTGCACCCCAAACCGTAGGCCGCGCCCTAACTCTTCCACCCAAACCCTAGGCCGTGCCCTAACCCCTGCACCCTAAACCCTAGGCTGCGCCCTAATCCCTGCACCCTAAACCCTAGGCCGCGCCCTAACCCCTGCACCCTAAACCCCAGGCCGCACCCTAACCCCTGCACCCTAAACCCTAGGCCGCGCCCTAAGCCCTGCACCCTAAACCCTAGGCCGCGCCCTAACCCCTGCACCTTAAACCATACGCCGCCCCCTAAGCCCTGCACCCTAAACCCTAGGCCGCGCCCTAACCCCTGCACCATAAACCCTTGGCCGCGCCCCAACCCCTGCACCCTAAACCCTAGGCTGCGCCCTAACCCCTGCACCCTAAACCCTAGGCCGCGCCCTAACCCCTGCACCCTAAACCATAGGCCGCGCCCTAACCCCTGCACCCTAAACCCTAGGCCGCGCCCTAACCCCTGCACCCTAAACCCTAGGCCGCGCCCTAACCCCTGCACCCTAAACCCTAGGCCGCGCCCTAACCCCTGCACCCTAAACCCTAGGCCGCGCCCTAACCACGGCACCCTAAACCCTAGGCCGCGCCCTCACCAGGGCACCCTAAACCCTAGGCCGCGCCCTAACCCCTGCACCCTAAACCCTAGGCCGCGCCCTAACCCCTGCACCCTAAACCCTAGGTCGCGCCCTAACCCCTGCACCCTAAACCCTAGGCCGCGCCCTAAGCCCTGCACCCTAAACCCTAGGCCGCGCCCTAACCCCTGCACCTTAAACCATACGCCGCGCCCTAACCCATGCACCCTAAACCCTAGGCCGCGCCCTAACCCCTGCACCCTAAACCCTAGGCCGCGCCCTAACCCCTGCACCCTAAACCCTAGGCCGCGCCCTAACCCCTGCACCCTAAACCCTAGGCCGCGCCCTAACCCCTGCACCCTAAACCCTAGGCCGCGCCCTCACCCCTGCACCCTAAACCCTAGGCCGCGCCCTAACCCCTGCACCCTAAACCCCAGGCCGCGCCCTAACCCCTGCACCCTAAACCCTAGGCTGCGCCCTAAGCCCTGCACCCTAAACCCTAGGCCGCGCCCTAACCCCTGCACCTTAAACCATACGCCGCCCCCTAAGCCCTGCACCCTAAACCCTAGGCCGCGCCCTAACCCCTGCACCCTAAACCCTAGGCCGCGCCCTAACCCCTGCACCCTAAACCCTAGGCTGCGCCCTAACCCATGCACCCTAAACCCTAGGCCGCGCCCTAACCCCTGCACCCTGAACCCTAGGCCGCGCCCTAACCCTGCACCCTAAACCCTACGCCGCGCCCTAATCCCTGCACCCCAAACCCTAGGCCGCGCCCTATGCCCAGCACCCTAAACCCTAGGCTGCGCCCTAACTCCTGAACCCTAAACCCTAGGCCGCGCCCTAACGCCTGCACCCTAAACCCTAGGCCGCGCCCTAACCCCTGCACCCTAAACCCTAGGCCGCGCCCCAACCCCTGCACCCCAAACCGTAGGCCGCGCCCTAACTCTTCCACCCAAACCCTAGGCCGTGCCCTAACCCCTGCAACCTAAACCCTAGGCTGCGCCCTAATCCCTGCACCCTAAACCCTAGGCCGCGCCCTAAGCCCTGCACCCTGAACCCTAGGCCGCGCCCTAACCCATGCTCCCTAAACCCTAGGCCACGCCCTAACCCCTGCACCCTAAACCCTAGGCCGCGCCCTAACCCCTACACCCTAAACCCTAGGCCGCGCCCTAACCCCTGCACCCTAAACCCTAGGCCGCGCCCTAACCCCTGCACCCTAAACCCTAGGCCGCACCCTCACCCCTGCACCCTAAACCCTAGGCCGCGCCCTAACCCCTGCACCCTAAACCCCAGGCCGCGCCCTAACCCCTGCACCCTAAACCCTAGGCCGCGCCCTAAGCCCTGCACCCTAAACCCTAGGCCGCGCCCTAACCCCTGCACCTTAAACCATACGCCGCCCCATAAGCCCTGCACCCTAAACCCTAGGCCGCGCCCTAACCCCTGCACCATAAACCCTTGGCCGCGCCCCAACCCCTGCACCCTAAACCCTAGGCCGCACCCTAACCCCTGCACCCTAAACCCTAGGCCGCGCCCTAACCCCTGCACCGTAAACCCTAGGCCGCGCCCTAACCCCTGCACCCTAAACCCTAGGCCGCGCCCTAACCCCTGCACCCTAAACCCTAGGCCGCGCCCTAACCCCTGCACCCTAAACCCTAGGCCGCGCCCTAACCCCTGCACCCTAAACCCTAGGCCGCGCCCTAACCACGGCACCCTAAACCCGAGGCCGCGCCCTCACCCCTGCACCCTAACCCTAGGCCGCGCCCTAACCCCTGCACCCTAAACCCTAGGCCGCGCCCTAACCGCTGCACCCTAAACCCTAGGCCGCGCCCTAACCCCTGCACCCTAAACCCTAGGCCGCGCCCTAAGCCCTGCACCCTAAACCCTAGGCCGCGCCCTAACCCCTGCACCTTAAACCATACGCCGCGCCGTCACCCCTGCACCCTAAACCCTAGGCCACGCCCTAACCCCTGCACCCTAAACCCTAGGCCGCGCCATAACCCCTGCACCTTAAACCATACGCCGCCCCCTAAGCCCTGCACCCTAAACCCTAGGCCGCGCCCTAACCCCTGCACCCTAAACCCTAGGCTGCGCCCTAACCCATGCACCCTAAACCCTAGGCCGCGCCCTAACCCCTGCACCCTAAACCCTAGGCCGCACCCTCACCCCTGCACCCTAAACCCTAGGCCGCTCCCCAACCCCTGCACCCCAAACCGTAGGCCGCGCCCTAACTCTTCCACCCAAACCCTAGGCCGTGCCCTAACCCCTGCACCCTAAACCCTAGGCTGCGCCCTAATCCCTGCACCCTAAACCCTAGGCCGCGCCCTAAGCCCTGCACCCTGAACCCTAGGCCGCGCCCTAACCCATGCACCCTAAACCCTAGGCCACGCCCTAACCCCTGCACCCTAAACCCTAGGCCGCGCCCTAACCCCTACACCCTAAACCCTAGGCCGCGCCCTAAGCCCTGCACCCTAAACCCTAGGCCGCGCCCTAACCCCTGCACCCTAAACCCTAGGCCGCGCCCTCACCCCTGCACCCTAAACCCTAGGCCGCGCCCTAACCCCTGCACCCTAAACCCCAGGCCGCGCCCTAACCCCTGCACCCTAAACTTTAGGCCGCGCCCCAAGCCCTGCACCCTAAACCCTAGGCCGCGCCCTAACCCCTGCACCTTAAACCATACGCCGCCCCCTAAGCCCTGCACCCTAAACCCTAGGCCGCCCCCTAACCCCTGCACCCTAAACCCTAGGCCGCGCCCTAACCCCTGCACCCTAAACCCTAGGCTGCGCCCTAACCCATGCACCCTAAACCCTAGGCCGCGCCCTAACCCCTGCACCCTAAACCCTAGGCCGCGCCCTAACCCCTGCACCCTGAACCCTAGGCCGCGCCCTAACCCTGCACCCTAAACCCTACGCCGCGCCCTAATCCCTGCACCCCAAACCCTAGGCCGCGCCCTAAGCCCAGCACCCTAAACCCTAGGCTGCGCCCTAACTCCTGAACCCTAAACCCTAGGCCGCGCCCTAACGCCTGCACCCTAAACCCTAGGCCGCGCCCTAACCCCTGCACCCTAAACCCTAGGCCGCGCCCCAACCCCTGCACCCCAAACCGTAGGCCGCGCCCTAACTCTTCCACCCAAACCCTAGGCCGTGCCCTAACCCCTGCACCCTAAACCCTAGGCCGCGCCCTAACCCCTGCACCCTAAACCCTAGGCCGCGCCCTAACCCCTGCACCCAAAACCCTAGGCCGCGCCCTAACCCCTGCACCCTAAACCCTAGGCCGCGCCCTAACCACGGCACCCTAAACCCTAGGCCGCGCCCTCACCCCTGCACCCTAAACCCTAGGCCGCGCCCTAACCCCTGCACCCTAAACCCTAAGCCGCGCCCTAACCCCTGCACCCTAAACCCTAGGCCGCGCCCTAAGCCCTGCACCCTAAACCCTAGGCCGCGCCCTCACCCCTGCACCTTAAACCATACGCCGCGCCGTCACCCCTGCACCCTAAACCCTAGGCCACGCCCTAACCCCTGCACCCTAAACCCTAGGCCGCGCCATAACCCCTGCACCCTAAACCCTAGGCCGCGCCCTAACCCCTGCACCCTAAACCCCAGGCCGCGCCCTAACCCCTGCACCCTAAACCCTAGGCCGCGCCCTAAGCCCTGCACCCTAAACCCTAGGCCGCGCCCTAACCCCTGCACCTTAAACCATACGCCGCCCCCTAAGCCCTGCACCCTAAACCCTAGGCCGCGCCCTAACCCCTGCACCCTAAACCCTAGGCTGCGCCCTAACCCATGCACCCTAAACCCTAGGCCGCGCCCTAACCCCTGCACCCAAAACCCTAGGCCGCGCCCTAACCCCTGCACCCTGAACCCTAGGCCGCGCCCTAACCCTGCACCCTAAACCCTACGCCGCGCTTTAATCCCTGCACCCCAAACCCTAGGCCGCGCCCTAAGCCCAGCACCCTAAACCCTAGGCTGCGCCCTAACTCCTGAACCCTAAACCCTAGGCCGCGCCCTAACGCCTGCACCCTAAACCCTAGGCCGCGCCCTAACCCCTGCACCCTAAACCCTAGGCCGCGCCCCAACCCCTGCACCCCAAACCGTAGGCCGCGCCCTAACTCTTCCACCCAAACCCTAGGCCGTGCCCTAAGCCCTGCACCCTAAACCCTAGGCCGCGCCCTAATCCCTGCACCCTAAACCCTATGCCGCGCCCTAAGCCCTGCACCCTGAACCCTAGGCCGCGCCCTAACCCATGCACCCTAAACCCTAGGCCAGGCCCTAACCCCTGCACCCTAAACCCTAGGCCGCGCCCTAACCCCTACACCCTAAACCCTAGGCCGCGCCCTAACCCCTGCACCCTAAACCCTAGGCCGCGCCCTAACCCCTGCACCCTAAACCCTAGGCCGCACCCTCACCCCTGCACCCTAAACCCTAGGCCGCGCCCTAACCCCTGCACCCTAAACCCCAGGCCGCGCCCTAACCCCTGCACCCTAAACCCTAGGCCGCGCCCTAAGCCCTGCACCCTAAACCCTAGGCCGCGCCCTAACCCCTGCACCTTAAACCATACGCCGCCCCCTAAGCCCTGCACCCTAAACCGTAGGCCGCGCCCTAACCCCTGCAGCATAAACCCTTGGCCGCGCCCCAACCCCTGCACCCTAAACCCTAGGCTGCGCCCTAACCCCTGCACCCTAAACCCTAGGCCGCGCCCTAACCCCTGCGCCCTAAACCCTAGGCCGCGCCCTAACCCCTGCACCCTAAACCCTAGGCCGCGCCCTAAGCCCGGCACCCTAAACCATACGCCGCGCTCTAACCCCTGCACCTTAAACCATACGCCGCGCCCTAACCCCTGCACCATAAACCCTAGGCCGCGCCCTAACCCCTGCACCCTAAACCCTAGGACGCGCCCTAACCCTTACACCCTAAACCCTAGGCCGCGCCCTAACCCCTGCACCCTAAACCCTAGGCCGCGCCCTAACCCCTGCACCCTAAACCCTAGGCCGCGCCCTCACCCCTGCACCCTAAACCCTAGGCCGCGCCCTAACCCCTGCACCCTAAACCCCAGGCCGCGCCCTAACCCCTGCACCCTAAACCCTAGGCCGCGCCCTAAGCCCTGCACCCTAAACCCTAGGCCGCGCCCTAACCCCTGCACCTTAAACCATACGCCGCCCCTAAGCCCTGCACCCTAAACCCTAGGCCGCGCCCTAACCCCTGCACGCTAAACCCTAGGCCGCGCCCTAACCCCTGCACCCTAAACCCTAGGCTGCGCCCTAACCCATGCACTCTAAACGCTAGGCCGTGCCCTAACCCCTGCACCCTAAACCCTAGGCCGCGCCCTGACCCCTGCACCCTGAACCATAGGCCGCGCCCTAACCCTGCACCCTAAATCCTACGCCGCGCCCTAATCCCTGCACCCCAAACCCTACGCCGCGCCCTAATCCCTGCACCCCAAACCCTAGGCCGCGCCCTAAGCCCAGCACCCTAAACCCTAGGCCGCGCCCTAACCCCTGCACCCTAAACCCTAGGCCGCGCCCCAACCCCTGCACCCCAAACCGTAGGCCGCGCCCTAACTCTTCCACCCAAACCCTAGGCCGTGCCCTAACCCCTGCACCCTAAACCCTAGGCTGCGCCCTAATCCCTGCACCCTAAACCCTAGGCCGCGCCCTAACCCCTGCACCCTGAACCCTAGGCCGCGCCCTAACCCATGCACCCTAAACCCTAGGCCACGCCCTAAGCCCTGCACCCTAAACCCTTTGCCGCGCCCTAACCCCTCCACCCTAAACCCTAGGCCGCGCCCTAACCCCTACACCCTAAACCCTAGGCCGCGCCCTAACCCCTCCACCCTAAACCCTAGGCCGCGCCCTAACCCCTGCACCCTTAACCCTTTGCCGCGCCCTAACCCCTGCAACCTAAACCCTAGGCCGCACCCTGAGCCCTGCACCCTAAACCCTAGGCCACGCCCAAACACCTGCACCCTAAACCCTATGCCGCGCCCTGATCCATGCACCCGAAACCCTTGGCCGTGCCCTTAGCCCTGCACCCTATACCCTGGGCCGCACCCTAACCCTTGCACCCTAAACCGTGGGCCGCCCCGAAACGCCTTCACAGTAAACCCTAGGCCGTGCCCTTATGCCACTCCTCACCTGTCTCATCCACACCCCTCAGCAGCCAGCCCTCACCAGGCTCAGCTACGCCCCTCACCAACCATCCCTTTCCAGGCTCGGGCACAAAGCTCACCTCCATCCCTAACCAGGCTCAGCCAGGCAAGCACCAGACTAGGCTAGGCTAGGCTACGCTAGGCTAGGCTAGGCTATGCTAGTATCAGGCTAGGCTATGCTAAGCTAGGCTAGGTTAGGCAAGTGCTAGGCTAGTCTAGTCTAGGCTAGGCTAGGGCAGGCTAGCAGCAGTCTAGGCTAGGCTGAGCCTGCTGAGGTGTGGCTGGATAGGTTTGAGGGTGAGCCTCCTTAGGGATAGCAGCTGAGGTGTTCTGCTCTGCCTGGTGAGGGCTGGCTGCTGAGGTGTGTGGTGGAGCCTGCTGTGTTGTGGCTGGTGAAGGGCGTGGCTGAGGCTGCTGAGGCGTGGCTGGTGAGGGGTGAGTCTGAGCCTCGTTAGGGCTGGCTCCTGTGATGTGTGAGTGAACATGGTGAGGGGTGCCTGGTGAGGGGTGTGGCTGAGCCTGGTGAGTGCTGGCTGCTGAGGTGTGTGGCTGAGCCTAGTGCAGGGTGGCTGGTGAGGGTCCTGGGGGAGTCTCGTTAGGGCTGGCTCAAATGGCAGCTCGTGGCGGGGGCCGAGGTGCCCAGCCCTGTGGGGGGTCCAGATCAGAAAGGTGTGGGAGCAGCAAGGTTGGGGCCTTGCTGCGTTCGTCTTGGCAGGCTCTTTCCAGCACCAGCGCTCCTGGAGCTCGAGGCCCTTTAGATCTCCTAACCCTAACCCTAAGCGTAACCCTAACCCTAGATCCAGTTAATTACCCTAACACACTCCCTGGCTTTTCCCTACCAGAAAGGTGTGGGAGCAGCAATGTTGGGGCACTGCTGCGATGGCCTCGGCAGGCTCTTTCCAGCCCCAGTGTCCCTGGAGCTCGAGGCTCCTTAGATCTCTCCAGCCTGACCCACCCCCCTGAGGGCACCCTGGCACTGGGCCGAGGTGCCCAGCCCTGTGGGGACTCCAGGTCAGAAAGATGGAGGAGCAGCAATGTTGGGGCGCTGCCGCGATGGCCTTGGCAGGCCCTTTCCAGCCCCAGTGTCCCTGGAGCTCTAGGCTCTTTCCCTCTCTCAACACTAACTCTAGGCCAAATGGCAGCTGGTGGCCGGGGCCGAGGTGCCCAGCCCTGTGGGGGCTCCAGATCAGAAAGCTGCGGGAGCAGCAAGGCTGGGGTCTTGTTGCGTTTGCCTTAGCAGGCCCTTTCCAGCCCCAGTGTTCCCGTAGCTCAAGACCCTTTAGCTAACTCTAGGCGTAACCTTAAGCCTACCCCTAGTTAATTACCCGAGCACAGTACCTGGGTTTTCCCTATCAGAAAAATGGAGGAGCATCAATGTTGGGGCACAGCCGTGATGGACTAGGCAGGTCCATTCCAACCCCAGTGTCCCTGGACTTCCAGGCTAGGTTTGGCTAGGCTAGTGCCATTCTAAGCTAGGCTAGCACCAGGCTTGGCGAGCACCAGGTTAGGTTAAGATAGGCTAGGTTAGGCTAACACCAAGTAAGGCTAGGCTAGCCAAGCACCAGGCTAGGGCAGGCGAGCACCAGGCTAGGCTCTTCTAGGCTAGCATAAGACAGGCCAAATCTAGAAGCTGGTTAGGTTAGGTTAGGCCAGGAAAAGCTAGACTAGCAACACGACAGGATAAGCTACGCTAGCACCAGGTTAGGCTGTACTCTAAACCCTAGCACACGCACTAAGCCCTGCACCCTAAACCCTAGGCCGCGCCCTAACTCTTGCACCCTAAACCCTAGGCCGCGCCCTAATCCCTGCACCCTAAACCCTAGGCCGCGCCCTAAGCCCTGCACCCTGAACCCTAGGCCGCGCCCTAACCCATGCACCCTAAACCCTAGGCCACGCCCTAACCCCTGCACCCTAAACCCTAGGCCGCGCCCTAACCCCTACACCCTAAACCCTAGGCCGCGCCCTAACCCCTGCACCCTAAACCCTAGGCCGCGCCCTAACCCCGGCACCCTAAACCCTAGGCCGCGCCCTAAGCCCTGCACCCAAAACACTAGGCCGTGCCCTAACCCCTGCACCCTAAACCCTACGCCGCGCCCTAATCCCTGCACCCCAAACCCTAGGCCGCGCCCTAAGCCCAGCACCCTAAACCCTAGGCTGCGCCCTAACTCCTGAACCCTAAACCCTAGGCCGCGCCCTAACGCCTGCACCCTAAACCCTAGGCCGCGCCCTAACCCCTGCACCCTAAACCCTAGGCCGCGCCCTAACCCCTGCACCCTAAACCCTAGGCCGCGCCCTCACCCCTGCACCCTAAACCCTAGGCCGCGCCCTAACCCCTGCACCCTAAACCCTAGGCCGCGCCCTAACCCCTGCACCCTAAACCCTAGGCCGCGCCCTAAGCCCTGCACCCTAAACCCTAGGCCGCGCCCTAACCCCTGCACCCTAAACCATACGCCGCGCCCTAACCCCTGCACCATAAACCCTAGGCCGCGCCCTAACGCCTGCACCATAAACCCTAGGCCGCGCCCTAAGCCCTGCACCCTAAACCCTAGGCCGCGCCCTAACCCCTGCACCCTAAACCCTAGGCCGCGCCCTAACCCCTTCACCCTAAACCTTAGGCTGCGCCCAAACACCTGCACCCCAAACCCTAGGCCGCTCCCTAACGCCTGTACCCTAAACCCTACGCCGCGCCCAAACACCTGCACCCTAAACCCTAGGCCGCGCCCTAACCCCTGCACCCTAAACCGTAGGCCGCGCCCTAACCCCTGCACCCTAAACCCTAGGCCGCGCCCAAACACCTGCACCCTAAACCCTAGGCCGCGCCCTAACCCCTACACCCAAAACCATAGGCCGCGCCCTAACCCCTGCACCCCAAACCCTAGGCCGCGCCCTAACCCCTGCACCCTAAACCCTAGGCCGCGCCCTCACCCCTGCACTCTAAACCCTAGGCCGCGCCCTAACCCCTGCACCCTAAACCCTATGTGGCGCCTGAACACCTGCACCCTAAACCCTAGGCCGCGCCCTAACCCCTGCACCCTAAACCGTATGCGGCGCCCTAACACCTGCACCCAAAACCCTAGGCCGCGCCCTAACCCCTGCACCCTAAACCGTATGCGGCGCCCTAACCCCTGCACCCTAAACCCTAGGCCGCGCCCTAAGCCCTGCACCCTAAACCCTAGGCCGCGCCCTAAGCCCTGCACCCTAAACCCTACACCGCGCCCTAAACCCTGCACCCTAAACCGTAGGCCGCGCCCTAACCCCTGCACCCTAAACCCTAGGCCGCGCCCTAAGCCCTGCACCCTAAACCCTAGGCCGCGCCCTAACCCCTGCACCCTAAACCCTACGCCGCGCCCTAAGCCCCGCACCCTACACCCTATGCGGCCACCTAAGCCCTGCACCCTAAACCCTAGGCCGCGCCCTAACCCCTGCACCCTAAACCCTACGCCGCGCCCTAATCCCTGCACCCCAAACCCTAGGCCGCGCTCTAAGCCCAGCACCCTAAACCCTAGGCTGCGCCCTAACTCCTGAACCCTAAACCCTAGGCCACGCCCTAACGCCTGCACCCTAAACCCTAGGCCGCGCCCTAACCCCTGCACCCTAAACCCTAGGCCGCGCCCCAACCCGTGCACCCTAAACCGTAGGCCGCGCCCTAACTCTTCCACCCAAACCCTACGCCGCGCCCTAAACCCTGCACCCTAAACCCTAGGCCGCGCCCTAAGCCCTGCACCCTAAACCCTAGGCCGCGCCCTAACCCCTGCACCCTAAACCCTAGGCCGCGCCCTAACCCCTGCACCCTAAACTTTAGTCCGCGCACAAAGACATGCACCCTAAACCCTAGGCCGCGCCCGAACCCCTGCACCCTAATACCTAGTCCGCGCCCTAACCCCTGCACCCTAAACCCTAGGCCGCGCCTTAACCCCTGCACCCTAAACCCTAGGCCGCGCCCTAACCCCTGCACCCTAAACCCTAGGCCGCGCCCTAAGCCCTGCACAATAAACCCTAGGCCGCGCCCTAACCCCTGCACCCTAAACCCTACGCCGCGCCCTAACCCCTGCACCCTAAACCCTAGGCCGCGCCCTAAGCCCTGCACCCTAAACCCTAGGCCGCGCCCTAAACCCTGCACCCTAAACTTTAGGCCGCGCCAAAAGCCATGCACCCTAAACCCTAGGCCGCGCCCTAAGCCATGCACCCTAAACCCTAGGCCGCGCCCTAAGCCCTGCACCCTAAACCCTAGGCCGCGCCCTAACCCCTGCACCCTAAAACCTAGGCCGCGCCCAAACCCCTGCACCCTAAACCCTAGGCCGCGCCCTAACCCCTGCACCCTAAACCCTAGGCCGCGCCCTCACCCCTGCACCCTAAACCCTAGGCCACGCCCAAACCCCTGCACCCTAAACCCTACGCCGCGCCCTAAGCCCTGCACCCTAAACCCTATGCTGCGCCCTTACCCCTGCACCCTAAACCCTAGGCCGCGCCCTAACCCCCGCACCCTAAACCCTAGGGCGCGCCCTAAGCCCTGCACCCTAAACCCTACGCCACGCCCTAAGCCCTGCACCCTAAACCATAGGCCGCGCCCTAAGCCCTGCACCCTAAACCCTAGGCCGCGCCCTAACCCCTGCACCCTAAACCCTAGGCCGCGCCCTAACCCCTGCACCCTAAACCATAGGCCGCACCCTAAGCCCTGCACCCTAAACCCTAGGGCGCGCCCTGACCCCGGCACCCTAAACCCTAGGCCGCGCCCTAACCCCTGCACCCTAAACCCTAGGCCGCGCCCTAAGCCCTGCACCCTAAACCCTATGTGGCGCCTGAACACCTGCACCCTAAACCCTAGGCCGCGCCCTAACCCCATCACCCTAAACCGTATGCGGCGCCCTAACACCTGCACCAAAAACCCTAGTCCGCGCCGTAAGCCCTGCACCTTAAACCCTAGGCCGCGCCCTAAGCCCTGCACCCTAAACCCTAGGCCGCGCCCTAAGCCCTGCACCCTAAACCCTAGGCCGCGCCCTAACCCCTGCACCCTAAACCCTAGGCCGCGCCCTAACCCCTGCACCCTAAACCCTAGGCCATGCCCTAAGCCCTGCACCCTAAACCCTAGGCCGCGCCCTAACCCCTGCACCCTAAACCCTAGGCCGCGCCCTAACCCCTGCACCCTAAACCCTACGCCGCGCCCTAAGCCCTGCACCCTAAACCCTATGCTGCGCCCTAACCCCTGCACCCTAAACCCTAGTCCGCGCCCTAACCCCTGCACCCTAAACCCTATGCTGCGCCCTAAGCCCTGCCCCCTAAACCCTAGGCCGCGCCCTAAGCCCTGCACCCTAAACCCTAGGCCGCGCCCTAACCCCTGCACCCTAAACCCTAGGCCGCGCCCAAACCCCTGCACCCTAAACCCTAGGCCGCGCCCTAAGCCCTGCACCCTAAACCCTAGGCCGCGCCGTAACCCCTGCACCCTAAACCCTAGGCCGCGCCCTAACCCCTGCACCCTAAACCCTAGGCCGCGCGCAAACCCCTGCACCCTAAACCCCAGGCCGCGCCCTAAGCCCTGCACCCTAAACCCTAGGCCGCGCCCAAAGCCCTGCACCCTAAACCCTATGCTGCGCCCTAAGCCCTGCACCCTAAACCCTAGGCCGCGCCCTAACCCCTGCACCCTAAACCCTAGGCCGCGCCCTAACCCCTGCACCCTAAACCCTAGGCCGCGTCCTAAGCCCTGCACCCGAAACCCTAGGCCGCGCCCTAACCCCTGCACCCTAAACCCTAGGCCGTGCCCTAAGCCCTGCACCATAAACCCTAGGCCGCGCCCTAACCCCTGCACCCTAAACCCTAGGCCGCGCCCTAACCCCTGCACCCTAAACCCTAGGCCGCGCCCTAACCCCTGCACCCTAAACCCTAGGCCGCGCCCTAACCCCTGCACCCTAAACCCTAGGCCGCGCCCTTACCCCTGCACCCTAAACCCTACGCCACGCCCTAACCCCTGCACCCTAAACCCTAGGCCACGCCCTAACCCCTGCACCCTAAACCCTAGGCCGCGCCCTAACCCCTGCACCCTAAACCCTAGGGCGCGCCCTAAGCCCTGCACCCTAAACCCTACGCCACGCCCTAAGCCCTGCACCCTAAACCCTAGGCCGCGCCCTAACCCCTGCACCCTAAACCCTAGGCCGCGCCCTAACCCCTGCACCCTAAACCCTTGGCCGCACTCTAAGCCCTGCACCCTAAACCCTAGGGCGCGCCCTGACCCCGGCACCCTAAACCCTAGGCCGCGCCCTAACCCCTGCACCCTAAACCCTAGGCCGCGCCCTAACCCCTGCACCCTAAACCCTATGTGGCGCCTGAACACCTGCACCCTAAACCCTAGGCCGCGCCCTAACCCCTGCACCCTAAACCGTATGCGGCGCCCTAACACCTGCACCAAAAACCCTAGTCCGCGCCGTAAGCCCTGCACCTTAAACCCTAGGCTACGCCCTAAGCCCTGCACCCTAAACCCTAGGCCGCGCCCTAACCCCTGCACCCTAAACCCTAGGCCGCACCCTAACCCCTGCACCCTAAACCCTAGGCCGCGCCCTAACCCCTGCACCCTAAACCCTAGGCCGCGCCCTAACCCCTGCACCCTAAACCCTAGGCCGCGCCCTAACCCCTGCACCCTAAACCCTAGGCCGCGCCCTAACCCCTGCACCCTAAACCCTAGGCCGCGCCCTAACCCCTGCACCCTAAACCCTAGGCCGCGCCCTAACCCCTGCACCCTAAACCCTACGCCGCGCCCTAAGCCCTGCACCCTAAACCCTATGCTGCGCCCTAAGCCCTGCACCCTAAACCCTAGTCCGCGCCCTAAGCCCTGCACCCTAAACCCTATGCTGCGCCCTAAGCCCTGCACCCTAAACCCTAGGCCGCGCCCTAACCCCTGCACCCTAAACCCTAGGCCGCGCCCTAACCCCTGCACCCTAAACCCTAGGCCGCGCCCAAACCCCTGCACCCTAAACCCTAGGCCGCGCCCTAAGCCCTGCACCCTAAACCCTAGGCCGCGCCTTAACCCCTGCACCCTAAACCCTAGGCCGCGCCCTAACCCCTGCACCCTAAACCCTAGGCCGCGCGCAAACCCCTGCACCCTAAACCCCAGGCCGCGCCCTAAGCCCTGCACCCTAAACCCTAGGCCGCGCCCTAACCCCTGCACCCTAAACCCTAGGCCGCGCCCTAAGCCCTGCACCCTAAACCCTAGGCCGCGCCCAAAGCCCTGCACCCTAAACCCTAGGCCGCGCCCAAAGCCCTGCACCCTAAACCCTATGCTGCGCCCTAAGCCCTGCACCCTAAACCCTAGGCCGCGCCCTAACCCCTGCACCCTAAACCCTAGGCCGCGCCCTAACCCCTGCACCCTAAACCCTAGGCCGCGCCCTAACCCCTGCACCCTAAACCCTAGGCCGCGCCCTAACCCCTGCACCCTAAACCCTAGGCCGCGCCCTAACCCCTGCACCCTAAACCCTAGGCCGCGCCCTAAGCCCTGCACCCTAAACCCTAGGCCGCGCCCTAACCCCTGCACGCTAAACCCTAGGCCGCGCCCTAACCCCTGCACCCTAAACACTACGCCGCGCCCTAACCCCTGCACCCTAAACCCTAGGCCGCGCCCTAACCCCTGCACCCTAAACCCTAGGCCGAGCCCTAAGCCCTGCACCCTAAACCCTAGTCCGCGCCCTAAGCCCTGCACCCTAAACCCTAGGCCGAGCCCTAAGCCCTGCACCCCAAACCCTAGGCCGCGCCCTAACCCCTACACCCTAAACCCTAAGCCGCGCCCTAAGCCCTGCACCCTAAACCCTAGTCCGCGCCCTAACCCCTGCACCCTAAACCATAGGCCGCGCCCTAACCCCTTCACCCTAAACCCTAGGCTGCGCCCAAACACCTGCACCCTAAACCCTAGGCCGCTCCCTAACACCTGCACCCTAAAACCTAGGCCGTGACCTAACCCCTGCACCCTAAACCCTACGCCACGCCCTAAACCCTGCACCCTAAACCCTAGGCCGCGCCCTAAGCCCTGCACCCTGAACCCTAGGTCGCGCCCTAACCCCTGCACCCTTAACCCTAGGCCGCGCCCTAACCCCTGCACCCTAAACCCTAGGCCGCGCCCTAAACCCTGCACCCTAAACTTTAGGCCGCGCCCAAAGCCCTGCACCCTAAACCCTAGGCCGCGCCCTAAGCCCTGCACCCTAAACCATAGGCCGCGCCCTAACCCCTGCACCCTAAACCCTAGGCCGCGCCCTAACCCCTGCACCCTAAACCCTATGCGGCGCCCTAACACCTGCACCCAAAACCCTAGGCCACGCCCTAACCCCTGCACTCTAAACCCTAGGCCGTGCCCTAACCCTTGCACCCTAAACCCTAGGCCGCGCCCTAAGCCCTGCACCCTAAACACTAGGCCGTGCCCTAACCCCTGCACCCTAAACCCTAGGCCGCGCCTTATGCCCTGAACCCTAAACCCTAGGCCGCGCCCTAACCCCTGCACCCTAAACCCTAGGCCGCGCCCTAAGCCCTGCACCCTAAACCCTAGGCCGCGCCCTAACCTTTGCACCCTAAACCCTAGGCCGCGCCCTAACCCCTGCACCCTAAACCCTAGGCCGCGCCCTAAGCCCTGCACCCTAAACCCTAGGCCGCGCCCTAACCCCTGCACCCTAAACCCTAGGCCGCGCACTAAGCCCTGCACCCTAAACCCTAGGCCGCGCCCTAACCCCTGCACCCTAAACCCTAGGCCGCCCCCTAACCCCTGCACCCTAAACCCTAGGCCGCGCCCTAACCCCTGCACCCTAAACCCTAGGCCGCGCCCAAACCCCTGCACCCTAAACCCTAGGCCGCGCCCTAACCCCTGCACCCTAAACCCTAGGCTGCGCCCTAAGCCCTGCACCCTAAACCCTAGGCCGCGCCCTAACCCCTGCACCCTAAACCCTACGCCGCGCCCTAAGCCCTGCACCCTAAACCCTATGCTGCGCCCTAAGCCCTGCACCCTAAACCCTAGGCCGCGCCCTAACCCCTGCACCCTAAACCCTAGGGCGCGCCCTAACCCCTGCACCCTAAACCCTAGGCCGCGCCCTAAGCCCTGCACCCTAAACCCTAGGCCGCGCCCTAACCCCTGCACCCTAAACCCTAGGCCTCGCCCTAAGCACTGCACCCTAAACCCTAGGCCGCGCCCTAACCCCTGCACCCTAAACCCTAGGCCGCACCCTAAGCCCTGCACCCTAAACCCTAGGCCGCGCCCTGACCCCGGCACCCTAAACCCTAGTCCGCGCCCTAACCCCTGCACCCTAAACCCTATGTGCCGCCTGAACACCTGCACCCTAAACCCTACGCCGCGCCCTAACCCCTGCACCCTAAACCGTATGCGGCGCCCTAACACCTGCACCAAAAACCCTAGTCCGCACCGTAAGCCCTGCACCTTAAACCCTAGGCCACGCCCTAAGCCCTGCACCCTAAACCCTAGGCCGCGCCCTAAGCCCTGCACCCTAAACCCTAGGCCGCGCCCTAACCCCTGCACCCTAAACCCTAGGCCGCGCCCTAAGCCCTGCACCCTAAAACCTACGCCGCGCCCTAACCCCTGCACCCTAAACCCTAGGCCATGCCCTAACCCCTGCACCCTAAACCCTAGGCCGCGCCCTAACCCCTGCACCCTAAACCCTAGGCCGCGCCCTAACCCCTGCACCCTAAACCCTACGCCGCGCCCTAAGCCCCGCACCCTAAACCCTATGCTGCGCCCTAAGCCCTGCACCCTAAACCCTAGTCCGCGCCCTAACCCCTGCACCCTAAACCCTATGCTGCGCCCTAAGCCCTGCACCCTAAACCCTAGTCCGCGCCCTAAGCCCTGCACCCTAAACCCTAGGCCGCGCCCTAACCCCTGCACCCTAAACCCTAGACCGCGCCCAAACCCCTGCACCCTAAACCCTAGGCCGCGCCCTAAGCCCTGCACCCTAAACCCTAGGCCGCGCCTTAACCCCTGCACCCTAAACCCTAGGCCGCGCCCTAACCCCTGCACCCTAAACCCTAGGCCGCGCCCAAACCCCTGCACCCAAAACCCTAGGCCGCGCCCTAAGCCCTGCACCCTAAACCCTAGGCCGCGCCCTAACCCCTGCACCCTAAACCCTAGGCCGCGCCCTAACCCCTGCACCCTAAACCCTAGGCCGCGCCCTAACCCCTGCACCCTAAACCCTAGGCCGCGCCCAAAGCCCTGCACCCTAAACCCTATGCTGCGCCCTAAGCCCTGCACCCTAAACCCTAGGCCGCGCCCTAACCCCTGCACCCTAAACCCTAGGCCGCACCCTAACACCTGCACCCTAAACCCTAGGCCGCGCCCTAACCCTTGCACCCTAAACCCTAGGCCGCACCCTAACCCCTGCACCCTAAACCCTAGGCCGCGCCCAAACCCCTGCACCCTAAACCCTAGGCCGCGCCCTAAGCCCTGCACCCTAAACCCTAGGCCGCGCCCTAAGCCCTGCACCGTAAACCCTAGGCCGCGCTCTAACCCCTGCACCCTAAACCCTAGGCCGAGCCCTAAGCCCTGCACCCTAAACCCTAGTCCGCGCCCTAAGCCCTGCACCCTAAACCCTAGGCCGAGCCCAAAGCCCTGCACCCTAAACCCTAGGCCGCGCCCGAACCCCTGCACCCTAAACCCTAGGCCGCGCCCTAAGCCCTGCACCCTAAACTTTAGGACTCGCCCTAACCCCTGCAATCTAAACCATAGGCCGCGCCCTAAGCCCTGCACCCTAAACCCTAGGCCGCGCCCTAAGCCTTGCACCCTAAACCCTACGCCGCGCCCTAACCCCTGCACCCTAAACCGTATGCGGCGCCCTAACACCTGCACCAAAAACCCTAGTCCGCGCCGTAAGCCCTGCACCTTAAACCCTAGGCTACGCCCTAAGCCCTGCACCCTAAACCCTAGGCCGCGCCCTAACCCCTGCACCCTAAACCCTAGGCCGCACCCTAACCCCTGCACCCTAAACCCTAGGCCGCGCCCTAACCCCTGCACCCTAAACCCTAGGCCGCGCCCTAACCCCTGCACCCTAAACCCTAGGCCGCGCCCTAACCCCTGCACCCTAAACCCTAGGCCGCGCCCTAACCCCTGCACCCTAAACCCTAGGCCGCGCCCTAACCCCTGCACCCTAAACCCTAGGCCGCGCCCTAACCCCTGCACCCTAAACCCTACGCCGCGCCCTAAGCCCTGCACCCTAAACCCTATGCTGCGCCCTAAGCCCTGCACCCTAAACCCTAGTCCGCGCCCTAAGCCCTGCACCCTAAACCCTATGCTGCGCCCTAAGCCCTGCACCCTAAACCCTAGGCCGCGCCCTAACCCCTGCACCCTAAACCCTAGGCCGCGCCCTAACCCCTGCACCCTAAACCCTAGGCCGCGCCCAAACCCCTGCACCCTAAACCCTAGGCCGCGCCCTAAGCCCTGCACCCTAAACCCTAGGCCGCGCCTTAACCCCTGCACCCTAAACCCTAGGCCGCGCCCTAACCCCTGCACCCTAAACCCTAGGCCGCGCGCAAACCCCTGCACCCTAAACCCCAGGCCGCGCCCTAAGCCCTGCACCCTAAACCCTAGGCCGCGCCCTAACCCCTGCACCCTAAACCCTAGGCCGCGCCCTAAGCCCTGCACCCTAAACCCTAGGCCGCGCCCTAACCCCTGCACCCTAAACCCTAGGCCGCGCCCAAAGCCCTGCACCCTAAACCCTATGCTGCGCCCTAAGCCCTGCACCCTAAACCCTAGGCCGCGCCCTAACCCCTGCACCCTAAACCCTAGGCCGCGCCCTAACCCCTGCACCCTAAACCCTAGGCCGCGCCCTAACCCCTGCACCCTAAACCCTAGGCCGCGCCCTAACCCCTGCACCCTAAACCCTAGGCCGCGCCCTAACCCCTGCACCCTAAACCCTAGGCCGCGCCCTAAGCCCTGCACCCTAAACCCTAGGCCGCGCCCTAACCCCTGCACGCTAGACCCTAGGCCGCGCCCTAACCCCTGCACCCTAAACCCTAGGGCGCGCCCTAACCCCTGCACCCTAAACCCTAGGCCGCGCCCTAACCCCTGCACCCTAAACCCTAGGCCGAGCCCTAAGCCCTGCACCCTAAACCCTAGTCCGCGCCCTAAGCCCTGCACCCTAAACCCTAGGCCGAGCCCTAAGCCCTGCACCCCAAACCCTAGGCCGCGCCCTAACCCCTACACCCTAAACCCTAGGCCGCGCCCTAAGCCCTGCACCCTAAACCCTAGTCCGCGCCCTAACCCCTGCACCCTAAACCATAGGCCGCGCCCTAACCCCTTCACCCTAAACCCTAGGCTGCGCCCAAACACCTGCACCCTAAACCCTAGGCCGCTCCCTAACACCTGCGCCCTAAAACCTAGGCCGTGACCTAACCCCTGCACCCTAAACCCTACGCCACGCCCTAAACCCTGCACCCTAAACCCTAGGCCGCGCCCTAAGCCCTGCACCCTGAACCCTAGGTCGCGCCCTAACCCCTGCACCCTTAACCCTAGGCCGCGCCCTAACCCCTGCACCCTAAACCCTAGGCCGCGCCCTAAACCCTGCACCCTAAACTTTAGGCCGCGCCCAAAGCCCTGCACCCTAAACCCTAGGCCGCGCCCTAAGCCCTGCACCCTAAACCATAGGCCGCGCCCTAACCCCTGCACCCTAAACCCTAGGCCGCGCCCTAACCCCTGCACCCTAAACCCTATGCGGCGCCCTAACACCTGCACCCTAAACCCTAGGCCACGCCCTAACCCCTGCACTCTAAACCCTAGGCCGTGCCCTAACCCTTGCACCCTAAACCCTAGGCCGCGCCCTAAGCCCTGCACCCTAAACACTAGGCCGTGCCCTAACCCCTGCACCCTAAACCCTAGGCCGCGCCTTATGCCCTGAACCCTAAACCCTAGGCCGCGCCCTAACCCCTGCACCCTAAACCCTAGGCCGCGCCCTAAGCCCTGCACCCTAAACCCTAGGCCGCGCCCTAACCTTTGCACCCTAAACCCTAGGCCGCGCCCTAACCCCTGCACCCTAAACCCTAGGCCGCGCCCTAAGCCCTGCACCCTAAACCCTAGGCCGCGCCCTAACCCCTGCACCCTAAACCCTAGGCCGCGCACTAAGCCCTGCACCCTAAACCCTAGGCCGCGCCCTAACCCCTGCACCCTAAACCCTAGGCCGCCCCCTAACCCCTGCACCCTAAACCCTAGGCCGCGCCCTAACCCCTGCACCCTAAACCCTAGGCCGCGCCCTAACCCCTGCACCCTAAACCCTAGGCCGCGCCCTAACCCCTGCACCCTAAACCCTAGGCCGCGCCCTAAGCCCTGCACCCTAAACCCTAGGCCGCGCCCTAACCCCTGCACCCTAAACCCTACGCCGCGCCCTAAGCCCTGCACCCTAAACCCTATGCTGCGCCCTAAGCCCTGCACCCTAAACCCTAGGCCGCGCCCTAACCCCTGCACCCTAAACCCTAGGGCGCGCCCTAACCCCTGCACCCTAAACCCTAGGCCGCGCCCTAAGCCCTGCACCCTAAACCCTAGGCCGCGCCCTAACCCCTGCACCCTAAACCCTAGGCCTCGCCCTAAGCACTGCACCCTAAACCCTAGGCCGCGCCCTAACCCCTGCACCCTAAACCCTAGGCCGCACCCTAAGCCCTGCACCCTAAACCCTAGGCCGCGCCCTGACCCCGGCACCCTAAACCCTAGGCCGCGCCCTAACCCCTGCACCCTAAACCCTATGTGCCGCCTGAACACCTGCACCCTAAACCCTACGCCGCGCCCTAACCCCTGCACCCTAAACCGTATGCGGCGCCCTAACACCTGCACCAAAAACCCTAGTCCGCGCCGTAAGCCCTGCACCTTAATCCCTAGGCCACGCCCTAAGCCCTGCACCCTAAACCCTAGGCCGCGCCCTAAGCCCTGCACCCTAAACCCTAGGCCGCGCCCTAACCCCTGCACCCTAAACCCTAGGCCGCGCCCTAAGCCCTGCACCCTAAAACCTACACCGCGCCCTAACCCCTGCACCCTAAACCCTAGGCCATGCCCTAACCCCTGCACCCTAAACCCTAGGCCGCGCCCTAACCCCTGCACCCTAAACCCTAGGCCGCGCCCTAACCCCTGCACCCTAAACCCTACGCCGCGCCCTAAGCCCTGCACCCTAA
Organism: Acanthiza pusilla; assembly: GCA_036630365.1. Lineage (NCBI taxonomy): Eukaryota > Metazoa > Chordata > Aves > Passeriformes > Acanthizidae > Acanthiza > Acanthiza pusilla. Next base: position 21,532 of record JAXCHO010000119.1, on the reverse strand, counting down.
ACCCTATGCTGCGCCCTAAGCCCTGCACCCTAAACCCTAGTCCGCGCCCTAAGCCCTGCACCCTAAACCCTATGCTGCGCCCTAAGCCCTGCACCCTAAACCCTAGTCCGCGCCCTAAGCCCTGCACCCTAAACCCTAGGCCGCGCCCTAACCCCTGCACCCTAAACCCTAGACCGCGCCCAAACCCCTGCACCCTAAACCCTAGGCCGCGCCCTAAGCCCTGCACCCTAAACCCTAGGCCGCGCCTTAACCCCTGCACCCTAAACCCTAGGCCGCGCCCTAACCCCTGCACCCTAAACCCTAGGCCTCGCCCAAACCCCTGCACCCAAAACCCTAGGCCGCGCCCTAAGCCCTGCACCCTAAACCCTAGGCCGCGCCCTAACCCCTGCACCCTAAACCCTAGGCCGCGCCCTAACCCCTGCACCCTAAACCCTAGGCCGCGCCCTAACCCCTGCACCCTAAACCATAGGCCGCGCCCAAAGCCCTGCACCCTAAACCCTATGCTGCGCCCTAAGCCCTGCACCCTAAACCCTAGGCCGCGCCCTAACCCCTGCACCCTAAACCCTAGGCCGCACCCTAACACCTGCACCCTAAACCCTAGGCCGCGCCCTAACCCCTGCACCCTAAACCCTAGGCCGCACCCTAACCCCTGCACCCTAAACCCTGGGCCGCGCCCAAACCCCTGCACCCTAAACCCTAGGCCGCGCCCTAAGCCCTGCACCCTAAACCCTAGGCCGCGCCCTAAGCCCTGCACCCTAAACCCTAGACCGCGCCCTAACCCCTGCACCCTAAACCCTAGGCCGAGCCCTAAGCCCTGCACCCTAAACCCTAGTCCGCGCCCTAAGCCCTGCACCCTAAACCCTAGGCCGAGCCCAAAGCCCTGCACCCTAAACCCTAGGCCGCGCCCGAACCCCTGCACCCTAAACCCTAGGCCGCGCCCTAAGCCCTGCACCCTAAACTTTAGGACTCGCCCTAACCCCTGCAATCTAAACCATAGGCCGCGCCCTAAGCCCTGCACCCTAAACCCTAGGCCGCGCCCTAAGCCTTGCACCCTAAACCCTACGCCGCGCCCTAACCCCTGCACCCTAAACCCTAGGCCGCGCCCTAAGCCCTGCACCCTAAACCATAGGCCGCGCCCTAACCCCTGAACCCTAAACCCTAGGCCGCGCCCTAACCCCTGCACCCTAAACCCTAGGCCGCGCCCTAAGCCCTGCACCCTAAACCCTAGGCCGCGCCCTAACCCCTGCACCCTAAACCCTAGGCCGCGCCCTAACCCCTGCACCCTAAACCCTAGGCCGAGCCCTAAGCCCTGCACCCTAAACCCTAGTCCGCGCACTAAGCCCTGCACCCTAAACCCTAGGCCGAGCCCTAAGCCCTGCACCCCAAACCCTAGGCCGCGCCCTAACCCCTGCACCCTAAACCCTAGGCCGCGCCCTAAGCCCTGCACCCTAAACCCTAGTCCGCGCCCTAACCCCTGCACCCTAAACCATAGGCCGCGCCCTAAGCCCTGCACCCTAAACCCTAGGCTGCGCCCTAAGCCCTGCACCCTAAACCCTAGGCCGCGCCCTAACCCCTGCACCCTAAACCATATGCGGCGCCCTAACACCTGCACCCAAAACCCTAGGCCGTGCCCTAAGCCCTGCACCCTAAACCCTAGGCCGCGCCCTAACCCCTTCACCCTAAACCCTAGGCCGCGCCCTAACCCCTGCACCCTAAACCCTAGGCCGCGGCCTAAGCCCTGCACCCTAAACCCTACGCCGCGCCCTAACCCCTGCACCCTAAACCCTAGGCCGCGCCCTAACCCCTGCACCCTAAACCCTAGGCCGCGCCCTAACCCCTGCACTCTAAACCCTACGCCGCGCCCTAAGCCCTGCACCCTAAACCCTAGGCCGCGCCCCAAGCCCTGCACCCTAAACCCTACGCCGCGCCCTAAGCCCTGCACCCTAAACCCTAGGCCGCGCCCTAACCCCTGCACCCTAAACCCTAGGCCGCGCCCTGAGCCCTGCACCCTAAACCCTAGGCCGCGCCCTAACCCCTGCACCCTAAACCCTAGGCCGCGCCCTAACCCCTGCACCCTAAACCCTAGCCCGCGCACTAACCCCTGCACCCTAAACCCTAAGCCGCGCCTTAACCCCTGCACCCTAAACCCTAGGCCGCGCCATAACCCCTGCACCCTAAACCCTAGGCCGTGCCCAAACCCCTGCACCCTAAACCCTAGGCCGCGCCCTCACCCCTGCACCATAAACCCTAGGCCGCGCCCTAACCCCTGAACCCTAAACCCTAGGCCGCGCCCTAACCCCTGCACCCTAAACCCTAGGCCGCGCCCAAACCCCTGCACCCTAAACCCTACGCCGCGCCCTAAGCCCCGCACCCTAAACCCTATGCTGCTCCCTTAGCCCTGCACCCTAAACTCTAGGCCGCGCGCTAAGCCCTGCACCCTAAACCCTAGGCCGCGCCCTAACCCCTGCACCCTAAACCCTAGGCCGTGCCCTAACCCCTGCACCCTAAACCCCAGGCCGCGCCCTAACACCTGCACCCTAAACCCTAGGCCGCGCCCAAACCCCTGCACCCTAAACCCTAGGCCGCGCCCTAAGCCCTGCACCCTAAACCCTAGGCCGCGCCCTAACCCCTGCACCCTAAACCATACGCCGCGCCCTAGCCCCTGCAATCTAAACCCTAGGCCGCGCCCTAAGCCCTGCACCCTAAACCCTACGCCGCGCCCTAAGCCCTGCACCCTAAACCCTATGCTGCGCCCTAAGCCCTGCACCCTAAACCCTAGGCCGCGCCCTAAGCCCTGCACCCTAAACCCTAGGCCGCGCCCTAACCCCTGCACCCTAAACCCTAGGCCGCGCCCTAACCCCTGCACCCTAAACCCTAGGCCGCAGCCTAAGCCCTGCACCCTAAACCCTACGCCGCGCCCTAACCCCTGCACCCTAAACCCGAGGCCGCGCCCTAACCCCTGCACCCTAAACCCTAGGCCGCGCCCTAACCCCTGCACCCTAAACCCTAGGCCGCGCCCTAACCCCTGCACCCTAAACCCTAGGCCGCGCCCTAACCACGGCACCCTAAACCCTATGCTGCGCCCTAACCCCTGCACCCTAAACCCTAGGCCGCGCCCTAACCCCTGCACCCTAAACCCTAGGCCGCGCCCTAACCCCTGCACCCTAAACCCTATGCTGCGCGCTAACCCCTGCACCCTAAACCCTAGGCCGCGCCCTAACCCCTGCACCCTAAACCCTAGGCCGCGCCCTAATCCCTGCACCCTAAATCCTAGGGCGCGCCCTAACCCCTGCACCCTAAACCCTAGGCCGCGCCCTAACCCCTGCACCCTAAACCCTAGGCCGCGCCCTAACCCCTGCACCCTAAACCCTATGTGGCGCCTGAACACCTGCACCCTAAACCCTAGGCCGCGCCCTAACCCCTGCACCCTAAACCGTATGCGGCGCCCTAACACCTGCACCCAAAACCCTAGTCCGCGCCATTTGCCCTGCACCCTAAACCCTAGGCCGCGCCCTAACCCCTGCACCCTAAACCCTACGCCGCGCCCTAAGCCCTGCACCCTAAACCCTATCCTGCGCCCTAAGCCCTGCACCCTAAACCCTAGTCCGCGCCCTAAGCCCTGCACCCTAAACCCTATGCTGCGCCCTAAGCCCTGCACCCTAAACCCTTGGCCGCGCCCTAACCCCTGCACCCTAAACCCTAGGCCGCGCCCTAACCCCTGCACCCTAAACCCTAGGCCGCGCCCAAACCCCTGCACCCTAAACCCTAGGCCGCGCCCTAAGCCCTGCACCCTAAACCCTAGGCCGCGCCTTAACCCCTGCACCCTAAACCCTAGGCCGCGCCCTAACCCCTGCACCCTAAACCCTAGGCCGCGCGCAAACCCCTGCACCCTAAACCCCAGGCCGCGCCCTAAGCCCTGCACCCTAAACCCTAGGCCGCGCCCTAACCCCTGCACCCTAAACCCTAGGCCGCGCCCTAAGCCCTGCACCCTAAACCCTAGGCCGCGCCCTAACCCCTGCACCCTAAACCCTAGGCCGCGCCCAAAGCCCTGCACCCTAAACCCTATGCTGCGCCCTAAGCCCTGCACCCTAAACCCTAGGCCGCGCCCTAACCCCTGCACCCTAAACCCTAGGCCGCGCCCTAACCCCTGCACCCTAAACCCTAGGCCGCGCCCTAACCCCTGCACCCTAAACCCTAGGCCGCGCCCTAACCCCTGCACCCTAAACCCTAGGCCGCGCCCTAACCCCTGCACCCTAAACCCTAGGCCGCGCCCTAAGCCCTGCACCCTAAACCCTAGGCCGCGCCCTAACCCCTGCACGCTAAACCCTAGGCCGCGCCCTAACCCCTGCACCCTAAACACTACGCCGCGCCCTAACCCCTGCACCCTAAACCCTAGGCCGCGCCCTAACCCCTGCACCCTAAACCCTAGGCCGAGCCCTAAGCCCTGCACCCTAAACCCTAGTCCGCGCCCTAAGCCCTGCACCCTAAACCCTAGGCCGAGCCCTAAGCCCTGCACCCCAAACCCTAGGCCGCGCCCTAACCCCTACACCCTAAACCCTAGGCCGCGCCCTAAGCCCTGCACCCTAAACCCTAGTCCGCGCCCTAACCCCTGCACCCTAAACCATAGGCCGCGCCCTAACCCCTTCACCCTAAACCCTAGGCTGCGCCCAAACACCTGCACCCTAAACCCTAGGCCGCTCCCTAACCCCTGCACCCTAAACCCTAGGCCGCGCCCTAAGCCCTGCACCCTAAACCCTACGCCGCGCCCTAACCCCTGCACCCTAAACCCTAGGCCATGCCCTAACCCCTGCACCCTAAACCCTAGGCCGCGCCCTAACCCCTGCACCCTAAACCCTAGGCCGCGCCCTAACCCCTGCACCCTAAACCCTACGCCGCGCCCTAAGCCCTGCACCCTAAACCCTATGCTGCGCCCTAAGGCCTGCACCCTAAACCCTAGTCCGCGCCCTAAGCCCTGCACCCTAAACCCTATGCTGCGCCCTAAGCCCTGCACCCTAAACCCTAGGCCGCGCCCTAAGCCCTGCACCCTAAACCCTAGGCCGCGCCCTAACCCCTGCACCCTAAACCCTAGACCGCGCCCAAACCCCTGCACCCTAAACCCTAGGCCGCGCCCTAAGACCTGCACCCTAAACCCTAGGCCGCGCCTTAACCCCTGCACCCTAAACCCTAGGCCGCGCCCTAACCCCTGCACCCTAAACCCTAGGCCGCGCCCAAACCCCTGCACCCAAAACCCTAGGCCGCGCCCTAAGCCCTGCACCCTAAACCCTAGGCCGCGCCCTAACCCCTGCACCCTAAACCCTAGGCCGCGCCCTAACCCCTGCACCCTAAACCCTAGGCCGCGCCCTAACCCCTGCACCCTAAACCCTAGGCCGCGCCCAAAGCCCTGCACCCTAAACCCTATGCTGCGCCCTAAGCCCTGCACCCTAAACCCTAGGCCGCGCCCTAACCCCTGCACCCTAAACCCTAGGCCGCACCCTAACACCTGCACCCTAAACCCTAGGCCGCGCCCTAACCCCTGCACCCTAAACCCTAGGCCGCACCCTAACCCCTGCACCCTAAACCCTAGGCCGCGCCCAAACCCCTGCACCCTAAACCCTAGGCCGCGCACTAAGCCCTGCACCCTAAACCCTAGGCCGCGCCCTAAGCCCTGCACCCTAAACCCTAGGCCGCGCCCTAACCCCTGCACCCTAAACCCTAGGCCGAGCCCTAAGCCCTGCACCCTAAACCCTAGTCCGCGCCCTAAGCCCTGCACCCTAAACCCTAGGCCGAGCCCAAAGCCCTGCACCCTAAACCCTAGGCCGCGCCCTAACCCCTGCACCCTAAACCCTAGGCCGCGCCCTAACCCCTGCACCCTAAACTTTAGGACTCGCCCTAACCCCTGCAATCTAAACCATAGGCCGCGCCCTAAGCCCTGCACCCTAAACCCTAGGCCGCGCCCTAAGCCTTGCACCCTAAACCCTACGCCGCGCCCTAACCCCTGCACCCTAAACCCTAGGCCGCGCCCTAAGCCCTGCACCCTAAACCATAGGCCGCGCCCTAACCCCTGAACCCTAAACCCTAGGCCGCGCCCTAACCCCTGCACCCTAAACCCTAGGCCGCGCCCTAAGCCCTGCACCCTAAACCCTAGGCCGCGCCCTAAGCCCTGCACCCTAAACCCTAGGCCGCGCCCTAACCCCTGCACCCTAAACCCTAGGCCGAGCCCTAAGCCCTGCACCCTAAACCCTAGTCCGCGCCCTAAGCCCTGCACCCTAAACCCTAGGCCGAGCCCTAAGCCCTGCACCCCAAACCCTAGGCCGCGCCCTAACCCCTGCACCCTAAACCCTAGGCCGCGCCCTAAGCCCTGCACCCTAAACCCTAGTCCGCGCCCTAACCCCTGCACCCTAAACCATAGGCCGCGCCCTAAGCCCTGCACCCTAAACCCTAGGCTGCGCCCTAAGCCCTGCACCCTAAACCCTAGGCCGCGCCCTAACCCCTGCACCCTAAACCATATGCGGCGCCCTAACACCTGCACCCAAAACCCTAGGCCGTGCCCTAAGCCCTGCACCCTAAACCCTAGGCCGCGCCCTAACCCCTTCACCCTAAACCCTAGGCCGCGCCCTAACCCCTGCACCCTAAACCCTAGGCCGCGGCCTAAGCCCTGCACCCTAAACCCTACGCCGCGCCCTAACCCCTGCACCCTAAACCCTAGGCCGCGCCCTAACCCCTGCACCCTAAACCCTAGGCCGCGCCCTAACCCCTGCACTCTAAACCCTACGCCGCGCCCTAAGCCCTGCACCCTAAACCCTAGGCCGCGCCCCAAGCCCTGCACCCTAAACCCTACGCCGCGCCCTAAGCCCTGCACCCTAAACCCTAGGCCGCGCCCTAACCCCTGCACCCTAAACCCTAGGCCGCGCCCTGAGCCCTGCACCCTAAACCCTAGGCCGCGCCCTAACCCCTGCACCCTAAACCCTAGGCCGCGCCCTAACCCCTGCACCCTAAACCCTAGCCCGCGCACTAAGCCCTGCACCCTAAACCCTAAGCCGCGCCTTAACCCCTGCACCCTAAACCCTAGGCCGCGCCATAACCCCTGCACCCTAAACCCTAGGCCGTGCCCAAACCCCTGCACCCTAAACCCTAGGCCGCGCCCTCACCCCTGCACCATAAACCCTAGGCCGCGCCCTAACCCCTGAACCCTAAACCCTAGGCCGCGCCCTAACCCCTGCACCCTAAACCCTAGGCCGCGCCCAAACCCCTGCACCCTAAACCCTACGCCGCGCCCTAAGCCCCGCACCCTAAACCCTATGCTGCTCCCTTAGCCCTGCACCCTAAACTCTAGGCCGCGCGCTAAGCCCTGCACCCTAAACCCTAGGCCGCGCCCTAACCCCTGCACCCTAAACCCTAGGCCGTGCCCTAACCCCTGCACCCTAAACCCCAGGCCGCGCCCTAACACCTGCACCCTAAACCCTAGGCCGCGCCCAAACCCCTGCACCCTAAACCCTAGGCCGCGCCCTAAGCCCTGCACCCTAAACCCTAGGCCGCGCCCTAACCCCTGCACCCTAAACCATACGCCGCGCCCTAGCCCCTGCAACCTAAACCCTAGGCCGCGCCCTAAGCCCTGCACCCTAAACCCTACGCCGCGCCCTAAGCCCTGCACCCTAAACCCTATGCTGCGCCCTAAGGCCTGCACCCTAAACCCTAGGCCGCGCCCTAAGCCCTACACCCTAAACCCTAGGCCGCGCCCTAACCCCTGCACCCTAAACCCTAGGCCGCGCCCTAACCCCTGCACCCTAAACCCTACGCCTCGCCCTAAGCCCTGCACCCTAAACCCTAGGCCGCGCCCTAACCCCTGCACCCTAAACCCGAGGCCGCGCCCTAACCCCTGCACCCTAAACCCTAGGCCGCGCCCTAACCCCTGCACCCTAAACCCTAGGCCGCGCCCTAACCCCTGCACCCTAAACCCTAGGCCGCGCCCTAACCACGGCACCCTAAACCCTATGCTGCGCCCTAACCCCTGCACCCTAAACCCTAGGCCGCGCCCTAACCCCTGCACCCTAAACCCTAGGCCGCGCCCTAACCCCTGCACCCTAAACCCTATGCTGCGCGCTAACCCCTGCACCCTAAACCCTAGGCCGCGCCCTAACCCCTGCACCCTAAACCCTAGGCCGCGCCCTAACCCCTGCACCCTAAATCCTAGGGCGCGCCCTAACCCCTGCACCCTAAACCCTAGGCCGCGCCCTAACCCCTGCACCCTAAACCCTAGGCCGCGCCCTAACCCCTGCACCCTAAACCCTATGTGGCGCCTGAACACCTGCACCCTAAACCCTAGGCCGCGCCCTAACCCCTGCACCCTAAACCGTATGCGGCGCCCTAACACCTGCACCCAAAACCCTAGTCCGCGCCATTTGCCCTGCACCCTAAACCCTAGGCCACGCCCTAACCCCTGCACCCTGAACCTTAGGCCGCGCCCTAACCCCTGCACCCTAAACCCTAGCCCGCGCCCTAACCCCTGCACCCTAAACCCTAGGCCGCGCCCTAAGCCCTGCACCCTAAACCCTACGCCGCGCCCTAAGCCCTGCACCCTAAACCCTAGGCCGCCCCCTAAGCTTTGCACCCTAAACCCTACGCCGCGCCCTAAGCCCTGCACCCTAAACCCTATGCTGCGACCTAAGCCCTGCACCCTAAACCCTAGGCCGCGCCCTAAGCCCTGCACCCTAAACCCTAGGCCGCGCCCTAAGCCCTGCACCCTAAACCCTAGGCCGCGCCCTAACCCCTGCACCCTAAACCTAGGCCGCTACCTAACCCCTGCACCCTTAACCCTAGGCCGCGCCCTAAGCCCTGCACCCTAAACCCTAGGCCGCGCCCTAACCCCTGCACCCTAAACACTAGGCCGCGCCCTAACCCCTGCACCCTAAACCCGAGGCCGCGCCCTAAGCCCTGCACCCTAAACCCTAGGCCGCGCCCTGACCCCTGCACCCTAAATCCTAGGCCGCGCCCTAACCCCTGCACCCTAAACCCTACGCCACGCCCTAAGCCCTGCACCCTAAACCCTAGGCCGCGCCCTAACCCCTGCACCCTAAACCCTAGGCCGCGCCCTAACCCCTGCACCCTAAACCCTAGGCCGCGCCCTAACCCCTACACCCTAAACCCTAGGCCGCGCCCTAACCCCTGCACCCTAAACCCTACGCCGCGCCCTAACCCCTGCACCCTAAACCCTAGGCCGCGCCCTAACCCCTGCACCCTAAACCCTAGGCCGCGCCCTGACCCCTGCACCCTAAACCCTAGGCCGCGCCCTAACCCCTGCACCCTAAACCCTAGGCCGCGCCCTAAGCCCTGCACCCTAAACCCTAGGCCGCGCCCTAAGCCCTGCACCCTAAACCCTAGGCCGCGCCCTAACCCCTGCACCCTAAACCCTAGGCCGCGCCCTAACCCCTGCACCCTAAACCTTAGGCCGCGCCCTAACCCCTGCACCCTAAACCCTATGTGGCGCCTGAACACCTGCACCCTAAACCATATGCGGCGCCCTAACACCTGCACCCAAAACCCTAGGCCGTACCCTAAGCCCTGCACCCTAAACCCTAGGCCGCGCCCTAACCCCTGCACCCTAAACCCTAGGCCGCGCCCTAAGCCCTGCACCCTAAACCCTAGGCCGCGCCAAACCCCTGCACCCTAAACCCTAGGCCGCGCCCTAACCCCTGCACCCTAAACCCTAGGCCGCGCCCTAACCCCTACACCCTAAACCATAGGCCGCGCCCTGACCCCTGCACCCTAAATCCTAGGCCATGCCCTAACCCCTGCAACCTAAACCCTACGCCGCGCCCTAAGCCCTGCACCCTAAACCCTAGGCCGCGCCCTAACCCCTGCACCCTAAACCCTAGGCCGCGCCCTAACCCCTGCACCCTAAACCCTAGGCCGCGCCCTAACCCCTACACCCTAAACCCTAGGCCGCGCCCTAACACTTGCACCCTAAACCCTAGGCCGCAGACAAATCCCTGCACCCTAAACCCTAGGCCACGCCCTAAGCCCTGCACCCTAAACCCTAGGCCGCGCCCTAAGCCCTGCACCCTAAACCCTAGGCCGCGCCCTAACCCCTGCACCCTAAACCCTAGGCCGCGCCCAAACCCCTGCACCCTAAACCCTAGGCCACGCCCTAAGCCCTGCACCCTAAACCATAGGCCGCGCCCTAACCCCTGCACCCTAAACCCAAGGCCGCGCCCTAAGCCCTGCACCCTAAACCCTAGGCTGCGCCCTAACCCCTGCACCCTAAACCCTAGGTCGCGCCCTAACCCCTGCACCCTAAACCCTATGCGGCGCCCTAACACCTGCACCCAAAACCCAAGACCGCGCCCTAACCCCTGCACCCTAAACCCTAGGCCGTGCCCTAAGCCCTGCACCCTAAACCCTAGGCCGCGCCCTAACCCCTGCACCCTAAACCCTAGGCCGCGCCCTAACCCCTGCACCCTAAACCCTAGGCTGCGCCCTAACCCCTGCACCCTAAACCCTAGGCCGCGCCCTAACCCCTGCACCATAAACCCTATGCGGCGCCCTAACACCTGCACCCAAAACCCAAGACCGCGCCCTAACCCCTGCACCCTAAACCCTAGGCCGTGCCCTAAGCCCTGCACCCTAAACCATAGGCCGCGCCCTAACCCCTGAACCCTAAACCCTAGGCCGCGCCCTAACCCCTGCACCCTAAACCCTAGGCCGCGGCCTAAGCCCTGCACCCTAAACCCTAGGCCGCGCCCTAAGCCCTGCACCCTAAACCCTAGGCCGCGCCCTAACCCCTGCACCCTAAACCCTAGTCCGCGCCCTAAGCCCTGCACCCTAAACCCTAGGCCGAGCCCTAAGCCCTGCACCCTAAACCCTAGGCCGCGCCCTAACCCCTGCACCCTAAACCCTAGGCCGCGCCCTAAGCCCTGCACCCTAAACCCTAGGCCGCGCCCTAACCCCTGCACCCTAAACCGTAGGCCGCGCCCTAAGCCCTGCACCCTAAACCCTAGGCCGCGCCCTAAGCCCTGCACCCTAAACCCTACGCCGCGCCCTAACCCCTGCACCCTAAACCCTAGGCCGCGCCCTAAGCCCTGCACCCTAAACCCTAGGCCGCGCCCTGACCCCTGCACCCTAAACCCTAGGCCGCGCCCTAACCCCTGCACCCTAAACCCTAGGCCGCGCCCTAAGCCCTGCACCCTAAACCCTAGGCCGCACCCTAAGCCCTGCACCCTAAACCCTAGGCCGCGCCCTAACCCTTGCACCCTAAACCCTAGGCCGCGCCCTAACCCCTGCACCCTAAACCTTAGGCCGCGCCCTAACCCCTGCACCCTAAACCCTATGTGGCGCCTGAACACCTGCACCCTAAACCGTATGCGGCGCCCTAACACCTGCACCCAAAACCCTAGGCCGTACCCTAAGCCCTGCACCCTAAACCCTAGGCCGTGCCCTAACCCCTTCACCCTAAACCCTAGGCCGCGCCCTAACCCCTGCACCCTAAACCCTAGGCCGCGCCCTAACCCCTGCACCCTAAACCCTAGGCCGCGCCCTAACCCCTGCACTCTAAACCCTACGCCGCGCCCTAAGCCCTGCACCCTAAACCCTAGGCCGCGCCCCAAGCCCTGCACCCTAAACCCTACGCCGCGCCCTAATCCCTGCACCCTAAACCCTAGGCCGCGCCCTAACCCCTGCACCCTAAACCCTAGGCCGCGCCTGAACACCTGCACCCTAAACCCTAGGCCGCGCCCTAACCCCTGCACCCTAAACCGTATGCGGCGCCCTAACACCTGCACCCAAAACCCTAGTCCGCGGCATTAGCCCTGCACCCTAAACCCTAGGCCGCGCCCTAAGCCCTGCACCCTAAACCCTAGTCCGCGCCCTAAGCCCTGCACCCTAAACCCTAGGCCGAGCCCTAAGCCCTGCACCCCAAACCCTAGGCCGCGCCCTAACCCCTGCACCCTAAACCCTAGGCCGCGCCCTAAGCCCTGCACCCTAAACCCTAGTCCGCGCCCTAACCCCTGCACCCTAAACCATAGGCCGCGCCCTAAGCCCTGCACCCTAAACCCTAGGCTGCGCCCTAAGCCCTGCACCCTAAACCCTAGGCCGCGCCCTAACCCCTGCACCCTAAACCATATGCGGCGCCCTAACACCTGCACCCAAAACCCTAGGCCGTGCCCTAAGCCCTGCACCCTAAACCCTAGGCCGCGCCCTAACCCCTTCACCCTAAACCCTAGGCCGCGCCCTAACCCCTGCACCCTAAACCCTAGGCCGCGGCCTAAGCCCTGCACCCTAAACCCTACGCCGCGCCCTAACCCCTGCACCCTAAACCCTAGGCCGCGCCCTAACCCCTGCACCCTAAACCCTAGGCCGCGCCCTAACCCCTGCACTCTAAACCCTACGCCGCGCCCTAAGCCCTGCACCCTAAACCCTAGGCCGCGCCCCAAGCCCTGCACCCTAAACCCTACGCCGCGCCCTAAGCCCTGCACCCTAAACCCTAGGCCGCGCCCTAACCCCTGCACCCTAAACCCTAGGCCGCGCCCTGAGCCCTGCACCCTAAACCCTAGGCCGCGCCCTAACCCCTGCACCCTAAACCCTAGGCCGCGCCCTAACCCCTGCACCCTAAACCCTAGCCCGCGCACTAAGCCCTGCACCCTAAACCCTAAGCCGCGCCCTAACCCCTGCACCCTAAACCCTAGGCCGCGCCATAACCCCTGCACCCTAAACCCTAGGCCGTGCCCAAACCCCTGCACCCTAAACCCTAGGCCGCGCCCTCACCCCTGCACCATAAACCCTAGGCCGCGCCCTAACCCCTGAACCCTAAACCCTAGGCCGCGCCCTAACCCCTGCACCCTAAACCCTAGGCCGCGCCCAAACCCCTGCACCCTAAACCCTACGCCGCGCCCTAAGCCCCGCACCCTAAACCCTATGCTGCTCCCTTAGCCCTGCACCCTAAACTCTAGGCCGCGCGCTAAGCCCTGCACCCTAAACCCTAGGCCGCGCCCTAACCCCTGCACCCTAAACCCTAGGCCGTGCCCTAACCCCTGCACCCTAAACCCCAGGCCGCGCCCTAACACCTGCACCCTAAACCCTAGGCCGCGCCCAAACCCCTGCACCCTAAACCCTAGGCCGCGCCCTAAGCCCTGCACCCTAAACCCTAGGCCGCGCCCTAACCCCTGCACCCTAAACCATACGCCGCGCCCTAGCCCCTGCAACCTAAACCCTAGGCCGCGCCCTAAGCCCTGCACCCTAAACCCTACGCCGCGCCCTAAGCCCTGCACCCTAAACCCTATGCTGCGCCCTAAGCCCTGCACCCTAAACCCTAGGCCGCGCCCTAAGCCCTACACCCTAAACCCTAGGCCGCGCCCTAACCCCTGCACCCTAAACCCTAGGCCGCGCCCTAACCCCTGCACCCTAAACCCTACGCCTCGCCCTAAGCCCTGCACCCTAAACCCTAGGCCGCGCCCTAACCCCTGCACCCTAAACCCGAGGCCGCGCCCTAACCCCTGCACCCTAAACCCTAGGCCGCGCCCTAACCCCTGCACCCTAAACCCTAGGCCGCGCCCTAACCCCTGCACCCTAAACCCTAGGCCGCGCCCTAACCACGGCACCCTAAACCCTATGCTGCGCCCTAACCCCTGCACCCTAAACCCTAGGCCGCGCCCTAACCCCTGCACCCTAAACCCTAGGCCGCGCCCTAACCCCTGCACCCTAAACCCTATGCTGCGCGCTAACCCCTGCACCCTAAACCCTAGGCCGCGCCCTAACCCCTGCACCCTAAACCCTAGGCCGCGCCCTAACCCCTGCACCCTAAATCCTAGGGCGCGCCCTAACCCCTGCACCCTAAACCCTAGGCCGCGCCCTAACCCCTGCACCCTAAACCCTAGGCCGCGCCCTAACCCCTGCACCCTAAACCCTATGTGGCGCCTGAACACCTGCACCCTAAACCCTAGGCCGCGCCCTAACCCCTGCACCCTAAACCGTATGCGGCGCCCTAACACCTGCACCCAAAACCCTAGTCCGCGCCATTTGCCCTGCACCCTGAACCTTAGGCTGCCCCCGAAGCCCAGCACCCTAAACCCTAGGCCGCGCCCTAACCCCTGCACCCTAAACCCTAGGTCGGGCCCTAAGGCTCGCACCCTAAACCCTAGGTCGGGCCCTAAGGCTCGCACCCTAAACCATGGGCCGCGGCCGAAGCACTGCACCCAACACCATATGCCGCGCCCTAACCCCTGAACCCTAAACCCTACGCCGAGCCCTAACCCCTGCACCCTAAACCCTAGGCCCCGCCCTAACCCCTGCACCCGAAACGATAGGCCGCGCCCTAACGCCTGCACCCGAAATGCTAGGCCGCACCCTAGCCCCTGCAACCTAAACCCTAGGCCGCGCCCTAACCCCTGCACCCTAAACTCGATGCCGTACCATAAAACCCTGCACCCTAAGCCGTAGGCCGCGCCCTAACCACTGCACCCTAAATCCTAGGCCGCACCCTACCCCTGCATCCTAAACCCTAGGCCGCACCCTAACCCCTGCACCCTAAACCCTAGGCCGAGCCCTAACCCCTGCACCCGAAACCCTAGGCCGCGCCTTAAGCCCTGCACCCTAAACCCTAGGCCGTGCCCTAATCCCTGCACCATAAACCGTGTGTCGCGCCCTAACGCCTGCACCCTAAACCCTAGGCCGTGCCCTAACCCATGCATCCTAAACCCTAGGCCGCGCCCTAGCCCCTGCAACCTAAAGCCTAGACCGCGCCCTAAGCCCTGCACTCTAAACGCTAGGCCGTGCCCTAACTCCTGCACGCTAAACCGTAGGCCGCGCTCTAACCCCTGCACCCTAAACCCTAGGCCGCCCCCTATCCCCTGCACCCTAAACCGTAGGCCGCGCCCTAACCCCTGCACCCTAAACCCCAGGCCGCGCCCTAGCCCCTGCACCCTAAACCCTAGGCCGTGCCCTAACCCCTGCACCCTAAACCCTCTGTCACGTCCAAACCCCTGCAGCCTAAACCCTCGGCCGCGCCCAAAACCCTGCACCCAAAACCCTAGGCCGCGCCCTAACCCCTGCATCCTAAACACTAGGCCGCGCCCTAACCCCTGCACCCTAAACACTATGCCACGCCCCAACCCCTGCACCCCTAATCCTCGGCCGCGCCCTAACCCCCGCACCCTAAACCCGAGGCCGCGCCCGACCCCCGCACCCTAAACCATCTATCGTGCCCTAACCCCTGCACCCTAAACCCTAGGCCGGCCCCTAACGCCTGCACCCTAAAACGTGGGCGGCGACCTAACCCCTGCACCCTAAACCCTAGGCCGCGCCCTAACCGCTGCACCTAAGACCCCAGGCCGCGCCCTAACCATTGCACCCTAAACCCTAGGCCGCGCCCTAAACCCTCCACCCTAAACACTAGGCCGCGCCCAACACCTGCACCCTAAACCCTACGCCGCGCCCTAACCCCTGCACCCTAAGTCCTCGGTCGCGCCCTAACCCCTGCACCCTAAATCCTCGGTCGTACCCTAACACCTGCACCCTAAACCGTAGGCCGCGCCCTAACCCCTGCACCCTAAACTCTAGGCCGCGCCCTAGCCCCTGCAACCTAAACCCTAGGCCGCGCCCTAACCCCTGCACCCTAAACTCGATGCCGTACCATAAAACCCTGCACCCTAAGCCGTAGGCCGCGCCCTAACCACTGCACCCTAAATCCTAGGCCGCACCCTACCCCTGCATCCTAAACCCTAGGCCGCACCCTAACCCCTGCACCCTAAACCCTAGGCCGAGCCCTAACCCCTGCACCCGAAACCCTAGGCCGCGCCTTAAGCCCTGCACCCTAAACCCTAGGCCGTGCCCTAATCCCTGCACCATAAACCGTGTGTCGCGCCCTAACGCCTGCACCCTAAACCCTAGGCCGTGCCCTAACCCATGCATCCTAAACCCTAGGCCGCGCCCTAGCCCCTGCAACCTAAAGCCTAGACCGCGCCCTAAGCCCTGCACTCTAAACGCTAGGCCGTGCCCTAACTCCTGCACGCTAAACCGTAGGCCGCGCTCTAACCCCTGCACCCTAAACCCTAGGCCGCCCCCTATCCCCTGCACCCTAAACCGTAGGCCGCGCCCTAACCCCTGCACCCTAAACCCCAGGCCGCGCCCTAGCCCCTGCACCCTAAACCCTAGGCCGTGCCCTAACCCCTGCACCCTAAACCCTCTGTCACGTCCAAACCCCTGCAGCCTAAACCCTCGGCCGCGCCCAAAACCCTGCACCCAAAACCCTAGGCCGCGCCCTAACCCCTGCACCCTAAACACTATGCCACGCCCCAACCCCTGCACCCCTAATCCTCAGCCGCGCCCTAACCCCCGCACCCGAAACCTTAGGGTGCGCCCTAACCCCTGCACCCTAAACCCGAGGCCGCGCCCGACCCCCGCACCCTAAACCATCTGTCGTGCCCTAACCCCTGCACCCTAAACCCTAGGCCGCCCCCTAACGCCTGCACCCTAAAACGTGGGCGGCGACCTAACCCCTGCACCCTAAACCCTAGGCCGCGCCCTAACCGCTGCACCTAAGACCCCAGGCCGCGCCCTAACCATTGCACCCTAAACCCTAGGCCGCGCCCTAAACCCTCCACCCTAAACACTAGGCCGCGCCCGAACACCTGCACCCTAAACCCTACGCCGCGCCCTAACCCCTGCACCCTAAGTCCTCGGTCGCGCCCTAACCCCTGCACCCTAAATCCTCGGTCGTACCCTAACACCTGCACCCTAAACCGTAGGCCGCGCCCTAACCCCTGCACCCTAAACTCTAGGCCGCGCCCTAGCCCCTGCACAGTAAACCCTAGGCCGCGCCCTAGCCCCTGCACCCTAAACTCTAGGCCGCGCCTTAACCCCTGCACCCTAAACCCTAGGCCTCGCCCTAACACCTGCACCCTAAACCCTAGGCCGCGCCCTAACCCACGCACCCTAACCGAAGGCCGCGCCCTAACCCCTGCACCCTAAACCCTAGGCCGCGCCTTAACCCCTGCACCCTAAACCCTAGGCCTCGCCCTAACACCTGCACCCTAAACACTAGGCCGCGCCCTAACCCCTGCACCCGAAACCCTAGGCCGCGCCCTAACCACTGCACCCTAAACCCTAGGCCGCCCCCTAACCCCTGCACCCTAAACCCTCTATCGCGCCCTAACGCCGGCACCCTAAACCCTAGGCCGCGCCCTAGCCCCTGCAACCTAAAGCCTAGACCGCGCCCTAAGCCCTGCACTCTAAACGCTAGGTCGTGCCGTAACTCCTCCACGCTAAACCGTAGGCCGCGCTCTAACCCCTGCACCCTAAACCCTAGGCCGCCCCCTATCCCCTGCACCCTAAACCGCAGGCCGCGCCCTAACCCCTGCACCCTAAACCCCAGGCCGCGCCCTAGCCCCTGCACCCTAAACCCTAGGCCGTGCCCTAACCCCTGCACCCTAAACCCTCTGTCACGTCCAAACCCCTGCACCCTAAACCCTCGGCCGCGCCCAAAACCCTGCACCCAAAACCCTAGGCCGCGCCCTAACCCCTGCATCCTAAACACTAGGCCGCGCCCTAACCCCTGCACCCTAAACACTATGCCGCGCCCTACTCCTGCATCCTAAACCCTAGGCAGCACCCTAACCACAGAACCCTAAACCCAAGGCCGAGACCTAACCCCTGCACCCTAAACCCTATGCCGCGCCCTGACCCCTGCACCCAAAACCCTAGGTCGCGCCCTAGCCCCTGCACCCTAAACCCTAGGCCGCGCCCTAGCCCCTGCACCCTAAACTCTAGGCCGCGCCCTAACCCACGCACCCTAACCGAAGGCCGCGCCCTAACCCCTGCACCCTAAACCCTAGGCCGCGCCTTAACCCCTGCACCCTAGAACCCTAGGCCTCGCCCTCACACCTGCACCCTAAACCCTAGGCCGCGCCCTAACCCCTGCACCCTAAACTCTAGGCCGCGCCCAAAAACCAGCACCCTAAACCCTAGGCCGTGCCCTAACCCCTGCACCCTAAACCCCAGGCCGCGCCCTAACACCTGCACCATAAACCCTAGGCCGCGCCCTAACACCTGCACCCTAAACCCTAGGCCGCGCCCTAACCCCTGCACCCAAAACCATAGGCCGCGCCCTAACCCCTGCACCCTAAACCCACTATCGCGCCCGAACGCCGGCACCCTAAACCCTAGGCCGCGCCCTAACCCGTGCACCCTAAACCCTAGTCAGCGCCCTAACCCCTGCACCCTAAACCCTATGCCACGCCCTAAGCCCTGCACTCGAAACCCTATGCCACGCCCTAAGCCCTGCACCCAAAACCCTACGCCGCGCCCCAACACCTGCACCCCTAATCCTCGGCCGCGCCCTAACCCCTGCACCCGAAACCTTAGGGTGCGCCCTAACCCCTGCACCCTAAACCCGAGGCCGCGCCCGACCCCCGCACCCTAAACCATCTGACGCGCCCTAACCACTGCACCCTAAACCCTAGGCCGCCCCCTAACACCTGCACCCTAAAATGTGGGCGGCGACCGAACCCCTGCACCCTAAACCCGAGGCCGCGCCCTAACCGCTGCACCTAAGACCCCAGGCCGCGCCCTAACCATTGCACCCTAAACCCTAGGCCGCGCCCTAAACCCTCCACCCTAAACACTAGGCCGCGCCCTAACACCTGCACCCTAAACCCTACGCCGCGCCCTAACCCCTGCACCCTAAGTCCTCGGTCGCGCCCTAACCCCTGCACCCTAAATCCTCGGTCGTACCCTAACACCTGCACCCTAAACCGTAGGCCGCGCCCTAACCCCTGCACCCTAAACTCTAGGCCGCGCCCTAGCCCCTGCACAGTAAACCCTAGGCCGCGCCCTAGCCCCTGCACCCTAAACTCTAGGCCGCGCCTTAACCCCTGCACCCTAAACCCTAGGCCTCGCCCTAACACCTGCACCCTAAACCCTAGGCTGCGCCCTAACCCACGCACCCTAACCGAAGACCGCGCCCTAAGCCCTGCACCCTAAACCCTAGGCCGCGCCTTAACCCCTGCACCCTAAACCCTAGGCCTCGCCCTAACACCTGCACCCTAAACCCTAGGCCGCGCGCTAACCCCTGCACCCGAAACCCTAGGCCGCGCCCTAACCACTGCACCCTAAACCCTAGGCCGCCCCCTAACCCCTGCACCCTAAACCCTCTATCGCGCCCTAACGCCGGCACCCTAAACCCTAGGCCGCGCCCTAACCCCTGCACCCTAAACCCTAGGCCGCGCCCTAACCCCTGCACCTGAAACCCAAGGCCGCGCCCTAAGCCCTGCACACTAAACGCTAGGCCGCGCCCTAATACCTACACCCTAAACCCTAGGCCGCGCCCTAAGCCCTTCACCCTAAGCCCTAGGCCGCGCCCTAACACCTGCACCCTAAACCCTAGGCCGCGCCCTAACCCATGCACCCTAAATCCTAGTTTGCTCCCTAACCCCTGCACCCTGAACCTTAGGCTGCCCCCGAAGCCCGGCACCCTAAACCCTAGGCCGCGCCCTAACCCCTGCACCCTAAACCCTAGGTCGGGCCCTAAGGCTCGCACCCTAAACCCTAGGTCGGGCCCTAAGGCTCGCACCCTAAACCATGGGCCGCGGCCGAAGCACTGCACCCAACACCATATGCCGCGCCCTAACCCCTGAACCCTAAACCCTACGCCGAGCCCTAACCCCTGCACCCTAAACCCTAGGCCCCGCCCTAACCCCTGCACCCAAAACGATAGGCCGCGCCCTAACGCCTGCACCCGAAATGCTAGGCTGCACCCTAGCCCCTGCAACCTAAACCCTAGGCCGCGCCCTAACCCCTGCACCCTAAACTCGATGCCGTACCATAAAACCCTGCACCCTAAGCCGTAGGCCGCGCCCTAACCACTGCACCCTAAATCCTAGGCCGCACCCTACCCCTGCATCCTAAACCCTAGGCCGAGCCCTAACCCCTGCACCCGAAACCCTAGGCCGCGCCTTAAGCCCTGCACTCTAAACCCTAGGCCGTGCCCTAATCCCTGCACCATAAACCGTGTGTCGCGCCCTAACGCCTGCACCCTAAACCCTAGGCCGTGCCCTAACCCATGCATCCTAAACCCTAGGCCGCGCCCTAGCCCCTGCAACCTAAAGCCTAGACCGCGCCCTAAGCCCTGCACTCTAAACGCTAGGCCGTGCCCTAACTCCTGCACGCTAAACCGTAGGCCGCGCTCTAACCCCTGCACCCTAAACCCTAGGCCGCCCCCTATCCCCTGCACCCTAAACCCTAGGCCGCGCCCTAACCCCTGCACCCTAAACCCCAGGCCGCGCCCTAGCCCCTGCACCCTAAACCCTAGGCCGTGCCCTAACCCCTGCACCCTAAACCCTCTCTCACGTCCAAACCCCTGCACCCTAAACCCTCGGCCGCGCCCAAAACCCTGCACCCAAAAACCTAGGCCGCGCCCTAACCCCTGCATCCTAAACACTAGGCCGCGCCCTAACCCCTGCACCCTAAACACTATGCCACGCCCCAACCCCTGCACCCCTAATCCTCGGCCGCGCCCTAACCCCCGCACCCGAAACCTTAGGGTGCGCCCTAACCCCTGCACCCTAAACCCGAGGCCGCGCCCGACCCCCGCACCCTAAACCATCTGTCGTGCCCTAACCCCTGCACCCTAAACCCTAGGCCGCCCCCTAACGCCTGCACCCTAAAACGTGGGCGGCGACCTAACCCCTGCACCCTAAACCCTAGGCCGCGCCCTAACCGCTGCACCTAAGACCCCAGGCCGCGCCCTAACCATTGCACCCTAAACCCTAGGCCGCGCCCTAAACCCTCCACCCTAAACAGTAGGCCGCGCCCGAACACCTGCACCCTAAACCCTACGCCGCGCCCTAACCCCTGCACCCTAAGTCCTCGGTCGCGCCCTAACCCCTGCACCCTAAATCCTCGGTCGTACCCTAACACCTGCACCCTAAACCGTAGGCCGCGCCCTAACCCCTGCACCCTAAACTCTAGGCCGCGCCCTAGCCCCTGCACAGTAAACCCTAGGCCGCGCCCTAGCCCCTGCACCCTAAACTCTAGGCCGCGCCTTAACCCCTGCACCCTAAACCCTAGGCCTCGCCCTAACACCTGCACCCTAAACCCTAGGCTGCGCCCTAACCCACGCACCCTAACCGAAGGCCGCGCCCTAACCCCTGCACCCTAAACCCTAGGCCGCGCCTTAACCCCTGCACCCTAAACCCTAGGCCTCGCCCTAACACCTGCACCCTAAACACTAGGCCGCGCCCTAACCCCTGCACCCGAAACCCTAGGCCGCCCCCTAACCCCTGCACCCTAAACCCTCTATCGCGCCCTAACGCCGGCACCCTAAACCCTAGGCCGCGCCCTAGCCCCTGCAACCTAAAGCCTAGACCGCGCCCTAAGCCCTGCACTCTAAACGCTAGGCCGTGCCCTAACTCCTCCACGCTAAACCGTAGGCCGCGCTCTAACCCCTGCACCCTAAACCCTAGGCCGCCCCCTATCCCCTGCACCCTAAACCGCAGGCCGCGCCCTAACCCCTGCACCCTAAACCCCAGGCCGCGCCCTAGCCCCTGCA